>JBAIAC010000028.1:10342500-11592500 GCA_037349315.1 Chelydra serpentina | reverse complement strand
TGTTCCAATACCAGAAGTGGAAAATACATTACAATAATCTTTGAATGTTGCATGTATTTTGATACTCATGGCTCTAACTACCCAAAACCTTTGTGTTTGTAATAACGAAGTGCCAGATTGAGAGAGTGGTAGTCCTAGAACCTGAATCAAAGTGTGTAGGCTCACTGGATCATTTGTGAGAACATGTAGGTACACAGATCTTATTTACCTCTAATTAGAATATGACAGCGTGCCAAGGATCAGGGCCTGAAGCACAGTCTCCTGGCAACCCAACAAGCACAGCTGGCCTACACTAGGCTACCTGATGACTGCAACACCTGACTGACAGGAAGGGCAGCTGGCTGGCTTTTAAGCCCAGCAGCAGCTCTCTGGCTGCACAGTGTGTTTATGCCTGCACCTGTGATCCTCCCTGTGTCTGCTGCTCCTCACCGTGCTCCAGTCCTGCTCCTAGTTCCATTATTGCCATGTTCCCCTGCTTTGCTTCTACTCAGTCCATACCACCTCCCGGTCCCGGCTTCCTTCCCCTTATTCCTGGCTCAGATCCTGACCACGTCTATTAGTTCTCAATCCTGGCTCTGATTCCTGACTCGCTCTGACGTGGCTATTAGCTCCTGGTTCAGACTCCTGACATGGCTATTGGTTCCAGAGTCCACCCACTAAGGTTGACTCTTGCTCTGCCCATGGCCCAATTCCTAACAGAGGGATTAAATACTAGCATATTTCTTGAAAGTGGTTTTTAAGACGTGTGTTAGTATTTTGAGCTTATATTGCATGGGAAGTTCACTAGTGTAATCAACTCAGCTACTGAGGATACAAGCAGGGAAATTCATATTAGCCATTTATAAAACAAGAACCTTCTTGTGACTCTGATCTTTATTTTATTCTGATATCTGTTAGCAACGTTATGCCAATTTACTGCACATATTATTGAATACACCACTCTCCTAGTTACAATAATTGAGTAACTTGACCCAATGCACATTACCCTCCATTCCCAACCTTCAGGTGCAATAGAGCATATTTCTTGTAGCTCTGTTAGGGAGTTACCAAAAGACTCCCACTATAAAATACAAATAAAATACAGTGACTTCATATTTTTCAGAGTAGCTGTTTGAACTGGCAGGATAACATGCAAATAACCTGCACTCATACTACTTTGTGCAGTGATTCCCATCAGATCTTACACATAGGCCCTTACATAGATGTGATGTGGAAGAGTGCAAACACACATTTCTGTACCCCACACAAGGTCTGTCAAAGTTGCAGTTCTTGAACTCAGAGGACCACAGGGTGTGCTCCCTGGGTATGACCCCAGAAGCCCCATGGTGCCTCGGGAGGGGAGCGGGAAAGAGGCAGAGTCAACAATCCACTCAACACAAGCCTCCAAAGTGGGACCACTGGACTGGAGAAAGCAGGCTTAGTTATTCTTTATAATGCCACTGTATATCAAAAGTCCTTAAGTGATTTAGGAGCTTAGGTCCCATTTTAAAAAAATTACTTGGGACAGATTTTTAAAAGTGTTTAGATGCAGATAGGTGTCTTGTGGAATTTTTAAAAATAGCTAAGCAGCTTAGGTAGCTAACTTGAAATTGAAATCATGCAAAATTGTTTTATAAAGGTAAAAACTGCCACCCAGAAAATACAGGGTATATATACATTTTTAACAGGCTTCCACTCAGTACTACATATCTACCTCACAGGGATATTGTGAGGCTTAATTAATATTTGCCAAGCACTTGACAATCCTTGGATGAAAGGCAATATATAAGTGGAAAGTATTATTAAAAACATTACAAAACTGATATACAGACTTGGGTTGCCTTTTACAGTGGTCTTTAGGCACTGTTTAATTACAATCATGACTGGAGTTGAATAAGATGATCATGTTACTATCTGGACACTTCTAGCTATTAGGGATATTCCACCACTTTGTGAAATTACTGGTGATCTCAAGAAAATGGAAAGACTTCAGGTTTACATAGCTCCACTTACGTGGATCTGTGAACAAATGATTCAATACATGAGATATTGGGCTCAGTCATTCATTATGACATATGATCTGTACTCTGCTCCTAAGCAAAGCATACAGCAGTGGGCAAGAGTGGCATGGAAAGAGAATAGATTGAAGCTGACCTACTATAGGAGCTGTAACATGGATTTGGAGTGTGGCTCATTGCCAAATACAACATACAGCAATTTTCATATTGTGTGGATTAAAAAATGGTGGCAAAGGATAGTTCCACAGAAAAAAATCTGTTGATTACAATTGAGATTGCTATACTAACATACTCTCTTACCTCAAAAGAGACAAAAAGAATACTGAAATTGAAAACCAAACAAATATTTAAAAAATGGAAATGAGTAGTTGTGGCAAAACTATAAGAACCGGTAAAAAATTTTCAACTGAAAAATGTTGCTGCTGAAAAATAAGGTTTTGCTGAAAATAAAATTTTGCTTTTTGATGGAAAAATATGAAATGAAAAAAAAAATGGTTTGGTTTAAAATTGAATTTTGTTTGTTTCTTCCCCCCCCCCTTTCTTTTTTCCCCCTCGACATTATCTCCCCCTTTTTTTCTCCACTGGAAAATGTTTTTCACCTTTTAAAAAATAAAACAAATTATTCAAAATACAAAACATATTGTTGAGTTTCTTTTTTTAAAAGATCAAACAGTTTTGCAAGAAAAAAATGTTGAGTTTATACAGTTCACACAATGGGTCAATGAAAGTGCTGACACAAAAATTCATCTTGATCAGTCCAATAACAGCCTTAACTATGAGCCACAAGACACACGGACAAACTCTTCCAATATACACATAACTAATATGTTTTGCATGTATGTGATTCACTAAGTAAAGTAGATAATTATTTGGGATTATAAAGTAAATGGATCAGTTTGGATTCCACCTCTGAGTCTCTAAATTGAGAGAAATTTGGAACAAGTTGAATAGGAATCTTGTAGTCTTAGGGTATGTCCACACTGCAATTAAAAACTCATGGCTGGTCCATCCCAGCTGACTATGGCTTGGGCTAAGGGGCTGTTTAATTGCAGTATAGATGTTCAGGCTTGGGCTGGCACATGAGTTCTAGGAATCTACAAGGTGGGAGTGTCCCGGAGCCCAGGTTGCGGCCCTGGCCTGAACATCTACATTGCAATTAAACAGGCCTTTAGCCTGAACCCTGGGAGCCCAAGTCAGTTGGCACAGGCGAGCCATAGGTGTCTAATTCCAGTGTAGAAATACCCTTAGTGCATAATGTGACAATACAAAACCTGATCTTCGTAGTGTGAAATCATTCTGTTACGCTGGTTCAAGACTGTGGGCCAGATCCTCAGCTGATTTCAATGGAGCTAAGTTAATTTACACCATCTGAGGAGCCAGCCTAGTATTGTACAGAGAAAATTATAAAAGAATGTACTTAAAGGAAGAGGGTAACAGTGAGTTTGGGAGGGTAACTGGAATCTGACACTTGTTTGAATCACTTCTGGAGATTAAAACTGATCCAACACTACCAGCAGATAAAGGTTATTGTAATCGAACGCGCTGACCAAGGTTGAGCAGTGTTTACCCACATCTCTCTAAGGGGAGCTCCAGGAACCATTGTGTGTCAGAGGCACTGTGTACTTCTCAGAATTTCTGAACAATGTAGAAGTCACATAACATTGTAAGACTGTGCTGTCTACACTTACCTCCTTAGCTGGCTAGTTCTCCCCTCCCATATGGCAGTTTTGTGCATCCTAGACAGGATGTTAGCAGGTGAAAGGTGTTTCCTTGTGCTCCTGGAAAGAGAGAAAGCAATTTTAGGGACTGCTCATTTTACCTTCCCCAACTCTCTCTCAAACAACTATATGGGGCCATTCACAATCTGGTCCACAGTATCCTGACTCTAGAAAAGTTCCTGGTATCAGGGAAATCTCGAAAACTAGGGTCTGATCCAACGCCTGTTAAAGTCAATGAAAGTCTAGGCACTTAATTGCAGAATCTTATTAAGTATGACTGACTTTTCCTATTTTTATAGTACAGTATATTATGTAATTTTTATGCTCATCAGCAAGATTTAATGTGTAGTGATTTCAATTTCCATAGAAGTTACCTTCTCCATTGTTACAAAGAAGTAAAAATACAATAAAAATACTATTCCTAAATATCTTACTACTTATTTAATTAGCTCCAACACTACCATACATTGCTATTCTTTACCTGAGTTATCTGCAACTCCGATTTAACCGACAGCACATTCAGTACTCACTAGTAATTTAAAAATCCAACACTGTGTTTATATATATAGATATATTATACTATTTCCTGCTACTGATCTATTGTGCAATATATGCCACATGCTGGTTGTTTGACATTGGGTGTTTTAGGAGAGGGAACCATTAAAGAGAGAAAATGAACAGTGCAATTAAAAACAATATTTTATTCTTCTCACTGCACACCCTTTTATTTCATCTCATTATCCTGCTTTTGTGTTTTTCTTCCAATCCCAGTGCACTGAATGCTGATGAGATTATGCCTGGGTCATCATCAGCCAACCAGGTAATTTAAGAGATCTGAATTCACCAACTCTTTTAACTTGAAATAAGTGTATATTGTGACTGTTTTAAAGTGTTATTTGAGCACCTGAAAGAATATTCATTGTTTAAAATAGACTATTGTGGAACAGGGGGATCATGATGAAGGACACATACAGTCATTGGGGGGTTGTTATTAAAAAGGTTTAACTCTCTCGGAATGTCTTGCCTCTTACTTTATAATCTATTGCCAAGAGAGGAGGGATGAGAATGTTAGCCATGCTTCCATGTTAATAACCAGCAATGCAACAACAGCCTCTGCATAGCAGTCATTTTAGCTGTGTGTTTAATGAAGTCTATGCGGCAGAAGTACAGGAACGAGCCCAGAAAAGAGTTCTCTTAACAGAGTTTATGACATAAAATCTGCTGTAATTCTTCTTGAGGTCCATGGATAATTCAGTGTTAGTCATGCTATTTTAGTTCTAGTAGCCCCTCTGTGGTGCCGAAATTCTCCAAAGAAGGGGCCAGATTGTAACCTACCTTAAATACCTCAATTATAGGTAGCAGTGAGAGACAGAGACCCGACTCCACAGAGCTGTTACATCCCCTCCTACACATGTGGGTGGAACATTAAGCATGCCCCCATTGCATTAGTTAATGCAGCTGTGCGGGGGAAGTAATTTGTACCAGACATAGGGCTGGCACAGGTTATTTGCTTCCCACCCCACCCCCCCAATGCAAATACAAAGAACCAGTTGGAAACTGGGAACAGATTGTGATTGAGTCGCAGTCTAGATCCCTGCCTGCTCCTGGGGCAGTTCAACTATGCTCTGATTCTTAAACAGGGTTTGTGGCAAAGCCATAATTTACCCCCCAAGACAAATGGTCTGGGTGCCAGGAAGAGAGTGTAGCTCAGAGGATGGTATTTTGCCCTAAGTATCAGGCTCTGAACACCCAGACTGAGATACCCAGATGCAGCTAAGCAATGAACAGAAAACTCATGAAGGCATGTGTTTGAGCTACCCTGAATCCCAGTTACCCCAAATTGCCTTGTGATGATTGGTAACTGGAGTAATTTAGGAAAGTATTAAAGCCACCTTTATGCCCTCCCCCTCCGAGTCCTAGGCTGGGCATGCACCATGTTGGCGTCATGGTATCAACTAGAGCAGCCTATTGCTTCCAATGGCCTCAAGCTGATAAGAACATAACAGCCATACTGGGTCATATCAAAGGTCCATCTATCCCAGTATCCTGTCTTCTGACAGTGGCCAATGCTAGGTGCTTCACGGGGAATGAACAGAACAGGTAATCATCAAGTGATCCATCCTCCATTGTCCATTCCCAGCTTCTGGCAAACAGAGGCTAAGGACACCATCCCTGCCCACCATGGCTAATAGCCATTGGTGGACGTATCCTCCATGAATTTATCTAGTTCTTTTTTTAATCCTGTTATAATCCTGGCCTTCACAACATCCTCTGACAAAAAGAGTTCCACAGATTGACTGTGTTGTATGAAGAAATACTTCCTTTTGTTTGTTTTAAACCTGCTGCCTATTAATTTCATTTGGTGACCCCCCTAGTTCTTGTGTTATGAGAACGAGTAAATAACACTTCCTTATTTACTTTTTCCACACTACTCATGATTTTATAGACCTCTATCATATCCCCCACAAGTTCTCTCTTTTCCAAGCTGAAAAGTCGCAATCTTATTAATCTCTTCTCATATGGAAGCTGTTCTATACCCCTAATCATTTTTGTTGCCCTTTTCCGTACCTGTTCCAATTCCAATATATCTTTTTTAAGATCAGATCTGCATGCAGTATGCAAGATGTGGGTGTACCACAGATTTATGTAGAGGTAATATGATATTTTCTGTGTTATTATCTATCCCTTTCCTAATGATTTCCATCATTCTGTTAGCTTTTTGGACTGCCACTGCACATTGAAAACATCCACTCAGAGAACTATCCACAATGATTCCAAGATCTCTTTCTTGAGTGGTAACAGCTAATTTAGACCCCATCATTTTATATGTATAGTTGGGATGATGTTTTCCCAGGTGCATTACTTGGCATTTATCAACATCCCCTGAATTTCATCTGCCAATTTGTTGCCCAGTCACCCAGTTTTGTAAGGTCCTTTGTAATAGATCACATCACAGCAGCCTGGGATCATCAGGATGCAGGGAAATCCCATTAAAATCCTTGGACCACAGTGAGTCTTGGATGATTACACTGTACTTAAGGCTGCTTTGCACCAGTGTCATGGTATGAATTACCCTGAACGCATGGTCCCAGATTCCCTGGAATTTAGGTCCTAGCAGGGTTGCAGCCCGATGTAGAGAAATGCTATTTTCAGTGTCAGTGCCTTTAAACCATAAAAATCCTGACCACTCCCTTCAACCCCAGTGATATTGTGGGGGCTGAGTCTCCCTCCCAGAGGCCCTTCCAGGGTGCCACATGGCCATTTTCACCTGGAGAATATTCCGTTGACTATTCTTTCCCACTCAAATCCCAAGGTATCTTTACTGGGTAGAAAGAAGCCTGACCTTTTATTTTCTGCCAATAGGTGAATGGGACCCAGGTGCAAGGAAAAACTGCCTCTCATTTGGCTACTACTCGGAATTCAGGGGCCTAAACACCCTCTAAACTTTAGTGAATCAACAAGAAAAGATGGTAATGCTCTATTTTCCAGCTCTTGTTGCCTTGGGGGTGTGGTGGTAGTGTCAGGCTGCTGCTTGTGGCTCCCTCAACACCACATACCCAGCTGGTTTCCAAGCCATGCCAATGGAACCTGATGGAGTCATCTCCCCAGATTACTGTGCTTAATTAAAATCAAACATTACTTGCCACTGCAACTAAATATCTCAAGACACATACATTGAGGGCAAGACCCTCACCTCCTTTATAACATTCACGCAGTGCGAATAATTTAATCATTGAAATTCAATGTGCTATAATTTCTTTTCTTACTTCATTGTGCTGTTTAGTACATTAATGCATTGCACCGAAGTTATTTGTTAATAAAATATAACAAGTTACAATGCAGACCAGGATGAACCAATTACAAATAGATATAAGCATTCATGCACTGATCTAGTCATCTGCATACTCATATATAAACATCTTCAAAATATCCATAAGTTTACACAAATTATATATATTCGGGTAAACTTAGAGGTATTTTGGAGAGATATTTGTATGTAAGTGCACGTGGCATTAAGACAGTAAATTAGGACACTTTGTAGCTTTGCTTTGCCTTTTCACTTGTAAGCAGAACTCGTAATGGCTGTAGAAATGTGGAATAGTAGTGTATTGTTCCATTGTGCGAACAGTAAAAGCGTTTTTCAGCCAAACATTCTTCTTCAGTAAGAGGTATTTTTAATGGAAATATATCAAAGCAGTATTTTTTTAATCTGTTGAAATACATTTACATGAAATACTTTTTCATTCATTTTGTTTCAGCAATATACTGCGATCTTTTGTCCAGTGACTCCTGTGAAGATTCCACGTTTTTGTGATTAACTTTCATGATCTCTACAAAGCTTTTTAAAAAAAAATATATAGTACCCTTATCTGAAAGGCTTATAAATGTCACTGGTGAAGAGCCCCTAAAGGACAAGCCAGAACTTGTTATTGTTATGTCACTTCTCCTTATATTGTCAATGGTGAATGTCTGATATACTTCCTGTGATTCTGATCTACAGTAGCTTCTAAATCGGATGCATGAAAGATAGAGTCAAGGTGTGCCAAGACTCCTGAGAATTTAGTGAACAAAGACTTCCTCCGATTCTTGGATAATACTGTTTATGACACATTTCTACTACATATCAAAACACTATCTGATCTTATAAAAAGATATATTACAAATGGTGAAATCCTGGAGCCATTTGTAACATAAGAATGGCCATACTGGATCAGACCAATGGTCCATCTAGCCCAGTATCTTGTATTCGGACCATAGCCAGTGCCACTTGCCTCAGAGGAAATGACAACAGGACAATTTTGAGTAATCCATCCCCAATCATCCAGTCCCAGCTTCTGGCAGTTGGCAGGTTTAGGAACACACAGAATATGGGGTTGTGCCCCAGACCATATGGACTAATAACCACTGATGGATCTATCCTCCAAGAACTTATCATATTCTTGTTTGAACCCAGTTATACTTTTGGTCCTCACAGCCACCATGGCAACCAGTTCTGATTGTGCATTGTGTGAAGATATACTTCCTTTTGTTTGTTTTAAACCTACTGACTATTAATTTCATCAGGTGACCCCTAGTTCTTGTGTTATGTGAAGGGATAACTAACACTTCCCTACGTTTTTACAGATCTTTATCAAATCCCCTCCTTAGTCATCTCTTTTTTAAGAGCCCCAGTCTTTTCAATTTCTCCTCATACACAAGCTATTCCATATCCTGAGACATTTTTGTTGCCCTTCTTTGTACCTTTTCCAATTATAATATGTCTTTTTTTGAGATAGGGCAACCAGAACTGCATTCAGTATTCAAGGTATGGGTATATCATGAATGTATATACAGACAGTAGGACATTGTTTTATCATCTATCCTTTTTTATAATGGTTCCTAATATTATTAGTTTTTTTGACTGCTGCTGCACATTGAGCAGATGTTTTCAGAAGACTGTCCACAATGACAAGATCTTTCTTGAGCGGTAACAGCTAATTTAGACCCCATCATTTTGTATATATAGTTGGGATTATGTTTTCCAATGTGCATTACTTTGCACTTATCAATACTGACTTTCATCAGCCATTGTGTTGTCTAGTCATCCAGTTTAGTGAGATCTCCTTATAATTATTTGCAATCAATTTTGAACTTAACTATCTTGAACACTTTTGTATCATCTGCAAATTTTAGTTATTTCAGTTTCCAGAGGCCCCCCCTTTTTTTTAGTGACGGGGGATGATAATATCCAGTGTTCTGGCCAAAACAGCTCCTGCAGTTTCCATTGGCCACATCTTTTCCCTTCAGTTCCTGCCTTAAACTATTTGGCTGCATTTCAGTGGTGGGTGACACAATCCTGATATAGTGTATAGTGCATAGATAGCTAAAGAATTAATTCACAGCAAAGATTTTACTCCATGGTAATGCACCTCTCTCCCCACCCCACCCCCCGCTATAACGCGGTCCCTGCGTTAACGCGGAACTGCACATGGCTCCCAAACCCCGTGTTCTAGCGAGGGTGCGGTGTATCTGGCCCCACTTGTAAGTGCTTCAGCCCTTCAGAAAAGTGCCTTGGCCCAAGTCATACAGGGAGTTCGTGGCATGGCTGAGAACAGACCCTAGGTCTCCTAGCGTCTTTACCATAAGACCATGCTGTTCCTAAATATTAGCTTCCTACAAATAGAGTCTAAATTATTATTTGACAGTGCAGTTAGGAGGAGATGCAAGAAAAGGGAAGAAAGAAAAGACAATAGAAAAAAATGCAGCAGCTTTTAGAGTTAGCAAAAACCTGTACTATTTCCTTGTGAGTGTTCTCCTAGTGCAACAATGATCACAAATATGGACAAAACATTTAGCAATTTGCATGTTCTCTGGCAAAGTGGTGGACACCAATCTTGGACTGCATGACTGCCTAGTGATTTATGGGTCTGACGTGTCAGGTGTGCATTCCGATGATGCACTGCTGCCTCCCTTTTAGTTTACTGCCATCAAGTATATAATGGCATAAGGAACCCTCACCACCAGGACCCATTTCAGTACAGGGACAGGATCGGGAAAACAAGAAGACTCTTTTTCATTCAGATAACAAGGCAGAATAAATTGATGAGGTCACAGGCAGCTGGCAACATCCATACAAAGCTGTTAATTTTTGGCAGCAGTCCTTATTTAATAATGTCTATCCTGGGTGAAGTATGAGCCAAGGAAGCTGAATTATATTGCTGATCAATTACCCTATTTCCCATGACACAGCCTCCTTTTTGGCTCTGGAGGAAGACAAAGAATGACGCCTGTTTCTGATTCCCCCTCAAAATTCTTGTGGAATTTTTGGCTAAAAAGGGCACAAGACTTATCAGGATGCTCATTAATTTCAAACATACCTGAGCATGAACAATTTGGTCTGGCTCCAAAGCAGGAATTTATTATTAATATGGAAATAGATTTGGCAAGTGATCTAGGTTCATGTTGTTGCCAAAGTAGGTTAGAAAGTATATGAGCATGGAAAGAAATTAGCCAAGGGATAGAATTTTTTTTGTCAGTTTTAAGCATCCCATTTATAAAGCCAAACTAATAACCTGCAATTCTCCTAGACACTTTCAGAGTTCAGTGGTCTGTCACTGAGACAGGCATATTAAATACAGATGTGGCAGACAATGTGTGGCTTGCCTATAGCAAGAACAACATTCCAGGAAACAGATCAAGTTCACGTACATATTAGCAGAGACCCAGCTCTGGAATTGGTGGAGGAGAGTTGTTGGGAAAAAATCCCGAAATAAGAATATGGGGAACCCAATGTTATTATCAGCTATTGATGGAGCAGGGAAGATCATTCCAAGGTACTGCAGGTTAGAGACAGTGGCTGGAAGGGAATATCACTACCATGGTTTGAATGGCTTTTCAGGTGCGAAGTGTGCATGCGGTTTTGGAAGAAGGCCAGTCAAGTCTAAAGGGCAATACCTCATTGTTCTTCAGCTGTTTTCAAGCTACTTTTGTTACTTTGTACGTTGTTAGCATTTATGTCTATTTAACACACAAGGTGCCAAATTCTGCATTCTCAATCTCATTTACACAGGTAAAAATATCAGTTCTATTTATTCTATTCCATTCTGTTTCTTATACTGAACCCGCCACTTGGTACAAGAGCACCTTAGAGTCAAAAACTCAGTGAAAAAAGTCCCCATTTACAAACCTGTGTAATAAGGTGCAGAATTTGGCCCAGTGATATTTGTCTTTATTTATACACATACAAAATAGTCAGTTCTGTAAATCTCATTTTGAAGGAAACTGCTCTGTGATAATCAATAATAATGCACACTGTCACAGGATGCTCCACTCTGCTGATCTGGCACCTCCCCTTAGTCACTCCGGAGATTAGCTTAAGAGGCCAATGCCCCCATCTGCAGTTTGTACACTATCACTGAGTCTGGTCTGTAGCTCCTCTCACTCCAGGACCTCCAGTGTCCTCTTTGTGACTTAGCCCTCTGGCTAGGTCACTCAGCGTTCCCCCTTCCGGGGTGCAGTCCATTGACAGTCCCAAGCAGTCTTCCCATTCACTGCCCCCCAGTGCCTCTCCCTCAGTGTCTAGTATCTGTCCGGGCCTGCCATCTACTTCAACTCCCAGTTCAGGGACCCTCAGCTTCACAGTTCTGGGCTTCCTCACTTTACCCTCACTGTTCCTTCCCTAGGCTGCTTCCTAGTCTCTGGTTCCTCTTTTCTCTTTGGGTCTATCAGACACTCCTCCCTCTTCCTAGAGAGTGACTGTCCTTTCTCAGCAGCACCCCCAGCCTGTAGCCTGCTACCTGGCTTTATAGGCCCTGCCTGTTTCTGCACAAGTGTACCTGCTCACAATCACTTAGTTCCTTGGCTACTCCAGGTGTACCCTCTTGAGTTAATTGGCCTGCCTGGCTACCTTAACCCCTACCAAACCTGTGTGGGGTGGATACTCCATTCCACACACATTTAACTTATTTATTTCACAGTAGTGACCAGACACTCCACTGAAACCAGGATCTCCAGTGCTAGATGTTGCATATACACATAGTAATATTGTGCCCTTAGCCTAAAGAATTTGGAAAGCTCAGCTAAGAAGAGAGAAAGACAGAGGCAGAGAGAGGAAGTGACTGGCCTACATTTACATAGCACATCAGTGGAAGAGCAGGGAATAGAATGCAGGTCTCCTAGTTCCTAACTCGGTGCCCAATCCATTGAATCACATTGCCCCTCATGGCTTGCCATTTCTGGAAAAAGCAAGGTAGAACACGGTTTATTTTGCTTGTGAAAGGTGCATAGTCTGTCTGGAACTGCATATAAAATGTTTGTAAATTGTGTTTTAATTTCATTTCAGTCCCATTTTCAGAAAAGCCTAATTAATGGTGTCTTTTGCTGTTTTAAAAGGTGGCCCCAAGAATGAATGGAATCTGGGGTACCATGTTATTCATCACCCTGTTTACTATCAGAAAAACAAAGACTTCCTTTTGGAAGCCACAAGAAGAGAATATAAGGAAGTATTTTGCATTAGAACAGGAGGGCATCAGTCCTCCAATCATGTTGTTAGTTTGAGTCTCTCTGTCTCATGGAGAAACACACAGTCTGTGAATCAAAATGCAATAGCCCACTGTGCTTCTCCACTCCTGTCACACTGTCCTTTTGATGAGAGGAGGGAAGGATTGGCAATATTGAACTCAATTCTCTTTCCTGGAGGAGTTCCTGTATTCCATGGAGCTGGCACCAGCACCTTATTTCACTTTCCTAATCCCTGCCGCTGCATGCCAACCTCCTCTTTGAAAATATGGATAGGATTTTTTTTGTAAAAGAGCACTCCATAAATGATTTAAAATGTATGTGCTTGTTCTGAACTACATTTTTGATGCTTTGGTAATCAGTTTGAAAAGATAGGTTTCAGTGTAGTAGCCGTGTTAGTCTGTGTCAGATAAACACTCTTGTTTATCACTTCAAAGGTTTTTCTTCCCCTGCTGTTATGGTTCCTCTCAACTAATTAGCCTCTTAAGGTTGGTCTATGCACCTCCACCTTATCATGTTTCTCTGACTGTATAAATATCTGTCTACTGTATGTTTCATTCCATGCATCCGATGAAGTGGGTACTAACCCACGAAAGCTTATGCTGAAATAAATTTGTTAGTCTCTAAGATGCTACAAATTTTTCTTTCTTATTTCAGTTTGAAAAGAGTAATAAGTCAGAACTAGATCAACTTTCAAGGAAAAGCTGATCAAAATTAAATATAAAGGATGCAAGTTTCTGCTTTATCTGAGTAGGAAAATCAGTTGTGGGGTGGGGGGGTGACTTCTTTTGTATCTTTGATAATAAAATAACCTTTCCTTTTTTCATCATTACCCTTGGGTGGTGTATTGAGTCTCTTTTCTTAACATTTTCATCGTTAAATTTTTTATGAAAAGAGTTCCCATAAATGTCAGGGAATTACAGCACTAGCTAGAGGCAGGGACAATGAGGGATGGGCATTATCATGGAAGCTTTCCCACCTAGCCCTACAAATGCACCTCAAGTACGACCCTACAACACCTCTGCTATTGAATTCTGGGCTTCTCAAATAAGAGACAACAAAAGCAAGTGTTATTTTCAATTTAAAATCTGCCTTCACAGCATTGACGACCAGTGCAAACACAGAAAGGGTGTTTGGTGACCTATGGATGTGCAGCAAAGTTAATCTGTCACAAGCAGAGATCAACAAAGCAATCAGGAGACTACAGCACAAAAATTATATCCTACGCTTTGTACACTGCTGCAGACACAATAGTGGCTGTACTTAATAGAATAAGACTGCTGGGAGAGATCACCATTTGTTTCCTGATGTTAGTGGCTCCTTCCACAAAAATAAACAGTAATAACAGAGGCAGAAGCTTTATTGCTGAAAAGCGCACAAGGCTCTCAAGAGGAATTTGGAAATTAAGATGTGTTTAGGAGGGCTCCTTAAAATCTAGGAGTCCTTGAATCCTCCAGCAGAATTTTTATATGGTAAGAATTCAGAGTGGATAGAAATACCCTACAGAAAACCTCAGCAGGATCAAAGGCAAATTGCCATGTTCAGTTTAAAAGGTTTAGAATGAGGCAATTTGCATTTGAGAAGGTGGGAACAGAGCCTTAGCTGGTGTAAACTCCTCATACTTACACCAGCTGAGGCTTTGCCCCATGTTAATTATTCCCATGTGTATAGAGAGTGATTCCGTCTTAGCTACAGAGGTGTTTAGGAACTGTGATACTTTTTTTTGTTCAGAATCCTTATTTGTGGGTGACTTATCACAATTTATTCCCCGTGTTAATATATAGCCATGGCTGCATTTTGCAGGACTACTCACTGCATGATTCTCACTATCCGCTCTTCTACCCTGTACTTAAATATCTGCAAGCCATCACCTATGACTACAGTATTCAGGTTTATTCCACTAAACTAATTAGTTCACTTGTAAGACCTTCTGCCTAAATTCTAGCTTTAATTTTCCTTACCTACAAACCTTTGTTCTGCCGCTTTTTGAGACAAGTAGGCTGGGGATTTCCATAGGTGCTCAGCATTGGCCTAATTATGCGCCACATGACGTCAATGGTAAAACTGCCATGCATATCCCATCCTGTCCCAGACTCATTACGGCATGATTAAAGACATTTTCAGTCCACCTATGCATTTATTATTCTCCAGCCCTCGTATTGTTTTGGTTGCCCTTTGTATTTTTTCTAGATTTTCTGTATTCTCTTGAAACTCTGGAGACTAGAATTTGTCGCATATGAGCTGTACCTGGTTTAGTTAGAGCGATATTGTACCTTCTATTTGCTATGACTTCTTTCACAAATAAGTAGAGATTAATGCTATTCTTAAAAGTCTTCCATCACTTACAGAGCAGGAGGTTTTGGTAGATGGGGTATGGTTTTGTGGTTAAACCAAGCATTGGGAATCAATTTTACTTCCATCTCTGCCTATGAATTACATCATGGACAAGTTACTTAACATATCTGTGCATTAGTTCCTCATCTTTACAATTAAGATAATTCATATTCTTCCCAAGTCACTATGATCTTTAGGCACTATCAAAGGATGATATGTAATAAAAAATATGAAACATATTATAGGAATACTCTATGAACTAGAGCAAAGTCAATAGTGAGAAAATGACTGCAAAATTATTTTGACTTCAATCCAAAGTTAATTTTGATTTACTATCTTCTGGGTCTTTGGTCTTTACTTTAAAAAAAAGAGCACTTTAGCTCTACTAGTGCAAATATTTGTGAAAAGTGGTCAAAGGCTCGGTCTTCATTAAAAGGGAATTATGATTGTTTATGCAATTATAATATTTGTAATTCATGATGTGTCAGTAAGTTTCCTAATTCACTTAGTCAGGGAACAAAAATAATACCAAATTATTTATCACACTAGCCAACATAGAATGAATTGGAAAATATAAATATTGACAAGAAACTTCCTATGAAATATCTGTGGAGGAAGAATGATCATTCCAGACACTTTGGAATACTTTCAAATTAGAAATCTATTTGAGAACTTTAAAATCAGTTTGTGAATTTAGGAAAGGTGAAACTCACGAAACAAATTATTCAATCTGAATTCTTTGCTTAGTTCCAGTATAAGCCATAGCTCTATCCCAGGGGTATCTTGTTCTACTAAGCTATAAAAGTTGGAAAAAAAAAACGTTCAAAAAGCTTGTTGTTTATGGCTGGCCTTATGTCTTAGCCAGTACTACAGTGAGCTCCCAAGTGGGGTGACAGCAGTTCAGGAATACACCTTGGGACTCTTACATGGATGGTGGAAGATATGTCATCTATGCATATGAATAATGCTTTCTCTGAGGCTGGCTTATGCCATATCAGGAGTATCACTTAACTGCTGCAGGAGTTTTCCATACCATTGTCATCTGGAGTGGCTACTGTATAAGGAGGACAGTGCAAACAACAAAATGTCACATTTATAATGTTTGTCAGTCTGGCCTCCAGCTCACTTAATTTGTTCTTCTCTTGAGGGAAAGTGTCACATGAATTCCGCTACTGAACTTGCTTCAGTTTTCCAAAATGTTAGACATTTGTTTGCAAAGCAAAACAGGGAGCTGAATTTATGGGACTTTCTCATTACACAATCCCCCAAACAGAAAGCTGCTTGCTCTTGGGGACACATCTAATGGCAGAGTGAGGAGGATCACAAACTCTAAACAGAATGGGCAATCAAAGAGGTTATTTTTTCATTGACTTTTGATCATACAAACAGCCAACGTTAAAATTACACTCTAAACAAACATATTTTGATCACTTGTACAGTAGAAAATGGGGTCTCTGGTGTTGGTGATTGCTCTTTTATAGAGTTATACTTTGCTGCATACTCTGTGCTTGGAAAACATGTCTCCAGCATTGGAAAACTAACAGGTTTGCAGGTCCCGATTGTTTGATTAACTTATCAAGTGCCATGAACTGTAAGTGATAAATGTCAGTACTGCCTTCTACATGCACAGAGTTTGCACTGTGAAACATCATTGTGTGAACTCAGGATAAGAGTTAATTAAAAAGTTTGCAGCAAAGAAAACAGCCACTGTGGGCATCAATCTATTGATGACTTCAGACAACATAGGTGGTTATGGGCTGATAAAGAAAAGGAAGAGAAACTAAGGTTTTCACAAAGACAAGGTGGATCACTATTCTCCACTAGAACTTTTATCCATTAAACCCTCTGGACTATATGCCACAATCTGCTACGCAGTGTGAAAAGTAGCAAACAACATTGCCAAACTGACATTGAGGGGACAAACAATCCTGCTGTCTTATTACCATGGTATCTGAACACACCACGATCTTTATAGTATTTATCCTCATAAGATCCCTCTGGGCTATTATCCCTACTCAACAGAAGGGGAACGGAGGCACAAGGAGGCTAAGTGACTTGCCCACGGTCACAGGAATTCAGTGGAACAGCAGGGACTTTAACTCAGGTTAATGTACTACCTATTGGACAATTCTTCCTCTCACCCTTTGGCTGCCAGATACTGTGCTGGATAGGATAAGCAGCTTCAATCTTTGCCTTGCAAGGGGTTTTGTCACAGCCATCAGTGGGGACTGCATGCCATGATGGCATTCTTAGAAGCCATTGAGATGGTGGCCAACATAGTTGCACAGGCTTGGGGTGTTGAGTAATTCCACCTCTGTATGGAGCAGTTTGGAGGAAAATCCTTTTCTGGAAACATATCAAGTTCCTTAGCCTCTGTGCAGGTTTTCCCCATGTAGGACAAACTGTGGCTCTAAATTAGAACAATAAATATAAAGAAAAAAACACATAAAACTTACATCTTCTTCCCAGGCTGGCTCTGGACTTCAGTCTTTAAGAAAAAAGTTTAGTTTATTTTTCTAGTCACTTTGCATAATGCTTTGTTTAAAAAAAAAAGCTCGGGAAAAGAAGAAACTGGGAAAAGAAGGGAAAGTATAGCGGGTCTTTCAAAGGAAAGCTCGATGAAGTCATTCTGTCCCCAAACATTAAGGATCACATGATTTTCAAATTGTGCCTCCATCTTTGTGAGCAGAATTTGGCAATCACCATCAATGGTTCTGGGAATTTTGCAACAGGAGTTCATCTGGACTTTTTTCCTATTTGCAAATGGTACTATTGTTATGTAATAAAGGTTACTAGTGTCATGACTGTCTCTATAGAGTCCTATCAATGGGAGCTGGAGGGAGCTCGACACCTGTCCAAACACTTGATTCTTTACCACTATAGTTAAGGGAGTTTTTCTGCTGACTTGAATAGGATGAAGATCAAGCCCCAAAGGTAGTCTGCATTGCAATCTGTATGCATCTCCTGTGCAAGGAACTGTTCAATCTCTATGCATATTCAATGCAAATAACTGAGCAATGGGCTTTTTAATATTATATTCTGTGATTCTGGAGGATAAAGAATGCTTTAAAATGGTACTCTAGGTGTGCTGCACGGCTCAGAAGACTGACAGCTATCCCATTTAATGTCACCATTAGTGCTGAGCAAATACTCCCCCAAGATTTCTCAGAAATTTGCTCACATTTGCATGAGAACCTGCTTTTGCCAAGCCTCTTTTACATTCTTTTTCCATAAACATTCGTCTTTTCTAAATTTCCCAACAAAGTGAACTGCAACATCACATAATGAACAAAATGAAATGTCATGAACAGACAGCACAGAGAGGAGTTTCGAAGGGAATAACTCCGGACTCTGTGTTTGGAGGTAGTGGGACATGGTGAGTGGTGCATCTGGCCTGTCTGTGGATTGTTTGGCAGACTGTTCTCCGTGTACAGGTTGCACAGCTGGGCTGTGGACCCCTGAGTAAGCAGTATCCCTTGTTAAAGTCTGTGAGGCTCTAACCTTGGAGCATTGATCAGCTCAGCTGTTTGACATCTCTGAGAGTATGTTTACACATCAAAGAAAAACCCAAGACTGTCCCATACCAGCCGGCTCTGGCTTGCAGGGCGTGGGCTGCAGGGCTGTTTCATTGCTGTGTAGACCTCCAGGCTTCGGCCGGAGCTTGAGCTCTGAGACCTGGCCAGCCCACAGGGTCCTAGAACCTGGGGTTCCAGCCTGAGCCCAGACATCTACACAGCAATGAAACAGCCCCGCAGGCCAAGTTTTGCAACCCCAAGTCAGCTAGCTTGGGCCAGCCACAGGTGTCTAGTTACTGTGCAGACATAACCTATGTCAGTGGTTCTCAACCGTGGCTGTGGCCTGCACAATGGGGGCTGCGGGACGCAGCGGACACCACATCCCTTGGCCTGTGCTGCGTTCCGCAGCCCCCATTGGCCTGGAGCAGAGAACTGCTGCCAGTAGGAGCTGCAACCGGCTGAACCTGCGGATGCGGCAAGCCAACAAACCGTCCCGACGTGCCAGGGGCTTTCCCTGAAGAAGTGGTAGACCACAGTTGAGAACCATCGACCTATGTTTATCCCTCCCTGGTGGTGAGGGCCGGAGCTGAGCTGTGCTAAGCAGGGAAATTTGGTATAAAGAGTTTGCTAAGCACACTTGAGAGTGACAAACAGAGGCAGCTAACAGGGCAATTTCAGAGGAGTGTGAGGGGTTTTCCTTCCAGATGCAGCATTCCATGTAATATCAAGATGGTCAGCAATGGACCAGTGGTGAAGCCTCCAGTGGGTGTGCCACAATCTCTTTCCTGACTAAAGACAAAAGGGATTTCATTTGCATGAAGTGCAAGTTGGTGGCTGTGCTGGAGGAAAAGTGTCTTGGATTGGAGGGGCAAGTTGAGACACTACTGAGAATCACAAAAGCTGAGGAGTCCCTAAACAGCCAGGTCTGGGAAATACCAGTATCCCAGGTTCAAGGAAGAATGGAGCTGATCAACAAGGAATCAGAGATAGAGGAAGTCAGAGAGCAGACCAGGTGGTTCATAGCCACCAGGTGAAGTACCATTATAAGTGACTGGAGACAGATAAAGATAGGCAGGCTGCGGTCACCAGAGAGAAGAGAACTGGGAAGTATTTGACCCAGCTAGAAGTTTCAAATCAATACCTTGTTCACAATGTGGAAAATTTAGAAGATACTTCTCAAGCTCCAGTGGGCCCAATGGAATGGAGAGATGTAAGGGACACACATGTGAATGGCAACTCAGCCCAATTTGTAGAAATGGGGACTCTATCCTATGAAACAGTGACTCTACCACAACCTCCATATCTTTTTTAATCGCTGAACCTTGAGTTCCAAATGTGACACTGTGGCCAAAAGAGCTAATGTGATCCTGGGATGCATAAACAGGGGACGCTTGAGTTGAAGTAGAAATATTATTTTACCTCTCTATGTGGCACTGGTGCGACTACTGCTGGAATACTGTATCCAGTTCCAGTGTCCACAATTCAAGAAGGATGTTGATAAACTGGAGAGGGTTCCTAGAAAAGCATGCAAATGAGAGAATGATTGAGGCTTCAGAAAACATGCTGTATAAGTGGCAGACTGAAAGAGCTCAATCGATTTGGCTTAACAAGGAGACCATTAAGGGATGACTTGATTACAGTCTATGAGTATATACATGTGGAACAAATATTTAATTAATGTGCTTTTCAATCTAGCAGGAAGTTGAAGCAAGACAAATTCAGACAGGAAATAAAATTTTTGACTGTGAGGATAATTAACCATTGGAACAATTTACTAAGTGTTTTGGTGGATTCTCTATCACTGACCATTTTAAAATCAGTATTGGATGTTTTTCCAAAAGATCTGCTCCAGGAGTTATTTTGGGAAAGTTCTATGGCCTGTGTAATAGAGGAGCTCACACTAGATGATTACAATGGTCCCGTCTGGCCTTGGAATCTATGAATAGATGAGTCTCCACAAACTGAATTATAAATTCACCCATGTATCTGTACCTGTATTAAATTATCCATCACTGGATTACACAGATCAATGGAGGTGGTTATAAAGGCTGCTTATTCAGACTGGGGTATTCACCTTACTGAAAATTTTTCTAAAGGACAAAAAATGTTTTTCGGAAACCGCTACCTCTGATGTTCCCTGGTTTCTACCTTCTTGGACTAGTAAAACTCCTGCCTTAACTGATCAATATAAATGGAACAAGCCTATTCACTAAAGTTTTAATTCCCAATTCTCTGAGCAACATCCTCCTCCATTCTCAATCTCGCTCTTTAGTGGCTCAGCAGACCTGATAGCCAGTTGCTGTTTGAAGTTAATTAACCCTCAATACTGACTACTTACATTTCACCCTGGCAATTCCCTAATTTTTCTATGAAGCAAGCTCTGATGCATCCTTTGTTCACAAAGGGAGGGGAAGCAGGCTCTTCTCTAATATGAAACTGGTTGCCAATCTGCAGAAGAAAGGTGCTACTAGTGGATAACAAGCAAACTTCCATTCCTCCTTCTTCAAGACAAAGCCATATCTTACAACAACTCTATCTGAAATGTCAACATCTATATTAACTCAGTACACTGTGTGGGTGGGAGGGAAGCAGTGTGGCCAGCTGTTGTTTGTGAGACTCAGTGTTTTGTGTATTTCTTACAGCCTCAGCTCCTGGAGTTATGAGAATCTCAATTTGCATATTTTTAAAAAGGTAATTTTCTATTCCTCATAGTTGTAGAGAAAAGCTAAAACTTGACCTGAGTGTAACCCAAAAAAACAGAAGTCAAGGAAAAAGAAGCCAAAGGCTTTACTTAAAAAAAAAAACAAAACACGATTTTTAAGAATCTCTTGATTTACCCTGGCTTGTCTCATAATTTATGAACGATTGGGGTTGACAACACCAGGAAGGAAGTACTACGTAACTCTCTGCTTTCTAGGTCCTCACTTTCCCTATTTTCAAAGCTCCAACCCATTTCTTTGTGTTGCTTTGTATATTCCCAGTCCCTTTTCCTTTCAGGAGTAATATGTAGATTACATCTTGGCTGTAATGTAGTATTTCTCCTGCTCATGTAACTGCTCAGATAATATTATCTACCCCTTAACATACTAGTTTGAGGCTAGGAGCCAGATTCTCCACTGCTCTGCATTTTCTGTATCCAATACACCTGCACAAAGTGAATGTAACATGGATGAAAAAAAATCTACTAAATCAAAACTCTCCATTTATTCACACTGGTGGAAGTGTTTTACACACAAGTTGTGCAGGGATAATGGCTACACAAAATGCAGAGCTGTGGCGAATGGGACCCTCTTTTCCTCCAAACTCAGTTTTGGATAGGCTCTCTCTCCTCTCCAGAGACTTGATTCTCCTCCTGCAGGATATATGCAACTCCCACAGAGTTCAATTGGAGTGATTTGTATCCTGTGGGGAAAAGATTGGGCCTCACAATTCTTTGTCTGTTGTTGAAATACTATATTTTTCACTCCTTTGGCCATTTTTTCATCTTGAACCATGCACTGCTAGGCTATTGGACACATTTTTCCGTTCATTCTGAACAACAAGTACTCATGTCTTACCTTAACAAGCAGCTGTTCTCAAAAAAAAAGTTGTCATACTCCTTACCTTGTACAAAAGAATTTTAGGAAGTAACTTAAGAGACATAAACCGCATCCCACCACCACTACTTGTGGAATAAATAAAAACAGCATGTGCACCAACACTAGTGATGGAGAAACACACCTTCTTCAAAGACATTAACAAGGATGGCTTTATCGTTAAGTCAGCTCCTTAGGATTTAGGAGATTCAGGTCCCATCCCTAACTCTGCCACAGACTACCTGTGTGCCAGGGCAGACTGGCCCCGCACTGGCATTGAGAGGGTTAACCCTTCCCTGCTGGCAGAGGAAGCCACGCCCCTGAGGCTCTGCTGGGCATGTGCCAACAGGGAGCCAAGTATAAAAGCCAGCAGAGCTGCTCAGTCAGGACTGGTGGCTGAGGGAGGAGGACACCCAGCGGAAGCTCCAGCCCAGGAGCAGTGGTGCCGCATTCAGGAGGGAACTGAGGGACCGGGAAGTGGGACCAGAGACTGGCAGCTATTGGAACCCCAGGGAGCGTTGGGGGCTGAGGAACCTGAAGACCCTGATGCCACAGGGACGGAGAAGGGGTAGGAAGTGACCAGGGAAGGGAAGGGAAGGGAGTGGTATCTCCCAACACTCTGAGGGCAGCGTGTTGCAGTAGGATTCCCTGCTGACCCATGGCAGATCATGCCGTCAAGGACAGGGCCCTGGGTTGGAGCCCGGTGAAGGCGGGTGGGCCTGGGATCCCCTACCAGGGGTCACTGAACCACAGATCCCATCATGTGTGAAAACATAGTTCACCAACACCTCTCGTACCTCGGAGGAGATAGACGGACTCCGGCCGCTAGGCCACACTATCCCCCGGGGAGGGGGGGATTTAGAAGGACTTTGACCATTGGGCCATACAGCCCTGACTACCAGGGGAGTAGTAGAACTGCCATAAGAGCAGGGAGGCGGGGTTAACCTCGTCCCCCCCTGGAATCAAAGAGGTGACAAGGTACAAAGCCCGCCACAGCCAGGCAGGCAGTGTAACTCTCAGAATTTTAAAGTCTCACAATATCTGTTGTTTTCTTAAAGCCTCAGCTCCCGGAGTCATGTGAGAATCTCAGTTTTTATTTAACAAGAAAGTACGTTTCTAAGTCTCTTGGACTTGGAGAAAAGCTTGAGAATGTAAACCCTAAGGGCTCAAAACCAAAAGGGTAATAAAAAAGTGAATATTTATTATATTTTCCAATCCTGAATGCTAAAATAATCTGCTATTTTTGAAGAGGACTATCTCATGATTTCTGAATGCCAATACTGTTTAGTTGATATAGTCTGGCTCATAATCATGCCCTATCTTAGATACCTATCTGTAAAACAGTGATTATA
Organism: Chelydra serpentina; assembly: GCA_037349315.1. Lineage (NCBI taxonomy): Eukaryota > Metazoa > Chordata > Testudines > Chelydridae > Chelydra > Chelydra serpentina. Next base: position 11,569,012 of record JBAIAC010000028.1, on the reverse strand, counting down.
ATAATTCCTCTTTTGCACAGGGAAACATACTGAAGGTCAGTACATTGATATGCCTGATATGCTCAGGTACTATGGTGATGGAGACCATCACCTAAACAGATCAATAGACCTGTTCTCGGAGTCCTTGAAGCTGCTCCTAGACCTCGCCAGCTCAGATATGCACAACTAAAAAACCAACAACATACAATGAAATAGGTATAACCATACCAAACCTCCGAGTCCTTGGTTGGTATTTCTTCTAATCACCTCTAATGCAGCAGACTGCAATATATTAATATACCTGCCCATCTCTCACATTTATCTTTTCTTTCCTCTGCTTCCTTCTCTCCTTTCAGCTCCCATAAGAAACACTGGGATAAGATGTATTCTCATGCTGATAAAATGGTATATTCATATTTTGTTGTAACATCAATATAGAGTGTACTTTATTTTCATGACCATTTTCCTCTCCCACTCTTTTGCTCATGAATATATTGCATACAGTCATTTTGTATGAATACTGCCCAACTCCTGGTTTTGTATAGTTAGGCATCTGTTGAAATGTACTGAAAATGAATATAAAATATTTAAAGATGATATTTTACTGTGATGCAGGGACACAAAGGCTATCATATAATTTTCATAGGCACCATTACTATGTGAAGATGTTGCTGAATGGCCTAAAGGGACTGCAGTAATATCCCAATGGAACTTTTTAAAGGATTGGTCATGTGATCAAACTTGTTCTTCCATTCCTTTGAATGGGCCCCGATTCCGGAAGCTGTTCTGCGTAAGCAGACTCCTGTGCAGAGCCCCACTGAAAACAGTGTTGCTCCATGACAGCATGGGGGTCCTCTTGCTTTCAGCTTTGGGGATTCTGACATTTGTACATTCTACTAGGAAAGACTTCTCTAGTCACACAAACTCAGCTCACACAAGAGCCTGAAACTGATTTTAAGTAATGAAGCTCAATTTGTTGGCTTTTTGACCTTAGCTTTTAGAATTTTTTATTGTCTAGTTATAAACCACACACTTTAGGAAGGATGTAAGAAACAGAGTAACTAGGTATCTTAATTAATCCTGGCAAAGAAAGTCTGCCCAGAGAAGGTCATTTACTGTATGTGTATGAATTTCCAGTAATGGAATGCTATTTAGTGAGTAATGTGTTTTCTCTTTTTCTGTTACATAAAAGAAACCAGGACTTCACTTGCATGGGGTGGGTCAGTGTGAGAAATAAAGTTACAGACAGAGTAAACACTGCATTATTCAATATGAATGGTTCTATTATTCATTTCTGTTTTAAAGGCCAAGTGTTAGTGTCTTTCAGAAAGTGATGTGGTATTTTATTTGAGACACACTGTTGACTGTTCTCACTTTTTTTATACTATGGCCTGCGTGACCCTCCGCTCTCTCTGTCGTTGGAAAACATTGCTAAAATACATATCTTTTTATAACCTGTTATAATTAATTTACTCGGCAGAGCTTTTAGAGCAACAACATGACATTTTAAAGAAGATATTAATCAAAATTAAATTAACTACTATGCCTTCTAGCTGGAAATCCTGCATCATCTGGAGCTACCAATTGGAGTTATAGTAATTTTTTGAAGAGCTACTAATCAAAAACCCCAGAGCATTGAATGGTGCAAGGAGCCTGCCACATGGGTTTGGGCTGCATCAAAAACTGACACACGTGAGCATCAATGAAGAGAAGGATCAGGGAATGAGGTCAGATTATTCTTTAGTACACATTATGTATTCCATATGCATGAATGCAATGGGAGCTCTGACTGATCAGCACCTCTCAGGATCTGAACAGTCAAATGTGTGAGCTGAACAAGGCACCTATAATATATCTTTGTGTGAACTTGACATACTGGAAAGTTCAGATAATTTTACTAATTTTTTCAGTTTATCACAAACTGTCATGAGCCACATGTGTGTTTCATAGAAACAAAGTGAAACGTGTTGCAAATATTATTATTAAATGTCTGTGTATTCCATGTTTATACTAGTTCCATTAAAAGACTTGTGACAAGATCAGCCTTTTGGATTGAGTGAACCCCTAATTCTTGCAAATCTTCCTGCACTCTTACGCAACAAACAGTGCCCAACAAAACTCACTTGTTTTCTCTCAGTTCCACCTTTTCAGTCAAGCTATCTGGAGTAGCTCATGAGAATGAGTACCAAGCTCAGGGAAGACTGTCAAGAAGCAGGGCACAACCTCCAGATTGGTTGTGAGTTCTACATTTAGATTTCGCCAACCAAGTAACAAGTGTGAATTCCTCAAGCATTATAGCAGCCTAACCATGGAGTCACAGACATTCCCTTTGGGTGCTCTGGTTTAGCTTGCCACCCAGGCAAATATGCCTTTGTGATAGATGGTCCCTTACACCAAAAATCACAACAATATTCAGGTTACTCCCAGTCCCAAAGGACCAGTCACTTACTCCACATCAATTGCACATTAAACCTCACACCAAAGACAATGTTTGTAGCCAATCCTATAATAAACTAACTGAAGATTAGTTACAAGGTTAAAGTGGGTAAACACACACACACACACACAAATTACAGCTTTAGATTCCAAAAGGTAATAGAAACTGCTGTGATGTGCAAGCTTTCTATGTCCTGCTAGAGCTAATCCAAGACAAGTAGCTTGGGGATCCCTTGCTTAGGCTTAGAAATATTGCCCTCTCCAAATTCCAAGCAGCATAGTGATACAGTTCCTTCTCATTAGAGATTTTTATCCCCCCCCCCTCAGCGTTCAAACTGATGGGACAAATATTTGCACCTGTCACCCGTTCATGGAAAGCGGGAGGGGGGCAATCAACATCTTTGTCCTTTGACGTTTCACAGTGGCTTATTTGGTTTCAATGGGCCTTCTTGTATGCAGGAACAGAACTTTATATTAAATTAATGCTTCTTTTCTCTTTGGGGAGTTACACAGTTACAGAAATTGTCAATGCAAACACTCAATATAACTTTATTCCATGGGATACAGGTGTTATAAATAAGATCAATACTTGCAGAATCCTATGAGTATTTCATCAAGTCTAAACACTAAATGCATTCTTATAAACGTAACATCTATTTAAACAATGCTAACACACAGGAGAGCCAGACTGGTTTCCAGCTATGTATTTGTCAGCATGGCCTAGGGGCCTTGCCATGAAGTGACCCTTGGTCTGCCAGTGTCACACCTGGATTTATAAAACCTGGAAGTCACAAACCACACAAACCAAAAATGACCAAAAACTCTAGAAAGTGAAACCCTATGTAAACTGAAGCAAGCAAGTTATCTGTTACTCTACCTTATAGCTTCAAGATGGAAGAGTCTGTGAGAAATATCTGGGTTAGCACGGTGCTACATGTGGTTGATTTCTGCAGAAATGCTATACTTCCCAGTCAGGTGCAGACATGGCCTTCCAATTCAATGAGTGCACTATGCTAAACAGTGCCCAGTGCAACCCTTGTTTGCACTCACCTCCCTCCTCACCCTCTCTCTTGCTTCCTCCCCAATCTCCCTTTCCCTCCAGTTCCTCCAGATGCCCCTTCCTCTCTCCCCTCCTCAGCCCCCCAGTAGCTTTTCCTCAGGAGCCCCAGGTCCATGGCAGCAGCCAGAACAGACACCTGATGAGGAAGACAGGAAACAAGATAGACCCAAGCATGCAGCTCCTGCCTCACTATGTAATGGATCATATTCCCACCCCCTGTGCACAAAGCTCCTGTCCCTTAGAGGAGAGATGCAAGATATGCAGTACACAGGGGCCATGCAGATTCGAGTCACGCCCCTGTTCCACCCTTTCACAGTAGCCTAAAGAGAGTCAAGCACTGGCCTCCAATCAGGAAGGACACAGGACTTCTCAGCCAATGGGGAGAGGGCAGAATTGGAACCCAGGGATCAGGAAATAGTGTCAGGACTATAAATAGGCACATGGAGGGGCTGTTTAAAATACAATGTCCCCAGGAGGGCAATACTGTGTGTGTGGGGGGGTCAGATGAGGGGCAGTAGTCAGTGATTTTGTACCCTTGATTTCTGTGGCTGCAACTGAACCTATGAAGCCCTGCTAAAGTCACACCTGGTCCCAGTTAGAAACAGAACTAGGAATATGAATTGTATATTGAAATTACAGATGAGAAATGTCATGAGAATTTCTTCACACTTCTACACATAATTTATGGTTGTGTTTGGCCTATAAGTTTCCTGTTCTTTTCTTGCCTAACTATAATGCACAAATTAAATGGATACCTTTTTACAGGTAGGATGCTACTTTGCCTGAAGCAGAAGTTGTACAACATGAGCATTCTGCCTGTTGTCCACTACAGAGCTGAAACTTGGACATTGACGAAGAAAATGGAAAATTAAAGTAGAGTGGAGTGGGCGATGATGAGTGTCTCTCTGAAGAACAGAAGAATAAATGTATAGATTCAGTAAAGAGAAAGATAGCTAATGTCCTGTACAAAAAGAAAAGAAAGTGGTAGTTTGCTGGCCACCTCATGAGGTGGACATACAAAAGTAGTCTGAGAACATTTTATAATGCTGTCATGTACTTTGCATAAAAATGGAAGGGGGCTACAAGCTAGATGCAGTGACAAGTGACAGGTTGAAGTTGCTAGGACGGGAATGATGCACGATCAGAGAAAGTGGTGTTTAACAGGGAAGGTCTTCATCTAGTAGTGTACTAAAAATAGCTGATTAAAGAACATTGATCTTGAACAAGATCAACTGTTTCTGAGAGGATGAAATCCTCCGTGTTGAGGCCAAGCACAAAGCCTATGTGTGATTTAAATGCTACTATACACAGAACTTGGTCTCACGCCCTGCATTTGGATGAATTTCACCTCAGTGACTTCCCATCCTGACATTTCAATCAGTCCACTTGGCGTGTATTCTGCCACTGTTTCTCATTATCGGTAGTGACATACTCCAGAAGTAGTACCACTGACTTCAGTGAGATTACTCAAATACTGTATTATTCAATTGGAATAAGGGTGCCAGAATTTGGCCTTTGTAGCTTTCATAATTTCTCATTATTAACTAAAAAGGCTAGACAAGTGGTTTCAAAGGCTTCTGAGAGGCATCATATATTTCCATATTGATTCTGGCTCCCTCAGAACATGTTGCTGCATGAAAATCCTTTCCCCCATAATGACTTCCATGTCCACTCAGACAGGGGACTCATTTCTATCCTTATGATTGGTCTTTTTGCAGAATTTAACATAATCGTATGTCACATACAGTTCCTGTGTTGCCTGTTAGGATTTTTCTGGGTTCCTCCAGTCCCCTGACTGTCAATGCTCTCAATTAATGACCATAATAATGTTATTTTGATTATATTTTCTGTGCATTCTGAAGTTCCCAAAGGTTTGGTTTTGAGTTCTAAGCTTTTGTACATTTATAAGCATCCCATGTGTATTATTTTCTATCAACTTTGCTTCAGTTTTCATTGTCATGAAGATGATGTTCAAATTTATTTGACATTTCCTCTGATCACTCAAAAGCTATCTGTGCTCTCACTTATTGCTTTAATGCTTTACCATCCTGGTTTCATGTGAGGCATGGAGTGGGTTTGTTTTTGTTGTTGATTTTGTTGGTTTGTTTTACTTAAAATTAATAAAACTAAAACCCTGTTGATTAGCCTTCCTCAGCTATTCAAGTCTGTTTCCTTCTCTCCTACTTATATTTCTTATTGTTGATATCACTTTTTATAATACCTCTCTCTGTAAATGTGTGGTGCTTTTTGGTCTCAGTTTATCTTTATGATCTTATCAAAATATATTGCATTCTACCATCTCAGGAACATCCTTAAACATCTCTCTGACACAATTTTGAAGATGTTATTACCTTAATGCCTTAGCAAACTACAGAACTGATTTGATTATCATGATTTTCTTCATTTTGGGAATGGAAAAATTAATAGATTATCACAATTCTGTAATGAATATTCTTGGTAATATAAAATCCAGTCAAGTGACTTCCTTATACTCCACCTAGGACTTCATCATCATATTCCTGATTGTTAAATAAGGTTTGAGATGGATTTCTTATGAGGTTCTGGGTATTAGGGTTTTCATAGGGGAGTCTAGCTAGTCATTGTTACTATTACTGACTAAGGTCTGATCCTAGCGTTTTTGACTATGTAAGGACTATATAACCACACCATAAGAATCTTTTGTTTTTTAATTACTAATTTAATTACTAACATCTTGATGTTATTCTTCGTCTGGTCTAGGAATATTCAAAACCTAATGTTATTAATATGTAAAGTCTTTTATACATTAGTAGGAGTAGTAAAGCTCTCAGTGTATGGAATTATCTTCCTATTGATAAAGGGACAGAATCCTTAGCTAGTGTAAACTGGCATAGCGCTGTTGATTTCAATGCCTTCTCAATGGATTACACCAGCTGATGATCTGGCCTACACTATTTAGCTTGCATGATCTATAGCAGTGGATTTCAAACTTTTATGGGATTCTAGTCAAAGAAAATTGTTTATGCCCGCGACCCAGTGAAGCTGGGGCAGAGGGGTTTGGAGAGTGGGAGGGGCTCAGGGCTGGGGCAGAGGGTTGGGGTGCAGGGGTGAGGGCTTCAGAATGGGTCCAGGAATGAGGGGTTCAGGGTGTGGGAGAGGGCTCTGGGCTGAGGCAGGGAGTTGGGGTGCCAAGGGGGTCAGGACTCTGGCCTGTAGGTGCAGGTTCTGGGGTGGGGCCAGGGATGATGGGTTTGGGGGCCAGGGCTCTGGCCTGGGGGTGCAGGCACTGGGCTGACGCAGTGGGTTGGGGTGTAGGAGGGGGTCAGGGCTCTGGGCCGGGAGTGCAGGCTCTGGGGTGGGACCAGGGATGAGGGGTTTGGGGTGCAGGAAGGGGTTCTGGGTTTGGGACGGCTCAGGGCTGTCGCAGGAGATTGGGATACGGACTTATCTCTGGCAGCTCCTGGTGAGTAGTGTAGCTGGGGTGAAGAGGACGGCTTCCAGACTATCCTGGCCCCGTGGACCACGCTGTGCCTGAAGCAGCCAGCAGCAGGTCTGGCTCCTAGGCAGAGGCACGCAAGCGGCTCTACATGGCTCTCGCCCACAGGCACCGCCCGCCCCCCCAGCTCCCATTGGCTGACAGAGCTAGTGCTCGGGGTGGGGGCAGCATACGGAGCCCCGTGGCCACTTGCCTAGAAGCTGGACCTGCTGCTAGCCACTGCTGGAGCGCAGTGCAGTGTCAGAACAGGTAGACACTAGCCTGCCTTAGCTGGGCAGCACCACAAATGAGACTTTTAACGTCCCGGTCAGTGGTGCTGATCAGAGCAATCCAGTGCCTGACATGCCGCAACCCAATACTGGGTCGAGACCCGAACTTTGAAAAATGCTGATCTATAGCTTTCTACATTTTAAGGGATACACAAGAAATCTCAAACCAAAAACAGATATTGGGGCCAGAGATGGTCATGGCACAACAATGAAAACAAGGGCCTGACAGATAACAGGACTTACCTGAAGATCAAGGTGAGGTTACCAAGTACTACACAACAATAGAAGGCAGTAAAAGGCCTCTGTGCTTCAGTACAGCAGGGGATCCAGAGAAAATAATGATCAGCAGTTATGCAGCGTTTTCCTCAATTTCTTATAACTGGCACTGCTCTATTGGCCTTTGAGCAAGGAACCTGTACCCTTATATCTACTCTTGTGCCAATCCTAACCAGACGTTGGGCTGAACTATGAAGTTTGCTACACAAGTGCCTGTGATTGTATATGCTGCTGCATTAGCATTTCTGGGGATGAGGGGAACAGTGTGATGATTCTTCCCAGTATATATTTGTCACTTTGAGGGCAAGTTGCTCACTTTGCAAAACATAACTACTCTATCTAATTAACAGTTTATAAGCAGCTTGATATCTGAGATATACACAGTTCTCTGGAATGCTGGCATGCGTCACAGGGTCCATTCACTGCAGTGGTGCCTCCTTCTGGCTGTCCTGGGAATTAGCTCTGCAATGCCTGTGCTCCTCCTCCAGTGGTGTCTTCCCCCATCCTCTGCCGCTCTGCGACCCCTCTCACTCCAGGATCTGCAGTCTCCGCTTCGTGACTTAGCCCTCTAGCTAGGTCACTCAGCGTTCCCCCTTCCAGAGGACAGTCCATCGGCAGTCCTAGGCAGTCTTCCCATTCACTGCCAAGGTGCCACTCCCTCAATGGCTAGTAAGGAAACCCAGGCCCACCCTCTATTCTGGATTCCAGTCCTGCATCCTCAGCTCAGCAGTCCTGGGCTTCCTCTCTCTGCTCTCACTGATGCTTCCCTGGACTGCTTCCTACAACTCTGGTTCCCCTTCTCTCTCTGGGTGTACCAGTTCCAAGAACCCCTCTCGAGAGCGAGTGACTGCTTGCCTTCTTGCAGCCTTTCCCAGCAGCCCCCAACACTCCCTCTTCCCAGGGAGAGAGTGACTGCCCTTTCTTAGCAGTAGCCCAGCCTGTAGCCTGCTACCTGGCTTTATCGGCCCTGCCTGTTCCTGCACAGGTGTGCCTGCTTGCAATAACCTAGTTCCCTGCTCCCTGGCTCCTCCAGGTGCAGCTTGTAGATTTAATTGGCCTGCCTTGACACCTTAAGCCCTTCCTATCCTGCGTGGGGTGGACATGCCATCACAGCATGAAAGGCATTGTCCATACATCCAGAACATGTTAATTCAATCAGTTATTTAAATAACTCATTTTAATTACTTATTTTATTTATTTGTTTTTTAAAGGAATGCTGTGCTAGTGAAGCTTGTCAGGTTAAGAATGCTTGAGTATGAACTATGTCTCTATTCTAAATATGACTGTATACAAATGTCACCCTCTTAGTCACAGATCCCTTTGTGAATTCAGAGTCCTGTCTTCTTACATTACTGGAGCAACAGATTTTTACTCCTGTTAGTACTGCCAGATATAAATGAGAGAGAGACCTGGATTTTATTTTGGCTCAGATATCAACAAAATTGTTAATTATGCTCTAACTGCAGAATTTTCATCACTGATGAAGTATGAGACAGAAAACTCTCAGTCTGACTTTCAGCTTGCAGGGCTGCCAGTTAAATAATAGATATAGTTATAGATATAGATATATTTTTATTCATCAGCTGAGCAAATCCGATCTGGAAATCATCATGAGACAATAAACATGAAACCCAATGGTGCTACTTTTACAAAGTCACTCCCTTTAAAGCAGAACCTCACTTGATTGGTTTCTTGGCCCAGAGAACAAGTCAGGCACTGGGGCTAGTAACCAATGCAGCTCATCAGAGGGCCTGTATCTTAGGCTGAGAGACTAGTTCATTCAGTTTTGGGTTCTTTGCTGAGATAGAAAGTCATTTTAGTGGTTGTTAACAAGAACAAAATAAAGAGTTTATATTTACAGATCTATATGTACGTCACTGCAAGATTTTCTTTTCATGTCTCAAACCATTCAAATAAGTAAGTACCTTGGGGGGGAAAGATAGCAAGCCCATAAACAATGAGCCAGATTCTCATATGGTGTAACATGGCACAGCTCCCATATAATCAGTGAAGCTAAGCTGATTCACACCCACTGAGAAACTGGCCCAACATGTGTATGAGTTACATGGCCTACAAGGATTGCTTTGTAAAAGTCATTTTGTGTTTTTAAATCTAAAGTTGCATGATCGGTATGAACACATTGATCTCCACTATGTCCTACATGCATTTTCCCCATACTTTAACGGATTTCAATAATTATCATTAAGAAAATGACAGGGAAAATAAAGCACACACTTCATTTTCTTCTGTCTATTGCACAAGATTTCCATCCATCCACCACCAAGCATTAATGATAAAAGAAAGGGCACAACACAATAGGAAAATTGAACAGTTTTATCCAAGGTGTAAGCGGAGTTAAAAAAGAACACAAAAGAATAATTTGTAAATACGCCTATTATGACAAATCCATTTCACAGTAGAAAATTCTATACCATACACTATTATGAGGGATTTTCAGAGAAGCAAGAACATTTAAAACACCAGGATATACCATTACACATTTCATAGAAATAAATCCAGTAATAATATGCAAATAGCTAAGTAAAGCTGTCTGTTCAAAATGTAATCAATAATGTGGTTTGTGCCAGTTAGAATCTACAAATGCTTTATACTCTCCTCCAAAATCTCTCCTTTTTAAAATCGGTCACATCTCTGCCCTTTCACTGAACTAAACAAATGGCTAATTTCAAAAATTTTAAAGCTCAAACACACAATATAAGGATTACTTCATTGCTTTTCTGTTTCCAGAAAGCTTGTACCCATTTGTGTAGATTAGATTATTAATATTAATTGTTATCATCGTAAGTTTAGTGCATTCAGTTAAAAAGTCTGGCCAAGTCATGCATGTCTGAATTTTTGATATTGACTTTGAATTGTATTTAGTAAAGAAAATAGTTTGAGTTAAAACCTGAAAAAGCCCAGACACTTTCCACCTATTACTGTGTATGAATTATTGCATATCATATCTAGATATTTCCATGTTGTTTCCATAAATACCCTTCATAGTTCTCTAACATTTGTTTTGATGTAGTGTCTTCCCAGGCAATGCTATACATTGAGAGTCAATAATAAAGCAAAACTTAAAATGTTTTCTCTTAAGTTTTGAGAAGTCATTCAATTACTCAACGGAGCAGAAATTATTAAAGATAATTAGGCAGAACAAGTAGAAGAGTACCTTCTTTCACCACTAGGTCACCAATTTAAATCTGATCCCGGTCAACAGTGACCAGAAGTAATTACCATCTGAAGGCTTTGTGAAATGAATCATTAGTCTCAGTAAACACTTCCTAGTAGAGAAGTGTCAACACACAGAAATGATCACTAGAGCTGGCATTATTATTGTCAGTCTCAGAAGAGAGGACAAAATTTCTTTTCAAATTTGGGCCCAGCTTCCCTGTTTGCAAGTGCTATTTTCAGCCCAGCATTTTGCACTGGCAGAATGAAATGTGGGTTTACCTCTAACTACTTTAATTGCACTCACAATCTGTGAGAGAAAAAGGGAGGCCATCCTACAGAAAGTTTTTTATGGCATGGCAACTGAATTACACTCTCTGTCCTAGAGGTGATCCCTCCAGATTAGCATGGAGACACACTGGAGGGGCATTGTAAGGAAAGCTGGACTGCTGTTGACCATCTGTTCCATATGTGGCTAAATGTCAACTTCAATCTACAGGGCTGTCAAGCATGAATCTTTCACAAGCACCAAATTCACTTTAAAATATTTTAAAGCATTATCCCCTAAGGAGATATGACGAAGTGAGAAAGGAGAATGTCAGGATTGGTAAAATAGGTGGGATGGATGAGGTTAGGTAGAGTAGTAGGCAAACTAGGAGGACAATTTACAGTGATGGATAAGGAATCAGAGAAGCTGACAGAAGATGGAGGTTTCACTTCCTGATCTGAGAAAGTAATCTAGCCACAAGAACATCCTGTAGTTTATGAGCAGGAATTTAAGAAGACTATAAAAGAGGGAATTGCAGTAATTGAGATGGGAAGTAATTAAGGCAGAAAGAAAGCTTTCAGCAGAGGCAGAGCGAAGTTAAGGACTATGTCGTCTTGGTTTTCTTTGGAATGGAATAATGAGAAATTGAGTTATTTATAAAACATCCTGGTTTTACTAGAATTTCTTCCTTCAAACCTACCCTTGTTTATAGTTCTACTAAAGTTACTGTTGCAGTCTGTTAGTTTAGAACTATTTTTCTGAGGTACATTATACAATTTCCTTTTTCATTCTTTGAGGTTTTTGTGAATCTATATATAAATATATTTTTATATGTTAAAACATTAAGCCGAGATAGACCCCAGATCTAGCTCTGCATGTATTGTCTGACTCTGATATTTCTACCAAGATATTAATCAGAATATCAGTTCCAAATGACTGTAACATTTGGATTAACGTTTCTGGATTTTTTCATGCTTTAGTTAATTTCGAGTCTTTTCTATGAAACTGTGCCTGCGGTTATGGATATGCCACTCCATTGAATCCAATGGAGTAAGGTAACTGAGGACATCATTTGTGTCTGAGAATCTAATCTAATTTAAACCAGTGGGTGGAGAGGGAGAAAGCAAGGGAAATCAGAGTGAAGTTAACTTCTGACGGTACCTGTGTGCTAATTAATATTGTAGAAAATAGGTAAAATCATCTTCTTTTTGGAGACTATAACGGAATTGGCTTAGGAATGGCAGCTTCACCTCAATTTCCTTGCTTTCCATGTACATAGTTGGGCCTGACTTATGCCGTTGCAGGGGGACTCTGAGTGCTAAATGCGTACAGTTCCTGCTGTTAGGAAAAGCAGCTCTGCAGCAATAAACTCTTCTCACCCTGTTTACTATATGAGGCACATTTAAAAGGATTACTGAAGAGGAAACTGTACACAGTTGAATGGCCTGGGAGTGTCTGTCCCTTGGGAGTCCCTGCTATGATGAATAAAGTGCAATGTGAATCAGTAGTGTGTGTGAGGATGAGAGGGGACCGAGAACAAGGACAAAAGTAATGTTAGAGAAAAAGCAGACACAGGCAGGAGCCTTTAGAGTAACCAGGAATTTAGCATCCTCAATGTAGGGGGCAAGACATATGTGCTGGGAGACAGAAGAGTCTTTCCTAAGGTGCTGTATTGTAAGTGAAACAGTGCAAGGATCGCTAGTAAGGTCAGAGAGGCAGAAATGTTTGTGTTTATTGTTTCTCCTCTTGGTTTTCTGGTGCATTTCAGCAACTCCCTCTGGGCCAGATTTCAACCAGGCATGAGAAAGTCACAAGCTGATAGCAGGGTGGAGAGGGGATAGAGCACAAGGACCCCACCCCTGTATAAAAGCTAGTCACAATTACACTCCTTCTGCTTCTCAACTGCCAAATCTACAAGAGGCTAGCACTGACAGCAGGGTTGGACTCCTGAAAGACAGTGGGAAAGAATGGGGTCACACTCCTGCATCTCACTACACTCCCCAGTGAAGCAAGCCAGTGAAGACAAGAACATCTGCTACAATTTTTCAAAGTATGTAGAAAGGGTTGTCCTGGTCAGTGCTCCTCAATGGTACAATGCCTTGAGGAGCTCCCACTGAGCAGATGTGCTTCCTTTGTACTTTCCCACAGCCAGAGTTGCCACAGGGAAGGTGAGACCTTTTGCTTTCTCACATATCCTCCAAATGGCCAGCTGAAATCAGAAGCTTGGGGGCCTTCAGAAACAAGCTCCACATTGTGCTCTTCAGGAGAGTTTTCTATTCAGGGTCCACATGTTCAGGTCCCAAATAGCTTTCCAATCACCCTGCATATATATAAAAAGTGACAATAATCAAAACTGTAAAATGATGGCATCAGACTTTAAAACTGTGCCATAAACTGCCAATGACTTTGTGTAGTCCGTATTTCCACTTCCACTGTTTTAAAAGAACTGATATTTATGTTTAATAAGAGGGAAATGTCCTAGAATGTTTTTGGCATATTTCCACACATTACACTTTTTTGAATTTACAGAGTAAGACACACGAAGCATGAAAGAGAGCAGTAAAGAGGATGTTTAATCATCCTTTCAGGATCATGAAGTGGGGCTGTGTTCATTATCAAGAGTTTTCTAACTTTCCATTACCAATGTGTACAGGTCTCTGAAATTGGTCTCTTAATTTTATTTTTTTGCAGGATGAAATCTGCTCTTTTAAAATTCTGAAAAAACGCCTGTTGTGTCCGACTTTAAATAAAAAAATAAATAAATGGAGATATGCCAATCTCCTAGAACGACCTTGAAAGGTCATCGAGTCCAGTCCCCTGTCTTCACTAGCAGGACCAAGTACTGTCCCCTGACAGATTTTTGCCCCAGATCTCTAAGTGGCCCCCTCAAGGATTGAACTCACAACCCTGGGTTTATCAGACCAATGCTCAAACCACTGAGCTATCCCTCCCCTCCTTTGTACTATTAGCATATCATTTTTAGTGTTGTTACTCCGTACTGTCACAGCAAGAGCCTCAAGCTTCTGTAGCCCCTTACAATCAAGAAAACAAAGTCTAAAATTTTCCAACTCTGGTTACTTCAAGTCAGGCACCTTCACCTGTATTTAGTGCCTAATAAGGGCTACATTTTATCTGACTGTAGTGCAGTAAAGTGCTGCCCCTTCCCCAACTGTGGCTGCATTAGGGCTGCTCATGTTACACCTCTAAGTTGTGTGTGGAGCACAATCACTACTCCTTCCCTAGAGCAAATGGGTAGGAAGGGGGTAGAGAGAGGCAAAGAATGGGCAGAGCCTTGCTTCAGTCCCCTACACATGCTTGCTAGAGGAGATGACTGGCACAGAAGGGGAAGTATGCTGCACACTTGTTATGTCTGCTTTAGATTACTTTCCCTGGGACCAGAAAAGGAGTAGAGTAGAGTTTGAAATCTTGCTATTCCCCCTGAAGCTCCTCCAGAGGTGGTGCAGCTAAGCAACCTCCTACTCAAGGCTCAAGTTAGTCATAGCTGATTCCTGTGTTTCAGAGGTGCTCACCACTTGAAGCTCCCACTGATTTCCGGACACCTCAGTTTCTCCCGTTTGCAAAATAGATGTTTGAAAAAAGTGTGAGCCAAGATGATTTATGTATGCTCCACAGCAAATGCAGAAGAGTACTAAATTCGTAACCCTTGAACATGGGCTTAAACAATCATCCATCCCAAAAGGGAAGGACAGAGAGTGGCATTTATCATTTCTGTGGGAGAACTCCACTTTTATGAAAATAAGTGCCATAATACACCTGTGTCCAGGCTTCCAAGACAAGATTAGCCTCCAAGTTGGGGTACAATGAATTTCCAGGGCACATCAAACACCCAGGAGCCATCACTACACAAGTCCTGTCACCTGAGGTCTGCCTACATTCAGCACTGTGATATGGGGATAGTTATCCTTGGAAATAAGTGAGGGGAAGGGGAGTGTAAAAGTAGCAGTGTCACAGCACCATGCCACACAGTGAGACAGCAGCATACCCTGTGACAACCTGTGCTATTTCCCACTCTTGTCCCTACCTCGCTTGTATTTCAGTTGCCTCTCCTTTTTTCCTCCCATTCTGGCTTCCAACACATTTCCCCTTTGTGATCTTCCTGTACATCATGTCTGCTAGCTGTAACATAGAGATTTATACTCAATAAGGTTGTTTTGTAAGACCTCAGAGTTGTCTGGTGTGAAATCCTGGCCCCTTTCAAGTCCATGAAAAAACTCCGGTTGACTTGAATGTGGCCAGGATTTCATACTAGGTCTATTTTGATACTCAGAACAAATCCACTTTCATATCATGTTTTTTTGCCTTGATGATCCACGGTAACCATTCTCTTTTCTGAATGGTAATGAACAACCAACACCTGCTGACCATTACTGATTAACATGTTTCTTTTTAGCATGTAATGTCATATCATGCATATCATATAAGAGAGCACTGACATACTGCATAAATACTGATCTGGTATTTACTGAGCATGGTAAGCAACACTGACTGCTTCTGACTGTCATTTCAAACAGCTTTTGTAGAGACTGGGTTTTATTCAAGATACAAAAAATGATCATATTTAGTTTTCACTTATAACATTAAGAGCCTCCAAAATGATGGGAAGTTATACCAATATCCAGCACCTAATACAATTGTTTCTACTACACATTAATCCTTAGAATTAGGTTTTAAAAAGTCATATACAGACTTAATTTCCTTAATAAAATTTGGGCTGGTTTATTTTTGTTTTTCATCATTTCAACTCATTAGAGTTAAACTCCTTGTCTGTAAAAAAAAAAAATCCTGTAAATTTAAGCAAAATGCCATTTTAAAACAATGTTCTCATTAAATGAGAACAAGTTCTTCATTCTGCATTTTTATTGCTTGCTTTTTTTGTTAAGATTATGCACCTTTTCATTTCAGTTTTGTAAATTATGTTCAATAGAATTACGCAGTTATGCTGGTTTTTTAAGTGCACAACTTTTTTTTCTCCCCAAAACCAAAAATTTTAAGCCTTTTGTATTAACTTGTTTTATGACACACAAACCACATTAAAGATTTAAGTGAGTGCTGTTAAATCACAAATCTAATATCCAGACAGCTTTGAAACAATTACAACCTAAACCAAAAAATTACCAGTAGCTAAATAGGACATATAAGCACAGCAGTCATTACAAAAATAAAATGAACTGTATATTATTAACATTAGATTGCTAACATCATGTCTTAACATAACTAGAGCAGGGTGAATAGTCAGAAAAATTACTCAGGAATATTTTTGCTAATTTGAATTGTTTTTCGATTCAGCCATGCTCATACCCATTTTTCACTTGCTTTAAATATTCATGCCAGATATTTTTTTCACATGAAGTTTTGGGGAATGACGGTTCTTCATGCAAATATGCATTTTCATATGCTAGAACATGCAAAGGCAAGTATCTGCTATTTGCATCAGAAGTGTTCACCTCCTGCCTGTAAAATGTCACGCTTACCATCAAGGAGCAGAAACAATATCATGTGACTAAAGTGACCAGTCATACAGCACAAACAACAAATAGTAAACAGCCAAGGCAAATAGCTTCTGAACCATCTGTAGGCTCACAGATCACACAACATAATATTTGTATTTGTTTGCTGAAGACAGCATCTCTACATTCAAGAAGATATTTTCAGTCAGAGATGGTCTCAGGCAGAGACAAGTCTTCACTGATGATATGCTTATCTTTTAAAAGGAAGTATGTCACAATGAACACATATTTTGCCAAGATCTGACTGCCTATCTCATCAGTTAAACAGAACTTCTAAAGCTAACTAGAATAGAACCATCTGACAACTTCCAAACATTTGAACATTTATGAATAACAAATTCATAAAAAGCAGTGTGCTTTTTTGTTGACTTCAAAAGGCTTAAGTATTTACTGTAAATTTACTAGTTTTCCAGCTTTAACTGTAACATTAACTTAATCTTTGGGGCCAATCTCCCAGTATATTTATCTTTTTGGAGGTAGTATCAGATCAATACACATACACTTAGGGCTTGTCTTCACTACCCGCCGGATCAGCGGGTAGCAATCGATCTATCGGGGATCGATTTTTTGCGTCTCGTTTAGACGCGATTAATCGATCCCCGAAAGCGCTCCTCGTCGACTCCGGAAATCCACCTCTGTGAAAGGCGGAAGCGGAGTCGACGTGGGAGCGGCAGCGATCGACTCTCTGCCGTCCTCACGGCCAGGTAAGTCGATCAACGATACGCCGATTTCAGCCACATAGCTGAAGTTGCGTATCGTAGATCGACCCCCCCCCTCTAGTGTAGCCCTGGGCTTAGATATGAGAATACGACTCATAACATATAAATAGGCAGAATACTGAACCAAAGTCTAAAGTCCAGAAGTTGAATAATACTTGGACAGAGTTTGGCAAGACCAAGAAAATGCAGAAAGACAGAGTCTCTTACTAGTAGTTGCAGCCAGAGAATTGTCAAATGTTTGACTACCCAGAATTCAGGAAGTCATGATTTGTGTAACAGATTACTGTGTTCTCTTAGCATACTTAACCCATTTGTGCTGGATACTCAGAGAAGAAGCAATACTACAATGTCACTAAAACACTTGTTAAAAGTAATGTTTTCTATTAGACTAAAAGAGTATAACATCATTGGTGGAGCTAACTGCATCTTACACAGACTTAATACATTATATTAATTATAATCAAATTGTATAAAATAATACATATATAATAAATTCAGCATAGCACATTGCTAGCATTGAGCATGATATTAGATGTGCACTGCTAGTTTAATGTGAGTAGATGTACACTGCTAGTTAAATGTGAACAGATTCTAGGGATTACCCATTCACTAAAAACAGTACGCAGATTTGTGGTCTTCAGTGTCCTGATCTTACATCGCCAAGGGTTGGATACCAAGCAGAAGTATAATTACTAGTACAATGTAAGTACATAAGTAGAATTCCAGGAGCCATCTCTAGAAAATGCTGCACTTAAAAGTCTTTTGTTAACAAAGTCCCTTGTTTATTTCCTGATTACTATCTTTTTATCTTTACTGTATAAAAAACACAGGTATATTCTGTTTATAGATTGATGGCACAATACGTCCCCAAATTTGCAATGAACACAGCATTGTGTGAAAACAGTGAGATTTTTTTAAAATCCAGACAGGATGTTTTTTTTCTGTAGAAGTTTACTACACCCAAAACGCTTCCAACAGAGTCTTTTCAAAGAATGCCTCTTTATTATCAGCTTGCTACACGTACAGAGTTCATTTCCATTTATAGATACCCCTTGCTTCATAAAAAGGAGTGCTATTTAGAGCTTTATTTACTTATCCCAAACAATTTATTAAGTCAGAATTTCTGGATATCTGCAGTTCAGGCTGTTGCTTATCAATCTCATACCATATTGCATATGGACTGGCTACTCCACTAGTTGAATAAAGAGGTCATTTTTACTTAGAGGATCCTATATTTAAAAGAAAAGGGATCTGCTGTATTGTACTCCAGTCATTGTACATCTATTGTTACCTAGTAGCTCTGAGTTCTTGGGGAACCAGGGCACAGTACCCAGCCTGTCTGACTCACAAAAGACCTTCCACCCCTTCTCTCCACCCCCGCCTCTGCTTGAACCAAAACTTATCAGAAGAAAGATTCAAAAAGCAATGAAAAGGCAATGGGAGACACACCTAAACCCCTGGGATAAGGGTGTCAGGATTAAGGAAACTCCCCTACCCTCATTTGCATTGAAGATGGGACAAGGAGGCATCTCCATTAGCATACAGAATGGAGAACAGAGATTCCAAGGCAAGAACCCCATGGAACTCTGGGTCCAGAAAAGCAGAGAAGGCCTGCATGATGGGGGATCTTTGCTCCAGATGTTAATGAACCCACACCTGCACACACCCAGCTCAGTAGTTATCAGACCAATTCTAGTAATAAATCCTTTATTGGTATCCAAAATACTGAAGCGCCATAATGGCTTTGTGAGCTTCCTCCAAGGAACACCGCCCAAAGCCAGGAATCATCAGCTCCCATTGTCTAGCCTGAACAAAACAACTTTGGTAAACTCCCTTGAGCCATCAGTTTATACATAAACAAGTCTAGTGTTCTCCCTTGAACCATTGTTGTTTCTCTACAAAAAACCCTACCCATGCTCAAGTAAATGTTCTGATGCCTGGATCCAAAATCTGCATCATTTGCATCTGATGAAGTGGGTATTCACCCACGAAAGCTTATGCTCCAATACCTCTGTTAGTCTATAAGGTGCCACAGGACCCTTTCTCGCTTCTACAGATCCAGACTAACACGGCTACCCCTCTGATACTTGAGATCATTTGCATTGGGACTTCATCTTCTCCTGACTTATCATACTGGGGGCTCTGCCTGTCTCCAGCAATCCGGACCCTCAGCTACCACCATCACCTGGGACCCCCGATCGAGTCAAGCTTCAAGGAGTGGTGAGAATCCATCTCTCTCTCTCTCTCTCTCTCTAGGTAAAGCTTTCTGACCCTAACTTCTGTGATCAGTTATAGTTTTCTAAACCTGACTTTTATAATCAAATTTAAGTTAAATTTAATATTATAACTGTTCTGTTTGTTTGGCTCCCCTATGGTTAGTATCTGGCAAAATAATTTTCATGATTAAGCTGGTTGCTTCTTTCTCTCTCTCTTCACCCTCCCATCGCCCACCACCCCATGGGTATTTTTTGGTTTCCGCCCTGTACCGAGAGCCAGCTGCGACCTGACGTGGTCATCACCGACGAGGCCCAGAAAAAGATCATCCTCGTCGATGTCACGGTCTCCTTCGAGAACAGGACCCCGGCCTTTCACATAGCCCGAGCTCATAAGCTAGAAAAGTACGCCCCCCTGGCCGACACCCTGAGAGCGAAGGGCTACGAGGTGCAGCTGGATGCCCTGATCATCGGAGCCCTGGGCGCCTGGGACCCCTGCAACGAGCGTGTGCTGTGGACCTGTGGGATCGGTCGATGCTACGCACGGCTCATGCGGCGCCTCATGGTCTCGGACACCATCCGATGGTCCAGGGACATCTACATCGAACACGTCACTGGCCACCGACAGTACCAGGAGGCGTGAGCCGGAACGACATCGTGTATCGTCTACGAGAAAGGGACCGAGAGACTTTTTCCCACTGGACCATATGAACTGGAACCATAAACTCACTGAACATTAAATCTCACCAAATGAGGGTAAATCCATCCTCATCATCATACCCACTCATTCTACTCCACACCTGAACATAGCCATTATATATGAACAACTTACCCTCATATTTCAATCTCTGTACTTTGACCCGTTAAGCCTTTACGCCCAATTGGAGATTTTGCAGATTATTTATTTCTTACGTCATCCGATCCTAAACCGAACTTCGCTCCCCTTGATAATCTGTACCTTATTCCCTGATAACCAGAAACTTCTACGCTTAAACTCTGTACTGTTGTTTTTAATTTTTAATATTATCTTAATAAAATTCTTCACTCTACAGCAACCTTCCTCATACCTAAGCTAAAAGATCCCTGCAACACCCAAAAATTCTGTGGGATTTTCTCATCAAGTGGGTTACTACCAGAACAATTGTAACATGAAAGTGGGGATAGGGACGTGCTGAACCTGGGACATATGAGGGTAGCAGATTGAAAGTGCTGCTTGACCCAGCCTGTGCAGGCATTCTCTATTCCAGTGCGGTGCCCATGGCATATAAGGGTGACAGCTTGGGAGTGCTGCTCAACTCATCCTGCTGAGTCCAGGGACATATAAGGGGTCAGCTTGGGAGTGCTGATTAACCCGGTCCTCTCTGACGTGCTCTTTTAGTGTGCGCGTGTGTTCGTCTGATTCTGGGGCTGGAGGAACCCAGCCCTGGGAAACCTAGGTCCTGCAGGATAGCTCCATTGGGAGGGAACTTGCAGCAGGGAGAAGTAGAGCTCCGTATGAGAACACAAGTGACACAAGCAGTACATTGATGGAATTACAGAAACCCGCACCCCCCAAAGAGTAATCCTAATAAATGAGCATACCCCAAAGTAATTGGCGAAACCAGGAACACTATTGTAATGGACTTTACCTTTGAGAGACTCTGTAACGACACACACCAGGTAGTACAACTGGCTACTCTAGGTTTGGTGCATGATCTGTGAAGAAACTGCAAGAAATGGTCTGCCTGTTGGAAACTACTGGGTTGTCTCTGTTAGCTGACACCAATATTGCCAATCCCAGAATCGCAAAAATCATGAGTCAGACTACCCAAAAAAATATGATTTTGGCCAAAATATTTTGAGATATAAAAAAGATTATTTTCGTCTGCCTCTGATTTTTTAACCCCCAGACCATGCCCTATGGATATCTGACAATTACAGTGCAGCCAACTCTCATAGATGTATAGAAATAAGGCAATTTTGGCCTCCATTGAAGTAATACTTGCTGCAGGACCCAACTGAGACCAGAGACCCATTGCACTAGGCACTATACAGACACATAGTTAGTGATAGTCCCTGCTGTGAAGAACTTACAATACAGTGAAAAGCATGGTGGTAAATTTGTGACATGGGAGCTGGAACTTGGACTCATCTCTTGTAAGGGCTATCAAACTTCCATCAGATAGGAACAGCTGTTAATTCCTACTGAACATTGGCGACCTACAGCAACCTTTTGCTTTCAGAATTCAAGGCCTATATGTAACCTAAGCCACATTTAAACAGAGATATCGGAAGATGAGAAGGTGTTGCATCCACTGAATAGATCACTGAAGTGCATTTTAAAGTCCCTCCTGGTCCATTACCATAGTTTTAGCATCTTGCTGTCCTTAAGAAGAAAGAAACCTCAGCTCAAGATCCTTCAGGGATCATCACAATCTCAAGTTTCATGACCACCTTTGTAGATTAAAGGGAGAAATTTCATTCTCTTCACTCAAATGTAATTTCCACCATCCTCTTATCAGAGATTCTGAAGTTTATCATTACATTATGAACTATACCCTGACATTAAAAATGGTATTATGGATTTGAAAAGAAAGACTACCATGTACTTCTACATTACACTCAGATGACAAGGCCAGTTTATTATCAAAAGGATAACTTAGTTGCACTGTATGGAGATTTTTAAGAGGAAAAAAATAACAAAAGGAACATACCATATGTATCAAAGAGTTCCTCACATATGTTGCTTTTTTTATCCAAAAAGTAGCATATGTGAGGAGGACACTTGAAAAGTGATTTCTGTACATCTCATCTGCCTCATTTTTAATTACACTAATGTCAGATTTCCTATATCGCAACCTCTGCAACAAAGTGCTATAGCTCCAGTAAGTGTTGTTATCAAGTTAGATGCCTGCTAGCACTTTCTGAAAATCAGGACATTTTAAGGTGCCCCATCGCAGGTTCTCAAAACTGAGGCACTCTAAATCACTACACACTTTTATAAATCTTGGGCGTAATTTATGGGATGATCTGTGCCGTTCTATATATCTAGTCATTGAGAAGGACATTTAGTGTACAGCTGAGATAAAGTCTGGATGGGATCTTACAACCCAATTAAAAAGCATGGGGTAAAAAAAAAAGAAAAAAGCATGGCCTCAGTTAAGACAATAGAAAAACTCTCATTGACTTCAGAGGGGGCAGATGTTCACTCACTGTTGGGCAGAACAGAGAAGCTGAGATCCAGTTTTCACTATGAGAATCAACAACATGCAAAAAAGCTAGTCTCAAAGAGAAAAAAACAGATAAAGAAAAAACAGAAAAAGCACCGGATTGAAAGGAAACAAAGGATAGCTGGGGGAAAAGGTAGAGCCTGAAACATAAATAATATAAACTAAATAAATATGTAACTAGGCAATGCATATTCAGGAAGATAAACAGACACACATTCATAAATAAAACATTTGAATGTGTGGTAGAATGTTAGACACATTGTTAGACTACATAAGTGCTTAACCCTTTAAGTATTACACTCATCCATCTTCCCTCCACTATAGTCTCTTGTTTCATTTTTTCTTAAAGGAGATTGTGAGTTCTTTGGGAAGAGACTTACTTATGTTTCAACAAAAAATCTCTATTCAGCCCAAATGAATATTGGTGAAAAAATTTCATTTTGGTCAAAATTCATTTTTCATTGAAAAATAGAAACCAGGGAGGGTTGTTTGTTTGCTAAACATCTATGGGGGTTGGTGATAAGAAAATATTTTTGGTAAACATATTTGCTTTCTGGGTTTTCAAAAACTGAACATTTTTACCAAAAACTGAATATCTATCTATCCTGGGATTTTTTTTAAACCAGCTATTCGGTTTAGATTGTTTTATTGAAAAGGTGTTCATGAAAAAAATAAAATAAAATAAAAGAATCTGTGAAATTTTTCTACCAGATCTAGTATTATGTGTTTATATAGTGCATAAAATATTTGGGCCATGATCCTGGTTGGGCTTTCTTACAACAACAACAACAGCAGGGAATATAAATGGAGTGAGAATAGTCCATTTACCAAAGTGGCAGATGGATACTAACATTATAGAATCAAGAGGGCACATTATCACTTTAATTACATGTAGTTGTTGGATACTCAACAGCAAATTCTTGTGACCTATTCTGAAATGAATGGCAATGCTTCTTACTTAAGAACCTACAATGAGATTCCTTTAGGCCCAGGTTTTAAAAGGTGAATGTTTATGTTACATATATTATTTGTGCATTCATACTGGGCAATAACAAGCCCCATTATTCATCTGCATGTGAAATTATTTGATTTCACGTGCAAATAAATATGCTGTTAGCATTCAGAAATTTGGGATGCAGAGATTTCTATTAAGAACAGGAAGGACAGATTTTGCTGACTCTTTTAACACCCAAGTATAGCATGCTTTTTTACTGCTGCTGTTAATAAGCTTGGAGAATTCTGAGAGATTTGCGTGAATAAGTTCATGAAGAGATTCATGAGGCGCCTGCCTTTGAAAATCTGGAACATAAAGCCTTGAAACAAGTTGAGTGTTGTGTGTTCAAGAGGAAGAAAAGATGATTTTTCAAACAAAATCAATCAATCAGTCATTCAGTCAATACACATGAGCCAAACAATACATGAAACGTTTAAAAAGACCCAAAGGCATGTACTAAACAAACTGCAGCAGCAGCTGACACAGTGTTAAGAATAACGCCAAACCACTGCATAACAAGTGGCTGGTTTCTGTGAGCAAAAATCCAGGCCAGTTCAATTCCACTAATGTTTTTCTCCATTATCTGAAAGCTGACATCTTTTCAGTAATTACTGCAGATGATACCACCTCTAGTGTAATTAAAGAACCATTATTTAGAGTGAAGTGAGCCAATATCATCCTATTCTCTGTTTAGGCCAAAGCCAAAAAAAGGGCTTGTCAAAGAAAATAGATGTTTTGCGTTAGGGAGCAAAAGGAGGGGTGATATAAGGAGTCGAGTAATTTGATAGGCAACACTGCAGTGGAATTAATTCAATATGTTCAATATGGCCAGTTCCATGTGCAATAATATTAGACAGATGGATATGATAGCTATGTACTTTTGCTGCCTTTGCATTAGTGATTCAGTACTTACAAAGCATACCTCCAATAGCTCCTGGCTCATTGCCCAGTGAGAGAGAGACTGGAAGCAAAACACATTAAATGCTCCTACAAATCTACATACTCTGCAACACTTCTGAAATAAGTCTCTTTCAAAATGACCCTTTGGACACCAACCAAAAAAAAAAATCATCATCATCATCATCATAACATGAGCCTATACACTTTTTGGTTTAACAGTTAAATAATAATGAGTGGGAACTCAAAGGCGCAATTCACTTTGAATGAATACTAATGAGGATGCATTTTTTGTTTTTAGCTAGTAACTAGGTATCAGGATTAATTATGTACCTTACTTAAAGCACAAATATTTCAACAGAAGAATGGGATTAACGAATGCACCCTTAAACCAAGCAAGATAAAAGGTCACAGTTGACCAAAACCATACATTTTCTTAATGTACCAGATTTCTGTGATTATATGGCAAAGGTTACATTTAGCCAGTTAGAAATAACATACAAATTGGCCCCCCAGGAGCTGAAGGAGAGAATTTCTCAAAGCAGGAAGGGACTTATTTAGGAAGGCACAGCATTGCCGGCTCATATTTTCAAGGGTATGCATGAGACTCTCACTGACATCAATTCACAGACTGATCAGGTCTGAATTCACCCATGTATGCTGAGAAGTAGCAATATGTCATCATCAACAGTAAAACTATTGACAACAGGGTTAATGTGATACTGCCTAAAATCATCAGTGCTAATGGCCTGATTCAAAGCACATCTAAGTCAATAGAAAGGCTGATTTCATTGGGATTTGGACTAGGCCCTAATACTTAGGTCTATAGCCTTATCCATCCATCCATCCATGTATCTAATGGCTTTAGAGAGAAATCCTGTCCCTCTCAAGTCACTCCAACCAGCAAACAAGCAAGCAAAGAGAAACATATCCTGAGAAACACTATCGTTATTCTATCAAGCAATTTGATTTCAGAGGGTTGGTAAATTTCAGGTTTATTTATATATATTAACCATATCCTTTTCTAGTGAGTTTGTTTAACAGTTTCCTGGGAAGAAGAAACACTCTGGCAAGAAGATAATATGATAGGCTATGCTTTCAAGGAGGTCTCTTGTTTCTGGAACATCTCTTTGTGATGAGGAAACTCCCTTTTGAATTTACTGTGGTTTTCTCAGGTGAAGGTTGTGTTTCCGCTTTAGGGAGGATCATCTGATGAATCATTAGCAGTTTTTTCACTACCTCAGAGTTGCCCTCCTGTTGTCAATATGATTAGTAATTGTAGTTACTAGTTTGAGCAAACCCTAAGGTGTATCATTGACAGTTTAAGACAGTTGACTGAAGAAATAGCAATGATTTCAGTGTATTTCTCATGATAAGACAAAGACAACTGCCCCTGTGGCATTGCTATTTTCATCTTCCTTGACCCCACTTCTCCCCTCCTACACCCTGCAGATCTCAGGAACCATCCTGCTACTCACCCGCATTAGGGGGGCCTCTGAAGAAAATATGAGTTTAGCAGTGGGAAGATGAATTGTCTAGTGGATAGAGCACTAAGCCAGGCCTCAGTGGACCTGGGTTCCATTTCTGGCTCTGCCACTGGCCTGCTGGGTGTTCTTGAGCTAGTTACAGGTCTGCTTTGTGCCTCAGTTTCCCCAGCTGTAAAATGAGGATAATGATATTGACATCCTTTTAAAGCACTTTAAGCACTATGGATGAAAAGTGCTTTATAAGAGCTAGATATTATTATTAGCTATAGAAGCCTGGAGAAGAGCACAGAAGATCACCACCATCAGAATCAGTACTGCAGTAATTACTTCCCTGTTCAAGGCTTCAGTCTCCAGGGCTGTCAGATTGGCATGTTTAATGACCAAAATAAGTGTACTAAATCTAATTTTTAAAAATTGCAACACTCATCCAGGAGCAAAGTTCAAATGCTGTGCAGAACACGACACTGCACACTGCACTGGCTGAACCCTGCACTGCTGACTTAGCCCTCCCAAAATGATTGTAGGAGCAGAAATAAAAAGTGAAGACTGTGCCTGAGTCAGAAGAGGTTTATAGTTATGGCTATAGAGTTATAAATCACTCATGGTTTGACCCCTTACTCATACATGCAGGTGCCTAACCTTATAGGGGGTTGGCGGGGGACACAGCTGTTATGACATTCCCGGCTGGGATTTTTACACTCAACAAAAAAATGTAGTACAGACACACAGTCTCTTGTCTGCCCACTCTGGTACCCAACTGTTAGGATGGCTTAGTGCCCAATCTTGACCTTTATATTTATCTTTACCACAGTAAGGTACTGGTGAATGGGTCATGGTATATATTTTCTGATTTATATCGATTTTGTAATCATAAAGCCAAAATATAAATATAGGAAAGTCTCACACTACAAAATGCCATCACTCTGCGGATGATATAAGTGTTCTACATAATGCATATCAAACCCTAGCATTAGGGTTCTCCACATAATACAAGTAAACTGAATACACCTTCAGGAATAGCATCCAACACAGGCTTCTGGAATACCTGATTCCTGTGTAATGAGTGATTCATTTTCACTTACCTTAAGAACAACTGTATAAATGAGAGTTGCAACCATGCTCAGCAGCACCGTATGCAGAGCGTAGGGAGATTGTGAGTAGAACCTCTGAGCAATAATCAAAAGGATTCACAGTATGTTTAGCAAAAAATGCCTCAGGTTTAGTTCTTTTTTCTTCTTCTGAAACAAAGTCTTACAAAGTTTCTTATTCATTTTTTTCTGTGCTGAGAGAGAGGGAATTTCAGTGCCCTAGAATTGTGGTCCCACTGAAAGCACTGTGTGTTGAGAAGAGGAGAGCCAGTTACACCTAACAAATGTAAGAGCTACACAGATTACGGTACACTGACAGTAGGAACTGTGATCACGCTCTCAGTGAAAGACGTGTAGAGGGTTCCCCAGTGCACAGTTGTTACCTGAGTGAAGGCCATTGTAAAGGAGGCATGGTCAAATGCAAGAAGTCTGCATCCCATTTTCCTCTCTTGTATATGCCTAATAAATGTACCTAGAGCAGTGATACTCACACCTCAGTGGTTCAGGAGCCAAATTAGCAATCAACATTTTCCTAACAAGCCACAATAGTGTGATTTCATTGTTTCATTTACTATAGTACTATACATTCAATTACACAGTGTTTTAATATCATGTGCTGCAAAGAGCCATAGGGGAGACACTAAAGAGCCACTTGCAGCTTGAGATCCTCAGTCTGAGTATCACTAGCCTATGGTAAACAAAAAGTAAGGCATCCTTCAACTGATATAAATTGCATCTTTCAATATGCTTCACTACTCTCAAGCCAAAAGATAGCCATCCAGCCAAGTAGTATGACAACTGGAGCAAACAATTCTTGTGCTGTCATGGAGCAATGCCAACTACTTTGCTTCCAACTGACCTGGCGATCAGTGGCTATAATAGTATTGCAGTATTGCAGAACCATGACTATTATTGAGAGATGATACAGTACTGCTTTCAAGCATTCCTTCACAGTTGGATATGGTATATCTTACCACGGCTACATTGTCCCAGGGTCCAGCTACTCTGTCACTCATCTAGTGGGTATTGTTTCTCAAAAGCTTATAATAAAAACATTGAGTTTCCATTGTTTATTGCTGAACTGTGCAAGATCATCTTTCCCCAACTTGAACAATTTATTCCAGCTTTGCTGTTTTTAACAACTGTCAAACACTTATTTAACCTATGGGTTATACCATCGACATTTAAGACTGGCAACTTCTGTAGCAGTATTTCAGAAGGCCTGCTAGTGATTGTGCTGGGACTCCTGTTTCATCTTCATTTTAGGTAGCAGCAGCTAGTGACTGCAACAGCCCTTGATTCTTGATCACTTTGCCCACTGAAAGGCCTACTGAGTCTGACTCATTACTTTACCCGCATTATATTAGATTGCAGGCCAAAAGGACTTGCAAACCATTATGAGTTGATCCAAACCCTGGCCTGGTTACAACCTGAAATTACTTCTGCCACTCAATAGCTGGCAGAAGCAATCAAGAGACATGTTTTTACTGACATCAGTATCACTTCCCTTTTGCCTTCTTTTGGCCTTGAAGAGCATCTATAATCCACACACATTATTGCCTCTGCATCTGGGAAATGCACCCTCTTACATGGGAAAGTAAGCTGGAAACTGAGTGCCTCCTTTTGCAGCCCAGCTTTTATCTGTGGCCAATTTTCTGTGACATGAGGAAGATCAAGACTACAATCTGGAAACTATGATGTGGCATTTCTGACAGAGAAAGCAAGTGAGTTTTCTAAATCCATTCCCCTGCAATCCTTAATGTCCTGGAAAAATCTATACAAAGGAAAAAAAATAGCAAGCCAAAAAAAGAGGAAAGTCCAAAATGCAGCTATCATAGTTTCCTCTGTTTAAATAACAAACTTTGTTTTCAAACTAAAATCAGTTACAGTAATGACAATTCAGACTATGACAGTGTAGGGGGCTGGAAGATGGACTTTGCAATACATTTCTAAAAGGGGAGGGATGGTTATATGGGTTTAAATGTGGAAGAAATTTTTTTTCGTGGGTTTTGGCTTCTCATCCAAGCTGAGTCTTTTGAGATTAACGTATCTCTACTAAAAGCAAGGAAGAAACAAAACAAAACCCAACATTTTAAAATATTCCTTTAACTTCAAAATGACTGAGCAGAATTTTTTTAAATGGTGTTAAAATAAATTATTTCTGGCCTGAAACATTTTTTGGCAAGTTTTAACCCAAGGTGAATTTATCTGCCTGACTTACAATGGAGTCTATAATGGAAATGCTGACAGAGACAGACTTTTAAATATAGTGATGCTAGAGGCACAAGTACAATTTCTTTTTGTCAGTCCTTTTTAATGTGTTACATTTGTTTTTTAGAAGAATCCATTATTTAAGCCGACAGTATTTTTTTGAGCTTATGATAAGACCTTGCACAATTTCATGCTCTTTGTATTTGAACTTGTGTTGGTCTAATATGCAGCCTAACCTTTATATATATATATATATATATATATTTCCTGGCAGATCATTCCTGTCCTTTCCTGGAGGAATTCAGCTTGCATTAATTGTGGTTTCAGTATGCACTGTGACCTAATTACTTATGGGCAGGTATAAAAAGTTCCAAGGGTCAATGCAGTTTGGATTGATAATCCACAATTTGAATGTTTAGGAGAAGGGTTACCAAGAATTTTGGATGATACTTTCAACTGTCGGTTGAAAATGTCATGATAAGTGCTGTCTCTAGATTTCTGGCTTGCTCAGAAAGATGTATTTCTGCACCTTCACTTCTGGTTCCCCCCAGAACTAGGAAATTCAAAGGTGCAAGGGGTCAGGGAGGATTAAAACATCACCAAACATTCATATTTTTAAAAATGATTGATTTGAATGTGAATGAATATTCACAGTGCTTTTACTTTTTCTAAATGAGTCGGCTTAGTTGTAATGAAAGATAAAGAAAGGTGAACCCAAAAAATCCTGCAACATTTGGCCCACACAAGAGCAGAATTCACAAATGCAACTTATCCACAGGTTCCATGGGGCTCTGTAAAGTCACTGATAACCACATGACAATTTTTTTTCAGAAATATTATAAACTTATCAGGAACTAGTCACAAAAATGAAATAGCACACTCTCATTTTGGGCAAAAATATAGCAAAAGAGCAGGTTATTGGGCCTTTAGCACCCAATTTAGTAAATCACTTAAGAGCATGCTTAAAATTAAGAAATTGCGTATGTGTTTTCTGGAGAAAGTAAACTATAGACGCATGCTTAAAGTTAAGCATTTGCTTAAGTCCTATTGGAATCACAAGCTTGTGCTGTGCTGTAGAATGTGAAGACATCCACTAAACTGGTAACAGCTATGCAAGAGTTTATTTTTCAGGAACTCATGACAGTCCCTATCCAGTAAATCCTTTTGCATACATTACAATATTTAATCTAGATATGAAAGCCCTTAAATATGGTTAGGTTCAGAGCTGGATCTGGATCTAAACTTTGCTATGTTTTTCTATTTTTGAACCTTTTTCAAAACTTCTGTCACAAATGACATTGGTGTCAACTAAAGCATGTTGGAATGCCATGGTGCAGATTGTGGGCTCTTGCTAGATACAACAATAAATGCTGAGTTTTGTATAGAATGAAACAACCTTTTATGGGTCCTTCATGATCTAATGGAACAACTTTCCCCAATTTCTACATGTATGAATCTGGATCTACAAATATGAATGAATTTGGAGGTGCTGACTCTCATTTACAGAATTCCCTTCTAGATGAAAGTAAGAAAAATCCCCAACAATGTTGTCTCTGATCAGAGATGAGATGACTGAGAGCCAGGATGCTCTTGTGGTCAAAGTACTGGACTAGGACTTAGGTGACCTAGGTTTGGTGTAGGTTTCGCCACAACTTGGGCAAATAACAATCTCTCTCTCCTCAGCTATCCATCTGAAAAAAATAAGAATTAATAATACTTCCTTTCAGCCTTCCTGGTCTATTTATACTGTATACTCTTCAGGGAAGGAACAGTCCCTTACTATGTGTTTGCATTGTGCCTAGCACAATGAGGCCTTAATCTCAGCTCAGGCCACTGATTGCTAGAGTAATAGAAAAAACAAGGCCTTCCTATGTTCCTTTCCTTAGCATTTCTGCATCCTTTATTTATGTCATTTCCACATAACTAACTGTTGATTGTGCATTTGTTATGTTCTATTTTAAACCATGTTTATATGATGCCGTTTGAGAGCTTTGCGTCAGGAAGCTGACTTTTGTTGTATGCAGAGTTGCACCTGAAAGAATTCTTTCATGCTGCTTGCCCCGAGTTCTATGATAAAACACACTCATATTTCTTTTCTTCGAGGTCACGCAAAGCACAGATATCACCCATATCACACCCATATATCTGTCACACAGGTGATATCTATGATCCATACAACAATAAATCACCTAGAAGAAAAGTTATTGTGTTGGATATGCAGCATGGGCTAGACCTGTGATTATTTTTTTCTTCTACTATGAATAATGTATCTTTCCCTTTCTCCTCCTAATTGAAAACATATTTTTCTTATTTTCTGTTCCTCTCCATCTCATTCACTCATTCTTTTTTTAGCCTTTTCTCCTATTCATATCAATCACATTGTGGTTGTACTTCTGGCATTGCAACTAAATCAGGGAATACACAGAAAGCTAGATACCTCACAGTAGGAAGTTCACCAGGCGGCTTGGGAAAGGAGCACTTTTACCCTTAAGAATTTTTAACATGGTAGATGTATTTGGGACTTCATGGTAACATTGCCTGTGTATGTCTGTCTACAGCAAGGATCTCTGCAGAGCAGCCTGGCAAATCCAGCCATCTGTTTGGGGAACTGTTTTACTACCCTGTGGTCAGTTAACTGCTTATGATGAGGAAATTGAGAAATATTTAATAGCAATTAATCATTGGTTTTGTCTCTCCCTTTATTAGGTAAAATTATATTGTAAGATAAAATTACATTCATACTTGGTTGGACTTTGATCTTGACCTTGCTCTGCCCAGGAAAAAATAGGAAGCTTATTCATAGGTCTGCTTTTAGGTGACAAGAGATGAGGGAATCACTAGCATATTATATTTGATGCTTTAGCATGGTGGTATCTCTCCTAGAAATATCAACTACTAGAAGCAAGACAATGACGTATAGAATGTGAAAAGTTAGTGCTCCTTCAGGCTGTGTTTCTTATGCGAGTGCATACAAGATTACACCCTAAAAGATGTAAGGCCAGAAGGGACCACTGTGATCATCTAGCCTGACCTTCTGTATAACACCGGTCATAAATCTTCCCCAAAATAATTCCTAGAGCAGATCCTTCAGAAAAACATCCAATGTTAATTTAAAAATTGTCACTGATGGAGAATCCACCACAACTTGTGGTCAGTTGTTCCAATGGTTAATCACTCTCACTGCTAAAAAGGTATGCTTTTTTCCAGTCTGAATTTTCCAAGCTTCAACTTCCAGCCATCAGACCATATCTACCTTTTTCTGCTATACTGAAGAGCCCATTATTAAGTATTGGTCCCCATGTAGGTATTTACAGATTGTAATCAAATCATCCCTTAATCTTCTCTTTGTTAAAATAACTAGATTGAGCTCTTTGTGTCAATTACTATAAAGTATATTTTCCAATCCTTTAATCATTCGTGTGGCTCTTTTCAGAACCCTCTCCAATTAATTAACATCCTTCTTGAATTGCAGACACCAGAATGGGACACAGTATTCCAGCAGCAGTTACACCAATGCCAAATACAGAGAGAAAATAAGTTCTCTACTCCTACTCGAGATTCCCCTGTTTATGCATCCCTTGATTACATTCGTCCTTTTGGCCACCCTGTTGCACTGGCAGCTCAAGTTAAGTTGATTCTCCATCACCACCCCCAAATCTTTTTTAGAGTTACTGCTTCCCAGGATACAGTCCCCCATCCTATAAATATGGCTACATTCTTCATTCCTAGATGTATACATTAACATTTAGATGTGTTGTCTCTTATGTCCAGTATACCATGCAACCCAGATTGCTCTGTGTCAATAACTGTCCTCTTGAGTATTTACCACACCCCCTGCCCCAGTTTGTGTCACCTGCAAACTTTATCAGAAATGATTTTATGTTTTTCTTCCAGGTCATTAATAAAAATGTTAAATAACATAGGGCCAAGAACCAATCCCTGAATGACCCCACTAGAAACACACCCATTCAATGATGATTCCCTATCTATAATTATATTTTGAGACCTATTAGTTAGCCAGACTTGAATCAATTTAACGGGCCATGTTAATTTTATATCTTTCTATTTTTTTAATCAAAATGTTTTGTGATGCCAAGTCAAATGCTTTACAATAGTCTAAGTGTATTACATCAACACTATTATCAACCGAACTTGTAAGTTCTTCCTCTGAAATACATAGTGTTGGGAGAATTTGCATTCTTCTCCAAATACCATCTAATTCTGAATACAAATAGGCAAAACCTCAGGAGACTGGTATTTTTCCCAGCATGAACAGTCTTGTGATATTTCCAACAAGGAAACACTTACAAATGAAAAACCATTTGCTGAAGACTGATGTTATATGTTACATTTAACAGCAGGATCCACATTTGTGCAAATGACTATGCAAGTCCAAAGTCAGTATTCCCCTAGACTTGTGTGCTATTCTTGGGTAATGCATAAGGAATCATGTACAATAAACACTTTAAATCAATTATTGAATATATAATAAATAATAATAATACAAAGTAGTTCTCCCCTGTGAACAATAATTTAAATCCCTCAAAATCCTTCCTGGAAGCAATTTATTGCAGTCATTGGGAAGCAAGATAAATTCATGTAAAAAGACTTTTACACACAAAAAAGATCCGTGACAAACTCCAAGACATTTGTTCATACTCTGATTTCTGGATAGGGGTCTTATGACCGCAATTTTTCCATTGATTCCATGAGCAGAAGGGAGAGCATACAAGCAGCTCCTTATGGCTGAATCTTGATGGCTGGATTGCAGCGTTCAGTAGCATCACACTAAAAGTTACTTTGCTGGAGTTCTGCAGGGTATAGTTTGTAGAAAAGGAGATGGAGAAGCAGCCACTTTCGGGTGTATGCTTCCAGGCTGAGTTGACCATTTTGTGGTCTAAAGTCTAGTCGGGTGAGGTTTTGTTAAGTTATTCATAAACCAGTGTTTGCGATATTACATTTCAATGTGAGACACAGACTAATCACCCCCAAAAGTTCAAAGTTCAAATATATAAGGGAAAAATCAATCTGGGTGTCCTTAGCTCTTGCTTATGAAGCCCGCCCCCAATGGGAATTATGCTGCAGTGTAAGAACTGCATAAAACTAAATGAAAAATTAAATGCAAACAAGACCACATCACCCTAAAATCCAATTGGGTTAATAACACTGCTCAAGTCAGAATTAACACTCAGAGGACCCCTCCATAACTATTACTGTACAGTTATTGGATGAGTCAGCCAATGAGTGGGAGGAAGGAAGGGAGGTATAGCAGGCCCCTGTGTAGAGAAACTAGATCACTGCAGATCTCAGGAGAAACACTAATTTAGAAGATTGGATCCCCTTCTCATTCTGAGAGACACAAACCCAGTCTCTCCAGTAGCCCAATAAGCAGGAAATTAATTGACTATCTGTTGTACAGTCCTTAGAGAGCTGGAGGGCTTAGTGGTTAGCATCCCATTGTGGGGTGGTGGGAGGAGAGCCTGGGCCTGCCCACTCCACCGGACTCCAACCCAGGGCACTAGGACGGTCAGTAGCACTGACCCCTGGGGGAGAGTGGACCCTTTCAGTTACCATTTTGGGTTGCTTCCTACCACTGCTCCCTCCACTTCTGGTCCCAGATAAAGAAAAAGAAAAAAGGAAATCAAACCATCAGCCCCAACTAGGCTCAGCATACAATCCTGGTACTTCAGAGAAGCATCGCTAGCTCCTTTTGGCAGAAGCCTGCAAGGTAGGTCTGTTTTCCTCTCTCCAGCCTTCTGAGCTAGATTACTCCCTTTTTAACCCTGTCTCCAGTTGGAGCATGCTCTTCAAGGTTGGAGGGGCAGGGCTAGCTGGGCCCATTACTGTCCGTTAGCCCTTTCTGTCCCAATGTGGGGCTTGTAAAGCCCATCACGCTTTCCTGTCCCCTGGTCAAGAAAACCTGCATGGGGAGAATGTGGCCTTTAATTTGCAAGCCTAGTTCAGTCAAGCTCAAAGAAAAAAGTAGAGTCTCTCACCACATCTTTTACATGTATGACACAGAAGAACAAAAATTTAAAGGCAGCAGAGATTCAGCCAGAATGCAAGCTGAAGTCTGCCGTGTGATAGACAGAGCTCAAACTCAAGTGCTTTTTATAAGGTAAATAAATATTTGCAATAATAGGCAGCAGAGGCCAGACAAGAATCTTGCTGTAAGTAGTAATATCAGAGTGATCTATTAATATGTTTTCACTTTGTAGATTTATTACCCTTTTATTATTTAGGTGCTGACCTAAAGTATATTTGAATATTGACATTGTATTTAGATATAAATATGGAAGAATTCATTTAAAGAAATATTCATAGAAAAGCAAGATATCCTATAGGGATTGATGGCTCGCTAGAAAAGAAGCATCTTGGGCCATTAAGCCCAGTTGGGTATTAATATCCAGGAAATGCCCTACCTGAAGCATGGATATTATTGTTATTTTAAGATGGAAAGGAAATGGAGATAAAAAATATGAGTCAAATGCTTTTATGAACGATGCTAAAAACATAGCATCTATAAAGAATTAAAGTGCAATTGTGATCAAGACAAGTGACTATGTAAAAATGATGCTACCTTACTGAACATATTTTTTCTGGCATGCCTGAGTCACATCTTCTTACTTCAGTAACAAAGTAAGTTTCAATACCATTAGCCAAGTTAAAGCCCATAGAACTGCAGAAGAATGAGCCAGATTCAATTCGGCTTCATTATATCACAGAATCTTTTTTATTGCACACCATGATATAAGAGGGAGAAAGAACATGGTTTGACTGTCATATCCTAGTCTGGAGTTACACTGCTGGCATATCAAGTTGCAAAGAAAGCCTTCCAAACATGATCTGATGCAGGCTTGTCTTCATGAGTCTGCAGTCAGGCAAACTATAAACATAGCTTTGAGATGCATGAGCTGTCTTCATCCATCTCAATGACATGTTAACTCTAACTTCTAATGATGACAATTTAAGTGTCACTAGCTACTTCACTGACAATCATTTCAGCAGAAATATCAAGTAATTGTAAGCAAATTTTGAGATTGAGGAAAAATATGCTAGTATTCAACAATCTGACACTTACCTTTATACCTTACCCTTTTACTAAACAATAATTTCTGAAGTGATGTATATTTTCATTCTACCTCTCTTGAGGTTACAATCTAATTATGTTTTGCCACAGAATTGTTGCAGTAGGATAGGGAAAAGCAAAGCTTTTTCT
This sequence comes from Chelydra serpentina, assembly GCA_037349315.1. Lineage (NCBI taxonomy): Eukaryota > Metazoa > Chordata > Testudines > Chelydridae > Chelydra > Chelydra serpentina. Next base: position 11,532,510 of record JBAIAC010000028.1, on the reverse strand, counting down.
TACCCACTGAGAAGCGTATATTATTCAGACAATGATGTTTATATTATTCCAGTAACTTTACAATTCTGCTAGAGCAACTATCATGTCCCAGCCATAAATATACTTTAAAAGAAGCTTCAGAGCAGTTCCAAACATTAAATATATATTTTAAATTGCTGTTTTTCCAATTGTACAGCTCCTCTAATTATTAAATATTAAAACAGTACTTTGCTAGCTATTGTGCCAATCAGGTCAGTTCAAGGAATTAAGTAAACTCCATGGAAACTTATGTTACTTGCTTTTTGTGGTAGGGCAGCAAGAATGTGAGATGGGACTTTTGAAGTGAGCAGAGGGGCAAAGGGGTCAGGAAGATTTTACAGTTTGTTTATTGTATAATTTTCACTGATACTTTATGTACATTGGGCCAGACCTTTGTGGATGCATTTTAATTTAAATAAAAGAAAGATGGGGAGAAAGACAAAGAAAGTAAATAGCTGATATAGCCCGGAACTGTATATCCCAAATCATCACTCTGCCATGTGAATGGGAATGTCTATGTATCTAAATGATGGATTTGGATATCCCCTTATGCAAACCATAGTTGGAAATTCAAATGTGTGTCAAATTTCAACCAGGAAGCTTTTGTAAACAAATCAATAACCTCCTGAAATTTGACTTTTTGTGCGGCATCACCACCACGATGCTCTGCATGGAGCAGATAGAGTAAGAAATCAGAAAACAGGGACCAGATTGCAAAATTCTTCAACATTTTGGAAGCTATTTCTAACTCCCTTTGCTTAGTTCCAAAACCAGATGGTCATATCATTGGTACCATTATTCTCAGTTACACAGTCATATTGTCGAAAGTTAAAACTCAAACAGCCTCCTTGTGAGGTAACTCATACATCTGGAGATTTTATATATATAGAAAAAACAACAGACCTTAAACTATTTCAAAGTGATTTTTTAAACATCGCATGTTTTCCTAGATATTTCAACTTCCTTTGCATACTTACATTGCCTGGATGTTCCCACTGTGTATTGTGATGGGGCAAGGCCAGAGGGCTATAGGAAAGTGGTAAGGAACCAGTATGTTAGCCCCAGGCTAAACAAATTCCTGATACCTTATGGCAGTTGCTCCAGCTTAATCAAGACACCTGGGGCCAAGTAAGAACTTTCCAGAAGGCAGGGAGGTTAATTGAGACACCTGCAGCCAATCAGGGGCTGGCTGAAACTAGTCAAAAGCCTCCCAGTGAGTCAGTGAGGGGCTCATGTCAGGAGCTGTGGAAGGAGGTTGCGTGTGAGGAGCTGGGAGCAAGAGGCACTAGGAGCTGAGAGTAAGGGTAGGTCTATACTTACGCGTCCCGTCGGAGGCGCGCGATCGATGTTCTGGGTTCGATTTATCGTGTCTTGTCAAGACGCGATAAATCGAACCAGGAAGTGCTCCGTCGTCGACGCTGGTACTCCAGCTCGACGAACGGAGTAGGCGGAGTCGACGGGGGAGCCTGCGCGCCGCGTGTGGATCCCGGGTAAGTGCTTTTTCATTCGAACTAAGGTACTTCGACTTCAGCTACGTTATTCACGTAGCTGAAGTTGCGTACCTTAGTTCGATAGGGGGCGGTAGTGTAGACCTAGCCTAAGAGGGTGTACTGCTGGAAGATCCTGTGGTGAGGATAAAGAAGGTGTTGGGAGGAGTCCATGGGGAAGTAGCCCAGGTAGTTGTAGCTGTCGTGCAGTTCTTCCAGGAGGCACTCTAAACAGCTGCAATCCACAGGGCCCTGGGCTGGAACCCGGAGTAGAGGGCGGGCCCGGGTTCCCCCCAAAACTCCCAACTCCTGATCAGACACAGGAGGAGTTAACCTGGACTGTGAATTCTACTAGAGGGGAAGATCTCTGAGGCAAGCAGAATCCGCCAATAAGCGCAGGACCCACTGAGGTAGAGGAGGAACTTTGTCACAGTATGTACAAGTAACAACAGATACAAACATAAGTGGTGCAATTGAACGGTTAAGTTGTAATTCATTTCTGCCATTTTTAATACACTATTTGGCTCCTCTGTGATGAGTTGCACGTCCACAGAATGCCCTGACTGAAATACAGGCCTATATTCAATGGTCTAATAAGTATTTTTCTACATGTTTACATGTTTCATTTCTTCTCTTCATCTTCAAATCTGGGCGTTTTCTGTGTTCAAAAGAAAGTCACAGCTATGGTGTCCTCTACGACTTTCAATTCAGGCACAAAATACTATATTTTTCTTACAGAATCACTCTTGAATCTTTCTATTTGTCTAGACATTAACTTTTAAAAAAGTGAACTGACACAAGGGAAGCATCAGACGGGAAATTGTTCTTCTTTATGTCATGCCGTGTCTCATATTTATTTTAAAAATAGTCATGCAGAGCTGGTATCTGTCGTCTATACTGAACCGTATTCCATATGTACTCCTGTTGGCTGAAACGCTCCTATTCATTGAGGAAGGGTACTGTTCAATATAAGTAAGGTTGGGAGAAGCTGGCCCTCAGTTTGCATTGTTTGCTCTCAATGAATCAAGATTCTTTTTATTATTTTTTAATGGGGATGTTAGGTAGAACTGGTCAAAAATGGGGAATTTTGTCTCATAGGAAATTCCAATACTTCGAATTCTAAAACATCAAAATTTGGAATCGTCCTGAACAGAAACTTCCAAAAACTTTCAACTCATAAATGTCATAATATTTTGCTTAGATTTTTTCAGTAAAAAACCATTTCAGCCTTCCCAAATCAAAACATTTCATTTTGGCTTTGTTTGACACTAACCTGTGCCCCCTTGAGCAGTCATGGTACCTTCCTGAAGTTATAGTTCAGGTTCTTCAACTCCCGTGATGCACCACAATCATTTAACCATAGGGGATACCACCATATATTATGGGAAATGTAGTTTAGCAAGGGAGCCAAAGGATTACTCTCGCCTGTAGCCTGTCCACCACCCTTTGCCTGGGTTTCTGAGCTTCTTTTTACCTGCTCCTCCAGTCAGAGCATGCTTGGCAGGCCTGGAGCGGTGGGGTTACCTGGGCCTTTTAACCCCTTCATGCCCAGTGTGGGGTTTGTATACCCCATCACAGTGTCCATAGGCTCACTCTTGAGGTGCAAATCCTCCATCTAGCACCCTGGCCAGAGAGTTTTGACTGCACTGTCCCCTGCCCAGCACAGTGCTGACTCCTCCCATAGCCTTAACACACCCTCTCCCAGAACTCCACCCAAAGGTGTGAGTTTTCAGGTTTAACTTCTCAAAGGGGCACATGGCAAGTGTAACACATAATGCACAGAATTCTAACACCATTGTTCTTTGCTTTAGAGATAAAGGACAGAGTACAGACCATATAGGAATTAAAAAACACGCTACGTACAATGGCCCTCACAGCTCATCCTTTCCTTGGGGGAATATTTGACTTCAGGTAGGCAACTTTATCTCCTACCTCATCAGGATTGTACAGCAGCTTCTTTCTGCTTGAGCTGGTGAAAATGACTGAAGACCCCAAAATGATTAGATCCTACCCTTTCTATAATCTTCCAGTATCTCTCTGATGATCCCAGACTCCTACCAGCTGACTCCATTGCTAGGAGACCTCTCCTCTGATAAACCCGTCCTCCTGGATAGCAGCCATCTTATTGTTTAGAGCTTTTCCCATTTCATTGGGAGAGCACTTAAGTCAATTACTCTCTATTGTTATCTTTTTGCCAGGAGCCTTTGGAATTCCAGCCCCACCTGGAGGTAACAGGACAACAGTGAAGCTAAAAAATTGCACATCCTAAAGGAAGTACGCAGTCTAACAAAGATACACACAGAGTTCATAATCACACTCAGAATTCATAAATTGTACAAATAAATCCCCCAAATTGTTGTAGGCTGCATTTTAGAAAAAGACACAGCTCAACACAGAGGTCCACGTTGCAATTATAGCCACTTGTAGGACACCCTGCAGTGATTCACAAGAACCTGGGTCACTGTGGTGAGATCTGCTTTTGAAAGAAAAAAATACCAAGCACAGATGAAAGAAAGATTATCTATTCTGCTGTCTGGACACAGAGAACCAGCCAGGCATAAATGAGACCCCAGGTTGCACACTTGCAAACTTGAGGGGCAGCACAGTCTTTGTACCATGTCCAGGCCTAAAGCCAGATTTGCTGGGGTTATTCAGAAGGCTTCAATTATTGCCCAAATAGGAGAGGGATTTCTGAGACACAGCGGTGATGGTGAGATCATCCTTTTCAAGCAAGTATCAGAGGGGTAGCCGTGTTAGTCTATATCCAGAAAAACAATGAGGAGTCCGGTGGCACCTTAAAGACTAACAGACTTATTTGGGCATAAGCTTTCGTGGGTAAAAAACCCACTTCTTCTGATGCATGGAGAAGTGGGTTTTTTACCCACAAAAGCTTATGCGCAAATAAATCTCAGTCTTTAAGGTGCCACCGGACTCCTCATTGCTTTTCAAGCAATGGGTTCTTAAGCAGGGGCTGATCATTTACTTCTTTAAAACAAGCTGTGACTCCTGAAGGTAGACATTGGCAATATTCTGTAAAAATAGTACCAGTTCTGCCTCACAGGACTTCACTAGCTAAGAACAACATGGAAACAATTCGCAGGTCATCACCTAAAGCTTCCAAAACTTCAGTGAATGTCAGTGGCTGAAATTCAAGTAGAGAATACTGCAGATATAATTCGCTACCACATGGGCAGATTGCCTGGCCTTCAGTCAAGTTATTTTACCATTATATTTAAAATGTTGAATGAGGTTTTTATTAAAGTGTATATTATTAAAGTGTAAAAGTAAGTCCTCATTAAGAACAAGAATCTACAGCAGACATACAATACAGACAATACAATATAGACAAGAATGCAGTTGTTGCACAGAACATACAATCCCATACAAATCTATAGATTCACTTCTGTAGTAGAAGTAGTGATTTTTTTTAGCTGAATTCTCTCAGTGATTTTATTTGCAGTTTTACACTTGAAGAATTTGAAGTGGGAGAAATAAGCTACCAGTGCATAATTCTAAACTAGAAAGTTAATAGGCGATATATGAATACTATAAAGTGTTTTAAAAAGGGAGTCAATGATCTAAAAAAAGGGCCTAATCTAATTTGACAGGCAACTGGAAAATGAGAAGAACATCAGCTGAAGAATAGTTTTAAAAGCTATTTATTATTTAGTCTGCTAGAAATCACGCTATCTACTGTAGCGTATGTAAGATCCAAACTACTTCTTTCCTGAGTAAAATGTCTCTCTGTGATTGTCTCTCACCTGTGTTGATAATCTGTCAGTTCTAATTAAATTCAATATAGAGAGATGTTATACTGAAGTGGTTTAAAATGCACAGCTACAGGTGCATAAATCCTGTCCTTGGATGGCAGTTTTCTGTTCACTAACATTATGTCACACAGTACAGTACATCTTGCTAATACATGGTAGATCTTAGGGAGACATTATACATTATAGGTCCATGAAGATATGTCACATCAAGGTTGTGAATTGCTTCCCATGAACAAGGGGGAAATAAGTATTATTTTGTGTGTGCATTCACATGGAAAGTTGGAGGTTTGGTCTAGAATATTTGCTCTCATTGTACAGATAAGACAGAGTAATTTACATGTGTGCGCTCTGATGGCTGGTGATTTCATCCGAAAAGAAGTCACTACCAGTTTGGTCTTGGGAAAAATAAAACCAAGATACACAATAGACTCTGAAATTGGTTTTAAATAGTTACTACAAAATTTTCATTTGTACACTAAGATTTATCCTGATGTTTTACATGGTAACATTTAACCTACAGTAGCTTACAGGGTCACTCTTCCTAAAATGTAATAAATACCATTATTTAAAAATATAAAGGAGAAATTCAAATCTAAAATGAAAACTGAGTGAAGCCCATTATGTGCTCGTCAGTTTTTGCATCATTCTGTGATAGATTTGATATGGTACTTTAAGCCATTTATAATAATGGTCCTCTCTCCCAAGTATCTTGCAAATCACAACATCAGTTACAGAGGTCTCAGCGATCTTACAGTATTATGGTATTAGTTATAGTCTCAGTGATGTCACGGACTATGTTTTGTGTAATGTCTTTAGAAAACAACAAGTGTCAGGATGTCTTCATAAACAGGAAAACAAACTCATAAAGGATTCTTAAGGCTGATATCTGTATTGAATCTCTCTCCCACTGTCCCACACACAGCCTCATTACTGGAGAATTCAGCATCAAACTTCCTGACTATGTGCACACCAAGTCTATCCAGTACTTCAGAAAAGTGACTGTCTTACAATATCCAAAAGTTTGTGGGCCAAACATACCCCTGACTGAACTTCATTCAGTATTGGCTCTCTCAGGCTTGGATCTGCAGAACATTGGATAGTTGATATCCAAGCTGAGTTTGTGATCTCATTTCTAGTAGACACATGCCCACTTCACCAAAACCTCCACCAGAACTGGCAGTAATTTGGTCTCCTTTTTTGGTGCTTCTACAAAGAACCCAAAGACTGGATAGGCTTAGAAACTGTATTACCCTCACATTGCAGTGATAATCCCTTCAAGCAGGCTCTTTGCTGAGGTGAAAACTGCAACATGTATTATATATTTCATATTCATAAAAATATTACCTAAGTCTTCACAGCCATCAGTCCCGGCTTCTTACATGAGCAGTTCTTTAATTTAATAAGGAAAGCAAATAAAATTGATAGATAGCTAGATCAGAAAAAATAACTTTACACATATTTGCTTTTCTTTTATAAAATGAATCTCAACATCTCTCTGTGTTATGATTTATTAAAAAAATCTTTAGTTACGTTTCCTTTATTCCAATTTAAAAAGAAAAATAAGTATCTATTATTATAAGTTTTATACTCTCTGAACTTATTTGTATTGCTAAAATAATCTCTTCAGTAAGGCTTATGTTTTTTTTCTTTCATTAAAATTGTCACCTATCCTTTTGTTGACATGGCAGATAAAATATCAGTAATGCAAGATGTCTTTCTTGAAGCCAGTTTCTTAAAATAATAAATCTTAGTTTTTTTCAAAGCTAAATTAAAAAAAGGCATCTTTCTGGCAGTGTTAGTTTGATCACAACATTCTTATACTTAATTATACCCAGTGTTCCTCCATGTTACGTTCACATAATATGCTGCTTCAACTTTCCCATTTGTTATATGCTACTTTTAACATTAAGCTATCAGCTTTCTCTTTGACTGGAAGCTGTTTAAAGATTAGACTAACCAGCAGCCTTTGGGTTATTCTCATGTGAGTTACTATAGACTGAAATACATTCTGAATCAGAAAACCTTTCCATATAAGTAATATATATATCTACATCTTTGATTGATGGAACATCTAATGACTACGTTGACTTCAGCTATTCCATTCGGTGCCCCAGATCAATGTGTGGGTAGCCCTACTGACCTCACTGGGGATGCGCATGTGCTTCAAGTTAGGCATGTGCTTCAGTATCTTGCTGAAAAGGGACATTAAATATCAAAAGATGATCTGGTCTGGTCAGTACATAGATGGAAGAGCTCCAAGCAATGGCACCCTGTTGTAGGAAATTGTGATTCAGCCTAGGGCTAGCTTCTCTCAGAAGGGGAGCTGAATTGCTGCTGCTGCAGCATGTTAGTAGGGGAGTGTGGTTGTCATTTTTGGGGAGAGATATAAATGTGATAAAGATCCTCTGTCACTTTCACTGGAGTAAGAAAACCTTTCCTGGAATCCAAGCCATTAAAGAGATCTCCTTTGGGTTCCCAAGGGCATCTTGTCTCTAATATGTCAGTCTTTCAGATTACAAGCCTTTTCAACTGTATGCAGTCAATTGTTGGCACTTAGACACATAGTAATAAATGTAACATTTCTGCCTATCTAAACTCCCCTGCTGCTTTAGCTGGCTAAAGTTTTTTTTGTTTTTGTTTTTGTTTTACTTCCTCTTACTGCATCTGTTTTGTAGCATTGCTGGGGCTGTTGTGACTGATGTGTGCCTCCCCTGAAGTGCCTGTATTTCAGTGTTGAGTGAAGTGAAGTGACCCCGAGAGACAGCGAAAGAGAGAGTTTGTAATTATGTAAAGTGCTTTGAGACTGACAAAAGGTGTTATATAAATAAATGACTAATAATAATTATCATGTGTAGCAAAGATTACAAAGGGCTAGATAATGCTCTTAGGAAGGCAACATCCATTGTTGCATCTCTTCAAAAAAGTCTGCTATTGGTACTTTGGGTAGGGAATATACGCAAAATTAGGGTCTTCTCCAAAGTATTTCTTTAAATTTTGTTAGTGAATACTTGTTGTTGTCACCACCAACTACACACCACACCACAGAAACACTAACCCAGGAACCAATCCCTGTAACAAACCTTGTTGCCTACTCTAGCCCCATATCTACTCTAGCAACACCATCTACTCTAGCAACACCATCAGAGCACCCAACCACATCAGCCACACCATCAAGGACTCATTCACCTGCACATCTACTAATGTTTTATATGCCATTATGTGCCAGCAATGCCCCTCTGCCATGTACATTGGCCAAACCGGACAGTCTCTATGTAAAAGAATAAATGGACACAAATCGGACATCAGGAATGCTAACATACAAAAGCCAGTAGGAGAACACTTCAGTCTTCCAGGACATTCTATAACAGATTTAAAAGTAGCCATACTTGAACAAAAAAACTTCAGAAACAGACTTCAAGGAGAAACTGCAGAACTAAAATTCATTTGCAAATTTAACACCATTAATTTGGGCTTGAATAGGGACTGCGAGTGGCTGGCTCTCTACAAAAGCAGCTTTGCCTCTCTTGGAATTGAACCTCCTCATCAATTAGTGGGAGTGGACTACATCCACTCTGATCAAATTGGCCCTGTCAACACTGTTTCTCCATTTGTGAGGTAACTCCCTTGTCTTTATTTGTCAGTATAACAATGCCTGCATCTGTAATTTTCAATCCATGCATCTGAAGAAGTGGGTTTTTTACCCATGAAAGCTTATGTCCAACTAAATCTGTTAGTCTTTAAGGTGCCACCGGACTCCTTGTTGTTTTTGTGGATACAGACTAACACGACTACTCCCTGATACTTGACTTTAATACTTAGTACTTCCAACCTGTCTATCTAAGGTATTTAAAAGCCCCCCCGCCATTTCCATAGTATCTGAACACCTCACAATTTTTAATGTATCTATACTCACAAGACCCCCATGAGATAAGGAAGTACTGTTATCTCTATTTTAGAGGTAGGGAACAGAGAGATGAGGTGACTTGCCCAAAGTTACAAAAAAAATCTGTTGCAGAGCAGTGAATTCAACCTGGTACTTTCACATCCAGCATCCTAACTACTGGGCCGTCCTTCCTCTGGAACTAGAGATCAAAGTCTTCTATTCATCCAGGGGAAAATTCATCATCATTCCCATCATTTCCCCCAAACCCAAATAAACAAGCTTTTCTAAAGAGAACAGGGAAAGATCTGACCTATCAACCTGTAAGTCAGTTGCAGAGTAGGTTGGCAGTTCCTTCATAGTAGCTGTGCTTTCTTGATACACATTACAGTGGATTTAGTGGCCTGCTGTGCATTAATAAAGTCCTAACCCCCCCTGTACCGAGCTATGTGGAGCTAACACACAAGCCATGCCAGGAGTGCATGATAGGAAGAATGGTAAGAGTCCATATGGCTCCATCAGGAACTCTTTAGAGACCTGGAAATCATAAAAGAAATCCTATAGAAAGCGGGAACATGGATGAATTGTCAAGGAGGAATGCAAAAGAATAGCACAAGCATGTAGGGACAAAATTAGAAAGGTTAAGGCACAAGATGAGTTACACCTAACAAGAGACATAAAAATATGCTCATTAAATAGAGGCTCAATAAAAAGAGGCTCATTAAATACATAAGGAGCAAGAGAAAGTCAAAGAAAAGTTAGGTCCTCTGCTTAGCAGGGAAAGAAGGCCAAACAAGCACAATTGGTGAGTTTACCTTACATTGGTGTGTAGACATACCCTCAAGGTCCCTTTCATTCCTACATTTTATGAGTCTATGTTCACTCTAAGGTTTTGTCTATACTGCAATTGCAGCATGTGCAGGTATACCCAAGCTAGTATCATTTGAGTACTTGAACAAGATTGTACTCAGGAAGCTAGTCTTTGCTGCAGCCACAGGCTAGATCAAAGCTAGTTTATATCATAACTTCTGACTGTCGTGTAGACACACTAAATCCGTCTTCCTCCTGTGTAGCAGAACTATGGCAACTCAATGACACTGGGACTTTCCAGAATTCTTTCTCTGATGGCTGAATTTCACCTGAATAGGACAAGTGTAGATCCAAGCTAACCCTACTGCTTCCTCCATCAGTGCACTTCTACCCTGAATTAGAGATGCAACTCAGATGTGTGAGAATCTGCTCTTTTTCCATCCCCTTTCTACTAGGACTTTCTATTAGGACTGCAATCAAGGATCCCAATTGCTCTGTTGATTTATATGTTGTGGATACACGTCAACTTGCCATCAGCTGGTAGCAGTTTCTGTTAATTGCTGAAATGGCCTGCTTTCAAATTGGGAACCTAGAAGCAAAATGTTCCAAATTCAATTGCCGTACCCCTAAAACATCCTGTGTCCACTCCCCAATTCAAAATGTTCCTAACGTGAACCTCACCAGTATTTAGGATTAATTAGAGTCCAATTTAACAGTAAATAATTTGAAATCTTTGTTTTAAAAATTGTGACCCAGATCTCAATAGAGCTACATCAATTGAAACCAGCTAAGCATCTGATCTTGAATGTTTATCTCTACTATTATTATTTATAATAATAATCCATGTCATTATACTGATAATCACAAAAAGGTGTTAAGGTTGTTATGGTAGCAATAAGAGCACAAAGCATTGCTGATCATCTTTCTGGCAGTCTAATACCATATCTGTAACATGCTATATACAGTATCAGGTGGTATAAAATTCCTTGAAACAAATAAAGCCAAAGAGGGATACCACTGAAGGTAAAATCTGAAGAAGCCTTCCTAATTTGGGGAGTGAATCATCCAAAGGCTGGCTAAAAAAGCAACTGGACAAACTTCTGAGGAAACAAATTAATAATCACACATCCACATGTTAACAATATTCTTTGAGAAATATTTTATTCTCACTTGTATATGTTGTTCCTCTTTCCATGTTAATTTCTCGTGCATCATCAAATATACATAGTTGCATTTGGCCTATATTGAGGCAGGAAGCATATTGCCTTAAGGCTGGATGTTTAGACAACTCTGTGCTTCTCAGGACTTTAATACCACATAACCTTCCAAGTCTGTGCACTGCTGGAACATCTTGAAGATTCGTGCCATAGCAGTATAATACCGGAAAGGTATTTTTCCCAATAAACAACTAAACTAATAAAAATGACAGAAGGTGCACATTAGACCATGTTTCTGCCACCGAGGGAAAGCTATTGAAATAACAAGATACAGATGTTAGACCAAATTGAATCTTACCTTCTTCAGAACCCTCCAAATTACATCTGATATGTAATGTTTCAGGTAAAGGATTCCTTAATTTATAAATGTTTGTTTTCTTGTTATAAGATAGAAAAAAATACACACCTGTGATGAAAACTGTTTTCCAAAGGCATTGGAATGACATCTGTGTTATGTAAGTGTTGAGAAAATCTAGCCACTCATTAAAGTCTTCCACACAAGCCTCATTGTGGACAACTTTATCCTGAATATCACTCAGGAGGGAATAACAAATATGCTTATAATTTATTTTTAAACTGCTTTCATAGTTAGGTTGAAAAGAATAAATTTTCGGAGGGATTTTACTATAGCATAAATCATTAAGCTTTCTTATAAATCATAATTTAATTATATATTTCCAAATCATAAATTGGCAGAAATTGGGTTCCTTTATGGTCCTATAGAATGTATAAGAGATGCAATCGATAGAAATTAACTTAAAAACCTATAGAATTTAACAGAGAATTATGACTGTCCTATAACTGTTTTATCATCTTATAAAATTCTACAGCATGGTAATTTTGAAAATCTATAGACAGATTATCATTTTTCTACCAAATTCCCCTCCCCTCCTGCACTAGGGGTGAACTCTCTTCTTCAAGGAGTTTCTGTGGATTTTCATATTTTAAAGAATTGAGACCATATTTACGGATTTGTCAGGAGGGAGAAAGAAAAAGGAAAAGATGCTTAGACACGTGATTAGTCAAAAGCATAGACACAGTGGACCATTCACCTTGACCTAGCAGTCAGTGGGAGTTCCAAGCATGGAAGGGACAGATTGATTAAGGCTCCAATTCTGCAAGGTACTTAAGCATATGCCCGATGTTAAGCATGTAAGTAACTGCCTACTCACTTGCTTAATGTTAGACATAGTACCTTGCCTAATCAGCATCTGAGGGTAGGTCTACACTTACCCATCGCGTCGGAGGCGTCGGATCGATGTTCTGGGTTCGATTTATCGCGTCTTGTCTAGTGATTTGCTTCATGCAGGAAGTCATGAGCAAAGCCAAGAACTGACACCAGATCTCCTGAAACCCTGTCCAGTGCCTTCACCTCAAGACCATTCTGCCTCTTTTTAGTTGTTTTATGTCATAGTATCACAATTTCCCAATACTAGTGTTTACCCATGTGGGGCCTAATCTAAAACCCGTTTAAGGTAAGGGCCTCTCTACTGTTACATATGGGCCAAGTGAAACATAACTTTTGCAACTACTACATCTAATTTCCTCTGAAAGAAGGCACTGCCTCCTTGTAGAGCTGGTGGTATATTTGGACAAATGTCCACTTGTACCAAAGACATCTCTAAGACTAATACAATCATCCAAGGGAAACTTGTACTGATGATGCCAATCACATTGTTAAATTAATTATTTTAGAGGACATATTAGGCAAGCATGTTAACTGACTGGCTGAGGCACTTACAAGAAAGCACAATGCAAACAAATGCTCTGGATTAAGATCATCTTTCAGATCTGTCCTGCAGTACAAAGTACAAAGTTGCAGATATTCCTCTGTAAAGTGTTACTTTTGATCTCCTTAATGAATGTCTCTGCCAACATGGTCTGGTATAGATGAATTTGATTGGTATAAGTGATTCATAATAATATTCCTAATATTTGCTTTATTTATATATTCTGAGAAGGCTCAGGAGCGATAGATAAAGGTCTACTCCATTACGGTTATCACAAAACGTTGCAAGGTTTATTCAAAAGCGCTCAGAGGGTTAAACTGTTTGTTTTGCCTACTAAATGAGAAAACTAGAACTAGTAAGCTAATTCTCTTAGCAGGAAAAAAAATTCTCGACAATTGCCTTCACTGACTAATCTAATAAAGGAACAAGCATGGAAGTGTAAAGATTGATAACAGTAGTAAAGGCAACCTGAACCAAGGAATCCTAATCGTGTTCATCCTAGTAATGAATCAAGCTCCCAGTTCCAAATTACATTAACCATGTTTTCAAATGGTGTAACATTAATTACAAGCAAATCAAGTTCTCACTGATAGATATTTAATCTACAGATGTGTACATAATGTTTATGGGGTAAATCGTCTCTTGGGTAGATTTTTAGAGAACGGATGGAATGTGACACTGTTTTTGAGACCTTATAAGTATATTTAAAAGAATCTAAATATTGAAAAAACAAATGAAGGGAATGACTTCATTGAAGGGAGTGAGCTCGCTTTCCCTGTGATCTTTATAACATCTTTGTTTATTTCCACCTTTGCAGATTGAGTCTCATTCTGAAATTCATCATTTATGGATTTGTAAAATTAAAGACCAGATTCAAAACCCACTGAAGTCAGTGAAAAGACTCTTATTGACATTAATAGGCTTTGGGTCAGACCCTAATATCTGGAGAGTGTCACAGTTCAATAGATCTCTAATATACAGAGATGAAGGATGATCTTGTGCATAAGGCATCAGGCTGTGACTCAGAAGATCGGGATTCAGTTCCTGGGTCTCTCACAGCCTTCTTATGTTACATTGGGCTGGATGCTTAATCTCTCTATGCCTCAGTTCCTTTCTCTCACCTTTTACCTATATTTCCTGTTAATACTGTAAATGCTTCGTGTTTGTACAGCACCCTGCTCAGTGGTGCCCCGAGCATCACTGGGGCCTCTAGATGCTAGTTTAATACAAATAAGAGAAGCAGAGAGCATATCATCCCAATTCACAGGTACAGCAGACTGAGCAGAGTACTGAGAGATGCTGATAGTCTCTTGAAAGTTATATCTCAGAACTGTGGATCATAGACTGACTTTTCCACTCTAAGGCTGAAGCAAATCTCTCTCACCAATCGGATTATACCTGATGAGTTGGGCCTACTTTGGGGGTTTAAAAGACTGTTTTTGTATTCTCAGAAAGATTTGTAAGGTCTTTCTCTCATTAAGGTCTGCTCAAAATAGGTTTCTCTTGACCAGTATACAAATTTAAAAAATGATTTGGACTAGGAGGCTTCTGAATAACCAGGTTAACATAATGCTGAAGTTAAGCACATCTTCTAATCATCACAGTTTAAATGACATACCGTATTAATCCTTTTCTCCTCTCCCAAAATACTGAGATGTTAAGCTTTAAAATATCCTGCAGGTATTACATAAGTGAACTATTTCACTTATTTTCCATATATTTGAGGAGAATAGCAGTTCTGCTAGAGTAACCATTGAGTCTTACTGTTTAAAAGAGGACTATACAAAGTGCTGTAACATCCACGTGCTGACTCAGATTGACTTGAAATTTGTTTTGCCTCACAAGGGTGAGGGGTAGGGTTACTAATCCAAACATATGATTATTTCAGTAAGGGTTCCAGAGACACAGTCCCTATAAAAAAGCATGTGTTTACAAAATCACCTGGTTCTTCTAAATTTTTTTCCCCACACCTAGGACTCAAACTACAGCTCTGTTCCTCCCCAAACTGATCTAAGCCACTCAAGATCTCAGCGAATGCATGGCACCACTCCCTCTTCGGGAAAGCAATATTGAAAAGTTATTGAGGACAAAGTTTAGAACTCTGGGCCAGCATGAGCTAAACTGATGTGCCAAAGGGAGTGAAATGCACACATGCAGCAAGACTGGGGCTCTGATGAAGCCAGAGGTTCTACAGACAGTTCACAGAATCATAGACGATTAGGGTTGGAAGAGACCTCAGGAGGTCATCAAGTCCAACCCCCTGCTCAAAGCAGGACCACTCCCAACTAAATCATCCCAATGAGGGCTTTGTCAAGCCGGGCCTTAAAAAACTCTCAGGATGGAAATTTGACCACCTTCCTGGGTAACCTGTTCCAGTGCTTCACCATCCTCCTAGTGAAATAGTTTTTCCTAATATCCAGCCTAGACCTCCCACTCTGCAATTTGAGACCATTGTTTCTTGTTCTGTCATCTGCCACCACTGAGAACAACCTATCTCCATCCTCTTTGGAATCCCCATTCAGGTAGTTGAAGGCTGCTATCAAATCCCCCCTCACTCTTCTCTTCTGCAGACTAAATAACCACAGTTCCCTCAGCCTCTCCTCGTAACTCATGTGCCCTAGCCCCCTAATCATTTTCATTGCCCTGCCCTGGACTCTCTCCAATTTGTCCACATCCCTTCTGTAGTGAGGGGGCCAAAACTGGACTCCAGATGTGGCCTCACCAGTGCTTAATAGAGGGGAATAATCACTTCCCTTGATCTGCTGGCAATGCTCCTACTAATGCAGCCCAATATGCCATTAGTCTTCTTGGCAACAAGAGCACACTGCTGACTCATATCTAGCTTCTTGGCCACTGTAATTCCCAGGTCCTTTTCTGCAGAACTGCCGCTTAGCCAGTTAGTCCCCAGCCTGTAACAGTGCATGGGATTCTTCCATCCTAAGTGCAGGACTCTGCACTTGTCATTGTAGAACCTCATCAGATTTCTTTTGACCCAATCCTCCAATTTGTCTAGGTCACTCTGGGCCCTGTCCCTATTCTCCAGCGTATCTACATCTCCCTCCAGCTTAGTATCATCTGTGAACTTGCTGAGGGTGCAATCCACCCCATCCTCCAGATCATTAATTAAGATGTTGAACAAAACTGCCCCCAGGACCAACCTTTGGGGCACTCCGCTTCATACCAGCTGCCAACTAGACATCAAGCCATTGACCACTACCCACTGAGCCTGACGACCTAACCAGATTTCTGTCCACCTTATAGTCCATTCATCCAATCCATACTTCTTTAAATTGCTGGCAAGAATACTGTCAGAGACCATATCAAAAGCTTTGCTAAAGTCAAAGTATAGCCACAGAGTCAGTTATCTCATCATAGAAGGCAATCAGGTTGGTCAGGCATGACGTGCCCTTCGTGAATCCATGTTTACTGTTCCTGATCACCTTCCGCTCCTCTAAGCACTACAAAATGGATTTCTTGAGGATCTGCTCCATGATTTTTCCAGGGACTGAGGTGAGGCTGTAGTTCCCTGGATTCTGTAGTTCCCCGGATTCTCCTTCTTCCCTTTTTTAAAGATGGTCACTATATTTGCCTTTTTCCAATCGTCCAGGATCTCCCCCGATTGCCATGAGTTTTCAAAGATAATGGCCAATGGCTCTGCAGTCACATCAGCCAACTCCCTCAGCACCCTCGGATGCATTAGATCCGGACCCATGGATCTATGCATGTCCAGCTTTCTAAATAGTCTTTAACCTGTCCTTTCATCACTGAGGGCTGCTCACCTCCTCTCCATACTATGCTGCCCAGTGCAACAGGATGGGAGCTGACCTTTTCTGTGAAGACCGAGACAAAACATTTATCATCACAGAAGCAGGGTGGCTGAAGGCGACATGCTGTGGTCATTCCACCTGAGCTGAACCCATGGACCTTGAATTAGCATCCTAATGTTGGTACGTGTCAGAGAATGTGCATTGTGCATATTCCTTGCTCTTTTACTGCATTCTGTGGGGGCTCCTATCAGGCCAAAATTTCTGCTTTAAGAGAGATTTTTTAAACTGCTCTAAAAACCAGAATTTTATAATGTTTTTGATGCTAAACTACAGAATATTGCTGGTCTGAGCAGTGAGGAGGAATGTGGGGGATGTTGGAACAGGGCAGGGGGATGGTTGTTGTGAGGCTGCAGGGGCTCTGCCCCTTTGCCAAACTTTGCCCCTTAAGTATGCGATCTGGCGCAGCAACTGAGGGGCCAGCATACCCCTGGACAACGACCCTTATGTTTTTGACAACCCAGCTTGAGGACTAGAGAACTGATGAAGCTCTGGGTTTCCAAACATGTAGCATTTCTATAATCCCTCAGTGAATAAGGAATCATCCTCAAAAAGACCTTGGATCTGTGTTTGCTCAGAAGCGCTGACAGAGCAGAACCATAAGGCAGGAAAGTTGGACATCTTCTTCTCTGGCGACATACTTGGGGAAATTGCTGTGGAGGGAAACATCTGTGACCCCCCCCTCTCCCTCCTACAACTAGCCCTCAAAATTCCTCCCCATGGCTGCTTCATCAGGCACAGGAAGGGGGTTCCAGAGCTCTCCTTCCCTCCACTGCACCCCAGTCAAGATGCACCCCAAATTAAACAGCCCCTTAGCCCAAGCTCCTGTAGCCTGAGTTAGCTGGCATGGGCCAGCTGTGGGTTTTTAATTGCAGTGTAGACATACCCTTAGAGGACACCTCCTGCCCAATTCAGGAAAGCTAGCTGTGTTATGTGACATGGGAAAAAGTTGTAAGGAGACTCCTTTTCCTCACCACAGCCAGGCCTGATCCAAAACCCACTGAAGTCAATGGAAAGGTGCTCATTGATTTAAATAGGCTTTGACTCAGCAATCCTGAATACACACACACCTCTGTAGGGCAGGATTTCTAACTCTGCTCAACAAAGCACTAGGGAGCAGGTCAATCAAGGGAAGGAAGCCAGAACTCCCCCCACTTTCCCTTTGCTGCCTCTGGCCATGGAGAAGGGGCTCCAGGTTCACTCTTCCCCTTCATACTCTGGCTCTAAAGGAAAGGGGAGTCAGAGCAGTGTTAGGAGAGGTTCAGAGCTGTGAACTGGGGTATTTACAGGGGATTATGGCTCTGTCCCCCCAAAATCTCCCCACATCCACACACACCCCATTTCTGTCCCCCCTTCAAAATGTGCCTCCATAGTGCTGAGATTGGGATGGGAAGTTGGGAATGAGCATGTTCATTACATAGCACAGACACATAGCTGGGAATGGGCAGATGTGGCATGCAAGGCCCACATAAAGGGAGGCATGTACCTTAACTCTGTATTTCCTGGTTTTCAGAGGTCTGAGTGTAGCTGAACTCAAAATGTTCTGGAGAGGCACGAGGGACTACCAGGTAACCTTAACTCTGTTTTGGGGCATTTACGAAGAGCACAAAGCTTAATTAACAGTATCAGCTCATGGAAGTTGCATGTTTTTGTAATAACATCTTTTCAAAATTTACAGAAAATAAGCCAAAGTAAAGATTTAGAAGCAGCACAGATTTGTAATCTACAAATTAACAAAAAATCATACAATAATGATATAATGTAATAATATAATAATGAGACAACTTCTCACAAACAAAAGAATTCACAGCTTGCTACAATAAGGCTTAATCCTGACTTAGATAGGTTCATCTTCTCCTTGAGTTAGTACTATTAATACCTCAGGACAGTGTTATACTCATGTCATCGCTCCAACAATAGCTGCAGACTATCAACCCAAACAGAACAAAACACTACTGGATTTTCTGCAGCCAGTGTTAGTGATAGCAGCACACCATTTAATCTGCTCTTCCTCACACCTTCCTCCTAATCAAAAGTTGTATAGAGCCGTGGCAAACTCCAGCCCAGATGGGACCCCTTCAGAGATGTGAGTTCCAACTTCTGAGACAAGCCTAATCAGGCTTTTAGCTTCAATCTCTGGAGAACATTTTGTTGTAGATCTAGCTGACAGGTCTTTTGAAATTTATCAACAGGCATTTTATGTTCACAATTTTGTGCCTTCTCCCCTCCCCAAGGTTTTATCAGTTTTTAAATTTAAAGACCTGGCTTATGCCTTTTTTGATACCCATTTATCTTTTCCCTGTTAGTGGGTCCTATACTCAAGTATATTTTAAAGTAATGGGTATAATCAGTTGTGCTAGCTGCTCAGTATTTCCACAAAGGGGTCCAAGCAACCAACAAAATTGTACTCTTTGCTTTCTGATTTGGTTGCCATTGCATGAAAAATAACAGAATACTATTGCAACAACGTCAGAGTAATTAAGAATAATTTACCGTCTCTTGTTTCAAATGGTTTCCAAGGTATAGGCCATCAGAGCTTTTCAACTTTCTCAAGATTCTAATTAAAACTTTTTCCAGCAAGATTATCAGTGAGTTTAAACTGGCATTGACTTCAATGGAGCCAATTCATACCAGCTAAGAATCTGGACCATCTTTTTAAAAGACTAGGCACAGAACCTCTGGGATATCATTTCTTAGCAGTTACCTTTGCCCCTCTCTCTCACACAGGAAAATTAACTTAGCAGTTATATGATCACTTGCTGCCTTTAGAGCAATTGTATAATTAAATGACAATTATGTGCCAATATGTCTACACATAATTAGACAGCACCAAATAGAGTTGTATTTCAGTCAAGGGGCAATAATCAAATTGCATTAATTGCCTCCTTAGTTAAATACTGTACCTGTTTTTGCAAAGTAGCTAGTAGAAATGCTGAATGGCATGCTGTAGATCAAGAGGTTAAGAAAGGATTACAGAACAAAGCAATGTACTTTTTTATCTTGGCAGCTCCAAGCAATGTGTAGAGGGGGAATAAATTGTCTTTCATCCAGCTTTAGGTGGCCAATGAAATATGTATTGATTTGATGTTTCAGAAGAAGAATATAGAGAGCTGTCCACTTTAAGATAGATAGATAGATAGATAGATAGATAGATAGATAGATAGATAGATATTGTGCCAATTTTATTATTTGCTTTTTTTACCCAGAAGGGAGCAATTTTTATGTTAGAATTAACAAAAATAGGATTTTTTTTTGGTAAAGAAAAAAACACGACATAGGGCCAGATCTTACACCCTTATCCACATAGAGCAGTACCGTACACCACAGAGAGTCTCACTGAAATCAATAATTATTAATAATTCAACAAAATATGAACATGGGTATCAGAATCTGCCTCAGAATAAATTACACTTGTTTAGCCTCTTGTGCCCTTTTAGTTCTGGAGGGTGAGGACATGCCATGATCTGCAGCAGTATTTAATTAATTTTAGTTAGAAAATAATCCTTCCATTCCAATAGACAAGATATTCAAATTATTATTGTTGTCTGTTATGAGAACCATCTCCCTTATTCACCAATCTCTCTCTAAAGTGAGGCTTTGAACACAGAACCCAACTGCACACAAATGTTATTAAATTATATGATTAATGGGCCAGTTTCCCCATTGTGTTAGTTCAGTGTTACTTCAATATAACTTCATTGACTTCTACACTGTCATAGAGTCTAAAGCAAGAAGGGAGCACCAGATCATCCATTCTGATCTCCTGTATATCACAGGACACAAACATCATGCAGCACCCACACACTAAAATCTGAAATGAGACCAGTATTACAGCCCACAGGAGACTAGACTATTATGTGCCACAAGCAAAGAATGGGGGGGACCGAGGTGCACCAGTACTTGAGGCTTCCACAGTAGCACAGAAATGATTAAGTGAGATATATTCAGATAATCCTGGCAAGTGACCTGTATCCACACGTTGCAGAGGATGGAGAAAAAAAACCCAAGCTCACTGTGAGTCTGATCTGGGGGGAAATTCCTTCCCAACCCCACATACCATGATCAGTTAGGCCCTGAACTTGTGAGCAAGAACCAGCCGGCCAAGCACCTGAGCAAGAGAACACTTTGTGCCATCTCAAAGTCCTGGACCACTCTGCCCAAAGTCCTGTCTCCAGCTATGGCCACCACAAATGCTTCAGAGGAAGGAGATTAAAAAAACCCTCCCCGAATACACTGGGGAGGAGAAGCAGAGGAAATCCCTTATTAAGCCCTGCCAGTTGCTGAATCCCTGAAGCAAGAGCTTTGGGAACATAAGACAAACTGGAGGTGAGCCCCAGGGCTGTTGAGCCCTGCCCCTACTATAGAACTGAAGACAGGGATGGACCGAGACCAATTTTTATAGGATTTTAATTAATAGCACCTTAGTATCCTTTGCTTCACATCAGGCATCTTCACATGGGACATCATGTCAACAAAATATGATTTTGCCATACTTAATTTTCAGATCATATGACAGGCTAGCACGCTTCGTTTCTACAACATAATCAATATGTTACTGAACATGGAGCAAACTTTAAGCAGCACAGTGGTAAGAAAAGGAAAATTTATCAAAGAGAGATTGCATGTATGAGAACGACAGGAAAAATAAGAGTTAAGAGTATCAGAGCCATCTCATCATAGCAGCATGGTGAGTAAACTCATAGCAATATTGTCATGCTCTGCTTCTATAAGATGTATTTGGGTGATCTGTTAGTATCAAACAATAATGAATAGTTCCTGGGGAATTAAGTGGTAGAGTATAGCATAGTATTGTACAACATAGCAGGACTAAAAGAACTGTATAACCATCAAGCAGAGAAACCTACATATATAGGTTTCTCCACATTGTGATAGAATTACAATTTTGTACTGACCTTATAAAATAGGAAGACTTCAGAAAATGTTCTTATCAGTTTTTACTATTCTAATACCTATTATTCAAGGATGTTCTGTTTTCTTGTGAGATAAGGATGTAATGAAAAACTGCCTCTACTTATTTAGTAGACACTCAATCAGTTAGATGAGCCAACAGCAATTACTTTAAATAATTTATTTAGTCTTAATATGTTTCATTATTTTGGAGAACAAGGTAGCACTAGAATGTTTCCAGCTTATTAGATGACCCTCTAAAGGACACACAATATGTGTTTATGCTGTTACCAGTAAAATCATTTTTTCTTTTTCTTGCCATGAATACCTTGAGAGGAAAAAGGAACAGCAACTTGCCTCTTCGCTAACAACGTGTGACCTTAAAAATGGTAACTAAAAAGTGGTTATGTTACAAAGAGCCTAGCAACCAAATGTTCAGACAAGATGCAATCAGCTTCCAGAATGATATAATTGGAAATGTCGTCAGGGGAAAAATGCATCAAAATGTTACTGGCGCTGGAAGACTTCAGATGAAATTTATGTAGCTGGAGAATTTACCATTATGTACAGGGCACTGTTCACAAAATGTCTGGTGTCCATAGCCTGGCTGCAATTAAGATTAACTACAATTTACACCCTATAAGCCTTTTTCCAAGTGTGCCTTCAGAATTCATTACCTTGGCTTTTGTGAGATCTGTCTGCAGCCCCCGTGCAAACAGAAAGGAGGACACCTCCCCTGCTATTATCTATAGAAAGTGATCTTTACACAAATGCTATATTGATTAAAGGAAATGTACTCAGATAGAATAGTGCTATCATTACAAATCGGCAGCTTCTCAGAGTAGTTTGACAGTCAATGCCACTACGCCCAATCCCTCATATTAGTTTGTGTGCTAGTGTTCTGTTAATAAGTATTTACAGGCTCTGGTGACTCGTGGAATGAACGTGTGATCTATGTTCACTAACTATGGGCCTTAGTCTGATTCTCTATTACACCATTTTAGATTCTGATTACAAGCAATCAGACCCTATACATCTTCGCATCTACTAGAGATGTTTGCATATGTGTAAATAGTTAATAGATAAGATGCCAGTAGATGGTGCTTTTGAATATGTAGCATAAGGCGTGAGTTTCATAGGACCAGTCACACTTCTTCTTGTACACTGCAACTGACTTCGTTTGTGCAGCTCTAAACATCAGCTCTTAACATCCATGACCTTTGCCTATGTCCCACAACAGAAGTCAGTACTATTTTTCAGGAGTAATAACCAAAACTCTTGTGCCCTGTCCCACAAGCAGACTCAAGTTTTGTATAGTTAAGGAATGGCTAGAGTTGTTCAAGCTCTTTATTCTTGCATATCTTTTATTGAGAAATTTTACAGGGGTGAGCCGGCAGTAGCGCTTCAGTGGAATTATGCCATGTAACTGAGGGCGGAGTCTGTCTCTACCCGAATGCAACCAAACTTACCAAAACAAAAATTGGTAAAGGTTCAAATGAATTTGGTAAAGAAAAGAAAGGGACTTCTGTTTAAACAAGTTCTTGCTCTTTCCTTCCCCACCTCCTAGCATCCAACACCTCTTAGAGAGTAAATATCTCAGCATTATTAGCAGCAGTGTCAGTTGGAATGGAGTTAGAGTGATACAGTAAAACCCCTTTTGATTGTTTTATAAGTTTTCAGTACACATACTAGACTTGACTATATTTTTAATAAAAAATGCATTTGACCAAGATAGTGATTTTCTTTCCACAGTTTTCTTCTGCACACACATCACTAGGTTCCCATTGTTTATGTCTTCTATCTGTCCTTTTATCATCACTTGTTAGGATTTCCCAATATATAACTTGTGTCTTGGGACCAAAGAGATGTGTTTTCTGTGGTTCCATTTGCCCTCCTCTGCCATTAAATTTGCACTATGGGGCTCATTTTACTCTCATTTACATTGGTACCAATGCCACAGAAATGAATGGTGTTGTCCCGGTGTGAATCCAATGTGTAAATGAGATGAGAATGAAGTCCTGTGTGTTTGCTGCTATAAATAATGTTAGTGCTATAATATCCTGTTGACACATTTTGAGTCATTTGAATCTTTGCCTTGACTTCAGTGGGTTTTAAGATAGGCCCATAAAGCACACAGTGCAAAGCAGTGGAAACAGAGCTGGATTGCTGAAGTCAGAATCTCATCTCTCATTTAAAAAAAAAATTAAGTTTCTAGCCATAATAGATGGAAAGAAAAGGTTGAAAATGTGAACTGAGTTTATCAGCTGCCTTCTGAGTCTTTAAACAGCTGGAAACAATAGCTCTAAGATATGTGAACTGCTCCCTTCCCTTTCACTCTGAAACCTGATGCCCATCAGAGGAGGGGTGGTTTCATGGAGTGGGGAGATAGCTATACGCGCACAGCATGGGGAGTGCTTATTGCCCCAGATTACCTTCAATCAGCCCTGGCTGGAATATATATTTGAGGCATCAGTGAATGACTTTAACCCCCTATCAAGGCTAATTCCCCACTCTGGCACCTTGAGTGCAGAAGGTGGGGGCCCACAAGGATTCTAAAAGCCCTTTTACCCCACCCCCCTCCGAGGAAAAGCTGAGAAAGAAAAAAAAAAGAAAATCAGCTGTTGCCAGCAGCTAATTAAACAACATGTGCACAAACCTCTTAAGACACAAAAATCCAATTCTGTTCTAAAAAATATATATATTTTATTAATAAAAAAAGAAGAAAGAAAATGCATCTGGGAACTCAAGCTATTTCTAGATTTTAAGAGAGCAGTTACAAGGATTACGCTTCACGAATAGCTTTCTTGATGTCCAGCTTAAAGGTTACAACCAAACAAAAGCACCTTGGGTTAGCACAGAGGAATCCACAAGCCATAATGAAATAAAAGGAATAAACCTAATCATGTCTTCCTAGACATTTTAAATGAGTAGTTTATAGGTATGATACTGATAATTTTTTCATACCTGGCCCAATTTGTTACAGCATTGCTCTTGCCCTGTCTGCCTCTCCCCGGAAGAACAACAACAAACAGACAAAAGGGGAGTCTTGTTTCAATTTTAAAACGTTCTAGCCTTCCCATTGGCTCTTTTGACCAGGTGCCCACTCACTTCCTTTTACCTGTGTATAGTAGTGAGACTTTTTAACCCTTTACAGGCAGAGCAATTAGAGAAAAGCTACTAAGAGGGATTTTATAGCTACTGGCTGGCTGGGTGTCCATAAAAGGGAGCTCCTCCCTCCCTTCATTTATCACACCCCCATTTTTCTTTCCTCAGTTGTTTAGTTATCATTTTGCTTGGTGCAGAAGATTTAGAAGGTTAATCCCATGGCAGGAGGTGCTTGATATCATAGACTCATAGAC
Organism: Chelydra serpentina; assembly: GCA_037349315.1. Lineage (NCBI taxonomy): Eukaryota > Metazoa > Chordata > Testudines > Chelydridae > Chelydra > Chelydra serpentina. The sequence continues at coordinate 11,507,507 of JBAIAC010000028.1, read as the reverse complement.
TCATAGACTTTTAGGTCAGAAGGGACCATTATGATCATCTAGTCTGACCTCCTGCACAATGCAGGCCACAGAATCTCACCCACCCACTCCTGGAATAATCCTCTCACCTATGTCTCAGCTATTGAAGTCCTCAAATCATGGTTTAAAGACTTCAAGATGCAGAGAATCCTCCGGTAAGTGACCCGTGCCCCATGCTGCAGAGGAAGGCAAAAAAACATATCAATGTTTTAAGGATTGTCTCAGAAGAGACACCTCTTGCAAAAACAATGGTACTTGCACTATTGTTCAAGACAGTCATCTAAATTCATAATGGTGAATGGTTCTGATAAATATATGAGAGGGCTTGATAACATTTTAATTAATAGTTGTCAGTATGGGCAGCCAAGATATAGTATGCATATGACATTTATTTATGGTGGCATCTCTAATATTCTAGGGTCTTAGTTTAATTAATTTTCAGAAAACAGACATTGTGTTCATAACTTTGCTGTCTTTATGTTGCAATGTTGCATGGATATTGGAACAAAACATTCCAGAAGATACTAAGATCCTGTGGCGATGAGTGTAATAGAAATAGATAGATTCTTCAAACTTGTTACCTTTCCCTGAAAACATCAGGTAAAGAAAATTTGCATGATTGACCTTCTGTTGAACAGGTTCAGGTTTTCAAGGGGTAGAATCAAGGATCTGTGATCAGCTGGCATGTATACAAGGGCTCCTTTACCATTTTTGATAAAAATAATTCCTGATTATTTCATTTTGCTTTGTATTCCAGCATCATTGACATTCAAAAATAACAATAAAAAACCCGGTGCTTATCTCATTGATCTTAAAGTGTAAAACAAACATGTTTTATAATAAAAAATTGTTAAAAAAAATGTACATTGCCTTTGAACAGAATATCACGCAAAATGACTTTTTTATAATGTGTGGCAAATAAATACTGTATTTTGGGAAATTAAAAGAATCAAGAATCAAGACTCAAGACAATTGCTAATAACACAGCAAATCAATACAATATGTGTGAAATATATGAAAAGGAAAAATCAGTATTCTGCTTAGACAAATGCTGAAAAAATACAATAAGAAAGAATAATATAAATGATAGAACAATAAAATGGTGTCTGTACTATTAAAAATTCAGGATCGTTGGGTACATCAATTGCTAGAATAGGATTGTTACGCTAAACCATATAAATATTTATATTTTATTTTTGTTCTAGAGAGGGGATATCTATACAACTTTGTTTGAAACATAATCATTGGAATATGCTTGGGGGAGTCAGAATGTTAGAATAAACTGAGAAAAGGCACATTGGTCAAAATACATGAAAGAGTAAACATATCACATGGGCATCAGACCCACCACTTATATATACGTTATATAAGGGATACATTACAGGCAATCACTACTTATGGGCCTGATCTTTAAAATCACGTGTGGGTAATCACAAGCCTCATTTGAGCACACAAATGGAGGCTCTTCAGTGCTCAGAAAATACCCTGAACGGGTGAACGCTGAATTTGAAGCCCCTGAATTTGAAGCTCTCATATCCTTGAATGTGTTTACAAATAGGAGGAAACATTTTCAGAAGTGGCTAAAGTGACCTAGAAGCCTAAATTCCATTAAGAGTAAATGTAACTTAGGTGCTTTATAAAATGTCACCCAGGATCCAGTTTTCTTAAGTCTACCCCTGCTCACATTGAAGTCAGTGGGAGTTTTGCCACTGACTTCAGTTGACAGCAGGAACAGGCACCAAAGGAGATGTTCATATTCATCATTAATAGGCTCATATAAGCAAGTCCGTGTAAAGCTGCACACATATGGGATTTGGACATTAAGATGCTCAGGACTGGTAACTGGGATGCCACACCTTTCCTGGAGCTAAGTGGCAGTGCCACTTAGAGTTACTTCAGTTTCCAGCCAATTGTGAAAATGCATTTTGCAAAAGTTAGAATCAGTTTTGTCTGGTGCAAAATGACTTCCACTTTTTGTGCGAATGAGCAAAACTTGCCCCATCAGAACATTATTTTTTCCCTCAAAAACCATCCAAAAAACCAATATGCACTGGTTTGGCTATTCCATGCATAACTTTTCACACAGGTCTATTTGAACCATTGTCTTAATTTTACTGAAGTGGCTTCTTGATATAAACAGAAGTTATGAGACATCTGCCAGATTTTCAGCAGATGTCCTCTGTTTCACGCTCTTCCTTTTTCTATTCATTTGACATGTGTGCTGTATGCATTCCTTTACTAATGGGTCTTTTAAAATGTGACCTCACTGGATCTCTCTCTAATTTCTGGCCAAACAATAAAACCCAATAACAACAGCACATGGACACGTACATCTAAAGTAGGATTCAGAGTTATATTTTTCATTACACCCAGATCTGAATAGTTCACCCACAAGGCAATAACCATTTTTTCCCTTGGCAAAATAAATAGACCTGGAGATACCAGACAGAACATTCCCAGAATAATTGAAGATTTTTTTCCCTTTTGAACATTTGTCAACAAGCAGGATTATTGAACAAAATAAGTTTTCTTGACAGAATGATTTCAGCTTTTGAGAAAATGTATTCTGTCAACAAGACAAAGTAAGGACTTGACAAAATAATATGTTTCAACCACTGAAGGGTTTGAGCTTTCTTCTCAAGCATAAAAACTAAAGTTGCGTGCACAAAGCTGAAGTAACTCTTCAACAGCATATGCATATGTCCCCTTCTGATGTCAAAGTCAAAAGCCAAAGTCTGGCAACCTTTCTAAAGTCTTCATGTAATGGGCCATGGCAACTTATGTAGAGACACCAGAATCATCAGCAGGGATTGAACTCAGGCTCTCAGCACCAAAAGCACAAACCTCCACCGCTTGAACTAAATAATTAACTCCCTTAGCTTTCACAAAGTAGCAGTTCTTCCTGTGGTTGCCCACTAGATGGAGACATGATCTTATGCACTGAACTACTATATTGCATTAAGACAAATTTAAGCATGGGGGAGCTCCTACAGAGGAGAATGGCACACTGCAGAAAAAATGCATCAGCAAAAACCAAGGGCAGCATCAAAGAATAGGTTCATGAAGAGGATAGAAAGTATAATGGAAATATCCCAACATTGTTCAGAAAGATTCTTGAAGGCAAGGAGACTTACAAAATAAAGTACCGATCCTGGAAGTTGCTTTATGCTGGTTGATCCTATACTTATGCAAAATCCCATGTCCAATGAGGCACAGGTCTCCTCACGCAAAATTACTTACAGGACTGAGACCTAAGAATCCTCCACACCAGCTAAGCTACCTGACTCAATCAGTAGTGCTGTTGATCTAATGATCATTTGTTGGAACAAATCAAGAAAACAAACAAACAAAAAACCCAATCCATCTGCAGCAAGTTTCTAGTCTCAGCAGTTTTTATTGAAGGCACTTTCCCAATCAGTGAATTCTGGTATTAAAACCATCCAGCACAAACCTCTAAATCAATGGTGAGATTTAAATATTTTGTTCATGTCTTCACTGTCAGATCAACGTTAGATGGGGATAAGTTATAGACACAGGTACAAGAGGGCTTTGATAGAATCAGCCCTGCAAGGAAGCTAACAAGAGAAAGAAAAAGAAAGGGCATTCTTTACAGTACTATTTCTTTGCACTGAACAGCAGTCTCCACCTATATTTTGGCTGATATTTGTGCTGCTGGATCTCCTATATGTTTATGAAAGGGCCCTCAAATGGAGTGGCATTGTGACCTGGTGCATGGGGTCACATTATCACAGGTCACAATGCTACTCATTCAATGTTGTAATGGCTTCTTTGTCAAGATGGAGAGGTGGACGCGCAGAACCTTAGTGGTGCTGTGATCCCAAATGCCGGGTCACAATGCCACTTAGTTTGGGGGGCTCTCTCAAACAGGGGGCCAAAGGCAAATTGCCCTACCTACTGCTACTTATGAATTTCAGGCAGTGAAAGATCAAATTGCAGGCCATACAGATTGCTTTTGTAGTTGACTCACTTGAAACATTCTCTCTTTTTTTAGCACTTCCTTGTCTTTTTCCAATATCTTTATAAATAAGCTTTCCAATTATATCTGCCATAATAATACTGGTCAGCACCATGGACAATTGGTGCTGCTGTCTCCCTTTGTGCTCACCATTAAAACACTTCAAAACTCTCTCTATGCAATATGTGTCATATTAACTTCACTACTTCCATCCCTCTCTTATTCTTCATATTAAGCATACAGTTCTCACTGGCCACATGTTGAAACTAGGGCTGTCAAGTGATTAAGAAAATTAATCACAATTAATTGTGCGATTAAAAAATGAATCGTGATTAATCGTGCTGTTAAACAATAATAGAATACTATTTATTTAAATATTAGTGGGTGTTTTCTAAATTTTCAAGTATATTGATTTCAATTACAACACAGAATACAAAGTGTACAGTGCTCACTTTATAGTTATTTTTATTACAAGTATTTGCACTGTAAAAAAACAAAAGAAATAGTCGTTTTCAATTAACCTAATACAAGTACTGTAGTGCAATTGCTTTATTATGAAAGTTGAACTTACAAATGTAGAATTATGCACAAAAAAACTGCATTCAAAAATAAAACAATGTAAAATTTTAGAGCTTGCATGTCCACTCAGTCCTACTTCTTGTTCAGCCAATCGTTCAGAGAAACAAGTTTGTTTACGTTTGCAGGAGATAATGCTGCCCGCTTCTTGTTTACAATGTCACCTGAAAGTGAGGACAGGCATTCTCATGGCACTGTTGTAGCCACCGTCACAAGATATTTACGTGCCAGGTGTGCTAAAGAGTCATATGTTCCTCCATACTTCAACCACCATTCCAGGGGACAGGTTCTGCTCGATAACAATCCAAAGCAGTGCCGACCGACGCATGTTCATTTTCATTATCTGAGTCAGATGCCACAAGCAGAAGGTTGATTTTCCTTTTTGGTGGTTCGGGTTCTGTAGTTTCCACATTGGAGTGTTGCTCTTTTAAGACTTCTGAAAGCATGCTCCACACCTAATCCCTCCCAGATTTTGAAAGGCACTTCAGATTCTTAAACCTTGGGTCGAGTGTTATAGCTATCTTTAGAAATCTCACATTGGTACCTTCTTTGCATTTTGTCAAATCTGCAGTGAAAGTGTTCTTAAAATGAAGAATATGTGCTGGGTCATCATCCAAGATTGCTATAACATGAACTATATGGCAGAATGCAGATAAAACAGAGAAGGGGACATACAATTCTCCCCCAAGGAGTTCAGTCACAAATTTAACTAATACATTATTTTTTTAATGAGCATCATCAGCATGGAAGCATGTCCTCTGGAATGGTGGCCGAAGCATGAAGGGACATATTAATGTTTAGCATATCTGACGTAAATTCCTTGCAATGCCGGCTACAAAAGTGCCATGCAAATGCCTGTTCTCACTCTCCCATGACATTGTAAATAAGAAGAGGGCAGCATTGCTTAGCGATTGGCTGAACAAGAAGTAGGACTTGTAGGATATGAAGTTTTACATTGTTTTGTTTTCAAGTGCGGTTATGTAACAAAAAAAATCAATGTTTGTAAATTTCACTTTCAGGACAAAGAGCTTGCACTGCAGTACTTGTATGAGGTGAATTGAAAAATACTATTTATTTTATCATTTTTGTAATCTTTGTAATAAAAATATATATATACCCTGATTTCAATTACAACACAGAACAAAATATATATGAAAATGTAGAAAAACAGCCTAAATATTTAATAAATTTCAATTGGTATTCTATTGTTTAACAGTGTGATTAAAACTGCGATTCATCACAATTAATTTTTTAAATCGTGATTATTTTTTTGAGTTAATCGTCTGAGTTAACTGTGATTAATCGACAGCCCTAGTTGAAACCATTTTTTAGTTTTTGCCTAAAGCCCCAGTTCTTCAATAGATTCTGCACAGACCTGATCCAAAGCCCAAATGATGTCAATGGAAATCTTTCCAGTTATTTTTATGGCTCTAGATTAGGCCCCATTGGACCATCTTGTTCTCATCTGGCGTGTGTTACAGTATCCAGGGTCTAGGGGATTTTCTATTATATTTTGGTTTAATTACCTTACAAAAGCCTATTGCTTGATAACATATAAATATCAAGCAATTGTTTGACCAAAAGTATTACTGATAGTACCAACGCACAGTTTAGAGAAAGCACAAAACTCCATAAATAGCAAATCCGATGTTCGGAACTACGTTTTCAGAAACATGTGTGTGCTATTCTCTGTGGGGTGTTACCGTATATGTATGTGCAATTTGGGTGTTTCGGTGTTAGTTATCTGTAGTAATTTCATTTGCAAATTAGGTGCTCTTTATTTCTTCAATTTTATCTTGTTTAGTTTTCTTTCTAGTGGTTTTGCTGGCCACATGACAGAAAAAAAAAGTGGATGGATCTTAGGCCAAGCTATTTTGTATGTCAATACAATAAATGCTCTTTCTGGTTGGGGTAAAAGGGGAAAAAATAAAGAGAAAACTCACCAAGGAACAATGTTGGTTGATTACTATCATCATCATCAATATTGTCCCATTGACTCATCTTTAACTGTGCACACAATAATACTGCACATGCAGTAATTTTGCAATTATTTGTAACTGCCCTGAGAGAAGAAAACATTCAAACATAATTAGAGCTTCAGGTGTGCCAGCATTACCTGTAAGACTCTCTCATTACAGTTATATCATCCTACAGGAATAATTGGATGACATGATAATACAGAAGATCAGAATGTGTGTTAGCAGCATGCACACAGCACACAATACATAGACAGCATGAACATAAAGTGCTGGTCGCTTCTCACATTATTGCCAATGAGTCCAATATAGATGGAACAAAGTGCTGTGGTTAGAATTATTTTACTGAAGAACTTTTCAATAATAGCCAACATTCTCCTTTTAAAAGGCTGCTTGGCATTTCTGTACTGTTTCCATGTACTTTATCTGACACATTGAAAAGCCTCACTTAATCTAAGAAAACAGTTTGATTAAAGCACATCTCTTTAACATGCACATCTGTGCAAGTCACAAATTGAGGGGAAAACACCACACAAATTACATTTTGACATGTCAGTGTGTCAAGACTGCAGTGGTCAGACTTTAAGGGAAACCAGCCAGAAACAACAGGAGCAGTGTCAATTTGGAAAAAAATTAAATTAAAAGTTCACCAAGTTACTTCTCAGCTGACTGCAAACCTCATTAAAGCCAGCAGAGAAACTAAAGATGGGAATAAACAAAGACTACTAAAACCTAAACAAACCTTGCTGATTAGGGAGAAGAGCAGCTGGGTCTGTTCTTTTAAATGCAAATATTGGACCTGATTTTAAGATCCATGGGCCAAACTGTTTGAAAGTCAAGCAATTTACAAAGGCCCAGTATTCAGGCTCAGCCTTGGATGTGGGGTAGGGCACTAGCTGCAGGGTGGAAGAGGAGAGCTTGGAAAGAATTTGGTCTCAGGAACACTCTTCTGAAGCACAGTTGCTCTGAAATTACACTTTTCTGCAGGGGCGGGAGGGATGAGTGCTGCATGAGCTCCTTATAAGCCAGTTCTGCTGTCTAGCAGCAGAGGGTAGAACCACAGCTAAGCCAACTCTTCCTTCTCTTCTCCGACTGCCTTCCAAAGATGTAACTTTGAAAAATTGATCATTCACTGTTTTAAGAAAAGCAGTTCTAACCATTTTCTACACTGTTTCCTTTCTACCCACGCAGACTCTTTCACACACACACACAGTATTCTAGCTTTGTGCACAGCTGCTTGCAGAGAGCCAGCTCCTGAAAACATACTGTAGCAAACCCAGCTCATCCTTTCAGTGTCAGGCAGAATTTACATCTTCACTCAGAGCAAAGCCAGTAAAACTGTCTCACAGTGAAAAGTGTTCCTCCTTCCCCCCAAAAAACAAAACAAAACCTTTGGTCGTACTGTCAAAAATGAAATGTGGTTGTTTCTTGTGTGAAATTTCTCACACAGGTTTACTCTGCACAAGACAGTGAATTCTAGGGCAGGCAAGAAGTGGTAGACTGTACAATTGAAAGACACAGAAAGCTCATATAATAAAACCGAATAAATTATTTTCTGCTTTTCCATCACATTTAATTTAGGAATGTAAATTCATCCCATTGAATGTATTGGGAGCAAGATCACATCTGGGATCCTTCTCCCTTCTTTATTGCTAGCTGCCCATTTTGTAACCATTAATTTTACAGTAAACCTCCCTCTTTGTTATTGATTAGGGATGGGATGTTCAAAGGAACCCAAGGGAGTTAGGTACAGAAATCTCAATTAAATGTGAGGAGAGTTTGGTGCCTAATTCCCTTAGGCTCTGTTTATAATTCCAGCCTACAGCAGTGTAATCTGACAATTGATCTCAGTTACTCAGTCATTGATTTCAATGGCGCTACTCTGGATTTACAAAACAACAAAATCTGGCCCATCATTTCTAATACCTAGGTCACGTCCTGCACTCTCTTCTGAGGTTGCCCACAGTGTCCAGGGTTCATTTTATAAAGGCTGCTTGAATGAACGGATACCAAAACCAATGTGAAGGGCTTTCCACTGGCTAGAGAAATTCACCCCTAAAACCTTATTTCTCATTAGCCCCTATGCTGCAGGGAAAATTCACTGAACTGCTAACCGTGCTAAAAGTTTATTAAAATAAAAGGCTGCCATACACATACACTGTATTTTATGCATCAGAAAAGCCCTTTTCATGGCTTCCTGATTCCTTTTGAAGTTGTTCATCCTATGGATGCATTGTCCATTTGCTTAAAGGCAAAAAGACTTGATGAGTTGCAAATGCAATAAAAGCGTGTTTTACAGTCTTCCTGCAAAAAGCCTATGACATCTGGGCAGAAGTAAGAGTTGTGTGGGGCTTGGGGTTTGGGTTTGGGTTTTTTTATGAATAGATTTATAACACTGTTATCAAAATATTTTGAAACATGTTAAAATATGAAAGAAAGAAATGTGGAAGCAGAGTACTAGGCTTCTGTGCCAATTTTCAGTGTTTGTAAAGTTCCCTTGGGGGACCATAAGTGGCACTTCGACAGCCAGTGTTTTTAAAAGCCCTAAGGAGCCAAGAATCTCAGATCAAAAGACCTTTTAAAGACTAGCAGGTGCTAGAAGCTTTTAATATATAAGATGTTAGAGACACAAAAAAGAAACACTTTACTAGCTGCTCTTTTTCTATCTACATCTGTGTATCTCATGAATCCCGTGAGTAGGCTAATCTTTGACACAGCCTACAGCTACTTTTAATGTAAGAAGTTAAGCAAAGAATGGTGTAAAACCTGCCACATACCAATCTAGGATGTAGGGTGGGTTAGATTACAGCAAGCTGCAGTGCACATTAGGATCTCTATTAAAAATAAATAAAGGCTTCTCAACATTTTTATCTTCTGAGAAAACAACAAAGGATGCAGGCACAAAAGCGAATATTAATCTTTCATTTTAGCTTTGTACCAGGATATGCCACAGAGCAAAGGAAAACAACATGAGCTAGTGCAATCAAATAAATTTATACTGGAGCATGGATGGTTTATCAGTCAGAATCAAAGGACGTGCCTTACCAGATCAGAGCATTGGTGCATATAGTTCAGCAATCTGATTTTCCAAAGAGAGCTGACATTCCCATATAATATGCACCTAACCAATCATGTGATGCTGTAGAGAGGCCCTTTGAAAAGTCCAATAAAGTAGCACTTCTGGTGTTTCCTTTTATTTGTTCTAAACGTGTTGCCTTTACCATCATTGCACGGTAAACAGTGCCCTTGTTTTCACATTGTGTCATAAGCCTCTCTGCTATTCAACTGTTTCTGCTAACATTATTGAGCAATATTCGCAGCAATTTCACAAAAGTCAGCAAGTAATTGTGTATTTTACGGCATGGATTAAATTTCCAGTCAGCTTGACTGTTGATCTATAGAACTCTGTAATACTATTCAGGTGGATCAAACCATTGGCATGATCACTACATGCAGTCTCTAGCTATGCCAGAACTCTGCTGGGTAGGCCAGATTCATGCATTTTCAGATTAGGGGAGAATTTCGGGCAGATCCTGTGACGTGCTAGCAGCACAGATTTAATCCTTGTGCTCCTAAGGGCTATATCATGGATTTTTTTGTTTCAATCAGATATTAAGTATTCATATCATGATTACACTAGTCTATTGCATTTCCAATAGTGGGGAAACATTTAGCAAGGTGGAGTAGACCTACGTGAATATTTTCATTACGTCTAGGGAATAAAAAATGCAAAACATTATTAACTGGAATAAATTAATTTTTGCACTTTAGTGCTAGTCCAGAGTTATTCATAAAGACTAACAACAAAATTTCAGCTGGGAAAGCGTGAATAATACCACATTCATCCCACCTTCCAACATATTTATCTGTCCTGGATGGAACAAAATCTCCAACCTTTTCACAGGCGGGTAAGCAAGTTCCTTTCTCCATATTCACAAGGCATTCACAAGAGATGAGAAGATTCTTTAATGTAACACACAAAAACACATTGTCAAACCACTGGAAAGACATAGAAGCAGAGTTGGCTCAGCTGCTCAAGTCTGACCGCATATGACCTTTGACCCAAAGAGCAAATCATCCCTGTGGATCATTCTCTACACCCAGGAGAAGAGCAGTGCTAGTGCTGAATCCTAGTGAGAAAAACCAAGCAACAACAATGTTTGAGGCACATTTCCCATGCTTGTATCCCACAGAGCTGTCCTAAAACTTGCAGATAAATACACATGCACAGATAATATGAAATATGTGCATTTACCTCTCCAAATTCCCAGAGGTACCATCAATTCTAAGACTAGAATAGGCAGCAGGTTTAAAACAAACAAAAGGAAGTATTTCTTCACACAGCGCACAGTCAGCCTGCAGAACCCTTTGCCAGAGGATGCTGTGAAGGCCAAGACTATAACAGAACTAGATAAATTCATGGAAGATAGGTACATCAATGGCTATTAGCCAGGATGGGCAGAGATGGTGTCCCTAGCCTCTGTTTACCAGAAGCTGGGAATGGGTGACAGGGGATGGCTCACTCAATGATTACCTGCTCTGTTCATTCCCTCTGGGGTACCTGGCATTAGCCACTGTCAGAAGCCAGGATATGGGCTAAATGGACCTTTGGTTTGACCCAGTAAGGCTGTTCTTATGTTCTTTCTGCTTAGCCTCAGAGAAGGAATGCCTATAGCTTGCATTGGGAAGGGAGGAAGGAAATGACCTTCCAGGTCCAAATGGCAGAGATTGACAATTCCATAGGCAAACTCCTTTGTTCCACTGAAGTCAGTGTCCATAGCTTCTAGGATCTATTGAGGAACCACCATTCCCACAATTCATCCATTATATCTGGAAGGCCTGTTCAGGTAACTCTCAGAAGTCATAGATGGTTGCCTTTACAAAATTATTATTCAAAAGGTGAGATGGTAATTTGACCCAGGGCTGCTGTCTTGCCATCCAGAAGCTTATGCTACAAACAGTTGAAGAACTGAAAAGTGTTCAAATGTGGAGCAAGTGTAATTCCTGCCTCCTGGCCACCCACCGGTCTTTGGATAAACAGTCTTTACATGAAGAATGCAGGCATTAGTGTCATTGGACACCTTACAGGGAAATCCAGAATAAGCCATTTAAACAGCTGTGGCAGAATCACATGGGGTTAGATGTGGTCACTCAAGGAGACAAATCCAGACTCCTAAGACATTCAGGGCTTTATGGCTCAAAACCAACAGCATCAAATGCAGATCCTGAAGCTATGAATCAATTGTGACTGTGATTATAAAATTCGCATAATCCCGAAACTGGGGAAGAAATATTTCTAACTCTTACTGACCACACTTAAAGGAGGTAGAAGCTGCAGCAGCAAGTGCTGTAAGGCAGATGCAACATAGAGTTCCCTCTGCAAGAAAGGCTCCCCATTTCCCTCAGCAGTGGGGACCAAAATCTAGGCACAGAAGCACCATGGTGCCCCACTGCACGGTGAGCTGCATGTTTATTTGACAGAGTCTACAAAAGCTAAAGACAAGATATTTTCTTTCAGTCTATCTGACAGCTTTTCTGAGCTGGCCATCTGCATTAGTTCTGCATGTCTGCCATCTGACAAGTTCTATTTGTTGTGCAGATAATTGTAACTGTTTTATTTTCCCAGTAACACACTATCATAAAACACAAGAGTGTTCAGCTTACTTTAGATATGTTCTTCAATATGCAAAGGGCAGTGAATAATAGTGAAAGCTGTTTTGCCTGACAACCAAAACATAAATGTGTCGTGTCAAATACTTTCTCTTTCCTACAGAACAGATACCATTTAGCCTGCCTATTTTACAAGCAAAACTAGGTAAGACAGATAAAGATATTATATTCCAGTTAGAATTTCTGAACAGTTTTTCCAGTCTTTCCATCTCAATCTCCTTAGTAGCTAGACTCAAACCACACACTTCCATGCTGAACTGATATATCACCCATATATCCAGTTTTGTATACTGCATGCTGTGTAATAACATGAGAGGACTCTATGTCTGTAAAACTAAACAAAACTTTTTAAAATACTACACAGGTGCTGCAACTGTAGCTAGCATTCAAGCCATGTGCATACAGACTGGCTTCCTTTGCCTCCTTCAAACACTTCCCTCTTGCAACCTGTGTGTTCTTCCCACCAAGTTCCATGCAGGTGGCTACACACCCTATTGGGGAATATCAGGGACTTTCAGAAACAGAGACATTTATATATTATATATATAACAATGCACAGCATATTATCCAAGTCTTTGGGCAAGGAAGTGACTATAAAAATTAGAGCCATTATTTTAAATTATAGCCAAGTGATGTTAGCATCATCATAAATATTGTTCTTTTGCAAGTACTTCTTTATTTTTATGAGTTATTCAAACCAACATGTGTGTATGTCTGTGTCTGTCTTGGTAGGAACTTTAGTTATGTTATACTCATGTTACATGAGCTTCCAGAAGATTTTGTCCTGCCACATGATTGACAATGGGTAAAATAATGACAAGTTCACAGTTTGGATTCAATGCAGACAAGCATCTAGCCTTCAGGATCCTCATACAATGGTTACTGGAACTATTCAAATCACTTTAGTTTGGAAAATTAGGCTGGAAATCTCACATGAAAGACGTTTCTCACCAGATGTCTAGTCAGGTCATTGAGAGAACAGTTTTTCTTGCAGTGTTTTCACACTTCTGATAATGGAGTTAAGATTGAAACAATAAAGTTACCAAACAATTCCAGTTTGCTTCCAGAAATGGGCAAAGGCTATTTTTAATTGTGCGAGAGTTGGGGAGTGGGAAAGGGATAGGGGACAGGTTTTTATTGTTTCAAATACATTTCACTTACTCCTATTTCAGATATGCAAAATAAATCTCCTTTTCTATAATATTGGAACATCACTCCTTACTGTAAACATATGGACCAGATCCTCGGCAGGTGTAAATTAATACCAGCTGAGGCTCTGACTCAACATCTTATTCACCAAAGACATAACCCTGATCTGTACAACATAAGAAATGTGGGCAGACAAAATGTATAGCATAGAACAGAAGGAACTGCCTCAGTACAGTCTGCACATACAGATGATCTCTTCCAATGCTCTATAAGAAGATGACCTCCTATCCTTTGTGTTGGTTCCCTGGGACGCTCTCATGGGTGACTGGTCAAGGGGCACATTCTGAATCTTCAAATGCTAAGATAAGAAAAATCAATTTCATAACCCAAAAGATAGGGCCGCTGGTATAGAAGGTCATTAAAAACTTGCAATTGCTTTTTGTCATTTAAGCATCAAAGGAAAGTATATAAATATATTTTTCAAGCCCAACATGAGTTTTGATCAAATTCCTGTGCTCTACAAAACTTTACTGATAAGATAAAGAGACAAAGAGAAATTAAGCTACAGGTGCTCACCATAAATAAGGGGTGTTTTGGTGGGGAGTGGAAGGCTAGGGATAAATTGCTATCCACAAATACTTTGGATAGCAAAAATAAATAAGAGGAGTTCTGATTATATTTTTTTAAAGAACATCCTTGAATGGTGTAAATAGCGCTGAGGATCTGCTACAACCCCTGTAAAGTTTGTTAGAACTTTGCAGGAGAAATTCTAAGCCGACCACGCCAAGTGAAAGGGCTCATTCACCACTGAATTCACCTGATTTACCACCATGTTCCACTCTACTGTAACTGTAATTACGTCAATGGTGTGATCCGCCACTGCCTCAGTCTCCTATTATACCAGGGTAACGATTTACTTAAATTGAGTTACTCCAGTATAAATAGGGAGGGGTGAGAACCATTCATGTTTAACCTTTTTGTTTTATTTGCTCTCCCCCGCTTAATCCCCTGACCACCCCCCCCCCCCCCCCACCATTTCAGGTCAATGGTAAAATTATCCACATTCCATTTTGTCAAATACTTCTACCTATAGACTAAGCATCAGACCACCCTCAGAGAATATGGTAGGATAACTCCATGGATGCTTTTAATAAAAATATATTTCTTTATAAAGCTTCAGTTCCTAATTTTTTTCTTTGTTAATCAGACAATCATTTACACATCAATGGGGAGCCTTTATAATGCTATTATTTCCTCTCCACTGATTAACTCAGGAAAGTTCTGCTTCAACTATAAAGAATCATTACTGGATCCCATTATGCAAAACTTTTTGTATATAATTTAGATTTGAATTCTTTTAACCAAACCTGTCATCATATTCTGCTTACCCACATTTTTTCTATTAAGAACACACACACACAAAATGTTATCTTAGATACAACAGAGCATGGAGTAATAATGAAGGCTGACAGGGTCTGGAATTCCTACTCAAGCACAGAAAACAAGGAGTTAAATCTGCCTGACATCCCCCCCCCCCACTTTTAGGTGTAAAGTCGGATAATCAGGAAGGTTGGTGACTCTCGGTTCAGTCAGGATTTAGAGTTAAGCTGGGGAGCTCTATCAACACAGCTCTTTGCCAGTCAAAATGGAGTCAGTCTCTAAGGAGGCAGAGTTTTTTGGCTACTGATTAAAGGACTGAGATGTCCTGGAACCATAGTGTAATTGTCTGTTTATGTAAAATCCCCTTTCTCCCATTATTCCATTGCAACCTGGACCCCTAAAACTGAAGAGATTAATAAAGGAAAACTCTTGGAGAAAATGTTGCTGATGCTGAATTAGTTTGATCCATACTACCCGTTTATATGAAGTTATCTACATACAGGCAGGCAGTGGTAATTCCAAACAGGTCAGTGGTTGATTTGCTAATGTATATGCTTCACATCACATTCAATTACTTAAGGACACTTATTTTTCCATTAGCTATAGGGGAATTAACCATATTACCTTTAAAAGGTTTTGGCTGCTAAATCCCATAAAACTCATTGAAAAATTAGGTGTTTCAGTCCCTTAGTATCACAGGCAGATTTTTCTACCCAAATTATATTTTAGTTCACTTTTATCATTGACCATCAACGATTAGCTGTTTTCCTGGGGATCTCACATAGATCCTTTTGTTGGCTAGAGTATATTCTGAGTTAATAATCATCTCTGCATTTCCAAAAAGCAATAGTTTTGATGGAAGAAGCCCTAATCTTTCAGATACAAACCAAGCCCATTCTCTAAACTTTTATTTCCTTTTTTCGGTCCCCTGCCTTCCTGACCTGGGAATCTTTCCTTCTTCCAAGAAGCTAGGTAACCTTCCATCCCAATGTGATAGGGTCTTCCATGTCCAGGCAGCCTAGAGGCTAGATCACTGGCCTTTCAGTCTGAAGGGCCAGGGAGGGGGTTTAGAGGGACTGAATCCTCTCTCTCTCTACCAGGTCCCAGCCCAGGGCTCTGTGTAGATCAACCCCTAAACAGAAGAGATGGGTCTCCTTCCTGGCAGGAAGTCAAGATCCACTTCCTTAGGCTACTTCCTACAAGTCTCTTCAGATTAGGGCATAGCCCCGCTAGGCCAATTGCCCCTTGGCAGGGGAACCCTTACTTGCCTCAAGCGGCTGCACTGGCTGGCAGGTTGCTTATCCACTCTTTCAGGCAGGAAGGCAGAGAGCTCCTGCCTCCTCACCAGTCAGCCTCTGTCTGAGCCAGGCTCCCTACTTGTCTCCCCATTCCAAGCCTGCAGGTTTCTCTGCTCCCTCACACCTACTTTTGGTGAGTTATCCTTTTGACTCACCCTTGAAATTTTCATTGAAACTTTTATTTATTTTATGATAAACCCTTCCCTATTTTCCTTGTATAATTGTGTGGCTTTAAATGGGGTACAAGTGGCTGGATTCAGTGCTTTGTATGATAATATTATAGTTTAATATTTATTATTATGTAAAATAGTGTCCATAACATGGTAGGCACCTTCATAGATAAAACTAAAAACTAGAGTAAGGACCAGTATGAGGTGCAAGGGCAATGGGACAAGGGAGGTGAGGAAAGCCAATTAGTGATTCATAGAGGAGGAGTGGCACAAAGGAACAAACTGGAACTCCTAGAAAATGTGGCCTCTTTGGGCAATGGAGATGCAGAAAGAGGTTTTCATTTTGATTAAGGGTAGGTCTGAATGTGGACTGAATTAATTAGCTCAACCATTTCTAACAAGACTGTCCAAGGCATAATTTGACATGAGCACAATTTTAGCTTGGGAAAACTAAACATACGAGTTAAACACCTTTGCTCACACTTATTTATGCTTTTATGCCTGTTTCTCAAATACAAAAGCAAATGAGCAGATGACCTTTCCATCTAACCAAAACGGTTCCATCTAATTGCAAGTACATACAGATAATGACAATACGTTCAAGATGTGGTTGCAAATCACCATATATTTTTAATATACAAAAAGTGTCATTTCATTCAAAAACAACTCATGAAAACAGAGATCTCTGATAAAATGTATGTGAGCAAATAGAATGGTCAAACTTACCATGTCAGAAGAAATCTGCAGGCTACAACACCAAACGTTTAGAGCAATGACTCAGTGCAACCTTCTTCCCAACCTTGGAAAGGAGAAAGAGAGCAGACAAGACTACAAAGAGCTTCCCTCTTATGCCCCAATGCAGTGGCCAGGCATAGTATAGCCACCATATGCCTGTGAGTGCAATACTGTGCAAATTTAGTGCTGTCACTGCTGCTAGCCTTTCCAAATAGGGCTGAGGGGGGGAGTGAGGGGAGACAGCTGAGGAAACGTGCAGAGAAGGATTCATGGCCATATCCCCTGCTCTGCCCAGCCAGTAGGTCTGGAAGAGCTCAGAGGAGAGCAGATGTAACAATTTCTCAAGGCTGAAATAGCCTTGAGTACTCCTGGTGTTCTTCACATTGCATGCAACCACAGTTACAGAGTTGCTAGCTTTTAGCATGGGGGAAATGGACCTCAAGGAAAAAGAAAAAGAGATAAGAAGGTAAGGGTGAGAGCCAGAGACACAATGTAGTCAATTCAGCCCCAATCCCTGGGCTGTGCTTTAAAGGGCTGTCCAAACTTAAAAGCTCCTTTGTCATTGAATGGGTACTCAGAAAGCCAGAAAAGAATTAAACCTGTTTAGATGGCAAAAGAGAGTAGTACAACTATATTGTAAAATGACAAGGTGGGTGAGCTAACATCTTTTATTGGACCAACTTATGTTCGTGGAAGGGGCAAGCTTTCAAGCTTCATAGAGTTCTTCCTCAGGTCTGGGGAAGGTAACCAGTGTGTTCAAACTAAATACAAGGTATGGCCGATTGTTAAGCATAAGGGGTTCTCACCTGTTGTAGGAGACACTTAAAATGAAGTGGGAAAGTAACACCTCTGCAGTCACAGGACAAAGGAAGGTTAGTAGGTATCAGAGCGTGTTACAAACATCAGTGCTGGAGCTGGGGGTACTGCCGCACCCCCTGGCTTGAAGTGGTTACCGTCATATACAGGGTTTACAGTTTGATTCAATGGTTCTCAGCACCCCTCTCTATACGAATTGTTCCAACACCCCTGGTTACAAATGGTTGTAATGAGCCATAGAACTGCTAAGTCTGCAGTTTTGTGTCCATAGCTATGAATTTACGTTCCAGCTTGTCTTTTGAAAGTGTGGTGCAGGTCTCCCTGATGACAAGTAAAAAGTGTTCACCCATAGGTGGTATGGTGCTTTTTATCTTTCATCATTTTCTGTGTGAGTTCATTGGAGAGCATAGTGTTTCTCTGGTTTCACCCACTCACTTGTGGTTGGGGACATCTGATGCACTGAATGAGGCACAGCACATGTTGTGATAGGCATGTATAGGACACATCGATCTTGAAAGGTGTGTTGTAGGGGGTATCGATCATCATAGCAGTGGAGATATATCTGCAGGCCCCCCCTTACAGCCTTCTCACATTTATTTCATACCTAAATTTCATATTCAGATATTTCATACTTGTCAAGGAAAAAGCCTCTTAAGAAACAAATGTCAGATTAAAAACATGAGAAAACTTGTTTTGACAACAGTAAACAAAATGATTTTGTTCACCTTATGAACTGCGAGTAGACTCTGTTACTTGAGGTCTTCTTGTTTGTAAGACTTCTTCTGGATGTGGAATTAGAATGTAGGTTTGTGCAGTTTACTGAAGCTATTGAAATGTCCTGAATTTGGAATTGGTGGAGGAATGCTGCTAACATAGTTATTGTTTTCAGTTGTCTTTCATATATATATATAATGTGTATATATATAAACAAAACACATCATGGCTTTATGCACCGTGCAGAAATTTAATTGCAGGATTTAGAAATTCTAATACATTTGTGCTTTGCAAAAGAGATAACCATGTCCACAAAAATTTGTAAGTATAGTCGGCAGGTGTAAACAAGTTCAGCAAGTGTGCATGGAATCTGTTCCACATTTCAGTAGGAAGCTGCTAGTGACTCTCCTTCTGACCTGATGCAAGGCAAAATATAATAATTTAAGCAGTCTGCAAGCAGTTGCTTGCTATGTACATGTATTTCTTATCATGGGTATTCAGAATACAGCAACAGAATATCACCTCTGTTGAACAGAGTCAATGACACAGTCAACAATAACTAATCATAATCTCACATTTGTAATGTGCCTTTGCCCTGAAGGATCCCAATTTGCTTTGCAAACTAGGTATGGAGCAAATGTGCAAGAGCTTCTGCAGTTTGTATCTTCAGTGGGTACCTTCAGTGGGTGCTGCTAGCCATGGAATGTGCTATTTCCAACTCTTCTGTGAAGGTCATAGAGGAGAAAAGAAAGAAGAGGTAGCAGCCACCCATAAAAGGAGGGAGAGATAGCTCAGTGGTTTGAGCATTGGCCTGCTTAAACCCAGGGTTGTGAGTTCAATTCTTGAGGGTGCCATTTAGGGATCTGGGGCAAAAATCTGTCATGGGACAGTACTTGGTCCTGCTAGTGAAGGCAGGGGACTGGACTCGATGACCTTTCAAGGTCCTTCCAGTTCTATGAGATAGGCATATCTCCATATATTCTATCCCAGAATATTCCCACTGGAGTAGGGTGGAGCAGCTTGATCTGATTTCATTGTTACAAATCTATTACCAAAAATCTGAAAAGAAGCTAGCAGTGCTAGTATCCTCCTGCTTGCATTATTGTTTTTATAATCAACACTGTGAGAAATAGACCCAAACCAAATCTCAGCTCGCAACTTCCCTGCCCTTTAGGGGTAGGGTTTGGAAACCTAATCCCAATTTTCAAGAGAGAGTCCCTATTACAAAGAGTTTTCAATCTAAGTATAGAAGGTAGACAAAGGACATATTATTCTCTTAATTTTACAGAGGAGCAGAGGCACAGAGAAATTAAATTACTTTCCTAGGGTAGCACAGGAAGCTTATATATGATCTGGGAAATGAACCCCGAGCATTAACCTACACATGCCAACTTTATGAATTGTGAGAAGTCATGAGACTACTCACTTGCATCTCATTAAGCACGCTCATATTATTTCCCAAACTGCTCCTTTAAAAAGAAACAAATACCA
The DNA here is from genome assembly GCA_037349315.1 of Chelydra serpentina. Taxonomy (NCBI): domain Eukaryota; kingdom Metazoa; phylum Chordata; order Testudines; family Chelydridae; genus Chelydra; species Chelydra serpentina. The sequence goes on along the minus strand of JBAIAC010000028.1, from coordinate 11,487,538 downwards.
CATACTTTGTTTTACTTTGACTTTAAATGTCACTCATGTCCTGTATATAAAACACATGGGATTTAAAAAAAATTAAAATACAGTATGTATTGCTAATTGATTTGAGTAGTATTCTGGTCTTTCACTGTTGACTGTCCATGGATCTGTTTTAGTACTATAAGAGTAAACTGGGCAAAGGTTTTGTTTGGATATTTTACTTGACATCCACAATAATCTGTAGTAAGACAATCCTACAAGATGCTGAGCACTTTTGATATCCATTGCACCACTGAAGCCAATGGCAATCAAATATCCTCAGTACTTTTTAGGAGGTGCTCTGCACTTTACAATACCAGTGTCCTAAAATATATTGTCTTGTTGATAAGAGAGCTCCAGGCAGACACATACTACAAAACAATACCTCACAACAAGTACTGTATCATAACACAGAAACCAGAACAAATGAAGAGCACTGCATGGCTATTGAAAACAAACGTAAGCTAGTAGATAATGGATGGAAGTCAGAGCACACAAAGAATTAAATTTTCTAAGCACAATTATTCCATGCACATACATTTGCTGACAATGGTTTCAAAATTCATATGTTAAAGGTTGGCTTTTCTCTGTGTTCTAAAAGGAAACTTAACCAGACAGCTGTGGAGTCTGTGTAAATCACAGGTTTATATTTAGGATCCATTAAAAAAATGAAGATTGCAAAATGCAACATAGAACCCAAAGTTAAGTTATCAAGATAAATATTCTGGTGAATCCCCCTTACTTCAGTTATGGAGACAATGCAACTTAGCACTTAAGAGTTACATAATGAAATGCTATATCTCTTTATCAATACAGCAGACCTTTAGAAAGGCATCTGATAAAAAGAAGTCAACACAATTTTTTACAAAGAAGAGTGAAAGTTTAGTGAAGAAATTAAATGGAAACGTCAAATATATGCATCTCAGCCTTTTGGATTTTTTTTCCCGAATTTAGATTGAGCAGGATATCTTTGACAAAACTCAATTTCCTCTTCTGAATGAAACAGCAGTATTATACAACCTCTTGTTTGAATTGTGTCAAGAGCTAAGATGAGTGTGGGCGCAGGTGAGAGGAGAAAAGGGCCCCAAAGGTCTAGCTCTCCTAACACAAAAAACAGGAGTAGGAGTTGAAAACTGTATTATGCACAAGAACCTTGGTGGAGAGATAGTAGCTCTCGCTCTCTCCCCCCTCCTCCCAATAAACTTGAAATGGGGAATAATGGCCCTAAGCATAGAAAATGCCCTTTTATACTATACATTAAATAAATCAGACAAAAGAATAAAAGGAAGAAGTAGCAGGGTGGAGCTAAGTGGTGCAAAGAAAACTGGAGTCTGTGTTTTGCTTTCCTTCTCTTATTTGGCTGTATTTTGTTCTTGATCAATGCAACCAAAGGAAAGATTAGCAACATGGGGGTAGAGGGAGGGTATACAGAGTAGGTCAATTTTAAGACCCAAGAATTGGGTCACTTTTTGTCACCTGTGAATGCTGGGAGAAGGAAATCAATGGCAGATTCCTTTTTCCTGATAACAGCAACTGATGGGTTTGCTTCATGGAAACATACCCTGACTAGAGTCTCACCAAAACTAATATAAAATATTCTGATCTGACTCTGGATGGAGGATGCCAAGTTAGGATTTGATTTAAAATTAAGATGAATGCTGTTAAACCAAAGATGGCATTTTTAATATAATTAGCTCATTCCTCTGTTTGGTACTATCATTAAATTCATGGACTGGAAAAAAAAAACAGTCCAGTGAGTCTCCCCAAATGGAGTGTTAGTTTGAGTTAGTTTCCCAGATCTGAAGAAGAGCTCTGTGTAAATTCATAAGCTTGTATCTCCCACCAACAGAAGTTGGTCCCAAAAAAAAGATATCACCTCACTCGTCTCATTTCCCAAAATGGGATGCAATCAGTGATGGGTGAATCTCCAAAGTTTGTTTTCAGTTTTATTGGCTACGCCTTTGAACCTCAGCTAAAGTATTTTGGTCAGAAAAAGAGGAAAGAAGTTTCATAAGGCCATGTTATCTTGTGAGACTACCAGTAACTTCCTGTCAACAATGCATGACAGGGAAATTCTGAACTCCAGGAAAGAGACAAGATTGTAATTTGATAACATTAATGCACATCATGTGCTAGGTACTTCCAGAAAAAAATGAAAGAATGGCTCTTGCCTCAGGGAGCCCGGAATCTAAGGACAGACAGAAAGTAGGTGTGTTTTCCTGGAACTGGTGTGCCTATGAACAGCTCCTAATGCAGGGATAGGCCTACTAGGCATGACTGAGCCATGCATCTGTATTTGTGCAAACACACTGATATTAAACTGCATGTTCATTCTTCTTACAAATATAATTAAATAAAGAAAAGAACTGTATTATAAGGGAATTATCTGCCTATCAAAAGATGTTAAATGTTCTCCAAATGCTGAAGGAATTTAATTTCTGACAGAAAGAGTAGTTATCCTGGGAATCATCTCATATCAGGTATCCTTGGCACCAAGGCAAAGGGAATAAGTGTTGGGGGAAAATCTGATTGTTTGTGAGAGGCGATTAAAGACCAGTATCCCTTGTGATACTAAATACTTTGCAAAGGGAGGCGCTTCCTCCACTTACAACAAGTCAGTTTATAGATTAAATCGGACCAAGGGATATTTAATTAAACGGTTTTCTTAAAAGCTATCTTTTGAAAATTACAAAAAAGAATTTGAACTTTCCCAAAGGTAAAAGGGAATATATTAGCAGCTAGATCATTTTGCATGAAATCTAGTTTACAGGAAATTTTTACCTAAGAACGCTAATAATAATTGTAGGGGCACATTTTCAAATATGGTCTACAAAACTTCATGTGCATCGATTTGCACATGTAACTTCAGGGGTTAGGGCAGGTACCTTTTTGCATGTGAAAAATGACACATGCAAAATTTAGAGTTCTTATATAATCTGATTCTTTGTATCTGAAGTGGTCTTTTATTAAGCTATAAAAATCCAGGTAATCAATATAATAAATCTATGGTAGAATTTGTTGGGGTGGGAATCTCCATTGTTTCAGTTTTTTTGCTTTGTGGCATGTTGTACCTAATTTAGTATTGCCAACCTCAAGCATTCAAAAACTGTGAATCAAGCTTCCCCAAAACCATGAGATAGGTTTAAAAATCATGGGTTTTTTTAATGAGAAATACTGGTTCTTTTAACTTAACTTCAGGTTTTTAAGCCTATGGTCCATTTTGTCAAACTTTTCTCCACAACGAGGAATAGAATTTTGTATTTATTGTTATTTTAAAGGATAGCTAAGTGTCTAGCATAATCATCTGACTCTGGGAGCTGGAACTTTAAAAAAACCAGAAAATATTGTGCGACTTGTGTTAAAATTGAGAGAGTGACTTTCACCCTTTTACCCTACATAGTCTGTTAGCCCTGGTCTACACTAGGGGGGCAGGGATCGACCTAAGATACGCAACTTCAGCTACGAGAATAGCGTAACTGAAGTCAACGTATTTAGATTGACTTACCGCGGCATCTTCACGGCAGTGAGTCAACTTCTGCCGCTCCCCCATCAACTCTGCCTGCGCCTCTCGCAGCGGTGGAGTACCAGAGTTGACGGGAGAGCGCTCGGGGATCGATCGCTACCTGCCAATCTGGCAGGTAGTGTAGACATACCCTTAGTCAGTTTCCCCTGCTGTTTGTCTGGGTTTTCCACATAGCCACAGGAGAGGGAAAAGTATTTTTAAACCTATGAAACTTTTGTTATAAAAATCTCAATAATTTTCATGGGGACTCTGGGGCAGGTACACTATAAAGCTTCTTTTCCCTCTTTTCTTTATGAAACTGGCTACATTTCAAGTATTGTTTGTAGTGGTGTTGTAGCAGTGTACATTTCAAGTAGGCAGTGCCTCTTTCCACTTCAATATAAAGCATGAGTAATCAGGGCTCTGTACAACATTGTAATTAAGGCCAAAAGTGGGGAAAGTTTTTCATAGGTGTGCCTTAAAAAAACATACTAAAAAAAGTGCATTACTTCAACACAACATGTAAGGCTTTTCTGCATGGTTCCCAGATCACAGAGAACAGAACTGCACTGAAACAGAAGAGTGTTGAAGGGATAGGAAGTAGGATTTTTGAAGCAAATAGGCAGGAGCTAAGATCCTAGTTTTTCTAGTTCAAATCCTGGGATGATATCCCAGTTCATAGCTCTTTGTAAGCAGTTTGGTTGTAGGAAATCTGGGAAGTCACTCAAAGGTTTGGATATACTGGATGCATTCAGTTCATTGGTGTTTCCTTTGCCACTACTTAAAACTTAGAATTTTATATTTGTGCTGCTGGAATGTAAAAGCGTTTGTTGAGTAATTTCAAATTAATTACATTGTACATTGATTTTCCTCTTGCATAATTATTAACCCTCAAAAACTCTCCCAACAATCAATTTATACTTAATTAAACCTTCCCTTTGCCATGCCCTTTTGGTATCTCACTGGGCACTTTTTAAAAAGACACTTCCCAAATAGAGACACCATCTCAGCTTGTTGTTTTGGGGAACAATACTCCCAACCCGTCTTATTTTCTACCTACATTTCTAATCTTTACAGCTTCCTTTTATTAGATTATTAGAATTTTCATCTGAGCAAGGATCTGCAGATTCCAGGGACAGTGAAGGCAGAGAACAGACTGTACCCCTGCCTTGTGCCCCATTGGGAATGGAGTGGGTGAGCCACTTATCAACCCTTGCAAGACCCCCCTGGAATTAGCAGCCGTGGTAGCAAGTCCTGACAGCCTTCGTAAAGAGGCAATGAGGGATAGTGGCCAGTCATTAGCCCAATGAACATCCTTAGCATGGAGACGGAGGTCTTTCAGGCCCTTCTTCCCGAAGACAACAATGGTTAGTGGGAGCATGGGATCGTACAGGGTCTAATTCCTGTCTCTAAATCACATAAACATACATTTGCCTTTTCAGGAATCAATTCCAAAAGCCAGGATTTAGATCCAGATCCAGTAGATCTTAACAGTGCCAACATTTTGATATTCAGGAACCCTTCATTAGAATTCAGGCCCATCTCGGCATGCAACTGGCATTCACTGTAAATAGGTCTGATAATAAATTGTTTTAATTCTTCTATCTGAATTCATCTGGAGAGGGCTTATGTTATATTATAAAGATTAGAAGGTGGGGCAAATTTCAAGACTATGGTGACAGAGCAAGCACTCATTTGGGAGGAAAGGTGGGAGACATTACCATTAAACTCTTCCCCTGGAGATTCTACAGCTTGACTTTTTCCAGCTCACAACCTGAGTCCCATTGCCTTCCACTGACAGAGTCCAAAGGGATACATTTACCTGGTGTTTATAAGTGCTTACTGGTGCTATTATTCTATTAAAAGAACATAAGAATGGCCATCCATGATCCATCTAGCCCATCCAGTATCCTGTCTTATGACAGTGGTCATCGCAAAATGCTTCAGAGGGAATTAACAGAACAGGGCAACTGATCCATCCCATGCTATCTAGTACCATATTCTGGCAGTTGAAAGTTTAGGGACACCGAGAGAATGGGGTTGTGTTCCTGACCATCTTGGCTAATAGCCATTGATGGACCTATCCCCCATGAATCTATGTAATTCTTTTTCATAGATATACTTTTTGCCTTAACAACATCCCAGAAACAAGTAAGTACTTCCTTATATGTGTTTTAAACCTGCTGACTATTAATTTCATTGGGTGATCCCTAGTTCTTCTGTTATGAGAAGGGGTAAATAACACTTCCCTATGCACTTTCTTTCTTCATGATTTTTAGACTACTATCACATTCCCCCTTAGTTGTCTCTTTTCTCAACTGAACAGTCCCAGTCTTTTTAGTCTCTCCTCATATGGAATATGTTCCATACCCTTAATCATTTTTGTTGCCCTTCTCTATACTTTTCCCAATTCTAAAATATCTTTCTTGAGACATGGTGATCTGAACTTCACTCATTATTCAAGGTATGGGCATACCATGGATTTATGTAGTGGCATTATGATATTTTCTGTCTTATTCTCTATCCCTTTCCTAATGGTTACTAACAATCTGTTTGTCTGCCACTGCACATTGAGTGGATGTTTTTAGAGAACTATCTATGATGACTCCAAGATCTCTTTCTTGAGTGGTAACAGCTAATTTAGACCCCATCATTGTGTATGTATAGTTGCGGTTATGTTGTCCAGTGTGCATTACTTTGCATTTATCAACATTGAATTTCATTTGCCATTTTCTTGTCCAGTCACCCAGTTTTGTGAGAAACTTTTGTAACTTGGTTATCCAATGATCAGTATCAAATTAATTTGAACCAAATGTCATTTTCACTCTGCAAATGGGTACTAGAGTATGTTACAGTGATAGTGCCCCATACATCACTCTCTGAGGGCTAAATTCACCAGTGGTGTGAAGGGACAATCCATGGACCTACGTGTCATTTAAGATCTGAGTTTAATTGGCTGCTTTGCCAATGGTCTGCCTTTCATGAGTGTCTCAGCACACCTACACCCTGCACAAATGATTCTCCGAATGGCCCAGCTCTCATGACTTGGCCCTAGGCTCCACTGAGTGTATTGTCCCAGAAGAGTGCTACTATCTCAGCAGGTCCTGGACGGGGAGGCAGTCTCCCACCCCTTAGAACAGACTGGAAAGCTGCAGTGGGAGCAAAATAGCAGAAGGAAATTATTCTGCATTCATATTAACCCACCATTCTCAATACACTACACAGGAGATGCAACCAACACGACAGCCAACAGGCTGGAATACCAGTTCTGTGCTCTGATCCTGAACCAGAGGTAGATCTCACCTCCTTAGCCCATTTGCCCTTCATCCACCAGGTGAGAGTAGTTGAGTTTTCCCTGACAGAGCTGTTCATCACACGTACTATACATGTGCTTTAGAAGTTCAAGAACTGCTCTAACAAACTGGACCAGAAAATGCTGCAGGTTTCCATTTTTAACCTATTAATTTAAAACTAATGCGAACCGTTCTGCAGTCAGACTGGATGACATTCCTTATCTGTGGCATTTTTTTCCTTGTAGCTACAATGAAATGAGAAGGAGCATCTCAACACTTTCGGGTGCAAAAGTTACAATGTATTTTATCATCAGTGCTTTATTTTAATTTGTTACTTTGTCAAGTATGCTAATTAACACTATATACACAAAGCTGATGTGTATGAAAAAGTTACACAAGGCTCATTGTGACTCCTCTGATGAATTAATTGTCATCTTGTTTTGTAGGAGCAGAGTCAGCAATTATGTGCAAATTGCTGTTTTGAAGATCATGAGATTCACTAAAACAGATGTAATTAAATGCACTTGATAATTACCATTATGCTTGTACTTAATATTAATTGGCCCGTGGAGTCCTGGTTTTCTCCACTAGAAATTAGAACAGTGAAGGAGAAAAAGGAAAGCAGAATTTATTAACAGTCCTGAATGAAAGCAGCCATAGGCACAATTTAATTAGAATGGGTGGAGTCATGAGGGGGGATGTTTTAATGAATAAGTTGGAGCAATAGATCAACTTGCTTAGGGGCTTAGCTGTCATGCAGAGCCTATTGCACTCAAGAGACCAGGTTTAAACTTTAGTTTCTCAGCATTCTCAGTGTGTTGCTTTGCCCATCGTGTATTACTGTATATATCAAAAAAAAAAAAAACTTTTACTGAAGAACAAAAAAGTATTTTATCTGTGTAACAGAGCTTGTGAAACTTGGAAAATCTCATCTTGAAAGTGCCTTTTCACTCTGACCTTCAAACTCTGCACTTCAAGGCATCTACTCGTGGAAGGTTGGCAGACCAGGAAAACTCAAGCTTGCACAATCAAAGACCAAATAAGAGTCACCAAAGCCCATGGAGGGTTTCAAGGGTAAGCAGTGCGTACACTACCCTACATCAGGTACATGCTGCTGTAAATTGGCTTGGAGCACACCTTTGTCTATTTTACCTTCCCCCTTGCAGGTCTCACCAGCTTCCACTATATACTGCTGTTTGCTTTAAATGTCTGCTAGCCCTATTATGAAGATGTTTTTTGACAATTCCTTTTAGGTGCAGTATCAATGTCACAGGCAGTGTTTGAAAGGATTGTGTTGGGAAAACGAGCTGACCCACCCCATATGCTTTTCTCCCGTTGCACACAACAGCTGCCAGTGCAGAATCCCACCTGCTCTCCAATTACCAAAATGATTTACTTAAAATAAGAGTGGAACGAAAATGCCAATTTTATCCATCTATTCTGTCTTCTGAGCATCTGTACCACCATCAGTGCTGATGCACCTGAGTGCCCTACACAAATCAATGAGTTACAGCTACTCAGTTGGTGCCCTGCACTTTGCACGGCAGATCCCAAGTGTATAGTATAGTCCCTTATCTGTTCTAGTTTGGTTTCTAGTTATAGGCATGATCCCTTTAGGAAGGGTGAGCTAACTAGGAACTTGGCTTCCATTTCAGCTGTTAGATTTGGGTCACAATTCAACAAGTAAGGTTGTTTCTACCAGCTGTCTATAGCCTCTGCCTTGTGTACCCATCTGAGCAAATTTAATTGTGAGATTTTGTAGCAGACTATACTATATGTTGCACAGTAGTGAAGTCTGCAGCATCTCAGTCCAAATTCTCTTTATAACTCTTGCCAACCACAGAGCCTACAGCACAAAGCTAACTTTAATATCCCCAACAGGGAAAAAAAATCATACAGAAACATCATCCAAACTTTAATAAATAGGCTTAGCAAGAGTAGTCTTTGAAGAAGGCACTATAAACAGATATTTTGGGGCTCTCAAGAGCATACAAGATTTTTGAGAGATGTACATGTCTCTCTCTCCATCCCCCAAGAACCTAGCATACTGTTAAGTAGATTAACAGCTTGTAATGGGGTTTCACTGCTAGTTCTCTCTGTGTGGAGCTTTCCCTTTTCAGCATTCTGAAGTACCATGATAGCAATGGAGAGCTTCTATATAGTGCACTTACTCTCTTTTGATAGAGCTTGCTTATGGGCATCCTTGCTCCCTCGAATATTCAGCATGACCATAAGCTTTTTTCCTGTCTGAATTCCTAAGCTTCCCGGGACTTCTTTTCTAGTCCAACCCTTTTCAAGGCAGGGGGAAGCATCTGCATCCCACAGGTGCATCCTATAAATGAGGCAACACACTGCCTCGCCAGAATCCAGGGAATCAACCAGACACACACAACATAAGCCTCTCCTCAGAACAAACTCACCTGAAATAATATTCTTGGGAAGACTGACTTTAACCATATTAAATTCTATGTATAGACTAATCCATAAGGGCCCATCTGTGAGAAAGCCATTTTTTGTTTATGTTCTTCACCACTGAAGACAACTGCTCAGTTCATTTATGTAAGTGCAAAGATAGGGGTGTTATTTTAGTTTTTGATTTACAGTATTAACACAAAACCTCTCCTCTATGGAAGAATCCTATAGAATCTATTGGAGAATTCTAACCTTTCTACAGAATTTCTAAAGCAGCCTAAAGAATTCTAGGGGTGGGATATAATTCTCTATTAAATTCCACCGCATCATGGACTGGGGTGTGGGCAGTCATCCCTAGTGGTTGAAGCAGAGGTGGTCAGGCCTAGTAGTCAGAGTCAGGAACCAAGCAGGGTAGGAGCAAGGCTGGGAACAAAGTGGGGAATAAGGCAGGCACAGGATCAATTGCAACTACAGGTGAAGCATTGAACAGCCACTGGCCAAATGCTACCGCTGGGCTTAAGAGCAGTCCTGACAATGCTGCTCAGCCAATTAGGCGATCCGACCAATTAGGGATTTCAGCTGTAGTTAGCTAGCTGGTTGCAGGCCCAGCTACAGGCCCTTATTCTTGACACAAAAGTTTTTAAAGTTAGTTTTATAGGATCCTACTTAATTTCTATTGAACCCTTTTAAATTCTAAAGGATTTTTCCATTAGGGGAGACTTGTAGGGATTAAGTTCCAGTATTTGGCCTTGCAAAGCATGTGTTGCACTTTGTGAACCTGAGTAGCCCCATTGACATCAATTAAATGACACATGCACACAGAGCTAAGCACATGCATAAGTCCCTCCATGATCAAGCCTAAGTGAGACTATGATCTTCATCAAGAAAATTAACATACTGGAAAATTCTGGGAAAGGGGAAAGATCCTGATTCATTAGAAAAATCAATGAAAAATTATAGGGATTATTTGATCTCAGTGCTTGTGTGAGATGACAATCAAGGTCAATTAGAACATTATTATGATACAAACATACAGTTAACTGGAATTATCTTAAACTGAACTGAGATGTTTACTACAAAACAATAGTGAAAGTCAATGGGAATATGATTATAATATAAAGAAGACCATGTTTTTATAATAATTTAAATGAAAAAAATAGTATTGAACATTTACAGCACAAGAGTATATTTTAAGTGAATGAACAATGAATGACTTAGTCCTGACATTTCCAGAGATTCTACTGTATAGATACTGGGCTGTTGTGTTGATTACATTGCAGTATTCAGTTAGTATTGGTTACCAATGTTCACTTTTTGAAATAAAGTGATCCTTTGGAAAATAGATCAATGAACATATTTTGCCCAGGAAACAGTAGGAAAGAGAAACATTAACATTGTGAATCCCTCAGAAAATCTGGGACTGGGTCACATAACCACAAGTCATTTTTTCCTTGGCCAGAGCACAGTTAATGCATGTTGGGACACATTAATGGGGCTGCATTATCAGATAATTTTGCTGTACATTGATATTGCCGACAAAGTACAAGCATCTCACTTTATGTTTTTTTAATCATCTCAAGTTCCTAAGTGGGGAAACAGAAAACAACAACACCGCATTTCAACTGCCTCTTTACTGAAAAAAATAGGCAGGTTGCAGAACATCTATTCCAACCCTTTAGAAGGTTCATTGTCTAAGCAAACACCTGTTTTGTGTGATTTTTGCAGCATAATGGCTAGCCATAGTTTTTTGTTGGGGTTTCCAGTAAGAATTAGAGCATATCCTATGTGTAATGCACTGCCATGTTGAGTACAGTAAAACTTTGTGAGGAACAAGTATTCCCATATGGTTTAGGGTTTGAGATCCCACAAGAAATGCTTCTACTTTCCCAGAACATTAACATATTCTTTAATTAAAAAAAATCAATGATGGCTTACTACAGTTTGAGACAGTAAAATGGTAATTTCCTGCTTTCTCATCCAAAAGAAAAACAATCTACTGAAATTAGGGGTTAATTCCGATTATATTTGCCTTTAAGCAAACAGTGTTAAATCTGTCAAACTCGTTGACCTGAGAACCCCCTACACACACACACACACACACAAACACACACACACACGCATGCACGCACACAAAATTAGGCCCTAAAGCTGCTTTCAGAATATTGTATCTCATTTAATTATAGTCATCTAAAAGGACATTATCATGGTTGTTACGCCTTAAAACTAACCTACATTGACAGATTTCCCATATTGTAGGATTTAGCCTTCGGGTGGCAACAACATACTATTTTAAACCTGCCTTTACTGCACAGCACTTTTAAAACATCACCTAAAATATATTTTGTGATTTACATCAATGCCACTTCTCTGTGCTTCCCCCGCCCCAAGCAGAGCGTTCTCTCTCCCTCCTTCCTATTAGATCCTGTCCCTGTCCCATCTTACGTAGATGCAGCACTCTGACACTCCAGTCTCCTCCACAGGATTCAGATGCCTCCCTTGTCATACCTTTAGCAGCTCAGGTGATTAACCTCATGGGCTTCTGGTGTTGGCTTAAGAGCAACAGCACTCAGCTCTGGGTTTACACTTAAAACATAGGTTAACAAAACTATAGTGCTCAGGAGTGTGAAAAATCGACACTCTTTAGCACAGTAGCGTAGCCAGGGGGGGAGCAGGGGGAGCAGTTGCTCCCCCTGTGAGGAGAAGCGGCGCTAAGGCACTGCCGAGGGAATTTAAAAGGCTCGCAGCTGCAAGAGCCTCGGGCCTTTTAAATCCCCGCCTGAGCCCCGCTGCTGGAGCCGGGCTCGGGCGCTTTAAAAGGCCGGTGGCTCCTGCTGCTGCGGGGAGCTGTGGGCCCTTTAAAGCGCCCCCCCAGCCCCACTGCCGGAGCCGGGCTGCGGGGGGAGGCGCTTTAAAAGGCCCGCGGCTCCTGCCGCTGCGGGGAGCCGCAGGCCTTTTAAAGTGCCGCCCTCCCGCCCCGCTGCCAGAGCCGGGCTCGGGCGGGGATTTAAAGCGCCGCCAGGTGAGTACAAGGGGAGCAGGGAGGCGCATTTTTATAGCGCCACTCCCCCTGTGCTCTAAACCTGGCTACGCCACTGCTTTAGCACTGTAGCTATGCTGACCTAGCCCCCAGGGTAGACACAGCTCGGTCAATGGAAAAACGCTTCCATGAAAGTAGCTACAGTCGCTCAGGGAGGTGGTGTTCCTACAGTGATGGAAAAGCCCCTTCCATCACGGTAAGCAGCACCTATAACAACACATAGGGTTGTGATGGCATAGCTATGGTGCCAAGGCTATGCTGGTATACTCCCCCTAGCATGCCCATGGTGTCAGCCTCCTCTGGTAAGAACATGATGAAGGTTGAGAAAAGGGACAGCTCCCTCTTGTGATTAGCGAAGGGGCGGGGGGAAGGTTCCTTACCCTTCCATTAAAGCGTGGGAAAAAATAATCTCACTTTTAGTACTGCCTACCTGAACCGTTCAAAAATCATGGGTTAGGTGTGTTCTCCCGCAGACCCCTCCCCCCCCAAAAAAAATTCTGAGGTGGACTTAAAAATCCATGAGATTTTAAAGTAAATAATACATTTTGGATTCTTTTTGCTTGCCTTCTGCTTTTTAAGCATGTAGTGTACACTCTGGTCACACTTTCAAGCTTTTCTCCACAACCAACCAGGGACTAGAAACGTACTTTTTTAATTTTTTAAATGAATGCTTACTTTCTGACATAATCACAATTCCAGGGGCTGGGGCTTTAATAAGAACACCCAATATCACAATACTCATGCAAGAGTTGGCAATACTGTAGTTTGGTTAGGACAGGTCTCTGAAGAAACACCTGACAATTCTGCCCGTCACCATCCCCAAATCTCTCTTACAGAGGAGAGGCTTCAGAACAGTATGTGAAAAAAAGTTGCAGGAGGAGTTCAGAGAAAGAGGGTGAAGAGAATGTGGTTTCAGTGGGAGTTTTGGAGTGAAGGCTTGCAGTTTCTTGCAAATGCCATATGAGAAGGACCTTTGCCTCTTATTCTCCTACTCAGTTTAAATACTGCACTCTCCAGCCTTTCCTTTGTAAATCAGCTTACCGCACAGCTGATCTCCTGTCTTCCTCCCAGATAAATTAGCTGGAGAATTGAACCCCCGGACCTGAAGTTTTTCACATACCACATGGGGCACATTACATAATAACCCACAAGTTAGTATGTGTAGTCAAGCACATTAGACACTTCAGACCAAGCATATCTTTGTGAAGGAGAAGGAGTGCTCACAAACTGCCAGGAAAGAAGACACCATTTTCTGATTCTGCATAGAACTGTCTATTGTTTAAACTAAACTTTGTAGTCTGTGATGGTATCTATGTTAAAAACGTACTGAACACCCTTATAAAAATGAACAAACACGAGTGAAGATCCCAACATTACAGTATCGGTTCTGTGAGACTGCTATGGGCTATTGAGATTAGATACATATTGCATTTATTTGTAATACCATGCCACCCTTACAAATCTAGTGCCAATCTGTTCTCAAAAAATAGATCATCTTCTTCACCATCTTATCTATGACATTTGGATCTAGAATGTTATTTAGATTTCATCCTGGGGGATTGGTTCTGTCCCATTTTCAGCATGAATGTCAGGTTACAGGAATTTCCAGACTGAAATTTGAAATGAGAGAAACCTCAGAAGCTTTAGATCAGTTTGGAAAAGCACTTAAATGTCACCCCTGGCATCTGTAAAACAGTTCTTCTTGTGAGAATTCTAGTGCTTCCAGCTTGCTTTAGAAACAGAGATACTTCAAGAACTCTCTATCTCATTTGATTCCACATGAAAGCTAGGATTGCTGGGATGTGTGAATTTTTAAAAAAAGAATTAAACATGTATGAGTCTCAAAATAACTATAACAATCAAAACAATAGCAGGGGTAGCATCATTTCAAGCTCTCCTGAAGTTTTTTTAGGAAATGCAGTATCTTATTTTGCCCAAAATGTTTCATCCCTCCTCTCATCTTGATTAAAATTGTATTATCTTTTTCACCAGAACAAGTTTTTAGCTGAGGGCAGGGCTTTATATTTATCACTAATCATGAGTGAGTAATTATTTACTAGGCATCAGCAAGACTCAGAAAGAAAACAGCTTAGGGTGTTTGATCTTTCTTGAGTGAAATAGGTAGACCCATTTCTCTAAGGTGTACTTGTGATCATCTTATTGGGGGAATGAGGGCTGAAGGATAAGAAAGAAGATAAATTATGTAGCACACCTGGTAAAACTTTTAGGAAAGCAAAATCTATTGCTTTTAAAAATTGTTTGTAACTTGAAATTCAAGAGTGCATTTCCTTTGACAGCAGTTGAGATGAAGACTTTGTTTGAAGAAAGTATCTTTTAAAATCTAAACAGGGAGAAGCAACTTTTAAATCTGAATATGATGGATGCAGTACAAAAAAACCTAGAATATTTCTGAATGATTCAGATGGGAAACTTGTCTTTGGCATTTGACAAGTTGACGTTTGACACTGACCAGTGAGATTGACCTTTGGTTGATATAGCCCAACCTAGATGAAATTGAACAGAAATCAAATGTACACACTTTATCTTGTCATTTAGAGTCACTCAAGTCCATTCCAATTTTTTTAACCTTTTTTCCCAATTTTTTCTTAAACTTTATGCCCTTCCACCATTGGTGTTTAAGAGAGGGCAGCGAAGCTGGTCTAGTGAGTAAAACACTGGTCTACGATTGACAAAGCGTGGGTTAAATTACCATCTTATCCATGATTCCTGCATGATCTAGGGATATGGCACTTAATCTGCCCTGAACGTCAATTCCCGATCTGCAAAATGAAGGTAACGGTTCCCTACCTCAAAAATCAATTGATGATAACCGTGAGGTGCTCAGATGCTACAGTGATGAGAGCCATGTAAGAATCTAGATAGAAAGTTCATGTGTCTGACCTTCCTTTTTGAAATGAAGTCCATAGGGCAGATAGCATAACCAGCCCAGGAGGTGTCCTGAAAGAAATACACAAATTAGACATAAATAAACTCTAGCATATAACAGCAATTTAATTTTTGTTTTGGAGAAAGGCTGAAAATCAGGAAACAAATCATTGTTCTGAGAAGCATCCAACCATGTTGCTGGAGAATGAGAGATCGCCTGCTCATTATTTGTAAGGGCTCTTGTCATTTAATTACGATCTCACTTTCAGATAATTGTCATTGCAGTGCCAGGATACCAGCTGATAGCTATTCATTTATTTATTGCCTACATGTCAATAGCCTGAGAAAATATGTTACAATTTGTCTAAACATTCTGACAAGAGCAGGGGCAGCAGGGCCGATGTCTGGAAGATGTTTCCAAAATGAAAAAAGCTCTCCAGAAAAGAGAAAGCGGTAAAGTTCTATTTGAAAATTAATGTATGTGGTGCATTGTTAGAGTGTTGGGGGGAAATAAATAAATAAAACAGTAACGTATCTACACAGAAGGACACAGAAAGTGAATTGGGCCAGATTCTGATCAAACCTGTGACTTGAGAAACAAATAATAAAAGTTTAGGTGAGTGGTAATTTGCCATCTCAGATGGCAAAAGCAAGGGATGCCTCCAGGGCTGGCCTTACCATGAGGCGAACTAAGGCTGCCGCCTCAGGTGCCAGACTGTGTGTGGGGGGGCGCCACTAGGACCCAGAGTGTAGAAAATTGTGTCTGCTGCTGGTGCATATGTATTCTCTCTGCTCTAGATGCATAGAGATAGTGGAGTGCTGTGCTGGAGGAAGGAGAGCACAAGAGTCATTACAGGCATGCAGGAGAAAAGTTGAGAGGGAATAACAGAAAGCAGCCAGAGCTGCAGGGAGAGAGAGGAGGAGCCTCTTATGTACCTCTCTAGCATCCCCAGGAGCCTGAACTGATTAACACCAGCTTCTCAGGGAGCTTCCTGTTTCCTGCTGCTTCCCTGAATGCACTTGAGGAGAACAGGCTGTGAACTGAAGTAGTAAGAGCCAGTTAGGCCCTTAAGATTTTGATATCTTTCCTCACTCAGGCCCTGCTATCAGCCTGCTTATTTGTCCCCTTCAATTGAGTGTTGAGAGCCACTATAGCTGGCACAGAACAGCAGTCATGAATGAAAGAAGCAAGCATTCATTCAGCAGCATTCAGAAAAAGAAAGAAAGCAAAGGAAGCTTTTCTATCTAATCAGGAAGGAGCTCTCCTGAGATACATAGACACAAATGTTCACGGTGAGTAGAAAAGTGTAGATCAGAGAAGAGTGTGGTGGAGGCGCAAGAAACAGCTACTGCTGAGTTTAGTTCCTTAAGTCTAGATGATCCAGGCCTGTGGACCCACTTGAGCTAGTAACCTGAGGGACTTCCTTGTACAGCTTGGGCCACAGCAAGTGAAAAACTTCATGTTCCCCAAAGACAAGGAAAATAGAAGTTTCCATCCAACACATTACTGGCAAGAAATCCCCAATGGTGACAAAGTGGAGAGGCCATGGCTTATGTACTCAAAAACCCAGAATGCTGTATACTGTTTTTGTTGCAAACTCTTCCAGTCTAATGCTCCAGCCACATTGGGTTCTACAGGAACAAAGGACTGGAAAAATCTGGCTAGAAATCTGGCATGCCATGAGAAGGTAGCAAATCACCAGAGAGCATTACACAGGTGGAAAGAGCTTGAGATGAAACTAAGGTTAAAGGCCACCATAGATGATCAGCATCAAGAGAAGATTGCATCAGAGTCTCTTTACTGGCAAAATGTTCTGAAAAGGCTCATTGCCATTGTGAGAATGCTTGCTACCCAAAACCTAGCACTGTGTGGCACTTCACACTAGCTGTGTGCCAAACAATGGAAACTTCCTTAAAACTGTGGAGCTGATGGCTGAGTTTGATGCTGTACTCCAGGAGCATCTAAGAAGAGTCACCACCCAAGAAATGTACACACACCACTACCTTGGAAAAACAATTCAAAATGAGATCATACAGTTACTGGCAACAAAAGTCAAACAGAAGATTGTGGCAGATCTGAAGTCAGCAAGATCATAGGCACCGACTTTAGTCGGTGCAAGTGGGTGCTCGCGCCCCCAGCCCCACCCCAACTCCACCCCCGGCCCTGCCCCCATTCCACCCCTTCCCCAAATCCCTGCCCCAGCCTCCTCCCTCGGGTGCACTGCATTTCCCCTCTGCCCCACACCCCCAGGCTTGCAAGCCTGGGAGGGAGGGGGGAGAAGCAGAGCACCCACCTGGCCCCCTCTCCCAGCTCACCGCCCGAGGTCCCGCTGCTCTGCTTTTCCCCCCTCCCAGGCTTGCTGCGCGCCAAACAGCTTCCAACCCTGGAACACCCACAGAGTCGGCGCCTATGAGCAAGATATTACTCTGTTATTCTGAACTGCACACCTGACATCAGCCAAACGGAACAAATGACTTTAATGGTGCATTTTGTAACAACAACAGAACCTAGTGAAAATGTCCCTGCAATGGGTATGACAAATGTGCTCCTTAAAAAGCTGGAAGATACAGGAATTGTGATAGCTGACATGAGAGGTCAGGGCTACGATAGTGGTGCCAACATGAGAGGAAAGAACAGAGGAGTGCAGACACAGATCCGAGAGTTAAACCCTTGAGCTTTTTTTTGTCCCATGCAGTTCTCATTCATTGAACTTGGTGGTCAGTGATGCAGCATCAGCTTCTAGTGAGGCTGCTGAGTTTTTTAATGTAATTCAAAGCATCTATGTATTTTTCTCTGCATCAACTCATCGATGGCAAATTTTGAAGCAACATCTGGGAACATCCTTTCTGACACTGAAACCACTGAGTGCCACACAATGGGAAAGTCAAGTGGAGGCAATAAAGCCTATCAAACACCAAATTGGGAAGATAGTTGATGCCATAGTTGCCATTATGGAGGATAATGCTATGACAGGAACTGTTCGTGGGAGAACAGTGGCAGAGGGAAATTGAACCACCAGAAACATACATAACTTCACATTTCTGTGTGGCTTAGTGTTGTGGCATGACATACTGTTTGAAATAAATGTGGTAAGCAAGAGACTTCAAGGTGTTGACCTTGATATATCTGGAGCAATGGAACAACTGGACAAAGCAAAATCATACCTACAGTCTTACCGGTCAGATGAGGGATTTCAAAACGTTCTGAAGAGTGCACAGAAGTTGGCAGAGGAACTTCACATTGAAGCTATTTTCCCATCCATTCAAGAATACAAGAGTCACCGAAGAAGAAAACATTTTGATTACAAGGCATGGGATAATCCCATAAGAGACCCCAAACAACAATTCAAAGTTGAATTCTTTAACCAGGTGCTAGATTGTGCAATACAGTCAGTTGAAGAACGTTTCATGCAGCTCAAGGAACACAGCACTATATTTGGGATGTTGTATGATATTCCAAAACTTCTCACAATACCTGAAGAAGATCTACACCAGCAATGCAGGGCACTAGAGACAGTGTTGACACATGATGATATGCGCAGTACTGATGCGAGTGATTTAGGTGATTAACTGAAAGCCCGTTCAAGATACATTTGAGCAGGATAAACTCCAAAGGCTGTTCTGGAATATATGTGCACAAATAAGATGACCATCCTTTTTCCAAATTTTTTTGTTGCTCTGCGCATACTTATACACTTCCTGTAACAGTTGCCAGTGGAGAACACAGCTTCTCCAAGCTGCAGTTAATAAAAACACATCTATGCTCCACGATGACACAGGAGAGGCTGGTCGACCTTGCAACCATCTCACTGAGCTGGCCCAGACTGCAGACCTTCAGGAAGCAGTTCAAATCTTTGCAACCAAGAAGACACGGAAAGCACCACTTTGATTATTCAAATAGATAAAAATGCCAGTGTTTACTATGCAAACAAGAAAAGTTACATTTGCTGTTCAGGCATTTGAAAGTTAAGTGTTACTTAAAATTTTTGAACAAGGGATTTTAAGTTGTTAGTTCTCCTTTATTGGGGTATGTAGCAGAGCAGTACCATGAGAGGAGTAGAACAGGAAGAAGGCAGAATTAAGACCTTTCAAAGTTTTGGCCCAAGCGAGGGGGCATGAGAGCGTCATTTGAGCTCCCCGCCTCAGATGCCAAACTGTTGTGGGCCGGCCCTGGGTGCCTGAGACTCACTATTGCCATCTGACGTCTGCTCACTAGACTATATTAAATGAGTCAGTCGTCTCAGTCTAGCTCCTACTTGACAAGTGCCCATATCACCTGTGGCACTCATTGGCTATCTTGTTTGGCAGTTTCAGTGGTGGTGCAAGGTCTGAATAGGCATGGCGAGGAAAGTGAGCAATTCTTTCAACTCTCTTTCAACCCCCTGAGACAGAGCCTTCAAGACAGCATGGAAGCAGACAAGAGCACAGTGTGTAATCTTAGATTAGCACTGACCATGTTGTAAGTGATTGATGGATAATCAGAAGTTTTCATTCTCCGTGGTTATCTATTTGGTGTGTTTCACAAGGACCACATTCACCAAAATGCCTCATCTATCTAGAACCATGTGCCATACATTCCAGACTAGAATCCAACCCCATATACCTTTAGATCAGGCCTTTTTAAAATCACCATACTTTTAAATAATTGCTTTATTAATTGGATAAAATACTCTTTTTAATAAACTATTCATTATTTTTGGGGAGTTGCTGAGAAATGCAATTCCCCTTGACGTTCATGGGGGCTGTGAGTGCTGAACAAAACTCTGAAAATAGAGACCATATATGTCTTTCAGAAACCTGTTGCTTCATCTTTACACTAGTTTTGCTCTGGAAAATGTACATAGGACCACATGCCATACATTCCAGGTTAGAACCCAGTCCCACAGTGAAAGCAAATAAGTTATCGAATGCCCAAGTTGTAAAGTTGCTTTATACTTTTTGCTAATGAGAAATAATTTTCCATAATTGTTTTAAACAAACATGTGAGGAAATTACTACATGGCTTCCTGGTAATCTAATATCTGCCATGATGGTTTTTACTGTATTACATTTCAAGAACTATAAAAAAGTTGTCACGCTGTCTGGTATGGAACACAGCTAAGAGTGTCAATCTCAGGTCAGACTGTAAGAATACAGGGCATATACCATATCATAAGATTTTACCAAGCCAGTAACAGATGTGTGCTTCCAAAATATTATGGAGCCATATATTATGAAGTCCCCTTCAGGCCCTCTAGCCCTGCATGCACCAACCCGACAAACCAGACTTCTGTAATTAATTATAATGAAAACCAGAAATCACATATATTAGATTCCTTCAGCTCCAGAGAGCCAGCCATTTACCGCAGGTCAAAATATACTTCAGAATATCACCCATAAACCATGCTGGTAGCCAATCCTTAACTAAACTAACTAAATATGTATTAATATATAAAAAAAGAGAAGAGAGTTCTTAAAAGGCTAAAATGAATCATAAATGTTACAGCTGATTTCATAAGGATAATAGCAGTGATGTTAAATCTGCTAGCTTGCAATAAGGCTCTCTGGCTCATCCCAAATATTGGGGTCCTCACTCCATTATTCAAAACTCCTTTGTGTTAGAAATCAATCCAGAAATGTGGGGCAGGAATGAGGCAAAGAGGTGATGTCACTGTCTCCTATTTACATCCCCAGTCTGTGTGCATGGAAAAACACTGGCTCAAACATGGAGTCATGGTTCACATGTCTTGCGTGCCTTACTAAGTCATGGGTATCCATTGTGCCTGCGCTCTTTGAGGCATCTTTGGGAGGGGCCCACTGGAAGAGTTGATTCTCCATAATGGTGCATCAACACATGGCTGTCTAGCTTAATATAAATCTGTCTTTTGGGTGTTACCCAGGAACTCATGCTTAGTAACAAACATATAGTAAATATTTCAAAATTTCATACCCAGTGATGATATACACATTTCAACAAGATAGCACTTTCCAACAGATCACAGCTTTTCCATTGATATCTTACATGGCATATTTTGTACAAGATTTAGTGCAGGGATTGGCAACCTTTGGCCCGTGGCCTGCCAGGGTAAGCCCCCTGGTGGGCCGGGCCAGTTTCTTTACCTGCCGTGTCCGCAGGTTCGGCCGATCGCAGCTCCAGGCCATGGGGGCTGCGGGAAGCAGTGGCCTGCAAATCCCTCGGCCTGCACTGCTTCCCGCAGCCCCCATTGGCCACTGGGAGCTGCAATCGGCCAAACCTGCGGACCTGGCAGGTAAACAAACCATCCTGGCCTGCCAGGGAGCTTACCCTGGCGAGCTGCGTGCCAAAGGTTGCCGATCCCTGATTTAGTGCAACTGTGTATCAATGGTGATAATACTAGTGTAGATGGTCAACTTCCTTTTTGATGCGCCGTCACAAAGGTAACAAAAATAAACCTCTGCAATCTGAGTGCGTCATTCCAAACAGGCAGAATGTTCTTTAAACTTCTGCAGTGTAAATGTCAGTTTCCCAACAGGCACCATGTTCTTTGTGCATTTTCTGTTGTTTATATTTTCTCCAAATGAGAGCAGGTTGTGTGTTTCATTTTGCATCCCCTTAAATTGCCAGGTAGCAAGGATAGCCTAACAATCATGTCTTATCAACACCAATAACAATGAATACCAATTTTCACCTGGTTTGAATATTGTGTAGCTGAATCCTACCTTGCACTGGACCTCAAAAATACAGTTGCAGCCTTATAGACTATACATCCTTTTAAGGCAAATTCATGGTTTTGACTCACCCATTGTGTCTTAACGATCCTGCTCACAATGAAACAGGTTTAAAGCCTAGTTATGTTCTGCTTTCCACTTAACAATGTGTTATGCAAAATGCCTGCTATTGACATACAGAGAGTTTCAAGTAGGATAAAACAATAAAATTGCGGCTTTAACCCTTTAAAATTACATAGATACAAGACACATTTCCTTTTACTGTGCCAATTAGAAGGTTTTGAATGTCACACACTGCAAAATAATGAAGGAGGAGAAATGCTACCGCTCAAGGATGCCAGAGGTTTCAGACAATGTTGTAAGTACTGGGGAGCACAATAGTGTATAATCATAGCTTCCTTCATATGGCAGATTCTTGTAGAACAGAAATTCACACATGACCCTGCCGCCTCTCAGTAAAAACAAAAAAAAATGCACAAAGGACACACTGTAGCACTTCTCAGCTACTCACACTCCTCCCCAGTAAGGCTCCCATGAAAGAACTCCCTGCTGCATTATGGGAGGAGTTGAAGGGGGGTTGGGACTGTGCTGCCTACCGATTGCTGGCATGGGATGTTAGCTGACTGGCTCTTCCTCACACCTTCCTCCTCCCTTCCTTTCCAGCTTCTGGGATGGAAGGGGTTTTAATATGTATCCCCCCGCCCCCCTCCTAGGAAGGCTCAACGGTACATCATTGCTTCTTACTTTCCAAATTGGCAGCCTCCACTTGCCCACCCTCCCCCATATCCTTCTCATGCCAGTCCCCAAGGAACTGAACTCTTTTACTCTGTAGGTGGTTCTTTAGGTCCCACTGAACTGCTGAGTGAGAAGCAGGAGCACATTACTCTGTGGCATTTAGCTGACTTCTCAAGAGTCCACATGAGATAGTGTGCAGCCTCCCTCACTATGCAGGTCTTCTGGTTCTCCACCCTGAGAGGGATGCATAAGGGGTGCAATAGTTTGCAAAGCAGCTGCAAAGCCAATCAGTACCATATAGCAGGCAATTCCCTTTCTTCCCCACATATTTGCCAAGTTGCTCAGGCTCAGTATTGGGATGATTTGACTTATAATGGGTTTTTTTAAATGGTCAGAATGTTTTTTCACATAGGCCCCTTACACTACTCTGATCATGTAAAAGGGCCATAAGGTGAGAATTTACTGCCACTTCCAGGTCCCTTTACACTGCCAGAGTCGTATAAACAGATCTTAGCGTAAATACAAATCCAGCCCAAAAGCTCTACAGTCCAGCTGTCTACAGACTGATGGCCAGAAACCTTATTTTATAGGCCACCTGCTTTCTTAGAGTAGTATCCAAATGTAAATATTTAACATTTCCCACATTGATTAGTATCCTAGTGATGCAGAGTCAGCTATTGTTTATATGAGTAATCTGTAATTGGCAAGATTGCACTAATCATCATAGGAAATAATAAATTAATAAATCATCGGCATAGCTATCATAGTCATCGAAACACATTACCCACTAGGTCCATCAAAATGTATCATTGGGATACCAACTTTCCAGCACCACAGTACCAGTCTCTGATCCAAAAGGAAAGGAACTCTACCTCCCTTCTCTTTTTCACTCTCACTTCCTCTAAGAGCAATCACTCTCAATGGAACCCAATCAAGTAGTTTAGGCCTCAAAATTAGGTTTTGGAGGGTGAAAAAAAGGCATTTTTCAAAAGCAAATGTTGTTAGAAATATTTGAATGAATTGTGTAGTAACTGACTCTAATGGGAGGCTGTGTGGGTGCAAGTACAAATAACTGACGTATCAATTTCAACTGATTTTGTTGGTTACGTTTGTTGTTAATTGATGTACCGCTTCGGAGGCTTAGGTGTAACATTTAGTGGAATCCAATGACAGTCTCTCCAGTATATGCAGTTTGTTTCGGCTCTTAGAAAAACAGCAACTTGATAACTTGCTTCTAGATGTTTAAATGCGATTTCTCCAAACACTTTTATTAATAGAATACGTTGTTCTGTAGGGACCCCAGAACAGCAGAGCATTCACAGCTGCCAATGTGCCAGCTGACATTGTGCTGGACTGATTTATTAAAAGTTACACATGGACAAACAGCAGCTAAGGTGCTTGCTACCATTCTATGATATGCCCACTGTCCTTGCCCCTCACTTACTGGAGTGAGGCCAAGACACTTGGTGTATCACAGCGTGACAGTCAATATATTGGCTGCTGTTTTCAGGCTTTAAGAGAAATGGCTTCTGGAGAAAGCTATCCTTGAAATTCTGGCCAAATGAGCTTTTGAAACTCATTTTAATTGACTCAATTCATTTCTGATGTTTGGCCACAGGCAGGTGTTTTAAGGCAGAGGTTCTAATTGATGTTATGTGAAGCATGTATGGAAGGGTTCTTTCCTTTTGTAAAATGTTCTGATGGTCCCTGGCATTATTTAAGATAATAGTTTCTCTAAGTATTCCATTATAAATTGGCTTTTTATTATTATTATTATTTCTTCACCATGTATATTTGTAGTTATTGCTGTAACTTCAACTTCACAGGCAACTTTTCCTTCTAGGCACTAAGGAATTGAAGATCCGTCGAGAAAGTGAAGTTACAGAAGCAGATGAACTAGTTCATCCCTAGGGTTTAAGACCCAAAGTGTCCTCTAATTTTGGGAGCCTCAATTTCTGGGTATCCATCTTGAGATAGGTTTTCAAAAGAGATCATGCCCCAAAATTCCAAAGCTTGTCACCTTTCAGGCCCAGCGTGTCTAAAGCTGGTCACTGGGAAACAAAGGCACCCACAATTAAAGCCCACCTTTGAAAATACAGTTAACAAGATGGGGCTTAAGTATATAGCACCTTGTGTCAGCCATTTGAAGTAGGTGCAGTTCATCCTCTGAGAAGGTCTAAACAAGACCTTGGAAACCCTGACTATCATAGCTATCATTTGATTCTGTTCCACTCAGTTTGATCCTGAAACCCTGAGGTTAGAAACCAGGATGAAACTCATGTTCTCCCATGCTTCTGTTCAACCACCTAACTTTTATGATAAAATATACTAACTAATAAAGATTCCAACACTAATATACTCTTATTCATGGCCACCATGTACAACGAAGTCCCTCTACAAGTCATTATGTTGTTGCTATTTCAGTTGGCAAGGCTTTTAATGAATCAATGGCAACTCAATGCTGACAATTAAATGAGATAAATTAAAACATGCACTGTTTAAAAAGAGTAATGGTGCTACTGATAACAGATGTAAATCACTGTTATCTAGTCACCCTTTTAGCTAGTGTTTACTTCATTCCAATTTCAAATTTGTATTAAATGTACATCAGTAAAAGTGTAATGATCATGTAACTGAACTGATTTAACATCAGCCTACTGAGTCTGGACAAAAATATTATTTGGAAGTTAGACATTAGTCTTTCAAACACCCCGGATCAATGTTCCCTCTAATTTTTGACAGGCCGTGTGCGCAAAACATTTCTTCTGTGCAAATTGTTGTGCTTCTGTGCAAATTTTTGTGCACGCAGTGTTTCGCCGTGTGCACGGGGTTTAGGATCTGTGTGCACGTGCACACGTGCACAGCTTAGAGGGAACAGTGTCCCGGATAGTGAAAGGTGGAGGCTTCCCAGAATTACAGGAGGGAAAAGTTTTAATAGTGGAACCAGAGGACTGAGAGTCAGGACTAGATGCCAAGATAAACAGGATGATCAGATCTACACTTTCTATGCTTTACCATAAGAATGGATTCTCAGTTCAAGGATTCACAGCTACCACATGATTTGTCAAGACAAACACATAGTGGCAGGATAGTTGGGCAGGTGTGGTCCTTCAGAAATGGTAATGGCTTTAATGGCAACTACTGCACTTCAGTGAACCAATGGGACAGTTTCCCAGCTGGTGTAAATTGGCATAAATTAAGATTTGGCCCATTGTGAGATGCCCTTTTGAATACTGGAGAGCAAAACAGTTATTTGATGATCTGATCATGTAAATTAACTTTTGAATTCATAAATTTCCCAGTAAATAATATGTTCTGAATGGATGCTCTAGGGGCTATTGTAACAGACCTCAGATCTATGTTGCTACAAGAAAATGGCTAGACTGAACCTCGCTAGATTTACATAGTTTTGTGGCAGTAGTCCTGATGGTGACACTATTTATTTGAAGGATGGCTAAAATGAGTTATATTGTCCAAAACAGTAGAATTTGACATTTTTCCAAGAAAAACAAAAGGGATTTAAAAACATATTAGGGAGAAGCCTTGACAAATTCAATGTTTAGCGTAAAAACGAACTATTGCAAATAATTCAGGAATTAGAGAGATATGGGGTAGCTATTTTGAGTCTCTTGCCTTTTTTGTAATGAATAAATTGCTCTAACATTTATTTCTGTTTGCTTTTAAATGAAGAATTCAGGAGTTTTCATGGAGATTGTTGCAATGATTATGTGTGGATAAGATACGTGTAAACCTTGTTGCATGATTATATATTTATGAAGTGTGGGATTTGTTCTTTCTGGCAGTATAATTATATTTGCACTTTGGATGTATCTGTATGTGTCATGTAAAACATCAGTCTCTCTTACAATGACTCACTAAGACCCCAATTCAGGAAAGCAAATCTATTCAGGGAAGGGTGCATAAGTAATTACTTAACTTTAAGCACATCCTTGAGTCCCACTGTGATTTAAGCCCATGCTTATGTGCTCTCCTGAATCAGGGCCTAAATATGGTTGTGTTCATAGAAAAGCCCATCAGTCCACTAGATTTTGTCAACTGCTGTTGTTTGTAATTCGTCCTTCCTCCATCTTTCCAGGTTTATGTGCACTATTTATATTTCTAACAGATGCAATATATCGATGAAATACACTTTGTCCCCTTCTTTGCTCACATAAGACTTCAGAATATTTTGAACTTGTCCTGAAGCTCCCCTGGCACTAAGTTTTCATGTGTCACACTAGGACCTCTTCAGTACAATTGCTTTGGGGCAGCTAGAAATATCTACAGAGCTTTTGTCATCCTCTACCATTCAGCATGTGTCACTTTCTGTGATGAAATGTACAGAGGAATGTGACACAAAAAGTCTTTCAAATGAAGTGCAGAAATATTCTAGCCATATCCTTTTTAAAAACAGGCTATTACCCATATCCTAATGAAAATGGAAAAATGGAAAACCTATTTTGAAATGGAGGAAAACCATTCAAACAGATGGCCTTGACTGTATGAAACCAAAAACATTTGTAAAAGCACCAAACATCTTTGTTGCAGAGATTTCCAGTAAGGAAAATCAAAATGTCTGTCAGTCCTGTATTTACATTGCTCTGAAGAAATGCTTATGCCTAACCTTGCTCAGAACTGCAACATGTTTGAAAAAATACAGTTGCTTCCCCAGCCTTTTAAGTCAAGCTTTAAGCTGTGATGAATCAGGGTTAGTATTCAAAAAAGAGTAGAGAGGTAGGAAAAAGTGCTCAAACACAACTAAAGCCTTCTTCTAAGAAGGCCCAAGTGCAATTAATTTTGAAGCATTCTGTACGGTAAGTGGATTTCAATGAATATACAGTATTTACATGGATGAGATTATTTCTGTGAATCAGAGTTCTAAGAGATAAGGATAAAGCTATGTACGAGCACTGGTCAAGCAGTGTAAAAACAAAAACAAAGAACAACCCTAAAACAAAATTGTGATTTGTGAATATTTCAGTCAATAAAAGTTCACTATAATTCATGAAGTCATGTTATTAATTTTATAGGTATTTAGATAAATGATAGGTAACTAGGAAAATATTCATGAATACCTTAGTTTGCATAAAATATTATTCCTCCAAATATCCATACATAAAGTGCATTATTATTTATTTGCCATCATTGTTGTATTCTACTATTTAAAAAATATTAGTCACACAATGAGAGAACTAAAACCTAACAGCAGATAGCCACAGTCAAAACCCACATTTAGCAAACCCCAAACAGATTGAAAATTATTTGTCTAAATAATTTGGCAAATACTTTAGAATACATGCATACAAAAAAACCTCAAGAATGATTTATGCCCAAACCAGGGTTAAATTAACAAAAAATATTGTTTGGAGGGTGAAAATGATATCTGTGGAGAGGGTCAGTCTGTGCATCAGTTAAATCTAAATGGGATTTGCAGTTAATAGGACTTAAGTGGTGTATAGGCCTTGAGTAGTATCAATGAGTAGTAGCCAATTTCTCCAATAATGAATACTTCTACTAGCTCTCCTGCTTACTAATACCCAAGCTACAGAAATGTACAACTATCTGAACATAAGCAACTTATCAGCTTACACTGCTGCATTCCTAGAGCTTAATTATATTTCCCCATAATTTGTCAGGCCTTCTTGTTTATGCTTTAGATTTCTCCTAACCTCAGGTCTTGCGTGGGACATTTGTAAGGATTAACCTTGGATAAGATGGCCTTTAAAAAGAAACATTTTCCACCAATTGTGGGGGTGGGAGAGAGGGAGGGAGTGTATAGGAAAGGGAAATGCAACTTTTCAGATTACCTTTAAAACATGGAGAGAAAGTCAAAAGAGATAAAACCAGATTTAAAGAAAAAGCTGTTATTTTTCCTCACATGTTTTGGTTAGCAGCTCTAAATATCATCATGGGAGAGATCAATTTGCAGCAGCTGTGGACAGCCTTCAGGCACTGAACAGTTTAATCGGGGAAATGTTTTAAAAGTTAAAGGGCCAGAGTCATGTCAAGTACATGAAGCAAAACCTGGCTTATGGCTCCCAATAAATTCATTATACTGCATTCCTTCTATGACATCAATTAAAGCGTCAATGTGGAAAATGTGCAAAATGGGCTGTTTTAAAGCTACATTTATTCCAGAATTCTTTTCTAGTTATAAATATTGTTCCAAACTAGTTCAGAAACCAAAGGTGCATGTTAGCAGCAGACAATAACTATTTTAAGATGGTGCAGGAGCAGTCAGTAAGAATGGCATTCAAAATGGTATGTTCTAAATGTACAGTATTTGGAAATACTGTAATGACGTTAGAAGACACACATAGAATGGAATGTAAAAGTCGTGGTCAGGCTCCCAATTTTCCATATGATTTTGCAGGTGCGACACTTAAATTGATTCCCATTTAGCATTTAATCCTCAGGGATCGATTGCATCTTTACATTCTGGGGCTGCACTTTCTTAAGAACTGGTCAGAGAGATGACGGGAAGGGAATTTTGACTCAGAGACTCATAACTCCTTCCCTGGTTCTCCCCTTACTACAGGGGGAAGAACAGACCAGAGCGGGAACTGTGACTCTCTGATTCACAAGTCCCTCCCTCACCTCCTCCTCGAAAAGTTCAGCCCTGTGTAGATTACTTTCCCCACTACCACTCCTCAGCTGTTCTGGCTAATGCATCAAAGGGCAGGGCCAAAGTGCTGGACATGCCCACCCATCTGCACAGGCAGGAAGGAGGAGGAGTGAGCATGCAGAGGCTGTTTTCCCTGCCATGCTGCGACCTGCGATGCAGGTGAGAGAGGGGTGAGCTGTATGCCTCCATACTCCCCAGCATAGGCACAATGGGCAAGTGACAAATCTATCCAAAACTAGAAGAGAAGGAAAATGAGCTGTTTGCTGGAGAATAAATGAATTACAGCCCAACAGGCATCATGTGAAATCCCTGTCTATTATCTGTCATGGTCTGGTGGCCTCATTTATCCATTAGTGGCAGCAGATCTTATGCCCTCTGTGAACCATCTAATGATCTGTTGGTAGGTAATACAAGATCATGACATCATTGGCTGTCCAGATTCATATTTACTATCTGAAGGAAACAGCTAATATCTACTACCTGTCAAATCAGAAAATAAAAAAGAACTTGTCCCTTCCCTACAATAAAACAAAGAAAGGGCATTTAGGGCCACATTTTCAAATGCACATTTTTGTGTGCACCTATCTTGCACACATGCAAACATCACACACACACACAATCACTGAGGGGCACTCACATTCAGTTGCATTCATGCACATATTTCAGTCTGTGTGCATGTTGACATGTTAACATCACCCCAAAACAGTCAGTTGCATAGGCTTACTCCTTTTGGATGAAATCCACTGAGGTGCAGAGGGCAAGAACAAGGCCCATTTTCTATCTGCAAATTATCATCACACAATCCACTAGAAGGTTAATTACATGGCATTTGGGTATGAAGGCTTTCAAATAAAGTGAGGAGGATGCTATTAGGAGGCTCTCACTGAGTTCTTGTTTAGAAATATCTTGGTACAACAATGCAGAATTTTGCATCCAATGAGTGCTAATGGGTTTGCCAATAAAGATTTAAATAAATGATTCAACAGAAAATGTTGCCATTGCTAGAAATATTGTAAATGTAATCCTTCTGCCAGGTGGAGCCACCAGCAACAAGGGCTAGGTTCAATATCTAGGGGTTCCTTTTCAACAATACAACACAAAATCGGCTCGAGGACCCACCCAGTGACCTGAGACAATTACACACCACCCTCTGGGCGCCTCTGAGAGGCAATACTTCCCCTCTGGCAAGCACAGAGTCTGAGTGTGGCAAAAACTTTTAATAAAAAGAGGGAATTAACTCAGCATTAATTTGGGAAAACACCGCAATGAGGGTTCATAAACACAAACCATAAGCAAAAGACCCACCCCCAAATAAATTGGGCAGTGTCCTTTTCCCCTCAGGGTCTTAAGTCCAGCAACCCAAGAGTCCCTTTAACGTGCCCGTCTCTTCTCTGTACCTCACTCACAGTTGCTGTCCTTGGCCAGTGCAGCCTATTGGCACACCTCTGCGAGGCTCTGCTCTGGCCCGCTCCACCAGCTTCTCTGCAGGCCGCTTGCCATGCCACTCCACCAGCCTCTCCTCCAGCCACCCTGCTGGTCACACCTCTCTGCCAGCTGCTCTGCTAGCCACACCTCTCCACCAGCTCACCAAGATGTCTTCAGGGCCCCCCCCCACACACACACAGTTAATACAGCTCTCAGTGATTTCAGCTGTTAGTGGTGGAGCCTCACTGCTGGTACACACTGGGAAGTCTCTTACAATAGAGAAACTGTCCCAGAGTAGGTCTAATACTTAGACCTAGGTATCAGTGATTTCAGCTCTACAGCATGTAACAAGACTCTCAATTGAGTCTAAGTTACCTTTTTTATTATACCATAGAGAGAGGAAGGGTCAAATGGTTTCTAGGACCCTAAAAAGGGCCCACACTACCAGGTACAAATACCTAGCCCCACTCTCTCTCAACTCATTGGGCTTTGGAACCCATGTCCCCTGCCTATCGAGTGCTATTCAGTTGATGGTGAGGCCCTCCATTGGGGTATGCCAGGTACAGTTCTGCCACCCTCGGTTCATACAACAAGGATAACAACCCTTTATTACTCCTTCCCCAATAACAAGGAGACTGGTGATCCACCACCAGCCACAAGTGATGATTTGGGCAAGCAGTCCCATCATGCTGAGCACCTAGACAGGGTGGGTGTGTCCATGCAAACGGATTCAGCTTCTGAAGTCTTTTTCCACAGCTCACCACTAGATGTCAGGGGAGAACTCATCCAGACTTTGCTTACATCCTCCCCACAACCCAGAATTTGTCACCTTCGCTTACATAAATATAGTAGATGATGAATTAAATCTTTAAAACTCCAGGTCTGCTTCTGCTCTCACTCACATTTTGCACTACTGTGGCTCCATTAACTTCACTGGACCATTCCAGATTTACAATGGTGTAAGTGAGCAGAGAATAAGAGCTCTGATATTTACCGTTTGCCAGTAAAATTAACTGGACAATGGCATGTACAGCACTTACATTTGGATGTAGCATAATATGCAATACCTCAGGAATGATGCCAAAACACTGTGGGATTTCTAGTGCACTCATCATCAGGGGGCCCAATCCATAACTGGTGGCCATTGGCATAGCTCCATTGGTCAATTTACAGCTTCGGGCTCATGGTATGTAGGTGCCAGACACTCCACTTTTACTTTTCAATATTTACTTTTGCACTGACGTTGCCTGTCTGTGTCTCCATGCTATATTTCACTCTGTTGAATCATCCTTGGTGATTCATTCAACTAAAGTCAATGGAGTTATACCAGGAATGAATTGAGCCTTACTAATATGTCAGGTCTAATGTACAGAACATGCAGATACATTGTCAGATATACTCTTGAGCCATCTTTTCTGTTTAATCTTTCCTGAGTACTTTCCAAAATACGCATCCACATTTTTAGGCCCTTTAATATTATCTACCAATGTAAATGTAACTTTAGAGTATTTAGTGTAGTAGCGTGTTAGTCTGTGTCAGCAAAACAAAAATAAGAAAGAAAAACTTGTAGCACCTTAGAGACTAACAGATTTATTTCGGCATAAGCTTTCGTGGGTTAGAACCCACTTCATCGGATGCATGGCCATTTTCGTTTAGAGTCTTTGTGGCCAAGATGGAGTCTGCTCTGCTGGAAGCTCTAGCCAAGAGAAAGCATGCGCAAGAATGCAGCAGGGAAAATTCCTTCCACCCCAGGGGCACCTGTTCTAAACCCCCTCCTCTCCAGAGGGAACACGCACACATCGGAAGAGTACAATGAATATAGAAAGGGAAATATTTATTAACAGAGGGATGAATGGAGAAAAGCAACAGGGGGAAATATAGGGGGGGGGAGTGATAAAACAGGGTTGCATTCAACACAAGGTCCCACAGGTCCAGTGGTACCACAGTCTGAAAGGACTGATACCCAGCAATGTGTCTGCACACAGAGTTCAGGAGTTCTGGGCAAAGTTCCATCCTGTGGTGAGTCTTGGGTGCTCCTGGTCATCTTCGGCACCAGTGAACTTTCCCTAACAAATCCCTCCAGTGCCCTCTTCTGCTGCTCTCTGCAAAGCCACACAGAGCAACACTTGAGTTTGTTTCTTTAGTTACAAATGTACCCCTCTGAATTTTATTGTATCAGTCAGTTATATCATGGCACAGGCTACCGACTGTCACAAGTCCCATTTCCAAAACTGACTTTGGCGCCAAAGCCCCATTGGTTGAACTTAGTGCCAAAGTTATTTCTGAAAATGAGACAGGCTGCTAAATCACTTAGGTGCTTTTTGACAATTTTACCCCAATCTTGATTTGTGGCCTCTCCATGCTACTGTAAAGTGACACAGCAAACACAAAAAATATTAAACCAAAGGGAGTCAGTAAAATATTAGGCAAACAGTTCTGATAATACTTAGGCCAATACAAATATGGGAATACTAGGATTAGACCAGTCATTCAAATTAGGAAAAAAAGATTACCAATAAAACAATTATGCGGATTGATATCATTTTTGTGACTTACACTGCTGTAAGAAAGAGAGAAATACCTTGCTTAAATAGCAAAGAATATTAGACAAATACTAGATAGTTTGATCAACACACACACAAAAATAGTATAAAAGAAGATCATCCTGTCAGCAAATTCTCAATAGCACAGACACTGTCATGCTCAACCTCCAAACCTACAATGTAAGACACAGAGAATACAAGAAAATTTTAAAATGGGGGTAAAATTGTCTTGGGGCAAAACCAAAGTCTGGTTTCAGGTTTTGATGGAGCGCAGCAGCTGCAGTGCTGAGGAAGTGAAGTTGCCTTTGGCTATACTGACAATAAAGACTATTTAGCAGCAGGGTTCTAGGAAAAGTGCTAGAAGCTGGTGTAAAAAAAAGAAAAGAAAAAAAGACATCTCCTGCAAGTCTTGCAACAGAGGTGGTGTGCTACTATGAATAACTGGATATTCACCAGCAGTGTTAGGCAGCAGGGATTACAGTTTAAGGACGGTCCCTGCTAAAGAGATTATTATCATTGGAAATGTCCCCTGCATTTAAAGCAATATTTAGAAAATTATTTTAAACAATGTGATGTATAGCTCCTATTGGATTTCTCAGAGAGATGGAGAGCAGCACAGTCTCTCTGCAAATAGAGTAAAGGTTTCCACTCCGACCTTTAATCGATTTGCAGTGAGATGTAAATGTACCTAAAAGCCATGCAGGAATCCTCTAGTTCAGAAAGAGTGCAAGTCAGAGTGCACTTTTCAATTACCTTGTTCACTTCCACCTTATTTCCCACTTTTGCCACAACCCAATGGAACCCCCTGATTTTCTGTGGAATCTGTCCTTTTTCTGCATCACCACGCCCCTTTTCCAAGCTCCATAACTGGCTGCTCAGCAAAGCCACACAAGGGCTGCTACACTCCATTTCTCCAAATTTACAGAATACATTCAGTCCTCATATTTTTGGCCGCAATTGTTAGTAGTGTTGCTTTCATGTGTGTTTGCCCATCTGTCATTCAAGCAGAAATAAGCCTACTATGTACACGTTAACTCAAACAGAATTCACTGAGTGATGAAGAAATTGTTTTTGAGCCAACCATGTTTTTCAACTTCTTATTGTAAGACATTATAGGGTTATTTTCTCTTCTTACTCAAAATGGTGTAAATCAGGAGGAAATCTGCTGACTGCAGTAAAATACATTATGATAGCATGAAACTAAGGTGAGAGAATTGGTCCCAGTCAGTGCAGCACAGACACTATAATTTTTAAATTCCAGAGAAGGCTCTATCAAGGTTAATAAAAGTTTCTCCTAAGCTAGGCCCCAATTCAACAGTCCATCCCCATTCAGGAAAGATGGACTCCAATGGGATTTAAGCATGTGCCTAAATGCTTTCCTGAATTGGGGAGCTAAAGAGGAATGTCAAGACTTTGAGGACTAGGTCCTCAGATATTTAAATCCACATAGTTCTATTACTTTCCATTATTTTCACATGTAAGGGCTAAACACTATGGACCTGTGTTCACTGCATTCCTCCTGGTTTTACGGCAATGTAACTTCATCATATCAATGATTTCAATGGAGTTATACCAGCATAAAACTGTAGTGACACAGAGGTGAATCAGACCTATATTTCCACATGTATTGTAGTTGTATGGCACATATTATTGTGGTTATTCTAGGGATAGTCATGTTTAGTACAAGTCAAAAAGTATATCCACAGTCAGTCATACTCAACAAAGCTTTTCCACAAAGAAACACCTTTCCTGCCTTCAGATTTTCACCTAAACACAATCTGCAGTATTCCTAACATTAAACTGACTGCATTTAAATTCTCCCCTGCTAAGAGTTGCTGCAAGGAAGCCTCCCACCCAGTGTCAACTCTAACACATGTATTTACTTTTCCTTTCTCCTTTTGTAGATCAACAGATGCATCCCACAGCTTTTGCTTTCTAAAAGAAGAATATGATTGCAAACAAAATAGTTATTTCTGTGCAAATTTAAGTATGGGTTTCTGTATTTAGGCCAGCAAATAAAGGGCTAAATCTTGCAATCCTTACTTAGTTTTGAATTAGATCTGTATTTCAATGGGTGTTGGCTTAGGTATGGTTTGAGTAAAAACCTCTATATGGACCTCAAGAGAAAACCTGCAGCAACCTCATGTAGACTTCCAAAGGCCTGATTTTCAATAGTATTTAGACACACATAGATCCAAAGAGGTGCCTATTGGGATTTTAAAAAGCACTTAGGTTAGACAAGGTGCTTTAGAAACTAGGCTAGACACCTAACAACCACTGAAATCAATTGGAGCTAGGCACTTGGCCTCCTTATATACTTTTGCATCTTCACTATCTGCATCTTTAGGTACCCAAATACCTTTCAAAATCATCCTTAAGTGTGTACGTGAATTGCTAAAAAACTGAGCTCAAAGTCACATTGTCTAACAACATTTTAAGCCACTGCAAAATAGGTTAGAATGAAAGCTGAAAATTAGGTAGAGAGATCCAAATTTCATAATCAAATCAGAGAAATCAAAGTATAAATTCACAGTGCGGTTTGGCTTCTATCTTCTTCAAGTATATATCTGGTCCCACTGGCTATGAGACTGATGGAAATGAAACTGTTTTCCTAAAAGAAAAAACAGCAAAGCAGTAGGGTTTGTGTTTCATGGACCATCCAAAAATGTTCAATTGTTACAATAGCAGTTTTTATACATATGTATATGGGATACCAAGCTGTGTGTTCCCAACAGGACTATTCCTGTTACCATTGATGTCAATGACAAAACTCCCGTGGATTTCAATGATGCAGGATCAGCCCATGTGTGTTTCACACCACAGGGTGTAATTCTCTCATTTAAATCAGTTTTCACCTATGCATCTCCATTGACTTCAGTGAGGATAATCCTCATTTACATTGGTTGACGTAAACAGAGAATCAGGATGATAGGTGGTAGAGCTGAATGAATTATTTATTGTGAATAATTTATACAACAAAATCTGTCATTCATCATATACATTATATATGAATAATTGGTTTCATTATTTTATCCAACAAGCTCTAGCTTAACACTTTTTTTTTTCAAAAATTGAAAATAACTTAATCTGCTACCCACCGAGTCTCAAGATGGGCGAAAGGTGCCAGTTCATGTGCTAACAAAGGATATTTCACATTGGAGGGTAGTGCTACAATGTCATGAGTCTGATAGTAAGCATTGGTATAAACTTACATAGGTGCTGGTGTATTCAGATTTCAGTAAGGTTGCAATGTTTGTAAAGCAGGGCAAAATTCTACAGAGGGTTATTTATGATGCAGAAAATAATGTATGTCCTCCAGCACTGATGTCTCAATTATTCAAGTTCACAGGGCTCTGGCAAAAAAAAAGTGATTATGGCAAATAATTGTCCCTGCTCAATTATTTCTAGTGGGAATTATCGCAAAGTAGAAAAATGTTCCATTACAAATGTCTTGGAGGTCAGTAGTGCAAGGAGGAGGATAGCAGCATAGCTTATTCCTCTTCAGCAATCTAAGCACCATCAAAGAAATAGAAAGGCAAATGCGTGAAAAAGTAACAAGCATGGGGCTAATTATTGGTTAGTAATATCTTCAAGCAAATGTGCTTTAAAAGAAATGGGACAGAAATGGCAATATACATGACTCACCTATTGTGAGCCTCCAAATGTCATGTTACATAAAAATTATCGGAACCAATTTTTTGGTGGAGGTATGTTTAACACTAAACAAAAATTACAAATCCAAACAGTACTGGATTAATATTTCTTTGGCCACACCTTCTACTGAGATTCCATTTTCAGATAATTTATAAGCAGTTAAAAACTTCTATTAATCATTCATTAAGTATGTTACATACCTGAGTAGCATGTGTTAGAAATAGTTATAAGCACATCAATGAAAGGTGTTAGATGGTTATAAATCATGGGTATAAGCAATTTATTCACCTATCCATAGCAATGGATTAACCATTTATTAAAACATCTCTTAATAATGTATTAGCCCTTTGTAGCCTTTTATTTACACAGAGAACCTTAATATAAAGTATGACCTTACCATTGTTGTTGCAGGCACCAAAGAAGTTAAAGGAGGAATTTAAGCCATTGTGGGTGTTTTTGATGTTTCAAAGCACTTACTCTGTACTGTTTTCATTACTGTCTTCATGGGCAGGAGTTTTTTTGGTTTTTTTAACTTAATTTCCTACTGGGCAGCCCCATGTTTACACTCTCCTGTTAACAGTCACTCTCAGGCGGTATCAGATTGTCAGCAGAAGGACATGAGTGTCTGCGCATCTACAAGTCCACTACAGTTGGCCTTGCACAAGGTAGAGCAATTCACAGCCAAATGTAATATTTGTTTCTGTGTAATGAAGTAGGGGTGTTTAGCAGGGAAGAAATCTTTGAAATATATGCATAACATTCCACTTTTGAAATTAATGATTTTAAATTACTGACTGTCTTTTTACATTATTTCCTCATTTTGATTTAGTAGCTCACATTTTCTGCTCAGTCCCATTCTTATATGCACTGGGGCAGAGGATATACAAGACAGCATGACGTTACAAAAAATTAGACATCTCTGCTAACTTCGAGTATGAGTACTTTATAGGTCGATGCAATATTTTGATGCTTATTTCATTTATTTTTCCATTTGGGCACCACTATGTGCTTTAACTTACTGCCATTTTCCTTAATGTCTCATAGCCAGTTCTTAGATGCCATGAATAGAAATGTATAGAGATCAAGCCATTTATCAGAATTAGGACAAAGGCCCAGAGTCCCAGGAGATGGTGGGGGTGGCAGCCATGATGTGAAACTCACTCCAGCAGCCTCCATCTGTTCTTCCTTCTGTTCTTTCCAAAGTATCTTTTTTAAAGACCCACAAAGGGAATGGTGGGTGGAATAGCCCATCCCCTCATTATTTCATTCACCAGTTGGGCCTAATATCCAACACTCCATTTTTGGTTCATTAATTTCATTCATTCTGGTTCCATATCTTCTGTTTTTATCAAGCATGATTTCAGTATAGTCCTTGAATTATATGAATATGGCCTTTTTGTTTGGACTAATTTAGTCTTTCTGTCTGGTTCTTTTGCACCTGTTTATAACATTTATTATTGAAAGCAACTTGACTTACTTTCTATTAACATTTGTCATTATAGGTTATTGTAACATTGTATGAACCTTCATATCGTTTTTGCAATTGATCTTACAAACAGAGTAAATTTGTGGGCCCAATTAGCACATCAACCCTTATCTGCACTGCTGCTCTGAGGCCCAGTCTTCTGACGGCTGGGTGAAGAAGGGTGAGGGGTTGCCAGAGCCTTGGTCCCACATTCCCAAGCACCATCCAGCACAGCTGACCTAGCACAGAGGTAGAAGGAATCTGCTGCTCGTAAAAGGCAGTAGCCCAGT
Source organism: Chelydra serpentina (assembly GCA_037349315.1). Lineage (NCBI taxonomy): Eukaryota > Metazoa > Chordata > Testudines > Chelydridae > Chelydra > Chelydra serpentina. Next base: position 11,448,969 of record JBAIAC010000028.1, on the reverse strand, counting down.
GGTTCTCAAACTTTTTGTATTGGTGACCCCTTTCACAGAGCAAGCCTCTGAGTGTGACCCCCCCTTATAGATTAAAAAGGGGGGGTTAATTTAATTTAATGGGGGCTTGGGGCTATCAGCTCCATGGAGTTGACAGTTCACAACCCCATGTAACCATTTTGTGACCCCCCCCCGAGGGGTCCTGACTCCCAGTTTGAGAACCCCTGCATAGTCAATTACTTCCTTCCTGAAGCAATGGTGCTACCAGGAAAGAAAGCCTGACTGCTTCTCTCCTCAGGGCAAGACATGAAGTCACAGCCTTGCCCACAGATAGTCAAATGAGCTTTGTGATTTGCATGTGATTAACAGTTGCTTCCGGGGGGGGGGGGGGGAGGAGGGAGGAGGAGGAATAAGGCGATGGACAAACAATTTAAAGTATTTGTAAAAGTAACGTCTAAGTAGTTTTCTGGCTGTGCTTAAACTAGAAGATTATTCCCCAAAAGAGGAATGTTGCATTCATTTTGACAGAGAGGATTTTTTATTTTTTTTATTTTTTTGCAAATGATAGGAAAGCAACAAAAGAAAATGTTTCCCTCAAAACCTAAGCCAGCAGTTTTCTCCCCAAAATGTGTTTACAGTTTTAGTCTCAACAGGGAGGCATGTTTTGCATGTAAATAGCAGGTGGTTAGGGAGAGTTACTTTGACAGTTAATGTCTTGAGCTGCCTCGACATCTGTGGTCTAATAGAGTGGCTCCGTAGTAAGTGAAGTTGCTGATGAAAGGCAACCAAATTAAGTGGAATTTTTCATCTTAGTTTCAAGCAGGCTATACTGAGACCATTCAAGAGGGAATGAAGAAATGATTAAAAAGAGATTGCACTCTGGCTCTGGTGGCAACTGACATAAATGAACCTGAAAAGGCAAATAAGAAGACACTAATTTTAAAGACACACTGGTTCTTCTCAGTCAGTTTCACTGGAAATTGCATTGTTGAAAGCAGAGGAGGGCTGTCTCTTGCCTAGTAAACAAGCAACAGCATGCTGCAGTAGAGGGTTAAAATCAAGTGCACCCCAAAGAGAGGTAATTAAAGTCTTCACCATATTATTTTTTGCATGTTAAGAATGTAATACCTACAATATTCATAAAGCCTATGCCAGCTTTAGTCCATAGGCTTTCCCTTTTAATTCATCTCTTCTCTCTATAGGCTAATTTATAGTCTGAAAATGACATTGCAGATAGCAGGAAATAGCATGATCTCAGGAGTGACAGCAATGTCTGTGCCAAATAAATGATGTGGCCATATCTTCCCAGGCTGCAATCAGCATGATTTCTCCTTTTTCAGTCTACCAGTGTTTATATGTTTGCAAGTCTTGGATTGGGTCATGCCTTAGAGATGCTTGAGGCCAATTGCAAATACTGACCAACTAAAAACATGGATCTTTGGCTATTTTGTCAGAAGACATAACAAGGAACAGTTCAGGCTCTAGAGTCTACGAAACTATGTATAGGGAGCTGTGTGACTATCTGCAAAATAAAGTCATATTATGCCTTGCCTCATGCAAGCAGCAGTATAGGTGTGTATTATCTTGGTAAGGACAGACATGTGAACTGATGCATACATGTATGTGAATTGAACTTGAATACTAACATGACAGAAGCATTATTTTGATTCCTCTCCAACTTGTGTGTGCCTGTGTGTACAGCCTGACTGCAAATCCTAATGTTTTTTTCCACCTCTTTGTAGATGTTCAGGTAAGGTTCGGTGCTAGAGCTGGTTTTAATTTTTGAACTGAAAAGTTTTCCTTGTGAAATAGGGAGTTCATCAAATTTGATTATTTTCCCCAGGAAAATATTGATTTTGGTGAAATGTTTGATTTTTTTATGTGAAAGTTAAACAAAAATTCGTTTTTAATTGATATATCAAACTTTTTCAACTTAAAAACGTTAACATTTTAAAATGAAATGTCATTTTAATGGAAAATGTTGAATTTCTACATTTTGACATTTTTTAACTTAAATTTTGGGGAGTTTTCATTCCCCCAGACTATTAAGTATTTCAACATTTTGTCCTATTTAGAGATGAAAATAAATGTCAAAATATCAGTATTTCCCATGGGATGAAATTCTGTTTTCTGAACAGCGCTAGTTGTTAAATGTAGTGACAGTTTCTTCAGTAAAGTGAACAGCATGTCACACACTCGTTGTAACCTGTTGATGAGGCCACAGGCAGTAGAACATCACAGTTTACATAGCATGGGAAGGCCCATAATGGCAGCATCACACACTTTCTTTATAGATATGCCACAAAACGTTGCACAGAGTGAAATATTTCGTTGTACTGCAATAAAAGGCAAAGAGAAAAAAGAGTATTGGTGTTCATTTGTTTTGCCTTAGAAATACCTTGATTGTGTGGAACATAGCAAAAACCTCAGTGGGTGCACATAAGGCACAACATCTTTCTCCTAAACAATGAGCACAATGATGCCCTTAAAATAATAAGGCAGTCTTGGGGATGTGGCAGATGAGTGGAGGGTCCTATAGCTATTCTGAGTATCTTCTTCCTTCAAGTGGGCTGGAGGGCAATGCACTCAGTATTGGTACTCCAAAAAGGAACAGCGTGCTCTCTGTGATGGGTTGGATCACAGAAACCCCCTTGGGGCTGCCAAGTGATGTGTCACTACCTCTGCCCCTGCCTTCCTGCCCTGGTAGCTTGGGACTCTAGAGCCCTGCCTGGTTTGAGCCAGACCCGCTACCCAGCTGCAAACCCAGACCCAGGCCTGAACCACATCCCCTAACAGCTGTGGGCTTAATTGAAAGCAGCTTAAGAAGTGTTCCTGTCTTTAACACTCAGATGCCCAACTCCCAATGGGGTCCAAACTCCAAATAAATCCATTTTACCCCGTATAAAGCTTATACAAGGTAAACTCATAAATTGTTCACCCTCTATAACACTGATAGAGAGATATGTACAACTGTTTGCCCCCCTCCTCCCCCAGGTATTAATACATACTCTGGGTTAATCAATAAGTAAAAAATGATTTTATTAAATACAGAAAGTAGGATTTAAGTGGTTCCAAGTAGTAAAAGACAGAACAAAGTGAATTACCAAGCAAAATAACATAAAACACGCAAGTCTATGCCTAATCCAGTAAGAAAACACCCTCAGAGGTGTTCCAGTAAGCTTACTTTTACAGACTAGTCTCCTTCTAGTCTGGGTCCAGCAATCACTCACACCCCCTGTAGTTACTGTCCTTTGTTCCAGTTTCTTTCAGGTATCCTTGGGTGGGTGGAGAGGCTCTCTCTTGAGCCAGCTGAAGACCAAATGGAGAGGTCTCCCAGGGGTTTAAAAAGATTTTTCTTGTGGGTGGAGACCCCCTCCTCTCTCCTATGCAAAGTCCAGCTCCAAGATGGAGTTTTGGAGTCACATAGGCAAATCACATGTCCATGCATGACTCAGTTTTTTACAGGCAGCAGACATTGCCCACATGCTATCTTGACTGTCTCCAGGAAGACTTCTTATGTGGATTGGAGCCTTCCAAGATCCATTTTTCGTTAAGTGTTTCTTGATTGGGCACTTAATTTGCACATTCCTTTCTCAAGAAGCTGACCAAATGCTTTACAAAGGCTACTTAAAAATCAAGCAAATGCACAGCCAATATTGATAACTTTGAATAAAAAATGATACATGCATACAAATAGGATGAATAGATTCAGTACATCATAACCTTTACAGAGATATGTTACATGGCATATGTAGCATAAAACATATTCCAGTTATGTCATATATATACATTCATAAGCATATTTCCATAAAGCCTTATGGGGTGCACCGTCACACTCTCCTCTCCTTGCACCACCCCCCGCACCCTGCGACAGTGCCTGCCAGCGGGGATCACAACCAAAAGTACCTTAGGGCTATGGCCCATGGATGGATGCATCAGCCCACCCCCTTGCTAAATATCCAGGTGAGCCTTTGTCCATGGAGGTACTCTGATATATAACATGACCTCAGTCTATTTCTGCCCCTTGAACAACCATACAAGACAAATTGAATTTTGCCTCGAGTCAGAAAAAACCCAACACTGGACCCGTCTCTCCATTGCACTAGCTGGAAATAACAAAGTACATGTCTTCAGATGGGCCAGAATATACATAGCATGTAGGAAAGTGAAGCATTTCCCAGGAATAGTCAGGGGAATATTACCAAAGCTCTGAGCCTACATCCCACAGGCAAATGTAGAGAAGTTTTGATACATATAAGCAAGATTAGACTCTGCAGTAACTAAATCAGCGTAGCCTTGTGGAGGCTCCATAACCAAAACCTTGCAAATCAAAGATTGACATGAAGAGAATCTATAACAATCCCTGAGGTATTTCTGCTCTGCCAATTATATGGTAAAAATGCCTGGAGCTTACATTTCACTCAGAGTCAAATTACCATGCAAGTGACATTTCCTTTTTTACATCTCATGATAACACTTTAACTTAGAAGTCACAAACAATCATGGCACTTTGTTAACTACATGGCATTTCACTTCTATTCTGCAACTGAGGCACCCAGATAATTAACTGTGATATAATTACAAAACATTGCTCAGCAAGCCTAACAAAGTTAACTATGTGTTCGCCTGAGAGTATTAGAACAGAATAAGGCTACAATCATGTAGGGCAGGGACAAAACCCTACATTTGAAAACAAAACTCCAAAACTTTAATTTTGGTGAGAAGTGAAGAGATGGAGGAAGGGTTGTATTTGGGAACATGGATCCATACCAGTCCCAGTGATGGTGGGGCCAGTGCAGAAGCAGAACTAAGCAGGAATTATTTTTGCTTCTGATTTCAGTGGGGAGGAAGTACTGTGAGAACATTATTCTTACTGCATCTCTTCTATGCACAACTTTGGATCTACTCACACTCCAGTCCCTGCCACAGGACCACCACATCTCTCAGTTCTTCACTCTCCATTCAGATCCTTCATCTTGTACAGGCCTATTCACATCTGGTGTTTCCCAGGCTCCATCTCCCACCAACCTCTACAAATCTGGACACCCCAGCACCACAACCCTTCAATGTCTTTGCAGGGGAAATTTTAAATTCCTATAGGCTATGATGAACTGAAACTCAAAACTAGAAATGGATAGTTATGATTTTACTTGGAAACCCAAACACGTTAAGATTTTTCCAAAATCAAAACACAGCTGCCCAAGGACATCCTATGTTATAATAGACACATTTCTATGCTGTATAATGATCAATGTTAGGCTAGGTCTACACTACCCCCCCCTATCGAACTAAGGTACGCAACTTCAGCTACGTGAATAACGTAGCTGAAGTCGAAGTACCTTAGTTCGAATGAAAAAGCACTTACCCGGGATCCACACGCGGCACGCAGGCTCCCCCGTCGACTCCGCCTACTCCGTTCGTCGAGCTGGAGTACCAACGTCGACGACGGAGCACTTCCTGGTTCGATTTATCGCGTCTTGACAAGACGCGATAAATTGAACCCAGAACATCGATCGCGCGCCTCCGACGGGACGCGTAAGTATAGACCTACCCTTATAGAATAAGTTGCATCATTTATACTATTTTTAAGTTGATCATATTTGTATATAGAAAAAGCAGAGAAAAACAATACTAATACATAGCAGATGTACAAAGAGAACTCTGTAGAATATATTCAGATCCAAATAATATCTAGGAAAAATACATGTGACTTGTCTGTGTATTATATTTGTGTGTGGGTGTGTGAGATAATAATTTACTTATTCCGCACTGTAATTCAACATCATAATGCAAATGATCTGTCCAGAAGTACACGTAGGCCAATAATGGATAGCAGGAAATAAACAAGAAAAGACAATGTATTATGTAAGAGATTAGTAACAGGAATTATGGCTACAAGAGCACAATGCAATTTTGTTGATATCGTATTACTCAATGCACTTCAAACAGAAGTACTGTATTCCTGTGTTATACTAAATCTCCAATTCATTACCCAGTGTTACTACTGGTGGCAAACATGCTAATTTACACCCAAGACAAATAAAAATAGCAAATGAAAGTAGCAGTTTGTGAAAATGAAGAGTGTATTACTTCTATTAGCATTTCTGTAGGGCTAACCCAAGGATAGAGATTGATGGTGGCACTAGTAATGTAACAATTGACAATTTATAGCAAACTGATACCTGGAACACAGAAACATTTTCTGTCGATATTTTAAGTTACATTTAAATTCTATTTATAAGGGTGCTGCTATTGATAGGGAAGGGGATTGGCAAGGGCTGTGAGTGGCTTTGTCTCCTAGATCATCATTACAAATCTGTCCAAGGATGGTAGTGATTGAAAGTCATTACCTTCTCGTAGAAATTCAGTGACCTATGTGAAGTAAGTAGGACAAACTCAGTCTAGTTCCAAGGGAATAAGTAGCTATATCAGAAAAGCCATAGTTGACATCATGAAACACTGGTTACCTAATGACCTTCTCATACTTAGAAATGGTCTCCTTTAGATCATGGCTCAGATACATTTAACAAGACAATGCAAAAAACCTGACATCAGCATAGTCCTTGCTGGGCAGGGAAGATTTCAATGCTTAGGGCTGTCTGCCTCATACGTACTTAAACATTAACTGTAAAAACGAGTATATATAAAAATGCTTCCCATTAACTGGTCTTGTACTTGTATGTTATGATGTCTATATTTTAAGGAGAGTGCATCTCATTTCTAATCTTGCCTCAGATTTTGATTCTTTGCACCAACATGTAGTTCCACCCGTAAACATTTCCTTCTATTTATGGCTATTGCTACACACAATATGTTATAAAGCCATAAAAATAACCTTTCATAGGAATCACCTACTAACTTTAGAAATTAACAGCCTTAGAAGCTTTTATAGCTTTGATATAGTGGAGTTTTTTCATATGATGGTCAGGAAATAATTCATTTTTAGTCATCATCTTAATGTCACAGTTTAATTAATGCAGGATTAAAGTGCATCTGTTACTCTGTACAATGTGCAAGGCATCTATTCATATAGATAAATGCAACCTGAACATTCTATTCATGATACTTATTTACTGTGCATTTTAAGGTATTTGCATTTTATGTTTTTGCATAGTAGCCAAATTGCAGAGTTAGTACACAAGAGTGCATTTCTGTACTGAGGCCGGCTTCCACTTTTCCACCCACAAATTACCAGTACAGATTACTTTGGATGGAACGTTGTGCCCAAGCAGGGGTAATTTATCCATTTAAATACCTGATTTATAGGAATAACCAGCTTCTTAGACTTCTCAGTGGTATCAATAGCTACCACAAAAATGTGAATACAAAAATGAAGAGTTGGATAAAGCAAGATGAAGATGGACATCAGAATGGCAATGTTTTGTATGTACTTTACATTCACGTTGCACTGGTTTAAATGACTATGCAAGGTAACCATGAATTAGCCTAGTATTTCAACAGTGGTCTCATTAAATGCAAAGTCATGCAAAAGTAATATCACCTCACTCTTGCCTAATATTCCTTCTCTCAATATCGTGAAGGGTCATAGCTGCTCTTTTCAACACTGTATCATACTGGGAGTTCATATCCAGTGGTTATCCAAAAGGCTTCCAAGTCCATTTTAGAATCAATGCCTTCCAGAATGCAGCTCTATATCCTATAACTGTGACCTATGTCCTTTGTTCCTTAATACATGACCATGTGTTTAGCTCTGTTGAAACATATTGTTTGCATCTAGTTTCCCAAGTGATCCAGATCTCTTTCAATCCATACAACTATTCATGTAAGTACTGACCCACTGATCTTTGTGCCATCTGCAAAGTTATCAGCAATTATTATTTTTTTCTGTAGGCAAATGATAAAAACATTGGTTAGTGCTGAAATAGGTACTGATGCCTGCACAATAAAACACCACAACCTATCAATATCACCTCAGACTTCTCTGGATTCAGCCTCAGCCAGGTTGCTTGCTTTCATTCACATCCCACTCATTAGCATATACTGAAAAAAAATCATTTGATTGTCCCTTCTGTGTCAGATGAAAAGAAAGGCGAGAGAGAGAGAGAGAGAGAGATTAATACCTGAAAATACTTTAATCCAAACCTTCTTCCTAAATCTCTCAATTTCTCCATATATACATTGTGGAACCTTATGAAGGCCCACAGGAGAGAGCCCCCTGGGCAGAAAGCAATTATCTGAACTACCTTCAGGGATCTTCTTTGATACGCTGTGTGATAAGTGAAGTCCAGAGTTGTGCTGTTTATATTTCAGTGTATGTGATGCCATCAGAAATTGCTACAGTGATTGACAGCATTCATACAGTATCTTTCCCATGGAAGAGTGCGGTTTCCTCTCGTTTAAAAAAATTTTGCATTGCAATGTAATAATTATAGTTTAACTGACATCTGTAACTGCTCACTTTGGACATCTGTGCCCAGTTAAAGAATGGAGCTGATGAACTTTGAATGGGAATTTTGCCTCAGTAAAGACTGCAGGAGGGAGACATTCACTTCCAAAGATTGTAAGTTTGTATTTAAATTGTAAACTAGCAGGGACCGTCTTTTCATTATGTGTATCTTCAGCATCTAGCGCCATGGGTCTTGGATACCTGATTGGGGTCTCAAAGCACTACCATGATATAAATAATAATTGGGATTAATAATACACAATCAGGGATCACTGGTGCTCCATAAGAGATGGGGAAGTATGCTCATTCCAAATAAGCTATGTACTTTACACTAATTCTCCTAGCATTACGTTTTTGTGCTCCCTTATAAACAACAGCAATACAACAGAAGATGGCGATTTTAACTGTAAAAGGGCTTAATAATAATCTCATAAAGGGAACTGTAGTCATGTTCTACATCACAGCATAATGGACTTCTTTTGAAATAGGAGGAAGAGGGAGTAATGCCGACTGACGTTATAGCTATGGTGAAATGTCACCTTAAATCAATCTGTAGCCTCACTCTCAACATATTAAATGACTGTTGATTTACCAAACATGCACATTGCATGGTTCCCACTGATGATTGGAGGGAGTGGGAATAGGGAAGATTTATCTGTTATGGAAATAATGTACATGCTATCATTAATGAGGTTGTTCATTGTTTATGTAGTTATGTACATCATGCCTGCGCTGCAAAATGAACATGCTGTACTGAAAGGGACAAAGCCATCCACACGACAGTATGCACTCAATATCAGTCAAATTAGACAATTTACGGTTCTAGAGACAGGCAAACAGGGCATTCGCCCTATGCACCAACTTCCAGAGGGTGCCATACAACTGTGCTGATCGAGGGGGCATTTGAGGTCTGATGAGCCAGCCATTTTTACTCTGTTGATTGGCCAGCAAAACAACTAGGGACCTTCTACCCACTGTATTAGTTTTGAAAAGAAAACAAACTCACACAAAATGTTCAAATTACTATAATCTAGCTAAAAAGCACTAGGCATAGTTTACAAATTAATTTACCAAGAGATAACAGAAATGAGGGAAGACATATCCTTCCACTATGAAAACAGCTTACAGTATACGAGAAAATAATAGCAAAAATATATTACATACCATTTTCTCTCTCTTCTTTATAATACCCTGAACTCAGATGCTATTTTCAAATTTCTTTTCCTTCCATGAATTCAGCTGCTAGTGGCAGAGACATGTACTAGAGCTTGTTGGGGATTTTTTGACAAGACTTTTGTTCTGGGAAAATGCCAATTCATTGAAACTGGAACTGTTCACGGGAAAGGGTCAATTTTGGTGAATTTCCCTGTTTAAATGTTTTTTTGAAAACAGTTTCAAAATCATCAACATGTCTCATTTCAACATTTTCTAACTGAACATTTCTTTTTTTTCAGTTTGAAATGACATTTCACTTTGAAATTTAAGCTAATTGTACTACAAAGAAATAAGTAAATATAAAAGGATCAAAATTGCAACGAAACATTTTGACTGACTAGAACCAAAACATTTGGGGGATTCTTAGTTCATGAAAAATGTTGTGATTTCAACTGTTTGTCTTGATTTGGGATGGCAAAACTCTGTGAAAACTCCTAAATTTTCACAGGATGGGAAAATCATTTCCCGTCCAACTCTAATATTTAATCAACTCAATAACATCTGAACTATTGGCACATCAATTGTATTAGATCAAAATTAAAAAAAAATCAGTCTCTGGATTCAACAACAGCAAAACATATGAGTGAAAGTGAGATATGTCTGCAAGAATGATTTACTCAACTACCAGTTACTACATGGAGCAGTATGGGCTACTGCAGATTCAGGGCTGCAGAGCCAGCTGCAGAGCAATTCTCACTACTCCTCTATGGCTTCAATAAATCCTCTTGTTCCCCAGGCGCTGTGCAATTGATCTTCACCAATCCCAGCTACTTGGATTTCGGGTAGGAGGATGACATGGGGCAGTGAGTATACAGATTTTCCTATTCTTTTGGAACAGAGAGCCCTTACCACACACTGCTGGGAGTTAGCTCTGGCTATGACACTAAGGGTATGTCTACACTACCCGCCCGATTCGGCGGGTAGAGATCGATCTTCTGGAATCAATTTATCGTGTCTGATGTAGACGCGATAAATCAATCCCAGAAGCGCTCCCCGTCGACTCCGGAACTCCAGCTCGGCGTGAGGAGTAAGCGGAGTCGACGGGGGAGCGAGCCTGCGCCGCGTGGACCTGAAGTAAGTCATTTTAATTCGATCTAAACTATGTCGACTTCAGCCACGCTATTCTCATAGCTGAAGTTGCGTATCTTAGATCGATCTCCCCGCCCCCCACCCAGTGTGGACCAGGCCTAAGAAAAAGGACAAAGTGGCCAATCATAACATGGATTTGGGGAATCAGTGTCCAGAACCATATCCGGATTCTAAATAACATTGCAACATTGTTATAGGGTTTGATCCTACACTCACTGAAGTGATAGTTAACAGCTTCCACTGACTTCAGTGGTGAAGTACCTTAGTGAATAATATACTGGCTATGGGAACGGAGGTAGGAACACATAAACTATGGGATAGAGAGTGAAAGGTCAGACATGTCATGGACACAGGTACAGCAAAAAAGCTTTTTATAAATGATTATTTCAGTCCTTAGCCTTAAAGGTCTATATGGCCCACTAGCCCATGGTCAGGGCATGTTGGAGCAGAAATTCAAAGGCCTTGAGCCAGCAGAAACTTTATGCATGCTTAACTTGAAGTACATCTGTGGTCCCACTTAAGTCAATGGAACTAATCAGAAGATTAACACATATGTAAGTTTTTGCAGTATCAGGACCTAAAAGTCTAACATAATTGAGAGAGAGAGAGAGATGCACTACAGATAGCATTTAAAAGGTGAAGGGCAGAGAGTGAAAGTTTGGTATTCAGACTGAAAGAATCTACATTTGGAATGCTAAAGCAAATCTTCAGATTTTGTTCATTTGTTAGTTCATTCGTTAATTCACACCTCATTTACAATATTTTAATAACTAATGGACTGCACTTAGATGATTGCAAAAAACCAACATGCATCTCTTTTGTAGATGCCTTGATTTCAAAGACACAAATGTTACTGAAATTAGCCAGTGGCTCACTAGATATTCTGATCATCTCAGTTTTTAACTGCAATGAGTTATTAGAGGCCAGAGTTACCTTTGTCTTTTCCTCACTACTTAAGTAAAGAGAATCTATATATTGCTGAATAAGCCTAGGCTACTTCTGTTAGAATAGATAATGCTTTCACGTAAATCTGAGACTGCTCATAATTCCATATATTAAATTCTTTTGAGGGAGAAAAAACATCAAATCATGTATTTTTCAGCTTTAACTCAATTTTCAATATTGTTCTGCTTTATTTGTTCTTTCATATGATTTCCTCTGTTTCTTCTTCCCATTGTACTTCTTTTCCTGACATTTAATTTCCTACTTGATTTTATTTCATTTATTCTATTTATTTTTTTCATATTCTTTTCTCTCTGTCAATTTTATGCCATTTTCTTTTTTTTTAAGAGTGGATTGCTGTTTGACATGCCTTTATTGTTGTATTTATTTGTATTTATTTTTTGCTTTCATTATTCTCCAGATGAGACACTATGCCAAGCCAAATCCCTTTTCAATTTTTCTTTGAATAAAAGATGAGCTGCTCTGGAACCAGTCCAGATTTAGCTGCCAAAGTGAGCTTGTCCAGCATTGCTTTCTCTGGATTATATTCCAAGATTGTTGCATTGCTATTACAGATACTACAGGAATACAATACCTTTCATGATGGGTCTCTTTTATGTAAGTGTTACTACATCTGATGGGACACTGTATATTGCATTTCAAATTCAGAACTAAGAATAGTAAATACACCTCACCAGTTTTTGACAAAGATCTACAAACATTTACAGTAAAATAAATATTTTTTCATATGACCAAGTAATGGATGGTGAATTGAAAGATGCCATCAGATAAAGAATCAATTATTATTTCAAATATAAGTAGAGAATAAGCTTCCTTTTGTCTTTATATTTAATATGTGGACATTAATTTTTATTAGATTAAATATGAGGATAATTTAATAAATAAGCATAGCTCCAAAAAAAGCCTCGGTTATTTGGAGAAAAGCTGAAATGGATTGGATTTTATTAAAAAAATTACAAATACTTTACTTTTCAAAAATCTTGAAATTTCAAGTAGTTTATTTACAGAGCCTGCCTTTCCAAAAAGCAGAAGTCCAGAACTAAATTTAAAAAACAGTGTGTGCAATTGATGTGACTTTAGAAGAAAGGGATTTAGGCACATAAATCCCATTGAAAGTCAATTGGATTTGCACTCTCAAGTCACTTACATGCTTTTGAAACTCTCCCCCATATAATAATGTGCTTTCTCACACATCTCTCTCTCTCTCACACACACACACTCTCTCTCTCTCTCTCTCTCTCTCTCTCCCTCTTCCCACCTGAAATTTCATATCTGGGACCAATCCTGAACGTGCTTACATTATTCTTACAAGTAGTCCTATGGAAGTCCATGGGAATACTTTTATGTACAGTGTTAAGCATATGCATAAGTTTTCACAGGACTGGGACCCTGGTCTGTAGCTACACAGATGTTTCTGCATTTCCAAATTAAGAAGGCAAATGTTTTAGAGCATAGTGGCCAACTTTTTAAAGAGTTGCTGTAACATAGCCAACTTTATCTTCCCAATTATTTGCTTGATTGTAAAAGTTGTCTAGTTATTAGAAACATACAATAAATGGGTCTGATCCTATATGCCGTTATGTGCCAGCAATGCCCCTCTGCCATGTACATTGGTCAAACCGACAGTGCCTACCTAAAAGAATAAATGGACACAAATCAGATGTCAAGAATTATAACATTCAAAAACCAGTCGGAGAACACTTCAAGTTCCCTGGACACTCAATTACAGGCCTAAAAGTTGCAATTCTTCAACCAAAAAACTTCAAAAACAGACTCCAACGAGAAACTGCAGAACTGGAATTAATTTGCAAACTGGACACAATTAAATTAGTCTTGAATAAAGACTGGGAGTGGATAGGTCATTACACAAACTAAAACTATTTCCCCATGCTATTTTTCCCCCTACTGTTACTCATACTTTCTTGTCAACTGTTTGAAATGGGCCATCCTGATTATCACTAAAAAAGTTTTTTTTTTCTCCTGCTAATAATCATAGAATTATAGAATCATAGAATCTCAGGGTTGGAAGGGACCTCAGGAGGTCATCTAGTCCAACTCCCTGCTCAAAGCAGGACCAACCCCAACTAAATCATCCCAGCCAGGGCATTGTCAAGCCTGACCTTAAAAACCTCTAAGGAAGGAGATTCTACCACCTCCCTAAGTAACCCATTTCAGTTCTTCACCACCCTACTAGTGAAAAAGTTTTTCCTAATATCCAACCTAAACCTCCCCCTCTGCAACTTGAGACCATTACTCCTTGTTCTGTCATCTTCTACCACTGAGAACAGTCTAGATCCATCCTCTTTGGAACCCCCTTTCAGGTAGTTGAAAGCAGCTATCAAATCCCCCCTCATTCTTCTCTTCTGCAGGCTAAACAATCCCAGTTCCCTCAGCCTCTCCTCATAAGTCATGTGCTCCAGCCCCCTAATCATTTTTGTTGCCCTCCGCTGGACTCTTTCCAATTTTTCCAAATCCTTCTTGTAGTGTGGGGCCCAAAACTGGACACAGTACTCCAGATGAGGCCTCACCAGTGCTGAATAGGGGGAATGATCACATCCCTCGATCTGCTGGAAATGCCCCTACTTATACAACCCAAAATGCCATTAGCCTTCTTGGCAACAAGGGCACACTGTTGACTCATATTCAGCTTTTCATCCACCGTAACCCCTAGGTCCTTTTCTGCAGAATTGCTGCCCAGCCATTTGGTCCCTAGTCTGTAGCAGTGCATGGGATTCTTCCGTCCTAAGTGCAGGACACTGCACTTGTCCTTGTTGAACCTCATCAGATTTCTTTTGGCCCAATCCTCTAATTTGTCTAGGTCCCTCTGTATACTATCCCTACCCTCCAGGGTATCAACCACTCCTCCCAGTTTAATGTCATCTGCAATCTTGCTAAGGGTGCAGTCCACACCATCCTCCAGATCATTAATGAAGATACTGAACAAAACCAGCCCCAGGACCGACCCTTGGGGCACTCCACTTGATACTGGCTGCCAACTAGACATGGAGCCATTGATCACTACCCGTTGAGCCCGACCATCCACCCAGTTTTCTATCCACCTTACAGTACATTCATCCAGCCCATACTTCTTTAACTTGCTGGCAAGAATACTGTGGGAGACTGAATCAAAAGCTTTGCTAAAGTCAAGAAATAGCACTTCCACTGCTTTCCCCTCATCTACAGAGCCAGTTATCTCATCATAGAAGGCAATTAGGTTAGTCAGGCATGACTTGCCCTTGGTGAATCAATGCTGACTGTTCCTGATCACTTTCCTCTCCTTTAAGTGGTTCAGAATTGATTCCTTGAGGACCTGTTCCATGATTTTTCCAGGGACTGAGGTGAGACTGACTGGCCTGTAGTTCCCTGGATCTTCCTTCTTCTCTTTTTTAAAGATGGGCACTACATTAGCTTTTTTCCAGTCATCTGGGACCTCCCCTGATTGCCATGATTTGTCAAAGATAATGGCCAATAGCTCTGCAATCACATCGACCTACTCCTTTAGCACCCTCGGATACAGTGCATCCGGCCCCATGGACTTGTGCTCGTCCAGCTTTTCTAAATAGTCCCGAACTACTTCTTTCTCCACAGAGGGCTGGTCACCTCCTCCCCATACCGTGCTGCAGAGTGCAGCCATCTGGGAGCTGACCTTGTCTGTGAAGATAGAGGCAAAAAAAGCATTGAGTACACTAGCTTTCTCCACATCCTCTGTCACTAAGTTCCCTCCCTCATTCAGCAAGGGGCCCATACTTTCCTTGACTTTCTTCTTGTTGCTCACATACCTGAAGAAACCCTTCTTGTTACTCCTAACATCTCCGGCTAGCTGCAACTCCAAGTGTGATTTGGCCTTCCTAATTTCACTCCTGCATGCCTGAACAATATTTTTATACTCCTCCCTGGTCAATTGTCCAATCTTCCACTTCTTGTAAGCTGCTTCTTTGTGTTTAAGACGAGCAAGGATTTCACTGTTAAGCCAAGCTGGTCGCCTGCCATATTTACTTTTCTTTCTACACATCGGGATGGTTTGTTCCTGCAACCTCAATAAGGATTCTTTAAATAATAATCCACCTTAATTGATTTGTCTCGTTAGAGTTGGTATGGCAACCCACATCTTTTCATGTTCTCTCTCTCTCTGTGTATATAGATGCATGGAGTGGAAATATATCTTCCTACTGTATTTTCCACTCCATGCATCTGATGAAGTGGGTTTTATCCCATGAAACCTTATGCCCAAATAAATTTGTTAGTCTCTAAGATGCCACAAGTACTCCTCGTTCTTTTTGAGTACCCTCAGTTTCCACTAAAAACAATGTTGTAAAACATTGGTGTAAAATGCTATGGGATCATTTGTTCTGAGCCCTTGACAACAGGGTAGGGTTGAGTGGAAGTGCCAGAGGTGGAGGTGCAAAGTGCTTCTGCATTGAGCTAGTTATGCTTGTTTGTATGGAGGAAATGGTGGGGTCAGGTTAGAGTGCGAACATCTTGCATGTGTGTCTGTGTTGGGGGTGGTGGATTAGGTTCGCGCTGCACGTTAACCCAAAAACCGCCGCCCCTCCCTTTTCAATTGCCAACCAGTTTTAAATTGCCAGCCCAAAGGCTGTTTGTTATGGGAAATGAGGGGGTTGCTGTTTGAAACCATTCCCACATGTTATGAAGGTTAAAGAAGCCTATAGACTGTGGCTTACCATGGCTGCCTGCAAGCTGAATTCTGTTGCCCGCCGGACCTGCTTGTGTGATCTCTCACAGCAAACCGGCAGACCCTCAATATAACAGGCAAAGTGCAACCTTGGACCAAATTCACATGTGATATGTAATGTTTGGAGCATTGTTCTCTAATATGTGTCTTTTAAACTACTCCTCTCCCATTTGTTTCCTCCCGCAGCTGCAAATGTTTCAACGCCACCCCTTTCATCACCGTCCCAGAGGCTAGCGAAGATTAGAAGTAAAAAAAAAAAAAGGAATCGAGACGATATGTTCTCAGAACTCATGGAATCCTCCCACACTGAAGCTGCCCAGCAGAATGTGTGGAGGCAGACACTGTCGGAGTCCAGGAAGGCAGAATTTGATCGCACGGACAGGTGGTGTGCTGAAGACAATGACTGGCGGGATGAAGAGAGACAGCGGCGGGATGAAGAGAGTAGGTGGCGTCAGTGTGCAGAGAGATGGCAGGATGCAATTCTGAGGCTACTGGAGGATCAAACGGAAATCCTCCGGCTTATGGCTGAGGAAAGGCGTAGGGTTCAGGAAAGGCCGCCTGAGCCCAGACCGCCGCTACAGCCCCTGTGTAACCAACAGCCCTCCTTCCCGAGTCCCATAACCTCATCCCCGAGATGCCCAAGAACGCGTTTGGGTGGCCTCCGTGCACCCAACCACTCAAGCCAAGAGAACAGTCCAAGCAAGAAAGGGCTGGCATTCAATAAATTTTAAAGTGCTGTGTGTCCTTGTCCTTCCCTCATCCCCTCCTCCACCACCCATCCTGGTGCTTCCCTTCCTCCACCACCCATCCTGGTGCTTCCCTTCCTCCACCACCTATCCCGGGAGACTGTGGCAGTTACCCCCATAGTTCCCCCTCTGTGTTTTACGAATTAATAAAGAATGCATGATTTTTAAGCAACAATGACTTTATTTCCTCTGCAAGCGGTGACCGAGGGCGGGAGGGCAGGGCGGTTTGGGTAAAGGGAAGTAGAGTGAATAAAGGGGTGGGGCTTTTCATTACTGGGGAAAAACAGAACTTTCACACAGCATTCTGGCCATTCATGAAACTGGTTTTCAAAGCTTCCCTGATGCGCAACGCACCCTGCTGTACTCTTGTAATAGCCCTGGTGTCTGGCTGCGCATAACCAGTGGCCAGGTGATTTGCCTCAACCTCCCACCCCGCCATAAACGTCTCCCCCTTACTCTCACAGATATTGTGGAGCGCACAGCAAGCAGTAATAATAATGGGAATATTGTTTTCACTGAGATCTAACCTAGTCAATAAACTTCTCCAGCGAGCTTTTAAACGCCCAAATGCACATTCCATCACCATTCTGCACTTGCTCAGCCTATAGTTGAAAAGGTCCTGACTACTGCCTAGGCTACCTGTGTATGGCTTCATGAGCCATGGCATTAAGGGGTAGGCTGGGTCCCCAAGGATAATTATGGGCATCTCAACATCCCCAACGGTTATTTTCTGGTCTGGGAAGAAAGTCCCTTGCTGCAGCAGCTGAAACAGACCAGAGTTCCTGAAGATGCGAGCGTCATGTACCTTTCCCGGCCATCCCACGTTGATGTTGGTGAAACGTCCCTTATGATCCACCAGTGCTTGCAGCACTATTGAAAAGTAACCCTTTCGGTTTATGTACTCAATGGCTTGGTGGTCCAGTGCCAAGATAGGGATATGGGTTCCGTCTATCGCCCCACCACAGTTCGGGAACCCCATTGCTGCAAAGCCATCCAGTATGAGCTGGAGGATCAAACGGAAATCCCAGACTCACAACCCTTGGTACAAGCAGCTTGGTGATCGCCCTGGCTACTTGCATGACAACAGCCCCCACTGTAGATTTTCCCACTCCGAATTGATTCGCGACTGACCGGTAGCTGTCTGGCGTTGCAAGCTTCCACAGGGCTATCTCCAGTCGCTTCTCTACTGTGAGGGCTGCTCTCATCTTGGTATTCTGGCGCTTCAGGGCAGGGGAAAGCAACTCACAAAGTTCCATGAAAGGGCCCTTACGCATGCGAAAGTTTCGCAGCCACTGGGATTCATCCCAGACCTGCAGCACTATATGGTCCCACCAGTCTGTGCTTGTTTCCCGGGCCCAGAATCGGCGTTCCACTGTATCAACAAGCCCCATTACCACCATGATGTCCACCTTGCGGGGGGGGCCTTTTTTGAGAGAGGTCTGTGTCCATGTCCTCATCACTGTCCTCAGGGTGCTGCTGTCGCCTCCTCGCCTGCTGTAGCTCTAGCAGCTCCTGGTTCTCGTTCTCCATATACTCCTGGACAATGCGCGTGGTGTTCATAACGGTGATAACAGTTGCAGTGATCTGATCATGCTCCATGCTTTCCCTGGTATGCTGTTTGCAGGACAGCAGAGTGGGAGCAGAAGCGGTGGGTGGATAACAATGGTGTCAGCAATATGGCACCCGCATGAAAAAAGGCGCGAAAGGATTTTTGGCTCCCCCCTCAGTTGCTTTCACGGAGGGAGGGGGGAGCAAGGGTTAGGCTCATTTCCTTCTAGCAGCAGATGGTACAATATGCTTGATAGCCATCATCATCTTCTGGCCCCCTCAAGGATTGAACTCGCAACCCCGGGTTTAGCGGGCCAACGCTCAGACCTCTGAGCTAGCCCTCTGCCCATGTTCCAGGCAGTACTGAATCTCCCTTAAACAAAACGTAAAAAAGAGAATGACCAGAGTCACTCTGATCACTCCCATTTATGTCCAAGCGCCCCCGGACAGCCACAACATAGGCCGCCGCTCTGATTGCCAGGAAACTTAGGTGGAGAAGGTTATGTATCAAAACAACAATGATAATGGTGAAAAGAAAGATATGGGTATGATTGGCCAATAATGCTATTCTGTTATCTGGTCTCCCATTTTTTATGTCTAAAAGGCCCATCTGACTTCATCCCCCCCATCGATTCCATAAATTCGGGTTTTAATATATCGACTTCTATAATTTCGACCTAATTCTGTAGTGTAGACGTACCCTAGTTGACTTGGAAGGTGGGGAAGACCCTCATATTATGCACTTCCAGATATGACTATGAACTGCTGAGGCAAATTAGTTTACTGCATTGGTATTGGATCCTGAGAGTTAAAGTCTACCTGCAACTCTGGCTGAAGCCAACGGGACTTATTATTGTTTACCACCATCTGTCAGGATTGGACTTTTAGTGAACTGTATGTCCATGTTAACACACTACAATAAAGAAATGCTATTGTATCAATTTCCCACCTAGGGGTTCAAGTATATGAGTTGCTGAGAGCCCTCAACTAAACCACTCTTCTGAGGTCATAATTGGATCTTCTTTAAACCTATATGGTACTTAACACCTAGAATGATTTAATTTGTATGTCTGCTGCATATTGATTCACCACCACTTAAAACCACAATTAAAATCAATTTGTAAGACTCATCATGTGTGCCTGCAGGTGTGACAGACTACAGTGGTGTAATGCCATTCCCAAGGTGCTTTGGGGAAATAACATCACAGACAGTCAATTAACAGAGTCAGTTTTCAGCAGTATTACAGAAATACCTTAATTTGGTGGTTTGACAATGAGGCATTTTTGGAAAGGAAAACTTCAACTGTACCAGCAGCTTGCATCTGAAAGTTTCTGAATCTCTTCAGTCGCCCAATAATTAATAGAAATATCAATCAGTGTGTTTATTTTCTAAAAATAAAAATAAATGGAGAGACACATGAAGAACATGGCATTAAGTTCACAAAAGCAAATTATTCATAATACACACACTGTATATAGGTATAGACAGATAAATATGAAATAGAGATATAGGAAATAGAGAAGTGTGGTATAAAGGCTTTATTATCATGGTACACAGAAGGTTTATTATTTGGTAATGCAAGCTCAAATGAGTGATGATAAAACCAACATTCCCCACACCTTCACGTATTCTATATGTCTCATGCAGTTCACAGAAAGATCTGGGTTGGAGAAATATTTTCATAATTTTTTTAAAAAATTATTTGTTTTGGAGGAGGTGGTGTTAACTCTCCGCCCACACACACACACATACACACGCACGCGCGCACACACACACACACTATACATGCAAAGCCAGACTTCCCTTAGTACCATGAGACAAACTGCAAAGGCTGCAGCAAGAAAGAACATTTTAACAAATACAATTCAGGAAACCTCTCAAAAATGACCTAAAACAGCATTTCTATAAATAGTAGTGTTGTAATTTTTAGGTCCGCTATCTCAGGACTTTCTAGAGCTGAAGGATGAATATCTATTCCATTGGGAAGCTGGGATTCTCCCCCTTTAAATATACTGGGGCAGATCCTCAGTTGGTATAAATTATCATAGCTCCGCTAACTTTAATGGAGCTGCGAAATTTCACACCAGAGGAGGCCAAGCCTTGCTGTTTGTAACCCTTTGTTTTTTTCAAGATACTGGACCTTAAGCCTGTCTCTGGAGCAGGACTGAATGTTACCTGTTCTGGGCTTTGGGAAAGTGTAATGTGAAGGTAAATTCTGCACTTGAAGAGAAAAGGGGGACATTTTTCTGGATGGATATTAAAAAAAAAATGGGAACAGTGAGGGAGAAAAATTTTGTATGATGTAGAAAGAAGTCCCCGACCACCAGCTATCAATTAAATAATTTTTAAATAAATTGTGTTATACCAATAAAATAAAACTGAAATGAAACATTTGTACACTAGGTTAAGGTTCAGGCTAAATAAATAATTGGGTTTGCTGAATCATTTCAGTAGCTAAGCATTTAAAAGCTAGGCCAAAAAAGAATCTGCCCCATGTACATTTGAACACTCCTCCATTCACAAGGGTGTGTTTAATCCAGGTACTGTACATACTGTAGTACAACTCTATAGATATTTCAGTTCAGGCCAGACAGAGAGTGCTGTCCTGGAACAATCCCTCCCTAGCTCCTGGCTATTCAATGATTGCACATACACCGTCTTTTGTTTGGGTCCCATTCCATGGGTCTTTGGGGTGATTTGTGCCCAATATGCCTAAGGGGGAGCAGATCATTTGCCTCTCTGAATGCAGGGACTACAATTGTAGCTTGCTCTTGCTCAAAGGGCAAGAGGGAGGAAGTTCGTTATACCCCACATGCCTCCCACCCTGCAAAACAGAACTTGACCCTTATTTACTGTTCTCCAAGTAATTCACTGTCCTTCCAACCAAGATCTTCAACCAATGTGAGTTCACTGATAGAGCAAAGACATACATAGAAATGCTACTCTTCAGAGGCCATACTCCAAAATCCTAATAATCCCTACTGTGACTGGGGTAACTAATGACAATCTCATAACCATGGCTGTTTGGTGGCCTGTCTGGTTGTCACCTCTCACAAGCACTAACATTTGCTTAATACAAAAACAAACACACAACATAATAAAACTCATAAATTCCCATGCTTGTGGATTGGCCAGGTATTTGAAGGATAGTTCTGGGTACTTCCCCACTTTCAGAATTTTACTTCTTGAGGATGTTACTGAAGAAAGAACATATCAAATAGATTAACATGTTTATTTGAATTCTTTGCAAGTGCACTGGGCAATATTTGTTTTTTTCTCATTACTGACATTCTTCAAATAACATTAACTTCTTCATTGTAGAACAAAGTGTATACACCTGAAGTAGCCACTCTGAAAAAATTGAATATTTCTTAATCATGTCATTTGATGATATAATATAAAGAAATGCTATTTAATCAGCTGGATTCCATAAAAGGGGGTGTCATCTAATAACATCTCTCCTGACTAGAAATTCTAACAAATTATTTCTGCAAATGGGACAAAGGGCAATTCTATTGTTTTTTTAGGAGGTGGCAAGTGATGTAGCTGGAACCTAGGCATATTTTTGCCTAGTTTCTTAAAAGCTGTAAACCTCATTAGCATCCCATCATGTTTCCTGTGTGCAAAACCCAGCAGGCACTGGACATCTGGGAACAAGCTGCAAAAGCAGATTAATCATTACCTTTTTTCGTGATATGGTTCAAACATAGCATTGATCTGTTTATTCCTGGCAATTATACTTTCCTTCTAAATCTCCAACCCCTTCATCTGTATAAAAATAGTAATGCTAATATAAAGACTGTCAAATTCTGGTACAGGCTGTTTACTAAAAAAAACCTGGCTATATATTTTTGAATAGATGATGCAGGTTCTCTCACTTTTTTCATCTCTGTTATCTGCAATAATTTGATGCTAGACGGAAGCAGTCAACCACTAGCATTCTCTTGGGAATAACTTGCCATGCCACTTCTATATCCAGCTAGTGTGTCTAATCTACAGCATGTCTTCCTTCAAGAAACAACCAGTGTCTTTATCGCTAAATAAAGGGAACTCACTTGCCTGGCATAATCAAAATCAACTTCTTGGCCGTACATTTATCTGTCAACTTCCATCACACACGACACAGGTACCAGAGGATTTGATTAATGAGGAGTATAAGGAAGCACTAGTGCTGAGGTGTTAAGGCAGAACAACAGCTAATAAAGCTGTCTCTTTAAATATGCTTTCTAGTCTGTTAAAGTGACATATCCATTAATAGTTACAGATTCTTAAGTGACTTTTCAAATGACACCATAAGTTATCAATGGAAAAACAGTGATAGAAACTGCAGACAAAAAACTAGATCTATAAAACTCCATTCCCTTCCACAAATATTGTGTCATATTTGTACCCTCCAAATTCAGGGTATTGCATATCAGAGGCTTATAGCCCATATTCAGTACACTGA
Source organism: Chelydra serpentina (assembly GCA_037349315.1). Lineage (NCBI taxonomy): Eukaryota > Metazoa > Chordata > Testudines > Chelydridae > Chelydra > Chelydra serpentina. The sequence goes on along the minus strand of JBAIAC010000028.1, from coordinate 11,425,881 downwards.
CAGTATTTAAAAATTCAGGGCACTACTCACTATTCTGTTCTCCAAGCAACCATGGCACTCTCATTGATGTCACCAGCAGTCAAGTTGCTGAACCATGTGTGTGTTCTATATGGACCTCAGAAATTACAAGAAGGTTTCGTCCAACAAGCACACAAGATGTAAAAGTATTATTGACTGGAACTGTTTGAGTGATTGCAGAATATTTTTTTCCCAAAAAGTAAATATTATTTGACAATTAGAATTTAACGTATCGAATGTTGGATTAGATTCCCTCTCAAGGGCCTTATTCAGAAGGTATTGATGTCAGTGGAAGTCATATTGCACAGAATGTCTGTGTTTTTCAAAAGCAGCAAAGAGTCCTGTGGCACCTTACAGACTAACAGACCTATTGGAGGATAAGCTTTCATGGGTGAATACCCACTCCCTAAGGAAATTAGGCACTCAGCTCTCATAGAAATTCAGTGAGTGTTGGGTGCCTGGTTTCGTCCTACTACTTGAAAATCCCAGACTCTGTTGTGCCTTTAAGTCCTGGTGAAGTACAATGCCTGAAGAGCCCAGGGAGTGTTGCCTCTGTACCCACCTTTTCAAGAGGGAAGCTCACATTGCACCCAGGCAAGACCAGCTCCACTGGCTGACACAGGGGGGACTAGAGAAACTATGGTCCCATCCCATTTATGCATTTTACATCCACTTTGGACAGTTTAGTGCCAACTGTGGCACAACCCTTGCATAATCATTGTACTCAGGGAAGTGCGTGTTGCACCATCATTTTGCACGGGGATGGAAAAGTGCATGACCAGACACAACATTGCTGTTAATAGTGGAAGAGCAGCCTGCCAGGGAGCAGATTTGAAATGCAGTTAAATCGGGGAACTCCTTCATAACCCTTTCCATTCTGCCTACCAAAATGCATTCTCAGTCTGGCAGCCAATGATTTGTAAAAAAAGAAAAACAACCTCAAATGTAACCCCCTTTCTCCTCCCCCCCAATAGAGCTAGTGACTAGGAGCCAAATTCTCTGCTGACTTGCAGCTCCATTGCTGCCAGTGGGGTCACATGGAGGTCAGGGCAAATTTGTTTTCAACATCAGTGAGTCATGGTGTTGCATTAGGTTTTTATTGCAATATACAGAATTTCTTAAACAAAATGTAAAATACTGCTGGTAGATTCAGCAAAATACATTAGGGCATGGCTCCTGGGGCCTTTCTAAAGCTTCATTATTATTCCTCTTTAAATATAATGATACGGAACAAAGATAATATAGGCATAATATAGAGATTATAGCTGGATTAACTAGTCACCGTGAATACTTTATTGGATGAAATTTGCCCTATTTCTCTTCATGAACTAGCAGCAAATAACTTTCATTTTTACAAATGTGTTATTCAGAATTATTCAAGAAGCAGATCATGCAAACATATATTAGCCTAGGGATTGCTAGCTAACTAGTCATTGTGACTGTTGCTTCTGGTACTCACTAATCATCATTTTTTCTTTTTGCCTAATGATCAGTCACCCAAGTCACATAGCATTTTAATGCTCCCTGAATGAATTACTCCCAAGTCCACAAAGAACATGCAACATGTTCACATGAACAACTCAACCTGCAGACTCAAGTATTCACCACTCTCTCTCTTTCTGCACACAGTTGTGAACAAACTTTCCTTCAGACAAATGTGCAGAAGCAACCAAAAGGGGTTGAGAGTTTTGTGAAAACCAGTTTGCATTTTGATATTTCAGCCAGTGTTTTCAAATACTCACCCCCCCTTTTTTTTTACAGTATTTATCCAGCTGTAGTAGAGAAGAACCAACCCAATCCCAGTTTAGTGATGGATTTAAAAAAAGGAAACAAAGGACCAAAGACCTCAGCTGGTCAACACAGGCTCCAGTGCAGTCACACCAATTTCCACTAACAGAGCATCTGGCCCCAAATCTTTACACTTTATTGGAACTTCCTATGCGAACCTAAAACAAGACGAAGCAGCAAACAGTTTTTCTTCTTTAGTCTAATCTTAACAAATCCAAATGGTAATTATACAAGTGAATCAAAATGAAAATAACGCATGTGAGACTGATACTAGTCTGAGGCTATCAAGTTGATTAAGAACCAATAACAACTAGAGCAGGAGAATATAACACAGAGCCCAGTCAAACTCAGCCATCGTCTCTGATAAGGTAAAATCGTTATGTGTTGAAATTCAGTCTAGAACTGAACACTCAAGACAGTCTATGATGTGTCTTCATCTGGTGGCATAATCAAAAGATCAACGATAAAATTAGTCCCAGGAATTTAAACAGGAAATTAACACTGATAATGGAAAGTAAATGTCCCCAATCCAGCCTGTTAGAACAATTTCAGCAAAATGCAGTTGCACAGAAATGTATCAGTACAGACTATGTTTTTGTCAGGAAGAGGGAGAGTGAGTGAGCAAGATTCTCTTACATTCTATAGCTTGGCAATTAGAGGCCTAGGATATAGGAAACTCAGGTTCAGGTCCCCACTCTGCAATTAAAAACACTACTCTGAATCAAAAGCTCAAGTTTCACTCCCAAAACAGACATTTCAACACAATTCCATTTTCACAAAAATGTTCAAAAGGTTTTGTTTCCGATTCCAATGCAGAATGAAAACCAATTCTGAAATCTCTAAAGTTTCTGCAGAACAGAATGGTTGTCCTCTAGTCAACTCTAGTCCCCACAATGTAACAAAGGAAAGGTTAAGAATAGTCATTCAGACATGAGCCTAGATTTAGGGGCACCTGAAACAAGTAGTCTTTTGGGGCATCAATCTGGAACGGTCACTTGCACTTGCTATTGTGGAAAGAAAATCAGCACTCACCGCTGTCCTCTTTAAAATTTATCAAGCCACTGCTTCATGCCTCTCATTGCATGGATGCCCATTTAACTACATGGAGGTTTGTGTCTTGCTTCCTGCCTCCTGTGATTTAACAACAGTGATGATAATGTCTCTGATTCCTTATTCGGTAAGTAGAGGGTGTCCTTTGTCTGTTTTCTTTGAAGTGAAGTAAATTCTACACTTTCAATTCACTAATGAAACCCCCTGCCAAGAGATCTCCCATTTCTGTCCTAATTATTTAAATCAGTCTTGCAATATGAAATGATGTGGGAGTCTTTCATGCATAGGCCTATTACAAAGAAAGAAAATGGACCAGATCCTTAGCAGGTGTAAAGCAGTATTTAGGGTCCCAAATTCCCATCTAACTATCTGAGAGCAGAAAACACAAAAACATCTTTAGCCAGTAAAATTACATCTGCCAAGAATAAGAAAATATTTCAAAACATTTGTTTTCATCACTTAATTCCAATGGGATTAGCTCCATTGCCCAAACAAAGCCAATAATAATACATACATTTTTCATCTAATTGTACCCATAAGCCTTCTTCCTCTTTGTACACCTAAAAGAATAAAAGATAAATAACTAAAAACACAACATATACAGTGATTTTTCAACTAATGATGAGAATCCATGGCCCACAATCCTTAAAAGTATCTTCAAGAGAAATATGCTACCATCTCTGCAGACAGCATTTCAAATTAAAATGTTTGATGTCCCAACTATAAGCCGATCAAGTGTCATTTGCAGACAGAAAATGCAACAGAATCATCATCCAAAATTACAGTCAGAAGAACAGAGTCATTCCACTTAAAAAAAAATCTGCTGCTGATAAATAATGAAAAATGACAGCACCTGCTTCTCATCTTTGTCATTTTGAAGTAGAGAACTCTGATCCTCCAACAAAGTAAGGGGAGGTAGACATTGTAATCATCAATCGCATTGCCAGAGAGAGCAAATTACATATTAGTAACCAAAAATGAACAAGACGAATAAAATAGTGGGATGAAAACCAATGGGGAAAAGTTTCCTTGACTCCCTTCCCAAGCCTTAGAGATAAAATACAAACCAGAATTTAATAATCCAAGCTAAATTTTAAATTGTGCTGTGAGCACTTACCCAAGACATGGTTTATTGAAAACATTCTTTCCTGACTTTGAGCTGTACAAAGCATGTTAAATCCACACACCATCAGCAGTATTAATTGATATATATTGTAATGGTGCCCAAATTGTGCTGAACTCATTACAAACCTATAGGGAGAGACAGTCTCTGTAAAGAGGAGTTTACAATTTAAAAGAAAAATAAACAGATGAAAGATGTAGGAAGCGATGGAATACAAAAGCAAAAGGAGAGATTCTGTCATGATTACTCATGTGGAGTAGCTATGTATTTCATGAATAGTTCCATTGAAATTCACCTGAATGCAGGTACTACTCAGCATAAATAAGGGTGGCAGAATCTGACCCAATGTGATCAGGGAAAGCATTGGCACCTATTTTGCTAAATTCCTTTTTTAAAAATATAGGAGTCTAAATGAAAGCCCACTGAAGTCAACAGAAAGACTCCATTGACTGCAGTGGGCTTTGGATGAGGTCTACATAGACTTATCTCAAACTGCAGCAAAGCTGCCTACTCACGTTTAATTATTAAATCAATACAAACAAAGAAACAAATCATCTTGACTATTTTTATTAAACCTCAGGCTTCATGGTTTAAGTCAATCTCTAAGTATTAGAGATTAGGATGAGACAAAGGGTGAAATTCTGGCTCCATTGACTTCAATACAGCCAGGATTTTACCTGTAATGTTGGAAGCAATTATCCCACATGTGTCTACTTCAGGGTTCTTGTACCTTCCTCTAAAGCATCTGGAGCTGGCCACTGCCACAGACAAGAAACTGGACTAGATGGACCCAGGGTCTGATGCAGTCTGGCAATTCCTACATTTCTATATATATTCTCTTTAAAGCTTACCTTCTTTTTCCTTTCATGCTTGCCTGTTTTCTCTGTGAGGTCAGTGAGTGAGTGGGGGAGGGCACATGACTCTCTTGAACCTCCCCTCCAGGTGTGTATCTCTCTCTCTGTCCATTGATCCTCTCTGTTAAACATACTAAGCTGCAGTTCAGCAGTTTTCGTGACACTGTCAATCTGTAACTGTTATTAGGTATATATAATTCACTGGCAAAATTTACTTTTTGTCCACATAGTGCCACATTTCTAAAAAGTAACCAGCTGCCCCACTGCCACACTGTACAGAAGTCACCTTCCCCAATTTTACTTTATTTTTCTGATGAGATAAACACCTATCACGTGTTATTGGGACAAGCCCTTATTTAAAGGATAGCACGTTCTGCTACTGCTAGGTTACTTTCACAGACCATTTTTCACTGCCAACATCACGTAGAAAACCTTCAAAAGTTTCTATTAAGTGAAGCCACTTAGAACTATAGGCCAGATCTTGAGGCTTGCATAGCTTTACTGACTTTCATGGACATATGCTGGTTTATACCAAAGAAGGAGCAATCCCATTTTAACTCTGTTTCATCCCTTGTTCTTGACATAGATTATTACAGTTTATTACATTGCATAAAAAGCCACCCCAAGAAATATGCAATGCTGTTAAGTGATGGTAGAACTGGCGTGCAATCTTTCCACGGGAGTTGGTGCTTGATGCTCCACTGTAGTGTTACTAGTATTACATCCTGACTAATAAGATCCGCTATTATTTCACTACCCGTGATTATTTATTCAGTCTGACAGCTTGAAGAAAATTATCAGTGATGTCATGATCAAAACAATGCACCTAACACATTCTGCACAGTTCATTTAAAATACTTGATAACATAGCAATAAGAATTGCAGTCCCTCTAAAATTGGGACCTTGCCCCGATGATTCTGCAGATCAAGCCATCAGATGAGAGGTGGACACATTTTTATGATCCAGTGTGGCAGCGAGTGTAATCATTGCTAGTTTTATTCCCTAATTGGGACACTAATGTCTAGATACAATGGTGATGGCCAAATTCCAAATGCCTATGATAGATATTGATAGGTGTACATTTCATTAGGAGAAACACGGGAAGATGTGATCACTAAAATTACAATTCAAAGGCTTGAAGCATTTTTTCAGAAACCATGAGACTCAAAAACCTTTCATCCTAATTTCCGAGGCTAAATAGGAAGGATATCTCACCAAGGGCTCCACTCCTGCCAGAAACTTAGAAAATTAGAAACTTCCATTGGCTCCAATGGGCGGACTCAGCTCTCCTTGTGGGTCTAACAATAAAAGGAATACATACATGCAAGATTACAGAAAGGCACTCAAGAGCCACAACAAAAACTGATGAATCTCCTTCTATAGATTACATGAAAAAAAACCAGCTTTGTTGAAACACTGCATTGCTACAAAGATCAGCATAGTTTTGGAAAAATGACTTCTGTGCCTTTAGCTGAACATTCCCAATCATTGGGAAATGGAGCCAGCTTTCTTGGATTCTGCTCCCACCTCAACCACTGGCTCACAGTCTTACCTTGGGCAAATCATTTGCCTATTTTATGCTGAATAATGCTTAGCTACCTCTCAGGAGTGTTGCAAAATATAAGGAATAAATTCTTATAACCACTTATTCTTGGACAAAGGAGACTATGTATCACATTAATTGTTATGTAGTATTATTAGTATTTTATTTAGATAACACTCAGAAGTATGTTAGACATGTACTAACAGGCTTAAGAGGCTTTATGAGATAGGAACTGACCTAAAGTGCATATAGTATAAATAGATAATGAATAGTTTAGATGGTGTGAAAAAGAAATGCAACTCACTATTTTTTTAACTTTTGTCTTTATTAGAAAGTCTTAATCCTCCCCTGGCTCCATGATAGAGGGGATGAAAAAATGAAAGTTTAAACCTTTAATTACAGGATTTACCTTCTTGGCTGCAAAAAGTAACTCTTTAATGTATTGGGAAGAGTTAAATAAGAAACCACTTGCTGTGGTCTTGAGCTTGAAAGACACAGAACTTGTAGTATAGAGGAACACACACCTGAGCTCCATTAATATAACAAAGTATAATCAGTATGCAGTGATTTACACCTTTAAGAACCCCTAGGCTAGGACATGGATAGCCTATATTTTCACCATGGTTTTGGCAAGCATAAAACTCGCATATTCAATGCAATACAAAATATTAGGATAAGCTCTGTTGAAACTAGTTGCGTGTGCTTCGACTCAGCTCTCCGATTTATTTTAAGGGTAAAAATCTTTAAGAAAAGAAAGTATATTATTTTCCCAACTATTTCAAGGTGGATAGATATTTTCTTTTTCACCTGAGGAATAGTAGAGTCTTAAAAGAACATTTACACTTCTACCTTTTAAAAATAAATAAATAGAACTTCTAGCTACATTCCTTGATATCAAATAAGAACAAGTTACTCACAAATATATGTCACGTTTTTTCAGAAAAATTCTAAATCACAACTCTCCCTCACATGGAAACAATTTCTGCCTGCAGAAAATAGGAAGAAATATCAGCTCCCAAAAGATATGTCTTCTCTTTGATAACTGCAATTGTGGAGGTATACAGCAATTGACCAGGGATTTTCTGTGTGTAAATTAACGTCTTTGTTTTTAAACACTCAACCCACAAATGATTTAAGCCAATATCAATCTTTAAATATCAGTCTGTACTATTTTAAGATAAATGGACATTGCTACCAGAGAGTTGTGTGAGATGCTCACATGGAATCCTGGGGTACAAGTGGCTTATTCAGCAGCATGATTATTAATAACTGTGTTTAATTAATAAATAAAGGACAAGTGAAAAATAACACAGGAAATGTTTTACTTTCTATCCCTACTGGGAACAAACGAGTGGGCAATAGGCAACATTTTTAGCCTATTTTAGGTCAATAGAAAAAAACAACATTGGTCTCATCTTATCTTCCCCTTCTGCTTGATGCTGCAGTAAAGCCATAATAAAGAGGAAGAAGGTGGGAGAGGAGAGCATTTACTGCTGTCACCCTCCCTGGAGAATCCCACCATGGATACAGCCAGCTTCCGCTTCTGGTCAGGGCAACATAAGAACACTTTTTGGTGAAGGTTCTTTCATGCCTTGGCTGACCTTTCCTTTCCTTTCTAGGGCTGAATGGTCATACTGACTCAGACCAATGGTCTATCTAGCCCAGTATCCTGTCTTGCAACAGTGACCTGTGTCAGACACTTCAGAGTGAGTGAACAAAACAGGGCAATTTATTGAGCGATCCATCTCCTGTCCTCCAGCCCCAGCGTCTGGCAGTCAAGAGGTTTAGGGACATCCGGCACATGGGGTTGTATTCCTGACTGTCTTGGCTAATAAACATTGATGAACCTATCTTCCATTAACTTATCTAATTCTTTTTTAAACCAGTTATACTTTTGGCCTTCACAACATCCCCTGGCAATGACTTCCACAAGCTGACTGTGTATTGTGTGAAGAAGTACTTCCTTTTGTTTGTTGTATAACAACAAATATTGTGCCTATTAATAACATTGGGTGACTCATGTTTTTTGTGTTATGTGAAGGGATGAATAACATTTACTTATTCACTTTCTCCATACTGTTCATGATTTTATTGGCCTCTATCATATCCCCCCTAGATATTTCTTTTCTAAGCTGAACAGTCCCAGTTTTTTAATTTCTCCTCATATGGAAGTTGTTCCATACCCCTAATAATTTTTGCTGCCCTTCTCTGGACTGTTTCTAATCGTAATATATCGTTCTTGAGATGGGGGAGGGGACCAGAACGGCACTCATTATTCAAGGTATGGGCATACCGTGGATTTATGTAGTGGCATTCTGATATTTTCTGTCTTATTATCTATCCCTTTCCTAATGGTTCTCTGTTAGCTTTTTTGACTGCCATTGCACATTGAGCAGATGTTTTCAGAGAATTATCCACAATGTCTGCAACATCTCTTTCTTGAGTGGCAACAGCTAATTTAGACCCCATCATTTTGTATGTATGGTTGGGATGATGTTTTCCAGTGTGTATTACTTTGCATTTATCAACACTGAATTTCATCTGCCATTTTCTTGCCCAGTCACCCAGTTTTGTGAGATCCCTTTGTCACTCTTCACAGTCAGCTTTGGACTTAGCTATCTTGCGTAATTTAGTATTGTCTGGAAAATTCACCACCTCACTGATCACCCCTTTTTCCAGATTGTTTATGAATATGGTAAATAGCACTAGTCTCAGTACAGATCCTTGGAGACTCTGTTAGTTACCCCCTCCACTATGAAACTGACCATGTATTCCTATTCTTTGTTTCCTATCTTTTAAACAGTTATTGACCCATGAGAGGACTTTTCCTCTTATTGCATGACTCCTTATTTTGCTTAAGAGCCTGTGATGAGGCACCTTGTTAAAGTACACTATATCCAAGTACACTATCTCCACTGGATCAGCCATGTTTGTTGACTTCTCCCCCAAAGAATTCTAATAGACTGGTGAGGGATAATTTCCCTTTACAAATGCCATTTTGACTCTTCCCCTACATATTGTGTTCATCTATGAGTCTGATAGTTCTGTTCTTTACTATAATTTCAACCAATTTGCCTGGTACTGAAATTATACTTACCAAATGATAATTGCCAGGTTTGCCTCTTGAGCCTTTAAAAGAAAAATCATTTTATATTAGCCTAAGCTCCCTCTAAGCTGCGTGGCTGTGTGGCCGCCCAGCAGGCTATCAAGTGCCCCGCACTTCAGATGTCCCTCCTCCCACTACTAAGCTGCTCCTGCCCTCTGCCTTGGAGCCCCTGGCCAGCTGCTCCTGGGAGCCTCCTGCTTGCTGTGCAGAGCAGTGCGGGAAGGAGAGGTGCTGATGTCAGGGTGTCCCACTGCCCCTGTACCGCATCTCCACAGAGTTGGGGGGAGGGGGGACATGACAGGGCTCAGGATGGAGGAAGCTTGCTGGAAGCTGTTGCTATATCTGAACAAGCACGCTTCAGACTGCTGAGTGCCGATCTACTTAAAAGGGCAGCGTACTTAAAGGGGCAGAACGTATGTCTGTCTGCCTCTCTCTCTCACACACACACATACAGAGTGTGTCTGTCTCTCTCTCACACAGAGTGTGTCTGTCTCTCTCATGTGACACACACAGTATCTGTCTCGCGCGCACACACACACACACGCAGTCTTTCACACTCACCTCCCAATACATACTTGTATTATTGTTGTTGTTGTTACGTGAGACTTCTTTCAGTGTGTTTTAGTTTTTTGACTGGTCTATGCATTTCATAATTTTTATTTCTTTCCTATGCTTAAATTTAATTCTTTGAGTAGTGAGTTCTAAAATGCCTAACCTGTCCTGGCTGGAGTAATTATCCCTATGGTAACTTTTTAAAAAGATATATTTTATCTAGGTTTTTTGTTTCTCCTGGTGGCGCATATCTGCACTTTACCTCGATATGGTGCACATATAACAACATTCATTCCGCACATAGATGGAAAAAATTAGAGGTAACAATGATATTAGCTATCATCCAGTCATTTGGTACAGAAGCTGATTCAAGCAATAGTTTACATACCATAGATAGTTGTTCTGCAATTTTGTATTTGAGTCTTTTGAGAACTCTTGGGTGGATACCATCTGGTGCTGGTGACTTATTACTGTTTATTTTATCAGTTTGTTCCAAAACCTCCTGTTGACTCCTCAATCTGGGACAGTTCCTCAGTTCATCACCTAAAAAGAATGGCTCAGGTGTGGGACTCTCCCTTACATCCTCAGCAAGTATTCACTTAGCCTATGTCTACACTACCACTTGTCGGTATAACTTATGTTACTCAGGGGTATGAATAAGCCACCCCTCTGAGCGACATAAGTCACACACACCTAAGCACCGGTGTGGACAGCGCTATGTCGGTGGGAGAATTTTTCCCACTGACACAGCTGCCGCCACTTCTTGGGAGCGGATTAATTAAGTTGACAGGAGAGCAGCTACAGTATAGAGCTTACAGTGGCATGCCTGCATTGGTGCAACTGTGCTACTGTAAGGCCTGGTCTACACTAAGAGTTTATGTCGAATTTAGCAGCGTTAAATCGAATTAACCCTGCACCCGTCCACACAACGAAGCCATTTATTTCGACATAAAGGGCTCTTAAAATCTATTTCTGTACTCCTCTCCGACAAGGAGATTAGCGTTAAAATCGATATGGCCATGTCGAATTAGGGTTAGTGTGGACACAATTCGACGGTATTGGTCTCCGGGAGCTATCCCACAGTGCACCACTGTGACCTCTCTGGACAGCAGTCCGAGCTCGGATGCTCTGCCCAGGTACACAGGAAAAACCCCGGGAACGTTTGAATTTCATTTCCTGTTTCGCCAGTTTGAATTTCATTTCCTCTTTGGCTATCGTGGTGAGCTCATCAGCACTGGTAACGATGCAGAGCTCTTCAGCAGAGGTGACCATGCAATCCCAGAATCGAAAAAGGGCTCCAGCATGGACCGAACGGGAGGTGTTAGATCTGATAGCTATATGGGGAGATGAATCCGTGCTATCCGAACTATGTTAGAAAAAACGGAATGCAAAAATATATGAAAAAATCTCCAAGGCCATGATGGACAGAGGATACAGCAGGGATGCGACGCAGTGCCGCGTGAAAATTAAGGAGCTCAGACAAGCGTACCAGAAGACCAAAGAGTCAAACGGACACTCCGGGTCACAGCCCCAGACATGCCGCTTCTACGCTGCGCTGCATGCCATTCTGGGGGGGGGGGGCGCCACCACCACCCCACCCCTGTCCATGGACTCCGACGATGGGGTATTTTCATCAGTTGCTTCATCTGAGGTTTTTGCGGACGGGGAAGATGATGATGGAGATGATGATGAAGAGGTAGTGGAGAGCGCACAGCACACCGATTTCCCCGACAGCCAGGATCTTTTCATCACCCTGACAGAAATACCCTTCCAACCCTCCCAAGGCAGTATCCTGGACCATGAAGCCAGAGAAGGCTCATCAGGTGAGTGTATCTTTTGAATTGAAAACACATGGTTTAAAAGCAAGTGCTTTTTAATGATTAATTTGCCCTGAGGACTTGGGATGCATTCATGGCCAGTACAGCTACTGGAAAAGTCTGTTAACATGTCTGGGAATGGAGTGGAAATCCTCCAGGGACATCTCCATGAAGCTCTCCTGGAGGTACTCTAAAAGTCTTTGCAGAAGGTTTCTGGGGAGAGCAGCCTTATTCTGTCCTCCATGGTAGGAGACTTTAGCACGCCAGGCCAGTAGCAAGTACTCTGGTATCATTGCATGACAAAGCCTGGCAGCATATGGCCCCGGTGTTTGCTGGCATTCAAGCAAAATCCGTTCTTTCTCTGTCTGTGTTATCCTCATCAGGGTGATATCATTCATGGTTACCTGGTTGAAATACGGGAATTTAATTACAGGGACATTCAGAGGTGGCCGTTTCTACTGGGCTGTTTGCCTGTGCCTGAAAAGAAATCCTCCACGCAGTTTCCAGCCACACATTGGGGGTGGGGACGGGCCTTGATGATGAGCAGTTTGTGTTCGGCTACCAGGGATCTTCCCCGATACCATCCTTACGTTGGGGGCGGGGGGGGGGGAGGGGGGCACGGAGGCTAGATGCTGAGCAGTTTGCATTCAGTTACCAGGGATCTTCCCGGATACCAGCCACGCAGTGGGAGGAAGGCTAAAGCGATCATCCCAGAGAATTGGATAGCTGGGGTTAGTTTGGTTTCTGCTGCTGCACGTTAACCCGCAAAGCACAGCACTAACTGGCCAACTCAAGGGGCTTTGCTTGGAATGGGAAAGGAGGGTGCTGCTGTTAACTAAGGTTTCAGAAGCCGAAAGTCTATGGCTTACCATGGCCGCCTGGTAGCCGAATTCCATTGCCCGGCCCTGCGTGAGTGATCAGTACACCAAAGCCCCAGGCACTCAATATAAAGATGCAAAATGCGACCTTGTACTGAAAGCACATGTGCTATGTACTGTGAATGGTGGTGTTCACCACGAAAAAGTATACCCATTGTTCTGTAAAATGTATCTTTTAAAAAACTTCTCTCCCCTTTTTTCCTCCCGCAGCTGCAACTGTTTCCAGCATCCCCCTAGCATCTCCGTCCAAAAGGCTATCCCAGATAACGCGGCGAAAAAAACGCACGCGCAATGAGATGTTCTCTGAGCTCATGCAGTCCTCCCACACTGAAATAGCTCAGCAGAATGTGTGGAGGGACACAATTGCCAAATACAAGAAAGTGGGCAGTGAACGTGAGGACAGGAGGGACGACCGTGAGGACAGGAGGGACGCTCGAGATGAGAGGTGGCAGCAGGAAGATCAGAGGGCGACTGAGGCAATGCTGGGGCTACTGCGTGAGCAAACCGACACGCTCCAGCATATGGTGGAAGTTCTGCAGGAACGGAAGCAGGATGACAGACCGCCACTGCAGCCCATCTGTAACTGCCCTCACCCCTCCCCAAGACCCATAGCCTCCTCACCCAGAGTCCCAAAAACACAGGGGTGCACCCAACCACTCCACCCCGGTGGATTGCCCAAGCAGCAGAAGGCTGGCATTCAACAAGTTTTGAAGCGGCCTTTTCTTTCCCTCCTCCCCTCCGCCCGCACCCTACCCGGGCTACCTTCTCAGTTCTCTCCCTTTCTTAATAAATGTTGAATAAAGAATACGTGGTTGTTAAACAATGGTGCCTTTATTTCCTTTCAAAGCAAGGTGTGCTCGAAGGGGGGAGGGCGGGTGTTTTACAGGGAAGTAGAGTAAACAAAGGGGGCAGGTTCTCATCAAGGAGAAACAAACAGAACAGTCACTCGGTACCCTGGCCAGCCATGAAACTAGTTTTCAAAGCTTCTCTGATGCGCACCGCGTCCTGCTGTGCTCTTCTAATGGCCCTGGTGTCTGGCTGCGCGTAATCAGCGGCCAGGCGATTTGCCTCAACCTCCACAAATGTCTCCCCCTTACTCTCACAGAGATTGTGGAGCACACAGCAAGCAGCAATAACAATGGGTATATTGGTATCGCTGAGGTCTGAACGAGTCAGTAAGTTGTGTCAGCGCCCTTTCAAACGTCCAAATGCACACTCTGCCACCATTCTGCACTTGCTCAGCCTGTAGTTGAACAGCTCCTTACTATTGTCCAGGGCGCCTGTGTATGGCTTCATGAGCTAGGGCATTAAGGGGTAGGCTGGGTCCCCAAGGATCACTATAGGCATTTCAACATCCCCAACAGTTATTTTCTGGTCTGGGAAGTAAATACCTTCCTGCAGCCGTCTAAACAGACCAGAGTTCCTGAAGACGCGAGCGTCATGAACCTTTCCCGGCCATCCAACGTTGATGTTGGTGAAACGTCCCTTGTGATCCACCAGTGCTTGCAGCACCATTGAAAAGTACCCCTTGTGGTTTATGTACTGGCTGCCCTGGTGGTCCGGTCCCAGGATAGGGATATGCGTTCCGTCTATAGCCCCACCACAGTTAGGGAATTCCATCGCAGCGAAGCCATCTACTATGACCTGCACATTTCCCAGGGTCACTACCTTTCATAGCAGCAGCTCAACGATTGCATTGGCTACTTGCATCACAGCAACCCCGTAGCCTCCTCGCCTGCTTTTTCAAGTTCAGGTTATGCATTAAGTGCACGGTAATGTGCGAGGGATTTACAATGGCCATAACTGCTGCGATGATCTCGCTGGGCTCCATGCTCGCCGTGCTATGGCGTCTGCTCTTGCAATCCAGGGAAAAGGGCACGAAATGATTGTCTGCCCTTGCTTTCACGGAGGGAGGGAGGGAAGGAGGGAGTGAGGGTTGACTGATGACATTTACCCATAACTACCGCAAAAAAATTTTTGTCCCATCAAGCATTAGGCACTCAACCCAGAATTCAAATGGGCAGCGGAGACTGCGGGAACTGTGCGATAGCTATCCACTGTGCACCGCTTGGAATGTCGACGCTTGCCACGGTACTGTGGATGCACACCGCCGAATTAATGTGCTTAGTGTTGACACACACATTGACTTTATAATATATGTTCCCAAAAATCGATTTATGTAAAATCGGACTACTGTCGTAGTGTAGACATACCCTAAGCTCTCTGGGGTAGCCCTAGCCTTAGCATCTGCGCAATGGCCTCGTCTTCCTTGAGTACTCCTTTAGCACCTTGGTAGTCCATTTGCCCCACTGATTGTTTGGCAGGCTTCTTGCTTCTGATGTACTTAAAAAAAATTGCTGCTAGTTTTTGTGTCTTTTTACTAGTTGCTCTTCAAATTCAAATTGGCCTGCCTAATTATACTTTTACACTTGACTTGTCAGAGTTTATGTTCTTTTCTGTTTCCTTCCGTAAGATTTAACTTCCAATTTTTAAAAGATGTCTTTTTGTCTCTAACCACCTCTTTTACTCTGGTGTTTAACCATGGTGACAATTTTTTTTGTTCCTCTTACTTTTTTTTTTAATTTAGGGATATAAATATAGTTTGAGCCTCTTTTATGGCGTTTTTGAAAATTTTGCATGCAGCTTGCTTCCTTTTAATTTTCATTTAACTACCCTATGCAACTTGACGTTGTGCATGCTGACTTTGGCTCCCTTAAAAATCAGGGATCAAGAATACTGTGTGTTGTTGAGCCTCTGTTTATAGAGGATTTTCTGCAGCATGGTTTCAGGAGGCTGCATTTCACTGGCTTGTGTTGGGGGAACCTGTGAAGTAAATCTGGCTCCAGATCCTTATTTGTCAGTTACTTGATCAATTTAAAGTCTTCATTTTTCTTCCTAACTTCCTCCCACATTTTTGACAGTCTAACCTGAGGTTGACACTCATGGTTGTGAGCCATTCCAGACAGCATGACAGTATCAGTAAACTACAACCCATACTCGATGGGAACCATATCCTGAAAGAAATCTTTTCTGAATCCCCTTTTCTGGTCTTCAAACAACTGCCCAACTTCACCAAGCTTATAATCAGAAGCTAGCTTCCCACAGACCAGGACACAGCAACTCAAGGCTGCACTTGACTCTGCCAGAAAAACAGATGCAAAACACGCAGACATATCTCCACTGCTACGATGATCAATACCCTCCTACAATACACCTTTCAAGAACCATGGAACCTACATATGCCTATCACAACATGTGGTCTACCTCATCCTGTGCACTAAGTGTCCCAATAACAACTATGTGGGACAGTCACTACACTCTCAAATGAACTCACACAGAAAAATGATAAAAGACAAAAACACCATATCACCCATGGGTGAACACTTCTCACAAAAGAATAACTCTATATCTGACATTTCAGTCCTCATCGTCAAAGGAAATCTGCACAATGCCTTCAAAAGATGAAACTGGGAGCTTAAATTCATAACTTTGAGATACTAAAAATCATGCTCATAGTAAAGACATGGGATTTATGGCTTATTACAACAATCTGTAGCCCACTAGCCCCCTTTTTTGTCCTAAGACTGCGGAGGTGTTAACTGGTCACTTCATCTTGAATGGTCTCTTAGAATACGTGTTACTACTTATGATAAACAATCTGTTCCACCTTGTATTTAGCTGTGACATTCTGAGTACCTTTCCCAGACCTTAAGAAAAGCTAGTTGGCCCAATAAAATATATTACCTCACCTGTCTTGACTCTCTAGAGCTATGTCTACCTGAAGATAAAAAGCCCACAGCTGGCCCGTCACAGCTGGCCTGTCAGCTGACTCAGGCTCATGGGGCTCAGGCTGTGGGACTTTGTAGCTGTTTGGCTCTGGGATTCTGCAAAGCCAAACATTCTCCAGCATGAGCCCCATTGTCTATACAGCAAATTTTAGCCCCAACACCTGAGCCCCACGAGCCTCAGTCAGTTGACTCAGGCCAGCCATGGCCATTTATCCTCAATGTACCCTAAGAAATACATTAGTGAGAATTTTTTTTAAAACAAGAGTTTGGAAAGAAAATCAACCCTCATGCTTCAGGGCATAATCCAATCATCAACAGGGGTCATAAAAAACTCCCCTTTTGGGCAGTTTATTCCATAATCCACTTCAGGAGGGGTTGTACCTTCTTTTAAAGTATCTGATATTGATTACTGTCATAAATAAGAAAGTGGATTAGACAGATCCCTGGTCTAATCTGATATGATAATATATATATATATATAACACGTATTTCTGGTTAGGAAAAGATGATCAAAGCAGGGAGGTGAGGATGGGAATGAAAACAGGAGTATCCTAGTCCAGAAGAAAAACCTAAGAGCTCATTGTACTGGTGAATAGAAAATAAGATATTTGAAGCGAATATATTGCCTTTTACATTTCTGCTTTAGTACAGTGTCAGGTCATATCAGCTTTAATAAGATGAGACATATGGATACTATGCAAATGCTCTAATGCAATGTAACCAGAATACACATAAAAAATGCAAAACTAAGTGCAAAGACAGACATATTTCACCTTGCCTAAAACACACATCCACTTTCCCTTTCCTTACCCTATGTGGATAAAGACTATGATTTACTGTACACATTTCTGACAATATAAATGATGTAGCAGAGGATAATGATTCTCTGGTAAAGAAAGGAAAGTTAGAAATCTAGCAGCCGTTCTGAAATATTTAAAGGAAGTGTATGTTCTATTTTCTTAAGAAGTATGTGTTTGCTTTAGGGCTGTAGTTTCTGCAAAAGCAGTTGGTGGTCCATAATAAGCACAGCTAGGCAGGAAACAGGTTTCCTGTCTTGTGACAGTTTTCCAGATTCAAATCTTTCTCCTGCTGTGAATCAGGTCAAAAAGTCAAAATCTCAAATTTTTTTGCAAACTGATAATCCTAAAAAAATTCGGATCGGGTTGATTGAAATGTTTCATTCTGATTTTGACCTTTAAACATTTTTATCCTTTTATTATACATTAAAATTTAGAAATGAAAAGTCATTTTGAACAGAAAATGTAATGTTCCATTTAAAAATGTCAAAATAGAACATTAGAGAGACAAGGTGGGTGAGATCATTTCTTTTATTGGCCCAATTTCTGTTGGTGAGAGACAACCTTTCAAGCCACACAAAGCTCTCTTCAGGTCTGGGAAAGATACTCTGAGCATCACAGCTAAAGGCAGAGGTGTTAATTCGCCATTCTACCTCGAATCCTCCTTAAGAATGTGTGATAACTTCTTATGCTAAACAATCTGTTCCACCTTGCTTTCAGCTGTGACACTTGGAGTACCTTTCCCAGACCTCAAGAAGAGCTCTGAGAGTATGTCTATACTGCAATGTGAGCTCAGAGTTAGCAGGACTCAAGTCAGCTGACCCATGCTAAGAAACCTGGGTTTTAGCATCTACATTGTATTTAAACCCTACATTAAGACTTTTCTAACTTGTGCTCAAACTTAGAGCTGTGGCATCTATACTGCAGTGCACAGACCTGAGTGAAAGTAACCATATCCCAGGGTCCATAGCACCGCCTGGTCCGCCCCTGAAATGTGGCAGCTTTGGCCATAGGACTGTGGTTCACTGTAGGAAAACAGGTGCCTGCCCTGCACATTACCAGCAAAGCAGCTTGCTTTGCAAAAGTCCTGATCAGTTCACTCTCCCTTGCAAACCCAGGAAGCTCTGTGATAGCATGCTTGTAGATCAGTGACCAGAACAGAATGGGTTAATGCTGTTTGCCCCAGGGGGTTTGGGAGGGGCAGGTTTCCATTTTCAATAAAGTTGACTGCGGATTTTGGGGATAGAGAGGACAAGGAAGTTGTCCCATGGATTTGTGCGACAAAGCACTGCAAAGCAATAGGGCTCCAACTCTGGCCTGACTCAAGCTCCAACCCTTCAGTCCTGCAGGGTCCCAGGAGCCTGGGTCTGAGCCCTGGGTTAGTGCAATTGCAGTGTAGATGCAATCAGGGAATAGTTTTGAGCCGGTGCCAGCCTGGAGTTACATTGCAGTGTCTCTCTCACCAACAGAAGTTCACACCCAATAAAAGATATTACCTCACCTACCTCGTTTCTCTAATATCTTGGGACTGATATGACTACAACTGCACTGCATACAAAACAGAACATTGTCCAATTCTGAAGCATTTTTAAAAAAAGTGAATCAGGAGATTTATTGAAACTGACCTTTCCCCACAAATAGTTTGTTTCAATTGACTGACATTTTACAACAAAAACATTTAATCAGAAATTTCTTGAACAGCTCAAATCCTAAGCGCTAAGTGGTAACTGTTTTATTAACTATATAACATTAATTACTACTATTATTTAAATGATCTTTTCCTAATAAGTGTGCACTTATTTTGGTTTTAAAAAACATATTAGAGACCTTAAATAAATGTATCCACTCAACTATTCCTCCACCACTTTTCTCCAACAGCCAGGCATTTCTGGAAATATAGATATTAAACAATTTTCATGACCATCCAGAGGCAGGAGTGAAATATTTATATATTTATATGTATTTATATTTAAATCAAGACAGTAAATCTCCCTACAAGATACATTATAACTCAGAAGAAGTTATGGACTTAATAAAAGAATTACTGCGTGATGTTCTCTGGCCTGTGTTATACAGGAGGTCAGACTAGATAATCATAATCCTTCTGTCATTCAAATGTATAAACTTATGAATTTATATTATTAGTGGATTCTGAGTTGTTGGGTGGGGTGTTTTGTTTTATTTAGGTTTTTGTTTGGTTTTCTTTTGTCTAGAATGATAGTGGTAACTCAAGACAGTCTGTGTGGGGAGTTGGGGAAGCATGTACAGGGGAAATGGTTATTTAGAGTTTATCTTCTTATCTGTCAGGTCTACCTTTATATGCTCAATATGATCTCTGTGACCACCCGTTAGATGGTGTCCTCATATGGAATTTCCATCTACAATAGGTCTTGTCCTTCTTTCCATATATTGTTCTAGAATGTCTGTCTCTCTGCCACCCTTATCAAAATTTCAACAAAGGGAAGAAAAACATAATATGGAGCAAAATTATGTTTCTGCAAAAATACCTGCATGTTGGATAATCTGCAACAGAATCCTGATTTATTGTAAACATATGTGAAAAATATTATAGTCACCAATAGCATGCCACCACACATGGAAAGGTGGCATTAGATATGCCTTTCACTTCATTTAGAAGTATGGTACATACAACAAAATGGCACATCTCCCTCCCGTATCTTGAATAAGCACTTTCTACTCTCCAAAGTTCTCTCAGTCATAATGGTCTGAAATATTTTTTCAATGAAGAATATTTCTATTTATATTGAATTTCTTTTGAGTTGTGCTTGGAGGAGATTATCTGAAATTGAAAATATTGTCTCTGTTCTCTCACAAATAAAATAACAACCTACACGGATGAGTATAATCTAGTCATCGGTTTATAGCTGTGAAAGCCCCTAGGGAATGTTATAAACCCCTAGGACTGCTCTGAATGCAAATGTCTGCATTTGTGTCTGAGTTAGCCTGGAAATATGTAAAAACACACTTCGACGTCACACTATTAACTGCATATCTGGGAAGGTTGCTAATATATTGCATCCCATGTACATTCAAGAAACATGCTCCTGATTTACCCATTTGATACAGAAAAGTATTTATATTATATAGGAGACACTCAAAAAATGCATATTTTTGCTCTCATTCATTGTTTTGGAAAGTACTTTTATTCTCCAAAGCTAACGTTTAACACACAGACTACTGTGTGTTTTCGAACCTGATCTTTTGACCAGGTTCAGTCTGTTACTGCAATGGAGCGCATGTATAATATTTATGTATGTATGTATGTATGTATACATTTCCCAGTGTGCAACCAATGTGGACACCCTTGCATGTATTCTGCCAAATATGCCAAGGGTCTGATCTTGCAGATCGATCAACAGGAGTAAACCCGTATGTTATTCCATGCCCATTGACTTTTCATTAACTAATGAGGATTGGATTTGGCTCTGAGGCTCTTATCCAAAGCCCTCTGAAGTCAATGGGTGTCTGCATAAGAGCACAACAAATATATAAATGACGGGGAGTAGGGAGACAGAT
The DNA here is from genome assembly GCA_037349315.1 of Chelydra serpentina. Taxonomy (NCBI): domain Eukaryota; kingdom Metazoa; phylum Chordata; order Testudines; family Chelydridae; genus Chelydra; species Chelydra serpentina. Next base: position 11,405,029 of record JBAIAC010000028.1, on the reverse strand, counting down.
TAATTCTGGCATTTATTTTTTAAAGATTACCTCTCTAAATTCAATTAAATCCCCACTGATGAAAAAAGAATAGGTCACCACATAAATCTGCACCAGGTTTGGGATGTGGAAGGCAGCTTTGCCAGCAGAAATCTGTCCAAAGTCAAGGTGTTTAAAAAAAATACAAATTTATAAAACAGTTGATTTTTTCACCTTCTGAAGAGCTTGGAAATGAAATGTACTTTCCTCTTCATTCTGTTCTCCGTTTTGCTTTGTTTCTAGTGCTGCAGGAGCTAATATGGCTGCCTTCTTCTCTGTGTGCCTGCATCACAAATAGGGTCGCTCTGGGAATAGTGTTTGTTAGCTAATTGCTACTAAACTGCACTAGAAGAACTTCAAATAGGGTTCTTTTTTTTAATTTATCATAGAATTTTTATTTATCTGTGACAGAGTGATGGGTTTGGGGGGAGAAGAGCTATTTGGAATCTGGAATAGTGAGCTTATAGCTATTCACCCTCAATGAACTATGAGTGAAGAATTGCAGGCACCATTATCTTCTGGTGAAAATGTGGCCAGTTGGTGTCTATTTGTGGGCACAAACATCTGAATGCTATCATTTGCATCTGTAATTGTGTGCCACCAATTGGTTGTGGGTACAGAATTATGGGTGTGAAAAGAAAGCTGGTTTAAAAATATGGCCTTTTAAAAGTGAGTGCCAGAAAAACAGAAAAATCGACATCTTGATTAGAGGAGCATGCAGGCTTCTGCTGTGGAGGTTCAAGCGCTAATACAATTGACAAAGAAGAAGGTATGAGTGACAAACTATTCATATACATACGTATTTGTGTGTTTACTGAAAGGGCTGTGTGCTCTAAATTATAAGGTAGATCCCTGGCAAGAGGGAGCCTTGGAGAAGGTTCCTCAGAATCTACAATTAAATAGAAGGGGGAACTAGCTATTCTGTTTAATGTCTGAAATCCAGGAAAATCCTATAATCCTGACACCATTTTTATTTCCACCAACGGTCTGAAAAATTAATGATCAAAACCTGCTAACATCACGGAAAGATGGATATTAATTTTCAGGAGGCTCTTTGATGGTTTTGGTAGACATACATACTGGAAATGTAAATGCTGTAGGCAGGAGGATGGAAAGGTCTACACTTACATTCTTATGAAATTTAAATTATTGTAAAATGGTAGAAGGGTGGTGAATGGCAAATTAAATCACCTACATCAACTGTGCTGATGAGAGACAAAATGGTTTCATGTGATTTTTGAAATTATCACTCTTGCCTGTGTAAAATATTTCTAAGAGCCTATGGCCAAAATTTTCAAATTTGTCAGCTTAAAATTTAGACACGTAAATAAGTGACCTGATTTTCAGAGTGCTGGCAACTTCTAAAAAGTCAATTATTAATATTGATTTAGGCACCTAACTTTCATCCTCCCATCACCAGCTACAACTCAATGAATTGGCATTTACCAGTCAAGAACTCTTTCCAAGGGACTATGAACTCATTGAAAAACAACAGCAGTAGTAAGAGTCTCTTAAAAACTCACTGTGAAAAATGTCCTAAAACATATGGGGCCAAATCCAGCAGTCTGGATCAAGGGTGTGCCAATCAGGAAAGATGCACAGGCGGCATTTAGCTTTTCTTTTTCACTTCCTAGGTCTTAGGGACATTTTGTTTAGACCAGTCACCCGGGTGTTAAGTTGAGGCACCTTGCTTCTAACTTATGCTAACCTGTCCTGCACACATGCCTTTGAAGCCAAAATTGTTAAAAGGAATCAGCACATCATACAGGCATCCAGTGGTCACACCCTTTTCTGGTAGCTATCTTCCTATGCCAACAACCAGGAGTGGTAGTGATGCTGGAACAGAATTCTCTATAGCACGTCAATAACACTGGAGGATCCTTTTGGACTAGGATGGTCGTACTGGGACTGAGTACACTGGGTCTATGGCCAAACATTGCCCGCAATACAATGTAAAACTACTGTTTTGCATTAGAAGTTCTAGCCCATGGAGGTGACATAAAGGAGAAAGGAGAGAGATAGAGATAGGGTCTGCAGCTGGTCTTTTCCCTAATGTTTTCTCCTTCTTCTCTCCTTACATTTACATATTCTCAGTTCCCTCTTCCTTTTATGTTCTAATCTCCTTTCTCTTACCTTCAGTATATTTCTTTTCTAAGAAGAAATCAAGCATTCTCTCACCACTCTCCCACAAGCTAAACTAAAATTTGGGGATATGGCATGCACAATTTCAGGAAGATGGAACAGGAGTCTGCTGTCCTCTATTCTAGGTCCCAAGTTAGCAACAGCAGTAGATGTTGGGTTGTAATGGCAAAGAATCACAGAGAGCTACTTTCCTTAAAACTGATAAAAAAATGTATTAGAATAAGGAAAAAACAATGGTCCTAAAGATACTCTACCCTCTCTTTCTGTCTGAAACCTTCCCAACCTGCACTTCCAGCTTTAGCTTAGCTTCCTGCTACAAATTTACACATGTTCCCAAAGCAGCCTTGTGTATTTCAAGAGGAACTGCAAGTAATGATTGGGAGAAAGTATCACTTTCATCAGTTTATCTCCTCTCTTCTTACCACACGGATCCAATGAGACTTCTGCTATTCTCATCTCTTCCATCTGCTTTTATTTAAAGAAGGTAATTATTGTTGTCATTACTGGGCCCAGTCCTTTGTTCAGTGAAGGGTCCCCATAAAAAAAATGATTGCATAATTTGCACATTGATTGGACCAGCTATAGTTAACAGACCTGACATTTTCAGCCAAAATAGGCACTGCCATTCAGTTTTTTAGTAAGTACTTGAGGTTAACATCAATGAGTTACCTAAACTCATTACCCAAAAGTACTACATTCAGACCTGAACATTTGGGCCCCATATGGCTCTGAAGCTGCTGTGAACAAGTGTGTAGTGACATAACTCCCCACTGTGATACGTTTCAAAAGAAACTCAAAAATTAGGACAGAAAACTCCTGTGTTAACATTCCGATAAGAAAAATATGACAAATTGAGAAATATTTTACAGGCGACCAGACACTGTGATCTTGAAAGTTCAACTCAAAGGTTATTGAGTTTGTAAAGGAGTTTTGTGGAATATTACTTAGGGCTTGTCTTCACTACCCGCTGGATCGGCGGGTAGCAATCGATCTATCGGGGATCGATTTTTCACGTCTCGTTAAGACACGATTAATCGATCCCCGATCGCGCTCCCCATCGGCTCCGGAAATCCACGTCATCGAGCGGCGGAAGCGGAGTCGACGGGGGAGCGGCAGCGATCGACTCGCTGCCGTCCTCATGGTCAGGTAAGTCAATTACGATACGCCGACTTCAGCTACGTTATTCACATAACTGAAGCTGCGTATCGTAGATCGACCCCCCCTCCCCTAGTGTAGCCCTGGGCTTAGACTGTGAACTCTCTCAGCCGGGACCATCTTTGTTGGTTTGTGTTTGTACAGTGCCTAGAACAATGGAGTCCATGACTGCTACTCCTAGGTGCTACCACAACACAGATCATAAATAATAATATTATGAAGCTAATACTTCCACTTCTGACCCCTGGTCATGGAGATCAAAATAACAGAGGTAAGTATGGGGCAAAATCCTAGTCCTATTGAAGTCAATGGGAGTTTTGCCAGGATTTTACCCACAGACACTAATTTTCTGTCTTTACTTTGTTCATAAAGAGAGGCCTGAACTGAAATCCTGAAAGTGAACCCTGGATCCAGGTCATATGTCAAACCAATTTCTATTATGAGCCAAATCAGAACATTGAAATTTGGAAAAATTTGCACTCAGATCCTAATTCCTTTGGTTTATGTTCTGCTTGTTATAGAAATACTAAGTTCTTTAGATCCAGGGTTTAATTCAGGCTCATCTCTGAAAACTATTAGGAATTTGATATAAAGGACTAAAATTCCTTCACTATAGCTGGCCTTTGATGGGAAAAAAACCCTCAGAACAAATTAACAGCTTTTTTTGCAGCAGTATTAAAAATGGAGTCCTACCAAATTCCTTGGCCTCAGATATTGTTGTTTTTATGTGTCACATTTTGTTGCATCAGTCATGTGCTGTTATGTTAATTTATTATGATGAGTCATAGCAAGGCATATCTGTCAAAGAAACTCAAAGAGCTAAACATAGAGGTTAAATCAGAGATAGATATTACATCTGAGCAGTACTGAGGTTTTCTGGCTCCCCCATCATGATCTCTAACCACTAACCAAAACTTTCTCTTGTCCCAAATTTTTATGCATTTTTGAGCAAGAGCGGAAACAGTAAATGATTCTCAGTTCCCTCTGGATGGATTCTGGCTGCTGTAATTAACTGTTATTGCATTGGAAACTTTATCTTAGGGTGAACAACAAAGTACAGTGTGGGTTCATTTCGTGAACGCTGACAGTTTCCCATCTGTAAGAATGATATACTATAGTTCAGGCATCGGCAACCTTCGGCACGCGACTCACCAGGGTAAGCCCCCTGGCAGGCCGGGCCAGTTTGTTTACTTGCCGCGTCCACCAGTTCAGCTTATCGCGGCTCCCACTGGTCACGGTTCGCCGTTCCCGGACAATTGGGGCTATGGGAAGCGGCGTGGGGTGGGGGATGTGCTGGCCGCCACTGTAACATTCATGCAACCTCAGACATATTTATTCATAGGAAATAATTGCCACCCAAACGCTCATTATGAAAGGAACACAGTGATTTACCTAAGTCATTCTAGTTACAGAAGGCAAGATTCACACCTGTGCAGACAGCCATCACAAAGGCTATATGCCACTCAAATTAAGTCCCACTTATACGTTATTTTGAGGACTTGAATTTAAGCAGTGCATAGGCCTTGTCCTGGTCCTCTGCAGAAGAGTTAACTTCAACCACAATGAATCCAGATAGTCTTATTATCTCATATTTATTGTTTCAGAGGTGATCTACCAAGCCCTTACTTAAACTTTCTGATTTGGCAGTCTAGTATGTCAGCCTGCAGGGCAGAAACACTATGCCATCTACTGTGATTCCATTACACCTTTCAATTATGACACCAAGCTCTAATTACATTCTTGCTGTTTGTTTTTGGGGAGAGGGGGTTGCTTGATTGCTTGCTTTTTAATGATAAGAATTACATACAATTTTTGAATTTGAGGGAATAGGAAACCATGCAGGAAAGCACGGATGTGAATTCTAATTGCTGTGCTTTAATCATCAAAATTAGTGGGAAAGTGAATTAGCCACATACAGTGTGGCAGAAAAAATATATTCATATCTATGCAGTTTGCCATAATGACATATGAGTGACAAAACTGGCAGCTGAGACTTTAAAAGGTGGAACCTTGAAAACCAGGCAATTCTAAAACTCCAGCTAAACAAACTGGCCCGGCCCGCCAAGGGGCTTACCCTGGTGAGTCGCGTGCCGAAGGTTGCCGATGCCTGCTATAGTTCATCTAACCTCACATTGGTACCATGAGGCTCAATACATTAATGTCTGTAACAGAAAATGTCTGAAGACCATTGGCAGAAAGCAAGCTCAGTTTGTGTCCATGGAGAATAGATCAACACAAAAATAATCTGGATTCTCAGTATCTACCATGATTCAGAGAAAATTAAACCAATCTTAAAACAAAGTGTGGTAATTAGAGTACCCAAAGCAAACAAACGAAAGAAGGAATCTCATACATTTAACATAGCTTCTAGTTATTTTCACTTGAAATATTTTTTTAAAAAATTGTTCTTTGTAGTGGAATCTGAAACCAACTAAACCTAGGCCATTCTGTGAAAATTTTAGAGTACAAAATTATTTTCCCATCTTAAATCTGGACAAAAAGTTTGCATCTCAAAAAAAAACCAAACCAACCACCAACCCAGAACAAACTAAAACCTTTTTTGGTTCAGGGTCAATTGAAACATTTGGTTTAGATAAGTTTGAAACATTGTTTTAATTTTGACCTTTAAAAAAAAAAGTTCTTAGTCTAATTAGCCTTAATTTCAAAACAAAAAGTTATTTTGAAACAAAAAAAATATTTGTTGTTTCAAATATTTCAAAATGAAACACTGACAATTAAAAAAACCAAATCTTGATATTTTTTCAAGTCTGGAAATTCGTTTAAAAAACCCCTGTTTCATGAACAGTTCTGGTTTCAACTTAGTAGCCCTTTTTGGATGAAAATAACTATAGCTGAAAAATTTGTGACCAGCTCTGACTCTAATCTGTATGTTGTAAGTGTGTTACTCTAGAGAGACATATTAGTTGGAAATTCAACATAATGGATTTCTGTTTCTAAAGGAGACCTTTATTTGTTGATGACTTTTCCCCCACTCCTAGGTATATTTCAATATATAGCAACTCACCTAACAAAATAACTTCTGAAATTAAGATGTGCTATCCTGACACCATTTATAATCAAAATATTTATATGGACATCTAAATGGCCTTCTAACTGAAAGTCTTTATTTGGTCAGTTTGTGACTTACATTGAGTAAAGCTTTAAGCTTTATAAGTAAATGTGTTGTGACTGTTTTATATGTTGTGATCATGCATTCACTGTTACATTTCTATTGCTTTTTCTGGTACATCAATCAAAATGATCCCATGATAAGATTTCCTTTTGTGCAACATAGTCACAATTCCCCTTCTGCAGACAATATTCTGGTAAAGAGAGTAATATAGTTGGTATATTGCAGAGATTGCATTATAGAGACTTCATGGACTCTTCGGTTACTCTGCTACAAGTTGTAGCCTTACACTGCATTTACATTTGGAAGGCTAGTCCTCGAACTCATTCCATTAGGAATCCTTCTTTTCCCTCCCATCTTGCTCTGGGGGAAGTCCATTGTGCCATTCTTTATCTGGTGCATATTGCTTCCCCCTCCATGCTGGCTCAACTGTGCTGGACAGTACATGTTGGTGGGGGGGTGGGGCAAATAGAAAGCAAGACTCCACCAACACCCCAACAAATGTCTATCACCCATCTTCACTCATTTTCCTGCCCACTCCATGTAGAAACTGCTGTCACCTGTAATGTCGCTAGCTCATGTATGCAATTAAGCAGGTTCCTTATTCCCCCTACTCCCGTTTGAGGACACATAGGATAAGCCACAATCTTGTCCATAGCAAGACACAGTCCTTGCCCTGAAGAATTTATAATACAGTTGTGGTAGTATGGGGATTAGCTAAATGCCCTAGTTGACAGTCTCCTGCTCTGTCCCATATCACTTTACGTAAGTGTGTGAGCAGGGTCAGGGTGATTTCTGCACCTTTGTAAAATATTGCTTCTGTTTCCTGCATGTTCTTTAATTATGTATGTATGCGCTTGAATTCACACTCACAGAATTATTTTGAAATTCACCTAAGTGGTTTGTGGAATACTAACTGAGAAATAGGGAACACAATCATTTTGACTCCCAAGAGATCAGCTGCGAATTCGTAATGGGTGCATTCCCTGTGAATGAGTTTACACCAGGTCCATATCTGTTCATGACAGACAGACAATCTATCACTTCATACATTTTCTATGACAACACACACACCAATTGATTGTGTGCAAACTTAATACAAGCAGAGGTAAAGGTAACTCTCTACACAAGAAACTCATTATTCAATGGGCAAATGCCAGAGATAATTAGATGGAATGAAAACTTAAAAAACAACCCACCAAATAAGCATGTAGAACTAATGTAGCCATTAGAATGAATGTGTTTATGCCCAGATCAACAGCTGTCCAAAAAAATCTGTTACATTTATGAACAGCACATGAATTTAGTGACAGCTGGTAATGCTGGTAAACATAACAAACCTACAGGCAAAGGACATCTATGAGAACACTTTTTCTAAGGAAATATGAAACATATATGAATTTTATGCTAAATAATTGGGTATGTGCATGCATGTTAGCACACGTGTGGAATCTAAATTAATGCACCATTTGTGAGGGCTCATCTGGCTAACTAAAGAAACATTTTCAGAATCTAGTAGAGACTGGAGTAGGTAGATGTGACATTGAAAACTTCTAATGAATTAACAAAAAGGAAGTGGAGAACAAAGGGTGAGATAGGAGGAGGAGAAGGAGGACATGAGAAGGAGGATGGTCTGGAGAGCTTGTTAGTAATGTTTTGCTTCCAGCATGCTCAAGGCATATTCAAGACACTTAAGGCCACATGAACTTAGGAAGTAGCATTACTTTGTTCTTTGGTCTTGTGGACTAACATAGCTTCTTGGAAAACTTGCTTAGCTTTTGATCTTATTTTCCTCCTTGTGTTCTATTGCAAAAGTAGAAAAGGGGGCAGAACCTGAATGCATAAACTCCTGGCTTCAATGAGAACTGCATTTCTAATGACTTTGCTTTGTGCTTGTATAAATGTAAGTGTACTCTGATTCAATTGTGATTCTCTGAGTCACAATTTGGTCTATGATCTTCCCTGGGGTCAGCATAACTATGTGCTGCCCCTTACTTGTAAAATCCCAATCAGCCATATGTGTTTGTTCAGCACCTAGCAGACTGGGACCCTGATCCTGACTGACTGGTGTTACTACTTGCTATTGCAATACATAATCATAAATTACTGCATAGCTTTGGGCAAGTCTTCATAGGAGGCTGATGATTTGGGCTACCTTGAGATGCCTTGAGCCTGATGATCAAAACTGTTGAACACCCACATTGTTTTCCATTTCGTTTGACGTTATGGGTGCCTTAGCAGTTAAAAATATCAGGCCCAACCTGCTTCATCTTAAGCACTGCAAATCAGTGGCCAGGTATAAAAAGATGGGCTTTATCTTCTCTGTGATGCAGTTTATTCATTTGTAAAATGGGTATAAACTTGCCTGTGTCATCAAGGTGATGTTATTATTAATGATGATTTTATTATTTGTACTAAAGTAGTGCCCAAAGGCCACAATGAGGATTGCAGCCCCATTGAACTAGATGCAGAACAAAGAGAGAGAGGGATGCAGATTCCAGCCCTAAAGAGCTTCCAGTCAAAATAGACAAAACAGACAAAAGATGGGAGGGAAAGGAATACAACACAGAAGCAGAGTGATCTGAGTGAAGGGAAGCTAAGTCCATATTTTTCTGTTCTAGTTTTAAATATATTCTGGGGGCTAGGGTAGGGTGAAGGGAAAGTAGGAGATAATGGGCTAATAGGAAAAGGAGGTAGAAATGGGGGAATATTAAGGTGGAAGAAAGGAATTGGGAAAGGATAGGACGGAAAGATGGATGGAGGGGCTATAAGGTTGAAGATGGCAGAAAGAAATGTTGTGAGTCAGTTGTGAGGCTTAATGAATTAGTTACACAATATTCATATTCAATGTACTCATATTCAATTAAAAAAACATACCATCAGTGTCAAGTATTATTTTGGGGCTTAGTCCTGAGAGGTTCAAAGCGCTTCCATCAGAGTCAAGGGGAATTGCAATGCTCAGGATGTGGCCTGCATGTTAATCAGAAGCAATGTACAAAATACTGTGCAGCTGCTAGCCCTTTTGAAATTCTAGCACAATTTATTATCAGGCTCTAAAAACAAGGCTCCCCATTTATGGCCAAACCTGTTGTACACTGAAGATGCAAGTAATCCTAACAAAATCTGGAATGCATCTTAATCTGTTTTGTCATTACTGGCATTATGCTCAGTAGAGATCACACAGGTTAATTACAATTGCAGGTGAATTGAAAACAACTGACTACTCAATACCCATCCATGATTTGATTCAGGTAAGATTGCCAGTCATGCTGGTGGTGCATATTATTTTATGGAGTAGGCAATTTTATGCACCATGTTCCTCTGACCTTTAGTAGCTGCATACCATAGGAAACACTGGTGGATGGCAGTAATAATTCACAGCAATGTGTGGGACTAAGCTCATTTTATCAGTGGGGAGGGGGGGAAGTATCATTGACTATATTCTAGAGTTTCCAGATATATACACTTGTGATTAATCTAACCTACCACTGGATGTCACTGTTCCTTGACAGCTGAAAACATTTATTGGGGAGAGATTTTTTTTTTTTTAAGTGGCTTTTACAGAAAGACGATTTGGAACATTTGCAAAACTTAGATTAAAAAGTTTTTTCTTCTTCTTTTCAGTATCACATCCAGAGAGCTTCTGCCTAGCAAGTTTGATTTCTGAGATGAGCTTTGCAAATTACTTGCATAAAAGCAACCAAGTGACTGTACTCTAAAAGCCTTCCTTAGGTATTTCACACACATTACCACACTTCTAAAAGAGACAGCACAGAAAAAGGTAAGTGGATTTTCCATTACTCCATTGTATTTACTATGTTTTGATGGACTGTTGTGATAAGGGAGTCAAGCATTGGTCAGTTTGGATTTTACATTTTATTTAATTACTTACAGGTACTTTGCAGTATTGTCAGACATTCTGTGTTATCAGGAGTACTGCAAGATCCAGTCTGCAGCATAAAGCTATTGATATGGTTTGCCCTGCAGCAGATAATGCTTTCAGAACAAATATATGTTTCCCGCCGCTCCCATTGGCCAGGAACGGCAAACCACGGCCAGTGGGAGCCACGACCGGCCGTACCTGCAGAGGCGGCAGGTAAACAAACTGGCCCGGTGCGCCAGGGGCTTACCCTGAGAAGCTGCGGACCGAGTTTGGGAAAAACTGCCCTATGCCATTCTCTGTTGTCTATTTGTCTAGAAAAACGGTCATAGACATAGGCGTGGGTACTTATCTATTTAGGTAACAAGATGAAGGTCAACTTTACTTTCTGGGTAAAAAGTCTTAATATAGATTTGTTAACTTTGCCTTAGCTTAACATACAGGATATAGCCTGTAGATCTCTTGATTACAGCCAAACTTACTTTAATATAAATCTATACACTTATTACAATAAAGCAAATACTTAAACTATAAGATATATATATATGCAAGCAAGCAGGTTAGTCCTATAGGCTACAATATAAATAGTCCCGGCAAATATTTAAATATGTAGTGAATCTAAAAAAATGAAAACCTCATTAATGTCAGATTTCCCAATACAAATGTCTACAGAGCGCAAAGATGTCAGTATGGTCTACCCACACTGATTTTCAGATTTGTTTTCCTAAAGTGACAAAAGAACAGAACCTCGTCTTTTCCATACTCAGTTATGCCTGTGCATAGATCCTTGCTGCTGGAGTCTTCCACTACGGCAGGGAAAGGGTCCAGCAGGAGGACATTACACAGCTAAAAATAGCAGCATAGATGGTGAGGCATTGCTTAGGTGATTAGAGACATGCCAGAACTCTAAGGTATATACCCTACATGGCTCTCTACACACGCAAGCACTGCCTCACCCATCTACGCTGCTATTTTTAGCTGTCTCGTGTCCTGCTGCTGGAGCCTTTCCCAGCCATAGTGGAAGACTCCAGCAGCAAGGAAAGGCTCTTGCAGGTGGGAGGCAGTAGGGAAGGGCTCTGGCTGCAGGGAGCTGCTGGAGCCTCCCCTCCCCCCGCCTCACTTCTGCCAGAGCTTTTCACTGTCACATGTAGCTACACACCGCGGTATGGATGCAGCTTGCCTTTCATTGCGGCATGGAGCTACGCATACCACCACCAACGCAGACAAGGCCAAAGAGATGGGCATTTATTAATATTTTTTTATTATTATGCTTCCCAGCTAAATGAAGAGGAGCATTGGAAAATATCACCTGACTTTGTGGTGGTGCTGACATACTTGTAAATTCCATGTGTCCATTTAAATCCCTCAAATAACCTACACACTTAAAAGTAAGATAAAAGCAGAGGGGCTGGAAACACTGGACTTGTGTTATTTCTCATGACATGCAAGGGTGCCCACTGGCCAGTAAGCAATTCATGGCTCTCATGAGTCACCTTACAAAGCATCCAACATGCCTTGAGTCTAAGACCATCTACAATTATGTCAAAGTATGAGCGTGAAATAATTCTGCAATGCCACTCCCAACATATCACGTTTAAAGAACAGTACTTGTGGAAATTTTCATCTTCTTAGCTATCTGTGGTATTTATATAGCTCCTTTTACTTTACTACTTCACAATGTCTCTGTGAGGCAGGAAAATACTAGTATCCCCATTTTACAGGTGAGGAACTGAGGCACAAAAAGACTAGGGACATGTCCAAACAAGGAGTGAGGGTGTGGCCAGCTGGGGTGTAAATCTACAGTGCTCTAGCATGCCATTCACCAACTGGCCATGTGGAATAACTCTTTGTGTGGAGAAGCCCTAAACAACTTGCCCTAGGTCACACAGAGGGTCTGTGATGGAACAGAGAATTGAACCCAAGGATTCTGAGCCGCACCCTAGCCATTAGACCATCCTTCCTCACAGCACTGACTGCTTTTTGAGTGTACTAAGTTAATGACTGATCTGTGGCTCCCAGAGCAAGCTGAGCTTCTCAAGCAACATGAATTTTGATGAAACAGCTTGGCTTGTTTCTAAATACCATACTGGGAGTGATTATTGCCATTGTTCCTTATTATTCACTGTAACATTCATGCAACCTCAGACATATTTATTCATAGGAAATAATTGCCACCCAGACGCTCATTATGAAAGGAATACAGTGATTTACCTAAGTCATTCTAGTTACAGAAGGCAAGATTCACACCTGTGCAGACAGCCATCACAAAGGCTATATGCCACTCAAATTAAGTCCCACTTATATGTTATTTTGAGGACTTGAATTTAAGCAGTGCATAGGCCTTGTCCTGGTCCTCTGCAGAAGAGTTAACTTCAACCACAATGAATCCAGGTAGTCTTATTATCTCATATTTATTGTTTCAGAGGTGATCTACCAAGCCCTTACTTAAACTTTCTGATTTGGCAGTCTAGTATGTCAGCCTGCAGAGCAGAAACACTATGCCATCTACTGTGATTCCATTACACCTTTCAATTACGGCACCAAGCTCTAATTACCTGCTTGCTGTTTGTTTTTGGGGAGAGGGGGTTGCTTGATTGCTTGCTTTTTAATGATAAGAATTACATACAATTTTTGAATTTGAGGGAATAGGAAACCATGCAGGAAAGCACGGATGTGAATTCTAATTGCTGTACTTTAATCATCAAAATTAGTGGGAAAGTGAATTAGCCACATACAGTGTGGCAGAAAAAAATATATTAATATCTATGCAGTTTGCCATAATGACATATGAGTGACAAAACTGGCAGCTGAGACTTTAAAAGGTGGAACCTTGAAAACCAGGCAATTCTAAAACTCCAGCTAAATAAATAAATCTGGCTCAGGTTTAATTCTTAGTGCCAAGGGCTTCACTTTGTGGCATGGATTGGAGACTAAAAACATCCAGTGTTAGATCCTCAGCTGATGTAAATCTGTAGTGCTATTGACTTCAGTGGAGCTAGGCCAATTTAAACCATCTGAACATCTAGCCCCAAAGATTAGATATGTGGCTCTCTAGAAAACATTGGCCTATGTTTTGATATTGAAGGTATCCATTAGAGAGAAACTGTCATACTGTGGCATTCCTGAGAGAGAGCACATTTAGAGAGGAGCCAGATCACTTTGCCAGAAGTATTAGTGTGTTCCATGCTATTGCTAGATATATTTGCATTTGAATATTTCTCCCCCAGCATCCAAATTCTAATTCTGCTTGATCCTGCATTCCTTGTGCATCCAAAATTCCCTCTGAATTTAACTGGGGTTTTAGCTGTGACAGAAATTCAGGACTGCATAACCATATTCCTAGCATGCCACTTCACACTTGTTGCCATGTAAATTTTTAGGATGATAAGTTTTTCTTTAAGGCTGTGCCTTAATATTTTAGATACTTAACTTCATTTCAGTTTTGTGAAGTAAGTCACATTTTGGGAAAAGCTCATGAAATGTTGCTGTTTGTTGCTCCAAAACCAGTTGTTTTGCATGACCATGCACTCAATTTTCACTCAAAAATAGCTTTTAGAGGCAGAAAAATCTACTTTATTTTAGACTGGAGACAATTTCCAGGGAAATCTCCATGATGTTGAGCAGAAAATTTCACAGCAGATTACAAACCGCAGGCAGAGACCGCAATAAAGACAAGGAGAAAATAATTAAAATGGAGCAAAAAGAGAAGTTATAAAGTCAAACATTGCACAAATGATTATAGCTTCTGTGGGAGATACACTTTCCAGATGGTTTAGTGTTGAAGCCTATAATCAACTATTAAGAGGTATTTTACGTTTCTTTAACAAATAACAATCTTTCCCATTTTTCTGCATTGGCTATTTCCCATAGCATTGCTCCACCACTACCACTGTTTCAATTCTTAGACTTACATAATTGTTAGTTCAGCTATCATGCTTTCTTTCTTCTTCCATGTCCTTTCAAACACAGCACATTACCTCCATAACTTCTAATGATTTACTAACTCATCAAACATGTCAAGCACCATAAAGTTCCCAAGAAGTAGGATATTTCCTTATTACTCATTCAACCTTTACAAGGTGCCTCAATTTTTTTCATCACTTGAATTTGTAGACTCATATCATGTAGCACACACTATTTCTCTAATGCAGTGTTTCCCAAACTTGGGACGCCGCTGGTTCAGGGAAAGCCCCTGGCGCGCCCAGCTGGTTTGTTTACCTGCCGCAACCGCAGGTTCAGCCGATTGCGGCTCCCACTGGCCGCAGTTCACCATGCCTGGCCAATGGGGGCTGTGGGAAGTGGCGGCCAGTATGTCCCTCGGCCCATGCCGCTTCCCGCAGTCCCCATTGACCGGGCACAGCGAACCGAAGCCAGTGGGAGCCGCGATTGGCTGAACCTGCGGACACGGCAGGTAAGCAAACCGGCCGGGCGTGCCAGGGGCTTTCCCTGAACAAGCGGGGTTCCAAGTTTGAGAAACACTGCTCTAATGGATAATTTTGTAGGTAAGAGATAGTTAATGATCAGTATGGCTTGATATACAATTGGGAAGATTGTGTAGCTCTGAGTATTTTAGAATAATATGCAGTGTTGTAACTGTAGATTCCAGGATATTAGAGACACAAGATGGGTGAGGTAATATTTTTTTATTGGACCAGCAGTTCACCTGAAGAATTGCTCTGTGTAAACTCAAAAGCTTGTCTCTCTCAACAACAGAAGTTGGTGCAATAAAAGATATTACCTCATCCACCTTGTCTCTCTTTTAGAACAATAATTTGTATTTGTACATGCAATTTTATTTAGAATAAGAGTTTGCATGAAGAAAGCACCTTAAGAAATCTCTTCAGTGAACTGCTGTCCAAGTTCACCTAGAATTTTTTTTTAATAAAGTGTGTACTGTAGAAGAGAAACCAATGGCTTATGCATCTAACTGTTATTACTGCTATATTTGTGAAATAAAAAGGCTGGTTGCTATCTTCTGTTTTTCTCATTAGAAGATTACCAAATCCTAGTTTTTCATAAAATCCCTTTTCCCTTTCATATTATATTATTCAAAATGAACTAAATGTCCATTGTTTTCTGTCCTCGTTAGATCATTCACATATGAATGGGAATAACAATGCATCAGACTTAGCAACTGTGATAACTGGCCCTCACTCTGACCCTACACGTGCTCCCTCCAAGACAGAGTTGTGGCAACATTGGTAGTGCAGGAAAGCTTGAACTGCAACTCACTGCCTGGTCTGTGGATAAATATAGGATTTTATCTACCAGAGCAGTTTTCTTGAGCACAGTATTCATGCTTTATTATAGCTACACACACACCCTTTATTAGAAAATGGAACAGGTCTCTCATGCAAGAGCTTTCATGACCTTTAGCAATGAACAGTCCATTTATACACAGTGCTTCTGGCTGCTAAATGTCTCCTTATAGGAGAAAATACAGCCCTGCGGTAAGAAGCAGGTGTAGCACCTCTGAAAATGAATGGGATTTGCAGCCATTTACATGAGGACTGAATCTGAATCCCAAAACAATGGACATGCTACTGATATAGTTAAAGGTTAAAGTGTGCATGTCTCTGTGCATGTGTCAGGAGAAAGGGGGTGGAGATTGAGCTGGTTCACCAGACACCTTGCTGTTAATTCAGTTTTCCCATTAACACCCTCACTTCCAACCCCAATTGCGTATGCTACATCATAACCCTCATTCATCCCCTCATCCACTCACTTCATTTGTCCGATGTTTAAACTGAAACTAAGGTCTTCTGGGTAGGGACCACATCTATCACTTTTCTGTAGAGTACCACGTACATTTTTGGCATTGTATAAATGGTAATTAATGTATATTATTTGGCTAGACCAGGACCTTCTAAGGGCTTTTATTACATCATCTGAACTTCTGCATTGTTTAACTAAATTTACAAATACCGTTGGTTTCAAAATGTTAGACATATAATTATACATCAGAGCATGCCAAAAATCACATAAAAATCAGCAGAAAACCACAAAGGACCTCTTATAATGGAACAACAATTTCTAAACTTGGCAACCCTTTATGTTACAATAATGCATTAATACATTAATTATTACAGTGCATTAATAACATGCCATGGGTGAAATGCAAATTGTGTAGGGTATCATATCAGATCAACATAAAGGTCAACCTGAGATGGGCTTGTATAGCAAGTGATATGTATTTTTTCAGTTAAACCGGTTTTACAGATAATTAAGCACATTTGTATCCATACCTAAAATATTGCCCCTTCCTCCTATAAATGGAAACTCTTAAACAGGAAAATTGATGGACTCCTGTCTAATACTAACTTGGCTTTCCACATCAGGGAACACCTCCTAAAATAGATCCCTTGGGGTATCATGAGGGTACAAACATGCAGGCAACCATTCACCTTCTCTCTCTCACTACCAATATACTAAGAAGTTTACTTGCATATGGTCATGTCCTTAAAAATGTGTCTGTATTTTGCATATTCAGGGCTAGATTCCGATCTTCCACTTCAGTCTCCCAGATACTGCTCTAGCAGCATAAAAGTCTGTAAAGGAGCCTCAACAGCCCCAGGGAGAATTTCCCTTGTGCACAAGTAACACACAACTAGCAGATCTATGCTGCTCCCCTAAAAGCCTACAGAGTAGGTGCATGCCAAGAGTGGGAGGGCTTTGTACTATATAACTTTGTACTATAGTTATTGTAAACTGCAGAATAGCCCTTAGGCAGCAGTGGGGAGGCTGCTGTACAATGGATGACTACCATATGGTCCCCAATGCCACAGTATCTGAGCATCCTGCTGTTGTTTCCTGGAAAGAATCAAGGTTTCAAATAAACAGAATGTGAAAAATCCTACAAACTATGTCAATTGTTCCATTGACTTCAGCATAGGAGGCAGTATCGTCAAGTGGGTAAGGCATTGGAGCTCTATTACCAGCTCTATCCCTGACCTTGGGCAAGTCATTTCACAGATGTTGTGTTTCAGTTTTTCCCATCCCTACAATGATAATAACCTTACTTTGTAAAGTGCTATAAGATCAACGGGGCGGGGGGGGGGGGGGGGACGGACACTATATCAAAGCTTTGTATTTTAGCTGTACTTCCAGGATCAAGGTAGGCAGGATTAAGGCCATTGTGGCTATCAAGAATATATTGAAATGAATTCCAACCACACCTTCATACCTTTCCACAAATTTGACTTTCTCTTCACTCCCTCCAAAGATAGCAAAAAAACATACAGCCCAAAGACTAAGGACCTTGACTTCAATGGAACTAGGACAATTTATACCAAGTGAAGTCTGGTCCCCAGATCTCCAGCTACAGTAAGTCAGTATGACTCCATTAAAGTTAATGGAGATATGCTTATTTACACTAGCCCTAAATGTTAAAGAGGAAAAGAAGAAAATGGAATAATATGTACAATCACTCATAGTAAATATGCAGATACAGTGACACATTCATGTTATAAAGCCTGGCTGTATTTTGACGAGAAGGGAGTAAATAAAATAATTATTTTAATTTTTCTAACATGTAGCAATAAAGCAATGGTAGTAAGGAAACAAAGGTTTAGATTAGCGCATCTCAGAAAAAAAGAAACTGAAAGAGAACATTTCTCTTAAATCAGTTTTAACTTGGAATGTGGAAGATGAATATTGCAGAAAATGCAGGCTATATAAATGGCGCAGATACTTCTTTCCTCACAATAAGAGCGTTATTTTGTTTTGTTGAAAGTGCACCAATGGCGCTGGTAGGTGTTACTTAGTTATCTGATTTTATAGCACCAATAATCCATTTTTAAAACTGTAGTAAGTAGGTAATATATTATCATGACAGCTGCGTTAAATGACTGCCTCTCCTGTGTTATGCTTTTGACTTTATACAACAATGTTAAGATGTTTTTAACCAAGTTTCCAAGATGAAAATAACATGGTGTCAAAATATTTTTTCTAACCAATCAGTGCTATTGAAAAACATCACTGAGCTTTGCGTTTCCATGACAACTAATCTCAAATGCTACAAGACCGATCCAAGCTTACCAATAAAGTGTTCTTATGAGAAGAAAATGACTCAAGTAAAAGCATAAACCATGCAACCCTAGATGTGTATAATGTACACTTGCATCAGAGAATAAATCGGTAATGTTTCTACTTTCTAGATTTAGATTTCTTCTTGCCCTTTTCTCCTTTTGGGGTGGTGGTGAGTGTAGCCTGTATACTAAAGCCCATTCTACATTTTGATTCTATTTTAGAAGAATATGGAGATAACCACAGGATATTAACAGAATAACATTTGGAGTAGTCTTTCACTCCAGAACTTTGATCAATTTGCTACTGACTCCCAGTTGACAATAAATCACAAAAAAAGGTGCTTTTTTGCCCTGGACTGGCAGCTCTAGAGATGCAATTTCCCCATTCATTGTACAGGCAGCTTCCCAGGTTTTCCCACTAGTCTTGCTAAATATGATCTGTTAGGACAACCTCAAATGGTGAAACACCCAAAGTTTAGTCTTCATTGCCTCTTCCAATAGAGGCTTCCCTATTGTGGCTGTCAACAGTGGCGCCAACTGCAATTGTGGAAAGTGTCCCACTGAATCCATTGGGGTTGTGTGGTGGCTAGGATCCTCCTACTCAGGGTTCTTTGAAGGCTCAGGGACTCAGATTCTGATCCAAAGGCCACAGAAGTCAGTGTGAAGACACCCACTGGATTTCAGTGGGCTCTGGATCAGGCCCTAACAGTGGAAAAGTTCTACATTCCATTACTGCTTCCTTCAGTCAGCCAGCTAGCCCCTCAACTAAAACATTTTTTAAAGCCCACAGCAAGATAAAGCCAATGCTTTTTAGCTGCTCAATTTTAAAAAGATTGTAGATAATGGGAATTATTTTTTTTAATATACCTTGATGCCATCCTTTTTCAACTCTGGAGGCACACATGTTCAGGGACTTTGGGACTTCATAAAAAGAGAGAAGAGTGGTCATAACTTATATGCAGTGAAGTGGGAAGCCAAGGATTTAGAATAATCGTTCTTTAAATTGTAGCACAGTATTCTTTTAACCTATCAACCACAATTGTTCCTGATTTTCCCAGTGCTAATGACCAGGTCTTAAAGGATGCAAATAATACTGATTTCCCCCCACATACATACACACACACACACATTTAAACTATCCATTATCCTAAAGTGTTGAAATCTAAAGCTGGGGACCGATTGGATAACCGGCAGTTCTGCAGAAAAGGACCTGGGGATTACAGTGGATGAGAAGCTGGATATGAGTCAACAGTGTGCCCTTGTTGCCAAGAAGGCTAACCACATATTGGGCTGCATTAGTAGGAGCACTGCAAGCAGATTGAGGGAAGTGATTATTCCCCTCTATTTGGCACTAGTGAGGCCATATCTGGAGTATTACGACCATACTACAGAAGGGATGTGGACAAATTGGAAAAAGTACAGCAGAGGACAACAAAAATTATTAGGGGGCTAGGGCACATGACTTATGAGGAGAGCCTGAGGGAACTAGGCTTATTTAGTCTGCAGAAAAGAAGAGTGAGGGGGGATTTGATAGCAGCCTTCAACTACCTGAAGGTGGATTCCAAATTGGATGGAGCTCGGCTGTTCTCAGTGGTGGCAGATGACAGAACAAAGAGCAATGGTCTCAAGCTGCAGTGGGGGAGGTCTAGGTTGGATATTAGGAAACACTATTTCACTAGGAGGGTGGTGAAGAACTGGAATGGGTTACCTGGGGAGGTGGTGGAATCTCCATCCGTAGAGGTTTTTAAGGCCCGGCTTGACAAAGCCCTGGCTGGGATGATTTAGTTGAGGTTGGTCCTGCTTTGAGCAGGGGGTTGGACTAGATGACCTCCTGAGCTCTCTTCCAACCCTAATCTTCTATGATTCTATGAAATTTCGGCCCCAATGAAGTCAATAGGAAATTGC
Organism: Chelydra serpentina; assembly: GCA_037349315.1. Classification (NCBI taxonomy): domain Eukaryota; kingdom Metazoa; phylum Chordata; order Testudines; family Chelydridae; genus Chelydra; species Chelydra serpentina. The sequence goes on along the minus strand of JBAIAC010000028.1, from coordinate 11,384,772 downwards.
CATTGATAGCAATGCAGCCAGGATTTTTCCCTATGAGTAAACAACACAAATGTTGATTTTATATCATTAGTTTAAAATATATAATTACAAGATAATGCATTCCATTTAAATCATGGCAGGGATATGTAAAAAAATGCTCATGTGATCAAATAGAACCAAGATGCAAATATTCAATGACTATTTTCAAACTCTAGACTGAAGTGAAAGAGGACATAGGCAGCGCTTTTAATGGAATATGAATGAATTCAGAAGAGAGTTACATGATATAGAAAATTGCTGGCTAACCACTGAAAGTGCAGCTGTCTTTATTTTATAAATGTCCTCACTATTATTTTTTTAATTGCAGAAGTCTGACAATGAGTGACTACACTCACGATATATTTTGCAATATAATGAAGCAAAGGAGCCTTTACATGATCATGGGATAAATTAAGATATAAATGGCCAGTCAGATCACACAAATTATCATCTCTTTGTTGCAGTACCTTAGTTTTTATTCTTTGATCCATTAATTTCCACTTTGTCCTTTCATCCTCTTTTGATATAATCTTTTAATCTTTTTTTTTGGGGGGGGGAGGGAGATGATTCCTTTCAGTACTACATCCCAGAAGTTTTTACCGCACACTAATGAAATTAAATCAATAACATCAATGAATACTTTGAGACCAGATTTTAGCCTCATACTTCACACCTGCAAAGAGATCCAGTGCCCCTTTATTTCCCTGCACAGGTTAGCTATACTGTAAGTAGCTCCATGTGAAATAAAGCTGTTTCTGAAGGGCTACATAGCCCACACATGACATATGGGTACCAATGGGAAGCAAGTGGAGGGAACTCACTGGTTAGTGCAGCTACACTCAGGTACTGGGGGAAATAACCTGAGCCAGATTGTCAGAATCGCCAGGCAGCCGGCTGAGGCAGGAGCAGATGCAGGGTGGAACAAGGGCAGGCTAACATGGAAATAGGCACAGGGTAAAGCAGGAGCAGGAAGGGAAGCCTATTAAAACAACCAGTCAATGGGTGTGCTCCTGGTCACGTAGTGATATTGAGCAGACTGGAGAGAGAGTGCATCCCTTAGAAGCCTATCTACCTACTTCAGGATCACCAGGGTGAGCTCTTGCATATAGATTGGCTGACCCCTGATTGAATGGCGTGGGGTAATTGCCTGGGATGACTCATCACACTTTCTGGCTCAGAGATGAATTGTTAGGCTTAAGAAGTCTTAGGTTCAGAGGAAACTCAGGGATGACTCATCAGGCTTAAGGAGACTCAGGCTCAGAGGTAACTCATCAAATAGGTATAGGTCTGGTGCTTGTCCCCAGTGGGGTGTAGGGGTGGCAAGCGGGGCCCGGGAGGCAAATCATTACTCTCTCTCTCTGCATCTCAATATACTTCCCAGTCTGTTTCCAAGTCAGAACAACATGCTAACCAACCACAGTCATATTAAAGTCACAATTGAGCCTTCATAGTTTGCACTTACATAGACTTTGAAATACAAGGATATCAAAGCACGTTAGAGTAATGTCAAATACTATTTTATGACGTGATGAATATGACTTTATGGTGCAGTTAGCACCTCTTTTTTTTTTAGTTCTCTGTACTTGTTAATGCTATTTCCCACTCTTCATCTCCTACCCCCACTAAATAAACCCTCTAGCACCACTGTGTGCAGGTAAGAGTTATAATACACATCTTAAGGATGGCTAAAATGAAGCTATATAAACATCAAGGCCTACCCCAAAATCATACAGAAAGTCAGTGACAAAGATTGAAATAGACTACATGGGCTTCTTCTACCTCTTGCTCCTATCTAGTGATATAAGTAACTTCCACCAAAGTCAATGCAAGAATGTGATGTCCTGAAAGAGGAGAATCAGACTAGAAGTGGTGACTCCACCTCCTCTATGCTAACCAGCAGACTGCAAGACCTTCTATATTTGTATTATATTCAGGTATTACAGATGTCACAGAAAACTAATGTGAGCTAATAAGAGCAGTGATAATAGGTATGGAATTTGATAGCTATAGCAGTTTACATTTTCTTCCTTCTGTAGGGGGAGCTAGTTGTATAGTGGTTTATTATGTTTTCCACTGTAGAACAGAGTTCAAATCCTATTATAACTCCTAAATGTAAAAGAGTTTTTTAGACTTAGCCCACTCCCTTTATTGCATATCACATAACCAACTTACCATTTAATGAATGATTCAGAATGCTTGACTGTCTCTGACACATGAATATAAATGACAAGAATAGCAGATCAGCATGAAGAACATTGGCAGAGATATACAGGACTTCAAGACTGGAACAGAAAGGGTGATGGGGTGTGAAGGTTGCAACTCAGGGGTGAAGGTGAATTGGCAGAGCTGCATGAGGACCCAGACCTTTAAAAGCAGGGAGTTTTGAATGTCAGGATGTAGGTGTCTTGAAATACCCATATGGTAAAGCTGGCACAAGGCCTGCCCTCATGATGCCTGGCTTAAGCCATTGTTATGATAGTCCAGCACTCTCATAAGACTACACTCAGTAATAAATTAAAAGAGAGAAAACTGCATTCAGCCTATCCTAACCCACATATTTTAGCCCATAGAATTTTAACAAAGGTTATTTTGAGTAGAGCCTTTCGGCTTCTATGTTATGAATATTGATAAGGTGCCATTCTCAACAGCAGGTAAGGAACCAGTTATGCATCATTGAGATCCTGTCTTCTATTACTTTCTGTGAGCATATAGACTCACTCTTTGAAATGCCTAGAGCTAAGTTGCTAAAGTATATAAGTATTACCAAAGTGTCCCCACTGCATCAGAAAGTGGAATCAGCCAACTGTGAAATGAATTTGTATTTTCACCAATCTAATAACAACAGACTGCAGAGGGCTCTGCACTCAACACATTTGTTATGTTTATTGTCATGGAGAGACAGGGCTTTGATGTCACTGATAAATGAAATTACAGCTAGTCAGAATTCCAAGTCTAATTGGCTGACAGATGGCCAAACTTCTAACTTTTTTATAAGTTGCATGTCAAATCAACAGTGCAGAAGAGGTGACAAACAGTCATCATCATATGCTTGATTCCATTAAGATCTTTTGTCTTGCAGGTCACTGATGTGACCTTCAACATAAAGTTTACGGAAATCAATTCTGTACAGTATTTTTCATGATTGTTATGGAATGGGGAAACTTTGGTGATCTGACTCTTTGTGAGTTTACGTGTCTTTTCATTATACTTTTGGTATTGCTTTGAATGTGGTAATACTAAAACTTCCAGAAAGTTGTTTCATGGAGAGAGGTCCTTTTGTACTTTGGTTCATATATGTTGGGGCAGACTGTAAACCCTTTAACCCACACCTGTTACTCACAGGAGTAGTCCCACTGACTTCAGTACAAATTATTACTGGAGAAAGCATTCCCACATTCCTATGCTGAGAAGTGACTACTTGTCCTGGTGTCACACTGGAGGAGAAAGAATTCCACAACAGCAAGCACAATTCAGTGAGGTGCAACATGATCAGTTTAACGTATGAAACATAAAATGTTTCTATGCATCGATTTCATTCCATCTTGCAACAATCTTTTCAACTTTCTTGATTGATTGACCCTTCGAATTACAGCCCACATTTCTCTGAATGAAGTACCCATGTCATCAAATCAATATATAGTTTTGTTCCTGCATTAAATACCTCCTTTAGAGTGCTATTGAATCCCTGGAGAAATGAACAGAGTGACTGATTTAACTTCTATCTGGATAAGAAAAGTAATAAAAAAAACAAATAATGAGGAATTCCAAGGATGTTATGTTGTTTTAAAGGATGAGGCTAGGACTGTGTTAATTTGTCTGATACTTTCAGATCCAACCTGCAATAGCAATTCTGTAGGGGATGTCCAAGAACATACTCACTCTGCTGTGCCATTTAGATATAGCCCCGCTTTCAGGGCAATGCAAAAGTTTTGTGACAACTTACCAAAAATATTATCAAAACAAAAAATTCAATAACCATTTCAATAATGGTTTCAAAAACACCTTCTATACGAATTTTTATTTTAAAATATTTATGAACAAATTTAATATCCAAGAACCAAAAATGAGTCAACTTTGAACACTGTGAAACAAGAAACCATTATGTCAAAAATGTTCACTACGTTCATTTTTCAGTTTTTTAACCAGCTCTGCTTAAGAAGCCTTCTCACCACTAATGAATACAATTCTGTGATTCTGAAGATCAGGAATAGCTCTTTGAGATGATAGATGTTCATGCTAGCCTCATGGAATTCTTGTCAATAATGATTTGGCTTAAGCAACTATCTTCTGAGATACCTTTCCCAAAAGATGCTAAGTTGTGGAATTGGCTTAGCATCAATAGTATTAAGATTTATATCCACATGCTGGCAGGCAAGCAATAAGGGGAATTTGATAAAATTGGTGTCTTTGTATATTAGCAAATAATATTGACTAGGTATACAGCAATATATTCCAAGTTATATTATGGCAGACTATAAATCAGGAGATATAAGAACTAGAAAATCTGTATGTGCATTGATATTATCCCATCCAGAGTCCAATATTTAGCTTTACAAAAGGTCTTTAGGAAGAAGGTTTTCCCTTAATAGTGTTTATGTCGGAGTAAACTTTTCACCTCCCATTCCTCAGACTTTGATCAGCTAAGTTTTTTATTCAGGAAAGCTATAAGTTTAAACAAGTGATTTCAGGGGGATATAACCACTTGTGTGACTGTGTAAGGGTCCAGGTGAGAGCTGGGCATTGTGAGAAATGGCAAAGCTAGTGCTCGGTCATGCTTAGGTTGTGCAAGGAGTCCATGACTTGAACACTCTGTAAATCTGGGGTATGGTCAGGGGTTAGGTTCAATATTTTCAGAATTGTCCTGGGAAGCTCAAAGGCTGTCTCAAGGACTGAAACGTTAGCGGAGTCAGCGGCATGATTCCAGTGGACCAGAGTTAAGAGGCTCAAGCTGAAATTCCTCATTGACTACGCTGCAGTTTGTGCACTTTAAAAATAGCCAACACATAGAGAAAGAACCTCCCCATAGACAGAGATGGAGAAAGACAGGATTTACAGATTTAAGAAGGAAGGTGAAGATGAGACACAGGAAGAGACTTGGAGGACATGGAAACGGTCAGGACATATCAGGGCTTCAGGGGAGGAGGTTAACGAGAGTTAGGGGATAGCCCTGGAGAGAAGTTGCACTATGGCACATGGCCACTTTGGAACTGCAAATCAAGAAAGATCACAGGAAGAAAAGACAGCAGGCAAAAACGGCGGAGGCTCAGAAGAAGAGGCATAATTACCCCTGAAAGCTTTAGGGGCTTTGTAGGATCTTCCTCATCCTTCCGAGACACAGGTCATCCAGCAATACAGACATGCTCCTGAAGCCATCCAGTCCCACTATGAAGAGCTGAGGATTTTAAAAAGAAAATCCCTTGGAAACCCCAACTTTCATAGAAGGCTCTTGAGAAAGGACCAATGGCTATTTGTACCTTTTGAAAATATTGCCCATAATGTATTTGAAAAACACCCCTGGACCCAAAGGGAGTCAACTGAAAACTGCCAGCTTTGATAAAAGGTTTCCAGCAATTGTTGAAGTGTCTATTTTTGAGATAGTATGTAGTAGTTGATGGAATAAATTATTCCTTTCTGGGAATGTTTCCAGATTTGAGGAGTTTTACTTCTTTCCATTAGAAATGTCCAGGGTAGCTTTGAATTTTGTTGCTTGACCACGGACTGTGAAGATGAGTTTCACATCCAGGACCGGATATTGACTTAACATCTCAGTTCTGAAGACCTGCATTGTGAAGAAGTTGGAATGCTGTGGTATGTAAAGAAATATATTAATTTATTCTGCTGAGGAAATATAGATGGTCTCACATCTCCAGTAGTGTCTTTCCCATGTAGATGTTATATCACAAAACTAGCTGTCATTTATGATGTAATTGATCTATCCTTCTGGGAGAAGAAAGTGGCCTAAATTTTCAAAAGTGACTAGTGATTTTGACTTGAGACAACTTTAAGGGGTCCTGGAGGTGGGTATTTAATTTCAATTACGTTTCGTCTAGTTGGGCACCCAAAATCACATTTGAAAATTTGGGCCAAAATGCTGAACTGTTTAAAGATATTTTATGTTGTGTTTGTGCAATGAAAACCCAGTATGCAATGTGTTTTGTTGTGCCTTCACTTATTTGGTCTCTATAATAGTGTCTTGCATTTTTTGTAGTATACTGAAATGCTGTATTATTTCAGTGTATATGTTAGTGACAAATTTCAGAATTCTTTAATTTGGTGTGATTTCAGTTTATATGGTGGCATTTCTTTTAACCGCTCCTGGCATCACATGCCAAAATACTACTGAACATTGAAACAAACTTTCTACAAACAGAAAGATTTTATAGGACAACAAAGAGAAATAAGCCAGCAACAGAACAGGTTTAAAAATCATACATATTTTTGCAGGAAAATCTTTTTTTTTTAAATTTTTTGGAAATATTTCCTGTTTTTAACAATTAATAAACAATACCAGATTCTTCAGTTTTCACAAAAAGAAACATTTCACAACAAGCAAATTTTCAGATAGACAAAAAGTTGGGACACCGATTGATGGATGAACCTCTTAAAGTTGAACAATTCGATTTGGATAAGCGCCCAGACAGTTGAGCTATGCATCTGAACCTATGTATCTCTTGAATCAGCAAAATCGAGCTTTAAATCTTGGAAGAAAAGGCTTTCTCCTGAGGATTCTGGCTTTTCTTTTTGGTGCTTGAGTTAGAACTACTATGACAAGTACTATGGCTCACACAATTCAAGATTTTATTTTGTTATATTACTCATTTTTTCCCAGACTCTCAAAATGGTTCAATTCAGATTTGGTTTGAACTTTGGTTAAACACTCAGATACAACAGGCAGTCAATAAATACCACAGAGCAATACATAGACAGTATGGAACCAGTTCCTATTCTAACAAAACCATATTTACCCATAGCTATTGGAGTAAACCACTTCGTGTTATTTTCAGAGGTTCTTGGAAACTTAAATGTAAAGCTTAATTCCATAAGCAATTCCATTCCATCATCACCCCACCCTATCAAATGGCTGTCATTATAGGGTTTTACATGACAACTGATTATCGTAATATTAACAAACAACAGTATTTATACCATATGTACCATTTCTAATCCGCAAAGCTCTTTACACACATTAACTAATGAATCCTCAAATAGCCACGTGAGTAAGCTAAATATTAACTCTGTTCCAGAGATGTGGGAATCGATATGGAGGTTTTCAGGGTGATTTTTCAATGATTGTATTGGGACACACAATAGGGAATGGACATGCCTAAAATAGGAAGAATTTTAAATGTGGTGAGTGGGCAATCCAGAAAACAACTCTAGTCAGCATCATCTCAGGCCACTGAATACCATGCAAAAGCTTGTCAACAAAATTATTTCCTGCTGACCCACTCAAGTATCTGTCCTGGCTACATTTGAAAAATAGGAGGAAATAGCCTGTATTATTAACTTAAGTTGTATTAATCAGTCAGTGATATCAGTTAATTCAGTTTTATGGTGGTAATAAGTTCATTAACAACAACAACAACAAAACCTTCATTTTTAGCCCCCCATAGCAACATAGAATCACACCCTCATCTACACTGCCAACAACGTATGTGTTGTTGAGTTTATTAATGTTACTGCAAGCAGAGAGGGGCATGGATCAGCGTTCACATCACACTCCCAGTCAGTACCTGGCCCAGGCTGGGGAAGCTAGTGATCCAACCAGCGGATCAAATTTGGTGATGAATCCTGGTCATGTGCCACCTAAGGCATGTTGCACTTACGCTAAGAAGAAGAAGGATGGAAGCAGTTTTGTTGGTCTCACTGCCTACAGAAATTGGGCAGGCCAGGTCCACTGAGAAAATGCAGCAAGTGAGTGACTTGTTTAAATCTCTTTGTGGTTGTTTAAACACAGCTTTCAAGTGACAAAACCACACAACTTAAAAAATAAAATAAACTTACTAAAATAACATATTAAAAGACTTAGGCTGCGTGTACACTACAGCTTATGTCGGCATAACTTATGTCACTCAGGGGTTTGAATAAACCACCTCCCTGAGCACCATAAGTTACATTGACATAAGCGCTAGCGTGGACAGTGCTATGCTGGCAGGCAAGCTTCTCCCACTGACATAGCTACTGCCACTCACGGAGGTGATTCTATTATGCTCTCCCATCTGCATAGAGCATCTTCACCAGATGCACTGCAGTGGCACAGCTACATCAGTGCAGCTGCGCTGCTGCAGTGCTGTATGTGTAGACATGCTCTTAGTGTTCAAGAGAGCTCCTACTCCTCAAACTCCTAAGTGTAGCAAACTCCAATGACATTGGCTTTTTTATACATAGGCCTTGTAATGGTCTCTTACTGAGATAATGTAATCAGCCATACCTGCCTCAATTCCAAACTACTGAAACAAACTGCAGGGGGTGGGACAAATTCCCTTCCTCTACCTCTAGGAAGGATTTTTTTCCATTCCCTGCCATACCTTGTATAGGAATGTTATTGCCCTGTCACACTTACCCTGCAGGCCAGTAGAGCAAGGTTTTTCTCTTGCTGTTAATGGGGCCCAGACAGTTGTGCACATTGTTTTCCTGGGGTTGGATGGCCAGTCTGGCCTTTCCATGTACTGTGACACACAGGGCTAAATTACAAATATCGTGTTTTAAATGCCAGAAACAGAGCTTTGCTGGTAAGGAAAAAAATTAAGCCAAATACAAAGCCCAGATTCTCAGTAGCTTCAGGTCCTCCTCCTGCAGCTGGCACAAGAGAGTTATAGGGCAGGATAAAGGATCATCCCTCTGGGTCATAGGTGCTGACTCCGTGGGTGCTCCAGGGCTGGAGCACTCAGGGGAAAAAATTAGTAGGTGCTTAGCACTCATCAGCAGCCAGCTCCCCACTTCCCCCAGTGCCTCCCACCCCCAGTGGCAACCCCACTGATCAACTCCTCCCCCTCCCTCCCAGCACCTCCTGCATACTGCAAAACAGCAGTTGTTCCACAGTGTGCAGGAGGTGCTGGGAGAGAGGGAGAGGAGAGGGCATGGGGCACACTTGGGGGAGGAGGCGGGAAGAGGCAGGGCGGGGGCAGGAAGAGGCGGGATGGGGGTGGGGGCTTGGAGGAAGGGGTGGAGTGGAGGCGGGCCCGGGGCAGAGAAGGGTCAAGCACCCCCTGGGTAGAGAGGAAGTTGGCACCTATGCTCTAGGTGAATACTACTGTGCCTGTCCCACCAGTACTGTGCTCCCTCCGAAGGAGCTATCCTGGCGAAGGGGGAGTTCCAGGTTGTCATAGAACAGATCAGGGGCAGGCTGGGTAGGGTTCCAATGAGGAGTGCGGCTGGGACAGCCAAGCACCCCAGTGATTCTGCACCAACAGTGCAAGCTGAGGCCTAGAGCTGCCAGGGTTGCTGAACCAAACCCCAACCCCTTCTCCACTCCATCCCTGCACTGGATCCATATACCCCTAAGCCTAAATCAGGGGATCTTGCTGCTGCAGCAGCCTACAAATTGGCTGATTAGGAGGATTGTGGTTCAGCTGGTCCCTGGACCCTTATGAGGTTAATGTAATAAACGTGTATAGTATCCTTGAGACTCATCCTCTATGTCCCCAGAATTGGGAAAGAAACACACCAAAACCAGGTCCTTAAATCTCAGGTAAACATACAGATGTCTACATAAATCATGCTGCTTTCTCCTTCCTCAGGCCTCTAGTTTAAAAATGGACAGACAATTCTGAGGAAAGAAGTTTCAGTTTTGAGTGAATTTTTACTGGCAAGTTATAAATCCCTGAAATTAAGAGTTTATAATGGAAATGCTGACACAACCTTAACTAGAGCGGCGTGAATAGCTTCACTATAATAAATCAGTCACTTGTCTTATAAGTCTGTCACATGTTCTATAAATCAGAAACTTGGAATGTAAATCACATATTTAAAAGCACTTGTTCATAAATCAGCTATACAGATCAACACTAGGAATAATATTTTGGCAGTAAATCACTTTTTGCAAAAATGTTCTCCCATGTCAGTTCATTGCATTACTTAAAAATTACTTAAAGTTCTATTTCAGGGGCTCTATAAGTGAATCCTTAGAATATGATTTTCCTAATACACCCTGTTTTAGACTATAACTATGAACAAAAATGATTTTCCATAGTAGAAAGCAATTATGAATGTTCATTATAAGCCTTTTGTTAGCCCAGTGGAAATCCTTTTAAAGACATTCCTCTTCTTATTAGTATAATGTATGTTATAGCCACTCCAACTGAGATCAGGAACCCCTAGTGCTAGGTGCTGTACACAATACACCCTGAGACAGTCCCCACCCCAAAATGCTTACAAATTAATAGGCAAAACAAAAAAAGCGTGTAGGGAAACAAAGGCATAGTGAGGCCAAGCGCTCAACCAATGTCTCACAGCTAGTCAGAGGCAGAGCTGGAGATAAAACCCAGGCCTCCTGATTCCCAGCCCACTGCTCTATCTAGTAGACCACAGTATCTCTACACTATAGCTTACCAAGATGCAGTAACAGCACTCTGCAGTTTTACAGCCCATTTCATCCACGGACCTCAAAGCTCTTTACAAATATCAATAAATTAAGTTTCTTGACATCCTGTCTTGTAAGTAAGAATTATCATCACATTTTATGGAGAGGACACTGAGGTTCCGAAAGATTATATGGACTATGGATAACTGAAATTGTGCATGGTTAAGAATATTGTTGCCACATATTCTCCTCAAAGTTCTAGATTTTGAGGTCTCAGGTGAAGTAATAACTTGCAAATAGTATTCTGACTGGTAAATCTAAAATGACTAAGTTTTTAAACAATGTTTTAAAGCCAAAAATGGACATATAGGGGTGTTTGCTGGCATTTGTGTAAAGCCAGAATCCCCCAATTTTGCAGGCCTTTTATTTGGACTATTTTTGGAGCTACTTTCACTCTGTTTTCCCTGGCATCAAATCTGGGCTTCCATCCTGCAGCTTGATACACATTGTCAGACCCTAGCATCCTCATAGAGCCCCGTTTTCTTCAATGGGGTTCCATATAAGCATAGGGTTCTACTTGAGTGTATCCAGGCCCTAGTGTGAAAATAAATAGGAACTGGATCCAAATTTAAAGTGAATGGAAAGACTTAAATGGGCTTTGGATCTGGCTCTAAGTGTAGCACAAACTTTATAGATGGGGAGGAGCTCCAAAGCCACAACCAATATTATTTTTATTATTATTATTATTATTATAGATAGCACAGGTAGCATTGGCAATAGTTAAGGTAACCCAACACTTCCCATTATAAAACCCTGTTACCAGTTGCTTATAATTTTACCCGATTTTAACTTTGCACAGAAACTTAATTTGGCATTTCCTAACTTAATATTTTAACATAGTTTATCTCTACGTAATTAATTCATTATTTGCAAAACAACCAGACTAAACAAGTAGTTTTGTACAAGGTGACCAATGAAAAAACAAACTCTAAGTATAGTTATTTAACTTTTTAAATTTTTGGACCATTAGAAAATCTCAGTAAAGGTGCCACATTTGGAAGGAGCATGAAAAATATTAATGTAGTTTTGGCTTCCTAGACATTGCACTTGTATTTGGGTAAGTTCTAAGTCATTGACTTCTAAAGCACATCTCCCCAGATCAGTGGCACAATATGGCCCTATGTGTTTACCAGTAGATATGGTTTTCAGCTACATGCCAGAATTTTTGCTATTAGAGGAAGAAAACACAGAGTAAGCACAAGAAGCATTCTGGGTTATTTTTCTAGTTTGCCAATGCTAATGTGCGTGTGTTTTTTTTAACTGCAGACTCCTTTGAAAATGAATTTGGACCCTGTGACCTTTTTCAGTGCTATGTGAATGCTACTCTCTGCATGCCCCGCTCCTTCCTAATATAAATGTTTAATGTGAAACACAACTCTAAGTAAAAGCTATTTATCTTTTCTTTAATTTCCTTCAGTGCAATTAGAATCTGAAGTGCTCACACTTGTTAGAATGGGCTGAATCTGCAGCCTGTGTTTACAGAACAATAGAAACTCAGAGAGAAGATGTTCAGCATTCACTCTTAATTTCTGCCCCCTCCTCTCCCACAGTATACAAACAGATAGGGGGAACAAACACATGTCAGGTGATGTTCCTACATATCAAGCAAGTAATTGCATAAAAGATATCGGTTCTAAACCAAGTCACTTCAATTAGAGTTGGAACAAGTCTCTTTTCTTGGGAACCTTCTTTGTTTTTAAAGGTTTTTGTGTCAGTTCAAGGCATGTGGGCAAAACAGTGGGCCAGATTCTGATCTCAATTCCATTGCTATAATTCTTTCAAATCAGTGGCATTACTCTGGGTTTAAACCAGTGTACTCACTGAGATGAGAATGGGTAATGTTTTTTGTTTTTCTCAATCTTAAAGACTACTGCAGATTCAAGAGAAGGGACTTTCTCATGGAATATCTGTAGTTTTTAACGGGAGATACACAGTGTTGTTAATATATGAAGTATTACAGAACTAGAAGAAATTCCTTTAACCTCTAAAAATAATGCTATTGGGTAACAACCTCACAGTTATCCCCGTTTACAGGGACAGGACATATGCATCAGTTTGTTAGCAACAGGACACAAAACCAAATGGTCCTCTCAAAAGGACAAAACCTTTGAAAATTCAGGTGCCTGTCGAGCACAGACAGGAACTCCTGCCTTTCTAGTATCTTCCTCCACTTCCTCAGATTCTACAGAAGCCCCTCAAATGTGGCTTACATTGAGCAGGATTTCACTGGAAAAGAGGGGATGAAACTCAAGAGAACAGCACTCTCTGCTTCACTGTCTTCCTTCTTTCCCAGATTCTAGCAATATGGTGAAGTGGCTGAGACAAGAGTTTGCTAGAGAGACCTGGATGCCATCTACAATTCTGCCAAGGGTGGCCTTGTGCAATCTGTCAGTCATTTCAGTAAACATGGAGGGCTGATACTTGCTTATCTCCTAGGGCAGCAGTATGATGCCTTATTCAGTGATAAGGATTATGAAGTGCATATAGTAATTAACACCATCTGGTAGAAGAGATGAGATTAGAGATCCTTCCCACAAATCAAAGCAGTATGTTTCAGTGGGGCTATGGATTATACACAGTGAAGCTAGAATGTTCAGAAAATTAAGGTGCATCAGTGACAAAATAGAGAAGAATACATTAAATGTGTCACATGGATACACTACGCAGCTGTGATATAACAAGGCTCATACATGATGTCATTACTAAAACAATACTTGTAGATTAGATTTGAAAATAGTATAACTAGTATTTTGTTAACATTGCAAAACTACCGATTTCTCACTAATCTCCTTCTCAAATATAGTTACACTATTTTTGCTGAAACATTCACACACACAAACCTGACGCAGGGACCAAAAATGGAAAAATTCAGCTGCTGTTATAGTGTAGCAAAGTTATAAGTAACTGAAAACAAGGGCTCATAATGGGAAGTGTTAGGCAACTTTAATATAGATATTGCTATCCAGTCTCCCAATATTTATGGAGTCTGTACAGTTGATAGCAATAATAATGTAGGAGCATTAAAAGGCCTAGACTTTGAGGTCAGTAGGAAGAGGCATATGAACTTTTAAAGATTATCCAAATAATGTGAGAATTTCTAAAAACTAGATTGGGTGATGCCTTCAACAATTTTGCAGTCTCAGGGAGATGGGCCAGACAAGTGTATAATCTTTTCCATCTGCAATGTTTGTGATCATGTTAGCTTCTTAAGTCTCCAAAATGTATGCTGTTTTAATATCACATATATGAGATTTCTGGCACTTTCTATTTTGATGCTAGACCGAAAATGGAAGTAGGGATAACAATTAAATGAACAATTTAGAATCATAAAACATGGTCCAGGCTTGGTTCTAGAAATGGGCATTGGGTGGTGAGTATGGGGCCCGGAGAGAGAAGGCCCCACTGATTGGAGCTGGTTCACTTGTCTCTTGTCACTAGTTCTTATTACACAGACTTCAGAATTCTGCTAACCACATTTAACCTAAATATGGACTTTTCTCTCCCTGTATTTCTGATTTGTGGACTATATCTCAGTCCGCAAGCTTTAAGATCAAGTAATCCAAGGCTGCTGTCTATTCTACTATTGAGATTTTTAAAATTGGTGCTGGAGCTTTTTCCTGATGTGCCTTATTGTGGAACTCACAGATGGAGAGGGGAGGAGGAAACCTTGTACCAAGTGAATGATGGTATTTATATAGCTCAGGTTCATATAAATTTTTATGTCATGTTAGCAGCTGTGTTTGTGTTTTTTGAATCATTTCAAAATATTTTGAAAAGATATGAAAATCTTTGCCAAGCAATACATTTTTAAGATTCACAGTCTTGGCAGCTGAAAAAAAATATTCTGAAAAATAACCTTTGTGTTCCAGAGATTTTGTAACTGTGCAAAAGGAAATTGAAAGTATTTGATAGTTATTTGTAAAGAATTATGTCCAGACTCATGAAGGATTTTAATAGCAGGTTATACTATAGATAAAATATTTCTCCAGTACAGGTATTTCCAAAGAATCTCTCAAGGATTCTTGAATAATCTCACTAGTAATTGAAAGGATTATAAAACTATTTCTGAAGTACAATGGAAACCTGTTAAATGCACGCATTTGTGAGCAGATAAGGGTCTTCTTTTAACAAACCTATTTCTATAACAAAGTTTAGATTGCTCAATTGCAAACTTCACTTTGATATACAGGAAATGACTTTTTAAAATCTGGTGTTTATTGAATTTTTGAGAGAGACAGAGACAGAGACAGAGACAGAGACAGAGACAGAGACAGAGACAGAGACAGAGACAGAGACAGAGACAGAGACAGAGAGGAATGAGGCAGGAAGTACAAGGAACGCCCTGGTCCACCATCTACAAGTGATAGGTTTCAGTGTAGTAGCTGTGTTAGTCAGTGTAGTAGCCGTGTTAGTCTGTGTCAGCAAAACGAAAATAAGAAAGAAAAACTTGTAGCACCTTAGAGACTAACAAATTTATTTCAGCATAAGCTTTCGTGGGTTAGTACCCACTTCATCGGATGCATGGAATGAAACATACAGTAGACAGATATTTATACAGTCAGAGAAACATGACAAGGTCGAGGTGCATAGACCAACCTTAAGAGGCTAATTAGTTGAGAGGAACCCTAGCCTCTTAAGGTTGGTCTATGCACCTCGACCTTATCATGTTTCTCTGACTGTATAAATATCTGTCTACTGTATGTTTCATTCCATGCATCCGATGAATCATAGAATCATAGAATCACAGGGTTGGAAGGGACCTCAGGAGGTCATCTAGTCCAACCCCCTGCTCAAAGCAGGACCAACCCCAATTAGATCATCCCAGCCAGGGCTTTGTCAAGCCTGACCTTAAAAACCTCTAAGGAAGGAGATTCCACCACCTCCCTAGGTAACCCATTCCAGTGCTTCACCACCCTACTAGTGAAAAAGTTTTTCCTAATATCCAACCTAAACCTCCCCCTCTGCAACTTGAGACCATTACTCCTTGTTCTGTCATCTTCTACTACTGAGAACAGTCTAGATCCATCCTCTTTGGAACCCCCTTTTAGGTAGTTGAAAGCAGCTATCAAATCCCCCCTCACTCTTCTCTTCTGCAGGCTAAACAATCCCAGTTCCCTCAGCCTCTCCTCATAAGTCATGTGCTCCAGCCCCCTAATCATTTTTGTTGCCCTCCGTTGGACTCTTTCCAATTTATCCACATCCTTTTTGTAGTGTGGGGCCCAAAACTGGACACAGTACTCCAAATGAGGCCTCACCAGTGCCGAATAGAGGGGAATAATCACGTCCCTCGATCTGCTGGAAATGCCCCTACTTATACAGCCCAAAATGCCGTTAGCCTTCTTGGCAACAAGGGCACACTGTAGACTCATATTCAGCTTTTCGTCCACTGTAACCCTGTAGCAGGGTTGGACTCACCCCTGCGGCGCCTCCTGCTGGTTTCTCCAGGGAATTAGCTCACCAGCCTCTGGAGCGCCCTCTGCAGGCCAGTGATCCGCCTGGCCACGCTGGCCCCGTGTCCCTCCCAGAACCCGGTGCCCCTTTAACTGGGGTGCTGCCCCCTGGCAGTACCCCTATATCTGGGTCTCCCCTCCCCAGGGGAACCCCCAACCCACTATCCCCACCTCGCCTCAGTCGTAGGCTATTGCCAGTCACCAGCTAGCCCCCACGCCCTGGGGCAGACTGCAGTATAAGCCACTCATCACAGGCAAAGGGGGTTTGGACCTGCTGCCTTGGCCTACCTGTGGTTGTCCCTGCAACCCCAGTACCTATATGGGCCTCACCCTAGGCCACAGCCTGGGGCTTTCCCAGCCGGAGCTCCCCAGCTCCTCAGGCCCTTCCCCAGCCCTGCTCCAACCTAGGTACCTGGTCAGATCCCTGCAGCCAAGCCCTTCTCCCTCTGAAGGCAGAGAGAGTGCGTCTGTTCTGATCCAGGCCCACTGCCCTTTTATAAGGGCCAGCTGGGCCCTGATTACCTGGCCACAGCTGCGGCTGCCTTGCTCATCAGCCCAGCCTCTGAGCCTCAGCCCTTTCCCAGGGCTATTTCCAGCCCCTCCGGGCAGGAGCGGGTTCCACCCCGCTACACACCCCCCACCTCAAGATTCCCTCCACCGGGGGGCCTGGGGGGGGGGGGAGAGAGAGGAGAGGACCCCTAGCGACCCAGCATAGCTCGCAGCTGGGCTCGCAAGGAATCCCTCTCATGCCGCAGGCCCTCCATTGTTTGGAGCCACCTGCTTCCCTCTTCTAGGGTCAGGGTCCCCACTGTAGACCTCTCTGGTCCTATGTGGGCTCCCCCCTCGGTTTGGGTTCCCTCCGTAGCTCTACTGGCCCTTGTGTGGGTTCCCCGCTTTATCTGGGACCTCTCTGCCCCAGGCATTCCTTTCTTGAGGGCCCTGGTCGTCACCACCCCCTCCTTCGGGGCAGTCTCGGACCCGGCCCGATCCTCTGGCCTCCCCCTCCTTCTCTGAGGGCAAGGCCTCTTGCTCTGGCCCCCTTTGTGGCACAGGAAGCATAGCCAGGGACTTCCGTTGGCCACCTCTGGGTGGGCCTGGGCCCTGTGAGTCCCCCGAGGGCACTTCCTCTTCTGATGCCCTGGTTCCCCACAGGCCCAACAAGTCTGGAGCCCCCCTGTTTGCTTCACAGGAGGTACTCTTGCAGTTCCATTCTGCTCTGAGGGGAGCCTCTTTGCTCCAGTCCGGTAGGGGCACTCCTTTCTCAAGTGTCCCCTTCGCCCACACGCGAAACAGTCCTTAGGCCTTGGCACTGGTCTCTTGCCTCCGGCGCCTGGCCTCTCATAGGGTCTGGGTGCCCACTGCCGCAGCAGCCAGAGCAACCCCGTCTGCCGCTCAGCCAGATGGGCTGCCCAGGCCCTCCAATAAGAGCTCCGCTTCTCCACCATCTCGTTCTCCGTTCTTCTGCGTCGGGCAATAGTCCCACAGTCCTTTGCCCTGCCCCTTGTATCAAGGGCGGACCGTCTATACCCGCATTCTCCACCACCTGTAGCAGGGTTGGACTCACCCCTGCGGCGCCTCCTGCTGGTTTCTCCAGGGAATTAGCTCACCAGCCTCTGGAGCGCCCTCTGCAGGCCAGTGATCCGCCTGGCCACGCTGGCCCCGTGTCCCTCCCAGAACCCGGTGCCCCTTTAACTGGGGTGCTGCCCCCTGGCAGTACCCCTATATCTGGGTCTCCCCTCCCCAGGGGAACCCCCAACCCACTATCCCCACCTCGCCTCAGTCGTAGGCTATTGCCAGTCACCAGCTAGCCCCCACGCCCTGGGGCAGACTGCAGTATAAGCCACTCATCACAGGCAAAGGGGGTTTGGACCTGCTGCCTTGGCCTACCTGTGGTTGTCCCTGCAACCCCAGTACCTATATGGGCCTCACCCTAGGCCACAGCCTGGGGCTTTCCCAGCCGGAGCTCCCCAGCTCCTCAGGCCCTTCCCCAGCCCTGCTCCAACCTAGGTACCTGGTCAGATCCCTGCAGCCAAGCCCTTCTCCCTCTGAAGGTAGAGAGAGTGCGTCTGTTCTGATCCAGGTCCACTGCCCTTTTATAAGGGCCAGCTGGGCCCTGATTACCTGGCCACAGCTGCGGCTGCCTTGCTCATCAGCCCAGCCTCTGAGCCTCAGCCCTTTCCCAGGGCTATTTCCAGCCCCTCCGGGCAGGAGCGGGTTCCACCCCGCTACAAACCCCTAGGTCCTTTTCTGCAGAACTGCTGCCCAGCCATTCGGTCCCTAGTCTGTAGCAGTGCATGGGATTCTTCCGTCCTAAGTGCAGGACTCTGCACTTGTCCTTGTTGAACCTCATCAGATTTCTTTTGGCCCAAGCCTCTAATTTGTCTAGGTCCCTCTGTATCCTATCCCTACCCTCCAGCGTATCAACCACTCCTCCCAGTTTAGTGTCATCTGCAAACTTGCTAAGGGTGCAGTCCACACCATCCTCCAGGTCGTTGATGAAGATATTGAACAAAACCGGCCCCAGCACCGACCCTTGGGGCACTCCACTTGATACTGGCTGCCAACTAGACATGGAGCCATTGATCACTACCCGTTGAGCACGACCATCCAGCCAGTTTTCTATCCACCTTACCGTCCATTCATCCAGCCCATACTTCTTTAACTTGCTGGCAAGAACACTGTGCGAGACTGTATCAAAAGCTTTGCTAAAGTCAAGAAATAGCACATCCACTGCTTTCCCCTCATCCACAGAGCCAGTTATCTCATCATAGAAGGCAATTAGGTTAGTCAGGCATGACTTGCCCTTGGTGAATCCATGCTCACTGTTCCTGATCACTTTCCCCTCCTTTAAGTGGTTCAGAATTGATTCCTTGAGGACCTGTTCCATGATTTTTCCAGGGACTGAGGTGAGACTGACTGGCCTGTAGTTCCCCGGATCTTCCTTCTTCCCTTTTTTAAAGATAGGCACCACATTAGCTTTTTTCCAGTCATCCGGGACCTCCCCCGATTGCCATGATTTGTCAAAGATAATGGCCAATGGCTCTGCAATCACATCGGCCAACTCCTTTAGCACCCTCGGATGCAGTGCATCCGGCCCCATGGACTTGTGTTCGTCCAGCTTTTCTAAATAGTCCCGAACTACTTCTTTCTCCACAGAGGGCTGGTCACCTCCTCCCCATACCATGGTGCGGAGTGCAGCCGTCTGGGAGCTGCCCTTGTCTGTGAAGACAGAGGCAAAAAAAGCATTGAGTACACTAGCTTTCTCCACATCCTCTGTCACAAGGTTCCCTCCCTCATTCAGCAAGGGGCCCACACTTTCCTTGACTTTCTTCTTGTTGCTAACATACCTGAAGAAACCCTTCTTGTTACTCCTAACATCTCCAGCTAGCTGCAACTCTAAGTGTGATTTGGCCTTCCTAATTTCACTCCTGCATGCCTGAGCAATATTTTTATACTCCTCCCTGGTCATTTGTCCAATCTTCCACTTCTTGTAAGCTGCTTTTTTGTGTTTAAGACGAGCAAGGATTTCACTGTTAAGCCAAGCTGGTCGCCTGCCAAAACTCCCATGAAGTGGGTACTAACCCACGAAAGCTTATGCTGAAATAAATTTGTTAGTCTCTAAGGTGCTACAAGTTTTTCTTTCTTATTTTCGTTTTGCATCTACAAGTGGTTAACTCCAGCTCTGCTTACCTCTCAACTTGCACAAATGCTCTGAGGAATGGCTATCAGAGCCACTGCTTAGGAAACAAAGTGTAGGATGGAGGGAGAGAATGTTTGGGAGGATTGGGAAGGTTTTCTATTGCACAACAGTTTACTGTACTTTGTGATTATAATAATCTTATTTCTTGAGGAAAAAGCCTTGCTGCTGAATTTTTTTTCACCCCTCAAGGAGTGAAGCCAACCCCCCAGCTATCAGTTCACTTTGGCACACACACTCTACACAGTTTGCACAACAGAAACCTTCTTGGGGTAAATATAAACAAATAGATTATTTAACAGAAAAATCACAGATTGAAATATGAGAAGAGCACATACACAGCCTCAGGATTTATGCTTCCAAAATAGACAAAACCCCTTTTCAAATACAAGTTACCTATTGCCTAGCTATAGAGGAGATCCAGTGTTTAGGGCCAGCTTCCAACCTAGAGGCTGTCCAGTTTCTTGATGAAAAAAACCCCTCAGTTTTTCCAAGCCTCCTTTTTAAAAGACTTCCTTTCCCTCCTCCTCCACCTCAGCATAGTGATTTATGGTTATACATAGTGGGGGAAATTCCCTTTTGATTTGATAACCTAGGGATGTCTCAGTGTCTTCCCCTTAACTCTAATGGTCCATCACTGCCTTTTAGTGGGCTGGACAATGGATGGTTACTGCAAGCTGGTTTCATGTAGCCAGCTTGCTTGGGAGGTGCCCCTTCCTGCTGTGATGTGTAGTTCAAGTTGTAGGACAGGTTATGAATATAGTATTCCATATACATAGATTCAGAACCACAATATGTATACATATCTCATAATGACTATCAAGTTCAGAACATTACAAGCTTTCATAAAAGACCATACTCAGGATACATTTATAGCACAATAATAAAGAATGCAAACAGTTGGTTCAACTGCTCATTTAAGGTATTTAAACCTTCTATTCTCCCCAGGGTGTCTGGACCCTGATTGCCTCACTAAGCCTGATGCTTATATTATGAGAGCTGACAAGGTAAAAGCATAGGATAGCATGCCAAAGAAAGTGGCTTCTACAAGAAGAGGGAGTTTTCATAGTCACCATTCTGTGTAGTCTTTTCTATAACACAACATGCCATTGACACAAGATTGTATTAGACAGGATATAGGTTAAGTCAGAGGGTTTGATCCTCCTTTGCAGTGATGTAGCACCATTTTACTGGATTAAGCAAAAAGGTCTCTGTGGTAAAACGTCTTTGTCACTTCAAAAGTCTTTTCTGTCTCACACATTTTCCCAGATGCATTTTCTTTTCATTCCTTCTTGGGAAGCTGCTGATAACAGTTATTTTCTCCTGCTTCTCTCCTATAGGTTTTTATTTCTCTATGCTACTGTTCATCTGTTTTTTGTCAGTGTATGCCAGCTCTTGCATATGATCCTTGCAAATGATTATGCAATCACTGGGCTCCATTTTGAAAATACAATTTTAAATTACTGAAACATACAGAGGCAGAAGATATCTCCCTTCACTTCTCTCAACATGCACAAACTTTCACTGTTTGTAGGGATAGGTAAATGTGAGGTATACCAAAGCACATACTTTTAAATCAAATTAAAGCTTCTGCAGCAGACTCCTTGGAACTACTTCCAAGGAAGTGTGTCCATTCTCACTGGCAGCATGTTTATTTTAATATACAAT
Organism: Chelydra serpentina; assembly: GCA_037349315.1. Taxonomy (NCBI): domain Eukaryota; kingdom Metazoa; phylum Chordata; order Testudines; family Chelydridae; genus Chelydra; species Chelydra serpentina. The sequence goes on along the minus strand of JBAIAC010000028.1, from coordinate 11,363,357 downwards.
GTTGCAAAATATCATCTTACTTTTGTTATTTGCCTGAAGGAAATTTATTTCCAATATGAGATTTTGACACAATATTTACCATTCAAGTACTGCAGCTTTTATTAAAGGGGGTAAGAGATGATGGCAGGGGATTTAAAAGAAAAAATTAATAACAACTGTTGCCAATTTAATCCTATCCAGTAGTTTATTGCAAAGCCAAAGATGAAGTTAGAAAGACAGAAGATAATCCAATTGTATAGTATTGCATAGATGATCACAAAATATTTTGGATCTGGCTATAAACTGTATTTGCAAAGAACATTTTCTTAAAGCTAAGGCTCTCAGAAGAAGAATACTGAGAACAATCTAGAGTAAAATCCTAGCAGTGGCACTGATGTCAATGGCAAAACAACGCTGACTTCAATGGGACTGGATTTCACCTCCGATATGTAAAAATTACCTAAACAGCAGCAGCTACAATGGGGATATAGGTCAACTGAAGTTCAGAGTACGGGTATTAAGTAACAGTCTTACCTCCAGAACACTGCTACAAAAGATGTCCCCGACAGGTTCCATGTCTGTTAGATGACCCAGGATGAGAAATGAGTCAATAGCTTCCCCTCACCTCCTTCTGTACTAGTCTTTTAAAATGATAGTACTGGAATCCGGCAAAGCAATCCCGCACAGACACCACAAATTATCACACCTGCCCATCTTTCTCTTTCCTTACAAGGGGTGGATGTCTGTGGCCTTTAAAACATATAAACATTGGACTAGTTCCTATACTCATTAAAGTTAATTATAGAGTTGCCATTTTTATTCAAATGACCCTTTGGGTAAAGCTATTAATTTCTTAGTTAATTACAAATACAATTGTTGTTTAAATTATCACCACAGAGGGGGTCTTATCCAAAGCCCAATAGAATAATAGCCCCCATTGGCTTCAATGGGTTTCACATCAGCTTATAAAGGACAGGTAGAATGTGTGACCATACTAATGTTAGTAGGAAAGCAGGTCAATATGAAATGCAGCACTGTTCACCCATTTGTGACTTTCAATAGAATTTATTTCTGTGAGGGCAAAATAGGATTAAGCACTGGATTTATTTTTTAAAAAATGACAGGACTGCAATGTAAAATGTGTTTCATGGAACTTAATCATATCATGCATTATATTGTAGTTTTTATTGTATTGTTTAATCTGTGTATGAAAACAAGACCTCTCCCCTCTGTAAAAACAGCAAGCCAAACTAGAAAATAAATTAACAAGAAAGAGGTCAAGGGAAGTATTCTAAAAGAAAAATATACTAGACATCCCTTCTGTTTTGGAATGCAATACACTCTGAAATGTTCTGACCCTATTGTACTAGTTGTTGATTTAAGCAGAAAATGTTTCCTATACAGTTGCTGCTGTGAAAATTCCCCATGAGACTTCCTAACCTGCATAGCCAATTTTTAATTTAAATTATTTAAAATAATCCCGAACAGAGAAACTGTAGCTTTCCAAATTAATAGGAAATAACTGTCCATTGCTGTGCATAGTTCATTTTACATAGCTAATATAAAAGAGTCGGCTGTATTTCTAATATTCAGTTCTCATACTATAATTTCCTAAAGATCTAATCTTATGCATGCTCTACAGTGCATGTATATCATATATATGGATATATATATATATATATATATTTATTATACACAAGGTAAGTTTGCTAAATCAAGAACTCAAAAATTAGGATATGCCATAATTAAGGCTTCCTGTGCAACCTTAATTCAGCCCCATTGAGAGTACGCATTGTGATACAGCTTTTCATTGCATAATCACATGCTAGTTTTTCAACAAGACCCCCTGCCTCATTCAGTGGATGGAGGGCTCTTATTGAATGATCAGCTATTCAGTATTTCTTTTTATCCTCATCTTTCATTGTATGGCCCCATGCCTGAGTGACTGCACACTATCCAAACTCTCCACTGAATATGAAGTCATTAATTTCCTCTTGAGCTCTTCTATGATACTTATCATCATAGTATCTGCATGTTTCACAGGCATTGATGAATTCAGCTTTACCACAACCCTGTGAGAGGAGGGGTATTCTCCCTTTTTTACAGCAAGGGAGCAAAGACACAGAAGGAGTAAGATGAAAAGTGTCCACTAATTTTAGGTGCCCAGCTTTGGACAACTAGAGCCTGATCTTTTCAGAATACTTAGCATCAGAAAGCACAGTGCATGTTCAAAGCACAGTTCAGAATTTACACAAAACTGGTGCAAACTCTCTTGTGTTGGGCACTGAGAAAATGAGGAAAACACAATTAATGACCACTTGTGAAAAGTTTGGTTTAAGTGACTTGCCATCATCAAATTGGAACTTTATAGCTGAGGCAGGAATAGAATCCACTTCTCCAGGGGGGCATTCAACCTCCTTTACCACAACACCAATTATGTTGTTCCTACAACCCCCCTGCCTCATTCAGTATACACCTTCAAAGTCTGCAGCAAATGGGACAGCCTCATTCACTGCACGGTTCCCTGGGTATGTACATGTGATCTTGTCATTAAAGGCTGTATCATAATATATGCACACAAGGCAATGATATATGACATACCTGCAACATTAATTCTGGAATTTCCTAACCTTTGAATGCTTGACTTAATGTTCTTCTAACATAGATTTAAAACTTAGTAAATGGAAATTCCATCATGTGGCATCATATTAACACCCACATGGGTCATCAAAAGGGTTGCAACCTGTAGCTCCACAGAAGAGACTACTACCACCTGAAATAATGGAGTAACTGATGGCATACCTGTCCCCATGCCTCACTCCTCTGCTTTCAAGTCAGGATGCTTCCTCCATGATACCTGAACACCAGCAGCAGCCACAAGATCACAGGAGAGATAGCTTCCTCACTCTCAGTTCTGGCACCTGACACCAGGGAGGTTCCCAGCAGCCAGAAGGAGCAGGTCTTGCCCAGATGCTGGCACATGCTCAGTCCAGCCAGCTTGTAGGAGCTGTGTGTGAATGGAACATATTCAGCACAGATGGACTCTTCTGAGAATTTAGCTGCCAAACTCTGACAAATTTAATGTGTGAACTGTAATTTTTCAGAGGTTTGCAACTTGACCAAAATTGGGTGGATTTTGATAGGGACAAGCAAAAAGTATCCTTGACACTAAAACAACACCACTGTCACATTTCATGTCCCTGCTCCAAAGCATGGAGATGCTTCTCAATGAAATGGTAGTAAGAATTTTTTAGCACGGAGAAAGCATATGTGTCCCTAATATTGTCCTTGGAAAAGGTAGAACCATTTTACCCAAAACACTTTAAAAAATCATCCTGAGACAGTTTCCAAAAATAAAAAAATTCTGTGTGAATGGTTAAAGTTTAGCATAGTTATAAATAACGGTAAACAGGATCTTATAATAGGAAGTGTTAGGCAAACTGAACTATAGGCAGAGCTACCAACCCTACATATAGTACATACACACACAGACTATCCTACTTCTGATATTTAACACAGGGTTTTATTAAAACTGACTAGAATCAAGGTCTCATGAGTGAAACACAATTCTTTGCAGGTCTTAAGTGAGATAGAATGCTTTGCCAGATATGTTCAGTTGTGTAACTCAACAAGAAACTTCCATGACTTTATCAGTCAAGAAAAAAGTTGAAAAGCACAGTTAATACATAAATCACAGCAGAGTGATAATGTTCCTGAATCTTAATGTGCAAAACCTAGGATTTTTCCAGCCTTGTGTTGCCTAAATGTGAGTGCCAGCTACTAGGCTACTTCTTTCTGCTAACAATGCTAAGAAATTTAGTATGGGACCAGCAAAGATATTATTACTATGAATTATTTAGGTATTATTTAGTATTTATACAGCTTAATAAAGATACATGATGTTACACAAAGGGAAAATATACAGAACAAATAAAAATGTCCAGATACTAAAGTGCTTTTAGTATATTGTCATCATGATCCACTACAACACAGAACAAACAGAACACAGTGTTGGCTTTATAGCAGGAATGCTCTATGGAACAAGTGAATTTTTGGGGGTACGTTAATGAGTAGGAGGGTCTCAGTGATCTCTAGTTGGAAATCTGCTGCAACATAAGGGAAGGCGCAAAAGAATACACAAGGCTGAGAGATTAGAGGACAGAAAAATTAGGCAAAGAATGGGAGAGGTAGGAAAAAGTGTAGCAGCCTATAAGAGACCTAATATTACAGATGGGGTATTGTGCCTCATCCTCAAAATGAAAATGAATTTTGTGTTGCCAATCTTGCAATTATATCATACCTCTTGTGATATCTGAAATTTTTCTTAAATCCCCAGCTCCTGGACTCTTGTGATTATGTTAGAATCTCAGGTTTCATTTTAAAATTTACTTTCTAGCCCTCATGGTTGCACAGCAAGGCTTGACAACTGTACTGTAAAGGCTCCAAGATCAGACAAATAAACCAAACCCCAATCATGATGCTTTTAAGCCGGTTTCATGATTTTGGGGGCTTCACTCATTTTTGAATGCTTTGACTTGGCAGTACTGTGAGTAGCTTAAAGTGGATGCAAAAGACACTCTGATGAAGCAGTCAGCGAGGTAAGGCAAAACCTCCTGGAAGAAGAGAGACCATGGAGGAGGGGAGAAGTGATTAACAGTTTCAAAAGCAGAAGAGAGATCAAGAGAATGAAGTTCGAAAAGAAATCATTACTCTTGAACAGAATGCCATTATTAAGAACTTCAGGGAAAGCGGTTTCAGCAAAGCGCAGAGAGTAAAAGCCAGAAATGGGGAATGACAAAGTGAATATTGGAGGAGGTGAAATCAGGATAGCATGAATAAGCCATGCTCCCTTTCCATTCTGTGGGTGTGGCTAAGGAAGCAAAGGGCACTTTTCACAGTAAGGACCCTCCTCACTTTCAAAAGATACACAAGTTTCTATTTTGCTAGTCCCACTTCCCCATTAAATGGCAGGAGAGAAGGGCCTGTTTTTGTGATACAAAACAACTCCCTTCCTGTCTCAGGGGGCTGAGTAGGATCATGTAACTTAATTTTAGCAGCTGAAACATGGTGAAAGCATGGAAGAAGTGGTACTGCTGCACCATAATAGGGACAGGGTAAAGTGAGGCTCAATAGGGGCTGCTCCTCCCATTTCCCAGCACCCTCTCTAGACCCAGGACTGTGTAGAGGAGACCATTCTCTGGGTGCACTAGAACCCATGCAATCCTCCCTCCCCCCTTTCCACTCACCATCCAGCTATGTGGCCTTTGGGAAAGAAACTTAAGGGAGGGTTAGCAAGAGACTCACACTGGCACAGCAGCTGCAGAAAAGAAGTTCAAGCAGGGACCAAGAGATACTGACGATAGGCTGTTTTTTTGCAGTTATCACTTTCATTTCCCCCGTGCTGATAGGCTGTTTGTTCCAACCCCACCCGTCCCTCCCTCGCCATCTCTAGCCCCTTCCCTTTGTTTGTCTTTTCATCTAACGAATCCTCTCCTAACGTGACCCCCAATGTATGGGCAAACAAAACCAAAAAAATCATACTATTGTATTTGCCAACATCATATTGTTCATTCTGCTTATATATTCTAACCCCTTCCCCAACCCTTCATCTGTCTTGTCTAATTACATTGTAAACTCTTTAGGGCAGGGACTGTATCTTATTTTATATGTGTACAGTACCTAGCACAATGGGATCCTATTCTCAGTTAACCCCTAGACACTACCATTATAAACATGATACATTATTATGGTGATTAATGTTGCATTACTACCTCCCTCCACAGCTTTACATTCATAATTTTCCAACAAGAACATACAATATTGCAATTAGGGCTGGTTAGAAAATGGGGGGTTATTTTCCCATGTAAAATTTCAACTTTTCATTGAAAAACCAAACATTTTGCAGCTAAAAACTGGCAAAAATTCAAGAAAATTTTGATCTTTCTTTTGTTTTTTCGTCAGACGTTTTTGAGAAGACCAGACACCTTCCACAAATTTTTTTCATTTTGTCAAAAATCCATTTTTCCATCAACAAAAGTTCTATTTTTCTACAAGCTGCAAGTTCAATGGCTGACCTCAAAACACAAAATGCATATTTTAAATAAAGGTTGGTGAGCTGTTAGCTAAAACAAGAATGCCCTCTTCATAATTTATGCCTCAAATTCTAACCAGACCTAAACTGTAGTCTTTTGTAATGGCACAGTTAACTTTTCTCTCATTTTTATGTTCATGCATCTTTGTGCTTCTGGGCTTCACAACACCACAAGCCTGTTACTGTGGTCTTTTCTTTTTTTTGTCAGAAGCAAGTAGTACTGGATATTTCACAACTAACCCCTACTCTTATGAGATTTGAAAGAACTGTTTTACAGACCTAAGAGGTTTGGGCCACTAGGATCAACTTCAAACAATCAGCCAAATTTGGGGTATTTATTCACATCTTCTTGAGGGTCATTCACTCATTAATTTTAGTTTCTGTTTAGCTACAAGAAAAAAGGCAACTTGTGATACAATCTGTTGCAATCCATTCAACAAAAGGAAAATTTTAAAATCCACAATAAGTTTTCTTTGTCTGAGGATCTTTTAACTTGACACCTTGCACACCTGATAAATTAATGACAGTGTTTGGGGGTCACCTACTAGTATTTTGAGACTTCTGTACCTCAAATCATGAATCAAGCCTTGGCACACTCTAATGAGAGATCAATAATGTTTTTGAAGAGAGACCCTATAGTATTTTATAAATAATGAGAGGTTAGTGTAAGGTGCAGGTGACAAAGAACAAATCAGATTTCTACCTGAGGAGTTTTTAAAGTCAAGTCCCAAATATGATAAATGTGGCATGATGGAAACAGCTACAAACACTAATATGCTGTGTAGAGTAAAGTGCCCAGAAATCAGAAGCCTGTGCACTTACTTATTCCTGTTTAATATTTACAACAGTAATTTCATCATCCTATTTCCTGCTGTTACAGTGGCGGGGAATGGGGGAGTTTGTTGATAATTCTGTAGCATTTATAGATAGCAACAGAAAATGTCAATTTGTTTTCTGTCTTTTTCGGTGAACATATCAATTGATTCTTTTAATGTATTTATAATTCATTGAAAGGCTTCATGCTGCAAAGCATTTATGTATTTTCAGCAGGCTGATTGGACGCACTTGTTACTTACTCTCTTGTTTAAGAAGGGAGCATAGTTTATAACTAAACCACAGCTTGGCAATCATGGAAATGGGTTTTATCCTGACCCTGCCTTTCTGACCCTAGGCAAGTCACTTATTTAACCTGCCTGTGAATGAGTTTACCCATCTGTAATATGGATTCAAAGTGTTACCACAATTCAGGGGGAGATGTCCCTTTTGAGGGGGAAATTCCACAGCAAGGGAGGGGCACCAAGATTCTGAGGCTGCCCACCTTTCCATGCAGGAGGCTAAAGACCAGGGTTACAGCGGATTGAAACAGGAGAAGGAGCTCTCACTGCCTCAATCAAGGAGGAGGGGGGACTGTGATGGAGTACTGCTCAGCAGAGGCAGAGAGTGTGTGGGGAGCTCCACTCTGATTTGACCATGACTTTAACTCCTGCTAAAGAATGCCTGTACTGTTGTCAGCTGACTCTCCCAGGCCAACACTTAAGGGTATGTCTATACTTACCCGTCGCGTCGGAGGCGCGGGATCGATGTTCTGGGTTCGATTTATCGCGTCTTGTCAAGACGCGATAAATCGAACCAGGAAGTGCTCCGCCGTCGACGCTGGTAATCCAGCTCGACGAGCGGAGTAGGCGGAGTCGACGGGGGAGCCTGCGCGCCGCGTCTGGACCACAGGTAAGTTCAAACTAAGGTACTTCGACTTCAGCTACGTTATTAACGTAGCTGAAGTTGCGTATCTTAGTTCGATAGGGGGGGTTAGTGTAGACCCAACAGGGGAACAGGGGAAGATCTCTCTACTGGAGGAAATTACAGCAGCATCTGCTCTGTTTCCCTTGACATGGCCCCATTGAGGCAATACTTACTTACTGCCAGGTCCAGGAGGTGGCAGCAGCTTGGGCCAAGGGACATGGAAGTGGGTGCGAGTCCCCAAAGGTGACCCAGAATGTTTGGTTTCAGAACTTCCTGGTTAGTATTCCCCATATCCACCCTTCCAATATATCAGCCATACCTCTCTTAGAACTTGATCTCAGCTAGGGCAAATGCTGTTGCAGCATTCACACTTTACAGATACAAATGGAAGGCATCACATGGGAAAGAGGCATGCTCTTTCTACCATCTGTCATTGTACGCTGTAAATGCTGGATCCTGCAAAGGGCTGGGTACCCCTGGAGGAAAGCCCAGCACCCTCAGTGGCCACTGAAGTCAAGTCTTTGCAGAATCGAGCCCTTAATAGAGGTCCTTTTACATAGAAGAACACCGGGAAAGAAATGGATGCCTTCCTCATAGCAACTTCCATAGATGCCTTCCCCCACACAGGAATCAAAATGCAGCATCACGATTCCATTGGCAACAGATCAGGGATCTACTACTGGCTCCTACTATTAATGTTATTTTATTATTTTCATACTGCTAATAGAGTGCTAGGTACAATGAGAACATTGTACCCACTTCAGTGAGATACTGTTTATGCCAAAAATATGTTGGGGGGAGAAGGAAGTATTTTTCTATTGACGTGTTGAGAGTTTCTGAGTTGCCTCAGGGATTTGGATATTGAATTCCCACTATGATTAACTAGTCTCAAAGCATAGGGCACTGGAGGAGGAGTCAAAAGACGTGGGTTCTATTCCTGATTCTCCTTTTACCAAGACAAAGGAAGTACATGAAAGGTGCAGATCTAAGCAAAGTAAGTTACAGTTCTAAGAATACAAGAATACTTGAGTTAACCCAGACATTTAAGATGGTGTTAGAAGGGGCCATTTGTTAAGCACTATATCTTAGTTGGAGCATGTGAGACCAGTGTTTTGTGGTCTGCACTGGCTGCCTATTGCTTTCCAGGTGGAAAATAAAGTCTTAAATGTCTTGGAATTTGCCTGCATGAGAGTCTGCCTCCCTCCCCATGCTGCAGTTGCAGTCAGTGGAGGTACTTGAATTGGAGTTCCCTTGATTTAACAAAGAGGAGCAGATGGTACAGTGCTCTCTGTGAGAGGACCCTTAGCTGTGGAACAAATTTATTCCATTGTTTCAAAATAGTCTGGGGTTGCTGACCTTTGGGACATTCTGCAAGGTCCATCTTTTTGCTTGGGCATCTGAAAAAAAAATGGGGGCTACAAGGGATAATCATTTCTTGAGGCTATAATTTTGGTGATGAACTCATACCTTACTGGGTTGAGTTGGAGGTGGAGTTTTGCTGGAGTTTCTCTTGAGGGGTGTTTTGCTGCTTTGGTTTTGGTTGCATTACTATTTTAAATAACGTTAAAGGAGTCCAGAGCAGTTAATGTTATAATATCATAAATCAAACAAAATAATAAATAATATTCCATTTCCATTGAGTAAACATTTCTTATACGATTCCTCTAATAATTTCTACAACAGAAAAAAATGAATGCCAAGAACTAATTCTATGGCTAATTCAACCAAAAGAGTAGAGATAACTAACAAACAACATTTATTGACCTCAAATAGGATGATGTTACTTAATGTACATTGTATTTACAAGTTAAGAATTAGTGGAGAAAATTCAGTTCTTTTCCTAAAGTCCTGCCCTAAAGCCTGTAAATGATAAACAGTGCTAGCCCAAAGTCATAGAGTTAGTTTTAGCTTATTGCTAAAGATTTATGTTAATTTATCTAAAATAATGTCTATTCATTTTGATATATTTCTGGAAAGTACTTAGCCTATTCTGAGGTTGCAATAAAAGCCAATACATTTCAACAGGGTTTAAAATCTTTGGCATAGATTTGAAGGATATAAACTGACAAACATAGAAACAGTTAAGCAGAGATGCTATATAGGTCTTACATGGTACCATCTTCCTTCTAGTTCTGGATATAAACACAGTACCTCATAGATTTGTCAATTAAGCCTGTTACTGACCTATAGATTTTTGTTAACCCTATTTTCCTTAGGGATGTATGCCATGGAACCTTTCATTCTGCTGAAATTTCACATGGCACAAAAAGCCGGGTGTAAAACTCAAAGGATTAATGAAAGCTCATATACCAATAATAATTACAGGCTACAATAATCACTCAAGTATTTTTGATATATATAATTATGACTTACCACTCAGAATATTTTAGCACATCTCCCATAGGTGTGGCTAGAGGGAAGGCCCATCAGGTTGAAATTCTTCCTGATGCAGCTCACAGAGGTTTATGTTAAACTTCCAATTCTGTTTCATATGCTTATTAAGTTACTTCAATTACAGAGTGACTGTGAGGGTGAGTGTTAATTGGCGAAGAGCCAAATACTGTCCTCAGTCTACACAATGAGTAATACTAATTCTGCTTGGAGTGTCTGGTCATATCTTGGCATGTACATCCATATTCATTCCCCATTTTACTCCACTACTCATGAAAGCTTCTAGACTGACATCACTGGCGACTGAAGAAGTCCCCTATCTAACTAGGACTCGACCTTGCAAGGTGTTGTGTGCTCTGGGTCCTGAGCCAGCATACTTAAAGTTAGGCACTTTTTAAAGTGTTTTGCTGGATCTGGGCCCGAATGCTCATCATCATGCAGGATTGAGCCCCTAATCCGCCACTTCCTACAGAAACCTCCCCACTCCCTTTCCCCAAACTACTCAATTTCTGGGCCCTGCTAAAGGACACTCTGCCAATTAATTGTATTTGGCATTGTTCTGGAACATTGAGACTAAAATTGTTACAAAATTTTGTCTGCAAGAAACAAGTAATTATCAGGCACAAGAGTAAATAAACAGCCTGGGAATGAGCAGCAAAACTTGCGGCTGGTCTTCACTACAGGAAGATCGATGCTGCTGCAATCGATGCAGCAGGGATCAATTTAGTGGGTCTAGTGAAGACCCGCTAAATCGACAGCAGAGTGCTCACTGCTCAATCCAGGTACTCCAGCTCTCTGAGAAGAGTAAGGGAAGTCAACCAGAGAGTGTCTCCTGTCAGCACAGTGCAGTGTAGACACAGAAGTAGGTCGACCTAAGCTACAGCGACTCCAGCTACATTATTCACATAGTTGGAGTAGTGTAACTTAGGTCGACTTAACCCTACAGTGAAGGCAAGCCTTGGGTGTTGAATGTGCTGGCTAAATATAGGTCCTGGTTTTAAAACATTTCACATAGAAAATATTTTTAGGTCCTGGTTTTAATATAAAATATTTTTAATATAAAAAGTTTTTTTAAAAAGGGTGATTCATGAAATAAGATCAAAATTCCTGCACAAACTCCTCAAGTGATACACACACACACACACACACACACATCTGATCATGGAGAGTGGGACAACTTGACTTCACAATTAGCAGCTAAAGATAAATGGGGGGGAAGGACATAGTAAACCCACAACTGTTTAAAAAGTGTAAATACAAGGAAAGTAGTGAAAATATATAGAATTTAGTGTGATATGTAAAAATATACATTGAAGTTCTGAAGCATTAAGAAAAGGAAAATGCAGGCAGAATAACAGAAAAAAATGCCCTGTGAGATGTTTAAGCAGTGTTGCTTGGAAAATTTTGCCCCGTTATGTGAGCTAACTTCTATAATTCTTTCCTTTAATATGTAAATTGTACTGTATTTTATGTTACATTACAGTTCAAATAGTGATAGAAAAAATTATGAAAGATACTTGGAAAGCTACAAACATTTTAGATTACATCTAGCCACATACTCCCAGCTATTGTAAATTTTTGGATATGTATTGGTGCTCTGACAGGAAATTCACTTTATATATCATCAATATTGCCATTTTATTAATGTTCTTGTTATGTGAAAAATTAATATGTGGGTAGATGTAGCATAGGTATCTGAAAGAGCTGGCTGCCTTAGTGGATGGTAATGTAGGTCTTTATTGAGATAGTGCTTCTATAATAAAAATTGAGAAGTACTGTTGTTCTTTAAAATGCTGTCTTTGAAATAAAATAATTATTCACATTTTTAATGGGGAATGAGTAACACAGTGTGTTAGGCAGGCACTATTACATGGGGATTTCTTCATTAATGCCTCAATTCCAATGAACATATTCTTTCTAAATGCTTTAATGGATTGGGCCAAATTCTGAAGTCCAGATTCAGTCGTTACTTCAGCAAAATCTTCCATTGAGGTTAATACCTGAGTAAGGAGCTTTTTAGGATTCAAGATCTGGTCTATTACTTAAGAGGGTTATTCCAGATTCAGGTATATAGAGGAATGTGCAATTTGTCCAGAAAGGTATTATCCTGGAATTGAAGGAATCCATTTAATTCCATCCTGCATAATCCTGTTTGGGAAAACACACTCAAGGGTATGAAGGAATGATTCTGGATTTTATAAATAAAAGCAGCATAAACAAAACATAAATTGGAAATCCTTATCATTGTTATTAAATCTTTTTGCGGCATACACTGCATTATATTATTCATTTCATCAGCTTGGAGAGCCCCCAGGACAGAATAACAACTATCAGAATGGGCAGAGAGGAAATTAAATAAAGTCGTGTGTGCTTTTGGGGTAGTGGGGAATAAAATTCTAAGGGGAGGAGGAAAGAAATTCCATTACTCCATGGTACAGAAATGTTGTTTTGACCAACACAGCCCTGGGTATTTTGTGTCCTCAATATGATCCAAATCTGAAAGACCAGTACATTTTATTCTCACTCTCCAGCTCAGATCCTCTTCTTGTGTAAACGAGCTTAGGTCCATTTAAATCCTTTGGAAGGCATGAAGTAAATGTGTTTCATAGTTATACCCTAGAACCACCCCTTGCGCCCCCCAAAAGTCCTAATTAGACCAGAGACCTGATTTGTTTCTTGTTACAAGCTGTCCTGTTTGAGTGGGACTTTTGCAGATGACAGCTTTGCAAATTTTGTGTAGAGTGCAGATTTGCTGAAAACCATATAAACGCTCCTGGAGTGGTCAAGCTGGAACGTGCTGCTTCGTTCACAAGGCAAAGAGAAAGCTGTAACTACTGTTCTACTAGCCATCATCATTTATCAGTGGAAACAAGGTCTTGTAAATAAAGATATAAGAATACAGTTCTTTTCCACCTCTGACTTTCTCTCTCTACTTTTTCGTGCAAGTAGGCCACTCATAAGTAGACCTGTGGGAAAAGAGAGTAGCAGAAGCTTCATCTATAATTCTATGGTACTATTGTGTTTTTATGAGGTGACACAGTTGTCTTTTGCCTTGATTTCCAGGGCAAATGCTCCACTGATATTACAATATTTTAGAAATCACTGATTACAGACAGTGCAAACCTCCCAAACTTAAATACTGCTCACATATCTAAACAGTGCATCTCAAAACCACTGGGTGCACTCTTCATTCTTCAGGCTACCATCTACCTCTATGAGATATAGCCTTATTTCAATGGTGGGGTGGGGGGGAATAATAATTAAAACAAATCCTTTCTAATTACTGTCACAGCAAAGCAGTATATAATTATAGGCCTTTATCACTTAAAGCTACCAAATTAAGATTTGAGATATTTTAATATTTAGGAGGAATGGACAAGGCATCTATGTTGAAATATGACATTTATTAGGCATGTAGAGTTAAAAGACAGTAGCTATTATACTCAGAGATGCTAAAAATGTATCTGCTTTGAACAGGTGACCAGCCATTAATTTTACATAGACAGTTAGGCTGGATGTTTACCTTTTGAGTTAATTAACAGAAAAAGTCTAATATGGGGAGTCAGCAGAAAATTAAGAAAAAAGATGAGTTGGAAAACCCAGAGTAGAGAAATCCACTGCAGGTCCCAGGCCTGTTTAATTTTTTAATCACTCTCTCACGCACATTTATTCTATTAATCATACACATAATGTATTCATGCCACAATGAACCCATGAAACTGTCAGATACTATGAGTTTTGTATTTTTGCTTTTAGCTGTGGAAAAGGTGGACTCTGCTTACATGTAAAAATGCATGCAATAATTAAGGAGGTAAGCGGCTCTAATTTGGGTGGTGCAGATCGCCATGAGTAAACCATGTAGCCTTCAAAAGGTATAAAAATGTATGGGTGGGATATGTTGTATAAAAGGCTTTAACTGTATAGACAGTTTTATACATTTCCTGCTCTTTAAGTGCCTGATCCAAAGCCCATTGAAGTGAGTGGGAAAGTTTCAGCTGGCTTTGCATGAGGCCCTATCATCAAAGAAAGATACTGGGGACTAGCAGCGTCATTAACATTTTAGCAAAGTTCTTGTTGGAACCCATTCCAACTCTCCATTTGGAGTTCAGTCAGGCTCACTGTGATTTCATAGATTCCAAGGCCAGAAGAGACCACTGAGTCTGACCTCCTGTATAACACAGGCCATAGAACTTCCAAATAATTCCTAGAGTAGATCTTCTAGAAAAACATCCACTCTTGATTTAAAAATTGTCAGTGATGAAGAATCCATCATGAGCCTTGGTAAATTGTTCCAATGGTTAATTACACTCACTGTTTAAAATGTGCACCTTATTTCCAGTCTGAATTTGTCTAGCTTCAACTTCCAGCCATTAAATCATGTTATACCTTTGTCTGCTACACTGAAGATTACATGGCTCTTAATATAGCTATTGCACATGGAACAGAATAATAAGCCCTGGGGCCTTTAACGATCAGTAACTACCAATATATTTGCTCCTATTCCTATGGTTTTGCTAGATGGTGACATAGATTAGAGAAGGTTGGATGGACAGACAGACAATCAGTCCTCTAGTGCTTCACTTCTTGCTCAGCAAAGCACATTAAGAATCGGGGCCCCAGATGCACCAATGAAGAAAAATGACAGGTTAAGTGGGCCCTTAAAACTCATTAGCCTTTGGGTGACTTTTGACTTTGGTGATTTCACAAATGTTTTCTCAAAGATTTTCCTCTAACATGCGTATGCCACACTGTTTTTGTACACCTCCTTTTGCTGTCTTTGCTCTCATATTTTAAAGCTGCATATTGTAGCTTATTCTTGCAATTTCTCAGAACTGTTGTTTCTCTCTCTGCAGTTTTATGAGAATCATGACAAGAGCAGTGGGGGGCATTTGGAAAAAGGGTTTTAAACATTTCAGTCAGCACGTTTTTTTGTCACACATGATGTCAGGTCAATGCAGTTATTTCTCTTTAGTGGTTTTTTTTTTTTAAAAACCCTTCCCAACAAAAGATGGAGATAACAGACATTTTCATCCTTACACAAATAGACACTCCCTTTGGCTACTTTAACCTTTTCTAACTTATTAGGATTCCAGAGAAAGAACAACAAGAATGTTTATGGCTTGAATACAAAAGTTTTCAGCTAGACTTCAAATAAAGGCTCTAAATTAGAGAGCAGACTGCATAGCAAAGAAATGCTTGCTGTCTGCAAATAGAGACCCATTTGAGATAGTTATTGCTTTCATTAGGAATTCTCAGATTCCGACCTCATTGTAACATTTCTGATCTCCCATAGGAAGGGGGTGGGAAGAAAGGGGAAAAGCTGCAGAGCAAATTGAAAAAAAAAGAAAAGACAGATTAAAGGTAGCTAATGAAGTATGGAAAGAATTTCCTTTAATTGTTATGCCTCATATTTTTACATTTATTAACCTTGTCAGCTAAGTAAACCAAAATAAATGTATTTTTCTTTCAAACAGTCTTTTCCCCCCCTCAAATATTGTAATGAGGTAATGCAGGTTCATTTTAATGGTTAGTTGATAATTGCTCCTGTGAAATCTCTCATGGCAAATAAATCTGCTAACTGTGCTATAAAGAGTTGTTTAACTGTAAACTTAAGGTTGTTTAAAGTTACCACATATCCTGGACACTATGCATGGCCAGCATACTATGTTTTGATTCTCACAGACTCACTCTCTCAGCACAGACACATGTTCAGGAACCAATTGCAGAGATTGAGATGGAGATTACAGTCATGCTAGATTCATAAATAATGAGGCCAGAAGGGACCATTCTGATCATCTGATCTACTGCACAATACAGGCCATAGGATCCCTGAATTACTTACTGTTTGAACTAAAGCAGATCTTTTAGAAAACATCCAAGCTTGATTTAAAGATTTCCAGTAGTAGACAATCCTCACAACCCTTAGTAATTTGTTAATACCATTACTCCTTGACTCTATAGACTGTGGAGGTCCTGTGCTGCTCTTACAATTTGCTGCCACATGTAAGAGCATTGTGAAGGGCATATTTTTCCTACTGATGGTAATTTACATTAAGACCTTCCAGCTCTTGCTCAGTCATCCTCTAACTTCTTTTGTCGGCCACAAGGTCGGACACCACAACGATGTTCTTCCAAGAGATGCACAATTGGTCTGTCTTCCATTGTCCTGCCCACTGAAGTTGTTGGGATTTCACGACATTTACCATATTTGGTTCTCCATAGACCTCCTGCAGTTCCCTATTAGATCTTCTTCCCCTACTGGCCCAAAAATGTGTCTATGCACTATTTTTGGTAAGTCATTTCAATGGTTAATTATCCTCACTGTTAAAAACTTGGAAAGCACTGTGCTTTTCCTGGGGCAGGGTAGCACTGCTACACGTGCCAGTGCCCAATAGTCACAGATGTGACCGAATCATAGAATCTCAGGGTTGGAAGGGACCTCAGGAGGTCATCTAGTCCAACCCCCTGCTCAAAGCAGGACCAACCGCAACTAAATCATCCCAGCCAGGGCTTTGTCAAGCCTGACCTTAAAAACCTCTAAGGAAGGAGATTCCACCACCTCCCTAGGTAGGAGATCCAATGGCTATCATATTATCTGATAGATCTTTTCCCAAAGCCTGACACACACCTATACACGTGCTAACTGAGGCTAAGGCTACACTTGCAGCTGTACAGCGCTGTGAGTTAAACCCGTCTTCGTACAGCTGAGTAGGGAAAGCTCTGCAGTCTGTCCACACTGGCAGCTGCCAGCGGACTGTCGTGGCCACATTTGAGGCATTTGCAGCTGTATTGGGAGCGGTGCATTATGGGCAGCTATCCCAGTGTTCAAGTGGCTGCAACGTGCTTTTCAAATGGCGGGGTGGGGGGGGTGAGGTGGAGTGTGACAGGGAGCGTGTGGGGAGAGAGAGTGGGTTTTTGGGGTATCCACAGAGTGTCATCTCATTATCTCCTAAGTTTACACACCTCCACCTCCCCCGCCTCTCTCTCAATCACTGAAAGCAAGCAGCAGGGGCTTTGTTTGTTTTTAAAGAGCAGATAAAAGACTACTCGGGGAAACGGAGCCCTCCCCCTCCCCCACTTCTTTCTCCGCCCCCCCCCCCCCCCCCACGCCGCCTCTCTCCAAGCTAACTTTGCTGCCGGCACTCCTAACGGAGCCCCCCTGCCTGCAAACAGTAGCTGTGTTTGCTTTTTTTGCAAAGCAGCTCCAGAACGGAGCTCTGAATCCAACCCGGAAGTGCTGCTTCAAAACAAAGGGAGCTTCCGGAGGTCAGTTAGTGCGAACCTGCCCAACTACATTCCAGGAGCAGCATAGCAGCCACTACGCAACAGCGGTTATTCCTCTCAGGGAGGTGAAGTACCAGCAGCACTGTACCGGCGGAGACGCAGCGCTGTACGTGCCTTGCAAGTGTAGACGGTTAGTGAGTTACAGCGCTGCAGGCAGTTTTATTGCGCTGTAACTTGTGAGTGTAGCCAAGGCCTGAGTACAGAGCTTAAGCTGTACATTTCAACTTTTACTGAACAAGTCCTTAATTGAAATTAACATTGTAGTTATATTCTGAATTTTACATCACTTCATTTATTTTTAAGAGGAATTTTTTTTTCCAATTTTACATAACTGAAATTTCCAGAACAGGGAATGTGTTGACTTATATAAATAGGAAGATGCTATTCATAATAATAGGCATTTTAAACCTTTTCTTAATATCTGTAATTTTAAAACACTGCATGAGCCAGGTAGTTGAATACACTAAAATGGGTATGTGGTAAGTGTTTTAGAAAAATGAGATCTTCTGAACTGAATGCACTTTGGTGCATTAGCAAAGAAGAGGACAATTTTCTTCTTCACATTATGATATTCCTTTAAAATTATTATTATTATTTTAATATGTATTGTGTCATTCTTATCACAATAGAGTTATATTTGACTAACAAGCTACATCCTTTATGAAAGCGACAAAGCATCCTGTGGCACCTTATAGACTAACAGACGTATTGGAGCATAAGCTTTCGTGGGTGAATACGACATTCAAAATATTACTAGCCATCAGAATATTTTATTTAACTCTTGTACCATTTTATTCAATTTTGCATAAATCACTGTAAAAATTATAGGACCGTTTTTAATTATTTTCACAGATTATTTGTAAAGGGATGCATGCATCCGATGAAGTGGGTATTCACCCACGAAAGCTTATGCTCCAATACGTCTGTAAGTCTATAAGGTGCCACAGGACTCTGTCGCTTCTACAGATCTAGACTAACACGGCTACCCCTCTGATACTTGACATCCTTTATGAAAATATTTCTAATATAGACACAAATTAAATAAGAAATATTAATTAGAAATATATGTTAGAAATAAAATGTGCTTTACACAATGTGTTAACTAAGTTACTAAAGGGTTAATTATTTCACTGTATGCACATGCAATAAAACTGGAATCTATGTGACTTGTTGAGTTCCTATTGGCCAACAGTGCCTGAGAAAGTAAAAGATTAAACATTTGTTTCAAATAATGTTCTAGCTTGTACTTTTGTCATTAACAGAACTGCTTAAAAGAGCAGTTTGAAATTTGCTAGTAAGAAATGTGTTGGTTTGTTAACAGATTTGACTATTGTTTGATGTTTTGATCTCTGTAACTCCCTGGGAACTTTCTCTTTATTTAACAAGAGCTAATCATTCTGTCAGGGAAATCCAAGTAGGGCCTTTCTGATTATTCAATATTCAACAAAAACTGACATTCTTCTTTTCAACTTGAATTAGCTATGAACTGATCATAGAGATGTGAACAAGATCTAATATGCCATTATAATAAAATACTAATACTTAGCTCTTATGCAGTGCCTTACATTTCAGGACCACAAAGCATTTTGGAAACGTTAATTAAGCCTCACAACCCTCTTACAAGTTTGTGAGGACAGTGAATTATTTCCATTATTTTCAATTTTTTGCATTTTTTAGATTCTGTGTCTATGTACAAATTTCTTCCACAATGTTGGAGAATGTTCTTTATAGGAGAAGAGGGAGTTGTTCTTTAATAGATGATGAACATTTATGGTGGATATGTTTTGTTTCCAGATATTTTGGACCTGAAACCTTTAGATTTAGGTTTCCTTCAAGGCCATTGGGAGCTGGAAATAGTCACATTGTCCTGTTTCTTGCTAGCTTAGTTATTGCCTGGCCATTATGAAATGCCAAATAAAAAGAAAAAAAATGCTAAAAATTTCACAAAAAAACCAAAATCATTGCATTTTCATATTAAGAAATGAAGTAAATAATTAGCTTAATGCGCATTCTTATGGGTTACAAAAATATATGCACAAATGCAATGAAATTGAAAGGCCATCGAAAAATGTAAAAAATCCCCCAATCCCAGAAATTTTATTTCTCAGCCTCTTAAGGCATCACTTACCATGTGTTGCATACAATAATCACATATGTATGCAAACAAATAGAAAAAGCAGGAACAGTTTAATTTCCCTGAACTGTAACAGATACATGAAAAAGTATTATATTTCAAAGAATTTTAATTAAATCTAAATAATAGGAGAGAAAAGAGAAATCTTCCATATTTTAATTGAAAAATCACCAGCTGGAGAACAGTGAAACAATCAGGAAAGCATTGAGATATAAATTGGAGAATGAAACAAAACAGAAAATTTCAAATGGCCTCACTAGTAGGCTACTAATGTAAATACAGCAATCCAAAAAACAGTATATAGTGATTAAAGAAAAGAATAATTACTACTGTACTGTTCCTTTGCTTTGAGGATTGGCTCTCATCTATGAGAAGCCTAGCTAAACAACCCATCAAAATATGCTGTACTAATCTAGAAAATACACTGGTAATACGGGCACCTTCTAATATAGAATTAAGTGCCAACCTATGAACAGCGTGTGGTGCAGGAAGGGGCAGGGGAGCATTGTGAATCCCTTCTGCAGGTTTCTATCTGCACTTAAAAAATTCACCTCCTCTCTAAGGGCCTGACCTAAAGCCCTTTGAAGTCAAAGGAAAGACTCCCACTGACTTTAGTTTTGTTCTAAGGCCTAAATTCCATGCAAATCCATCTTCAGTGCTGCAAAGGATGAGGTATGTACTGTTCTTCATCCCACGATGTGGAGCCCACCCTGCTTTTGGATGTAGTTGAAGTGAGGAGGTCCTGAGTTTTATGACATGGGAGATATACCAACAACAGATGGAAAATCTAGTTGTCATGAACAAGGGTCACTATACCCTTTTCAGTAGTTGGTGTTCCTATGCGGACACTGATCAGATATACTAATGATGTCAATTATATTTCCAGGCTGAGATTTTCACCTGGATCTCAGGGAATTAGGTGTTCATCTACCCCTGGATTTCAACAAGAATGTAGCTCCTATCTCCTTTAGGTTTCCCAGATAACATGTACCTGTGTGTGATTGGCTGGCTCTAAAATTAGGGTTTTTTTGTTTTGTTTTTGCCTACTGATTTCTTGTTTAAATCTTTATATTGAGCTAAATTCTTCACTTGGTGTAAATCAGTGCATCTCCATTGACTTCACTGATCTCCATAGCTCCACTGGACTGTGCTGAGGATTTGGCCCTGTATGTGTAAATAATTGTTTTACACAGCACCTTTCACAAGCCCGTGATCTCTTTTAAATTATGTACAAACATCCAGCATGGAGAGAAATGGCAATTTGTGTTATAATAATATGAAGACTTATTACTGACCATTTTAATGTAGATACATTTGAGAATATATATTTTCCCATATAAGGTCCATAACCCCATGACTCTATCTGTAAACACCTCTAATTACCAGACATATTTGATATTGACAATTTTAGCAAGGACAGAGCATATGGAAGCACTTTTACGTTACTATTTATTATAAGTAATAGTATAGTGTGGTTTATGTAACTTGTGATAGAATACAAAACCCATGGTCCCTGTTCTAGGGAGCTGAGATAAAAACAAACACAGAGAAAGAATTAGTGCAAATTCTGAAGATTATGTATATGAATGTACAGTTAGAAGGCATCATGGAAGAGAGATATCATAAGGAAGGATAGGGAGGGAGGAAACTATTTGGCCCACCAGAAGCTACAAAAATGCTCCAAGTATTGGAATTTTTTTGTCCATAATTATTTTCCTGAGTCTGTGTTTTCAAGTTCATTTCAAAAAGTTTTGCACAGCATACTTGTCTAATGGAAGTAATGTTTTTAATACTACATGTACTGCAATTACTTTGTAATGACAGTATCCTTTAAATGATGAAAAATACCATGCAAAGATACAGTAATTACTGGGGTAATTACAGTTTAAATGTGAGACCTGTTAGATCAAAGCAGAACTCAACCAAAACCATAAAACACTGCCTATCTTCAAGCTGAAAACCATCAGCTACATGATTTCCACCGAAAACCATAAACCTGCCCCATGTCATTTGAAACTTGACTTACATTTGCTTTAGAGTTAGTACAAATTCACTGAAGACGTTGTGAACTTTTTTGCTAGTTTGATTTTTGGATGCTAACAAAATCTGAGACCAAGAAAACTTGCCTGATTATTTAAAAAGGTTTGTAAAGCTGTAGCGATGATGATCTGTTTTAGAAGAGAGACACACAATTATCCTATGATGAAAGGTAATTATGATTTGGTCATTAATGATGATATAGTTACATAATTATTTTATGGTTATATGACCACTGGAGAATAAAGTTGCTGTGTTTTCCTTTCTGAATGGGGGGACAAACACCAGTAATAAACATCATTTTTTCTGCCTTCCACAGCATGAGACAGTTTGAAATAAAAGTTGTATTTGCAAAAATGTCTGAAATTCTAACACCCCTTCTAATCTATAGCAAAACAGATAGTAACAATGGGCCACATTCATCCCTGATGTAAGTCCACTGACTACAATGTGGTTACATCAGGGAAAAAAACCGAAGGAAATGTAACACTTGTAAAAATCCACTGGGTCAAAGGAACAAAGACATGTTAACTATGTTTTCACTAGTTCCACCCCATTATCTGATTTACAGTTTCAGTAATATAAGGCACATAATTCTTTTTTATTGTTCAGATAATTCTCCTATCTTGCAATATACTCCAGATTGGAGAAGAGAGGAGGTAGCTGTCAACCCATTAGCAAACACTCTATGGAATAAATTTAAAAAATGGCCCACAACACAGCTTCTGATTTTCACATTCACATCTTCCACATGAAAAATTCCAATTATAAGCAGGCCAATCAGGAAGTTGGATGGCTAACTGATTTGCACACACAAATGCCTGCATGCACACACACACAGAACATGTAACACTTCCAGAAAGGAATTCAGAAGCTTTGACTTTATATAGTTTTGAAATTATAAAGTTAAATAAATGAGCATGTTGTATACAAAAATGAGAAGTAAATTATGTTTAAATATATACATAGATTGATAGATATGCCTATCTCATAGAACTGGAAGGACCTTGAAAGGTCATCGAGTCCAGTCCCCTGCCTTCACTAGCAGGACCAAGTACTGTCCCTTGACAGATTTTTGCCCCAGATCCCTAAATGGCCCCCTCAAGGATTCAACTCACAACCCTGGGTTTAGCAGACCAATGCTCAAACCACTGAGCTATCCCTCCCCCCCAGCATGTTCATGTGTAACATTTTAGCAGTTACAGGACAAAAACCAGTAATGATGCTACTATATGAATGTGCTGCTGTAACGAATTCTACTTCCTGGAATGAGTAAAAGACAAGTGAAATGGCCAAAAATGGCTCCTCTGGATGTCCAATTTTAAAGCCCACCATATTCCACTTTTCCAGAAATGGGAAGAGAGAGATGGACAGAAAATGCTGTATGGCTTATCCACAGCATTAGAGCCAATTTTATTACCATATCATACATTTACATTCAGTTACATTTACCGAATGTAAATGTAAAAAAATATTGTTTTATTGCCTATAGAATGCCAGATTATAAAATAGAAAAACTTGTCAGTAATTCCATACATTATAATTATACAGCATACACTCTGATTAATATTGAGTGATGCCTTTTTGAGGGACAGTGAATCAGAGGTGCATATTTTCATCTTGATCTTAATTGTTTACTTGTTCTGAGATTAGTATGTATCTATTCATAATTTCACTTGTTCTCCTTTTCTCTCATTCTCTCTCTCACTTTTATCTTTATAGAGAAATATGTCACATCCATATATATGTAAATACAACATGTATATGGGTGCATACATACATATATTATCATTTAAGCCAAATACTGCAGTAAAAACCTCTCTACATATAAAATGCGCAGAAGACCAATTCAGCAACACAATCATCCTTGCAGACTCACAGTATCACATTCTGTAGAGGGCACCCTTGTTTCAGCTAGAGCATATTACCTTTTCCCTCTCTCCCTCTCTCTTTTTAAGTAACTTTGACTACATTATGTCACATCTGAAATTGTCAGATACATACAATAGTAAAAGAGTTTCTCTGATGGTAATACTACAATGCATGATATAGACCTGTGAAACAGAACAAAGTATAGCTAGAGAGAGTACAGTCACTTTTCTTTTCAAACAGTATCAATGATTTTTACCTTAACAACTGATCATGAATTAATATGCTGCCAAGAAGGACATACTCACACTAAAGATATTGTCTGTCTGCTATTATTTTTATTCCATTTTCTTCTTTATTGTTCCTTTGAGGGATTCTCTCTTCCCAATATTCAAAGAGACAGGAAGAATGTTCTATGTTAAATTAAAGGAAGGTTTTAAGCTAACATTGCTGAAGCAGCACATTTCCTCCTTATTTCTCTATAAACCATAACATTAAGAGTTCCCAGTATTCCAATGTATGCAACAATGAGCCCTGATAACTGCTAAGATAAAAGCTATTCTCTACATGCACCAACACCAATACTACATCCGATGAAGAGGTTTTTGTTAATTCCCTTTTGAAATCATACTGTTTCTATGCCATCACCTTGTTGCCCAAACGTTCATACTCAATACACTGGATTTTACTGACATAGCTGCTCCTTTTTTAACATTGCTTCTTATAGAACTCTCTCTTTTCTTCAACACAATCATTTCTGGGAATTTTACAAGAATTTTGATTAATGTTGTAAAGTTTACATCATTACCATCTGACAGCTGTTGGGTGGCCTTTGTGAAATGAGTTGATGGTCTCAGTCCATTTCCTACTAGACAGATGTTCACATCATAAAAACAAATCACCACCACAGTTGTCACTAAGGTCTCAATCCAGCAAAGCACTCAAGCACATGTTCAGCTTTGGGGTTAGGCATATGCTTAAAGTTAACCATATGTTAAGTGATCTGCTGGATTGGGGCCTAAGTTAGCAGAGGCCAAAGAATAGCGAATGGACATGGAGAATGATTTTCTATAGGTGATCCTTTCACAAAAGGCATAATTCCCAGCAGTCTTCCAATTCAAGGCTATGCCACTTCCCCAGTGGCTGGTAGGGATGGTGCCCATCAGGACTCTGGGTTCCAGCCCAGGTATCCTTGAACCAGCCATGAATGTTTGCACCATCAAACCTTGCTGCCATTCCCTGGACTGCTCCTATTCCACCTCTATCAGGCTTCTTTCTCCACCACTTCTCTGGGTGAACCCTTTCTTCAGGGCCTTCATCCCAGGGTTTCTAGTCTTCCCTGGGTTTCCTCCTTTCCCTTGCTAAGCCCAGAGTGTGACTGCAAGCTTCCACACTATAGCTTCCTTATACCCTCACTTCCTGACCTTATACCAGCCCTGCCTGCTTCCGCCCAGCTGGGCTCCATCCTCTATCATTGCTTCCTATCAAGCCTAACTCCCTTCTGGTATGGCGTATCAAGTTACTTAGCCCCTTCTGAGTCACATTAACTTTTTCTGGGCCGGTGTGGGGGCGAACACCTCATCACAGAGACCAACACTCAGGCTATGTAATCTGACACAAATAAGTAATAATTTTCTGAATTTTGACCTTCAATATGCAGACCTTTACATTTGGGGTAAATATTGGTGTTAAAATAATTTTAATTTAATTATTGTCTTCTTCTCTCTCCCCACAATTTTACTACAGGAAATCTGATGTTAAGCCAGGACAGCAGAGAATCACATTATTCTTCTAGCTAGTTGGATAAAGACTGCACTGCTACATGATAGGATATGCCATATTAGCCTGTGACAATCAGAAGACATTGTTTGCTTTCCTAGGATGAATCATAGAATCATAGAAGCTCAGGGTTGGAAGGGACCTCAGGAGGTCATCTAGTCCAACCCCCTGCTCAAAGCAGGACCAACCCCAACTAAATCATCCCAGCCAGGGCTTTGTCAAGCCTGACCTTAAAAACCTCTAAGGAAGGAGATTCCACCACCTCCCTAGGTAACCAATTCCAGTTATTCACCACCCTACTAGTGAAAAAGTTTTTCCTAGTATCCAACCTAAACCTCCCCCTCTGCAACTTGAGACTCCTTGTTGTGTCAACTTCCACCACTGAGAACAGTCTAGATCCATCCTCTTTGGAACCCCCTTTCAGGTAGTTGAAAGCAGCTATCAAATCCCCCCTCATTCTTCTCTTCTGCAGGCTAAACAATCCCAGTTCCCTCAGCATCTCCTCATAAGTCATGTGCTCCAGCCCCCTAATCATTTTTGTTGCCCTCCGCTGGACTCTTTCCAGTTTATCCACATCCTTCTTGTAGTGTGGGGCCCAAAACTGGACACAGTACTCCAAAGGAGGCCTCACCAGTGCCAAATAGAGGGGAATGATCACGTCCCTCGATCTGCTGGAAATGCCCCTACTTATATAACCCAAAATGCCGTTAGCCTTCTTGGCAACAAGGGCACACTGTTGACTCATATTCAGCTTTTCATCCACTGTAACCCCTAGGTCCTTTTCTGCAGAACTGCTGCCCAGCCATTCGGTCCCTAGTCTGTAGCAGTGCATGGGATTCTTCCGTCCTAAGTGCAGGACTCTGCACTTGTCCTTGTTGAACCTCATCAGATTTCTTTTGGCCCAAGCCTCTAATTTGTCTAGGTCCCTCTGTACCCTCCAGCATATCAACCACTCCTCCTAGTTTAGTGTCATCTGCAAACTTGCTAAGGGTGCAGTCCACACCATCTTCCAGATCGTTAATGAAGATATTGAACAAAACCGGCCCCAGCACTGACCCTTGGGGCACTCCACTTGATACCAGCTGCCAACTAGACATGGAGCCATTGATCACTACCCGTTGAGCCCGACCATCTTGCCAGTTTTCTATCCACCTTACAGTCCATTTATCCAGCCCATACTTCTTTAACTTGCTGGCAAGAATACTGTGGGAGACTGTATCAAAAGCTTTGCTAAAGTCAAGAAATAGCACATCCACTGCTTTCCCCTCATCCACAGGATGCTATCATGATGACTGGAGGTGGTATCTTTCAAGGACTTCCATTATCATCTAATTATCTGAATGCTTTTACTATCACTTGCGCACATCAGTGGTGAGAAGAACAATTTTCAGTGTCTCTAAGCAACTTTAGAACCAAGACTCTCATTATTGGAATTTCAACAGTAGAGACATACAATACTGAAGAAATACTATACTAGTATGCATTGAAGGAGTAACTGGAAATCACTATTTTGTGCCCTGGAAAATAGTGTAAATTCTACAGCTATTACAAATATTTTTCAAATGAGGATAAGAGCTCTCATGTCTATAGGAAGCATTTCTACAAGTGTTTACTGTTGGGGCCCAATTCATCATTAGTTGCAACTCCATTTAAGTCAACAATGTTAGATCACATGTGTATCTGAGTCCTTATTTTTCAGCCATTCATGGCTATCTCATACAAAGTTGCATTATTTTTATGTGTGGGCTGGTAGTGTTTGTGACAGACAAAGGTAGGCAAACATGCAATGGTAACAGCAAAGAAAGTAGTAACAATAGTGTGTCGCTTCAAAAACATCACTATTTATTACTGGTAGTGTTTACCTTTTCTCACTATCTGAAGACCATGTTGAATGACTATTTTAAAACTAAATTTTAGTAAACCAAAGAAACCAGATTCTACTGCTAATTGCACCAGTGCAAATCAGGAATCATTCCACGGTAGTAATCACCATAACACCAGTGTTAGTAAAGAATCAGAACTAAGCTCCCTACCTCTGTTTGCATGTTTGTGACATTTGTTGAAAATTGCATCACACATGTTGAAAATCCCATGCAGGAGACCCTTGCTAGAATGTGCAGCTACATAGCGCGAATTTGGTAATAACGCGGTCGCGGCCATGCATCCCAAATTAAATTACTTTGATTGGAATCCATGGTAATGCACCCCTCCCCCCACTATAACGTGGTACCATGCATGGATCCCAAACCCTGTGTTCTAGCGAGGGTCCGGTGTATCATGTTAATGATGTTCTTCTCCTTCTAGTGGCAGTAGATATTAGCTGTGGATTCATTCCTATTACGGGCCTCACCATGAGCTGGAAACACAATATGTGCGGGCAGAACTTGTTCCACTTCCTACCCTTTGGTTGAAATCTTGTATGATGGAGGTAGCTGGAGAAGTTAATAAATGATTTGTATTTTATTTTATTTTTTGTTAACACAGGGATGAGTAGTAATAGAACTATTTTTGTTTTATACGTTAGATCTTGTTTATTACTGTACTGCCAGTTTTGGTTTTAGCAAGAGTAACTTCAGGTACATGGTCCCCCTGTCTGGCTTCTATTCAGGATGAACATGGATTTTCACATTCAGAAATTGATTAAGCATTAATGCTGCTGATCTCATCTACAGAAGAATCAACCAATGTTTCCACTTTCTCCTTCATGGTACTGACATGAGATTTCTGAATCCCATAATTGTCATCTCTAGCAACAACAGCAATCAGAGGAATTTATATTAACCCAGGGCTCCCCTGCCATGACCATCTCAATATCCTTTTCCCCAAAATGGGAAAGTTTGAGAAACAGCAAGGTCAAGATCATATATGTCAAGGAATGGCAGTAACAATCTAAATGCATTTAAGGTTGGTTTACATCTTGCCCTTCTGGAGCGAGGCATTAACATTGCCTGTCAAGAATGGACTGAAGACTTCAGCAATGGCTTTCACTAGCCATGAGGAGTGTGAATCCATCTTATTGGTCATGCCACGTTCCCAACCACTTCCAGGACCTCTGGTCATGAAGCCAGGTAAAAACTCTATTTTACATTCTTGTGTGCTATTAGATTATTCTTTTTAGTACTTTGTTCCATGTCATGTAGTCAGTTACTTGATCTTATGTGTACATTTTTGCTTAGTCCACAGGAAATTCCATATAAGGTCTATTGCATTAACAGGTATTTATTTTAGTGACCACCACTATGATTTGTACTGTATTTATGATATTTCAAGATGTTTCACACATTCTGAGTCAAAGGCTGAAAGGGAATAATTTGAATATATTTCCTGAGTTGTACATGCAGCTAATATTGATCTGCTGGTAAAGGAGAAAGAGAACAAAATGCTGTCTAATAATAGCAATTACATTATATATAGTTTCTGAGAATCACTTTTCAGGATCAATTTTTGAACCTGGAGGACAGATTATAGCTGTGCTTAGCATCACTACTGAAGTTAAGGTTTCTTTGACACTTCACTTCTAATTTGTGACATACACCATATATTACAGCAATTTGCAGATGGTGAAAGCTCTTACTTTTAGATTTTTGGAGTTGATACTTATGAATCACAAGCGTCTTGGCTCAAGTCTCAGCCAGAGTAGCACGAATGGTGTTAAATTCCAAAGATTTGACCTGATATTTGAGCCAATTCCCCCAATGACTCTAATGGAAGCTAAAGCCCTGTAACAAGGCTTTGAATGTGTTTTTCAGCAGGCTTGTCTATAGAAAAAAAAACAAGGGCCCATAATTCACCTCACTGAGTAGGGTTATTTGACACTGTAGTAAAAATGCCTCCATCCCATCAGACTCCAACCCCCACAGTTGCTATCACTTTGGAAATGCTCTGGTGTAGAATTACCAGTTCCAGGTTTCCTAGTGTGTGTAAGTGGGGGATGGAGCACTCTGGTTATTGTAAAGATTACCTCAGACTAAAACATCAGGCATTTAAAATAAAAACCTACAGTACCTCTGCCAAACTTGGTGTATACATTTGAGTCCTGGGGTCATATACTGCTCTCGCTCTCTCTCTGCATAGACCTGCCTTTCATGCCAATGCAAATCCTGCCAAGAGAAATAAGTACCACTTATATTCTTTTAAGTTAACAACATAACTGCCAATATAGTAAATATATGCCAGAAACATTGTCCCAAATAAGCCATGATCCTGCTGCAGTGTCATTACCACATCCTGGTGATTTTGGGGTTTTCTTCTTAAAAGACTGAACAAACAAGGCATGGAATCAACAGAATGAATATAACAAAGTCCAGTTTCAACTAGCTCACCAGCTATTGAAAAACTTTGCCCCTTCCAATTATTTCTACCACTCCCCTCAACGTTGTCTCTAGAGCTTCCCCTGTGGCCCTCCTGCCCTCATGGCTTCCCCTCTTCTGCCACAATAGCTGCTTCTCTCCCCTTCTTCACTCCCATGGCTCCGTCTCCCCTCATGGTTCCCTATTCATGACTGCCTCCTACTTCTGCCTCACCCCACATAGAGAGCTATCCTCCTCCCCCCATATTCTCCCTTTGCCCCAATGGCTGCCTCTGCCCTTCCCTCCTCCTGGCTCTGGTTCCTCTCACACTTATTTTCCCACCCACGGTTGCCCAGTGATGGCTCCTTCTTCTCTCATCCGCCATCTTATCTCTTCAATAGCTGCCTCCACCCTTCTCTCCTGATGACTGCCAGTCCCCAGAAACTGAACTGTGTCTTCCTCCAGGCTCCTATTCTGGCAACAGACCAGTGCTCTACCAGCAGCAGCTAGCACCAGAGTTAGCTGGTTGCTAACCTGAGTTAAGATTAAACATTTTTTTTTGCACTATAGCTATATCCTCTGCTCACTAATATACCTCTTCCAGAGAGCTAGAGGACTCCACTCTGTATGGCCTTGAAACTGGCATGTCCTAGGATTACTGCATTTACACATACACACAATTATTTGAAAAATGCATGGTCCTAGGTATGTCTACAATTGGAGCTGGGGGTATGATTCCCAACTTGAGGAGACATCCTGCTCTAGCTCTCTTTGAGCTCGTGTGCTAAAACCAGAATGTAACCATGCTGATGGAAGCTTCAGGACAGGCTAGCTGCCCAAAGTACGTGCCTAGGGTCTCTGGTGGGCAGGTATTCAAGGCAGCTACATTCTGGTTTTAGTGAGCTAGTTCCATGAAAGCTAGCATGAGTATATCTCCTCGAGTGGGAAATCGTACCCCCAGCTTGGAGCATAGATATACTGTACTCTCAGTCAGAAAAAAATGTAGCAGTTTGACTAGCCTAATTTAATGGAGAGTCTTAACAAACTGTTGTATATTTATGATAATTAAACAATACCAGGAATAACAAAAAATTATTGATTCAACTGCAGAGCTGGACAGAAGTTATATAAAATCAAACCTGTTTTCTGTCTTTTTATAATATTTCCAGATGCAGCATCTCTTTACTGAAGATGTTTAATGTGCTAGTGTATATAAAAAAAATAAAAAAAATTGAGATATGCTAATCTCCTACAACTGGAATGACCTTGAAAGGTTATCAAGTCCAGTCCCCTGCCTTCACTGGCAGGACCAAGTACTGTCCCTTGACAGATTTTTGCCCCAGATCCCTAAATGGCACCCTCAACGATTGAACTCACAACCTTGGGTTTAGCAGGCCAATGCTGAAACCACTGAGCTATCCCTCCCCCTCTTATCTTAAAACAAAACTAACCACTCCTCCATCCAGAGAAGATTACATTTACTGGGCCTGATTCTGCACAGTCTTGCCCTTTGTGTAGGCTTTTGCCCCTGTAGAAACTACCCTTTTGATCCAAGAACCTATAACACCAACATTGATCTTCAAGTGCATAGTTTTAAATGGCTATACATGGCGCAGGGCAGCAGAGAATCAGACCCCTCATGTTTCATGAATGTCCTGCACTTTATTATAGTATGGGACCAATATTCCTTATATATACAGAACATAATAATTTGGGTCCAGGCTGCGACAGATTGTGACATGGAGAGTAGGGGAGATTGCACAAAGAGCCATCCCATTCTGAGAAATGTCCCATGACTGTTACAATCAATGGACTCTTCCCCTTGGTTCATCCTGAAGCACACATCACTGTAACATGAGGGAGGGAGCTAGTGAAAAGGCTGGCCATGAGCTATCCTCACTCTACACCAGCCTGCAGAGCAGGCCAGCTTCAGCCTGATAAAGGAGGTGATGAGGGAGCATCATCCTGACAGGTGGCACAGCCAAAGCAGTGTCCCTGTGCAAAGGGCTCCCTTCATGAGCTCCCCGTGGGCCCACGCAGCTCTATAACACCCTATACGCAGGCCAGTAGATAAATGCCACGATCCGGCCCTCTCCATTACCAGTGGATTCATGCACAGCACTATCTCGCTCACAGTGTGTGACTCAACTCATCCTCCTCATTGTCAAAAAGATTTGCCAAGAAACTTAAACCTTCTGGCAGCTTGTGAGACAACATGAGTTAATAAATTAACTGGCCGCTACCACCCATTGTACATTACTCAGAGAGTGAAGTGTACAGCATTCTTAATATCTGAAACATACTGCCAACTAACCAACAAATGCCTGGCACACAATTAAGGTCTTTCACAGCTGCCACAGTTCACAAGTTCTGCTTTTGGATCACAATCTCTTACATCCTACCTTTCTGACATGAGACACCTGAGATCGAATAGTCTGGATAAATATTATGTACATATATATGGATATAGACACACATGCACATAAAGAGTCTATCGTTTGAGAGCTCAATAAAAATGCAAATTAGCCATTGCTTCTGCCTAAACAGAAGCAGTGGAAATGTACACATATTGACCTGCATGTTTGATACAATTATGAAGATAAACACGCAGAGGGAAAATTTACACATATCGCAAAAAGGTTTAGCCATGCAGCTATTCCCATGGCAGTCACTTAAGGTCATGGTGCTAACTAGCTGATCCTCATTTCCATTCCCCTAGATCTCTCCAAAAACGCACTCCACAGCATTAGCCCAAATCTCACACGTTTCCCTCAATAATGTGGCTTTTCTATTTTCATGTGTTTTTAATGTCATGTTTCATTTTTTTCATCTGATTCGAGGAAGGAAACTACCCTGTTCCATCACACAAGGAAACTACCCTGTTCCATCGCACAAGGAAACTACCCTGTTCCATCACTGTGTCTCCATTAGCCTTTTTTCTAAAATTTCCCCATGTCATTAGCACCAGTACAAGTCCACTAATGCCAATGAGGAGCACATTTCGCCTGAATGCTGGCATTTTAACCACAGGTTCATCCATCTGTCTGCTCAGAGCAGATCTACACAAAGTGGTGCAAAGTGGTGAACACACTGACAGTGCCTTTTCTGCACTACCGCTGCCACCATTAGGGTTCCCAGCTGTCCAAATTTTCCCAGGATCGTCCCCCTTTTTTGAGGTAGCTGTCCTGGGAAATCTGCAAGGGTGCTCAGGACACACTGCAAGCTGTCCAGTTCTATGGGCTCAGGATCATGGCAGATATCCCATTTTTTGTACCTCAGAGGTGGCAATCCTAGTCACCATTGCTACCACCAGCAAACCTGCATCTGTGCCAATAGCCATAGGAAATTTTAGCAAAAGTGTCTGCTGTTAACAAAGCTTTGAGGTCAGGTGTGGGATGTTGATTGTCTTCAGAAAGGTCTGCATTTCATAGCACTCTGAATTAACATAAGACACACTCGCTTGAGCAATATGCCATGACCCTATATGTCAGCAACATGTGATTTGTATGAAAAAATATTCTCTAGATGTATGGTACACAATGTTCTTCTTTACTGATTTGATGCAACTGGAATGGTTGCATACGATATATAACGTGCTCGCTACGGCAACCCCAAGGGGTGAGAGTTCAGACTGGGGTGACCTGTTTCATTGATTAGATCAAATCTCAGACTCACAGCAGTGAGTTTCATAGCTGAATATTCCGCAGATGCTATACAAAAGAGGTCAATAATTAGTTACTTTAAGCAGAAGTGTCTGGATGGGGTCTCCTTTTCTCACAAGTAACCATGTACAATTAGGCTATGTCTATGCTACAGACCTTAAAGCAGCACACCTGCACCACTGTATGGTCTTCCATATAGCTGCTCTATGCCAACGGGAGTGAGCTCTCCCCCAGGCATAATTAAAACACCCCTAATGAGCAGCAGTAGCTATTTCAGTGGGAGAGCATCTCCTGCCGACATAGTGCTGTCTACACCGATGCTTTTGTCGGTGAATCTTATATTGGTCAGAGAGATGTTTTTTTACACCCCTGACTGACAAGTTTTACTGACAAAAGTGCTAGTATAGACAGAGCCTTTGAGAGACAAAATACCAAGAAACTGATCCATGCCCATCCCATGTGAAGCCTAGATAGGCTTGCAGACAAGCCTTGCATTGTTGTACTGCTCTCACTACACA
Organism: Chelydra serpentina; assembly: GCA_037349315.1. Taxonomy (NCBI): domain Eukaryota; kingdom Metazoa; phylum Chordata; order Testudines; family Chelydridae; genus Chelydra; species Chelydra serpentina. The sequence continues at coordinate 11,329,584 of JBAIAC010000028.1, read as the reverse complement.
ATCACTGAGCATTAAGCAGTGTCACACATGGGGGGAGGAAAAAGGGGGAACATATAGAACCACCAAGGTAATTCAAGCACATAATTTGACCTTTGTGTTTTACTCTGTTTTGGAAAGTGAACACATAAAAGAAATCAACTGTATGTTCAGTTATTGTTTTTAAATCCTCTCTTATTTGTTAATGAAATTCTCCTATTCAAATCTCTCTGCAGGCAGTGATTAGTGTGGTGCTATGGTTCAATAATTTGCATCCAAAGAGAGTTTCAGTCTAATAAATGGCATTCAGATGTGATAGTTACAAACACTGAACTTCTAATAGCTATTGTTGGAGCCTTTAGATTTCACCAAGAAGTATCCCCAGAGCAGACTAATAAGACCAAGCATTTAAGGATTTTAATATACAGTTCCTCATATACAGCCATAAATATAGCAATAGGCAACACATGGATTGTATTTAACATACACTTGAGGACATCATTCATCAGGGCTGACAATCTGCCACCTTTCACAAGCAATAAATTAACATGAAAACTGAAAAATGATTTTAAAATATATTGGACTTAATAAATGACAAATTCTGATGCCTTTCTAGGGGCTCAAGTTTTCCAAACCCTGGGGGAAACTACCAGAGTGGAGAAGCTGCAAGCTAATTAACATCTACCTCTGCCCTGGAGACCATAAATGCTGGGGCCCCACTACACACAAGCACTCACAGCTAGATTGAGTGCAGCTTTCCAGTCAGGGAGGGGAGTCTGTGACACTTTGGAGTTCAACCCAGACCAGTAAGGAGTTGAGTCACATGCATGCCCAACAACTCTGAGTACCTTAAATATTATGCTGCTGTGGCTGACAGCCCTGACACCAACAGCCATCCTACAAGCCTGCAGGTCACACTCTAGCTTCCACCACCCAGTTACTCCTTGCAGGGTGACTCCAACACCCTCCCAGTCCTGAATTTCCTCAAAACCATCTGCCCTGCAATGTCCAGCCCTCTCCTGGAACACTCACAGAAGTTATTAAATTAATTGTTCCTTTAAAGAGACAATACACTGCAGTCTGTTAGCTTAACTGGGGTTAATCTACCCTTCCCTTCAATCGGTGCACTGAATTTATTTACAGTAAAACAAGGTTGTTAAACAAAAAGTCAGAGGCTTAGGTGATATCATATATAAGGACTGAAGATCCAAAGGGTTACAAGCAAACACAAGTAAAAATACGCTTCTAAGACTAAAACTTAATTTCAGCAAGTTACAATCTTTGCCTCAGCAGATTTCTCATCTAAACTCAGTTTCCAGAGACTTCAATCCTGCTGGTTGAAGGACCCAACGTTCTTTGACTTCAACAGCTCTGGCATCTTTAATCCCTCCCCCAAAGTGATGGATAGCAAAATGCCATTCTGTTTCCACTTATATCTCCCAAAGTTCATTGACCCTGTCAGAAGATGCAGAAAGGCTTCCTGCTATTCTTCCCTTCCTGTTGACTTCCCATCCCTCCTATCTGGGAGAAAACCTATTTCTCTTTGTGTTTGGTTATAGACTTTAAAGCACAATATCAGTGAGTATCAATCATTCTTCATATAGTGTTAATGCATATGTTTCACAATTATATTAATCACCGTTGTGTCACAGACTTTCATAAAAGACATTACTCAAGACACTTTTAGAATACAGTAAGATTGTACACAATCTATTGATTCTATTGCTCATCATTTGACGTTACACCCCTCTGTCTTTATAGCTCAGTAAGCCTTTGAAATGTATTCTTCTGAAATGTATTCTTTATCCCCAGATAAAGTTTCCCTCCCCTGCTGGGATGCTCTCTTTTCTCCTAAATGTTAGCTTTATTTACCTTATATGTAAATATACTTTCATTGTCTCTGCCTGGCAACCAGGTTGGTCAGAATAGCAAATACACATTCCTTTGTCTAAGGCAGACTGAGCTTAGCATATTTTAAAAACACAATTCTAGCATATATTTGTAACTCATTGTACACACTCCAAATATACACATTGCACAAGAATATTAATGATCAGTGAGTTATGAATTTTCCACTGATATATGCCACCTTTTGTGTAGACAGCATGACAACAGTGTGTTAGGTAAGTGAGGTTGTCAGGCCTGGCAAGAGTTGCTGACACAGAGTAGTGAACCACGAATGGGGTTCTGTGTCTCAGAATCCCATCCAGCATCTTCCTAAACCTGGAGAAGATGGATTCACATTGCAGGAAGTCCATTGTCTCCATGCTGGTGATGATGTTACAGTGTCACATAATGTACATCATGTGACTTTGGAGCTGGGGGCCCTAGACACAGACCTACTGTGAGTAGTGTTTAATTTGGTCCTGGGTACAATAGTGCATTGGCTCTGCACCTGTCCCTCTGATAAGTTTAGAATCATTATAGTTGAATGCTATAAGTAAGGCAAGCAAAAAAAGAACAAACATCAACATTCAAACTAAGCAAGGGCCTGATCCTAAGAAGGATTGACCATATGCAACTCCCATTCTCCGAATGAGATTTTAGTTACCCCCAATACATACTTTGCTTCTTGAGCATACATTTCTATATTATTTTGCAGTTCAGACAAATTTATGTGAACTTAGGTCATGGTGCAGCTCAAAAAATGAAGGAATTCAATGACCTTGTGAGATTTTTCACTACTTAGTCTCTGATTTTGATTCCACAAGTGGACATAAAAGCAAGCATCCAATTACCCCATTTACAGATAAAGTCAGGTGAGTGGGTGCCTACATTGTCATTTTGCACCTATGATTTATTACAGCTGTAGTTTTGCACCCTCCTCTTTACACTGTTATGAAAAGGTCAAAACATTCATACCCTTTTTTTCAATTAAGTGGCATGCCTATTGGGATAATCTATAGCTTCTTAGAATCAAAGGGTTAATATTTACATTCATTGTAATTACTATAAAATTTACACCAATCACCTTTTAAAGTGTATTATTAATTATTATTATGTATTACTTTTACAGTAGCACTTAGAGGCCCAAATCAAGATCAGAACCACATTGTGGTAGGCAATGTACATATACATAGTAAGAGACAGACCTTGCCCTCAATATAAACAGAGAAGACAAAGAGTGAGAGAAAGAAGGTATTATTCCCACTTTACCACTGGGGAACTGAGGCACAGAGTGATTAAGAGATTTGCCAAGGTCACAAATGAAGTCTGTGGCAAAGTCTGGTACGAAGCCTTTCTGGGAGATTTCTGATATTTCCTTTTTCCAATCGGGCTGGAAATACCAACAAACAACTTTTCTCGTGATATTGGATGTTCTGGGTAATTTTCTGAAGGCAAGCAATATAAAACTGTCTGTGGGTACATAGAATTATGGAGAATTTCAGTTTATTCGTCTACTTTATCTAACACCCAGTTTGTGACAACGTGCAAAGTCATTTTCACTACAGTACTTGTCACTGACAAACGTATACACACGACAGTGATGCAATTAACTAGTCACTATAGAAATGTACCTGTAGAAACTGGGGAATTGAAGCTAGTTTATCACCAGGGGCAGGGGGAGAAAATCTCTTCATTTTCAGTATAATATGTGTTATGCAAACCATGGATAGTACTGAAGCTCAACTTTATGAACAGGCATTCCATCCAATAAACATATTACTTTCTTCAGTAGATATAATTTATTCTTTGTCTATAATTGATTTGTTCTTGCACTTAAAAATGCCTTTTGCAATTCTCATTATAACTAATGCTGTTACATAATAAAATGCAACGCTTAATTTAAAGTTAATTATTTTCCATTATTCAGCATTAGTTGACAAAGCAAGAGCTTTAGCTCAGTGCCAGAATGTAAAAGTTACTTTGAACTTATAATCCAGGGCTTTAACAGTTTAATGTCAAGCAGCATTGGTGTAAATTAAGAACTAAGTAAAAGGATAATAACATAGTTACAAAAATCTTATGGCTTTTGAAACTAAATTGAGAATACATTTTTTTAGCTTTATCCTGAAATTGGTGTTGGTTTGGAATTGGTAGATAAATTAGTGTAAGTGGGGAGTCATAAGTATGACACTTACACCAGTGTCACAGTATTCTGCAGTAATGCTCCAGCTACAATAATGTCACTACACTGTTTTGGGGCTCTTACTGTAAAATGCTATTGTGTTTTTACAAGGTTTTGCACGAGTGGTTCCTCCTGTCTTTTTCTCCTTTTTAATTCTAGTGAGAGAGAGCCCACCCTGACTAACTTACCTACAACCACAATAGACACAATAAAATAATTCTACCCTTACCACTAGTTCAAAATCACACTAACTGAGCTTCACTGGCATAACGTGTTTACTACCCTATCCATCTAGACCCTAACTCACTGTCAGGGCATATTGTCAATTCACAGATCAGCTCAGAGTTTGGATCTTCACTTTGTGTTACTCTATTTTGTTTTTATTCTCTCTAACTGTGGGTTCAACTCTGATCTGAGTTTATTTTTCCCCTCCACCCACACCTTTTTTGTTGTTGTGTGTGCAGGGATCCCTAATCTCAGGCCATGATTCTGGACAAGCCACTCTATTCAGGACAACACTTAAGCACATGAAGTCAATGACAGTAAGCAAATGCTTTTAATTACATATGTGGTTCAATGCTGTCTTGAATAGGCATAGATTCAAGCATGCACTTACGTGCTTTCCAGAAACAGAACCTCATATTGCAACTTAGGAACAATTTTTTATCATATTCAACTTCATTAAGTCTCATTTATTTGACTGGGTAGTCACTTGTGATCTAGTGCGTCTTTTCAATACCCTCCTGGCCCTGCCCTGCCTTCCAGGCCTTTAGTGACTGATGTTTTGCTGCTTTTTCAAGGCTTTGCTCATTAGTTTAATAGTCCTGATAAATATCCAGTGAGTCATGGGTAGCACACAAAAAGAGAGCCTCGTTCACTACAGTCGTTTCAGAAGCCACACATGAGACCCTTCTTTCTTATGACTCCCCATCTCAGGGACAGAAGCTATAGTTGTGTCTTGTCATGTTTAAAATATGTTTTCTTGGGCTACTTCCTAATTTCCTATTTGAATGTCAGAAGCCTGCTCAAAAGATGGGCTGCAGATTGCAAAAAATAATTGGGATAGCTGAATTTCTGTAAACTTTTCCATGGAAGATGGGCTATCACCCTAGTATCTGAGAGCTAAACAACTGTAAATGTGTTTACCTTTAGCCCTATCCTACCTCACAGAAGTGTTGTATTATCTTCATTTTAGAGATGGGGAACTAAGTCACAGAGAGACTAAGTGACTCGCTCAAGGTCACACATCAAGTCTGTGACAGAGAAGGGAATTGAAACTGCTCTCCTGAGTCCCTAACCACTGGACCGTCCCTCCTTGAATTTTCCAAAGTTTCCAAAAGATTTACAGAGTCTGGAATCTGGAATTCAGCCCAACATTTGTACCATCCTTTTTATCTTTGAAACCCTTTACAAATATTAAGCAATCCACATTCACAACACTCTGTAAGGTAGACAAGGCTATGGCTGCATTTTATTTATTGAGTATAGCCCTAGAAATATTATCTGCTCATCTACTCAGTCGATCTTTAGTTCAATTCAGTGGAGCTGTTTAGCATAAACCCTATTTCAGGAAGCACCCGTTCTTCACATTTATATTTCTGGAATCATTTAGGCACTAGATCTACATGGAATTGGGCAGTTAAAAACCTTTTTACTGATTTTGGGCTCAATCAGGAAAAGCCATGAAATCATCAGACTGTCACTCCATCGCTCAGGCAGGTGGACAGGGAGTGAAAAAGGTCAGGAAAAAGGTTCTCAAAGTTGAAATTCAGCCCCTGCCCCATGGACCAGCACAATTCTGTATTGAACCATACTTGGCCTGGATTGCCAAGTGCCACGCCAGTCCATTAGATTTAGATAAGTTCAAAAACCCTTCAAAATCCTAAAAGAAACTCAGCAAAAATTATCACATTTTGCCTAGTTTAAAGTCAAAACCATGATAACTCAACATGTCACATTTCAGTTGAAACCTTATATCAGCCCAGGTTTGCTCAACTTTTCTGAAGCTCCTGAAAAACAGCCAACATATTCTAAATACCTGACATAAGTTTTTAGTTTGTAATATAACTCAAGATTAGGCGAGTTTCACCTGGTTCTGAGTTTTATTCCAAAAGCTTTGCACAACTCTAAATAAGTAAGCACAATCTCCTGTGATAATGGCATTTACATAGACATATCACTGGAACCAAGTGTATACAGCCCTTCAAGTCCATGTTTTCATTTTTGTTCATAAGAGATCTAATGGTTACTGTTTCACAAGGTAATCTGTATGTAATGAGGTTTTTCAGAGCTTCAAATATTCTTTAACATAAGAACTTAAATGCACTTCCTTTTACAAAGTGATTAAATATTTTATCCTCCTATCTGTGTAGCGGATGTCTACGTCTCTATAGGAATAGTGTTGAAAAGAATGTAAAAATTAAATTTAGCTACATTTACAGCACTTACTTGTTACTTCCATGATAGTAAGAACATTAATTAATGCCAGTTAATATAGTATTATACCAGTTTTCTCAGGACACCTCCTTATGTCCTTGTACTTACTGATATTCACCTCTTTATTTCCATGTCCAGCATAATTAAAATTAGTCTTGTCTGGCAAAACATAATTCAAGCCAAACAAAACATTATTATGATTACCTTGTCAGTACTTCAGAAGGGCAGACAAAGCCCAGACAAAATAATGTGACTCAATTTCCCCTCTTAAACTAAAACAGGGCTACATGGCACTGGAGGAATCCCTGAACAAAGATGATCCTTCCATGACCAGCTATGTCAACTTCAGGGCCAGAACTGGCCTGCAGGATCATGAAAAGCAGCCTCTCCACAGTGGAGGATTAGGCCTTATTTTTAACCTTGTTTCGTACATGTTAAAACGTAAATAAATAACAAAAACAATATACCAAAACAAAATCCTACACACCATGTACAATTAGCCAAGGGGAGAGGATGAACCACACATGACAGGCGCTCAGATACTACAGTGATGAGGGTAAAGACACAAGACAAAACCTGAATGGAATTTCTAAGCACCTAAAAGAAAATGTGATAAGTAAGGGTATGTCTGCACTTACCATGGGTCGATGCTGCGGCGATCAATCCACTGGTGGTCAATTTAGCAGGTCGAGTGAAGACCCAATAAATCGACTGCAGATCACTCTCCCATCAACTCCCGTACTCCACCGGAATGAGAAGCATAAGAATGACACCACAATAAGCCGACCTAAGATACGTCGACTCCAGCTATGTTATTCCCGTACCTGGAATTGAGTAACTTAGGTCGACTTAACCACGTAATGTAGACAAATTCATGTGACTCTTAGGACAGGTCAAGAATAAATCAAGTAAAACCAACCTAATATCCTGCATAGTCAGGGTAACAAGCCTCGTGCATGGGGGGAAGCAGTAGTTGTGATTTTGCTTGACTTTAGTAAGACTTTTGATACTGTCTCACTTAGGGTGACCAGATGTCCCGATTTATAGGGACAGTCCCGATATTTGGGGCTTTGTCAAACATAGGTGCCTATTATCCCCCACCCCCTGTGCTGATTTTTCACAGTTGCTGTCTGGTCACCCTAGTATCATGTGACCTTCTCATAAGCAAACTAGGGAAATATAACTTAGACAAATCTACTATAAGGTGCACAACTTGTTGGAAAGCCATACTCAGAGAGTAGTTATCAATGGTTCACAGTCAAGTTGGAAGGGTATATCGAGTGGGGTCCACAGAGAAATCTGTCCTGGGTCTGGTTCTGTTCAATATCGTCATAAATGATATGGATAATGGTATAGAAAATACCCTTATGAAGTTTGCAAATGGTACCAAGTTGGAAGGGTTCACAAGCACTTTGGAGGACAGGATTACAATTCAAATGATTGAGAGAAAATGAAGAAATGGTCTGAAATAAATAGGATTAAATGCAATATGGACAAATGCAAAGTGCTACACTTACAAAGGAATAATCAATTGCACAAAATGGGAAATGACCTGCCTAGGAAGAAGTACTAAAGAAAAGGATCTGGGGGTTACAGTGGATCACAAACTAAATGTTAATCAACAATGTAATACTGTTGCAAAAAAAGGGAACATCGTTCTGGGCTGTATAGCAAGAGTATTGTAAGGAGGACACAAAAAGCAATTCTTTCACTCTACTCAGCACTGATAAGGCTTCAATTGGAGTATTGGGTTCAGTTCTGGACATCACACTTGGGGAAAGATGTGGACAAACTGGAGAAAGTCCAGAGGGGAGCAACAAAAATGATTAAAAGTCTTGAAAAATGACCTACAAGAAAAAATGGACAAAAATGGGCTTGTTTAATACTGAGAAAAGAAGACTAATCTGGGACACACTAACAGTCTTCAAGTACATAAAAGGCTGTTATAAAGAGGAAGGTGATAAATTGTTCTCTTTATCCACTGAGGACAGGACAAGTAGTAATAGGCTTAAGGTGCAGTAAGGGAGATTTAGGTTACACATTAGGAAAAACTTCCCAACTGTAAGGATTGTTAAGCACTTGAATAAATTGCCTAGGGAGGTTATGGAATCTCCATCATTGGAGGTTTTTAAGAGCAGGTTAGACAAACACTGTCAGGGACAGTCCAGATAATACTTAGTCCTGCCTTGAGTGCAGGAGACTGGACTAGATGACCTATCAAGGTCCCTTTCGGTTCTACAATTCTATGATTCTGTGAATGGAATAGAATTTTTTCATTTTTTCAATTCTGTGCTATTCTTTTAGCAAACCATAGCTCAGCAGGTTCTATACACTTAGTATTATCCATCTCTATCATTCTACTTATTTCCTTTAGCAATGTTAGAGTTAGGCTGTCAATCTCAAGTTTATTCGGCTCTGCCAGGTTGCTTCGGGGCAAACTACCTTTGCTCACACAGCTTCATTATGGAGAGAGGCCTCTGGCCGAAGTTACGGTTGTGACTAAGATTTAGTTTAAAACAGGATTCTGACACTTGGATCTTTGCCAGAGTTAACCCAATTCAGCTGAAATGCCACTAGTGTATTTTTCAATTGGGGGGGAGTGTGTGTTTTCTAGGTTTCAAGGGATTTAGAAGAATCCAATAAAAATATTATTAGTATTATTAGTATTATTATTAATGATATTATAATACTTAGCACATATCTAGCACTTCTCAGCCCAAGATATTAAATGCTTTACAAAAGTTGGGAGGCAGTAAGCATTATTCTGCCTATTTCACAGACTGGGAAACTGCAACTCAGAGAATCTCAATGACTTGCCCAAGGTGCTATAGTAAGTCTGTGACAGGGCTGGGAACAAACCCAAGACATCCTGACATCCAGGTGATTCCCTACCAAAAGTTTTGTAGTTATTCTGTGCCACCTCAGAATTTCAAATGTATTTTATTCAGTTGGCCTTTATGAGGATGAATTATTTTTAGAAAATGGTTTCATTCTTGCATTTAATATTTTTTATTCAAACCTGTGAAAAATTTGTAAACTCCACAAACTGAAGCCAGGCTGGTATATCCTACTAAAGATTAGTACACAGCTGAGGGCTCCAAGAATCTTTAGGAAAAATTACAGATTAAACATGGGGAGTCATAACTATAACTGGAACTCATGTCAGGTTTGGGTCATAACTACCACAGGAGTCAAAGTAGCAGCCGTGTTAGTCTGTGTCAGCAAAAAGAACAGGAGTACATGTGGCACCTTAGGGTACGTCTATACTTACGTCTGGGTTCGGCGGTAAGTACTCGATCTTCTGGGATCGATTTATCGTGTCTTGTCTAGACGCAATAAATCAATCCCAGAGCTGCTCCCCGTCGACACCGGAACTCCTGCTCACCGAGAGGAGTACGCGGAGTCGACGGGGGAGCCTGCCTGTGCCGCGTGGACCCGAGGTAAGTGTGTTTCAGTTCGAACTAAGATACTTCGACTTCAGCTATGCTATTCACGTAGCTGAAGTCGCGTATCTTAGTTCGAACTGCGGGGTTAGTGTGGACGAGCCCTTAGAGACTACCAAATGTATTTCAGCATAAGCTTTTGTGGGCTACAGTCCCACTTCATCGGATGCATAGAATGGACAAGACAGTAAGCAGATATTTATACACACCTTTTCATGTTTCTCTGAATGTATAAATATCTGCTTACTGTATGTTCCATTCTATGCGTCCGATGAAGTGGGACTGTAGCCCACGAAAGCTTATGCTGAAATTAATTTGTTAGTCTTTAAGGTGCCACATGTACTCCTGTTCTTTTTACCACAGGAGTAACTCTGTGTTCACATAGTTAATAAAAAAAAATCATAGGGACTTTTCTGTATGAAAACGACTGTAAGAATTTCTATAGGGAAAGGTATACTTTTTATCTAGATCCAAATCCAGACTTCCCTACAGTTCAAGACTCCAGTATTTAGGTTTAGATCCATATCTTAATCATCAAGTTTCCGTTACAAAATGTTTGCAGCAATGTTTGGCTTGTCTGATATGTTATGTCGTTTCACAGGAATTTCACAAGATTCTGTTTAGTTTCCCATGAGTCTCATGAATTTGGACCATTTTACTAAAAAATAAATTTTGATGGGACACGTTAGCAGTAAAGAACTTTTTGCATTAGCAAAAATGGGAGTGGTGAATTAGCGAATATGAAAAGCAGATTTTGCCTTTGAAAAAATTCCTAACGAAACAAGGACTTTGACAAAATAGCTAAATTAATGTTAAATTGTAGATCACAATGTTATTATCCATTTCATAATGAGAGAGATTTATTCCCCATATAGTTCTAAATCATCTCCTGGTGTGATAACTTAAGTGATTCTGAAAATATTCTTGTCAGATATGGATCAAAAGTCCCAATTTTAACCAAAACTTTTATTTACTGAACAGTTTACACATAGTGAGAAGTGCTTGTCATCGGGGGAACTTTCCAACTGCTGTGCTGAGCCAAATAGTGTAGCGATGTCTTTTAAAGGACTCAAATCAACACCTCTTTCAATGTGTTAACAGCAAAACAATTTTCTCAGGCCAACTGACAAGTTTATGACTTTTTCACAGCCTTCCTCTAGTCGGAAGTCAGGCAATTAAACCTTAGCTTGAGTGCACATGACACATATACTGTGAAGTGTAGTGGCTAAATTTATTTTAATATCATTTCTGTGAATACATTGTGAAAATTAATACTGCTTTATGCTGTGTAAAAATCAAGGCATTTCAGACAATCAAGCCCAGCTGTAATGAAACCCAAGGAGGTTACAATATTCCTCATTAGAATGAAATACATTAAAGCACATGCACCCATGACAACAGATAAAGCATGATATATGCTATTACAGTCCCCAAATTAGTGAAAGTGTTCTTATAATAAAAAGAAAGAAAACAGTATGATCAGCAAAACAATTTAGTTAAAATCTGAATATGGCTCTGGAAATAAATCTTCTGATGTAATAGCATATGCCCACTTTTATACAAGCGTTACCTCAATAAAGTAGCTCCCAAGAAGGCAAAGCAAAAGTTGAAATGTTCTCTTTATGAACTTAATGTGTTCCATTAGGCAACAACAACAACAGGATAAAAGAGACAGAAAAGTCACAATATATGTGAAAAACATATAGTGTTGGTCTTTTGTGCAGAAGAAAGCAGTTGAAAACAGCCTAACAACTTTCTTTTGCCCTTGCATTAATTTTGACTTAAGCTCTTTGTACTTCAGCACATGTCATGCAAAATTAATGCAAAGGCAACAGAATGTTTTTAATACACACACTTTGCAGAAAGAAAAGCAAATTAACCTGCTTATTAAGAATTGTCTATATTAAGTCATATCAAAGTGTATGGGTACTGTAATGGACACCAGCTCAACTTTGTATATGGTGAAGCACAACACTAAATGCCTTCAAATTGCATTCATAGAGTAGTGTTTCTTGTTTCAATAGAATGTCTTGGCTATATTTTTCTAACACTTGGCTAGAGAATTCAAACCCATTCAGTCATCCCAGATAACCAGTCATCCCATTAGAGTTCCCCCTTCATAATGCTCAGATTGTAATCACGTTGTATTGGAATGAACTAGATTTAATGTGGCAAAAACTTCTTCTAGAAAAAAAAATTCTGATAGATTTTTCTTTCTATTGAATTACTTGGAGAAACCTGAGTATTTCCCACTGTATGTTAGTATAGCAGAACATCGGCAGTGCACTAACAGAGCTTCCACTCACACTGACAACAATCCAATTAACGACATAGCTGTGTGCTTAAGAAAGACGGTAGAGTCGTTCAGCTGCTAATAGTAAACTCAACTGTCTTTTAGAATAGACAAGTTGTCAAAATTCCATTGGAGAATAATGTGGATAGGGCTTCACTGGGACCAGTGCAGAGGTGCTGTGGTGGCATTATGCCTGAAGCAGCCAATGCCTCAGAGAGCTCTGGAGTGCACAGGGTGTCTCTGTAACCACTGAACTGTCTATAAAGAGGGAAACCATCCTTTCCCCTCTGAACCCAGCCAATTCCACTGGCCACTGCAAGGCAGGAGGGGCACTTGGCTTTGCTCTCTTTCGAGATGCTAGAGCCAACAGCTTCCTAAATACAAGGAATCCTATTATATTTGGCCCTCTGCATAAATGGAGCAAGGTGGGGAGATGCTTCTTCTGCCCTCTCTCTCTTTTGCACACTCATACAGGGGGGCAGTGATAATCTGGTCTTTAATACTGAACAGGAACCCTAAGCACTGTTCAAGCAGCACCACTGAAATGCAGCCATGTCTGGGGTGGAAGGGTGAGGAAACTCTGTCATAGGCTGACAAAACAAATCTCATCTCTTAAATAATATTCTTTGGGATTATTAACTCTTCTGCAGGACCTTGGTTTTTAAGGTCTCTTCTGAAATATCCACACAGAGAAAACTGTCTGAGAACCCCCAGTTTATCTGCCTTAGAACAATGAATTGTTTAGTCATTCCTACTGGGATTTGAGCTTCTGTTGTCAGAGAATCCATAGCATTTAAAGATCAGCAGTTTGATTCTTCTCTCCCTTAAACTGGTGTAAATCAGGAATCATTCCACCGAAGTAAATGACGATAAAAGAGTATAAAACCAATGTGAGTGAGATCAGAAGCAGCCTGGCTCTGCTGACAAGAACAAAGCTCTACTACGTGCCCATGTAGGGCAGTAAAGAGGCTTCCCAGATTACAGCACAAGGGACAGCTTCTTTGGCTTGCCTATGGATGAAGAGTGGACAGCCAGGGATGGGGGAATGAGTGGAGCCTTGATTCTGCTCCTCCCGCAGTGTGCCAACAAGTACAGTGAGCTGGCAAGGAGGGGGAAGTAATCCATTCCAGGTGGTTACTTCCTCCCTAGAGCAAGGGGGAATCTAGGGACTGACTTGTAATACTCGGAGTCATACTTTGTCTGCTAGTATGCTCTGGGACAGCACAACTGCAAGATAGAGAAAGTATGGGCAAGTGGTTAGGGCAGTAGCCCAGGCCTTGGGAAACCTGGACCCTTGATCAGGTCCTTGATCTCCCACAGACTTCCTGTGTGACCCTGAGCCAGTCACTTAGGCTCTTTATACCTCAGCTCCACACATCTGTAAAATGGGGATTATAGTATTTTCCTACCTCACAGGAAGCGCTCAGATAATGTAGTAATGGGGGACATCTAAGTACTCAGGATAGAGGAAGATAATGTGACAGGTCCAGATAAGTGGGGTACAGAAGTCTGATAGAAGGGAATATATCCTGGTCATTGGATGAATAGTTTTCTGTTCCCTGAGTGACCAGAGCAGGAGCTGCACTAGGACAAGCAGGAACTTTCTGGAACCAATTTAAGGCAGGCAGGTTAATTAGGACACCTGGAGCCAATTAAGAAGAACCTGCTAGAATCAATTAAGACAGGCAGGCTAATCAGGGCACCTGGGTTTAAAAAGGAGCTCCCTTCAGTTTGTGGTGTTGCGTGCTTTTCAAATGGGGGGGGTGAGGGGGACTTTGACAGGGACCGTTTTGAGAGAGAGAGGGGGTTTTTGGAATCTCCACAGAGTGTCAGCTCATTATTTCCACACCTCCACATCCCCTGCCTCTCTCTCAATCACTGAAAGCAAACAGCAGGGGCTTTGTTTGTTTTTAAAGAGCAGATAAAAGAGCCCCTCCCCTCTTTCCCACCCTCTGCCTGCAAAAAGTAGCTGTGGTTGTAAAGCTGTGTTTGTAGCAGCTCCAGGGAGCTCTGAACTCCAACCCGGAAGTGCTGTTTCAAAACAAAGCAGCTTCCGGAGATCAGTAACTGCGTTGTTCCTCGGCTACACTGAAAGACCAGCGTTCCACCCACTTCGCAACAGTTGCTATTTCTCTCGGGGAGGTGGAGTACATGCAGCGCTGTATCTGAGGAGATACAGCGTTGCACGTGCCTTGCAAGTGTAGCCAGTTAATGAGTTACAGCGCTGCCGGCAGTTTTATTACGCTGTAACTTGTAAGTGTAGCCAAGGCCCTAGTAAACCAAGTGAAGGCCCTTACAGAGATGAATCATGGCCATGATGGGACGCGGCACATACGGGCCAGCAATTGCCTGCAGTAAATGACAGGGAACGATGACATAGAGGCATATCTCCTGGCCTTTGAGAGAACAGCCCTACGGGAGTGCAATCACCCTAATATCAGGTAAGCTGGTAAAAAGTAGCCAGCTGCTACAAGCCAAACGCGTAGCAGTGACATGTGTGCATGGGGCTGTAAGCCATTACCCCACCATCCAGGTGGAGATAGAGGTTCAGGGGAACCCCATTGAGGTGACAGTGGGTGTAGTTCCTAAACTCCCGTATCCTGTAGTCATTGGGAGGGACTATCCAGGGTTGGATAATTTACTCCCCCCGGAGAGGTTGGAGGGAGGTGGGGATCCTGAGGGCAGTGACTTGTCACCGGGGGAATGTCAACCCCCAATGTTCACTGAGATTTCTCAGGATCTGTTCTCAGTCCCCCAAAAGACACGGAAGACAAAAAGGGAGAGGAAGGCTGCAAAAGCTTTGGGAACCCGGATCCTGACCCAGGGCCAGAAGATCGCCCTAGTAGGCAGACGGACACGAGCAGCCAGAGAAACTACCACCACGGAAGGTGAGCCGGAGGCTGGCCCCAGCCATGATGGAAGTGAGCCGTTGGAAGCAACAGAGGCTGGCCCCTGGGAGCTCGGGCAGGTTAGTCCCGGGAGAGAGACCTTTGGGCGGGACCAGGCTGAAGACCCAAGATACGACAACATTAGGAAAGAGGTGACTGAAATAGACGAGGTTCCCGTGGAAGGGAAAATCCAGGGATCAGGACCCTACTTCATAATGAAGAAGGATCTCTTATACTGGGTTGCACCAGTACAGGGGCAGAAGGTACAGCAAATCCTAGTACCTCAAAAACACCAGAATGCTGTATTAAGCCTTGCCCATAGTCATCTTTTTGGGGGGCATTTGGGGGTAGAAAAGACCCTGGCATGGGTCGTACGACGATTTTTCTGGCCTGGAGTACATGAAGAAGTGAGGAGGTACTGTGCGTCCTGTCCAGAGTGTCAGCTGCACTGTCCCTGTCCCCATTTGAGGGCACCTTTAGTACCCCTTCCCATCATAGAAGTCCCCTTTGAGCGAATAGCCATGGACCTAGTGGGACCCCTGGAGAAGACAGCTCGGGGTCACCAATATATACTTGTTGTTTTGGACTATGCTACTCGCTACCCAGAAGCCGTCCCCCTGCGGAACACAGCCTCTAAAACGATAGCCAAAGAGCTGGTGGGGATCTTTACCCGAGTGGGGCTACTAAAGAAGATATTAACAGATCAAGGAACTCCATTTATGTCAAAGCTAATGAAGGACCTCTGTACGCTGCTCCATATACATGCCCTGAGAACTTCAGTCTATCACCCGCAGACTGATGGGCTGGTAGAAAGGTTTAACCGAACCCTCAAGGCTATGATAAGGAAGGTGGTAAGTCAGGATGGGAAGGACTGGGACACCCTACTACCTTACCTTATGTTCGCTATCCGGGAGGTACGTCAGGCCTCAACTGGGTTTTCCCCCTTCGAATTATTATACGGGCGCCACCCCCGTGGCATACTAGATATCGCCAAAGAGATCTGGGAAGAGGAACCCAGTGAGGGGAGAAATATAATAGAGCATGTATTGCAGATGTGAGACTGGATAGCCCGGGTCACCCCTATTGTACAGGAACATTTGGAAAAGGCACAGGAGGCCCAGCGAACCCATTACAATCGCCAGGCAAAAATCCGACAGTTCCAACCAGGGGATCGGGTGATGGTGTTGGTACCCACGGCAGAAAGCAAGCTTCTGGCCCAATGGCAGGGGCCCTATGAGGTGGCTGAACCCATGGGGGAAGTAACCTACAAGGTGTGGCAGCCAGGACGTCGGAAACAAGAACAAATATATCACATCAACCTTCTGAAACCCTGGCATGCACAAGAGGCATGCGGAGCTGTCCGAAAAGACCTACACCAGGAAAACAAACCTTCCAAACAAGTGAGAGTATCTCCCGATTTAACACCAGACCAGAAGAATGAGGTGTCTGAGATGATCTTCCGGAACCAAGATGTGTTCTCCACAAAACCGGGTTGAACAACCGAGACATAGCACCACATCGCCACAAACCCTGGGGCCAGAGTAACAATGAGGCCCTACAGGGTGCCAGCGGCCAAAAGGGAAGGAAATAAAAGCAGAAGTAAAAAAGATGCTGGAGTTGGGGATCATCGAAGAATCCCACAGTCAGTGGTCCAGCCCAATCATCCTGGTGCCCAAACCTGATGGCACCGCAAGGTTTTGCAATGACTTCCGGCGACTAAACGAGGTATCCCAATTTGACGCGTACCCCATACCTCGCATAGATGAGTTAGTGGACCGTCTGGGCAATGGCCGGTACTTGACTACCCTGGACTTGACAAGGGGGTACTGGCAAATTCCCCTTGCCAAAGACGCAAAGGAAAAGACTGCGTTCTCTACGCCAGAGGGTCTTTTTCAATATACTGTCCTCACTTTTGGACTACATGGGGCCCCAGCTACCTTCCAGCGCCTCATGGATAAGCTATTACGCCCCCATAATCATTATGCGGCTGCCTACCTGGACGATGTGGTCATTCATACCCCAGACTGGGAAACCCACATCGAGAAGGTGGAGGCAGTCCTCGATACCTTCAGGCAAGCAGGCCTTACAGCTAACCCTGCTAAGTGTGTTGTAGGGTTTACGGAGGCCAAATATCTTGTCTACATTGTAGGAAAAGGTCTGGTAAAACCCCAACTGAACAAGTTAGAGGCCATCCAAAATTGGCCCCGACCACGTCACAAGAAGCAAGTCCAGGCATTCCTAGGTGTGATGGGGTATTACCGACGATTTATCCCCCACTTTGCCACAAGGGCAAGCCCCCTGACAGACCTAGTGAAAGCCCATGGACCTGATCTGGTGAGATGGTCTGACAGAGCTGACAGAGCGTTCACAGACCTACGGACTGCCCTCTGCAGTAACCCCGTACTGATAGCCCCAGATTTCACCAAGGAATTTATCCTGCATTGGAAGTAGGGTTAGGGGCCATTCTATCACAGATGGTTGGGGAAGAGGAACATCCAATTCTCTACCTCAGTAGGAAACGCCTTCCGAGGGAGCAAAAATATGCCGTGGTGGAGAGAGAGTGCCTCGCCGTAAAATGGGCCATGGAAACGCTGCGCTACTACCTGCTCGGGCGCAGATTTGTCCTAGTGACCGACCATGCCCCTCTTCAATGGATGCAGCGGAACAAGGAGAAGAACACTAGGGTGACCAGGTGGTTCTAATCCCTCCAACCTTTCCAGTTCCGTGTGCAACACAGAGCAGGGAGCCGTCATGGCAATGTCGATGGCTTGTCACGTGTGCACTGTCTGGCGTCCCAAGCTGCCCAACCCCTTGGTGTTGAGCAGGGGGGAGGGATATGTGACAGACCCAGACAAGTGGGGTAAAGAAGTCTGATAGAAGGCAAATATACTGGCCATTGGATGAATAGTTTTCTGTTCCCTGAGTGACCAGAGCAGGGGCTGCACTAGAACAAGAAGGAACTTTCTGGAACCAATTTAAGGCAGGCAGGCTAATTAGGACACCTGGAGCCAATTTAGAAGAACCTGCTAGAATCAATTAAGACAGGCAGGCTAATCAGGGCACCTGGGTTTAAAAAGGAGCTCCCTTCAGTTTGTGGTGTTGCGTGCGAGGAGCTGGGAGCAAGAGGCACACAAGGAGTTGAGAGCGAGAAGAGTTGAAGGACTGAGAAGTACAAGCATCAGCAGACCATCAGGAGGAAGGTCCTGCAGTAAGCATAAAGAAGGTGTTGGGCGGAGGTCGTGGGGAAGTAGCCCAGGGAGTTTTAGCTGTCACGCAGCTGTTACAGGAAACCCTATAGACAACTGCAATCCACAGGGCCCTGGGCTGGAACCCGGAGTAGAGGGCGGGCCCGGGTTCCCCCCAAACCTCCCAACTCCTGATCAGACAAAGGAGGAATTTGACTGTGGGTTCTACCAGAGGGGAACATCTCTCAGGCGATCAAAATCCGCCAATAAGCACAGGACTCACCAAGGTAGAGGAGGAACTTTGTCACAACAGATTCAAGGTTGATTGTGTTCTTACAATCCTCCTCTGGCTTTCCAGTCAAGTGTGCCCAGAGAGTGTTGCAGGTAAAAAGTATTCGTTAATAAAATGTATGTAACTATGAGGCACATAGGTAACAAAGTCCATTGTTCATTTAGTGGTTAGTATTAGAAATTCATCTCTAGTGCAAGACTAATCTGCCCCCACATGCTTTGATTACTTTTGAATAATTGTCCTTCACCATATTCTCTACAGCAGAACCAGGAGGTTTTTAAAATTATTTGCCCTTTAGTCATAATAAGATTATTTTAATAGGTCTGGCTGTGTAGAGGAGAACACGGAACTGAATTTTACTTATAAAATGTTTGTATCAATATTGATGTCTAATTAAAGTATTTATTAAAGTCTATAATATTAACTTAACAGGAAAAGTCTGGAGTTATATTACATTTTCCCATTAAACTAATGTAATTGGTTTTTAACACAAATTCTAATTAGATTATATTATTAACTAGTTCAATATCAATGTCTTTATCATGTTTATTATTATTGTCACTACGCAGAGCAGCAATAGCCTTAATATATATTATTAAATAACATTTCTCAAAGAGTTTAAAGAAAAGCTACGGTCTCTCAATAAGATGCTACTGTACCACTATTTTAAACAAATATATTGCACTCAGGCCTGGTCTACACTAGAATATTATAACACCATAACTATGTCGCTCAGGGATGCAAAAAATTCACAATCTGAGTGACGTAATTAAGACGACATAAATCCTGTGTAGACAGCTCTAGGTTGACAGAAGAATGCTTCCATCAACTTAGCTACTGCCTCTCGTGGAAGTGGATTACTTACACCAATGGGAGTAGCTCTCCAGTCACAGTAGGTTGTGTCTGCACTGACACACTACAACATAACCCTAAAATTAGGCTGAGGAGACCTACCCCTAGTAACACTAAACATAGCCTAGGGATACCTATCCTTAATAACCCTCACCCTAGCCTGGGGATCCCTACTGACCTCAAGCCTAACCCTAGCCCAAGGATTCCTACCCTTAGTAACCCTAACCCTAGTCCGGGGAACCCTATCCTTAGTAACCCTAACCTGAGCCAGGGGAGCCCTTCTGACTCCAAGGCTAAATGTAGAATGGGGAGCCCTACCCTTTGCATCCCTATCCCTATCCAGAGGATCGCTATGTGAGTGAGACCTCTACTCTTTGTAACTCTAACCCTAGCCCAGGGATCCCTACCCTTAGTAATCCTAACCCTAGCCCAGGGATCCTTTCTGACCCCAAGCCTAACCCTAGCCCAGGGAGACCTATCGTTCGTCATCATATCCTTAGTCCTGGGACCCCTCCCGTTAGTAACCTTAACCCTAGCCTGGCATACCCTACTGACTCCAATCCTAACATGGGGAGCCCTGCCCTTAGTAACCCTAACCCCAGGGGCTCTGCTCACCCTAAACCTTACCTGAGCCCTAGGAACCCTACCCTTAGTAATCCTAATCCCAGGAGCTCTGCTCACCCTAAGCCTTACCCAAGCCCTAGGAACCCTACCCTTAGTAACCCTAACCGAAGCCAAGGGATTCATAGTGACCACAAGCCTACCCTTAGCCTGAGAAGCCCTACCCTTAGTAATTCTAACTCTAGCTTGTGGACTTCTATTGATCCCAAGCCTAACCCTTGCCTGGGGAACTTTATAGTTAGTTACCCTTACCATAGCCTGGGGAGCCCTACTGACTGTTAGGATATAGATATTCAGGCCTGTCTGTAAAGGCCTATACTTTAAGAATTTAGGTATACGTTTATCATTTAGCTAGTTATAGACGTATAAAAGAGAGAATCAAAATCACTGTCTGCCTGTATAGGGCTTTTTCTCACTGTAACAGTCTGAGGCCCTGTTCTTAGACTAAGGCCTTTAGCTAAGAAGCAGAGGCAGCCATAAACTGGGAGGTGAATGGTTACATCCTCACCAGTCACACTGAAATAAGGTGCTATTGGGCTGTTAGGAATACAATCCTGTCCTGATGATGCCTATCACCTCCAGATAAAGGGAAGAGCCTAGAAGATGAAAAACAAAACTTAGTTTGATAGAATCCTGTCTGGCAAGAACTCACTTATCAATAGCTGGGATGTGAAATCCTCATTTCTGTATTGTTCTATCACTGTAGTCTCCACTTCCCTATTGTTTGTCTCTATACTCTCTGTCTGGTTCTCTAATGGTTTCTGTCTGCTGTATAATTAATTTTGTTGGGTGTAAACCAATTAAGGTGGTGGGATATAATTGGTTAGATCATGTTACAATATGTTAGGATTGGTTAGTTAAATTTCAGTAAAATGATTGGTTAAGGTATTGCTAAGCAAAACTCAACTTTTACTATATAGTCTGCAGTCAATCAGGAAGTAAGGGGGGAATGGGAACAGGGAATGGGAACAGGGACACAGGCAAGGCTCTGTGGTGTCAGAACTGGGAAGGGGGACACTAAGGAAGGAAACTGGAATCATTGCTTGCTGCTACTTGCTTGCTGGATGATTACCACCCCAATAAACGTTGAATTGTTTGCACCTTTGGACTTCGGGTATTGTTGCTCTCTGTCCATGCGAGAAGGACCAGGGAAGTAAACGGGTGAAGGAATAAGCCCTCTAACACTGACCCCAAGCCTAACCCTAGTAAGCACAGACCCTAGCCAGAGTACCCCTACTTTTAGCGAACCTAATGCTACCCTGGGGAGCCCTAATGACCCAAAGCCTAACCCTTGCCCAGGGAGCCCTATCCTTAGCAACCCTAACCAGGGGACCCTTAAGAACATAAGAACGGCCATACTGGGTCAGACCAAAGGTCCATTTAGCCCAGTATCCTGTCTTCTGACAGTGAACAGTGCCAGGTGCCCCAGAGGGAATGAACAGAACAGGTAATCATCAAGTGATCCATACCCTTAGTAATTCTAGCCTGGGGAACCCTACTCTATTGTCCACAAGCTCAACCCTAGCCCAGGAAGCCCTACCAACCTCAAGGCTAACCCAGCATGGGGAGCCTTACTGACCTCTAGCCTACCCTTACTTCAGGGTTCACTACTCTTAGTAACCCTAAGCCAAGGCAGGGGAGCCATACTGACATCAAGCCTAATGCTAGCTGGAGGAGTCCTACCTTTAATAACCATAACCCTAGCTCAGGGAGCCCTAGATACCCCAAGCCTAAGCCTAGCCCTAGCCCAGGGAGTTTTACTGACCCCAAACCCAACTCTAACCCAGCCACCCATACCCTAAGTAACTCTAACCCTAGCCCAAGAAGCCCTGCTGACCCCTTATGACTTGTGATTTCCTCTGTTCTTCTTTTCCCTACAGTTTTTATTTCCACACATTATTTTTCCCCTAACCCGTTTTCCTTGTTATTCTACCCAGATTTGGACACGCATCCTGCAGATTGAGGCATCCTCATGTTCTCCGAAAATATCTGTGAACTCGGCTTTGTCTGCTCTGCTAAATTATTGGCTTTATTTATTTAACATGGTTTACCCATTAAAAAAATCAATAAAGGCAGAAGTAATGAAGGCCAATCTATTGGTGTGAGCTCCATGGACAGAATGTTAAGAATAAGGTCATTCATTGTCAAACCAGAATGATACCTAGCAAATAATAAACAACTTCTGACAGTAAGGGACAACTAACCTTCCTATCAGGACCTTCATCAGGCAAAAAGAGTTGTTTAGCATTATAATATAATAGACACAAGGCTCTTACTATACTGTTGATAACATGTCACTGGAAATAAATGTAACATGAGAATTACTTCATTGTTTTCCAAAATAATAGCCTTATCCATACCATAACATTTTCTCCATTACTGACTCAATTTCTTTCTGGCTCAGCAAGAAATGACCTTAGACATTCTGGACATTGAGGTCGGGTCAGTTTATCGGTCTCCATTAGTTCTGCCATTATTGATATTCTAATGCACACACAATGTTAAAATAAATTCAGTCAATACGTCAACAAATCAGAGTCCAGAAATGCTGCAAAGACTAGCATGATGCTTCATGAGCCACCATGCAGGGCTGATGTCCAAAGATGGAGATTAAATTTTTACTTTACTGCAGAGTAAAACACCTTCACAAGCAAATTGACTTTAAGAAATAAAGTTAAGAAGAATAGTGACTAGAAAGGAAATGTTTTAAGCTTTGCTGTCAATTGGAAGAGTGAGTCAACAATGTGAATCTTATGATGTATCTCTATAGAATGTATACCAGCATGGGACAATATGGGAAAAGCTTAATATTCAAAAATGGTGAAAGGTGAGAGAGAGTGTAGACTGCAGAGGCAAATGAGAAACTGAATACAGTTTCTGAATCAGTATATTTATTATAACTTGTCAAAAATGTAAAACTTTTTTTTACAGAAATTTTATTTATTTTCTTATTTTTATTTCCCAAAAAAACATTTTTCAGTGACAAATGGAAACTAAAACCAAGAGTCTTTTCAAAGACTTATTTTGGGGGTGAGGGAATACTATTTGAAAAACATTTTTGGTAAAATATTCAGTTTCCAATAAACCTTGAACATTTTGACCATCATAAATATTTTCCATAAAAAATATTTGGGTCAAAAATCAATTTCTCCTCAAAAAATGTTCCAGTGAAGATTTTTCAACCAGTTGTACCTTTTACAGAAACCAAAGCACAAAGGTAGAGTAATATTCAGAGTGAGAGTGCTGATCCAAAGCCCACTCTTTCCATGGACTTCAGTGGGTTTTTATCACCTCCCAAATCATCAACTGAATACATAAAAAATAAATCAATGAAATAATGTCATATTCACATATAAGAAGTAGGAACAGAGAAAGAGCAAGTGAGAGTAAATAAGCAACATGGCTCAAGGGAAATATTAATTTATGTATCCAGCTTTTTATAGAGACAACTGATATCCATAAATATCCCTTTTAGCATGGTATCATTCATTATTTATTCAGTACCATAGTTGTGATATAAGTTCAGTTTTTTTCTGGATGTAAATTATCCCTTTTTAGTTATCTTCCTTTTTTGTCTCACCATCATATATGGAGTTTTACCTAATTCAGGAAAATATTGCAATATAAAACATTTGGTTCTGAGACTGTATTCTGTGGATCATGTCTAATCACACTAATTAGTCACTCGTTAATAATTATGGCTCTGGGAATCCACCAGCAATAGTATTTACATGTTTAAATCAGGATTGCATAATAGAGATGCCATTATGACAAACACTGATATATAGTTTGGTCCACAATAATCTTCAGTTGGGTTCATGGAGAAACATAACCTGAAAATCAAGGGAGGAAAAGTAGCACTTGGAGGTTATGAAACTCTGCTACTAGTGAGATCATGTCTGTAAAAAATTGACTTCAGTATAAGGAGGTTCAAGAGAAATATGGATATGTTTATATTTATATATATATATATATATATATATATATATATATATATATATATATACACACACACACACAGAGAGAGAGAGAGACTTGATTCAAAATCCATTGAAGTCCATGGAACTCTTTACATTGACTTCAGGGAGCTTTGGAATAGGTTCACATGTGTAGAGCACTTTGGAATCCTTCTGGCAGACAGACTTTTATAAGTTCTAGAACTTTGGGGGGTTCCCCCCCAATTTTTTTTCTTTTAATTGACTCTGGTGGTACATGCTGAGATTACCTCTGGATTTCTTCTTGTGCAGTTGCGTATTAAATGCTAATGAGAAGAGTTTACAATGACTCATAAATCTAAGTGTTCATTAAGGTCATCGGGGGCAAAAGATTAAACACCCAGCTATGTTGTTCTCTGATGCAAAAGAATAGCACCAGTGAGAAGTAAATATGAAGTGCCCTTCTTTAGGAATTTTTCATTAAGTCTCATGCACAAACATCATAAATCAGCACCTAAATGTTGAGTTTAGGATGCAAAAAAAACCCCAAAAAACCCTACTAGTATCAGGTTAAATTTAAAATTAATGTTCACATTTTTACTAAAGTTGCTTAATTAAAATAACTTCTATGCTGGGTATCAAATGACTATGTATGTCTGCTGTCTTGTAAAGTATCATTTGTCTCATTACCATGCATAGAAATATTCATACAAGACAGGTTTGAGTACAGCTATGAACCAGTGGTAATCAATGTTCAGTAAATAATAAAAATAGGCGTCCAAAATATCTAATTACTGCTTCTTTTGTCATTGCTTCCCATATGAAATAACCTCATATATATTCATGTAGCTATATGAATTTAAACGCATATATCTAGATATAGATATATATATGTCAACATCTATTTACTTCAAACTCTAGAGACCAAGGGACTGTGGCAGATTGTAATTAACTGAAGTTGGGTACATGTTAAGGTGAAAACTTCTCTACCATCCATAATGCTATAGAAATGTCTCTCATAGCCAGTGCCTACTTCCAGATTGGTTCCCCAAAATGAATATTTTCTTAATTAACCAGGCTGCTGTTTTGCATGACATGTCAAATGAAGTCATTAATAGCACTTCATCTGTCAGGTAGAAAGGTTAATTACCACTGGTCGGAGGCATGGGTAAAACTGCCAAAGCCATCTGCTAGATCACATATAACACAACTGAAAAAAAATGAGGTGAGTGGGGCATGGGTCATATTTCAGACAATGGGGTGGGGGAACTCTCGAGATGGGAGGGGGAATAATCCTGGATTCAAGCACTCCTGTATTTTGAGTAACTTGTGAAGTTGAACTCTGATCTGTATCTAAATTTTGTATCAGACCCCTACTCTATTATATTCTGAACTAGAGACCCACATCCAAACACCCCAGACTTTGAAGTTTCAAAATTCAGATCCAGACCTGGGCCTAGCCCTAAAATATTCACACTTACAATAGACTTTTTCATCATTCAAGAAAGAAAGAAAGAAAGAAACAAACAAAAAGGAAAGAAAGAAAGAACGAAAGAAAATCGTAAATATGTATGTAGGCCAGTTTCATACATTTTGTCATATGGGAAAAGCCGAGTTCTTTCCAGTCAAATATTATTCATCTAACAACATAAAATATTTATGAGTGGAAAAGGATATGAAGATTCACATTTGAACTACTGTTAGGTTCTTGGGAGGCTGCGGGCCTACCCAGGGTGTTCTGCAAGGACGAGGCCACCCACACTGTGAGTTATTGGCTTTATTGAAGGCAAAGTGACACACCCGCAACGGGGACTCCTGGCGTTGCTGTCACGGAGGCGGGGAACCCAGCTCACCAAAGCTCGGCCTGGTGCGGAGTCCAAAGGCGGGGCCGGCCTTATACAACTATATAAAAACAACTCATACATAATTAATCAGGGGCTTTCCACAGGCTGTGTCCGCCCCTTGGCTCAAAGCCATACAAAGCAGTTCTAACTAGTTCAAAACGGGTTACAACTGGCGTGCTGTGCCCTACAGTGACCGGCCGCCAAGAAAGCGAAAACACCCTAGCTAGGCCGTAACACAGTCTTCCGCGGTTCCCTACAAACTACAATCTGCTGTGTCATATGGTGCCAGTCGTTATATCCACATGGTCACCAACCCAGCCACATTGGATATTACAAGAAAGGGTGCAGGCACAAATTTTAAAAACAACCTATAAGAAATGACTGATGGATTCAATCCATTTTTCAGCAGACAGGTGCCTACAGACAAAAAACACCACAGATTATACTAATTAACACTTCTGCTAGCAGTCTAAGGGTGTATCTTCACTACACAGTTAACCCAGTTTATGGTCAGGTCTTAAGCCTTAACCCCTCTATCATCCACTTGAAGATTATTTGTTCTGTTCATTCCCTCTGACAACCTGGCATTTGCAGCAGATACACCTTTGGGATACCTCACTAGCTTCATTCCTTCCTGTCTCAAGTTTTGGAATATGGTGTATACTCATCCTGAATGCTTAATCATGTGAAGGTAATGATACATTCAGAAGACAGGATACTGGGATAGGTGGACTTTTGGTCTGACCCAGTATGTCCGTTCTTATATTCACAAATAAAAACCTCAGACTCAGGTTTGGAGTCAGTTTAAGCTCAAACCAGCATACCCAGTTGTATGTGTGAGAGAGGGGGAGCACGCATTAGAACCTGGACTTCAATTTAACTAAGGCTGGAACCCACCCACTTTGCAATGTGAATTCAATGTAAATCATTCAATTGCTGATAGTTCTCCAATCTCTTCCCACAATTTCTCTGAAAGGACAGACAAGTTCTTCTGCATTTGACACAATTGACTGTGAAAGAATCCCAGAGTGTTTTAGCACAAAGAACCATGGGATATGCCCTCAGACACATGTGGGTGAGTGCAGAAATAGCAAGGACACAGTAGGGATAAGGCTTTGCATGCTCACACTTGGGTTAGGCTAACTCAGGGGCTCAAAACATAGGTACCAATCACCTGAGTGAAGTGTGTAGTGTAGACATAGCCTAAGGATCAACTGGCTATTAACCCTGTATAGGCCCCCAACACCTTGCAGCCCCTCTGTGGCAGGGTTAGGTATGGACTGAGTAGAGAAGTTTGTGTTGCCAATGCCTGTAGTGTGGATAAAGAGAAAAAATACTCCCTAGTTCTGTCAAACTCATGATAAATTCTCTCAATTCATTACAAGTTTTTATTATTTATTTCAGACCCAAATGAGAAATAAAATCCATTATTATTTATTTAGACTATTCTAAGTCCTTGCCCCAAGACAAGTCCTTGCCCCAAGGATCTCACAGTCTAGATTAGCAAGCATTGACAAACAACTGGTGTTGGCCTGTAATGATAGCACAATGATAGATCACGAGCTATGGTAATTATACTGCTACCTAGGAATTCATTAGCCATCGGGCGTCAAAAACTTTTCTAAGATTGTGAACCTCTTTTGGCAAGAGAGAGGATACACTCCATTAACAGAATAAGCAGTCACAGCTCTCATCAGTTCTTCAAGTTTCTTCTGCCAGCCAGCATAATTTCCCTCTTTTTAGGTCTGAGTCTTAGCCAGCTTATTCTCATCCAGGTTCCTATCTCAGCCAGACACTGTGGAAGCGGGAAATCTGTTGCTTCCAGATCTCATGAAAATGAAAAATACAGCTGAGACTCATCTATATGCTGATAGCACTGCTCTGTAACACACCTCAATCTCCTCTAGTCGGCTCATCTAAACAGAGTGCATGACAGGAGACAGAATGAAACCAAAGGGCCTTCACATGAGTAAACATTCAGGATGAGTATGCACCATATTCTGAAACCTGAGACAGGAAGAAATGAAGCCAGTGAGGTATCCCAAAGGTGTATCTGCTGCAAAACAGTAAGAGGATGCCTCTCAAGTCATATAAACTTCTAGTGAAAAAGTATCACCCAGTAATCAGAGAACCAAATGCAAGAAAGTTTTCAGTGGAACACGTTTCTGGAGAAAATGACTTTTAGGAATTTGTTCACAGTGTTGTTGTAGCTATGTTAGACCTAGGATATGAGAGACAAGGTGTGTGAGGTAGTATCTTTTATTGGACTAACTTCTACTGGTGAAAGAGACAAGCTTTCAAGCTCCACATAGCTCTTCTTCAGGTGCTGAAGAAGCTTGTCTCTTTCACCAACAGAAGTTGGTCCAATAAAATATATTACCTCACCCACCTTCTCTCTCTTTTAGGAACATTTAAGTATTTTGGAAGTCCTTCCTCTTCCCGAAACTCACCTTCTGCCTCCTACAGTGATCTCTGGGGTGAGGTTACCAGGACAAGAAAAACTTCTCATTCCCTGCCCGTGCTCAAAGGAAAAGGGAATACATATTGCATGTATATCTGCTCAATAGAATCTTAGTCTTACCAGACTGAGGCCTTTTGATATGACCACTGAAGTGGTGAATCCCAGTGATTCTGCTGTAAACCTATTAGCCCTCACTATTGCAGCATGGTGAAATTTTGTCATGGGACCATTTAATCACAAAAACTTCACCTCCATTTCAGTGCAATCCAATCCAAAGTATTCACATGATGATAGGACTGAAACATCTCTGTTGAAATGCTATGTGACTAAATGATGAGAATCCCTTTGGTTGAGGGCTGCTTGTAACCTCTATTTCTTCAACAGCAAGTTTTCATCGGTGGCTAATCCTTATAGAATAACTATTTTCATCATTTTCCCTGCAAAATGACTATTTCTTGATTGCTCGGATCCTCCCTTACTGCACTGCCCTTGTCAGAAATGTTGGCCCTGCATCGACAGCTTCTCCCCAGGACTCTTGTTTCTGCTATTTTCCAGCCTCACACACAGGGGTTCCAGTTCTGAATTCATTTACACATGCATAACTGAAGTCAGAATCTGGCAATACACATCATAATCTTTAGTGAATGTTTAGTGAGGCCCCAGGATTCCAACCTCCCTAGGAACTACCGTTGACAACTCTATACTGCATCAGGATGACTTGTCTTTAGTGATCTGTGGTAGACAGGATGGACTTATTGTGACATCCTCCATGATCAAGACACCAATTGGTTCTCACAGATGCGATCTACCTGCTCATTTCTGGCCTGGTGGAGTGAAACATTTGTTCAGAAAATTAATTTTATAGAGGCAGTTGATGGACAGCAACCATCCATCACAGGGCTCTGTATTTTATTCCGCAGAAATAAAAGGCAATGCCAATAAAATACTACTGCAAACTATTGATACACTTCAATTGCCACAGTGCCCAAAATGTTGATTTACTTCCACAGAAAGAAAATACAGAACAGATGCAATTCACTATATAAGCAGAAGGCAAATGAATTATGCTATCCCAAGATACTGCATTTAGTATCTATAGCTTTTGCTATGGCCATGTCTTACACAGCAAAAGGTCTGGGGGGCTCAGCTAACATTTACTCTACCTGGATCAGCATTGGCTTTTCTGAGTAATTTCAATGGGGCTGGTGAGAGACAGCTATTCTCCAACCCATTCTCCTTGCATGGATCCTGGACACCCAGGTGAGCACTCCACAGGTCTAAGGAAAAAAGGGAGTCTGCCAGGGATGATGGGGGCATTTAGAAGGCAAAGGGAATTCCTTAAAATTAGCACTTTTAAGGATTCATTCTTCCTTCTAAAAATAGTCTCAAATAATATTAGATTACTAATCAAAACTACTTAGAAATCTCACTTAAACAAAAGCCCATAAGCCTGATTCTGATATCTCTGACAAAGTGTAACTCAGGCATAATTCCATTGCAGGCACTGGCTTAATCCCAACACATTATTTAATAATCAGGACTTGTATGTTCGCAAACATTGTTTCCTACACTAACTGGATTTCTTTATGGATGCAAATGCCACACCATTTGGCCAATGAATCTCTTCTTGTTATTGGGAGGGTGATTTAAGTTATCTGGCAAAGTGCATGTTCTTTGCAAAGTACTTTAACTTGCTGGCTAATATAAATTTTATTGATTTTAGTTATTTGACTCAATATTTATTTGTCTACAAAAAGCCATCATTTAGTTTTTTTCTATTTTCTGAGTATCTAATAAGAAAGGAAAAAGGAAACATTGAAGGAACTTAACTTGCAATTGAAGGCAGATGATCAAAACTTCCTTTACCTTCCAATTTCCCCCCAGACTTTTGCCTGGCAGATATGAACACTATGAGCATAGGAAGTACTAGCCCATTGGGGGCCCTAAGCAGGAATATTTTTGTGTTCTCCCCCCCACACACAACACATAATAACAAGTGAATATGGACCCTAAGCAATTGCTTAGTCTGCTTATACCTAGTGCCGGCTCTGACTATGAGAATGAAGCATAGAGACTTAACAGCATAATGAAGAATCCCTACTGTTGACAGGTCTGTCAACATTTCTTAATAAAAAGAGGAAATCATTTTATCAAAACAAAAAAGTGCCTTTAATGAAGCTATCTACATTGGAAACTCACTTCTTACCCTTTAGTGAACAATTTGTTGCAAAGGCTTCATTCTCCTGCCTTCTAATTGACATATTTTCCTACCCAGAGTGTTCTTCTCTTTCTTTGAACATATTCTGTCAGGCACAACTTAAATATAAAACAAAATTAATTTGGTTGAATCTCTAATTTGATTCTGTTGATAAAATAATTCTGTCAAGTGATCCAAACCATTCTGTCAACTAAATAATCTTTGGTTACATTCAGATCTTTTCTGCAGATGTAATTTGCAAATGAAAATGATTCCTTGAGGTTTAATCCACATTTAAAAACGGGTGTTTTTAGAGCCTTATCCCGAGAGGTGCTTCATGCCTTTTAGGAGCACCATCCACTCTAAAGTCAACAAAAGCAGAGGGAGCTCTGTATCTTGCAGGATTCGGCCCTAAAATCTCCACTTGCATAGCAATTTAATGTTTCTAGACATCTCGGAAATAGCCTTCCTCCTATACTCCATTGTGCTTTTGCAGTCTTTATTATTACATGTTCTTGACAAGATACTTAGTCATTACTATTATGACAAGTGTTAATATTTATATCACATCAAATGTGTGCTAGCTGGCTAACAGGTAAGCATAAAGACAAGTGGTAAGATTTACAGAGGTATTTAGGTGCCTGAAGTTAGTCGCCAAGTGAGATTTTCAAAATATCTGAGTTAGGTGCCTAAATCCCATGGACTTTCATGGGAGTTAGGTGTATAGCTCATGTAGACCCTTTTGTAAGCCCCACAAGGCACATATCTGCATCTTTAGGCACCTAAGTATCTTTCTAAATCTGTCTGTAGGTCTCTATCCCAAAGAGCAGACAATTACAATTAACTGTGGATGGAGGAAAAATCCATTGACATTTTGCTATCACCAAACTTAGGCAGAAGTAGAATGTGGAAACAGGGTTACTTGGAATGTTTTTCCAGACATAAGAATAATTTAAAATAAAATTAAGTCACTTTCTCCTAGACTCAGATTTCTATGCCATGATTTTGACTCAGGAAGAAAACCACAGCTGAAATCACATTATGGAGATTTCAAAAGACTGTCACTTTAGTGGAAAGATGAAATTTGCTCCCAGTGAGGGAGAAACTGCAAAATGGAATATAACTGCATTCTGCTCACTCATCAGTGCGTCATTGTGGCTGCTCAAGAAGCTTCACTCCGAAAGATTTTCTCTATGGTTTTATTATGGTATGGAGATAAATATGCAAACACAATGGTGTGGTATCAAGTATTTACCAGCATGAGGCTTAGATGTTCATATTATTCTCAAATTCCAAAGTCATGGGCAAGCTATGACAGGTCATTCCAAGCAAGTACCAACCAAATCTTTGTACTATAGCATGTAGATCTGGCTTGAGATGAGTAACCGGACATGGGTGAGATCTTATTTCTTGGGAGAAAGGATTAGGGAGGTAAATGGATCAGCAGGCTGGAAACTGAATGTCTGTACTAGCTAAAATAAGGGGGAACATCCTGGGAACTATTTACAATGGATGAGATAACAAAGGATAAATTAAGTCAGGAATGTAAAGATGAGGTAAAGAGTAAATTGTGCATAGACAGAGCATGTTCTATAGGGATTGGCTCCTACAAAGTAACTAAGTTAATTCCAAAATGTGTAATGGAATGTATAGTAAATGCAATGTAATGTGTAAGTGTATATAAAGGAAGAAGTTTGCTGTGTAACTTTGCATATATAGTACGCCCTATACACACCCACTACACTTGAGTCTGATCAACTCAGCGTAGCTTTGGTGCATGTGAAATAAGGGAACCCGAGGAACAAGACTGGAGTCGAACTGAATTCTAGGGGAACCAAGTAGAAAAGGTCTTTGGGGAACCCCAATACTGTGGTGCCATGACTTGGATCCTCCCATCTGGAGCAGGTAATATATGCCTTAGTGTGATGGTTGCAACCTAGCATTGAGGTACATGACATTGGAAGAGTTTAAATATAAGGAAGTTAGTACCGTGCTTGAGAAATGGGTTAAATCTAAGGATGGGCCCTATGGACTCCCCAGAGAACTACTGTGGGGAGACTGAAACCAGATGAAAAAGGCACTCCAAAGATATTAGATTTTACAAAATGCTTGGCAAAGCACAGCCAAGGTCCTTTAAATGCCATTAATTAATTGTTGGCAAAGCACAGCAAAGGTCTGTTGAATGCCACTGCAATTTTCAAAAAATAGGACTCACTGGCAGCTATTTATTTTAAAATACTGTCTAGGGTGAGGTTTTTTTATCCTAATGCAAAGAAACCCCAAATTAAAGCAGCAGTTTTACAAGGATTATTTCTTGTAGCTAAAACTTTACAAATAAAACATGCTACGTTGAAGGATGAATGTTAAAAGCATAAAGAGCAAAGCAAAGTTGTAGAGGAAGAAACAAATTAAATGGAAAAAAATCCTGAAAGGTCAGGAGAAAAAAAAAACAATGTCTGTTACATATTTACATAAATCCAGAGCAGAAAGCAGCCATCCTTCAAGGACAGTATTTAGTGAGTTCTGCTTTGCAGGCAAAGTGTACTAAGTTAAGAAATAAGCTCAAAAAACATAAAAAATAAGTTTGTAGGGTCAGCTAAAAATGTGTTATTCTGGAAAATAAAATAGATGAGTTACGGTACCAAAATTTAGTGAGGACTTAAATAGTGTCTTAAAAACAATACATTAAAATAAGTACAGTTAAAGGAAGCTTTTGCACAAATTAACACTGCAGAGCTCAGAGGGAGATAAATAGTCAGAGGTAATGGAAGTAAGAAAAGTGTTAAAAGGATGTTAAAGCGTTAAAAAATAAAGAATGTTTGGTTTAATAATAAACCTGTTATGGCAATGTAACTCGGTACAGTTATGCCTGGTGAAATCCTTAGCAATCAAACAAGTTATGCAAAGGGAAGGTCAAGTGGTGACAACTACCAGCACTATGCTGCCTCCCCTCCACCAACCAAAAAAGCCTTTACAGCCATTCTGAAGAGAATGGGTACTTTCCAATCAATATGTCTGTAAATAATCAATTGTGCTGGCTGCTGCAGGTATAAAAACAATCTACTTTAAAATGTTAACTATAAACAACTTAATTAAAATTACTAAAAAAAAAAACCATAAAAATTTCTATATGGCTTAACTGCTTCCAAATGTACTAATAAAAATGTAACGTAGGCACACAAAAAAGTAATAAATTGTACCACTATGTTTAAAAAAAAATGAAACAGCAGCTAAAATTGCCTTTCAAAAAAAAAGTTAAGTAACAGTAAGCTTACTAAAGTCTCAAATAGCTAAAATACAAAAAAAAAAAGAGTAAAAACAGCATGGTGCTAAAAAACAGCAATTATTAAAGCCCATGCCAAAAAAGTTATCTTGCCTGTAAAGCACTTATTCAAACCTTAAAAATACAAATAAAAATTTCAGTTAAAAAATGTAAGTGACTTAAATGTATTATCTGTTCATAACTTGCAATTTACAAAATAAAAATTTCAGGAGCATAAAACCATGTTAGGAGACAAGAAAGTCCAATGGCTCACCTGGCAAGTAAGTTTAAAATATTGATTTTGTCTCTCATAATAAACTATTTACAACACAGCAAGGAACCACAATATGTTTTCATAAAACCACCTATTTAAAAAACAAAAGTAAAAAGTAAAATGTATGGATAAAATAAATGAACTTTTTAAAAAATTCCACTAAATATCTACCCGTGTCTTTCATTCAAGATTGCAAAACTGACAAAAATATTCTTTAAGTGGCAGCCAGCATCTCCTGGCAGTCTTAACCTGTTAGTTAACCCTTTGGGTTTCAATGCTGTGATGTTGCACCCCATAATTCTTTATGGAAATACACGTATGAATGTATATATGACATAACTGGAATATATGTTTTATGCTACATATGCCATGTAACATATCTCCGTAAAGATTATGATCTACTGAATATATTCATCCTGTTTGTATGCATGTTTCATTTTTGTATTCAAAGTTATGAATATTGGCTATGTACTTGTTTAATTTTAAGTAGCCTCAGTGAAAAAGTTGGCCAGCTTCCTGAGAAAAGACTATTCTCAGTAAGTGACCAATCAAGAAACACTTAAGCCAACAATGAACTTGGAGACACCAATCCACATCTGAGCTTTCCCAGGAATGTGGCCTGGCTGGTAAGGAACTCAGTCATGCATGGACATGTGACTTGCCCAGGTGATTCCAAAACTCCATCTTAGAGCTGGATTTTGCATAAGAGGGAGGAGAGGGTCTCCACCCACAAGAGAAAGTCTAATTAAGCCCCTGGAAGCCCCCTCCATTTTGGCTCAAGAGATAACCTCTCCACCCCCAAAGGTTACCTGAAAGAGACTGGGAGAAAAGACAGTAGCCACAGGGGTGGGAGTGATTGCTGGATCCAGACTAGGAGGAGGCTAGTCTGTAAAAGAAGCGTACTGGAACATCTCTGAGGGTGATATTTCATCTGTAATCACTTTCTCACTGCATTAGGCATAGACTTGTGTGTTTTATTTTATTTTGTTTGGTAATTTACTTTGTTCTGTCTGTTACTACTTGGAACCACTTTAATCCTACTTTTTGTATTTAATAAAATCACTTTTTACTTATTAATTAACCCAGAGTATGTATTAATACCTGCGGGGGGTGGGCAAACAGCTGTGCATATCTCTCTGTCAGTGTTATAGAGGGTGAAAAAATTATGAGTTTATATAAGGTAAAATGGATTTATTTGGGGTTTGGACCCCATTGGGACTGGGCATCTGAGTGTTAGAGACAGGAACATTTTAAAGCTGTTTTCAGTTAAGCCTACAGCTGTTGGGGAATGTGGTTCAGACCTGGGGCTGTGTTTGCAGCAGGCAAGCATGTCTGGCTCAAACCAGGCAGGGCACTGAAGTCCTAAGTTGGCAGGGAAAACAGACTCAGAGGTAGTCAAAGCACATCAGGTGGCAGTCCCAAGGGAGTTTCTGTGATCCAACCCATCACAAATGTTTTTTCAAGTTTAATTTTTTTAAAAAAATTAAGTTATAAATGATAAACATAAATTAATAAATAAAATTAAGGACTAAAATGGAAGCCAAAACCAAAATAGTGGGTTGAGACCCCGAATCCTTTTTCAGTAATAAATCAACAGCTAAAAAAGCTACAAAATATAATATAAAATGTAATTACATTAATATATAGTTTTATAACAAATAAAAAGATAAAAGTAAATTATAAAGAAGTGTATAATCCTATAAAACATGCAGTGTATACAGTAAAAAAAGCTTTTAAAAAAAGCCATTTACTTAAAATCCTATCAAAGCTGAAAAAATCCAACCCACAATAAATTGTATTTTCTTTTTCAAACAGCTGTGTGCTTTAAAAGCAAAATCCAAGCCAACACAAAAAAATCCCACCAGTAAATATAGTGCCATCCAAATTCTGAGTTGTTGGGGAACTGAATGGAAGAGGTCTTAGGGGATCCCCAACACACTGTAATGTAGTCTGCCATATGTGTTATAGGGGAAAAGAGGATTTATAAATTATTTTGATTGTTATTTTAAAGGGGTGGGGCTTTCAGCAGTGCCTAACTAACTTGAACAAGACTTGTGCACCTAAGTCACTGAAATGCTTTTGAAAAATCCCATCCATTGGTACCATTTTTCACATCTCTATCAAATAAGACTCCCTTACTAAATCCTTCAGTAAAAATCTCCAAAGGGAAGAAAATTATAGCTAATGGGTCATATCTTCAGCTGGTGTAAATTGAAGTAGCTCTAATGCAGTCAATGGAGTAATGCCAATTTATACTAGCTAAGGATCTGACTCAATATACCCTCCAAAATGGTCTACAATAGCTTTCCCATACATCATAATGTCATGATTTTGCCATCCAGTATCTTGTGATCTCTGTGGTTTATGAACAAAGGACTTGTATCATTCCAAAGGGAAGGATACCTGGCTTTCACTGGTATAAAAGTGTGGCTTACAGTTCTGATGGATCATGAGATACTAGGCCTTAAACCTGTCAATAAATATAGCCTGTTAAGCATTTCAGATCAGTGTAATACTGAAGGTGATGCTTCATATCTTTTGCTAGTTTCAGAAGATTTAATCCTCCACTCATGTTAGGCTCACATTTTTTCATAAGGGCTCTATCATACCCCTAAGGCAAAGCCTCACAGGAGGCTAGCATGTAGCTACGCATCCCTCCCTTCCCCAATGCCTCCCAAGGTCTTAGGCACCTACTGGGAGAGCAGACACTGCTGGATCTTTAGGTATGTCTATACTCTAAGTTAAAGTGTGATTGTAGTATCGTGAGTATATCCCTGGAAGGCTTGTAATTAGGTGGCTAGCCAGAGTATAAACCAATGCTGCCACATTTTCACCACTGTTGTTATCCGTGCTAGCTAAATTAAAACTACCCATGTTACAATCCCACTTCACTTGCAGGGTAGACATACCCTTAAAGAGGGTGCAACACCCGCTCTCCTTTGCAGCAGTGTAGCTCACCTGGCTTAAGCTTCCTCCCCACCCTTAGTTTTCAGCAGCCATAAACTCTTTAAATACAAAGGTAGCCATTAAAAAGGGCAAAGGGAAAGAGTGGTCAAATCCTGGCCTCATTGAAATCAATAGGAGTCAACCCTTTATGTCCTCTTTCTTTTCACATTCTCTCAGGGATCACAATTAATCATGTGTTAGAGACTATATCTTTAAAAAAAAATGTAGCTGCTCCTGATTCTTGACTGTGTAACCGCCATCATATGGTTGTCATAATGGAGTAAACCCAGGATCACCAGAGATAACAGCACAAGCCCCTATAACTTCGGTTAAAGAACTAAGGTCCAGAGGAGTAGAAGTATTTAGACTCCTAAAGAGGCAGATAGGTACCTACTGGGATTTTCAAAAGCACCTGAGCAGTATAGGCATCTAACTCCTGTTGATTTGGGCCAATGGGAGTTTGGTATCTTGGCCCCTTTGGCCCCTCTAGGCACCTATCTGTATCTTTAGATGCCAAATTACCTTTGGAAATCTGTCCCTAATTCTCCTGACTGGCAGCTGTAGCAAACTCATATTGCCTGTGAATCAGGAACAAAGGACGATACATAAACACACTGAAGAGTGGGTTACAATTGCTCATCTTTCATTTCTTAGAACTATATTAGATCTTGCATTACTGGAATAATTCTCAGTTTTCTAATGTTAAAACTATAAATCAATTAACACGTCTTTCTATTACAGATCTTTCTGTTAGAGGCCTCCCTGACTTACTTCCAAATTTAAATGCTAATAAAACATTTGAAGTACATGCCACTCTAACTCCATCTACATGAAATTTGCTTTTAAACCTTGTTTATTTCTAAACTGAAGTATACAGAAAGTATGAACTATTCCACTAATTTCAGGCTGCTCCTACAATGCATGTTTCATATTTCCAAGATAGTTATTGATCTGCAAATGAGGACAGATTTCTGGGCATTCTAAAATGAAGCCAGATTGAAACTATTAAATTTAAAGGACATTTCCAGTAACTCCAGACAGACCACTCTGTTCAGAGCTCCCACCGAAAACTTTGAAGAATTCAAGTAATTGTAAATTGTTGAGTGCTCAACATTTAATTCTACTACTTACTTATTATTAGGGCTCTAACAAATTCACAGCCATGAAAAACGTTTCACGGACCATGAAATCTGGTCTCCCCCCGTGAAATCTGATCATTTGTGTGCTTTTACCCTAATACTGTACAGATTTCACAGGAGAGACCAGCGTTTCTCAAATTGGGGGTCCTGACCTAAAGGTTGTTGCAGGGGGGTCACAAGGTTATTTTAGTGGGGTCGCAGTATTGCCACCCTCACTTCTGTTCTTTCCTTAGATTTGGGTAGCTGGAGAGCGGCAGGTGTTAGCTGGGCACCCAGCTCTGAAGGCAGCGCCCCTGCCAGCAGCAGCACTGAACTAAAGGTGGCAATACCATACCAGGCCATCCTTACTTCTGTGTTGCTGCCTTCAGAGCTGGGGGGCGAGAAAGTGGCAGCTGCTGCTGCTGAAGGCCCAGCTCTATAGGCAGCAATGCAGAAGCAAGGGTGGCAATACCATACCATGCCAGCCTTACTTCTATGCTGCTGCTGGCGGCAACTCTGCCTTCAGAGCTAGGCTCCCGGCCAGCAGCCGCTGCTCTCCAGCTGCGTAGCTTTGAAGGCAGCGCCATCGCCAGCAGCAACACAGAAGTAAGGGCAGCAGTACCACAACCATCCCCCTACAATAACCTTGTGACCCCTCCACCCCCACAACTCCTTTTTTGGGACAGGACCCCCGCAATTACAAGACTGTGAAATTTCAGATTTAAATAGCTGAAATAACAAAATTTATGATTTTTAAAATTCTATGACTGTGAAATTGACCAAAATGGACTGTGAATTTGGTAGGGCGCTACTTACTATGGCTAGGATTTTCAAACACACAACTATCACTTAATTTCAATGAGAGCTGGACTATATCAACAGAATTTCACCTGGAGGCTTAGAAACTACTAATCTGATAGCCTGCCATAATCACCTCAGTCCTGTATCTAGATCAGTGGAACTGGAGTCAGAGGGCCCATGGTACCTGGAGCGACTGACACCATAAGAACAGGGTATGAGTGAAATAAGGTGGGAAGCAACACAGGCACATGGACAGAGCAGTTCAAAGGGTTTAATAAAGTCCTACTTTTTCAGGTTAATTGCATTCAGCTTCACTCTTTGTGAATGAAACAAGTCCTTTTTTAACACATGCAAAATTCTTGTTTAGGGTGTAGCTAAAGAGCCAGTCAAGCAATAGCAGGAGCCATTCTAGCCCTGTTTCTACAGAAGTATGCCTAGGGGTAGAAGTGAGGGGTTGATCTTGTCTTAGAAGATGCACATTGGGTATTTTTGATGCAGAAAAGTCCTGCCATCAGCAGACTCTAGCTATCAGAGAAGAGGAAGTGAGCCAGATGCAATCACCAGCGAGGAACTGTCCATGTGCCAGCTGAAGACTATAGATATGGGAATTTTGTAAAAGTTAAGGTGGGTTATCCTCCTCACCCAGAAAACTACTGTCATAAATTAAGGGAAGGGGGAGAGGGTCTGATGCAGTGCTATAAAATCCTCTTTCCAGTAAAGGGTTAAGAAATGCAGGTAGCCAGACTGACACCTGACCTGGCTGGCATCTGACCAATAAGGGGACAAGATACTTTCAAACTTTGGGAGAGGGGAAGGTTTTTGTGTGTCTCTTTGTCTGAGTCAGAATGATCTTGGAAGACAGAAGGAACCTGCAGAAAATCAAACCTCCCTTTTCTGAAGTAAGTTTAGATAGCATAGCAAATAGATTTCTGTTTAATTTTGGCTTGGTGTATTCCCTGTGTTAGAAGGGGTGGGAAGGGGGAGGGGGTTATTCATGGTTTTCTGTAACTTTAAGGTTTTGTCCAGAGGGGGAAATCTCTCTGAGTTTGGAAATTAAGTGCCCTGTAAAATAGTTACCATCCTGATTTTACAGAGATGATTTTACCTTCTTTATTTTTAATAAAATCCTTCTTTTAAGAAGCTGACTGTTTTCTATGGTGTTAAAACCCAGGGGGTGGGTTTTTAGATCACTGTGTAACCAATTGGTTGGGAGATTGTTCTCAAGCTTCCCCAGGAAAGGGGGTGTACGGCTTGAGGGGGTATTTTGGGGGGGGAGGGAAGTTCAAGTGATTCCTTTCCTGGATTCCTGTTAGATACTTGATGGTGGCAGCGAAAGAAGCATTTCTCAGGGTGCAGGGAATTTTGTACCTTGGGAGATTTAACCTAAGCTGGTAAAAATAAGCTTAGGGGCTCTGAATGCGGGTCCCCACGTCTTTACCCTAGAGTTTAGAGTGGGGAGGAAACCCTGACAACTACTAACGGTAAGGAAAGGTATGTTCTTAAGGGCTGCTGAGAAAAGGAAGTTGTCTGGGGTAGGATTCTGGCTAGGCCAAAACAAACTCCATGCAATATAAGCAAAACTTGGCCTGGTTTCAGGACTACTCAAGGTTTGTTGAGAAGTTCATTGAACGTTGGCAACCTCTTTAGAGAACAGTGCTGGGTTACGGGTAATAGAAGAAACTACCTGAGTTTTCTCTTTTATCTTTAAATTCTCATTTCAGGCTTCATTATAGAAGTTTCCCACAGTTCTAGTTGCAACCATATTCCATTCAGAAGAGAACATTATGTCTCAAAACATGATGGGGAGATTACTGTATATTGTCTTCTGAGCTTTCTTTCTCTATTGTATAGTTATTGTTATTTAACAGTGTTGCCAACTATTGTGACTTTATTGAAAGTGTCACATTATTTAGTGTTTTTTTTAAAGTCTCAGCTCCTGGAATCCTGTGATTATGTGAATTGCTCAGCTTTCATTTTAAAGTCCAACAGAGCCTAAGTTTGTTGGACATTAGTACCCCTTGCAGCATTCATCTATCTATCCAGACTTTTTCATTACTGTGAATAGGATGTGTATGTGTTTCCCTTCTTTATTTTAATAGGGTCAGGAGACTACGTTTTACATTTTCTTTTTAATGCTTGCATGTTAAACTATGGCTAATGCACGTAGATGGGTGGCTATAGGCCATTCTATCATTTGAATTAGTAAATATCAGGTGTTATTGTGTTCCTAGTCATTTGTTGCATGGCAGCTGCGGTTATAACTCTGCTGCGTCATTCGTACTGCCAGCGCAGTGGATTCATACTCCCACACTTTCAAATGTTTGTATCAATTTAAAGGTGGGAAATGGCAAGCTTTCAGTATCAATTTATATAACCTATCAAAACTCACAAACTATAAGAAAAGAAATGGATCAAGGGAGAGGGGAGCAACTTGCATTCCTAACCCTGTGTCAAAGAATGGCTAACATGTCTCCCATTTTGGGAAGCAGGTCACAGAGATGAGGGAGGTTCTAAAATTCAGAAGTTGAGCTCACATCAATTTCTGTTCTTAATAGTTTGTACATTTCATGACCTAGGCACATGGATTTCATATAAAGTGAAAATTGCAATAGACACAGTGATTGAACCCAGCTAGAAAGGGAAAGAAAAATTATTGAAAGAAAAAGTCCCTCATTCACCAGCTGGTGTAATTTTATTGGAATAACAAGTGTCAAACTGGTGTCACAGAGAGGGGATCAGGCCTTTGCACTGGAATGGTTCAATCAACAGCCATGTGATAAATAGGCACATGGGTCTTGATTCTCCACTTCTTCTGCACCTCCTGGAGTCATTTATACCTGTTCAAGGTGGTTGTGAAACACTACCAAATCAGAAGGTGGGGGTTATTATATATAACTTTTACTTACACACACACACACACACACACACACACACACACACACCCCGCAGGTGCAAAGCAATGAAGAATGAAGCCCACTGAAGATACAGCTGTCCCACATTTATTACGGAAGTACCTATCAGTGTAACAAATCTAGAAACCAATGAGCAAAAAAGAGCCAGGGTATATTTTAAAGAACAAGATTAACTTTCTTTTACAAGATGTCAGTTCTTTACTCACTGCAGTGATTAATTATGTCCATTTGCAAGCCAGAGGTTAACTCCCTTTACCAAGCCACACTACCAGAACTGTGCATTTTAAGTATAATTTCTAATCACATACTCATTTTGCATCACATACAGCAATATATTTCATGCTCTATAGAGTAAAAAAATGTAGGCCAGGACCCACAGGCTATAGTCTAGCTATGCTGCTGTAGGTTTAAACTATTCTCCTTTTGGGGGGTGTGGAAGGGTGAATTAAATTTTGCACACAAGCCAATCAACTTCAAACACATTCTGATCTCTTAAGAATAAAGGAAGGTTGACACCAAATGCCTGCCTGACTGGTGTGAAAATCATCTCTCTATAGGTGAAGTTTTTTCAGTACAAAAACAAACAGAAAATATTGATGTTTTCCCTTGCTTGTAAATGAAAGTGTTTATGATGAACAGAAGAGGTGTAACCAACATTAAAAAGAGATAGACATTCCCTCTCCCCGTCCATACATTTTAACATAGATGTGCCTCCTTTCTGCTCCAAGAAGTCTGCAATCAATTGGTTT
Organism: Chelydra serpentina; assembly: GCA_037349315.1. Classification (NCBI taxonomy): domain Eukaryota; kingdom Metazoa; phylum Chordata; order Testudines; family Chelydridae; genus Chelydra; species Chelydra serpentina. Next base: position 11,287,030 of record JBAIAC010000028.1, on the reverse strand, counting down.
AACTGGGCAGTTCCTGAAAAACAAGGCTCGCTGCTGTCTCTATCTCACTACTCTTTTTCTCTTTCTTTCTTTCTTTTTGTGTGTGTGTGATCTGTGACTGCAGCTGTCTCACAATGTTTTGTATTAATTTGCCAAAACAATTGATTAAGCTTAAAAGAGATTTAATTAAAAAAAGGGAGTGGGATAAGTAAAATTAGAAACCACTTATATTCACTGACCTACTGATCTAGCATGCTTAAACACATACAAGCTCCCATGCTATCCAGTTGAATGTTGGCCAAATGAAATGTTATGAACACTGAAATAGAATGGCTAATAACTCTAAGCTATTGTTCTGCCTAAATGTGGTTTTACATCAAAGGCATCCTTGTGCACAGTAAATGGGTCAGTTTTAATGTTCACTTAGATCCTGTACTAAAGTGTCACCAGATCAGGAGACTAATCTCTGTAAATAACCTTCACTTGAGAGTCTGTGATGTGGGAAATCAGTCAGTAAGCACTGTACTGTCTGACCACAGCTTTGACAGAGCTTGCATTCCCCTTTTCCTATAGCTCAGAGGAAGAATGTATCTGGGTAGACTTTTTCCATCCTGGGGCTATCAAGGGAAGAGGAAGGGCTCCTGCCTAACTAGAGCCTGGGGCCTACTCTGTGAGGTTCTGTTGATTTACTATTTAACACAGTCCATATGTGGGTATGTGTGACACAGAGAGCCCTTGGCAAAGAGTCCTCTTTTCTGTGCAAACAACTCTCATGTCAGACCGGACAAACTCACTACACCAAACATATGTCTTGCAGGGCATTTATCCATAAGTGGTAACATGTCAGGTATCTACAGAAAGCTCTTAACTTATTAAGACTCATAATCATTGTGAGATGTATGTATGGGTAATATTAAAGGAATAATGTAACTGTTGAAAGTACGTTTTATGGTCTTGGAGTAAAAGTTAGTCGCCAGGAGATATGTCTCAGTGATGGTCCATTCACACAGGAGGGAGTTGCCACCCCTTTTCAGTAAGCCAATTATGTAATGTAAAGCTCCATTATCTAGCCTTGCTCCATACCAAGACTCTCAATGGAAAACCATCAGAGATAACTGTAAACAATCAAAACTACTTTGAAATAAAAAAGGAACATTATAACAGACAGGGGATCACCCTATCTGTTTCAGTATAGAACAGAGTAGGAAGAGGTACTCTGTATCCATTCATTGAGGAAATATCTTGTGGAGCAGGGATGTTTTTCATGAAAGTTTGAATCCTGGTTTCTGTGAAACCAGCCAGTTCTGCCACAAATTGAATTCTGGGGGTGGGGGAAACCTACTTTATTAGATAAGAAAGGTAGCTATAAATTGTTAATGATGGTAATGTAGTATTTAGGTCTGTTTATTAGCCTGATACACAATTTTGAGGTTTTTCAAATATAATCGTTTGTGTCTTATATCCTTACTACCATGTATGAACAGAGAACAAAGAGATTGTGTGTTGCATCTGTCCACAATCAGATGGGGTTTATAGCACAATGAGAAAAGACAAGAAATAGAGCTAAAGTGTTTCTGGATATGGTGGGAGCATAATATATGACTGCCTCGACTCCTATCTCAAGACGATGACAAGCAACCAGTTAGGAGGGGCAAGGGGGATGGAGGTGCGGTATAAGAAACACTAAAACCCAAAGAAAAGGTGGCCTTGGCCAGTATACAACCTCACTTCCTACTCCTCCTATGTGGTACAAAAGAGTGGTACCAAAGCCCACAGACTCAAGACCCTCCAAAACAGAACATGACCACAAATTGTATGGGGGTGGTACCAGGGGTGTGCACTACAAGTATAATTAAGCCTGCTAAGGAGGAGGGGGGCGGGGGTAGGAAAAGCTCTGCTGGTGTACAAAGCTGTGAATATGCTTGCTTGTTAAACTCCAATAAACATCACATTGCCTGCACTTCAGACTCTGGTCTTCTGCTTTCTGTCTGTGTGACAAGAACCGAGGGAGGGTGAGGAGAAGCCCTAACATTAATAAGCATAGGCTCTTGTTTACATTTTATTATTTTGTTTTGTATTGTAACAATTAAACTGGTAATCTAGGTTGCACTGTTCCTTGGGGGCACAGAATCTGGGATTTCTGTGAGTACCGGTGTCAGGGGCTACACATCACAGGGCTTCCAGGGGACTCAGGGGCTGAGATGCATCTCTTCTTAGCCTACAAGGCAAAGATGGGATTGGCATAGCCCAGAAAGAGTGTTTGAGTGGCTAAGAGACTAGTAGTGTTAGGGAGCTAACACCCAGCCGCCACAGGCAAGGCTACCTCTCACTGAAGAGGGCAACAAGGTGACTTACAGTCATGGGTATCCTGAGAACATTCACAGTATATATTTGTTAAGGTTGCACATTTAGGGTGGATGGCACATATGCTGTAGGCATGACCCAGCACAAATCCTTACAGCTTTTATTTGTGCCAACCCAGGCAGCAGGCTCTCAGCCATATATATTTTAAATGTATTGTTGGGAAGGAGACTGGAATAGAAAAATCAGCCTTTCTTCCAAATGCAAAATCAATAAGCAGGTGGAAAGAGATAGGAGCCTTTGCTTCCGAATATGCCAACCCTGTCTTTGGACATGAGTAACAGGGGTTACGATATAGTTAACTCCTCCCACCTTGATCTGATTTTGTAAAGGGATCTGCCTCTATATAAATGCCCATTCTATAGAAAGCAGAATTCAGGTACCACTCTTTTCCTATAGGAATCTGGGATCAATATTTATAGAGCAAGGACTTTGTAAATATTGGCCATTCTTCCTGTTCACTTTTGCCACAGATTCTTAGGTACTGCAGATATAGTACCAACATCTTCATAAATATTAGAAATCCTTCCAAAACCAATTCCTTTGATTCTACATCTAATTAAAGTTGCCAACCATAGGCTCTGTTCTCCTTTCATCAACCAGGCTACTTTGTTTCCCTGAAGGCCACATTTAGCTCATCCTCCTAGTACAGTGCCTCTTAAGAGGGTCTCAGGACAAGGGGCTCTGTGACTAGCAAGAATCTGAGACATGTTAGGATGTTGCACAGCAGGACATGGCATTCCAATTCTCATACGATAGTATTTGCTAATATCCAAAGCACTGACATTAACCAGTCACTAACTGATACTGAAAGTTCAGGAGTCAAAGGAAATTGCCACAAATTTTATCCAGTCCAGATGAGGATTCAGCGGAGTGTTCTTCTACCAAATGGCTACACCTCTACGCTTAAAGCCAGGGGCGTGCACAGGAATAAAAATGTGAGGCTTTTGGAGGAGCTTGCTCTCCCTGCCACGGCCTTGGGGCCAGAGCAGTTCTGTGCCCCCACCAATTTGGGGGGCATGCCCCTGCTTGCCCCCACCTTGTACACACCCCTCTTGGGAGCTAGGGTATGATTCCCATCTTTTGTAGACGTACTCTCACTAGCACTCATTGAGTTAGCACACTAAAACCAGAAGTGTAGCCATGGTAGCACAGGCAACAGGATGGACAGAACAGGCGACTTGCCTCAACTACCTACGCATGGGGTCCAGACAGGTTTGTACTCAGGTTGGCTAGCCTGTGCTACTGCTTGTTGCTACCAGTGCTTCTTCAGCTGCACTTCTGGTTTTAGAGTGCTAGATCAAGGACAGCTAGCGTGAGTATGTCTATGCAAGCTGGGAATTACATCCCTAGCTCCAAGTGTAGACGTAGCCTTTAAAGAATCCACGCAGGAGTGTCAATGCTCATTGTTAAGCATTCAGACTGGAGCCCACTGAAACTGGTCGTCAGAAATTAAAATAAATCTCCATCTCGTGGATCCATGTGCCCCATATTTTGGAACTAGTTGCCCCTCAGAAGCACACAAAAAGAGAGCCTTTCATATCATAAGAAGAAAATGAGGGATGGGACAGTTGGTTTAGGGAGCATGAAAGAATCACACAGGCCTCATCTAACATTTTAATGACTCGCACTTCAAAATGCTGGTTTGCTTTGGCTTTATTTTAATTTTTCCTGTCTAGAACACAGAGAAAGTCACAGTTGTTGACAGCTAGTTAATCTGGCATGAGATGAAAGAAGAATGTTGATGCAAGGGAGAAAGCACATAATCACACACAAATGTTAGGGTTTTCTTTCCTACTTTGCAGGGCTACTTCTTTGTAGCACAGTCAGCAGGCTCATAAGGCACTATTATCCACACCTACTACTCAGCTTTGCAGCATACTTTTTATGCAGATCCTATTAATAGATTTTTATCCTTTTTTTAACAACACAATTCCCCATACAGCGAGACAGACGCGTACATTGTCTATCCAGTGACACCAGGATGAGACACTGAAACATGGGAAAATATCACTGTCCTAGCTGGTGCTATGTAACAGGCACAGTTACAGTTGGGCTGCCTCACTTAGGTACTGGATCCTGTAAAGCAGAGCTTTCCAAACTTTTCATGTTGGTGACACGCTTTTTAGACATGCATCATTTCGCGACACACCGGAAGTGACGCGGAATCAATTCCGCCCGGATTACACATACTGCGCATGTGCAGTATCCAGGGCCGGCCACCCCAAGCTTAAAAAAAAACAAAAACAAAACCCAAGTGCCGCCCCCCCCCCAACGCCGGCCGAAATACCCCCCCACCCAACAATGCCGCCCCGCCAAAACGCCAGGGGGCAGCGCGGAACGCCTGCCGCCCTGCTCCCCCTGCCGGAGGGGAGCGCGGAACGCCTGCCGCCCTGCTCCCCCGGCCGGGGAGCGGAGCACGCCTGCCGCCCCGCTCCCCCGGCCGGGGAGCGGAGCACGCCTGCCGCCCCACTCCCCCGGCCGGGGAGCGGAGCACGCCCGGGAGTGGAGCACACCTGCCGCCCCGCAACACGCCAACACACTAACGTGTTGCGACACACAGTTTGGAAAGCTCTGCTGTAAAGACTTAGGCACATGATTAATTCACACATTATGAGGAGTTATATTGAAGTCAGTGTGACCACACAAGAAGTTAAGCATATGCAGGGACAGGGCCTTATACTCTATCCTCCATGGGCTCTAGGCTCATTGTCCTCCTTCAAGTAAGAATCCCAATGACTTCCTTAAATAAGAACCACAAGATTAGACTCTATGGCCCTGATTCAATAAAGCACTTTAGCACATGATTAAATGCTTCATTAGCATTTAATAGAGGTGGACTTAAATATGGGCTTTAGTGCTATGCTGAATCAGGGCCTGTGGGCGGACATTCACCAGTCTCAGTGTAGCAGTTTTTAAGGCTGCTGCTGAGAAGCTACAGCTGCATCCACTGGAAACAAAGGGCATTATGTAAGAATACACATGAGAATTGAGGGGCATGGTTGTTTATTCATATCGAGATTCTGAGGTGGTGAACTGATTCTCTTCCAAATCAAAGATAAGTCTCTCCACAGCATGACTTTTAACATTCTGTGCATATTTTGTATGTTATGTACATGCATCCCACTGAGTAAGTCACTCACATCTGTAACACCACAGAACAAATGGTTGTGAGATTCACACAAAGCAGCTCTCAATGCGCCACCGTTAGCTGGCGGAGCTTACAGAAGTTCTGAAAGAAGTGTTGGCAGCTCAGCATCGCTTTACCAAGCGCCAAGTCTTCCCCCTGAATTTCCACAATGATTTGTGCTGGGTGCCCATGTGTCACAAAGCTATTTATTGTATAGGAGCTGCAAGGAAAAATGAGTCATGAAGTAGGAAAAAAGATGTGCAAACAAACAAAAAATAAACATTGGGGAAGAAGACAAGAAGATGAAGCTACTGTGGGTGGGTGTGAGAGTGAAAGACAAATGGTGAAGCTTTTAAAAACGAAGACAATTACCCCTGCTGTGAGAAACCTACTGAAGTGCCATGACTGTGGCAAATATCACCAGAAAATCAAACCCTGCCACAGGGACTCTCAGCACTCCCTGGCATGGAGAATGACACTGAGGCAGCTCATTGGACAGCTGCACGGAAGGTTTAAAAAATGAGATCATCTTTCCTCCTCATCCTCCTCAGTGCAGGGCTATGAGTACTCTCCAGGAGAAGGGTAATTGTCATCCTCCTCCGGCCATATTTCCTAGCACCCTAGTACACAGCAGAGTTAATGGCAGATTTAGTGGAGACTGCCTTTTAGGCTCTCAATCACAAGAGCTGCAATGGCCACCATCTTGGAGGGAAAGGGCAAATGTCCATATAGAAAGAAGATGTACACAATAGCATGATTATAATGCCTGAAATGACTGTATATAGTTACCAAATACTGAGTAAGGGTATGATTCTCCACTGCATTACATCAGTTTTACAGAGAATCAGGCCTTAGATGTGCTGCTATAGGATTATCTAAAAGGATTTTTGTTATCCTTTCTGAAATCTTGGTAACCAAAGAATATGTACATATTTGTAATCTCAGCAAAGAGCTCAGAGAGTGCCTCATATTAGGTTTCTCTCTCACTGTACTAGAAATGGCTACTCTTTTCTCTGAATTCTTTCATCTCTCAAGGCCTCAATCATAGCAAGATCTCAGCAGTAAAGGACAATACAAAGGAACAAGAATGGATGCCCTTTTCATATTAACTTTTAATGAAAAGAGGGATTTTGAAGGAAACCATAACAATGTATTGAGCCCAATATACTAATAACAATGGCACAAAATTTTCTATTTACTCCACAAAGGATGCAGTTATGTTTGGGTAATCTCCACCTTGACAAATTTGGAATTCCATGAGTAGGGTAGGAGTTTTTCCCATACTTCAAACGTTTTATATATTCACTATATTTTAAATGATCTCTGAAGTCCACCCACCTCACATTCTTTTGCAGGGCCTAATTCTGGTCTAACCTCAAGGTAAGCCAGGAGTAACTCACCTGTATAATTTTGGACCCTTGTTTAGAAAGTAAGAGAAAAATTAAGTCTTGAATATCCAATGGGAGTTTTGCCAAAGTAAGAACTGCAGGATTTGGCTCCTGGTACAGGATGAAAGTGCTAAGATTGCACAAAGTTCTGCCCAGTCTGTGAGTTCAGATTAGAATGTGATCCAGGTAAATGCCCATGCTTCTTACTGCTTCCTTCTTAGGGGGATGGAAGGGCAGGAGGAGAGAGAGAGCTAACAGCTGAGAAATAATTAGATCATATCACTATTTTTCCTCCCAGTCTGAGTACTGATCCTGATAGGTTTCAATCATGGAAAACCTTTCTGCCAGTTACATGTCAAAAGTATCAAACAGCAGGGGTTAGCTGCCTATGAGACTACCTCACTCTTAATGCAAAAAGTTTTACTATGCGGTGTTCAGACAGATTGCAGTATGTGCTGCTAGCCAGCTAAAGTTAGGCTATTACTACTCAGCTATTAAAAGGAACAGGATTCCCAGTCCATCCACTCAAGGTTATTTAAGGCTACTTCATTACAGCACTATATTCTAGAAAGTAATAATATTATGAGTGTTTCTAGTTAAGCTATTAAGTTTGTCATTTCTTTCAACTAAATTTAGTCATTCACTTAAAAAAGGAGTCGGACATACTTGAAATTGTCCCCATTCTGAGAAGTACGTTTTTACAGTTCCTTTACACAGAACAGATTTTAACACTCCACAAGTAAAATCTGCTCATCTGAAAGATAAATGCAGCACCAAAGCGGCATGAACATGAGTGAGGTCACAGTTCTTCCATGATTCAATCTGAGTGCTGCAAATCATTTGTCTAAGGTGCAAATTGCTAAAGTGGTAACGGTGAGAGCTCTTAATGCTTTTAGCAACTGCAACTCTGTCTTTCCTAGTCTGTAGGCAAACAGGCAGTTCAGACAAATTTCAGCTATTACTATTTCAGCTAATTTTATCCCCAATATATACCGAGTGCTATATCTAAAAGTACAAATCTGGGAAAGCTTAAAGTCTGATTTTATAAAGAGTTGATGAGAATGGAATAAAGATTAAATGAAATGAAGATTAGAATGGAAAAATGAAAGTGCTATGTGCAGTTTGAAAGAAAAAATAGACATATGAAAGGATTGTGCTTTTACTGTGATGGGCCACATGGGGTGGACCTCAGGTCCCTCTGGACTCTCTTATTCCTTCCTTCCCAGGTATAAAAAAATCAAACATTCAATATCTTAGTTTAAAAATAAAAGTTTTTAGAACCACCACTGTTGGCCCAATTACTACAACCCTCCCTCTCAATCTCCATATTAAATTGCATGAACCCCGATTTTTGAAAATGTTTTTGCATTTTAAGAAAAAAATATTTTTATTCTTTTATATATTCTTGTTCTTCTAAGTATGATGCTTGTATAAATAAAAATATCCTCAATTATTGAATATGTATTTAATAAGGATAAAAAAACATCAGTGAACGTACATCCACAGAAAAATAAATGGTAGGATAAACAGATGATGGATGAGTAACTGGATGGAAATAGAATATTAGTATCATGATAAACAGAAGAAATGGTGTATATTGATTTTAGGGGGCGGGGCATTTAATTTGTATGCAGACATTAGGTAGCACTACTAATATCTATTCTGTGGTGAGTAGCCCCTTTCCTAAAGTGCTTTACAAAAGACTTGTATGCTTGGCTAAGTATTGTGACACTCTGTACCACGGGGGACCACCCTACACCCCCATGTTCATCTTTATAATATGATTGTGTTGTATCCAATGTAAAGTTTGTCATGCCAGGTGTCTTTGGAAGGCTTATGATGCACTGAGCATGATTGTTATAGTGATGTTGTAGTAACTGTTGTTATAGTAATGTTATAGTAATGTTATAGGTTGTAATTTCATGTATATAGTTATGAGGCTGAAAATGTGTCCTCATGGCTTAAAACAAGCCCAGGCAAAAACTCTTCAAGAGCAGAGGGGCGGTTCACACCTCATCAGGGCATGTATGGGACAAAACCAGCCCAGCCTCACAGGAACAAACGACACTGGCCTAGTCAGCAACAAAGGATCTGTTGGACTCTCGAGTGATCCACCCTCCTTCCTTTGGTCAGTTTGGGACTGTGATGAGATAATGCTCACCTGACTCAGAAGGGGGAGAGGGGACAAAGCCAAGAGGGAAGAGATAATACGATAAAATGGAGAGATGTTTGCCATGCTCTTCCTCTCCCATCCACACCCATCTACAGACATCACCACCAAGCAACTGAAGCGCTGATCAAAGGGGAGAGCCTGGCTGAAGGGCAGCCAGCCAGCCTGTGGTGAGAAGCATCTTAGTTTATAAGGGCATGGAAAGTGTTAAGATCAGCTTAGAATGCATCTTGCTTTAACTTCAGTTGACCAAATCTGACTTGTTGTGCTTTGACTTATAATCACTTAAAATCTATCTTTGTAGATAATACTTTTTTTTTTTTTGTTCATTCTACCTGAATCAGTGTGTTTGGTTTGAAGCGTGTCAGAGACTCCCCTTGGGATAACAAGCCTGGTGCATATCAATTTCTTTGTTAAATTGATGAACTCATATAAGCTTGCAGTGTCCAGCAGGCATAACTGGACACTGCAAGATGGAGGTTCCTAGTGTTGTATCTGGGACCAGTGATATTAGCTAGTGTCATTTGGTTGCACAATCCAAGAAGCAGCTTACATGCTAGAGCGTGTGCGTGAACAGCCCAGGATTGGGGGATTCTCACAGCAGAGCAGGGTAAGGCTGACTCCCTGAGTCAAGGATTGGAGTGACCTAGCAGATCACCGGTCAAGATAACACCAGGGGGACGTCACAAGTATTCGTGCATTAAGCATTTTTAAGCCCCATTTTACAGCTGCCGATACTAAGGGCTGGTCCACACAAACCCCCCGGTTCGAATTAAGATATGCAACTTCAGCTACGTGAATAACGTAGCTGAAGTCGAAGTATCTTAGTTCGAACTACAAGGTACTTACCGCGGGTCCACATGCGGCAGGCAGGCTCCCCCGTCAACTCCACGTACTCCTCTCACGGAGCAGGAGTACCGGTGTCGACGGCAAGCACTTCCGGGATCGATTTATCACATCTAGACAAGACGCGATAAATCGATCCCAGAAGATCGATTGCATACCGCTGAACCCGGAGGTAAGTATAGACGTACCCTAAGACACCAGAAAGTTAAATGCTTGTGAAGTCTCTCCAATCTAGTTAGTAGGAGAGGTAGGAACAGAATCCAGTTTCCCCAACTCTTATTGCCTTATTGCAACATGTAGACACTGATTCCTAAAGACCAAAAATTGAGACATCAGGCAGTAATTCCAATGGGTGAAATTCTGGCTCCGTTGGTGTCAATGGCAAAACTCCCACTAACTTAATTACAGCCAGGATTTCACCCAAGGTATTTGATATACAACATATACATGTTGATAGGTCCAAGAATGCAATAAATACTAGAAATACATGTTTTCAGAGCATGTTGCTTAAACAGGAGACATAATAAAATATAGCAAAGGGCTAGATCCATGACGGAATTTAGTCACCTGCCACTTTAGGAACTGTAAACCCCTGCAAAACTGCTGCCTAATCCTCTAGTCACCTAAACTCCCTAGGTGCCCAAATTTCCACAGCTAAAGTCCTCTAGGCATCTAACTTTCTGCTGCTAGACATGCACACAGCCAACTCAGTTCAGAGGCCCAGCATACCTATGCCCCATAGGATCCTCAAACTAGATGTTGCCACACCTATCATGTGGGCAGGGTCCAATCTGGCAGGCATGCTCAGAGCACACAAGGTGATGAAGGAGAGTACGCCTTTAGCCCAGTGGCTAGCGCACTCGCCCAGGATGTGGGACATCCAGATTCAAATCCCCACTCTGCCTGATGTGGAGCAAGTGTTTGAACTCAGATGTCCCAACTCCCAGGTGAATGCTCTACCCACTGTATTAGAGGATACTTTGGGGCAGGGCTTCCTCACTCTCTGCTGTTAAAGCTGTATTTCATATAAAGTGGAACTCAATAGTCACTGAGCCTGAGAGAGCAAAAATGATTCCAGAGCCCAGTGATTAGGGCACTCAGCTGGGATGTAGAACACCCAAAATCAAGTTCCTATTTCAATTACTATTAGGTATTTCACACCTAATTCAATGGTTTCAACAGGAGAAATTGAGAGAAACTCAACAAGGAGTTCAAATCACTGCTCCACATCAGGCAGAGTAGGGAACCTAAACCCAGGTATCCCTCGTGCTGGTTGTATGCACTAACCACTGCACTAGTAAGTATAAGGGGGGCACAGGAACCTCTCCCACGCCCCCCGCCCCCAAGAAACAGCTTAGGCACCTTACTCCAGCAGCTGGTTCATAGCTGTGAATCCCAGGCAGAGGGAGTCACCTCCTTCCAAGGGTGAAAGTAATTTAAGAGACTCACTGGTGCACAGGGCCGGGGTCCTGAGCAGGGGGCGGAGCCTCAACCAGAAGGGGGCGGGGCCTTTAAATCCCCAGGCCCTTTACATTTCCATTGCCATTTAAAGGTCCCAGGGCTCCGGCTGTGGTAATGGCAGCTGGGAGCTCCAGGCCCTTTGAATCACCACCGGAGCCCCATGGTCACAGTAGTTGCGGTGGCAGTCGGAAGCCCTGAGGCTCTGGTGGTGATTTAAAGGGCCAGGGGCTCCTGGCCGCCACCACTACCCCAGGGCTCCGGCAGCAGGGCTCTGGCGGTGATTTAAAGGGCCCCGGACTCCTAGCCACCGCTACTGCAGCGGAGCCCTGGGTCCTTTAAATCACTGCCGGAGCCCTGGGGCTCCCGGCCACCGCCCCTAACCTGGGGCTCTGGCAGTGGGGTTCTGGCAGTGATTTAAAGGTCCTGGAGCTCCATCTGCGGTAGTGGTGGCTGAGAGCCCCGGGCCCTTCAAATCACCACCGGAGCCCCATGGTAGTGGTAGTGGCAGCTGGGAGCTCCGGAGCTCTGGCAGTGATTTAAAGGGCCCAGGGCCCTTTTAAATTGCCAGCCTGGGGAAGCTGCCCCCTGCCGGTACGGTCAGACATGTACTGGTTCTTGTCAGTATGCCGTACTGTACCGTACCGGCTTACTTTCACCTCTGCCTCCCTTCAGCCCAAACTAAGGCACCAAAATTTTTTCTGAGGGGTGGGGTTTAGGCCACACCTTCCCCTTAGCATTTCTAATCGGCTAAGTTAGGTTGCTCCCCACTCTGTCTGCTGACTTTTGTGAATCTCTTTTTCAGTCACCTAACTCTCCCTATGCATTGCGCCTGGGTGCCTAATTCAGGTCCACGAATTGCACTAGGTGGCAGGGCGTCTAAACATTGGTATAACTATGTCACTCAGGGGTGTGAAAAACCCACTCCCCGGAGCGATGTAGTTATACCAACCTAACCCCGGGTGTAGAAAGCACTTTGTCAACAGGAGAGCTTCTTCCATTGACACAGCTACCGCCTCTTGCAAGGGTGCGTTAACTACACTGAGGAGAGAAGCTCTCCCTTTGGCGTAGTAGTATCTTTACTAAAGTTCTACAGCAGCACAGCGGCTCCCATACAGCTGCACCACTGCAGTTTTTTAGCTTCTCTGTGTTTTTGAAAGGTCTACATAATATCTGAAGATGTATGCTAAATACAGTGACAACCAGAGGCCAGTATTTCAACCCTAGCGACAAAGATATCCCACCGGCAGATGAGATTTCAAGTCAATATATGTTCCATTTCTCTTATTTTTCAATCAAATTTCAGTTTATATCAATGGGAAGGAACATTTGAAAATTAAAATATTGAAAAAGTAATGCAATTAACATTTGACTTTGATGATGCCTGCAAGCCTAAAGCCAAATTATCTGCTGGTGTAAATGGATACTCCCCTACTGACTTCAGTGGTGTTGCTTCTATTCTTACCAGCAGGGACTATGGCCCACAGTCTAACAAATCCTACACTATCTTTTCTATAATATCCATTTATGCTAGCCAGGAATGAAAAAGAAAACTGCCAGTCACCTTATTTCAGGCTGTTCCAATTATTTAATTACTACTTGATTTGAAGGATGAAGGGTACAAAAATTATATTAGAAATGTGCTCGGATGGAAATAGCAGGTTTCTACCTATGGGAAACAAGAAACATATCTACTGTTTGATGGTATTGTCATTAAGCAGCCAATCGAGCCTCTGAAGTCTGTTTTAGAATTCCAAAGAAATAATCAAGGCACAGACTTTCTTTTCTCCAAGATTTTTTAAATTAATTCAACAAACACGCCAATAAACAAACAAATAGTAGAGTTAGTTACAAATCTGCAAGGTACCAGAAGCCAGGCTATATCTCAGTGTCCCTCAAGATCATTAGCCCAAATGCAAGCATGGATTTATTCTATATTGCAGTTTAACTCCAGTTTTTTAAGTGAACCCCACTTTCTTACACTTCTTTTGGTGACTAATTTTAAATAAACACACTTATTCCAAAAAACTCAGACTAGATATTTTCCAAAAACAAAATAACTGTTCAAATACCAGCTATGATTGCTGAGTGATCAATGACATACTTACCAATCACATCATTTACTAAACCCAAGCACATAACAGCGAGGACATGACAAATTAAGAACAGCATAAATCTTATACAGGTCACATCATGAACAAACATGCTGTAATGGAATCTGGTAGGTGCTTGACATTTTTGAAAATTAAGCCTCCTGATTAGCCTGTAGACACTCAGCTTTGAAAATGTCTACTATGTTATCAAATGTAACAAAAATCGTATTCCAGCACAACACAGCAAACTTAACGCTAACTCAAGGATTGATGTTTGTGAGTCATTTTCATTAATTTGCTTTCAGTATCTAAATATTTCCCTTTATAGGATACTGTTAAATGAAAAATATCAATGAATTGAGCACATAAGAGTTGAGCTTTTGTTAAAATATTAATTGCTGTATTTTGAGAACAGTGTTTCATACATAGTTTAAGAAAAAGTTATGACATTATTGCACCCAGTCCTTGGGACTGACCAGGCTGAGCTAAGTACAGAACCGTAAGGGAAGATGGTAAAGGTGAAGTCATTTTGTCTTGAGTTTCCCTGATCCTCAAATTCCAGGCTGGTGACCTGTTTGGGTCCTGATGCGGTTTAGGATTGTCTGTCTTGGGTTTTTATCCAATCCATAGCTATGTGGGTGCAAATTCCTACTGGCGTAACCCACCTATTACAGTATAAGGGAGTTACTCTAGCATAAAAAGAGGCTGGCACCAAAGCAGCCTACCACATGGAGCAAACTGCATCAGTGCCAATCACTTTTTTTAAACACTTGTCTAACACATTTTCACTTTTGCACCAGTGGAACTACACCAGTGGCTAAAACTGTAATGCAGAAAAGCTATTAGAGTATCTTTAGGGCTACTGCAAATTGCTGATGGCCTCAAGCTGGAGACTGCTGGAACACTAAATCCCCATTATTTTGAAATGAAAACATTTAAAATAATTTGAGAAGACAGAATAATAGTTTAGAACCATTTTAAACACCTGTCCCATGCCTACCAAATCAGCCCCACAGCTGGGTTGAAGATAGTCATTGTCACCACCACTTTTTAGCCCTCCTTTGCTTCTTCATCAGTTGCAAAGGCAGCACTACAAAGACAGCTCGTCATATCTGGGACATGGATAGTCATGCCTAGTGGGTAGGGGCAGAGCCAAGTATCAGAGCTAGAATCAGAAACCAGGGCTGAAGGTCAGAGCTGAGTTGGAAGTCAGGAACCAAAGCAAGGCAAAGAAGCAGGATCTGTCACAGCAGCCAGCTGGGGTCCACCTGCCTGCGCAGATACTTCCTGGTCTCCTCTCCAGGCTTGCGTAGAGACTTTGGGAACACTGCCAATCAGTGTTCTTGGCCCCAAAAGGCTTACAAGCCCGTCAGTTGCTGCTCTGCCAGAACCATCAGGTGGTGGCCTGGATGTGGCAGTTGCTCAGTGACCAGCAGATCCAGGGTCTAGTCTCATGGCCCTCACACCCCCGAAGCTCTATGTGTGAGCTCCATGGCTTCCTCCACCCTGAATGCCAGGGAAACCACGGAATCCCTGAGTAGCCACTAGCTCTAAATGCGTGTTAATGTGTTCTCTTTTAGTCTCTCATTCAGTACAGATGCTAACGTGGCTGCTCTCAAGGTTCTCAATTAAATTGGTTCAGTTGTTATCAATACATCCGATGATCCTCACAAAAATATGTCAACAGTTGTGGATATTTTATATATTAATAAATACATGGAACCCATGACACACATGAAAAAAATGTGGCCTTAATCATTACAACATCAGAGCTGGAATCAGAAACCATGACCGAGGGTCAGATCCTTTAGACCTGGATATTTTACATTTGCTACTGTATTAAGTTACTAGTGGCAACCACTCACATCCCCTTAAAATGTGCAGAGTTCTGTTTCTGTAACTCCGCCTCTTGGTATGAGTAAGGTAGGATAGGTGGGCTAACTCACATGCTGTCTGTTCTCACAGGCTGCCAGGGAATCAAGATTAAGAGACAAGCCATATTTTAAGAATTAGCAGCCCCCCATAGCTATGTGATATGTCCTGTAAATGAATGCACTGACCTTAAATATGACCATATGCTTTATCCAAATCTCCGAGTGAAGTGCATAAATAGCACTCTGCCAACCCATGGAAATGTACAGTTGTTTATTTATCCATGCATAAACTGTGTAACGTATGGGAGCTGGCCTGCCACAGACTGAATCACTGACTAAGCCACTTGTCCAACTGTGATATGACCAGAAAACAGAAGAGTCCAGACAGGAAGCCAGAAGTAGTTTACTTTCACAAAAGTGTGATTGGGGATATATATTTTGTAATTTCTGCTGACAATCGTTAAATGGTGTCATGTTTCTGAAAGAAGGTCCCAGCCAACTCAGGGGCACCCCAGAGGCTAAGAGAACTGCCAGTCAAGTGACCCTAGTTCAAGAAGGAGTAAATGTTCCCAATTCTCCGGCCATTGCAGGCCATCACAGCACTGACACACTGACTCTCGGGGCTTGAATGCTGACTACACTGTACTCGGTTTGTCTCATTGTCAGGGACTCTGGAGGGAGTCATTCATCTGCCCTGCCAGCCAGAGGCATCAGAGCTGCAATCTCACCCAACTGTGACTAGAACTTGGGGAAATAAAAACACGTAAGAAATTGGAATATATAATAATAGGTAAAGAAATAAACAACCGTGGTAGTACTTTGCTGTCCTACTGATCACAAAGTAGCTTTGTTGGTGTCTATTGCACATTATTTCTTATTCTGTGCTTGTACAATGTTTAGCAATGGTGTCCTGATCTCAGTTGGGGCCTCTAAATGCTACCATAATACAAATTAAGAGGGAGAAATATAGCATTATTCCTATCATTAGGTAAAGTCACCTAACTCCAGCTTTTGGAGACCTCCCCTATCCAGGCATCATGAAAGATACCCAAAATAGATAGTCCTTAAATCTTTATGAATACAAGAAATGATGACTATTTATATTTGAAGTCTGACAACACAGTAATGACGCCCATTAGGTAAGTATTGCTACACTTGTTTTCCAGCGGGTTAAACTTTGCCAGTTTATATGACTTCCCCAAACTCTCTCAGTGAGTCACTGGAAGACATGGAAATGAAACCCAGGAGTCCTGACTCCATTCTCTACCCCATCCACCAGACAACATTGTTTCAAACTTATATAAATGTGATGCCCAAACTTGTAAAAATATGTAATATATGTAGAGGAAAAAAGCTTTTCCTATTTACCATGAAACTGCGTTCTTGGAAAGCAAACATGATTATCTGCTAATGCAGATTTAGAAAGTTATGTCCTTTGCTTACCATTTCATCAAAGGAGAGAGTTAAAAATACTCCAGAGGATGCATGTTGTTCCTTATTATATTTCATCTGTGTGCTCACTAATGAATTGCAATGATATAATGAATGAACAAAAAACAGGTGAATTAAATTACTACATTTCTGGCCTTAAGTCATAAATCAAGAAGCATCATGCAACTATAAAATGTGTTTTTAAAAGAATTAAATTATATAAAACTATGTTTACATCCTTCATATTAATTAAGTGAATATTTATATATTCACATTGGGTGAATTATATATACCCAATGTGAATATAGATATATAGATACACACACACACACACACACACACACACCTTTTGGCTGAGGATAATGCTGCATCATAGTTTGGGATATGCAGCCCCATAAGTTACAGTTTAAATTAATAGTAAAAGGAAATAGAGACAACTTAATATAAATCTGAAGTGCAGGGTTATGTATAAGCATACTAGGGCTTACATGAGTATAGAAAGCATATGCACAGGAAATCTGCCTAAATGACACATACTCTGAATATTGAAGGTATTTCCCAATGGGGAAATGGTTGGTGCCAAGGGGGAACCAGATTTTTGACAAGATACTGTTTAGAGGCCAAAGCCCGCAACAGTAAGAAATGACAGCGATAAACCTGTCCACTACTGTCCCATAAGTGTGTCATGAAAGCCATTTCATGGCATAGGACCTCAGATAATGTCTGAAACCTAGGCTGATTGACGTCTGAGCTAATGCTAATGCTCAGACTTGAAATTGGTCCCCCGTTACATAACTTGCATGCATTAGTAAAAGCGCAACGTATGAAACACAACAAAATGTTTGAACCCAGCACAGAGAAATACTGCAAAATGGTGACTGTTTGCAACATAGATGTGCACTATGAATCAGACTAAGAACCCATACAATAGTACATGTGAGCTTGAAAAACTAATAAAACAAAACAAACAAAAATGAAGAGGGGCAGTACCAGACATCCATTCCTCATGCAGCCACAATGCTGTCCTTATGTTTGCTACACACACCGAACACATAATATAGAACATTAGAGGCAACCACGACCCACATCTTTGGCTTGATCAATGAACACAATCATGCTGAACCTAGCTGATCCTGCTGGCATTAGTGACCTGACATTAGACATCAGTGCATGATGCTGGCTCAGAAGTCACATTACAGCTAAAACGGGTGGCTGAGTCACACACAGCCGGTAGCCAGAGTGTTAACGCAATCCCAAAACAATAGTATAGTCACTGTGGCATCATGCTGTGAGAGTGCAGCTGTCAGGTGTGCTCTGTTTAATCACAGCCAGATAAAGCTCAGAATAGTAGGAAGGGTGTGTCAGTGTCATAACTCACTGTCTGCCTCCCAGTCCTCCAACCAATCCTTCCACATATCACAGCTACTTATGTCTGCTTCGTGAAGCCTCCATTCTATGATTCCGTTGGTTGCTTGGGCTTGCATTTCTTAGCAGTCTGCTGATATCTGCACTTCAGACCTGATCCAAAGCCAACTGAAATCAATGGAAGGACTCCCATTGACTATCCCAAACTCTGATATCATAACCTTTGTGGTATGCAGTGTTGTGGCAGCCATGTGTCTCTAATATCCTGGGACTGACAAGGTGGGTGGGGTAATCTCTTTTATTGGACCAACTTGTTTTGGTGAGAGAGACAAGCTTTCGAGCTACACAGAGGTGAAGAAGAGAATTTGGTCCAATAAAAGATCTCCCATCCACCTTGTCTCTCTAATAACCTTTGTGGGAAGTTCTTCATTTTACTGAGGTCATGCTCCATGAGTCTGCTTTGCAGCAGCATTGAAGGGGTAAGTTTTTTTCTTTTATCCTCTGTATCTTACACACATTATTTCTTCAGGGTAACGTTTACTCTCTCTTGTAACTTTAACTAGGCTATGACTGGAGCCATAGTTAATTACTAATTCTAACAGATGAGTTTGTATGCCTAAAAAGTAGCACTCCTAAAACTGATGATTTGGGGGACCTGTCTAGATACAACATATGCACTCCGATATTCTGAACTTGGTACATTTATGCCTGATGGCTGTCATTATTGTATATTTCCATTACACTGCTCATGGTAAGGAGAAGGGAGTGGCAATTATGTGTCTGCCTCTAAATGGGACAGTTGTTAAGGACCATCAACAAATGAATACACCTTGCCCTAGCAGAACAATGGGTTAGCTGCAACCTAGGTAAGGACAGAAGGGGCACACAAGAGGAACCTTTTGACTACTGGCCCAACCAAAGCTGAAGGAAGCTGGCCATAGGAGTCAAAGAGGAGACGTCATAATAAGGGAATGCGGATTTGGAAAAGTGACGTCCAGGAGAGGGAACCTGGCACTGTGAAAGGATACTGACTGAATCCCAAAGAATGCTCAAGAGAGGTTAGAAAACTGATGCAGGGAATGGCATGCAGGTGTTTCTTATTTTGCTTGGATATGTATTTCTCTTGTGTAAAAATAAAGAGTGATTAGTTTAGAAATCCTTGGCTTCAACAATCACAGGTCCCTGAAGGGTAAAATGTAAATCAGAGTACCTATGAGGGTGGACTCTGGAAAAGGTGTGCTTCAACTACTGGAAATTCTTGGGGTTTGGGGTAGACAGACCATGAAGTGACTTCTGAAGTGGGTACCAGACAGACAGTCTGTGCCCAGGGAGTGAGCCTAGTGACCAGAGAAAGAGACAGTGCCGGGAATCTGCCCAGACCCAGCGTAGCTATAAAGCACATGGTGAGTGTCCAGTGAGGTCAGGGGGAAGGGAGAGACTCAGCCAGGATTGGAACACCTGAGATTTCCACATTTTATATATTAAACAAATTAACAGTGGCCATGTCTAACTACTTCATAATGTGATCAGGGATGTTCCTTGGTTGTTCACTTCCAAAAATAAAGGTCAAAAACACCAGCAACATAATTCTTCAAAGACCCAATCTACTCCAGATGCAAATGTTTAGATATTGATTTTCACTAGCTGCAAATGTGTAGCCATGAAGTTCACTAGCCTAAAAATTTACACTCTTAAATATTTATGAATTCTTTTTCTACTCAATGGATGCTGAATCATATTGCCCTCCAGCCTTACATTTCTCTTCATCTATCTGTAAATTTTGAATGTTGAATTCTCTGTAACATGCAACAAGACTTTAATTTAAGCACTAACTCTAGAAATTGTATTAACTCTTCATCTTGTTTAACCTGTTAATAGCAGCCAAATACATTCTGCCATCATTTCACTTTGCAAAATTCCACCATAGTCTGAGACACTTTTGCATAAAAATAAATGGCCAGCATTAGCAGGAACATACAAATACCTGCAATTGCATCTCAAGAAGAAGGAGGGGCGGGGGGAAGGATTGGCAAATGGAAAACAAACTCCTCATATGGGGCAAGATTTTGGAGTGCTAATATTCACCCTCTTTGAGCACTTACTCATATGAGTAAACACATTGAAAACAACAAGACTAATCATGTGAGTAAGAGCTCCATAGTACAGCCCTGACCCCCCCAGAAACCTTTAGGTCAAATACTCAATCTACACCAGGGATTGGCAACCTTTGGCATGCAGCCCACCAGGGTAAGCCCCCTGGCAGGCCAGGCCAGTTTCTTTACCTGCTGCTTCCACAGATTCAGCCAATTGCAGCTTCCACTGGCCATGGTTTGCCACACCAGGCCAATGGGGCCTGCAGGAAGTGGCACAGGCTGAGAGATGTGCTGGCCGCCACTTCCCACAGCCCCCATTGGCCTGGAGCAGTGAACCGTGGCCAGTGGGAGCTGCGATTGGCCGAACCTGTGGACACGGCAGATAAACAAACTGGCCTGGCCCGCCAGGGGACTTACCCTGGTGGGCCGCGTGCCAAAGGTTGATGATCCCCGATGTACACAGTAATTACTGTTAATGTCTAAAGATACCTGTTACTGGTTTGAGACCAAGCTTTTATTTTGGTCAATTATAGCTTTAGCATAGTCAGAATTCCAGATATTTAGGACTAGTGTAACATCATTATTACTAGTGGCTATTTCAAAGTTCGATCATTCTCTCTTGATTGGTAAAGGAAAGAAATACTTTGTTCTAAAAACACTTGTTTGCATAGGTATGTTGTTTATCCAATTTTTTTTGTCTTTTGTTTATCAGTTTTAACCATGGCACAATCCACTTTTCCACCACATCATTTGAGAATGGTTCGAAAAATTTGTTTTGATAGTATAAAACAAATGGAGGAAGTATGGCAAATACTATCAAATTTTAGTTGAGTTTTCTAACCCTACATACAGCTAATGAGAAGAGTAACAGAGTAGATAGTTTTCTTTTTGTTTAATTATTTAAACCTCCAAATGTGTTAGGTTTAGATCTTTGCAGTTATCATGAAACTTATCTTTTTCTGCTGGAAGAACAATATTTAGATAGGAAGAAAGTTAAAAATATGAATCTATTTCCCAAATTATTTTATACAGACAATTTATTTATTGTTCTGACAAAGGACTTGGCAGTGAATTCACCTTTTTCCAGCTTGTCCTCGTCTGTCCCTCCACGAACGCAAGTTGACGCCACCCCATTCTATTTTGTTGCGAGTATACTCTTTCCATTTCTGGCCAAAGAGTTTTGGCAGTGAATTGGCTATGTAAAATATAAGTATCAGGGCAAGCAATTCATTTCTACTGAATTTACTTAAACCCAGTTTAAGTGTTCCTATTTGTCAAGACAATGTAAAGTGATGGACATCATTTAGATATTCAGTAAGTTTAATTTAACACTGAATTTTTAAATACCAGTAGCAAAAATGGTGCACACAGCTCTTGGGATAATATTTCTGAAGTTCATTCCTTAATCCTGAATACTGCAATGCGTATGCACAGGAATACCCACAAAGAGCCAGGAAACTGCTGTTTTCCCTGCATTCTTCCATTGGGAAGATACATCTCTCTCCCACACTCCAACCCTGAGGACAAAGCTACCAATCCTAGTCAATGCTGTCTTCAGTTTGTTAGCCCTTGACAAACCATGCTATTTTCAGTAGATTTTTAAATCCATTTGTTAACATTAATTCAGCATTGTAACTTGTCTATTTGTAAGGGCTTGAGAGCTAGGGCCAAATTATAGATCCCCATAGGCTGTATCTACACTTGGATCTGGGTGTGAGATTCCCAGCTCAGAGAGACCTACCCGCGATAGCTCTCATTGAGCTAGTGCACTAAAAATAGTTGTATAGCAGCAGTAGCCTGGGCAGTGGCGATCAGTGTTACGGGCTAGCCATGCTGTGTACGTATCCACAGGGTCCAAGCGGGTTTGTACTCGGGTGACTAGCCCATACCATCACTTGCCGCTGCCCATGCTACTGAGACTACATGACTCTTTTAGCATGCTAGCTCAATGACAGCTAGCATGAGTATATCTACCCCATCTGGGGAATCACACTCCGAGCACTTTCCATACCTTCAGTGATCATGTGGAGGAAACATCACCCTGAGTACAAGGAGGAAGGAGTCTGCTAGCAGTGCTTGAAGTCCCACACAGGCATATGTCCCAGCATGTGGGGGTGTGGCCATGGCCCAAGCACTCAGGGCACTTGTTTATGGCTTCAGGGATATGATGGGGGGAGCATTTGTTATACCAATGTGGCAAGGAAAGTGGGTGAACACTCTCTCCCTAGAATCTGACAAGGCATTTGACCTATTGCTTGCCTTTGCAGGAACAGAGCACAATTCAGCATAGTGCTGAACTTCTGTGAGTGCTAAGTGTCCTCAGTTCCCACTGACACCCATAGAGTTGAGGGTGCTCAGCACCTTCACAGCTCATGGCAGCACTTTGGCAGTGCACTGCCCTTAGCAACTTCATAGCAGGTAAGCAGGCGCACACCCATCATTTGAATCTGCCGCGTAGCATCTCTAGTTTGATTGAAAGAGGCTTTATAAAATAAAGTTTTATGATCATACTCTTGTACCAAGTTAGGTTTCTTACCCCTACATTTTAATTATGCGATTTGGGATACATGTGTGGTATTTTTTCCTATTGTTTTGTGGACAAAATACTTTTAATACGACTCTTGTTTTCCAATATTTTATTGAAAAACTATTTGTGCATGTAAATTATTATACAATACTGATGTGCTGATGGAGGGATTTGATAAGGTAAAAAGGGTGAGCAAAATGTGCTAAACATGAGATAATATAATGTAGGATAGGAAATTAGAAGAGTGGGGATTGGATACACAGTATGAATAATTGACAGTTCTACATAATTAGACACACCATATGAGAATAAAGGGGCACTATATGAAGATAATGAGGTTTGCAATACTCAGGGCCCTTACTGTACTAGAATTTCTCACCAGCTATCATATCTTCCTCTCCCTCCCCCCCTTCCAAAACGATGTTTAATTTTGTTAGGGCATAAATGATGGGTAGAATAATTGCTTTTCATATCATTGCCAGAGTGTTTCTGATCTAAATAGTCTTTTGGTTGTAATATAATAACTAAACAATTAATAATGAAATATCCTATTACCACTGTGTGTAGATAACAGAGGACAGAAAAAGGAATTCATAACAAAAAGAACTCTGAATAATTTTGCATACACATATGAATTGGATCATCAGTTTGGTCAGTAATTTTGGGCCGATAATATAAAGTAAAAAAGGCCCATTTTCTAGGGATTTTTAAGTTACTGTACTATTCCCTAATGTGAAATTAATTAGGGGAGCCAAGACAGTGGCTAGAGATGAAGAGCAGAGATAAAAATGTCAGAGGTTGTGGGATTCAGTATAAGCCTTTATTTACCTCCAAATTTATTATTTTCAGCATCTTCTTTCTAATCTTAGAAATCTTAAATCTACTTTAAAAATCATTTGAAAAAATAGATTTTAACATTGCACAATAAAATGCCAGATTATCATTGAAAAATCGAGCAACAACAGGACACAAAGCGATTATGTAGTCCGAAATTATGCTTCGTGATCTCTGCGTCAGACTAGTAGTTCATTGGTCGCAGAATTTACCTCCATAGAAGTTGGATCAGGTCCTCTGTTTTCTCTGTGGGCCTCTGAACATATGGGCATTTATTCAATCCAATTTATACCACTGAACACACTGTACTTATCTCAGCAATCCCCCAAATAGTCATTAATTGCTTCCATATATAAAGCTACATTAAAAAGCAGATGTCACAAGTGTGCGTTCAACTGATACCCCAAAACAATGTTATACATTCTTTACTAAAATTCTGCACCTTAAGTTTAAAAAAATAGCCATTCATTAAAAACCCTGGAAATGACCAATTAAGGGATTCATCCAGTGTTCCACTGCCTTATTATCCTTCATCCCTCCCTATCATATACCTGATTCACATTGTCCACCAGTCCTCACTTTGACTCCTTTTTTGGTTGAGTCATGGAAATATATGGTAGTATGTCTACTGTTGGCTTGATATATTGTTTACTAAATGGATATAGTATAGACAGGGCCGGCGCTACCATTAGGCAACCCTAGGCAGTCGCCTGGGGCGCCAGGATTTGGGGGGTGGCATCTCTGATCCCTCAGTGGCCGCTGGCGGGAGAGGCTGCCGCTGAAATGCCGCCGAGAACCCTGGCGGCCGAAGAAGGACTCCAGTGGCACTTCGGCGGCAGCTTCTTCGGCCACCGGGGATCTCGGCAGCATTTCAGCGGCGGCCTCTCCCACCGCCACCTAGGGCAGCAAAAAAGCTGGCGCCGCCCCTGAGTATAGATTTTGAAAGGCTATAGTGACAGTATATATTAAGTTGTGTCAGCGTTCTATTGGTTCTCTCACTGTGGGATGTACCAATGGAGTAGAAGAATATTGTTTCTTAATATAATTGAAATCATTCATTTGTGTAGGTGTTATGAAACTGTGTGAGATGATATGGTGTATGTAGCCCTGCAACTGAACATGAGTATAATTAACCATATTGTGTAGCAACCAACAGGAGTAGCATTTTACAGTGAATCATATTGCAGTGTATGCTTTCATGTGTTAGACTTCTTGGCATTGAAGAGGAACCCAAAACAAAATCCAAGCTCAATTATTCCCATCACTTTAGGGAGATCAGAACCCAGATCCAAATGTTGTGTCTCTAGACTGCTCTCCAATCAGCACCAAACAAATATAGGTAACACCAGTTATGAGACCTGAATCTCTTTTGGTTGCCCAGAGCTAGAGTTGTGCCTTCTCAGCCATCTTAGTCCCTCAGTCATTACCCTCTTTCTCTTCTATGCACTTTTTATGTTCTAAATGCCTTTCAGACAGTCTGCAAGGCACTGAGGCAAATGCTTTCCTGCTTCACTCAGCCCTTAGAGTAGAAATAAGAGTCGGTCAGATTTCTAAGGTCATTTGTACAGAGCTTCTGCACAGAGGCATTTCTCCTTCAAATTTCTTCCCCCATGGCCACATACATGCTCAGACTGCAACTAACTGCATGACAACCTACTTTCTGATTGCTTCCGCTGTGCATCCCTGCAAGTCAGACTCTCCCACTGTTACACACAATCTCTATATTCCTCTCTCTGGTTTCCCACGGTATTTGTACAAAAAACAAATGCACTTGTATATTTCAGAATTTAGCCAAGCATCCACCCGCTGTTCCAGAGAAAGTAATGAACCTCAGCTCCAGATTTACATGTCTCAAATCACAATGTTCTTCCGACAGCAAAGAAATGTTAATTTCCAATTTAAACTGCACATTTACTATCACTAAACAAAACAAAAAAAAGACCATTGAGTACAGAATCTTAACAGAAAAAAAAATCAGAAATTTTCATTGACTGTTACATTACCAGTGGTAACTCTGCCCAGGCTTTTCCCTATTCTTCAGTTGGGGACCAGTAAGCCCTTCCGAGCTCCTCCTATTTGAATCCAAGCCAGGCTCTCGGGGACTGGTTTGCAGCATTATCTCCTGTACAGTCTCCTCTGTGGCTGCTGCTGTGCAGCAGCAGGCAATTCAGGGAAAAGAAGATGAAGCATCGGCACAGGTGGGTAACCCTTTTCTGCACATCTGGGGGGTCACTTGGACCCACGGGATTGGGAGACTGCTCACCCCTTCCCCTCACTCTGAATCCTCCCAAAACCAGTCTTACCTGAAGGCAAAATTGCCAGAAAACTGTGAAGTGAGTTTGGCAGCATTTTCTAGCCCCTCTGCTTCCCACAGATTTTTCTAAGTGAGGGAATAGTCTTATCTTTTGTGTATATTACATGGAAAATAACTCCATATAGAATTAAAACAAACTGAGTCTTTGCTGTGTTATCACCCAGTCCTGCTCCAGCTGAAGATAACAGCAAAACTCAATGGGAGCAGAAACGGGCTATGGAACTGCCTCTTTCCCCTACACCCTTCTTTCAGCTGAGACACAACAAGAATCTCCAGGGATTAATGATGGGCAGCAGGAAGCAGAGCTGGATGAGAGCTTGTCTGCATGAGAATACAGCACTGGTATAACTCAAGGTGTGCATTCAAACCAATACAGCTAAATTGGTGCATAAGGTTGTGTGGAGACTCTTATTTTGATTTAAAAGTGGCCATAGTTGATTGGTAACATATTTCACTAAACTGAAACATCCACTCTTATCAGTAGCGCAGCCAGGTCCGGAGCGCAGGGGGAGCGGCGCTATAAAAGGTGCCTCCCCCTGTACTCACCCGGCGGCGCTCCGGGTCTTCGGCGGCACTTCGGCGGCTCACTCCGGGTCTTTGGTGGTACCCCGCGCCAAAATGCCGCTGAAGACCCGGAGCGCCGTCGGGTGAGTGCAAGAAGCGGCGCTTAAAAAGAAGCGGCACCTTTTTTTAGTGCTGCTAAAAAAAGGCGCCGCTTCCGCCGTTTCTGCTCAAGGGGGAGCAGCCGCTCCCCCTGCTCCCACCCTGGCTACGCTACTGACTCTTATACCAAAATCAGATCATCCACACATGTATCAGTTTTTTGTATCAGTTTAAACTATATTGGTTTGAATTCACACCTTGAGTTACAGGCAAGCACTAAGCAGGGAAAAGCTTCACTCTTTGGAATTTATTTCCTCCTGATGTTACCCTTCAGAACAACTATTTACTCAGCCTTTTGCCTAAGGATGGTGGCTTCAGTGGGTGGAGATTAATTTACAGACTCAAGGGAGGTCTTATCCATTGTGTGCCTAACGAATTGGTGTGTTAAAATGACTGAACCTGTGGTATGATGAGCAGATATTGCAAAAGAAATACTCACCAAGTGTATCTGTCATCTTTCTAGTATCACTTCAGGTCGAGTAGCCTGTGCTTTGGAGCTTGAAGCCCTGGGTTCAACCCCTCACCCCACCAGAGGTGTAACTGGATTAATTTTAAAGCAACAACATAAATAAAAAACAAACAAACACAAACCAGAGTAATCAGTTTTTCAAAAAATCAAAACAGCCATAAAATGACCCAAGTCTTCCCGCTGTTCCTCGTTATTCTATTCAAGTTTTAACAATGCATTATATAATTATATTGCCCTTTGATTTCATATTCACCAAGTCAAAGACCTTTCATTTCATGAATGCCACCCCTAAGAGACATACATTCTGCTTACTGAGTCACAAGCAAGTATGTCTAAGATATGTAAAAACACTTTCGGGTTTGGATTGCTCTAATCAGCCATGCATTGAAGTTCAAGTGTATGCTGCTGCTGCTAGGCTATCAATTTATTGTTACTCTGATGCCTTTAAGTACGTATGCATTTCTTTTCAGTAGTTTGTGCATGATGTGAGAGAAATAGCCCAAATGTGAGTTAGCCTGGTATACATTTTAACTTTCTTTACCTTAACTGAAAATTTTATTAACAAGACCCAAATTAGCTCTCTAACCCTAGGTTATACATCACTAGAAGTGAATCTGTGACTGTTCACCCAGTTAAAGTGACAAACAGTTCCCAATCCGTGTCTGGCAAAGGGGTGATGTGACAGTTGCCGTAAGACATCTACATTTATTTTAAGAAATACTACAAGGATGTGTGCAATGTACAAGTGTTGGTAAAGGACAATGACTGTCCGTTGGGCCATGAGTTATATTCATAAAAGCGTGAAGACCTTCTAATGAACATTGGGGCCATCTTGTTCCCTCCAGTCAATATCCAGAAGTGAGGGGATGAAGCAGTTTCCATAAAGTGACCTCCTGCTCTTAACACTCTTTTTGTATTTTTGGACCACATGTGACCCGCAGATGTAACAGCAGATATTGTAGAAGCAGGTCCAGTTTAAAGGCCACTTTCCAAACTGACCGAGTGTCATGCATGACCACAGCAACAAGGATTGGTTCTCACTGTTAGAATTTGAGATACACAAGGCTCCTGATGCACTGAGGAGATATCCGGGAAGGTGCCACAAGGTGGAGTAAACTATAATCCCAACCATAAAGGTCCAGGTGAATGCAGAAGTGGGTGTTCTTCTCAGGTCACCACAACACCAAGAAATGCTAATACTCTTACTTTCTGATGCTGGTCCTACAGAAAGAGGAGATGAAGACAACTGCAGTATATGCCAGCCTGACCAGCTTACATGCCGAAAAGACCTCTTCAGTATGAGGAACTGACCAGTAACAACATCACCTGGTCTTCTGAACTGCAGAGTTGACTCTGATGCCATGTGACTCCAAAGACCACACAAGCGGAGGAGTGAATCTTTGCTTTTTACCTTAACTATCTTCTTTTTTCTCTTGTATTCGGTGGAGACATCCCTCAGTATCACATTTGTCTATAATTCTTTTGAGGTGTGAATGTGTTCAAATATTAGCACGTGCGTGTAAGTTTATATTAGGAACACACCAGTAATAATTCCCAAACTTATATGCTACGCAAGCCCTGCTTTTACAATCACTGAGCATCTTCCTGGGTTTAGTGAAAAGTGTCAGCAAATCTAAGCTGTAATATACAAAACGAAGTGACAACTGCTGGTTACTAATGTATTAAAAGCCAGGTAATCAGACTGGTGGGGAGCAAACAGGATAGTCACTCAGCATAGGAGAACTCCAGCAGGAGCTTAAATTTGCACTGAGAGCTGAGATATAAATCAGTTTGTTTTTTATTCTAAAATCTAGTTCAGTTGACTATCTTGCCATGAATAAGATCCTGGAATTGGTATTTAGAACTAAACAGAAAATTGCCTCCTTATTTTCCAGTAGTTAATATTTGTAAGAATTAACTATGTGTGGTATTAGCCTCATGATTTGATGATTGTCTGGATTAATTTAATTAGTTTGTGATTCAATTCAGTATCACTCTTAATCCACTTATTTTTACTCAATTCCAATTATAACCGTGGTGTCACAATTACTGTATTGGCTAATTCTTGGTTAGTTAGTAAAAGTTTATAGTAGTTTGTTTTAGTGATAAATTTGATTTGACATTTCCTTGTTTATTGATCTTTAATAAAACCCATAAAAATTAGACATATATGTTGTGTCTTTCAAAATTGCAATGAGGGTCAGAAACCTCAAAAACGTAGCCATGGTATCTGAAATTCACTTGATTATTACTAAATCAAAACCTTTGTTTCTCATATTGAACAGATTTAGCCCTCTCAGGGTAGCCCTGGAGGAATGTTTTTAATGATATTTTGGGGTTGAAAATAGGCAAACCAGTAGCATGTTTTGATACAGTACAGAATTCTTCCTTTGTGTCTCTCTCACCTAAAGATCATCTCGGTATTTTCCTCCAAAAAGTATAACTTTGCCTTCTGCCACAAGGCCAGATGTAAATTTTAATTTCATTCTGAACAGTGATACCAGTTTGTTTGCAGAGGTTCAAATGAAAAGTCTCCCATGGAAAGCTCCATTCTAGTATACACTGCTTTTATTCTTCTGTCCAAAAACACTTTGCCTTAGCAATCAATTATCCTTTCAAAGGCCTTTGACAGGAAATGCAGTGCTTCTACTTTTTAAATCTCTTCAGAATAAGCCTTTGGTACTGTGACTTCAAAATCATTTAAAGCATATTATGCATTGTGGCCTTCATTCCTGTTTATTTTTATTTTTCAAAAAAGATCTAAATAGAAACATTATATTTTCCAATTTTCTCTCCTTATTCATAATAAAAACGTAATATAGGATTAAATGATAAATTATAAAAATCTCAAAATTTGGATTAAAATGTATTGTATTGCACAAATTCTCTCTGTGTATAAATATACACACACACAATGGGGGGGGGGAGAGAGAGAATATGCTGAACTTCATTTTTTATATACACACACACAGTTTAGCTTTTAAAACTGAAATGTGGATATAAAATTCAGTGTACTTTTTGCAGTGTTTTCCAGTGCGTATTTAGAATAGAAGGCTGAATTTTGGGTATTTTGCTCATGCGTCAGGCATTGTCCTTGTTATTTACTGTTGTACAATGCTCAAGTGTGTACTGGGCATCTCACTATATAGAAAAGAACAAATGGAGAAAAAATCTGGCCTCATTGAAGTCAATGAAAAAATTCCCATTAACTGCACTGGGACCAGGATTTCACCTATAACAGGGGTGGCCAACCTGAGCATGAGAAGGAGCCAGAATTTACCAATGTACATTGCCAAAGAACCACAGTAATACGTCAGCAGCTTCCCCGCCCCACTGCCAGCGCCTCCCGCCCACCAGCAGCCCCACCAATCAGCACCTCCCCCTCCCTCCCCACACCTCTTGATCAGCTGTTTCGTGGCATGGAGGAGGCTCATGGGGGGGAGAGGGAGGAGCGAGGACACAGCAGGCTCAGGGGAAGGGGTGGAGTGGGGGTAGGGCCTGTGGCAGAGTCAGGGGGTTGAGCAGTGAGCACCCCCCGGCACATTGGAAAGTTGGCGCCTGTAGCTCCAGCCCCGGAGTCGGTGCCTATACAAGGAGCCGCA
Source organism: Chelydra serpentina (assembly GCA_037349315.1). Lineage (NCBI taxonomy): Eukaryota > Metazoa > Chordata > Testudines > Chelydridae > Chelydra > Chelydra serpentina. The sequence goes on along the minus strand of JBAIAC010000028.1, from coordinate 11,256,433 downwards.
TATTAACTTCTGAAGAGCCGCATGTGGCTCCGGAGCCACAGGTTGGCCACCCCTGACCTATAGTTCCTGTCCAGAAGCACACACAATTTAATTTAATAAACTGACAGAATGAAGGGTGCAACAAAAATGAGAGAAGAGCAGGGAAGGAAGGAAGGAAAAGGGGTCTCAACAATGAGTTTACATGGTTACCCATCAAAGGCTAAATCACAGCCTGATGAAATAAAGATAGCGAGTTTTTTTTTAAAGTTAAATATAGTAAATATCTTTTCTGACTTCCTTGAATGTTAGGGAAGCATCAGGGATGCCACTTGCATGCTTTTGGGAATGTTTGGTGATTTTGTACATAACAGTGCTTTGTACATAACAGGGCTGTGCACTGACCTGGGACTCACGTATGTATTATGCCTTGCACTTCACTGACATAAATGGTACAGAGCACATCATCTTGCAAGCCTCAGTGCCCAGTAAGCCATTGCATTTCCAAACATTGCTTTGCTCAGTTACAACATTCCATGTTTAAAATAATAACTGATCCACAATCAGTTAGAGGTTCACAGTTGCCTTATTCCCTCTGCAATTATGAACAATGCTATCCTTTCTATGAAGTAGAGGCCATGGCTGCAAATCCCATTTAATAAATGGTATTTTTATCTTATGATGTTGGTGCCGAATACTACTGGGGGCAGGCTGAACCAAAAAAAAATTAAATTCTGCACCAAAAATTAAAAATTCTGCAAAATTCCATACGTTTTGTTTGTCAAAATAACACTATATAATCATGCCAGTTTCAATTATTTTAGTAATTTATTTCAAAACACCTGTCAGCAAGTATGTCGATAACAATACGGACACGCACAAAAATTCCCCCAGGAGTAGAGAGTTAAAGAAACACTTACGACAACCCAGTTTCTGCTTCTCTGCCCCCTCCCTCTCAGAGCCCAGCCGGGTGACCAGACATTCACACTCCCTCCTCTCCAGAGCCCAGCCACAGCCCTCTCTGGGCCAGGCATTCACACCCCTTCTCCCCCAGAGCCGAGCTTCACCCCCCCCCCAGGCCCAGACACTCACACCCCCTCCCCCAGAGCCCAGCCATGCCCCCCTCTGGCCCAGACACTCACACCCCCTCTCTGGCAGAGCCATGTCACACACCCCTGGCCTAGGCACTCACACCCTCCCTCCCCCAGAGCCCACCGCAGCTCCCACCTCGGCTCCCCCAGATCAGGCACTCACACCTCCTCTCCCCTAGAGCCTAGCTGCGCACCCCCCCACCCCCCGCAGCACCGACACTCACCCCACCTAGGATTGCCAACTTTCTAATCCCACAAAACTAAGCACCCTAGCCCTGCCCCTTCCCTGAGGCCACTCCCCGTGCCCTGCCCCACCCCTTCTGAGGCTCTGACCCCCCCACTCATTACATTCCCTCTCCCTCGGTGGCTCTCTCTCCCACTCCCTCACTTTCACTGGACTGGGGCAGAGGGTTGGAGTGTGGGAGGGGTGAGGGCTCTAACTGGGGGTGCAGGCTCCAGGGTGGGGCCAGAAGTGAGTTGTTCAGGGTGCAGAAGGGGGGTCTGGCCTGAGGGCTGGGGTGTAGGAGGGGGTGAGGGCTCTGGCTGGGAGTGCAGGCTCTGGGATGTGGCCAGGGATGAGGAGTTTGGGGTGCAGGAGAGGGCTCCAGGCTGGGGGTGGGGCAGAGAGGTTCAGTGTGTGGGAAGGGGCTCTGGGCTGGAACAAGGGGTTGGGGTGCAGGAAGGGGTGAGGGCTCCATCTGGGGGTGTGGGTTCTGGGATGGGGCTGGAGATGAGGGGTTCAGGCTGCGGGAAGGGGCTGCAGGTTGAGACAGGGGGTTGGAGTGCAGAGAACATGAGGGCTCCATCTGGGGGTGCAGGCTCTGGGGTGCGGCCGGGGATGAGGGGTTTTAGGTGTAGGAGGGGGCTCCAGGTTTGGGGAGGGGGCTTAGGGCTGGGGCAGGGGATTGGGGCTCAGGGTTGGGGCGTGGGCTTACCTCCAGCGGCTCCCAGTCAGTGGCACTGAGGCGATAAGGCAGGCTCCCTGCCTGTCCTGACTCTGTGCTGCGCCGCAGAAGCAACCAGCAGATCTGAATCCTAGGTGGAGGCGTGACAGGAGCTGGACCTGCTGGCCACATCCGGGGCACAACATGGAACCAAGTAGGGACTAGCTGCCTTAGCTCCGCAGCACTGCCAGCCGGACATTTAACGGCCTGGTCAGCAGTGCTGACTGCAGCCGCCAGGTCAAAAAACACCCTTTTTGACCGGGTGTCCTGGTCAAAAACCAGACATGTTGTCACCCTAACACCCCCATTCCACCAGAGCCCAGGCATGCACCCCCCCAAGCCCAGACACACACACACCCTCTCCCCCAGAGCCCAGCTGCGCCCCTCCCCAGGCCCAGACACTCACACACACCCCAAAGCCCAGGTGTGCCCCCCACTGGCCCAGACGCTCACACCCCCTCTCCCACAGAGCCCAACCATGGCCCCCCAAACCCAGACACTCGCACCCCCTCTCCCCAAATGCCCAGCCTTGTCTTCTATTTGCAAGCTGGACTCTGCTGGGTCTATCAGCCCCTAGTGGCGGCCAACATCTCTGCAGCCTATTTCGGGAGAGGGGAGAGGAAAATTCTGCATTCCTCCAGGAGTAGTGGTGAATTTAGCCCTAAAGTGACCTCCTCTGCTTGGAACCCAGGTTGCATGACACCTTGGCTAAATAGCTAGGCAATAGCTTATTTTATAGCATATTGTACAGTTTGGGTCTTTTGTACTTTTGACACTTCATCGGCCACCCCCTCAATTCAAACTGCAAATCAGTTAAAAACATTTGGCCAATCTCTGCAGCCAAGGTTAAACTGAAAGCTTTAGCATGTGTGATTTGCAGAACCCATCCACTTAGTTCAGGCATCCATGCCACAGAAACGAATTTATCATCCTAAATTTCACTGAGATTCAACCTGAAATGACACATTCTTGCCATTTTTTTTTTCAAATTTGCCACAGCTTTAAAGAGCGCCCCTCTTTTAATTGGCTTTACAATCATAGCTTATAACCTTCTGCAGTAAGTTTCCTTTGTGAACCTATTATAATATCCCTTTAAAATTTCAATTAAGTCCCTAACCTCTTTTTCACTCTGTTTTAGTGCAGCTGTTAAGCTTGTCAATCCTCCCAAGTAAGATAAAAAAATATTGTCTTACATTATTTCTTCTGCAGCCATTCCATGAGTGAGGAAATATTGATCAAGGCTTTCCACAAATTCTCAACTACACCAAACAAAGTCATACTTCTCACTTGTTTTTCTCTTTTAAAAGCAATCCATTTAGACTCCCCTCAGAAATGTATTGGTGTTTATATATCATTGCTTAAGTGGTGATAGAGAGAGGCTGCTACTTGTGGATCTCACCTGCTGAACAGCAACATTTTAGATCTTATTCAATTACTCATAAGGAAGCATTTATTCAAAACTTGCTTTTTTTGTGAGTTATTCAAAACAGACTTTGTTTTTAATCAATCAGAAAAAAAAAACACCGGAATTTATTATTTGAAATTATTTGGTGAAAGTTCTGTACAAACAAATGCCAATCCATGGATCCTCATGACCTCTGTTCACCAGATGAACATCAATTTCTGCTACGGAATGTTTAGTCACCTTAATCAGATGGTACTCTTCTGTTCCCTGATACAGTAAATAAAGAGGGTGTGGTCAAGTAAATGGGTTTTCAGGATGGGATTTTCATAGGATTCTTAAGGGAATTAGGGGCCCAATTCCATTGGCCCCAAGTTGTTAGGCCCCTTTATGAGAATCCCAGCCTTGATTCCCCGGGGAGGGGAGCAGTTTAAGAGCTCCTCAGAATTATGGATTAAATAATTTTAAAGATACTTTAAACTGTTAGATTTCCAGGCCCCTTAAATAAACAGGAAAATTAGCCCTTTGTAGTATTATGGGATGAAGTGAGATTTCAAATTAATTTTCATACAGAATAATGTAGTTTGTGCATGTACAATCCTGGCAGCAAAAGATGTAGCCAGAGTATTGTCTATCTTATATGAGCAAGGCCAGCTCTAGGCACCAGCAAACCAAGCACGTGCTTGGGGCAGCACATTTTCAGGGGCGGCATTCTGGCCATCCTTTTTTTTTTTTTTTTTTGCTTGGAGCGGCAAAAGCCAAGAGTCGGCCCTGGCAGCAGCAGCGCGCCGTGCGCGCGGGGGCGGGGGCGGGGGGGGGCACCCTGGGGCCGCTGCGGTTTGTGCCGCAGGCCAAGCAGTCAGGAAGCAGCGCCCACACCTTGTGGCCAGGCCAGGCGGGCTCTGAGCACCGGACACTCTGGCTGGGAGCTGCCCCGCAGGGCGCATGGAGCCGCCTGCAGGTGCCGCAGGGCGGCCGCCCCCCAGCACCACAGCCAGGGCTGGGTGAAGCAGCCCGAGCCGCCCAGGGGTTGCCGGCTGGAGCCCCGGCTGGAGAGACCCTGTGCTGAGGCACGGCCTGGGAGCCCCGCTGCTTACCCCGACCCTGTCACCACCGGACAGGGTGGAGGCGAGGAAGGAGTGGGCGCAGTCAGTACTGGTGGGGGGGGATCCCAGGGCTGGGGCAGGAGGGGGTGCGGGTGGAGAGGGGGGGGAAAGAGCCCAGTGCTGAGGCAGCAGGGGGGTGCCCAGGGCTGGGGTGGGGGGCAGCCAAAAATGTTTTTGCTTGGGGCGGCAAAAGACCTAGAGCCGGCCCTGTACATGAGTACCACCAGAACAGCTTCATTGCAACAACTGGGCACTTCTGAAAGTGGCAACTGGCTTGGGGACTGGCTACATAGAAACAGTAGACATGTTTGGACAAATGAAGTGGGAAAAGCAGGAAGTATGCCCAAAATTCATTTCTTAGACACTTTCATGGGAACAAAACTTTGCTCACACAAGGTGTCACAAAAAGGGACTATAAACGTGCAGAGTCAAAATCCAGTTATTAGTTGGACAAAATGTGAATAATTTTTCACTCTGCACCCAGCTCTACCCAGAACTGAGATACTGTTGAACACAAACTGCCACTGATGGTAGGCTGTGTCAAAAGCAGAGTATTTACTTTGGACTCAGATGATGCTATTAGATTTTAGCTTGCTAATCCTCGTTTAGGACTCAAACCTCCAGCAATAAAAAGACACATGCACTGACTCAGTGCTTCAAGTAGGTCCCCTCTTTTATCTGTAGATGCCTTTCGGGTAAAGGCTGCACCGGACTCATTTTTCATGAGCTTAGATTGAAACTGCCTAAATTAAAGGGCTTCTGAGACACCCTGAAGAAATTACTCTTAAACCTAATCTAACATATCGTAGCTGAAATCTGCAACTTGGCTTTTCTGTGGCATGCATGCAAAGGGTGTGCAGAAGTTACAAGACACCCCCACCTCTTACGCTTCTTGTGCAGGAACTGTTCAACCCTAGGGGCATTAGACCTGAAATAGTGACCAATTCAAGATTGGTGTCTTGCAACCCTGAAGGGCTAGAAACAAAAGCTGAGTGCCACCGGATAGTACAACAGCAGTTGCTCCCAGACCTAAAAGCACCCAGTATACAGGATCAGTATGTACAGAAAACCTATTTTAGGGAAATATTGAGAAATACCAAAAACATATTAGTTTTTTCCCCTCTGTACTGTGCCTGTACACCTGGATCTATTGCACAAAGAGAACCTGATATTACAGAAGCAAGCATGCAACAAAATATAGTGCCAATATAATAGTTACCATTTCTCTTTAAAATAAGAGAGGTTTTTCATATATAGAATCTATGATAATGTAGTATGCTATTAAAGTTTTTATTGACATTTATTTGGGATGACCTACATAATTCACTTGGGGTTTAGCCAGTCCTGAGTAATATGCCCATTCCAAATTCATGCTGTTAAAATACTCTTAGTCAAACCACACTATAGCAGGTTCTGCATATGCCCCATACATCACAGTTCTAATAAATGTACAATAAATACAACTTGGCTTCCAGTGAAAGAAAAAATGCCTTCTTTCCCTATACAATTCTGAATGTATTGTAAAGTCACTGGGCCAGATTCCATAAGATACTAACTATCCTATGTGAATCAGAATGGTAGAATCAAGTCTATTGTAGGTAAACTATCACCACAAATATCACCTTTTCAGCTCCTAAACATGTTTGGTTCCTTTAATAAATTCAAACTTTTCCTTTATCTGTGTCAAATCAAATCCTTCACTGAAGCTGTGCACTGAAGAGTGAATCTCTTAGAGCAGAGGATGCTGCAGTACTCTAACCACACACCCAGGAGTGCTTAAAACAGACTGACCTTCACTTTGATGCTGCTCTCTCTTTCGTTTACTTTTAGTTGACTGAATGCTAATCAGGAGAGAAATATTTGGGAAACTGTTTGGATGCACCAAACACTTTTCACCGCAGAGTGTGGCCTGTAAAATCTATTTTCAGTTCCCAGTCAATTCACTTGCTTATTGTTAATGGTTTCATCAACTAATTTTTTTCTGACTGAAATTATCAGCAGCAATACTTGAAAGTACCATGAATTAACTCCCCAAGAAGCAACGAACACTTCAAAATACAGACTCTGCAACTACTTCATAAGCAGACATCTCTCATTGGTCGTTCTTTAAGTTAGGTTTTTAAGTCACATTTGTCTTCATGCCAAGAGTCCAAGCCCACATCTTATTGACATATAAATGCAAAAGAAAAGCACCCCACCACAATCTTTGCTTGTATTTGCATCTGGAGCTGCATACAACTCCGTTTCATTTTTCAGGGGCTCAAGCTTATAGTTATTAGTTATAATCTAAGTCGCAGGATATTGAGTTATGTCTTCCATAGTCTCACATTCACTCAAAACAGGTCTAAGTTTGCTTGAAAAGTTTGGGGATCTTTTTCTTTTTTGGCAAACCTTTTGATTAATCTGGTGTGAGCACTGAGTTTGCAACAAAACTGAACTCAAGTACATTTAACATGTCTTTCAGGCAAACTAAACCTTTTGCAATATTAAACTTCTGAACCTGGAAATGTTCTGAGGCCTGGGGCTGAGCAGAGTATTTTGCCACCTGCATAACACATTTCAACCTATTTTCTGAAGCTTAAAAAGCCAAAATTCTCACAGAAAACATATGCTCCCATTCATTTCACTTCTTTTCCACTCAAAAAAAATTCCCCACTGGAAAAAAAAGAGACTTATTGACCCCTTTGATTGTCGTGTAAACGTAAAGTGTCTTTCCTTCTTTGTGCTCTCTAAATCCTTGTAGAAAGGAACATGTACAGGGCCTGAAGGCATCAGACTAGATAATGGAGCTAGTCACGGAGTAGAAAAGGGTATTCATCTGTTATCTGATGAATTTGTCTCTCAACGTTTTGAAGAGTGTCCACCTCCATAGCATACGTGCTGGAAGTAGGAGTGTGGGGGTGCTGCAGCACCCCCTGGCTTGAAATGGTTTCCATTATATCCAGGGCTTACAGTTTGGTTCAATGGCTCTCAGCACCCCCACTGTACAAACTGTTCCAGCAGCCCTGTTCCATAGTGTGCTTTAACACAGTTGATTAATAGTATTTGACCAGCAATAGAATTGATAAAAGAAAAGAAAAGAAAAGAGAATATGACCCTCATGGTGAATGAATAGTACTAAACATGAGAAGGTGGGAAGCGGGGCAGCAGTAGTATAGGTTGGAGGGAATGGCTGGAGGGAAGTTAATAGTCAAATTATTGAGGGGCCGTTTTCATGACCAAGATATTTCTAAAAGTGGGTTTTTCCCTCAATACTGTCGTTGCTTAACAGAACTGGTAGATCTTGTCAGCCTGTATACACATTCTGTTCAGATTTTGTATGGTTATTACAGTCATGGAACAAGATCCAATGTCTTATGATTACATTTACACATCCACTCCAAGACACCAAAGGCTCTAGACTGAGCCCAGCATGATTAGGTGTTCCAAAGTGGAGGCTCAGGCAGAATGCTTTAGGGAGCTGCATTGAGGCAGTGGCTTCCACATATATGCCCTGCTGCTGTGAGCTGGGCTGAAAGCTTCACCCCTTCCCCACTCAGTAGTGTAGCTGGGTGCAGAGAGTTCCCATTCTGACCTTTTGTCAATGAGTGTTTTTTCTAAAAGAATGCATTGTTTTGAAACTACATGCACATGAAATTAAATGATTGTGATGATTAGAGAGGGCCAGTGTGCACGCTGAAATCATATCATTTAGGATTCTCAAACAGTAATACCATACAATACAATAATAAAGCCTTTCACTTCTGGCAGGCTCTCCTAAATGTTAGATAATTGCTTATAATCAGGCTGCATTGTGAAGTATCAAAAGCTCTTGCTTTACTTCCTGAAATGTTCACCTTCCTCCTTTTATTAGTTTCCCTCTGTCTCCTTTTAACGTCAGCTCTCCTTTGATTCTATCATCCCTATAGTATGACTTTAGGAAGTTGCACACTTAGTAATGCGGATTCTTGAACAGGCCTATCTTTCTAATTGTATGCATCCTGGTTAACATATGTATCTCATACTAATGGTAAAACTATACAAGCTTCCGATGCACTCTCATTTTCTATGGACCCAGGAGATTCCATGTACACTTCAAGTTTGATTATTGTATTAATATCATTTGAGTTCAGGCAAGAAGTGGTAAACGATCTTCCTTACTCATCTTGGAATATCTTGAGAAATCCTTTTAAATTCAGGGATGGCTTCCACAGGACCCATAAGAGACAGTGAAAATGACGAGGCAGTGGTGACAGTATGTCACATTATTTTATTTATGCATTATTTTGGCACTGCCACACGGCACGGCCAGATGTGAAACAGAATGACAATCAAGAAGCCAGAAGGTCAGACATTACCATTGGCCAGGATATCCTGCTGGTACCAAAGACTTGTATGCAGAGGCTAGAGATAGGAATTTCCTCATTCCCTTACACTCACAAGCACACAAGTAATACTCATAGCTGAATAAAAGAGCAGCCAAGATTTAAGATACTAATATTAGAGCTGTTGTAATTTGATCTGTCTCTCTGAAATTGGTTTGTCCAAATACAAGGGGTTAATATTAAGATATTAAATATCCATAGAAGGTTATTAGTTAAACTAAAGTGAGCTCCATATATTTCCTGGTATGCACCCATTTGTTACAGTAACTATTCCATTATATCGATATATGATTGCTTAGGTAATCCATTAACTTTGGCCTCATGTTTTATTGGTGATGGAGAGGTTGGGCTAGATCCTGCCTTATACTCCAGCCCTTTTACACTGCTCAGGCAGTGAAAAATGGCAGAATTCTTGCTGTAATTCGCTAAGAAAGAATTCTCTTGGCAGATAGGAACTCTCTGCTGGGACAAAGCCAACAGGGGTGACTCCTTGCCAGCCCTTTATGGTGTAAGGAAATGTGCTGGGAGTAGGGAAGGAGCAGGGAGAAGTTGGAGGCAGATCATGAAGAATAGCCACTGAACTCTAAGATTAGTGCAACCTTTACTCTGCGCTTGCATACTTGCCACACCATAACTGGCTCTCTATTGCCTACTCCCATCGTTCTGCTGAGCAGAGCTCTGGCCTTTAAGAAGTAATGGGGGTTGGTTATTTTTAAGCGTGCAATGTATCAATTTTTGTAGACACTGAACTATAATAATTAACTTTTCATCTCTTGTATCTAATGATCTAAATAGTAGTAATAAATTAGAACACAGCATACAATACCTGGAATACTTTACTGTGTGTGGACATAACCTAATTAAAACTGGATTTAAATGTTAAGACCAGAGCCTTCCAAAATGTTTCTATAAAGAAACTTGAATTTAGCTTTTACCTGTACAATTTACTGCCCACTTGTGTAGTCCATTCTGTGAAAGTTTCATAGATTCTAGGGCTGGAAGGGACCTTGAGAGGTCATCGAGTCCAGCCCCCTGCCCTCATGGCAGGACCAATTACTGTCTAGACCATCCCTGATAGACATTTATCTAACCTACTCTTAAATATCTCCAGAGATGGAGATTCCACAACCTCCCTTGGCAGTTTATTCCAGTGTTTAACCACCCTGACAGTTAGGAATTTTTTCCTAATGTCCAACCTAAACCTCCCTTGCTGCAGTTTAAGCCCATTGCTTCTTGTTCTATCCTCAGAGGCTAAGATGAACAAGTTTTCTCTCTCCTCCTTATGACACCCTTTTAGATACCTGAAGACCACTATATTCATGTCCCCTCTCAGTCTTCTCTTTTCCAAACTAAACAAACCCAATTCCTTCAGCCTTCCTTCATAGGTCATGTTCTCTAGATCCTTAATCATTCTTGTTGCTCTTCTCTGGACCCTCTCCAATTTCTCCACATCTTTCTTGAAATGCGGTGCCCAGAACTGGACACAATACTCCAGTTGAGGCCTAACCAGCGCAGAGTAGAGCGGAAGAATGACTTCTCGTGTCTTGCTCACCACACACCTGTTAATGCAGCCCAGAATCATGTTTGCTATTTTTGCAACAGCATCACACTGTTGACTCATATTTAGCTTGTGGTCCACTATAACCCCTAGATCCCTTTCTGCCATACTCCTTCCTAGACAGTCTCCTCCCATTCTGTATGTGTGAAACTGATTGTTCCTACCTAAGTGGAGCACTTTGCATTTGTCCTTATTAAACTTCATCCTGTTTACCTCTGACCATTTCTCCAATTTGTCCAGATCATTTTGAATTATGACCCTATCCTCCAAAGCAGTTGCAATCCCTTCCAGTTTGGTATCATCTGCAAACTTAATAAGCGTACTTTCTATGCCAATATCCAAGTCGTTGATGAAGATATTGAACAACGCCGGTCCCAAAACAGACCCTTGCGGAACCCCACTCGTTATACCTTTCCAGCAGGATTGGGAACCATTTATAACTACTCTCTGAGTACGGTTATCCAGCCAGTTGCGCACCCACCTTATAGTAGTCCCATCTAAGTTGTATTTCCCTAGTTTATTGATAAGAATATCATGCGAGACCGTATCAAATGCCTTACTAAAGTCTAGGTACACCACATCCACCACTTCTCCCTTATCCACAAGACTCGTTATCCTATCAAAGAAAGCTATCAGATTGGTTTGACATGATTTGTTCTTTACAAATCCATGCTGGTTATTCCCTATCACCTTACCACCTTCCAAGTGTTTGCAGATGATTTCCTTAATTACTTGCTCCATTATTTTCCCTGGCACAGAAGTTAAACTAACTGGTCTGTAGTTTCCTGGGTTGTTTTTATTTCCCTTTTTATAGATGGGCACTGTATTTGCCCTTTTCCAGTCTTCTGGAATCTCTCCTGTCTCCCATGATTTACCAAAGATAATAGCTAGAGGCTCAGATACCTCCTCTATTAGCTCCTTGAGTATTCTAGGATGCATTTCATCAGGTCCTGGTGACTTGCAGGCATCTAACTTATCTAAGTGATTTTTAACTTGTTCTTTTTTTATTTTATCTTCTAAACCTTCCCCCTTCCCATTTGCATTCACTATGTTAGGCATTCCCTCAGACTTCTCGGTGAAGACCGAAACAAAGAAGTCATTAAGCATCTCTGCCATTTCCAAGTTTCCTGTTACTGTTTCTTCCTCCTCACTGAGTAGTGGGCCTACCCTGTCCTTGGTCTTCCTCTTGCTTCTAATGTATTGATAAAAAGTTTTCTTGTTTCCCTTTATTCCTGTAGCTAGTTTGAGCTCATTTTGTGCTTTTGCCTTTCTAATCTTGCCCCTGCATTCCCGTTGGTATTACATAGTTGGCATTACATAGTTCTTAAAAGTTTTCAACAACTTCTGACACAGTGTAACTTTGGTATTAAAATATATTAGGAATGACATTTATCTATTCTGTTCAGATTAGTAAAACATTGTTTAGTGGCACCACTGTTCCAAGTGCATTACTTGTGTGACAATCAGGGTCCAGACACAACTTGTCAAAGAGCATTTTTGAAAACTTCTCAAAATAGACATCTCTCCCTCTTATTCTGAGCCTCAAAAATGACACATATGAAGTAAAGATGTGATGATAAAGGTAAATGTAATGTTACACTCTTGTGTGCTCTATTTCTGAGGGTGAATTCAGAGGTTTGGGTCAGGTCAGCATGCAACAGTTTGGATGCTGATACAAAACTCATCATAATTACCCAAACCTCCTCACGATAAAAAATAATCTAGACATTTCAGGATAAAGGTCTTAAGCAAGGTTTTTCTGGCTAAAACATTTTATAATGCCTATAAAGATAAAATTCAAGGTGGGGTAAAAAAAAATATGGATACGGATATGTTATTTTCTCTGAACCAGTTTGCTGGGCCTCAGTAAACTTCTTTTTTCTTCTCCGGGCACTCCCTCACCCCCCAAAAAGGATTCCTGATTGTTTTACTACTTAAGCACACATATGTGACACTCAGACGTGTAGTATACTATGCAAACCTCCAATTGTCATCCGTTGGAGATCCAGGGTGGCTGAAGGATAGTACCACCACCAATGATTTGCTAAAGCAGATATGGCAGAGCTAATACATTTTAAGGGAGATTTCAGCCCTCGCTGGAGCAAGTGCTATAAGAAACTCTTTAAAACATCTTCAATGTTAAATGCCCTAACGTTATAGCCACAACCCAGAGACAATAATTTAAAATGTAATTTGGCCTTCTCCACAAAATGAGTTTGACTCCCTTGCTACAGAAATGAATGCCTCAGCAGTCTTTATTCTTGAGATCAATACAGATTTTTGGGCAGTGGGTTAAGTAATATATTCTGGTCCCCATGGACCATGTGAAAACAAATGTGCAGTGAATGACAGGCAGCATAAACACCTAGATTAACCATAACAGGAAGCTCTGGCATCAATCTTTTCTTTGGAACAGCAATTTTTAAAAATCTAGTTTCCTGTGATTCGAGTGTGAAGGTATTCTAAATAAATTCAAGAAAGTTATATGAAAACACTAGGTGCCTTGCTATCTTAATCATGTAGAATCTCAGTGCACTGATGTATTTTTAATATGTATATCTTAAAGTATGCATGCCTTCTCCCTATCTTCATTTTGTAATCCACATCAAAGCCTTGCCCTAATCACAGGAAGGTAATAAGACCTCTGCATTTGGAACGTCTCTATTTATTGATAAGCCACAGAGCAGCAGCAAATCTCTGTCTATCACTACACCATATCACGTCTACCAAGAGAGTATTTTTCATCTTTTGGATGCTATAAAAGTCTCTTGTGTAGAGCAAAATGCCCTAAAGCCCTTAGACTTCCTTCAGTGATTCATTCATGTGCTAGAGCTTTCCTGTTTGTGAATGAAGAATCAACTGGCAACCATTACTACAGACGTTCTTTACAAGGAAACCAAATTTTTCTGCTGCAGGAAAAGAACAAAGAAGAAAAAAATAATTAAAGCTAGTGGTACAAAGGAGGAATCTCCATAGAAGATATTAGCTCTTTATGCCAACAATTTGAAAAAGAGAAAAGTCACAGAAATTACCCTTTGAATTCAATAAGTCGGTGGACTTCTGGATTACCAATAATGAGCAAAAAGTATTTCCATACCATGCTGTCATGCAGCAATGTATTTATTTATTTTAGTATCTCTATCTTTAACATTGATAATGTTTTTGTTTGGGCTATTTGTTTGTTTTCACATTTCAATTTTTTTTTAAAATACATTTATACTGATAAAAAACCCTCAGTGGATACTGTAAATGTATTTTCCTACCCAAATAGCTCAAAACATTCTATGTCTCATTGTACTAATTCAGCAGTAGAAATGCCAGTTTGTGGGGGCTGAGGTAGTACTTTGGTAAATAATACCAAGTAGTTCAATACAATGGGGGGAATAAGTTAATGCATCTCAGTGCTAAGAACTAGTTCAGATTAAAAAACAATCCTCTCCAAGGTCCCAGTTCAGCAAGATATATAGACATGTGAGAAGTCCCCCTAAATTCATACTTCACTACCTTCGTAAATTGGGGCCTATAAATGTAAATTAGTACTCATCTGGAGGTAGCCACAGAATCTCTATCATAAACTTCTGACTCATCCCTCCTGGAACTTTGCCTCTTGCTCACTACTTCAGTCCACGAGTAAATTATTCGGTGACAATTTGTAGGGAAAAATGTAGACAGTCTGAACACAAACACACACCTTACCCCTGTAAATAATATTCTCTGGGATGGGCATGTAAACAGTACTAAGTGCAAGTATTTAATTAATTACTGCAGAAATTCATGCCAATAAATGTAAATACTGAAACTGAAGTGACAGCTCGAGAGTCAGTGAAATGTTAACAATCCATGCTCTCGATATGCTTTGGTTCCTCTGTATGGAGTAGACACTAAAGCTAACTGGAGAGCAGAAGTTGTGTTACACCAAAAAAAAAAAAAGAGATTTCAAAACATGGTTTAGTTTAGGATCAGAACAAAACCTGAAATTTTTTTTATTCTCTACACAGGAAGAGTCAGGAAACAAGTTTTTTTGGATCTAAATGTTTTGTTTTGATTTTGGCTTTTATAATATATAATACAAAATTTAAAAAATTCCAAATGAAAAGTCATTTCAAAACAAAACATTGAAACATTTGGGTCCAAAAATGTCAAGACAGGACGTTTCAACTTCATGGAACTGTGTTCTTTCCAAACAAAATATTGGCAAAATCAACATAATTTCATGAAGTGTTTCAGTTTTGACAGAACTGCATGTTGTGACAGAAAATGGTTCCGATCTAAGTTTTCCCATCCAGCTAGGCACCCTACTGAGAGAGATTAGACAAATATCGTAGTTCAAAATACCAGTCTATATTTATAGGCTTGAAGAGTAAAATGACTATTCTTCACCAAATCCTCCTGGTTCAGACTTACAGTATGTGGAGTTAATTAATCACACCACTTCAGCTGATGAATGCACTTGGTTAAGGTGATTGATATAAAACTGCAAAACCAACAGGAAAATAAGTTATCAGCCCCTGAAAGGTGGGAGGAGATAATTATTCTTGTGGAAAAAATTCCTTTTAAGAGACTAATTTAACAGGCTGTCTTCCAATTAAAGTCCTTTAGTTATCAATGAATGACATTTTGGCTTAAGGCAGAAGCAAAATGTAGGTGGATTAAGTAATGGTGCTAATAGAGCTGTAGATAAATCTATACAGTGACTTGATGAAGTTTCATAAGCCAAAGCCTTAGCAATGAGACAAGAGATTCTTATTTCAGTAAACCCGATGTGCCACAAAGCTCTCTGACTTTCTGCTGATATGCAGAAATTCATTCTTGGATATCACTTCAGAATTTATGTTCTCCAAAACACTGTTACTACAACTGGGGCTGCAGCTAACACAAAGGCAATCTTGTAGTATTTATAATATACACTATTCAACCCACCAGAAAGGTACTAGTACTGAAAACAATTAACCACAAATGATTACTTGATGCCACATGTCTAATTAGCATTCATCACCTATGCCACATGCAATAAAGAGGCAGGACTTTCCCCTTACAATCTATCTCTGCCGTGAGGGCTTCAAATCACCATCTGGCACGGGTTATGCAAGTGGCAAGAAAATAGTGATAGGAAAAGAAGAGCACTGAGGAGAAAAATCATAGCAATTGGCCAACAGGGAGAACTGACAGGACCAATAAGGAGTTTACTGGGGTTTCTCAGTGAAGACAACACAGCTCAAATGTTGGTCCTGCCATGAGGGCAGGGGGCTGGACTCGATGACCTCTCGAGGTCCCTTCCAGCCCTAGAATCTATGAATCAAAGCTCAGGACTACTAAGACCTCATACAGAACCCATTCAAGTCAATAGAAGGACTCTCATTAACTTCATTACAAGCTGGATCAGACCCTCAGTTTTCAAGTGTATCCCATATGTGATTTTGGCTCACTCCCCCTTACAAAGCTGAAACACTGGGTGAGCAGAAAAAAATCCTGTGAGAAATCACACCCCGGCACAGGCCAGCAGGAAATTCATACTGCTTCAGGAGAAGAGGCCCCCTCAAGCTTCTGTAATATAATATTCAGAAGAATCAGCGTCAACTTTTGTTTTGAGGTGGAAGGTTAGGAATTGGCAACATGTTCCGAACCCCTAAATTGCAGTTAATTGCTTTCTTTTTTTTCCTCCCTGGGCAATTTCGACATCAGTTTTAATTAAGCCACAAGCTTGAAACGTTCCCCCACACACTTCTTTCTTCGCATTTTTTAAACCCACGATGGGGTGTTTTCCAAGATGTAAATTAAAGAACCCTTTAAAAAGAGAGTTAGAAATGAGGAAAACAACCAAGAAAAAATATTTTATGAAGCCATAAAGATCTGTATAACCTCATAGATTGTCACTATAGAAGGTGATATTTCATCTTTATGAAATGTTAACTGCATCAAATATTGATTGCTTCATGGCTAGAATTTTATGGTTAGCTTTATAATAAGTGTAAATGAGTACTTGGTAATGGTCTGGATAACTTTGACGCAGGATGGTGGCAGGGGGAATTGCTAGAAACCTATGTGAACAGAAATAACTCACACATGAAGCGGTCAAACTATCTCTTTGGTAGACTCAAACTGGAGATACATAAAAGACTTTACATATGTATTAAAACAGAATAATGTTATGTTCTACAGCAGAAGCCTGTAATGCAGGTCTGGAAAACTACCTTAATTAATCAGCTAATGGGAAGAGCGCCGACACCCTCTCTGTGCTTTAGGGCACCCACACAGCAGTGAAAAGATTAGGGTCAGAAGAAGCTGGAAGTGTCAGGGGCTCATGAAATTTCTACAATTTATTTGTTTGGGGAAAACTTGTTTGAGAGTTGCAAAATATTTTTGCCTTAACTGAAGTCATTGTTTTTCAGGAGAAATTGTAATTTTAAAACAAAAAGCCCCATTCATCATTGCCCTGGGGTGGTTATGCATCAGCTAGAGAGGTGTAAAAGGGGCTGTGGGCCAGGCACAGGGCCAGTCTCCCAGGAAATGTCTTCAGTAAACAATCCCTACCCTAGGCTCAGAACTGGCTCTTACAACTCTGCCACCATCAGAGCAGCATAGTGAGCATTCTGCAGGTAAGGTGGGGAGAAGGGGGCAAACTGGAGTTGGAGGAGGCATGATCAGCGTAGACCTGTGCTCCAGAAATTTTGCCTCCCTGCAAAGCCTCATAAGGATCATCGAAGCCAAGGAGCAAGTTAAGCCAGGCCCTAGGGCTGCCCCAGTCTGCATCCCAGGCAAAATCAGCTTAAGAGCCTACTATTGCTGGCAGGACATGGAGTCTCCTCCACAATGCTTTCCCCATAGCTCTCTTCGGAGCTGGTGAAACGCCCACTGCCTTGGCACACACTGCAATCCCTCCAGCTATATTTCCCTTTCCACACTGAGGCTGTGGTTCAACAGCAGAGAGGGCATTGCATAGTTCTCTGCTTACGGGTGGATTCCACCCTGAGCTCATAATAACCCTCAGTCCAGCAGAAAAGCAAATCTCCATTGGCATTAACAGGAATAATTTGTTTTTCACCTGGAAGGGAAGGAAAAACAAACCCAATGTTTTTTTAACCGTCTCTCAGCCTATGAGTACTGAATTATATGTGATACAAAACAGAGGCTGAACAACATATCTCCTAACCTTGATTTGAAAGTTAGTGACACCGTATTACTCAAGTCATTCTTAAAACATAAAAAAGCAGCACTGCCTGGTTCATGAGTGTCACTCCCGTTTCCCATGCTGGGTCCATGCTGTATAGACTTAGCTTCAGAACATTGTAATGCATAAGCAAGGCAGTACAACTGTGATCTCTCTTTTGCCTGGTGATCATTCTAAAAGTCAGTCAAAGTAACTCTGCTGTGATGGAACATCACAGGAAATCGGGGAGTGAGGGCTAGGGGCCCACTAGTGCACCCTATTAAAATACTGCGGGTGTAACACTGCACAAGGGAGGAGCGAATATTCGAAAGGATGGTTTGGGGATTCGTTTTCCTGAATTTGTGATGTATGGAATTAATGGGAGTTCGTGCTGACCCCTATGAGCAATTCTTAGTGACTGAGCAATGAAACCAAAACCTACAGCTTCAAGTGGGTTCACTAACTTCCCCCGTCAATATGTCACTAGACTATAATGTTTCTTGTTAGGCAGACAGCTTAAAATGAGAATTGTGGGAGAAATGATTGATGGCCTGAGTTCATACAGCCCCTTCAGTTAAACATATTCCATTCCATTTCAAAATATGTGCATTATGAATTATTGCTTTGCTCTTGGACCTGATGAAAGCAAATCAATGTGAACAATGCAGACCTTTGTAGGGGGAAACACTTTAATCAGGCATCACTGCCCTGTGTCTTTTCCATGTTTTAATGACACAGACCTTTAGATATGTTTTTGTTCTCCATATATGGAGTCAGAGTCTATAGCTTAGAACAACTATTTCTCAGTCTTCTAAGATTGGTGACCCCTGATTCAAAGTCAAAATGTTTGCAACCCCCCTACATTAACTATTAAAGTAAAAATGGTGTATCAGTGAGAACAAAGAGAAGCCTATATAATTTATTTGTATGTGTTTTTTGAGTGGTTCAGAGAGAATAGTTGATTCTGAAGGGTAAGGGTGTGCAGGGAGCAGGGAAGTGAGCTTTTCTTTACTTTAGATCATAACAACATTTTCAACTCCTCGCAACACAGCTAATAGTGTTTCCATGACCCCTCTCTAGGTCATGACCCTCCAGTTGAAAAACAGTGGATTAGAGGATAAACACATATTTTAAAAAAGTCCAAGCAATGCCTGGTTCTTTCAATGACAGGGGTGGCTAATCTGGCCAAATGCCATGCAGAGAGCAACACTGGATACACAAGAGGAAAAACCGACAGAAGTTGTTTGGTTTGTATTGAGAGGAAGAGTGGGGAGAGAAAGGATGTCCTGTGAGCTACACAATCCACGCCAGGGTTTGTGGCATCCTCCCAAAAGCTTGGTTCTCCCAGGGGCACACTAGTGTGCTTCACGCCCACTCTGCAAAAGTCACCGCCTTAAAACACTAAGGTTCCCTGGCATATGGAAAAGAAGTCAGCAGCTCAGTCCCAAATACAGCTCTCAGTCAAAGTGACATCGAGCCCTCACCAACACACCTTGAGGCCAGTGCAAAGGGTTATAGCAATTAGGCTCAATGTGATAACATCCAGCATTCTGCAAATTGTTCTCAATGGAGACATTAAGAAAAGATGCTAATGACTGAGGTCACTGAAATGTAGTGTTTGTTGAAGCTGCACAGAGGCACGAACACTGTGGCTATTCTCCTTTTAACACTCTTTAACATACAGCTCTATTCACCTCCCTTCCATCTCAACTCTGCTCACCTAGCATGGGGGGAAATGACAGTCCCACCAGTCCCTCTCAGGGCAGACAATTTGTCACCATCACCCCACCAGAGCAGGGGCTAGAGAGACTACACAGACCTATTTTATTCCAACTCTCAGCACTCAGTAGCCAGGTAGTGGTGTAGTAATTGGGCCTACCAATTTCACCCTAATTGTGGGTTGAAAGGTAAAAAGTGAGTGAAAGTTCCTAAAATGAGACAATGACTTCTAACAACAACTGTTGATGCGAAAAGGTGCAAAAGAGAGGTAGAAAGACTGAATTAGCCCAAACACAAGGGCCTACTGATAGAACGTAAGGACTTTGTTAAGATCATGACTGGTAAACGAGAAAAGTGGGGGACCAGAAATCAATGGACCAAAACTGATGCATCAGAAATAAAGTCTAATTGGGGATGTGCTATTTCACTCATCACTCCCTTTTGGGGTTATTAAAAAGAAAGGACTTTGTGGAAAAAATTAGTAGAAGAAGATTATATCTGACAGGAGAAGAGTGAGCCTCACCATCATGGCTGCCACCTCCACTGTTGTCCTGGAACTCCAGGATCCACCATGTCACTGTTGGGCCTTTGTCATCCTAATCCTGACCTATCCTGGCTAGAGAAAGAGGGACCCAGATGACATCACAATCTCCACCTCCTCTGCTCCACCCCCCCAATAATCAGCAAGATCACAGAGCTACTCTGGTCCCGGGGCTGTGGTGGGAGAGAGAGGAGCAATTCCAACCCTGGGGCCGGAGGTGTTTTCTCTCTCTCTCTCTCCCCCCACACACCACGGCCTCGGGACCAGAGGAGTTCTGTGGCCCCCTTCTCTTTTGCTATAACGAACCTCTGCCTATAATGACCAACTGGCTCCAGGGTTCAGTATAGTGAGGGTGTACTGTATTTCCTTGTAACATCATATGTTTAACAGGCCCCTCCAAAAGTGGTGAAATTTAAATTCTGCACACAACCCTACCCCAACCCCACATGGGATGCGAGACATTCTCTTACCCCCTCACCTTTTGCCTTCTGTCTAAAATATTGCCTTTGATGGCCTATACTATACATTTTGCAGCACTGTTGTAAGCCTGTGAACCTTAAAGGTAACTAAATTCAAAGCCTGAAATAGCCTGATGATGGTACAAGTTGGCCAGGTCTCAGAGTGGCTGGCAAGACCATGTGCTCTCTCTGCCTGTATTTTTTCCAACAGTGAGGTTACAAGTCAGAGTCAACACTAGAGACAGAAGCTGCATTTCCTACATTTGCTGATCTTTTATCTCCCCTTTTATGTGCATGTCTCTTGTTTATGTTTTTGGATTTTATTAACAGCTCCAGCCCATCTCAACTAACAATTTCTCTTTCCCCCCAAAATGACAGTTATTACCATCTAAAATACTGTCCAATGAGGGATCTGAGCAGTGTTCCCTCTAAAATCTCTCTCCAGCTAAAGAGAAAGGGAACACAGGATGTTGTTAAAATGAAAGCCTTACTTGATACTCTACATTTCAAATGCTTTAACTCTTTTTCCTCTTTTTTCTGTATCTTTAATAAAAGGTTTAAAGGATTCTTAATGGTGTCTTGGTCATGGTCATGGTACTAAGCAGGTGGAGGTCTCTGTATACCAAATCCCAAACCTTGTTTAACACCATTTAATGTTGGACAGTGACTGGGTTATGCTAACAGCTTGGACTCTTTGGGCCCATTTATTCCATCTAAATGAGTGGCTCAGTGCTCCGGGAAACAGGCCTGCTGCCTCCTCTGCCAACCACACCACAGTGTTTGGCTTGGGATTTCTTTGGGGGGGCCCTGGTGGGTTTCTATCACAGAACGAGGGCATGATGGCTTCTCCCTACCCCGCCCCCAGCAGCCATTCCCCTCCCTGCGGCGGCTCCCCCCCACGCGGGCCGGCAGCCTCCCCATGCCCGCGGCGCCCCCTCCCCCCCGCAGCTCCTGGCTCAGCCACAGAGCCGGGAGGGTGGGAGGCAGCCGCGGCCAGCTGTCCCCCCAGCTCCCGGCTCAGCCGCAGAGCCGGGAGGGCAGGAGGCGGCCACGGCCAGCTGCCCCCCCCACGGCTTCTGGCTCAGTTGCGGTGCCAGGAGGATGGGAGGCAGCCGCGGCCAGCCGCCCCCCTGGCTCCCAGTGCCCTAGGCGACTGCCTAGGGTCACCGAGTGGGCACGCCAGCCCTGATGACCTCAGGGCAGCTCTGACTCAGCTTCCAGCCAAGCTACTCTCACCATGTGAAAGCTGGAGATCTGCTCCCCTTCCCAGTCAGCCACCAATCTAGCAAGTTCTCCCCTTTTTAGCTTCACTCTCCAGGCCTGAAACCTACAGAAGGTGTAGCAGGATGGGGCTGACTGAGCCCACAGGCTCTCATTTACCCTTTCCTGGCCAGTGTGGGGTTTGTATACCCTAGCACAGTCCCTCTTATTCATCTTCCTTCTCCACAGTACATATCCACTTCCCTTTAACCTCACAGGTTATGTTTTCCAACCCCTTTATTCTGAACATGAAGTAAAAAAAAAAGAGAGAGATTTACTGAGGTTTTAAAAGTTATGTACTTTGGGCATAGATTTTCATTTCACAGAATGAATCAAACACAAAATCCATAACAATGGCATGAACAAAGGGAATAGGAAAAAAATGTTTTTTTGAAAGTTAACTGCATGGCTGGGCACTCTCTGCACACTTTTCATTTCACTAAATCACAACCGCAGCTCCTCAACTTCATTGACAACATACGTTATTAATAATGAGATTACCACCAGTGTTACTGCTAGTTGCTGTTGTTATTCCATTGGAAACAGTGTTATCATGATATATTGCGTGGTATCTTTCAGTGTCTTGGGAAATCATTTATATCCTAATTGTACTTCAATGTCAGCTGTATCACATTGCACAGTGAAAACTTATCTCTACAGCCTGATGACAGAAGACAAGGTGTTAGTCCTCAGCTAGACTCATTCATAAACTAATTGCCAGGAGGAAATTCAAAGGAGAACAGGTCCATGGATAGTGTTATCACTATGGGCCCAAAAAACAAGATTTTCAAGTTCTTCTGTCTTAATCAACCCAGCATGGGTTGCAAGAGAAAGCTTCCATCTCTGGCATTGATATTCCAAGTACCTTTGCTCAGTAAAACATCATTGGGGTGGCCACTTTATACAGGGTTGTAGGAATAGGATAAGCAGCTGTTTTAATCATCCAGTGACCCAAGTGTTTCAGGCTCTAATATTTAGGTGGGTTTTCTCTATTCACTACTATATTTCTACTTAAAAATGTATGCTATCTACAGTTCACTAGGTTCATTGGTCCAAAGCCCTTGACACTCCCTACAAAAGGCCTTGCCCCCCCATCTCATGATTGGCACTTCTCAGTAACCCATGAACCACATGACAAGTTGACAATGCTGTGCTATTGCATGTGTGCTTGCATTTCCCGCTTTTAACTGCCAAGTTTATTGACCCAGTCCATAAACCAGCTTGCACACTCTGCAGCCAGGAATTAGTTAAACATCCTGTTGCTAGAGGGCAGTATAGTGTTCTAGCTATCCAATATCCTACCAATTTGCCTGTATTAGTCTAATTAACAATCTGGCTTGTTAGCAGTCAGAAACACACAGTCAAGAGAAAAACTTTCATTTCATTCTGCCATAGGTTGCATTTGCAAGTCACACATGCGTGAACCTAAAGATCCATGGCCTGGTTTTGTTCCTAAGTCTGATTTCATCAGACCTGTATTTGTTTTGTCAAACTACTTGTGTTGTATTGTTAAATTAATTTCTTATTTCATTATCATTGTTTATAACATTTAAGTGGTTTGTACTAAGTGGGGGTCATACTTAAGTCTTGATGAGGTGCCTATGAAAATATGGCTACTCTACTGCTTCTATTGGCCTGAAGCTGTTATGGCTAATTAGTTAGGTTTTTGTTAGTCTGAGCAAACGTTCCAGTACTAGAGATGTGTTTAAGATGGGACATAGGTCTGAACCAGCCTAAATGCCGAATTTAGAATCCAGATCCAGACCAAACTTTATTGCTCATGATACTTCCTATAATCAAACTAAATCCTCTGACCTTCAGGAATTCCATATCTGAATTTAACATCTTGAGTTATCCGTACCCAAACCAGATTATATTGCTTACTTCTTTTTGGTGAATGAACCTGAACACTAGAAGAGGGACCCATCTCCGTGTATTAAATATTGATTACTAATAGCAGGGATTCTGGGGAAAATCCCTTTTTCATTTAATAGAAGTGGAAATGGACATAATGTCTATTCTTCCCAATAAAATGATACTTTAAAGTAGCATTACTGGAAAGAGAACTGCTGTGAGGCAGGAAACAAGCCACACCACCTGAGCTTCTAGCAGAAAGAAGATTTCCCTGAAAGAGTTGGTTAATTTAGACTTTAACATTTCATTATGACTGTATATCAATTTTTTTTTATTTAGCACCAATTTGCTTAAGCATGCACTAGGGGGTAACCAAGCCAAAAAGGTTTTTGAGAGATATACTAAATGGTTCAATAATAATTTGAATACTAGCAGAGTGGAGCTGATGGATAGTAAATGAGGGAAGTACTTATTTTGATAGTAGTCTGCTTATTTAAAAAAAATGATGATGTCTGAAATGGAAAAATATATATTTTATTCCCTGGCAAATGACTGCTCTCAATTAGGGTGTCTACTATCCAACATGAGTTTTCCCTCCCCCTGACTAAAATATATCTATATAAGCAGACTGAACTTTCATGGAAAGTATGCACCATTCATAGGAGGACGAATGACCTCTCTGAACTCTAATTTGGGTAGCAGGCCAAGCAGCTCAGCACAGGACTGCCAATTTCTGTGAAGTGTAATTTCAATTCTATACCATAATAAAGAGGCATCAATAGCCCCAGTCCAGCTCCTACTAA
This sequence comes from Chelydra serpentina, assembly GCA_037349315.1. NCBI lineage: Eukaryota > Metazoa > Chordata > Testudines > Chelydridae > Chelydra > Chelydra serpentina. The sequence continues at coordinate 11,232,210 of JBAIAC010000028.1, read as the reverse complement.
AGTCACTGGTAAAACAGGAAAGGATCAGGCCCTACTATGCCAATTACTAAGAATTTACCTATGCCCAGGAATGAGATTGATTCTTTTTCTTTTCTTCCTGGCTTGTAGTAAAATTGTTTTCATTCATAGCTAGTAGTTAGAAAAATGACCAACCAGTGTTGTTTTTCACTTTTTCAATGCTCCAGGTACAGGTGAGTGTAAGCTCATCTAAAGACACATATTTGCTTGTTTGTTTTCAATGAGCACATAACTGTTGTCATATAATTACCATCTGGTGCATTAGCCGAGGAGAAATGCAGTAAGTAGACTTTTCTCTTTTTTGTTTTGATTTGCATCCATTCTTCCTCTTTTTGACATAATATATAGTTTATAGCAAAGGAGTTAAATTAAATAAAGTATTCCTCTTAGAAACTAAAGAGTGAACAACACTCTTACCAATAGCAAAAAACTTCTTTGGGCTTAATCTCAGTCCCTGCACAAGCAAAACTCCCAGGCCTTTAAGATTAGGCATATGCATTTTAAGAGGAAAGATATTTTGAAAATCAATAAATAAGGCTGTCTTTTGCATTTGTTTGAAATTTACAGTGAAGTCTCCTGTAACTTCAATGAACAAATGCTCTTTGCTCTTTAAAGCAGAGAACCAGATCACAACAGTCTTCTTGAGTGGTGTTCAGGATCTTTAGGAATAATAACAAAGAGAGAAGCTAAGCCAGGGATGGGAATACTGCATAGACAGATGCTGTACAGTGTCTTCCACACCACTCCGCTAATATACCCCCCAGCCCAGACAAAAATTACACACCTGCTCTAACCAACAATGTGCCTCTCCTGAGCAGAGACCGCCAATTATTGAGCTGAACTGTGATAGCATTTTCTGTTGCTGATAACTCAACAGTCATACAATAATCACAGCATTTCTTACTCACTGTGCTTAGGCAGGCAGTCAGTCCCTCCCTGGCACTTTAGCAATCGCATGCCATGCAAACTCCTGCAAGTATCACAGAGACATTGCCTTCTCTTATTGGTTCCTGCTTACTCCCTGTAGGGGATAGCACCCCACTCAGGCCTGAAGGGGCTTGAAAACAGCCAAGGAGAGGGCTGTGGCTGGAGCAAGGAGCCCTAGGCTGAGTGGGAAGGCAGGCTCAGCTGGGGCCACTTATAAGCTGGCCCTTATAAGTGGGCAGTGAGCCAAGAGTAAAGAGTCTCTCTCTGCTTTCAGAGAGGGAAGGGCCTGGCTGCAGGGACCCGAGCAGGTACCTAGAGTGGAGCAGGGCTGGGGAAGAGCCTGAGGAGCTGGGGAGCTCTATCCTGAGAAAACCTCAGGCTGTGGCCTAGGCTTAGGCCAACTGGGTATAAGGGTTGCAGGGGGCAGCCCACGGGTAGGCCGAGGCAGCAGGTCCAAACCCAACTTGCCTGTGATGAGTGGCTTATACTGCAGTCTGCCCCAGGGTGCAGGGGCTAGCTGGTGACTGGCAGTAGCCTATGACTGAGGCAAGGTGGGGATAGTGGGTTGGGGGTTCCCCAGAGAGGGGAGACCCAGATCTGTGGGGTACTGCCAGGGGGCAGCACCCCAGAGAAAGGGGTACTGGAATCTGGGAGGGACACGGGGCCAGAGCGGTCAGGTGGATCACCAGCCTGAAGATGGTGCTCCAGCGCTGGAATGAGCTAATTCCCTAGATGACCAGCAGAAGGCGCCGCAGGGGTGAGTCTGGCCTGCTTACACTCCCCCTCTCTCACAGAATTGCCTAAATGCTTAAGAGCATTTTAGGGGGAAGGAGAGATGTCATTTTTGTACAGCATCAGATTCTTCTTTGGAGGGATGTCACCAGCCTTGATGGACTGAAACATAATAAAATATGGGAAATATTATGGTACCTGGTTCCCTCATCAGCTTTCCTTTTTTTAATGGTTCTCTCTCAGTTCCTGGTTGCTTCTGCAAGGCATTGTCTACCCCTCTACATGCACTCTAGCTCTTCTGTACTGTACACTCACTGCTCCTTGAGGGATAGCACTCCTGAATAGCGAGACTATATATCAGCCCAGTTTGACCCTGACACACTCAATTATCTATTTACTAATTCCTTGCCGCATTTTTGTATTTTAGAAAGCCTAGAACTATCACATTATTCCACACTATAAAAATAAAGTGGCCCACTCAGCAGCATTGCACTCAACCCTACTGGCTCTGCCCTGTCCCTTAAAGAAGCAAACAGCAGGGTGATTCAGCAAAGTGGCATTTGTTTCTAAGTCTCCTTTCAGAATGTCAACAATGGAGAGGAGTTTCAACATGGGCAGTCGACTGGGAGAGAGACATCACAGGTGCACTGCCCCAGAGACACACAATCACAAGATGAACTCAAAGAAATTAAAGGAAATTTCATGATGACTGTCTCATTCACAGCTGTGAATTGTATTCAACAGCCTACTGCTTACTTCAATCAGATGAAAGATTCAGGAGGGCACAGCTTCTCTAGTGCCCCAGGGTGTCTCGTTCTATTAGGGGGCTCCAAAGCAGCAGCGGGAGAACTATTGGGAAGGCGACTTCATGGCAATGAAAGTTGCATCAACTAAAGTAAGGAAGAAAAAGGGCATGGACAAAAGTTTACTTAATTAGTGACCATGGGCACAGCTGGGAAGGCTAACCTTGACCCTTCTAAGAACATTTTGATTCACATCTGCCTCAGGGAGACACATCAAGAAAAAAGTGATACGTTTTGCTAGCCACCAAGGGAAGATGCAATGTATTAGCTTTTATACATCTCTCACTCATACACTCTATTCATAAGATAGCCAGGAAATTCCTGAGGTGAGGGCCAGGAAATTCCTGATTTATGTCCGATTCAGCCCCGAGTGGAAATGCCTTCTTTTGCCTAGTGCTTGCCCATGAGGTAGCGGGGTTTACGCCCAAAGAAGAACAATTAGGTATCCAGCACATCATGAAACTCATTTTCACCCATGTCTGGCTTAGGTCACCTAAAGGTGAAAGGCACTGACTACTCCCAAGCTCTTTGGCAATTTTTGGAAAATGAAATCCCAAACCAATGGTGACCCCATTTCAGAGACCAATATTGGCATCAGTGTTGAGATGTAATCTACTAAACCTTCGTCCAGGGTGAAACAAACATCTCAAAACTGGTATTGAGCACTGGCTATCAAATCCAACTTGTTAGACACTGTAACCATCATTTATTAGAGTGCACTCTAATTAAAGCAAATGAAAGAGCAGGACACGGTGACATTGTTAACTCGATGACCCAGAGCCAAATTTATTTAAAACTTCTCTGAAGTTATGGGAGAAAATAAAGAATATGGACATTCTGAATGCCCTGCAGCATAAACTTTGGGATCTTTCTGTGTGTATGAAATTAATTTGGTATTCGCATTAATATCATTGATTATAATTAATCTATTTGGTATTTAAGTGGATTACACTTTACGTATGGTACAGACTTCATGAAAAAATGACATCTATGGTCTCCAAACAAATTAACATCTTGTCACGTTTAATATAGTAGAAGAGCTGCGCACACACCATCATCTCAATTACAGATAGTAGTTGTGACCAGATTTTAAATTCAATGAAATCTGGCCTTACGAGGATATATACAAAGTAGAGCAATGAGACATTCAGCAGGGTCAGTCCTCAAAGGCATTTCAGATTTAAGTTTTGATTTGCAGTTCTAGCATTTGCATCAAAATGAAATAACATTCAATCAACACCACCTTTATAGGGGTCAAAATCTTATAATAACACTAAGTTTTCCATAGATTGTACCCTACACAATAAGTCTACCTCAATTTATTGCATACTGCAGTGAACTTTTAGGAGATTCTTCAGGTTGGTCATTAAACTCTAAACCAGCTGATTTTTACCTGGTTTGGGATTTCATTAAGTAAGTTTTGCAGAGCTCTAATAGACAGCTAAATATGAAACTCTTACCAATTATATAAAATAGGAACAGGAGGAGGAATGGTTACAGCTTGACATCCCAGTTCCAGAATCAGAAATGTGCTTATTTTAGGCTTCCTATATAATTCAGGAGAATGCCAGTTTCAAATCAGCTTTAATGTACTCAATAAGAGCCAGTGTCACATACTTATATTTTGATGCTTTGTGGCACCATGAGATTATCTGAGACAGAATCACGTATGCCTTTTAATTATTTTAAATTTTCACAGCGGTGACTGTGAGTAAAGAAATCTGCAGCATATGCAGCAGCAAATTTGAAGCCTTATGAAATACAAAAAGAAAACTTAACCAGCCTAGGCATTTCTGGTTATGTTCTCTCTACGCTGAGCTGCAGGGGAAGTAGCACACACAGTAATTCAATCTATGGATGGAGAATTCTCCTAATTGGTAGGAGATTAGTTTTGGTCATGATTTTGGGGCATTCTTCTAACACAGTTTGGAGTTCTCCACACCAGGTGGCTAAATTACGTCTAAGCAGTTCTGCTGCACCCATACAACTGATTTTGAAGCACAGCTACATTCTGACTATACATGAGCAAATGTACAAGTGCCACACACATTTTGAAATAATTTTGTAATGCTAATACTGTATCTTTTAAATGTGTTTAAATAAACCTAAAAGTGCATAGATGTCTACAAATCATCAAGAATTATATTTTTCTTCCACATAAAAAAGTAAAAAGACACACACAAAATACCTCTTACCATATCTTTATACTCTGGCTTCAATTTAAACAAAAAGTTAGGAAAATTAGGCCAATAGGCTTTGTAATTAACCCACCCACTATGGATTGCAGGGAGTATCAACAGTGGGTGGTGATTTCACATACCATATGTGTCGCAGTACCTAACTATTCTGAATCTCTTACTATATTAAACACAATGTGAAAAAGAGTAATGGAGTCCCAGCATTAAATTTGAACAGACTTATGGTGCAAACATAAGTTCTGGAGGAGACAATTAAGACAAAACAGTGACTGTCACCTGAGGTTTGCAACGTCACTTCCATCTTTTCTACCCAGTGTCTGTGTCTCTACTCTTTAGGTCTTGTAAATGCACCCATCTCCCTCCTCCTTTCACCATTATCTCTCCCACTTGGTATTCCAATACCACTTTTCCTCTCCAGTTCTTGCATTTTATTCTTCTCTCACCCCGCACCGAATCTGCCGCCTATTGAAAGTGATTGGACTCCTAAGTCCTGAGTGGCACCAGCACAGTACCCTTCAGAAACAGGGACTGTAATCCCTTTCCCCAGGTATCAGTGCTCAGGCAGAGTAGAGCACCAGTAGATCACAAGGTAGGAACCAGAGACAAGAGGAAGCATGAAGTAGCCTGCTTTAGGTAGGAAACGGGGATATGGAATTCCTAACATTCCTTCCACTCCTCCGTTTATGTCACAGCAACAACTGGTTGAACTTAATTGTGAACAATGTGTGTTGTTTATTCATCCCTTTATAAACTAGTAAATCCTTCTCAAACTGTTCTTCTTTGAATATATTCGTTATATGTAGGCTTTTTGCAGATTCATTTTAGATAGAGATAAAGAGATTATTTTGACAAAAAATATTGATTAGTTTTAAGCATTTTTTCTTGTTTTATCAATTTAAATTTTCACAGTTGAGGGAAATTGTGAAGGAGGTCATAAAATAATTGACCACAGATGTTGAAATTCCAGAAGTTAAAGCTTTATAACCTTTAAAACAAATTGCAATCACAAAGTCAAAATATATAAAGTAAACATTCTAAAATCAAACTCTAAGAAGTTCTGATTCAGTATTTCTCTTGCATAGTCTATCTGAATATTTTGAATATTATGGATAGAAATATTTTATCATGGGGGGGGTGCATAGTGACATTTATGTCTGCTGACATTTACCAATAAAAAGCTAGTCCTTTCAATCTTAGTTATTTATAAGTCATTGCCAAATGCCTTAGATCAGGCCTGCACAACATGCGGCCCAGGGGCCGCATGCGGCCCGCGTGGACTCACTGTGCGACCCGTGGTGGGGTGAGTAGGTGGGCTCACTGTGCGGCCCAAAATCTGGGACTGTGTCCATTGGTCCTTTTTGCTGCTTGTCTCTGGGCTGGGGGTTGTCCCAATGCTGCAAAGAGGGTGTTCCCAAAGGAAGGTGCTTGCTTCTAACCCCCGAGGCCGTCAGTATGTCTGCTCTTCTCTAGTCAGCCCACTTGACAAGTTTGATTGTCCTTGGTCTGGTTCCCATCCCCTCTCCAAGGGTTGCAGCTGTCTGGAGGTGCCTGCCTTCCACGCCTTCCTCATTCACACCTCATTTATTTAACAGGGCAATTGAATACAAAGTGGGGGGAAGATCTTATTCTACTTCTAGCAAAAAGACATTTTTCTTTTACCTTAATTATACTATCTTAGGGGCCCGCTATAACATATTACCAAGGTTCAATACAAAGTCATATAAAAGTTATACAAAAATGCATAATGCAGAGATTTATCTACAACTGCACTGATTGACTGTTGTGTGCAGCTATATAGTGACCCCTGGGAGGTGAAGAGGGATGTGATGGTGGGGCCGAGCAGGGAGGAGGCGGGTCCTATTTTATTGCTGTGATCTGGTCACCCTATGCGCGCTGTTTCTTTCCCCCTCTACAGGCTTCCACACCCGAGAGCTGGGGAAGGAGGGGTTGTTTCCACAGGGCGGGCAGCGCTGGGGGGGGGGGGGGTGTTTCCACGGGGCCGGAGGGTTTCGGCCCTCAGCTGTTTTCTTTGGAGTAATATGGCCCTCACCGCTTTATGACTTGTGCAGGCCTGCCTTAGATTAATAGTGTTTTTGAACTACAGAGTTTTGGGTGTGTTTTTTTAATTGTTTGCTTGAGCTCATCTCAATGATTATCATTTATTTGTAGTATTTGTTTGCTTGCCTATGTCACTTGGTATTATTTCTGCTCCCTGACTGAGCACTTTTAATTTAAAAAAATATCATTGTGGATAACTGAGGAGGCTTAATATTAGAGAAGAAGATTGGACAGCACTGGACTGGTATTCTGGAGATCTGGGTTTAATTTCCACCTCTGCTACAGACGCAGTGTGTGACCATGAGCAAGGTACTGAATATCAGTTGTTCATTTGTAAAATGGGGATAATACTTCTTTTCACTCTTTGGTCTGTCTTGTCTGTGAGCTCTTCAGGGCAGGATTTGTCACTTACTATGTATTTGTACAGTGCTTATCACAAAGGGGTCTGATTTTAAGTGGGGCTATGAAGCACTACAGTAATAACAATAATGAACTAACGATGCACTTCTGGTGCAAATTTTCAGACAAATAACCCTTCATGATAGAACATATAAACGTTTAAAAAATATTCAAACTGGCTGTTATCTGAATACCCATGAATAATTAATAATATGACCCCACGAATCCTAGCAAAATGACCTCAGTGCTTTCATTTGTAGGATTTTAACTATTTGACCAGCCCTAGCCACAACTTTAATTTTTCTTAAATGCAGATTTTTGTGTGCTCTGTGCTTTTATCTTTGTTCATGGAAGGTTTTTATTTTGAAATAGAGTGTATGAGTTCCTCTGAAACCATTATAATCTATCACAGCAATCTGCCTTCAGACTTTTACAGGCAGTGGGAGCAGGATCAAGTACCATATTCCCAGAGGCTGGTTGGGTATTGCTTTGTTTTCATATGAAATAGGCTAAGTAGAGATATTAGTATCTGCAGATCACTTGGGCAAGTTGTATAGTGCTGGTCCCATCAATGTCATTATTTGAACCATGCAAAATAATGAGTTGGAAATTTTGAATATTGGAACTTTACCTTTTTTAAAAATGTCAGAGCTTCTGGGGCAGATCCTCAGGTGGCATCACTCAGTATAGCTAAACTAAAGCGAAAGGAGCTACACCTATTTTCAGCAGTGATGAGCTGGCCCTCCATAAGTATGCAGTATTTTCTACAAATTTCTTTGTTTCTGGGAAATTTTTCTCAAAGTTGTGTATAATAGACGAGACTTTTCAGTTGGTCTGCATTGCCTTAGCTATATTGAAGTTGCTGGAGCTATGCTGATTTATACCTGCTAAGTATCTGATCCAACTTCTTTCCCCATTATTTGGACATCTGTGTAAATATTAATGGAGATTTGTGATGCATTTTCAAGACACAACAGGTTGTTTGTTTTTGTCACATGGTATTTATTTGGGGCAGTTGGTAGTCAGTTCCATCCTCTGTAGTCAAACCAGCAGCTCCAGCAATACCCCATACATAGAATCATAGAACATTAGGGTTGGAAGAGACCTCAGGAAGTCATCTAGTCCAAACCCCTGCTCAAAGCAGGACCAACCCCAGCTAAACCATCCCAGCCAGGGCTTTGTCATATCTTATGGTGTTATCACACATGCCCTTCTAATTCAGTGAGGTCAATTTAATTCTCTGAACTGCCTCTCCTTTTGGGGGGAATATATTTTTTCCGGGCTGCTTTCATATGTTTTGGAGACAAAACACTTTCTGCACAGAGTGTCTTATTTTTAGACCTGAAAAAAAACATGACAACTTAATAATATGCTGGGACAGCAGAGACAAAAGCACACTCAAAGTAGTACTGGAAAACAATTTAGTGATTATTTTCCCTTTCAGAGTTACAGCACACATAGGAAGATGCTCGCCTTCTGGAGGCTCCATACTCTTTCTGGTATTTTCCTTGCTCTTTGGTTGAGAATAATCATGGAAAGCAGAGGATCTGCTGTTTTAAAGAGCCACCAAAATTTGAAGCCCTCTGTGTTTATGCAGAACAGTGTGGCAGCACCAGCTTCACTCAGAAATGCACTCTCAAGGTATCTGAACCCTGACCTAGAAGGACCAGCTCTCAGATTCCACCTCCTTTCTCATTCCCACAGCCTCTCGATTGCCTATAAGTATGTCAGGACCTGTTTGTGGGTGGTCTGACCTAGTGGTCAGAGCCCAGAGTAGTGTCGGGGTCAGCAGTCACGTCAAGAGTCAAAGCCAGAGTCAGAACTCATGCTAAGGGTCAAACTCGAGTCAGTACCGGAGCCAGGGCAAAGAAGCAGGGCCTAGAAATAAGGTGTGGTAACAAGAGCAAGAAGCAGGAACTAGGTGAGGAGGGAGGATCTTGGTCTCAGTAGTCTGGTCAGCAGTAGGCCTAGCACCTACTTGTTTAGACAAGGGGGCGGACAGGAACATGAAGCTTTAGACTCAGTGGCATCCAATCAGCAGTCTGCAGCTAGTCACCTGACCATGAGTCAGTGTATGTAGCCTCTCGTGGTGGGGTATTAGCTGTGGTTCCCTCACCTGAGCATCCAATAGACATGGAAAATAAGGCTATTACTCAACAGCCTTAAGGACCTGGGTTTGAAACCTGGGGCACCTGACAAAGAGTGTCAATTGTAGTGTTGTTTTTAGTTATGTAGATAACTGTCCGGTTGGAAATGGACTGGAATCGTGAACTCCTCTCGACAAGGTAAGAAGTCTTAGTGACTGGTTCTAATCTGGCCCGATAGGAGAGCACTATATTCCCAATTCCTTGATCCATTCAGTGCCCTCAATGGACAACCTAAATCTCTAGATGTTAAAGCTGGTCATTGTGAAATATGCAGTAGGTACAATTTACATTCATAGAATCATAGAATATCAGGGTTGGAAGGGACCTTAGTAGGTCATCTAGTCCAACCCCCTGCTCAAAGCAGGACCAATCCCCAATTTTTGCCTCAGATCCCCAAATGGCCCCCTCAAGGATTGAACTCACAACCCTGGGTTTAGCAGGCCAATGCTCAAACCACTGAGCTATCCCTCCCCCCACATTGTTCAGAGCTTTTGAACAATTCACATTGAACAAGAACTCCCAAATTCTGCCCCATCTCCTGGGGCTGCAAAAACGTTTGACAACATAATTATTGCAGTTCAGGAACAGGAAGCAGAGAAAAACTCACTCAGGGAGGCAGTGGCAAGGAGCTTTGGGGGTATGCCAGAGACAGAGCAGTTGCATATACAGGGGTCCACTAGCCTATTTGCTCTCTGTGGTGGGGGCAGACTAACCCAAAGGCCTGATGTGCCAGTAGCAGCTGTAAATCATGGTTTGGGGATTGGGGATCTCAGCAAGATCTTTAGCCCAGCCACTTGACCTCCATGTTGGGGTCACTAGGAGGACATGAAAACTTTCTTTCCTTAAAGGCACAAGCGTGCAAATCCACAGGTACACTATCTAATCACACTGAAACACTATTATCTACCTCAGGGGTTCTCAAACTGTGGTTAAAACCCTAAATTGGGTCACAGCCCCATTTTAATGGGGTCATCGGGGCCAATGTTTGACTTGCTGGGGCCCAGGCTGAAGCCAAAGCCTAAGCCCTGCCGTCCAAGGCTGAAGCTGAAGCCAGAGAGTTTCAGCCTGGGGTGATGTGGTTTCCCCCACCCCCGGTCATATAGTAATTTTTGTTGTCAGAAGAGGGGCGCAGTGCAATGAAGTTTGAGAACCGCTGATCTACCTATACCCTCTTGTGTCCACATTTAGGAAGATTTTATCCTTAATTGTAATTTTTCATGCTTGTGGGATTAACCCCCCCAAAACCCTGTTCTGCCTTTCTATGTGAATTATTATGGGTTAGATGAGGTCCCTGGTGCTATTAATATTTATATTGTAATCATTACTAACAGCAGTTTAGTGGCAATGCACTCTGCTGCTATGTGTGGGATGAGTTTGAGACTCAAGGTCGGTCCTTCATTCCCCGGGCCTGCTGGAGCTGGGAGTGCTGAATTGTGTTGGTTACTCTGCTTAATCTTTTTAATCTCAGCAATGTCCTTGCTATAGAAGTCCACTAACATTGCACACTGTTCTCCACATGGCCTCACTAATGCCTCATAGTTTGTGCAAACCTAACTCCGGTCAGTTTATTCAGTGAATTTTTTTCCACATGCATCCTAGCATATTTTTTCCGCAATAATTATCAAGTGTTTTTACATTTCTCTCACACGTGCATACAACCGTCCCAATCTTTTCCCAAATTTGTATGCAGCACTTTGATTTCCTACAAGCCATGTCTATTGCTTAGTTTAAATTCCAGTATATGTCAATGTGCTCAAAAAAGTAAAAGGCATTTATACGCTCAGCTGCCTACTCTACATTCATCTATTTGTCCCCATTTCTTTTTTAATTTAATGTTGTCAGAAAATTTAGTCACTTTTGAAATCATATACTGCACAAGGTTGCATGTATCCAAAACAGACATGATCTTAGGGTATGTCTACGCTACGAGACTCGATCGATTTTTCTTAAACCGAACTTGTGAAACCGATATTGCAAAGTCGATCGTGCGAATCCACACCAAGGACATTAAATCGAATTTGTGAGTCCACAGTAACAGGGCAAGCGTCGACATTGCCCACTGGAATTCTGGGTGTAGCCCCCAGTGCCTTCTGGGGCCAAAAATGTGTCGAGGGTGGTTATAGGTAAATGTCGTCATTCGACCCACACTCCCGCCCTCCCTACGTGAAAGCGCCGACGGTCAATTAATTCACGCCCTTTTCCGGTGATTGACAGCTCGGATGCCACAGGACAGCGAGCATGGAGCCCTCCGCGATTATCGCTGCTGTTCTGTCCGTTGTCAACACCTTGCGCCTTATCGTCCACCTTTTCCAGAGGCAGATGCTGAGAAATAGGGCGAGGAGGCAACGGAAGCTCCGGGAGGACATGAACTCTGAGAGGGGCACAGACCTCTCGCAAAGCACGGGACCCCGGCCCGTAGACATCATGGTGGCAATGGGGCACGTTGATCCTGTGGAACGGCGATTCTGGGCAAGGGAAACAAGCACTGACTGGTGGGACCGCATAGTGCTGCAGGTCTGGGATGAATCCCAGTGGCTGCGAAACTTTCGGATGCATAAGGGCACTTTCCTGGAACTTTGTGAGTTGCTGTCCCCTGCCCTGAAGCGCAAAGACACCCGGATGCGAGCTGCCCTGACTATCCAGAAGCGAGTGGCCATAGCCCTGTGGAAGCTTGCAACTCCTGACAGCTACCGGTCAGTCGCGAATCAATTTGGAGTGGGCAAGTCTACCGTGGGGGTTGCTGTGATGCAGGTAGCCCATGCAATCGTTGACCTGCTCCTCTCAAAGGTAGTGACCCTTGGAGACGTGCAGGTGATCATAGATGGCTTTTCTGCTATGGGATTCCCAAACTGCGGCGGGGCTATTGATGGGACACACATCCCTATCCTGGGACCGGACCACCAGGGCAGCCAGTACATTAACCGAAAGGGCTATTTTTCTATGGTGCTGCAAGCACTAGTGGACCATAAGGGACGTTTTACCAACATCAATGTCGGATGGCCGGGCAAGGTTCATGATGCTCGTGTTTTCAAAAACTCTGGTCTGTTTAGACGGCTGCAGGAGGGTGTTTATTTCCCGGACCACAAAATAACTGTTGGGGATGTGGAGATGCCTATAGCGATCCTCGGGGACCCAGCCTACCCGCTAATGCCCTGGCTCATGAAGCCATACACGGGAGCCCTGGACACTGAAAAGGAGCTCTTCAACTACCGGCTGAGAAAGTGCAGAATGGTGGTGGAGTGTGCTTTTGGCCGTCTGAAGGGGAGATGGAGAAGCTTACTTACTTGCTCCAATCTCAGCCAAACAAATATCCCCATTGTGATTGCAGCGTGCTGTGTGCTCCACAATCTCTGTGAGAGCAAGGGGGAGATGTTTATGGCAGGGTGGGAGGTTGAGGCAAATCGCCTGGCTGCTGATTACGCACAGCCAGACACCCGGGCGATTAGAAGATCACAGCGGGACGTGCTGCGCATCCGGGAAGCGTGGCCGGCACCGGGAACTGTACGTGCCCGCGAACCGCTCTCCTACCCTTTCCCCCCCTCCGCGTGGCCGGTCCCGGGAACTGTACGTGCCCGCGAACCACTCTCTTTGAACGGCTTGCCTACCCTTTCCCCCCCTCCGCGTGGCCGGTCCCAGGAACTCTCCCTACCTGTGCACCGCTAAGTTTCAATGGTTAGCCTCCCAGCTCCCGCGCCCCCGCGTGGATGGAAACCGCCGGGTGTCATTCTTTAACGGGAAAATGAAGAAGTCACTATACTAAAAAAAAACACTCATTCAAACCAGGGCACCATGACTGATATCACTCTGATGAGGATTACGGAGACAGAGAAAGACCGCATGCTGCGTCAATGCTAGCAAACCCCGGGGCCGTATGCAGCCATGCTATGCAAGGCAATGATACCAGAGTACCTGCAGCTTGCATGGCGCGGGAAAGTATCCTACCATGGAGGAGACATAAGGCCGCTCTCCCTGGGAACCTGATGCAAAAGCTTTCACTGTACCTCCAGGAGAGCTTCACGGAGATCTCCGATGGGGATTTCTCCTCTATCCCCATACATATTGACAGACTTTTCGAGTAGTTGCACTGGAAACGACTCAAAACTGAAGCGCCTATGGCCAATTAAGCAATACAAACACATTGCTAACACACCATGCCTATTCTATTCCAAATAAATGTTTAAAACACTGATCTGCTGATCCTTCGCCTGGTTCCTGGTCAGGGATGCTGCCTTGGGAGGGTTCATAGGGGATCTCAGTGAGGGTGATGAACAGATCCTGGCTGTCGGGGAAATCAGCGGTGAAAGCGCTGTCAACTGCCTCGTCCTCCTCCTTTTCTTCACCATCTGCAAAAACTTCAGACGACGTGGCCGTAGATAAGACCCCGTCGTCGGAGTCCACGGACACTGGTGGGGTAGTGGTGGCAGCACCACCGAGCATAGCATGCAGTGCCTCGTAAAAACGGCATGTGTGTGGCTGCGATCCGGAGCGTCCGTTGGACTCTTTGGTCTTCTGGTACGCCTGTCGCAGTTCCTTGATTTTCACGCGGCACTGCATTGCATCCCGGCTGTATCCTCTCTCCGTCATAGCCTTGGATATTTTTTCATAAATTTTTGCATTCCGTCTTTTGGATCGGAGCTCAGATAGGACGGATTCATCTCCCCACACAGCGATCAGATCCAAGACTTCCCGATCAGTCCATGCTGGAGCCCTCTTTCTATTCTGGGATTTCATGGTAACCTCTGCTGGAGAGCTCTGCATCGTTGCCAGTGCTGCTGAGCTGGCCACGATGTCCAAACAGGAAATGAGATTCAAACTGGCCAGACAGGAAAAGGAATTCAAATTTTCCCGGGGCTTTTCCTGAGTGGCAGGTCAGAGCATCCGAGTATGGATTGCTGTCCTGAGCGTCCACTGAGTGGTGCACTGTGGGATAGCTCCCGGAGCTATTAGCGTCGAATTCCGTCCACAGTAACACGAATTCGACATGGCCATGTCGAATTTAGCGCTACTCCCCTCGCCGGGGAGGAGTACAGAAATCGAATTACAGAGCCATTTATGTCGAAATAAATAGCTTCCTAATGTGGACGGGTGCAGGGTAAAATCGAGTTAACGCTGCTAAATTCAACATAAAGTCCTAGTGTAGACCAGGCCTTAGTGATTGAATGAGACTTTCAGCTGACAGTTTAGAACACGTCCTCCAGGCTTGTTCTTGAGCTACAGAAACCTACAAGATATACATAAGCCCAGCCACTGAATGGAAATCTTTGCTTATTAGTTACCTGTTTTAATATCTGATCACTAGCAGGCATGCATATTACATTTATTGGGAAAACCACATGTTACTCCAGAAGGAAAATGAGTGAATAATTTTAAGCTAAAAACATGCTCTGTGTATTCAGCCTCCTTTTAAGCTCTGGAATGTCCATGAGTATATATTGATTTCCTGAAAGGGATCCATTATTTATATTTATTCAACACTCATGGCGTGTGTGAGGGGGGTATGGATGTTTGAAAATGATTGAGGCATTTTCCTAGAAGAAAAATAGGTTCTGTAAAATGTATTAGTCGGAAGTAGAGTTAAAATAAATTTTGAACATGAGATTCACACCTAGTAATTGTGTGTGTGTGCATGAACCTAAGGGCAAAGGTTAGAACCTTGTTTATCTTATTTAATTGTCTCTGTGCCAGGACTCTGGTGAGGGGTGGAGAGAGGTCTGTCTAGATGTTGTGCTGTGGATACTCAGCCATGTGTAACTGAGCGCTCAAGTACACAAACTTAAACTCAGTCTTCCACAAGCATTCAGACAAACAAAATCTTGAAAGTAGAATGTTCATAAAACAGAATCAAAGGGGAAACAAACTGTGAACAAAGCAAATGCAGTTACATTCAATTGAATCCTTGTAAAAAAAATAATTGTGTGGTATCCACCCAGCTCTATTCCTCCTCTACGTCACAAAAATGTTATTGATATCCTTTGTTTCTTGTGCCACTTTTAAATTTAAGCCCATTTTACTATTTCCTCTTACCGTACAGCACTCCATGCTTTGGTGTTATGTTAAATATTTTGTTATATGATACCATATAAGATTTTTGCCTGACTTCAGATTAGTTATGTGAACTCTTCTATGCCTATATTTGCTGTGCCCAGCAACTCAGTAACCTGGACATGTGTGTTTTGTAATCTTGCCTCTATCAAGGTTTCCAATAGCTTTCCATTCCATAACGGAATTCAAGGCAGTAAGTCTATAGTTCCCTTGATACTTATTTAAAATATGGTGACTGCAATATCAAAATATCCTTTCCATTTCCCTGGCTGCTGCTTCCAGAATTCTGCAATGCAGTTCATTTAAGGCTGCAGTTTCTCAACTTTTAATAAATCACATTGCTTTAATATTTTCTTCAGTGCAATAGTAAAGTCTTTTAACCTTTCAACACTCCACCACCACCCTCTTAGGTTTCCAGGATTCTGTCTCCCACTTTGCAAACAATGAGGTTAAAAAAACCATTCTGATCTGCAGCACTTGATTACATTTGTTAGTAACGCTAAACCCTAGACTCTCATTTCCTTATACATTTCACTTCTGGGGGCCTCCAAAAGATCCATTATTTCCACATTTAACTCCCTTCTCCCACATTCTGTATTAAGCGGACATGCAGTTCCAGCCAAAAATGATATCTCGGTGAGAGTACCCCTGGATCCAAACAATGCAGAGATGATCAGGAGAGAAATTCTAGATATTTCTAGCCCAAGGTGCAAGAGAAAAGGCTCTTAAATAGGGATTTCCTGCATTGCCCTGCAATACTGGTAAACCGAACTATTTCTTTCAATTTAGTTCTCTAAGTCCAGAGAAGTTGTGATCATATCTCACAGGTCCCTGCTTAAATTCATGCCAGTGACACATCTCCCATAAATCCAAACTTAACATTGCTCCCTTGCTTGTTGATTTTTGAATGCAAATTGATTTAAAATATAACATTTATACCAGTACCATAAACAGAGGGCACAGTCCCTGAAAGCAGGGTGGGGACAAAGCTATCTATCCACTACCTTTTCTCTGATGGGGCTGCTCTACCCTACAGCCAGCTGCAATAGCTCTCAAAATGCTGATGCAACAATCAGGGCTTACGTACATGTAGCAGTGGTCCAACTACACTTGCTCCCCTCATTGTGCATTCTACTGTGGGGACTGCCTGGGGAAGGTGATGCTACTGGAGGATCCCCTTATGCCAGGAGAATCATTACATGGTCAATTAGATTATGTTAAGTCTCTTTGCATTCCAGAGTGGTGCAAAACAGAGGTACCAAGGGACAACTTTGGCTCATCAGTTGTTCAGCCTCCATGTAATACATTTCAAGTGTTTTGACACAAAATGGTGAGTTTAAGACTACTCTGAAGATAGAACCTGGTAGTCTTAAAAAAACCTTGGCTTTTTAATAAGTTGCCTCTACCTTAATGTTACTTTAACATAGCCCTCTTGTAGCATGCCCACTTTAATGACTCTTCATGTTTTATGACCTTCAATGATTAAAAATATGGACTGCAGGGGAAAACATTTTTATTAGTATGTCTACCCTTCTCCGTCATTCTGAGCAGAAATATCCCAAGGAAGAAAAAGAAAAGACAGAGGAGGGCTGTGAGGAGAACTCAGAAAAGGGGCAGAAAATACAGTATATAGTTATCCTCCATAACTGGGCAATTTTGCTTACTCATATGCAAACAGCGCATATTACTTCATCACATTTCTATAAATGAGAGACAGAGGCAACTTTTTATTAGAGAAAAATGATTTCTGTGTTCACCTGTCAGATCCTGCTAATTATCATAAACTGAAGGAGGAAGAAAAATATGCTGAGCTAATAAGAGTTGACATGATGTACTGCAATGTTTAACTAGGAACTTGAAAACACAACACACACACATATACACACATTAATCAGGTACCCGAATCAATGATTCTAGGAAGGGTATTTGGTACCCTATAAACATTTTTGATGGATGTAAGTTCCAGTGCAATATTGGGTACCAAAACCTTTATTAAAAATGACTGCCTGTCATTTCATCAGATTTATATTCAGTGTTAAGCATCGCCCATTGCAGTAGGGTGAGGTACTGATGATTAAAAGGAGAATTGAGTGTAAAAATGCATGTAGAATCATAGGAACTGGTAATGGACAATGCCAGTCTAACCATACACCTGCCATGCAGGATTTTTCCCTACAGTATGTGTGTAAAATACTGTGAAAATACTTGGGCAGGTGGGGCTCATTAGCCTTGGAAGGCAGCCCACCTAGGAGAAGGAAAACTCTGGTTTAAAACCTCTGCTGCCTTGTGGCAATACCCACTCATGGGAAAGGCTAAGGGAGTCAACCCTGAAACCCAATCCAGTGTCGGAGTCCCGATGGCGGTCGGACATTGTCCTCAATGTCATTCTGGCAACTCCTGCGACGCCACTGGTGCCAAGTTGTATCGACATTGTCTTTCCCTTGGATCCATCAGTTGCGTGGAGAGGGGGGTTCTGCTGCATGGGCAACAGCTGTTCCTCCATATCACCCTGCCCTGGCTTGCGCCCTGGAGAGGACACTCCAGCTTCACCTCACAGCGTCGATACAACACGGGAAGCAACAGTTTACCGGTTATAAGCCTCCTGCTCAATTGGCATAGAGCTGGCACCAGGGGTTGCTTCCGACGGTGGGAGGGATCACCACGTCTCACTGAACAACTATCACCCGCCTCAAGCTGGGCAGCCCCCAACCAATAAGGTGTTGTCCTGCCACAGTTCACCTGCTTCACTGGGTGCGTGGGGCTTAGTGTACGTGAGTACCCGATAAGTGGACTGCAAACCATGCACCAGGCAACAACAAAAGAAAACCAACATAAGAAACCAGCCCTCAAGTTAGGATGCTGGAATATACGGACCATGACAACTGGCCTATCATAAGACCTTCAGGCAATCAGCGATGTTCGGAAGACTGCAGTCATCAACGATGAGCTAGCACGACTCCAAATCGACATAGTCGCATTGCAGGAGACACAGCTGCCAGACGCTGGGACTCTCAGGGAAGAGAACTATACGTTCTTCTGGCAAGGGAAGAGTGCCGAAGAAATCAGAAAGTGTGGTGTTGGATTTGCCGTAAGAAATTCTTTACTGGGGATGGTGGAACCTGGTCAACAAGGAACTGAAAGACTGTTATCACTCCGACTACACACATCCACTGGACCCGTCAACCTGATCAGCATGTATGCACCAACACTCGACGCCACCAGGGATACCAAGGACGAGTTCTACGACCAGTTAGACACGATCATCAGGAGTATCCCTAAAGAAGAGCACTTGATACTACTGGGTGACTTCAATGCCAGAGTCGGCGCTGACCACGACTTTTGGCCAACCTGTCTTGGAAAGTTTGGCATTGGAGAAATGAATGAGAATGGACAACGACTTCTGGAACTGTGCTCGTACCATGACCTCAGCATCACCAACTCATTCTTCCAGACAAAGCCTCAACACAAAGTGTCCTGGAGACACCCTCGCTCCATGCACTGGCACCAACTCAACCTGATCATCATCAGGCGGTCTGCCTTGAAGTGCGTCCTGCTTACTCGCACCTTCCACAGTGCTGACTGCGACAGTGATCACTCGCTGGTGTGCAGCAAGATGAAGCTACAGCCAAAGAAGATCCACCGCTCTAGGTCAGAGGGCAAACCCCTCATTGATGTGAGCAAGACCACACACCCAGACAAGGCAGAGAAATTTACCCATGAGCTCTCCGAGGTGCTGAACTGCATGCCTCCCGGTGGCTGTGCCAAAGAGACATGGGACCACATCAGAGACGCAGTACACAGCACAGCCATGAAAGTTTTTGGAAAGAAACGAAAAATGAACAATGACTGGTTTGAGGCCAACTCCACCACACTCACTCAAGCCATTGAAGAACGCCACGCTGTTCACCTGGAGTAGAAGCGTTCCCCCAGTCATAGGACTCTACAAGAGTATCGATTTGCCAGGAGCAAAGTACAGAGACTAGCTCGACAGTGTGCAAATGATTACTGGCTCCAGCTCTGCTGGAGCATTCAACTATCTGCTGACACTGGAAACATCAGGGGAATGTATGATGGCATCAAGAAGGCCATGGGACCCACAAAGAAGTGGAGAGTGTCACTAAAGTCTGCAACAGGCGAAAACATCCAGGACAAGAGCAAGCAGATGGATAGATGGGTGGAGCACTACTCTGAAGTGTACTCCAGGCAAAACACCGTCACTGAAGCTGCCCTCAATACCGTGGATGGTTTTCCCGTTGAAACTGAGCTGGACGAGAAGCCCACCATGGAAGAACTGAAGAAAGTCATCGAGAGCTTGTCCACAGGAAAGGCTCCAGGAAAGGATGGCATCCCACCAGAAGTTATCAAGTGCGGCATCAATGTCCTCCTAGAACACCTCCACGACCTCCTCTGTCAGTGCTGGGATGAAGGTGCAGTACCTCAGGATATGAGAGACACCAACATCATGACCCTCTACAAGAACAAGGGTGATAGAAGCGACTGCAACATCTACAGAGGCATATCACTCCTGAGTGTTGTGGGTAAAGTCTTCGCACGCATGATCCTGAACAGACTGCAGAAGCTTGCTGGCAGAGTTTACTCAGAGTCACAGTGCAGGTTCCGAGCAGGGAGATCCACAACCGATATGGTTTTCTCCTTAAGGCAGCTGCAAGAGAAATGCAGAGAACAGCATAAGCCGCTACTCCTTGCCTTCATAGACCTGACCAAAGCTTTCGACTTTGTGAACAGAGATGGGCTCTTCAAGATCCTGGCAAAGATTGGCTGCCCACCGAAGCTGCTGAGCGTGATCCAGTCTTTTCACGACAACATGAAAGGCACAGTACTGTATGATGGCTCGTCCTCCGATGCCTTCGATATCCACAGTGGAGTAAAACAAGGCTGCGTTCTCGCTCCCACACTCTTCGGCATCTTCTTCGCAGCGTTGCTGAAACGTGCCTTTGGAAATTCCACAGAGAGAGTCTATCTCCACACCCGGTCCGATGGGAGACTTTTCAATCTGGCTCTACTAAAGGCCAAAAGCAAGGTACGGGAGGCAACAATAAGAGACATGCTGTTTGCAGACGACGCTGCCCTGGCCACCCACACAGAAATCGATCTCCAGCGTCTGATTGACCGCTTTTCCAGAGCTTGCGAAGAGTTCGGGTTGACAGTCAGTCTTCAGAAGACCAAAGTTATGGCCCAGGATGCGGAACATCCAAGCATTGCCATCAATGATTATGTGCTAGAGGTGGTCAGTCAGTTCACCTACCTCGGATCTACCATCACGGACAACCTCTCACTGGACCCTGAGATCAACCGTAGAATCGGCAAGGCCTTCACAATTTTGGCCAGTTTGTCACAGAGAGTGTGGAACAACAACATGCTGACCATCAACACAAAGGTTGCTGTGTACCGCGCATGTGTGCTAAACACTCTTCTCTACGTCAGCGAAACTTGGACACCCTACGCTTCGCAAGAAAAGAGACTGAATGCCTTCCACATGCGCTGCCTCCGTCGCATACTCGGGATCACTTGGAGTGATCGAATAACGAACAACGAGGTGCTGGAACGTGCCAAGATCTCCAGCATGTTCACTCTCCTCCGTCAACGCCACCTCAGATGGCTTGGCCATCTAAGTCGCATAGAAGATGGACGGATCCCCAAAGACCTGTTGTATGCCGAACTTGCCTCCAGAAATAGAGCTACAGGACGGCCCCACCTTCGCTTCAAGGATGTCTGTAAGAGGGACCTGAAGACTGTTCAAATCAACATCGGGGGGAGGGATAGCTCAGTGGTTTGAACATTGGCCTGCCAAACCCAGGGTTGTGACTTCAATCCTTGAGGGGGCCATTTGGGGATATGGGGCAAAAATTGGGGATTGGTCCTGCTTTGAGCAGGGGGTTGGACTAGATGACCTACTAAGGTCCCTTCCAACCCTGATATTCTATGATTCTATGACATCAACAGCTGGGAAGAGCTCGCCCAGGACAGATGCAGATGGAGACACGCTCTGACTACTGGATTGAAAACTGGTGAAGACAAGCTGTGGCAGCTTGCCGAGGAAAAGCGGGTTCAACGAAAAAGGAAGCAGCAGCTCCAACCCACAGCTGATACCACCTTCAAATGCAGCAAATGCAATCGAGACTGCCACTCTTGTGTGGGGCTCTACAGCCACAACAGACGCTGCACAACCATCAACTAAACATTCCCCATGGGCGCATATCCATCGTCTCTCGAGACTAACAGACGCCAACATGTGTGGTGGCTTTCTTTTTCTGGGGGCGGGGACAGGCGTCGCCTCCCAGCGAGCCTTTGGTAGCTGTCAACATTTTGGATAAGCAGTGGCAAATGTACTTTAGTGTCCATACCTGGCATAAAGGTATTTGAATTCAATACATATGGCTTTTCAGGGGAAGAGAAGGGGCAAGGAAGATGGGATTTAAGATTAGTCAAAGCCTCTCACAGAAAAATAGCAAGAATGAGGATGTCCATCCTGATTACATTAGTAATCCCCACTCCAATACTAGACTAGATGCTGCTTTCCCTATCACCTAGGCACGATTCCTATTTGGCATCAAATTCCTCAGCTTTCCCCACTATTGGTTAGAAGGGTAGCATCCCAGTGCTGAGAGCTACAACTGAGTGAGAGTGAGGATTTGCAGACTCTGTAAGTGGAATAAGCTACATTGGTGTATAATTCACAAGTCAGTATTTGCCAGGGTTACTATACAGTGGTATCTAAGCCCTGGGCTACACTAGAGGGGGGGGGTCGATCTACGATACGCAACTTCAGCTATATGAATAACGTAGCTGAAGTCAGTGTATCGTAATCAACTTACCTGGCCGTGAGGACGGCGGTGAGTCGATCGCTGCCGCTCCCCCGTCGACTCCGCTTCTGCCTTTCACCGAGGTGGATTTCTGGAGTCGACAAGGAGCGTGTTCGGGGATCGATTAAGCGCGTCTAAATGAGACGCGATAAATCGATCCCCGATAAATCGATTGCTACCCGCTGATCCGGCGCGTAGTGAAGACAAGCCCTTATTAGGTCTGGTCTTCACAAACTTAGGTTGACCTAACTATGTCCCTTAGAGGTGAGAAAAAATTCTCACCCCCTGAGAAATGTAGTTAAGCCAGCCTAAGCCATAGAATCATAGAATTGTAGGACTGGAAGAGACCTCGAGAGATCTTCTAGTCCAGTCCCCTGCACTCATGGCAGGACTAAGTATTATCTAGACCATCCCTGACAGGTGTTTGTCTAACCTACTCTTAAAAATCTCCATGATGGAGATTCCACAACCTCCCTAGGTAATTTATTACAGTGCTTAACTACCCTGACAGTTAGGAGGTTTTTCCTGATATCCATCCTAAACCTCCCTTGCTGCAATTTAAGCCCATTGCTTCTTGTCCTATCTTCAGAGGTTAAGGATAATATTTTTTCTCGCTCCTCCTTGTAATAACCTTTTATGTACTTAAAAACTATTAGCATGTCCCCCCTCAGTCTTCTCTTCTCCAGACTAAACAAATCCAATTTTTTCAATCTTCCCTCAGAGGTCATATTTTCTAAACCTTTAATCATTTTTGTTGCTCTTCTCTGGACTTTCTCAAGTTTATCCACATCGTTCCTGAAACGTGGCATGCAGAACTGGACACAATACTCCAGATGAGGCCTAATCAGTGTAGAGTAGAGCAGAAGAATTACTTATTGTGTCTTGTTTACAACACTCCTGCATCCCAGAATGATGTTTGCTTTTTTGGCAACAGTGTTACACTGTTCACTCATATTTAGTTTGTGATCCACTATGACCCCATATCCCTTTCTGTAGTACTGCCTCCTAGGCAGTCATTTCCCATTTTGTATGTATGCAAGTGATTGTTCCTTCCTCAGTGGAGTCCTTTCCATTTGTCCTTATTGAATTTAATCCTATTTACTTCAGACCATTTCTCCAGATTGTCCAGATCATTTTGAATTTTAATCTTTTCTTCCAAAGCACTTGCAACCCCTCCCATCTTGGTAGCATCCACAAACTTCATAAGTGTACTCTCTATGCCGTTATCTAAACCATTGATACAGATATTGAATAGAACTGGACCCAGAACTGATCCCTGTGGGACCCCACTCGTTATGCCCTTCCAGCATGACTGTGAACTACTGACTGTGAAATGTTTTTTTCCAACCAGTTGTGCAACACCCTTATAGTAGCTCCATCTAGGTTATATTTCCCTAGTTTCTTTATGAGACGGTGATGTGAAACAGTATCAAAAGCCTTACTAAAGTCAAGATAAAACACATCTACCACTTTCCCCCATTCACAAGATTTGTTACCCTGAAAAGAAAGCTATTAGGTTGGTCTGACATGATTTGTTCTTAGCAAATCCATGCTGACAGTTACTTATCACCTTATTATCTCTAGGTGTCTGCAAATGGATTGCTTAATTATTTGCTCCATTATCTTTCCAGGTACTGAAGTTAAGCTGACTGGTCTAATTTGCTGGGTTGTCATTATTTCCCTTTTTATAGATTGGCACTCTATTTGCCCTTTTCCAGTCCTCTGGAATCTCACCCGTCTTCCATAACTATTCAAAGATAATCGCTAATGGCTCAGATATTTCTTCAGTCATCTCCTTGAGGATTCTAGAATGTATTTCATCAGGCCCCGGTGACTTGAAGATATCTAACTTGTCTAAATAATTTTTATTGTTATTTCCCTATTTTAGCCTCTGATGAACCCCTAGTTCAAAAAGAAAGGTTCTTCCATTGACCTATCTACTCCCCCTGAAGGGTGTGGATTTACTAAAAGACCCTTTCTGTCACTGTAGCAAATGTCTATACTAAAGCTGTACCTGAAGCTGTACCACTGCAGAGCTTGTAATGTAGACATACTCTAATGTCAGCTGAAGCATCCAGGAAATGGAGGTGTCTCAGATACCACTATATGCTAACTTTTAGCAAATGTTAAAAAGTAAGAACCAACTTCTACTCCACATTTTGCATCAAGGGCCTGACCTGAAGCTCACTGAACAAAATGTACAGAATACTACTGACTTCAATAGGCCTCAGATCAAGCTTGAAATGGGCACCTACACCATCTGGTTTTAACACTTGGATATCCACAGGGCTCTGAAGTGAGCATGTGTACAACAGTTTCTACTTAGCCCTGTCCCTTCCTGCACCCTTGAAACCCCACAGTTACCCAGAATAAAATTGTGGTAGAATTGTTATGGACTTAAATACTGGCTCTGCTCTCCATTCCATATCCACTGCATTTGAGGCTTTACTGCATCTGAGCAAAAGGGAACACAAAGCACTTGATAAGTGACTGAAGGTTGCCAGCATTAGTGGTAACAGAAATCAGAATGCAAATGCATTTGTAACGTCACTGTAGATTGTATTGATGTTTTGAAACTCTCACTCTGGAACACTTTGGCAGCTTGTTATCCCATTTCGCTCATCTGATCGGAATCTGTATGTTCTTTTTTAACTTTAAAATGTTCTCTGTTGTAATTTATTTTTCTATGTGCAACATGTTTCAATGGTATAAACAATTACTATGCCACAGGATTCATCCTGTTAAGTGGATTGAAATCTATCCACCCCTCTCCCCACCTTATTAGCAAAGGGTTATTATTAATTATTCTTATTATCATAATTTATAATGTCAACACTGTATTAGGTCCTTTATTCAATTTGCACCAGCTGTTGACATCCTATTGTTCACTTATACAAATTAACATACAATTGTTATGACTTTGCCATGTAACGGTGTGCTTAAGTAAACTGTAATGTGTTTCCATAGGAGTTTCCCAGCATTCAGACACAGAACTGAATCTCTGGGTTCAGAGAAGAAATGCATTAGGAAAGTTAAGGTAGAAAGAAATGCCGAAATCTAATCAATGCTCACCAACTTTCATATAGAATCTATAGACCGTTACTTCAAATATATTTTACACTGACACTGTAATTGACTTCATTAGTCTCGAAAATTGTCACAGCAAGTCAGACAGGCTGACTGCATGGCTCCTCCGGTTAGAAAATAACATTAGAAAATGCTAATTGCTAAATTAAATTTTGAGATACAATTTATTTCTATATAGTGTATTTTGGTTAAACACACAAAAAGACTTAAGTAGACTGCTAACATAGAAGTTTGGAAAGAATGAAAGCTCACTAACATCTCAAACTGTTACCAACCTAGACTGGGGAAATCAGGACCATTTTATATATGATGAGTTTTTAAGATGAACAATAATAAGGTTCCATAGTCATCAAAATATGGAAATGCAAAAGCTAAACTGATCAAAGCCACATTAACTCAGCCATGTTGCTATATATTTAATGACATCTATTTTATGATAAATATAATTATTTACTAATTGCTTACTTAACATGTACCATAAAACAAACAGCAAGTGCAACATGGCTGAGCAAATATTGCTAGTGGAGCCGCTTTCTTTATTTGTATTCCAGTGGTACCTAGAGAGCCCACTGTTCTCCATACTGTATAAATAGGACACTATCCGTACCGTAATGTTTGCAAGTTTATACAAATTGAGGTCTCAATCCTGCAAACACTGATGCACTTGTCTCAATGGGATTCTTCATGTGCAGAAAGTTATTCACGAGGATAAATGTTTGCAAGATCAGAGCCTTAACATGACGTTAATAAAACACTGGGATCAGGCCCTTTAAAAGCAAGAGATTTCAAATTTCAGATGAAAAAGTATTTTCCATTTCTGTTAGTGAAGGGTTTTTTTGCCATTTCAGTTGACTTTATGTTTTTTGGGATTATTATTTCTGCCGCTAGCCATTTTATCATTTCCCCCAATATAAAACTCACTGAAATATTACCCTTAATTGAAAATGTGTCTTTGAAGCAAACAATTTTTTCTATTACATGCAAGCCTCTTCCTGAATAGCTCTACTACATAAGTATTCCATTGTTACTTTATTAAGCCATGTTGACGCAATGAAATCCTTTTAAGGCTTCACACTAGCTGTGCTATCAGAGATGCCAAAGAAAACTGGCTCCACATCAAATCAGAAATGGGTAAACCTACTGTATATCATTGAATAGCCAGCTGCAAATCACCAGATAAAGATTTGCCATTCACCAGGGTTAAGTCACTAAAGCAACAAATTCACCACAACAAGCAAAAAGCCTCCAGGAGACAATTTGTCACCTGGTTTCTGACATGAGGCAAAAAGCTACATTAGCCAAGTTAAACTTTGATGCTGCAAATGTTGCAAACAGAGGCTGTTTGGAGAGATGTCCTAGACATCTGCTTCTTGTCCCAGCCACAAATGCTGTGACAGCATCACTAATAGTGTTTGGCATTTCTGATAGAAGTCCTAGCCGGAAACTGGTATCCAAAAGAAATCTATAGAGCAGCACTATAAAATGGTTGAATTCCAGATATGGGTGAAGGTTTGGGGAGGGAGATCACTAATCCCGAGTCCTTTCTTACAGAAACGGGTGAAGTAGCAGCTATACAATAAATGGCATCCCAAACTCCATAGATCATGAGAGTTCATTGTAAGAGCCAACTGAATAGACAATTTTCCATCCTTAGGGCCCCCTTTTAATTTAGCAGCAAAGCTGCTGCTGGAGATGTGCTGCCATCAGATGTGTCCCCATGGAACTGCTCAGGAGCATTCACGGAGGTGATCCAGAGGAAGGTTTACAGAGATACAGACAATATTAACTTCCTCTTAGCTTTCCAACCCGCCTGCAGGGGATGACACCGTGTAAAGCTATCAGTCTCCTAGTTCCTCTATAGCCCTGCCATAAAGGACTCCAACTCTGCAGTGTCCCAGTGAAGGGGCATCCACAACCCATGGACGGAAGGGGGTTGGGAAGCACTGCTGTGGAGAGAGCACTTCCCCTTCCATGTTAATGGGGGACCCACCCACAGAGAGTCAACTCTGCACATGAACCTGGATGCAATGCTCCAGCTCAGTTAAGGCTCAGGATGCATTTAGAAAGTAGACTGTAACTGCCACCACACATCTGTGGAACTTCTGCATTGTATAAGGTACATTAGCAATTTGCAATTAATAAAAGAACTAGAAATCCATTAAATAAATAGAAACAATGTAATGTCTTTAAAAAATACCGAGAAGTGGAATAACGATGTGCCACCAATCCAAACCACTCACATTTTGCATGCTTTTTAACATCTGCACATCAATGCTTATCAGCCAAAAATGTCAAAGCACCATGACTCTGACACTATATAGATATTAATTAAGCACCACAACAATCCTGCAAAACAGGTATTAGGTCAATTTCCACTTCCTGTATCCCCATGTGTTCTTCACCAAGTAACAGCAGCAAACACCATTTTTCTGTACATGCTATAGCAGACACTTTACATTTTTTAAGGAATACCGGAGTTAAATTTTTTCCCTTTGCATATTTAAACAACGTCTGAGATTAATCTGATTTTGGAATCCCTCTTTGGAATCCACTTTGCCAGTTGTGTTGAACTTTATATCTGCTACAACACCTATAGAGGCAAGCATTTGGGGTGGAAGTTTTTGTCTGGGAAAAAACTCGAGGTTTTGTTTGCAGGTGATTAGGGTTTTCCCACTGGCACCTTTGTAGGGGAGAATGGTCATTGGTTTGCTACCACTTTCTGTGTCTTTGTTGGATTGCATTTTAATTATATATCAAGGGAACTGCTAGCTTGGGACAGGCACTCTTTTTTGTGTTGGAATCAAAAATAAAGTCAAAGATAGGCCATGTATTAAGTGTTGATAACTGATGGGAATTTGAGTCATTGTATCATTCCATGAGATTTCTAATTAAAATTAACAGAGTGCCACCTTTACTACTACAAGCCATTAATTGCAGTCTGGAATTTTCAACCAGGTCTGTAATGGTATCCCTTCATCTCCCAATAACACTATTAATGCATGTTACTACTTTACATAACAAGTGTAAACAGAGTCTGAATGAGCTCTCCCCTGACATCTAGTGGTGAGCTATGGAAAAGGACTTCAGGAGCTCTTCTCGTTTGCATGGGCACACTCACCCTTCCTACGTACTCAGCATGATGGGATTGCTTGCCCAATTGGTCACTTTTGGCTGGTGTGAGATCCCCAGTCTCCTTGTTATTGGGGGAGGAGTAATAATGGGTTGTTATCCTTGTTGTGTGAATCAAGGGCAGCAGAACTGTACTTGGCATTTCCTCACTGAGGGACTCATCCTCAGCTAAACGGCACTCGCTAGGCCATAGGTTCCAAAGCCCACTGAGTTGAGAGAGGGTGGGGATAGGTACTTGTACCTGGTGGTGTCGGTCTTGCTTATGGGCTCCAAATACCATTTGACCTGTCCTCTCTCCACTGTTTAATAACAGAGCTAATTTAGACTCAATTGAGAGTCTTGTTACACGCTGCAGAGTTGAAATCACTGATACCTAGGTCTAAGTACACCAGATCCTTGCTAGAACACGGGGTTTGGAATCCATGCATGGCACTGTGTTAACGCGGGGACCGAGTTATAGTGGGGACCGCATTACCATGGATTCCAATTAAAGTAATTTAATTTGGGATCCATGGCTGCGACCGTGCTATTACCGAATTCGTGTATGCAGTCGCGCATTCTAGCGAGAGTCCCTGTATTAGACCTGCTTTGGGATAGTGGCTCTGATGCAAGAGACTGCCCAGTGTGCATCAGCAGTGAGGCTCCCCCACTAACAACTGAAATCACTGAGAGCTGTGTTAAGTGGGGGGCCCTGAAGACACCTTGGCATGGCCAGCAGGGCGGCTGGCAGGGAGTGCCAGAGCACAGCCCCACAGAGAGGGGCGGCAAGTGAGTGCCCGAGCAGCAGAGCAAATAAGGTGCCTCCTTACTCCCCCACCCCATCCACCCACAATGGGAGGTGAACTCTGCATATGCATCTCTGGGTCTGCACTGTCCAAGGACAGTGACTGTGAGTGGGGTGCAGAGAAGGGACGGGCATGTTAAAGAGACTTTTGGGTTGCTGGACTTAAGAACCTGAGGGGAAAAGGACACTGCCCAACTTACTTGGTGGTGGGTCTTTTGATCATGGTTTATGTTTATAAACCGTTTACGGTATTTCCCCAAAATTAATGCCACATTATTTCCCTCCTTTTATTAAAAGCTTTTTGCTACACTCAGACTCTGTGCTTGCGAGAGGGGAAGTATTGCCTCTTAGAGGCACCCAGGTGGTGTGTAATTGTTCCAGGTCACTGGATCGGGGCTCAAGCCTGTTTTGTGTTGTATTGTTGAAAAGGAACCCCTAGATACTGAATCCTGGCCCTTGTTGCTGCCAACTCTGACTGGCAGAAGGGTTACACAATGTCTCATCGGATTCAATGTAATCTTTTCTTAGATTTTAATTGCTGAATGGTTGTCTTCTAAATATATAAATTTCAATTTATAGAGTCATTTAAGTACGAGAATGTGGATAAAACTTTTTTTTTACCCCGTGAGTAGAGGAGGTTGGATTTTACTCTCTGAAATGTGACAAAGCAGAGTGTAAAGTTTTGATTAATTGACTAAATTCTTCTATATTTGCTTGTATTGCACACAACTGTGCATTGTCCATGAATATGACACTGAAATAAAAGAACACAAACAAGACGTGTGTTTCTGGCATTTCTAAACTCAAATTACTGCACTATAAATTGCATTAGTAGTGAACAATTTCAACTGAGATACCAGTGCTGTAGAATATCATTGTTTATACTGTCATCTACTAACTGACATCACATAAGGGGTGGCAAGGGATTGGTAATAGGCTAGCAGCAATGATATAGGATTCCAACAGTGCTTTGTAAAATTCTGTAAAAGGATCTGGCTAAATTCAGGTGGGCATGGACAGA
This sequence comes from Chelydra serpentina, assembly GCA_037349315.1. Taxonomy (NCBI): domain Eukaryota; kingdom Metazoa; phylum Chordata; order Testudines; family Chelydridae; genus Chelydra; species Chelydra serpentina. The sequence continues at coordinate 11,202,041 of JBAIAC010000028.1, read as the reverse complement.
ATATATTTAAAGCAGAAGCCAAGGAAGAAGAATTTTGGGGGAGCTTAGGAATAAGCCCTTTACGTTTGTAGGTTTTTAATGAAAATTGTTGCAATGAGATCTCAAGAAGAAAGTGTAAAGGCATCATATTCTGAAATTAAGTACAGCAGGTAGGAAGATCAGGCATGGATTCTCAGCAGAATCACAGTCAAGTGCATTAAAGTATGTTTTGTTTCTTTAAAAACCTGCATACAGTATGTGAAATCATTATTAAATCGATGGATTGTTAACAGTGTTGTAACACTTCTAAAGGCCACTAAAACTCCTCTGGAAGTAGTTTTCTTCAGTCTGAAGTATTTTGTGATTCTACTTATTAATTATTAAACTGTAGCTGAGAATCAAGCCCACTTATTGGCAACAGCCTTGATGTTTCTATGACACTGCCAAAATGCATCAACTAATAATCAGAATGAAAAGGAAAGAGGGGAAAGGTTAGCAGGGAGAGGAAATTGGTTTGAGGATTCAAGTCATAACATTTGACTAAGTTACAATTCCAGGGAGAGCCAATCCAATATATTCTACGCTGTATAAAGTTTGATACAGCCTCTACTTAACCTAAAGTACAGCAACAAGTTACTAGAGTAGAGTAAACCAGTGTCACCGTCTCTGTAAGAGATCACCACTAACATGAAATGCTTGTAGAATGACTTTAGAGCAAGCAGAGCACTAAGCAATTGTCTTGACATTTTGTAATAAGCAGGAACTGCATTCCTTTGACATGGAGAAGAGGTTGTGTCCCTATCACTAGTTTGCATTCCTTTCTGTCTCCATCCTCAAAAAATGACCTCAAGGCTACCACTTTATTAAGTCTGAGATCTGCAGTTGCAATTTGTTTTGCAAATAGTCTCCCTTGTCTAGACCTCAAGGCTCCTGGCTTAAAGGTACAGCATGTTATGGAAAGCAATAGTTGTTTTTTTTCTATTGCTACTCTGCAAAATTTAAAGTTTGTCTTTATTTTATGCCTAAAGCTTCTGGTTAAAAAGAAAAACAGAATAAAAATAACATTAGGTTACAAGATTACATCTAGCACTGAGGGGATGTGTTTTTTTCAGAGAAATAAAATGTGCATTAAAAATGTGAAAATAAAATGCTAAAAACTTAGCAAAGTCTAAAAAATAACTAGGTTTCTTGGGATCCCAGTGAATGGGATTTACACACACACACCCACTACCCCAGGATGAACACCACACAATTTCAGTTTATGCTAACGGCAACAATGCACAGAGAGCAAGGGGAGAACATATCCCAAGATGTGGGTTAAGTGGGATTTGATTATTCTTGTACATAGTCACAGCACCATAGTGGTATCCAATAAAATGGTGATCCTTAAGCCACTGGAATCTTATTGGGGTTCCACTTCTACTAAACATATGCTATCCTTTTACAGCTAGCTAAGGGGGCTGTGAATGATGGTTCACACTTCTCTATCACCATCCCAATCAGCCAATCAAATTATAATAAATGGACTGGTAGAGGATTGAAAATATTTGGAGGTGTTGGTTCCAAGTTGCTAGTCACAGTCAACCCCAGATGTAGTTAAGAGGGGATGGAATGTTTACGTCCCACTGCTGCAAAGAATTATGCACAAGTGTAAGCTTATTTGTGCAAGTAGTCCAATTCATTGGAGCTATACTTGTGACTTAAGTTAGGCACATGAATAGGTCTTTGCAGGATGGAGACCTTTGTGTGGAAACAGCATATATGAACAGTGATGCAGTGAGCAAGGGAACATGAAGAACCATTTATTTAGAACTATGGAGAAGTAGTACTTGAACAAACATCTATGGACTCTTCAAAGCAACCCAACAGGTTTAGCTTCCTCAAACACAAGTCATCCTTTTAAAAAACTGTAGCAACGCTGGTTTTAGTAATGGCCAGATAATGGTTTTCATGTCATTACTACAAGAGATACTGGTTTTAACACAACTTGCTGCCTACCAGCCCTCCATTGTCCTACGGCAGGCCTGCACAACAGGAGGCACGGGGGCCGCATGGGGCCCGCATGGGCTCACTGTGCGGCCCGTGGGGGGGTGAGTAGGTGGGCTCACTGTGCGGCCTGCGGAGGGATAAGTAGGCAAGTGGCGGGGTGGGGCAAGCCAACGGCCGGGTGGGTGGGCTGGTGAAGAGGCCAGTGGCAGGCTGGGGAGTGAGGGTGAGCCAGCGGCAGGGGGCAGGAGCAGCGGCAGAAGGTAAGAGGCCAGCAGCGGGCAGGCAGGTGAGCTGGCGGTGGGGGGAGCTGGCAAGCCGGTGGCTGGGGGGCTGAGGAGGCGAGCCGGGTGGGGTGGGAGATGATGAGCCGAGTGGGCGGGCAGTGGCAGGGCGGCAGGTGAGCCAGTGGCGGGAGGGGCTGAGGAGGTGAGCCGGGGGGGTTGGGCGGATGATGAGCCGAGTGGGCGGGCAGTGGTGGCTAAGGGTGAGGAGGCAAGCGGTGAGTCGGTGGGTGGAGCGGGACAAATCTCCCAGATTCAAAGTCTGAGACTCTGGCCCTTGGTCCTTTTTGCTGCTTGTCTCTGGGCTGGGGGTTGTCCTAATGCTGCAAAGAGGATGTTCCCAAAGGAAGGTGCTTGCTTCTAACCCCCGAGGCCATCCGTATGTCTGCTCTTCTCTAGTCAGCCCACTTGACAAGTTTGATTGGCCTTGGTCTGGTTCCCATCCCCTCTCCAAGGGTTGCAGCTGTCTGGAGGTGCCTGCCTTCCATGCCTTCCTCATTCACACCTCATTCATTCAACAAGGCAATTGATTACAAAGTGGGGGGAAGATCTTATTCTACTTCTAGCAAAAAGACATTTTTCTTTTACCTTAATTATACTACCTTAGGGGCCCGCTATAACATATTACCAAGGTTCAATACAAAGTCATATAAAAGTTATAAATAATGCAGAGAGATTTATCTACAGCTGCACTGACTGACTGTTGTGTACAGTAATATAGTGACCCCTGGGGGAGTGAAAAGGGGTGTGATGGTGGGGCTGAGCAGGGAGGGGGCGGGTCCTATTTTACTTCTGTGATCTGGTCACCCTATGCGCGCTGTTTCTTTCCCCCTCTATAGGCTTCCACACCCCAGCGCTGGGGAAGGAGAGGTTGTTTCTGCAGGGAGGGCAGCGCTGGGGGGGGGTGTTTCTGTGGGCCGGGGGGTTTCGGCCCTCAGCTGTTTTCTTTGGAGTAATATGGCCCTCACCGCTTTACGAGTTGTGCAGGCCTGTCCTACAGCTTCATTTTAAGCACTGTCCTACAATTAAGGTGGCCACTCATGCATTCCTGCAATATGGGGCATTTCAATAATTCCAGGAAAGTCATGGGCCCTGCTGACCGGACCTCACAGGTACTGTGTGTGCAAGGTCATGTTGAAGTGGGCAGAGTGGCACACTCTTAAAAATGGCATCATTTGCACAATAAGGATTGATTTTGTTCCAGTACCAAATGGGGAACAAACCTCTCAAAAAAGAGGACTGCTTGGTTTAATACCGGCTGAATGGCCTCCCTACTTACAACACATGTGAACCCTTCATGTTTAACAATCTGTCCCACCTTGTATTTAACTTTGACGCTCTAATTTCCTCTGCAGATCTGAAGAAGAGCTCACTGAAGCTCAAAAGCTTGTCCCTTTCACCAGCAGAAGTTACTCCCAATAAAAGATATTACCTCACCCACCTTGTGTCTCTCATTATTGCAAGTTGTCATATTTTGGACCATGGGTAGCGCAGACTGAGTTGAGCAGTCATTACTCCCAGTTTCAGTGAAAAAGTACATGGAAAATATACAGTCCCCCACTACTTAGATTGTGCCTGCCATAGAATCTGCCCAACATTTGATCATCATATATGCAATTAGCAAGAAGAGAAAACTAAGTGGAAGTTGGCTTTCTACCTAGCGTTGTAATACATGTGATGAAAATTATGTTGTAAAGGTTCCCAATGAAACATGCTAAACTGAATGGTCCATGTGTGTCACATCAAATGTGACATAACAGATCAGAGTGACTAAACTCAGTTTAACCACAAATAGATGCTTATCCAGATGCTTCATAACCTTTATCAATCTAATGCATTACTGGACATTAACAATATCTTTGGATACTTAGAGGAAACTATGGTTCCTTTCCCAAAGACCTCACAATCTCAGGGGTCAGATGATGATGTGCTGAGAGGCCACAACTCTCATTGACTTAAGTGGTGCAAGGGCCTAGTACTACCCAGTAAAGAAGGATGAATTTGTCACAAAGAGCAGAGTTACATATTCAAAGGGGATGGGACTGGAGGTGGAAATTAGTAAAGTTCCTCAGAAATTCCTTTTGGAGCATAAAATGGTTAGAGAGACCATCACCATGATTTCTGTAACTGGACTTTTCAAATTTCCTGAGTAGAATGAGGAGAACATTGCATAAAATCTATTCATTTCCTATGTAAAAGGGAAATCCTAATGCTACCTGTCCGTCTCTTGTACTGAACAGTGTTAATAGATTATATACCTGTGTGCTGAGCAAACAGATCACTAAATAGTGACTCTGTTAAATGTTCTTCATGATTATAAGAATGCAGTCCGTAACCCTGAGCCACCAAACACCTGGAGCAATTTGACATCGATTATAATTTCTATTAATGTTTATAGAGAAGATCCCAAAAGCTAAATGCTGAGATCAAACAGCTCTTTGATTTAAAGAGGCCATGTTCTACCACAGATAGACATTTAGCCATATGAAAAGCCCCATATCTATAATACTGAGTCTATGCATAAACTCTGAAGTCATCATAAAAAAATCAAAATTTCTTTTGCATTTAGAATTAAAATATCAAGAAGTTGTGAATGGAAGCAAATATCTTCAACTTCAAGAAGCATTTGACTCTTAGGAGCATGTAAACAGTTGGAACTGTGTGGTTGCATTGAATTTCTAAACCTCTCTCTATGACTGAGATGCTTCAATGGAATTAAACAAGTAATGAGGAATACATTAAGAACAAATTCTGCTGGTAGATAATAGCACAGTTCAGTCAATAGTAACAATTCCAGTAAGCTTCCAGGAGCTATTATCCTCATTTCAGCATTTCAGTTGTTGTTTTATCCCCTCTGTAAAGTACAAATTCATGGATGTAGAGTATTTTTTTCCTATCACAGATTTTGCTTGAGTTTAAGTGTTACCACAAGTTAATGGATAATCCCCCCTCTTAGGTATCATAGATCACAAAGTTTGTACCACAGATGGCTCTTCATTGTGATAGAAATGCAGTAATTAGAATTTACATTTCCTGTCTTGATCACATAGTCAGACAAGGTGGGTGAGATAATATCTTTTACTGAACTAACTTCAGTTGGTCAAAGAGCTAAGCTTTCAAGTTTACACTGAGCTCTTCTTCAGGTGACGTCTCATTCAGTTTACTAGTTGGATGTTTTCAGTATAGCTATGCAGTGTCTGCTTCCATGCCCAGCAGTTGGGTGCTACAGGACTCCGTTTTAAAAGGCAAGATACAAAACATCAAATCACTTTTACCAAAGCATGGGGAAATAAAGAGACAGATTTTTGCATGGGTTTTCACATTATAATTACCATGAAGCAAAATCTATATCATTAGTAAAACAAATCTAGTTACTGAAATGTCTTGTGGTAGAATAGAGGCTTGCAATATGTATTCTTGTAACTGGAACTAGCTGTTCTCTTTTGCTTTACCATTCAACATCACAAACTGAAGTAAACTGAACAAATGAATCTTCTGTTCTGACTTCATACAACTGGTTTATCCAGGAGCTAGCCTTCCATCCAGCCCCAGCACTGCCCTCAAAGGACACGACTTTACTCAAGGAAGCAAGGCTTTGGGTGCCAGGCTTGTCACAGAGTTATTGACTTTTTGCCAATAACTTGCATATAACTACCTTTGTTGCAGTGAATGACAAAATACAGCTTCCATTTTTCAAACATTAGCACTTGAATAAGATATCCAAATCCTCCATACCATACAATAGTAAAATAAGCATACAAGAGCCTAAGTACTAATTTGGGCTATTAAACAACTATTATTGGAATACTGAGTTCACAGGAGCAATGGGTTTTAGAACACAAAGTTACATTGAACCAAATATCCCTGAAGTTTGGGGGAGAAGGAGTTGGGGGTGGGGGGCAAAGTGTTTGGATCTTGCACTTTGGTTCAGGCCAATCTCTGCGAACAATAAAGAAGAGGGAAATATAGAAATCCAACAACATTCTACAGAGAGAGACCAAACCACACGGCAGAGTTATATTCCCCAAATCAGATTTACATAGCATTCCATGCTGCTGCTTTAAGTCCCCTTTTTCATGATCCTCATTGAGCTTTTGTTCACTTTAAATACTAAAGAAACTAGCCTGCACATTTATGTTCAGGTGCCTGCCCAGCTTTTCAATCATTTGATTGCATTGTAGTTAGAGAGACAGCCCTGCTGATCCATTCTTTGCAATGGTACCATGAAAGGGTGTCAGCAATAGGGAAAGAGAGGGAAAAGTCTGCACGTTCCCAGCTTTAGAAATGCACCAGAGCTACAACTTTCAACATGAAATGTCCTGAGCTTTCCTGCTACAGCCACCACCCCCTCCAGGAGGATCAGAGCGTTACTTTCAATCTAAGGATCCAGACATTTGTTACCTGAGTGCGTAAGGTTAATTTTAACTGGCAGTGCCCGACCTGAGTGACCAGTGAGAAGAAAAAAGCTCACAGGAATTCTGCCCCTCCCTTCACCCCATGTTGCCTTATTAATACTAATTGTGAGCTACAATAGTTGAGATAGTGCAATTGTACCTGTGCCAGTGCAGGCCTTTCACCTCTTGCCCTCATTTTGAATGTAGTTCTCACTAAAGCATGTCAAAGTGGCCCAGAACTAGTGCTTCTGGGACCTGGGGTTTTAGAAAAATGAGCAATTAGATTTTGTTTTCTTTAAGGAGTGAGCTCAGCTTACTTGCTAGCAGTGCCTCTGGTTAAGTTCCATTCCTTTCATTCACCTCCAAAGATTATTTAAAATAAAACAGGGATGATATTTTTTAAGTGCTCTGACTATAATCTAGGCTCCAACAGAGAGAGTCTTTACAAACACTGATGAGCCACATATTCAAACCTAATATTTTTGTCTGTATTTTTTCTCTTTCACATAGAGCACTGTTTATCATCTATTTATTGTACAAACAAAAGCTTTCTTCACGGGCTCCTCCCCCTGCTGCCTATCAGAGCAGTGACATCATCGTAATGGCAGTGATCATAATCTGTTACCCGGCAACAATTGTGATGACACAGACCAAAGATGAACGGTAATTGCACAGAAAAGGAAATTGTGGATGGGATGGGGAGGAGGTCTTGTTTAGACCCCACAGCAGGGTACTCCCCAGTGAGCACTAATGGAAAGCAGCATAGAGGAAAGAAATATGAAAAGTAAATCAAATTTGTGTTCCAAAGAGATTCTAGTAATTAACCCTGAAGTTGCGAGTACAAATTTCAACCTTCTATTTGAAGTGATTTACTCAAAATATGTATTAAATTGTATTATTTTCCTATCAATGTACATAGTAACAATCTACTGTTACATCTTAATAAGCATAATTATCATGGAATCATAGACAAGATCTGAAAGCTAAGCTCTTAGGGGCTGGCTAGGTCTCTGTTATGTGTCTTTCATTAACTGGCACAGTGGGCTCTAATCCCTGACTGGGGCTACCATGATACAACACATACATTCATAGAAAGAGCCAAATCCTGCCCTGGGGGTGTGACAGAGGAAGTAGGAAGCTTCTTCCCTCCCTCCTCCAAACGCTGCCAATCAGCAGCACAGCACTGAGGAGCACCTCAACAAAGCTCCTCACCTACCTGCTGACCACCATGACCATAAAGGGATATGATTAGGTTCTCCATCACCGCACTGTCTAATCAGCACAAGTTCTATAGTCAACAGAACATGTTAACCAGGCTGCACACTGCACTTTTTCACTATAGAAGCTGTTCAACAGCATGTGCCCCCAGACCACTTAGAGTCATTCTGCTTTGCACGAACAAGATGGACCATGGACCATAAGCATAGCGGTTACTGTCTGCCCCTTATGCCCCTTCCGCAAGTGAGGACAAGATTTCACCCACGCTCTACTGTGAAAATAAATCTGCAAATATAACACAGCAAGCCAGAAATTCAGCCAGTAATTACATGAAGATCAAAACGTGCTTTTACGCCAATGGTGGTTTGTCTGCTGTTTCTCCCCACCCCAGTTTGCAGCAAAGCTAATAGCAAAAGGTTTGTGTTTGTCTGTCTTAGCAGGCAAATCAGGGATGATTGGTTTTGGGGAAGATTTCACAGAGGGCATCCATAAATGACTATGGCAGCCCAAGGGTTAAGGAAGCCTTGTGCGTTACCTTGGTACAGTACCTTAAACCTGACAACCTATATTCAAAGGTATCATTAGTTTTGAAGAGTGCATGTACCTTTAAGTATTTACTTTGTCTCCATGTATTAATTATACATTTTGCATTGATTCTACAGCTTTTATCTTTGTAACTGAGACCTTTGCAACTGTGATTATAAAGGCAGCACAACAGCTTCTAAGTTTTCTGGCACTAAGTACCATTAAAAGCCATTTTATGGCTCTCCAGTCATTAGAACCTTGGTATCACTGGGGCACAGAACAGAACTCTTTACCTACTACCTGGGGATAAGTGCTGCCATTATGTTGGAGATTAATGGAGTAGGCAAAGAGGCCAAGCACAACATGGTCTTGTGTTATATTTGACCTTGTGATCATTTAGCACTGGACTGGGAGCAGAGCACAGCTGTCAACGTTTTCTTTCCATACACACAGAAAAAGCAGACAAGCTAAAGCTATACCCTCTTCCTCAAGCGAGAGAGATTTTTGGAAGTAGATTTAAAAAGTTAGGAAAGGTGAACAAACTAGAGAAAAAAATACTTCTCAGCATGAGAGAAGTTAGTTCTGCATAGAGAAATGAAAATGTACATAATAATAATATGATACCGAGAGTTTTATTCAACATAGTGTTTTCTCAAATTAGTTGTTTTGGCACAACTTTACAGAACTATTCATCAGAGGTTGTAGTGACAGATGAAAATGATATGAACACAAGGGCAGCATTTCTCTTAAAGTCAGTGTGCTCTGAATGTAAGGTGTCCTGACTGTGCAGGTTCTATAACACAGTGAGAAGGAAATGGGACTGGATCACCTGGATCGATCGGACTTCAGCTGTCGTTAAGACTGCGCCGATCACAACACATCTGCCATTCTTCTCACACTCTTGCCTTTCTTCTCCACGTTCGTCCGAAACGTTTAACGATGTCATCTTCCAATCTTCTTGAAGGCCGACCGGGGGGTCTTTTCTGTTCTTGCGGGTACCACTCAGCAATGATTGCGGTCCACCTGTTATCCGTGAGCCGTGCTATGTGGCCCGCCCATCACATCTTGTTATGTCTGCTTTCCACGACAATATCTTTCACACCGCTGCGTTCTCTGATGATTTCATTTGGTATATGATCCAGAAGGGAGATTCCCAACATAGCTCGTTCCATTGCCCTTTCAGCTACCAACAGCCGTTGCTCTTCTGTCTTCATCAGTGCCCACGTTTCACTGCCATACAGCATGGCTGGCAGCACTGCTGAATTGAAAATATTTTTACGTGTGGTCTTGTCAATTTTTCCTTTGAGGACGTCCTTGATGGAAATAAACGCACACCATCCTGCCCGAATCCTTCGCGAGAGTTCTCCATTCAGGTCTTATTAAAAATATGTATTTTTGTTTATTTCTTATATTGTGCCATAGCTTAGTTCAGTGCTTTACAGACCCAATGCCTAGACACAAGGAGCTTGCAACCTCAACCAAATGGACAGGATTCAACAATGAAGGCACAAGAGTGGGAGCAGACCAAGGGACTTAGATGCCCCATATTTCAACTGTAATAATTTGGGACCCATTACTACAAGTCTCTCAGCATGCCTGACTGCCACTGAAATGCATTGCAGGAGATACTCAGGATTTTGCAGGAGTTGGGGCCCTGGGAATGGAAAGCCTGGAGAGAAAGAAAGTGGGTTTTAAGGAGAAATTTGATGGATGGGAGTAAAGAGGCTTGGCAATAGGAAAAGGGAGGTTATGCTAAATCAAAGGGACAGCGTCAAAACAAACAAGAGGTAGAGCCTGAGAAATGGACAAAAGTTGGAAAAGGTTCAGGAGGATTAGGCAGGACACAGGCAGGGCCGGTGCAAGGAATTTTTGCGACCTAGGCAAAACTTCCTTGCACCAGCCCTGCGCCCCCCCCCCCCCAGCTAGTCTCCCCACGGTGGCTCCCCCCCAGCGGGATGGCAGCCTCCCTCCCCGCCCACAGCGTCCCCCCTCAGCCGCGGAGCTGGGAAGGTGGGCCGCAGCCACGGCCAGGCACCCCCGGGGGAGCACGGGAGGCAGCCGCGGCCAGGCGCCCCCCCCGGGGAGCGCGGGAGGCAGCCGTGGCCAGGCGCCCCCCCGGGGAGCGCGGGAGGCAGCCGTGGCCAGGCGCCCCCCCGGGGAGCGCGGGAGGCAGCTGTGGCCAGGCGCCCCCCCGGGGAGCGCGGGAGGCAGCCGCGGCCAGGCGCCCCCCGGGGAGCGCGGGAGGCAGCCGTGGCCAGGCGCCCCCTGGGGAGCGCGGGAGGCAGCTGTGGCTAGGCGCCCCCCCGGGGAGCGCAGGAGGCAGCCGCAGCCAGGCGCCCCCTGGGGAGCACGGGAGGCAGCCGCGGCCAGGCGCCCCCTGGGGAGCGCGGGAGGCAGCCGTGGCCAGGCGCCCCCTGGGGAGCGCGGAAGGCAGCCGTGGCCAAGCGCCCCCCCCCCCCCCCCGGGGAGCGTGGGAGGAAGCTGCGGCCAGGCACCCCCCGGCTCCCGGCGCCCTAGGCAACCGCCTAGGGTCGCCTAGTGAGCACGCCGGCCCTGGGCACAGGTTTCTATATACAGCGTGAGAGAGAGCTAGGCACGTTCTGCAGTCCTTTCTTAGTCTTTACTCAGGCAAAACTCCCATTGAGTTCAGATTCATGTACCCAAGTAGATCTAAGTAAAGGAAATTGGATTTGGGCCCTTAGAAATGCTAAATATTGCAAATATATGACATACCTATTACTTTATCAATTTTACTTTTGAAGTGAGCTATGCAAATTTGTAGAGATGATAGCATTTGAAGAGCAACTGGGGGAGGGGAAGAGAAAACTATGATTTAATATCACTCTGAAGGTTTTTACTGCAGCAGAAATGATCAGTATTTATAATCAAGCAGAAGCATATTTTAAATTTCTACTTGGTATCTTTTTCAAAATGTACAGTGTAAGTGTTATTTGGAAAGAAGGACTGATGCTAGCAATAGCTTGGATATACCGTCCCAGATCCTCTGTTGTGGAGCAGATCCTTTATACCACACCACCTATTTATTCTAGCTGGAGACTTATTGTCTCTCGCCGCAGATGGATCACCCAGTGCATGAGGGATTCTTTACTGCTGTAGAGATAGTGCATAGGGTACTATTGCCTCTTATTTAGAGTTGGTGCAGGGGGTGTTGCCAGAGTAAAGGGGACATGGTCAGGAAATGCCTCCATCAATCCCTGGCTATGGTTCCAGCTCCTTCAGATTGGTAGCAGCCAGAGGAAGTTAAAGCAGATTGAGGGATGCTCTAACTTATAGCAGGGTGCCATACCAACACAAAGCAGCTTTAGAATTGGGATAACTCACTGGGAACTTTATACCACCTTTGCTCTGCCCCCACACCATCTTCCCTCCTCTGTGTGAACTCAGTCAGACAACAGCATCAGCTTCACACCATAAGGACAATGTCTATTGCTTGAATTAGAAAACAAACTTGATGGGAAATAATTCCAAGCAGCACATTAGAACTCTTGGTGTTACAAGAAGGCAGAAACCCATCCCCAGCAGGTTCAGCTGCCTTTGGAGTAGCACAGAATATGAGGCTGGAGTGTAACATAGAGCCTGCTGCAAATGACAGGCTAAGATTTAATCCCTAGCACTGCTGACCAGTCTAGGAATTGCCTATTATTTACTGTGGCTTTCTCCATCTCGTCTGCTAGACAGCGGAATGCACTTCAGAGTCCGTCTCCCCAGGGGAGGGAGAATTAAGCACCTTGCCTAGCAAGGACATGCTTCTGGATTAATGGTCAATGGTGAGAGGGTTTTCTCAGGCTGTAGCCAGACTCCAGCCAGCCAACATGTCTGGTTATTTTCTTGAACAAAGACTGCTCTGAGTGGGCAATAAAATCTTTCGTGCTAAAGTGAAATGGTAATTCTCAGACTAAGGAAATAAGCAGTCTAGCAAGAAACAATGAGGAAGAAAATTCTCTGTGTTGTTTAAGAAGAATGAGCTTTAGAATAATATAAGTGAGAACTGAGGACAAAGGAATTCTTTTTTATATTTTATATAATATAAATGTAGTCTCCAAAGAGAAACCTTACCAGATACTGAGTTTTAAGATCATTTTTGGCATTTCTTTTTCCCCACTGTGATCACCGGCAGCACAATAATAATAATAATAAATAATAAATTGCACATACAGTATTGTATTCCATCACAGTTTTTGAAGCACTTTAAAAACATTATTTAAATAAGCCTCAGATCCCCTTTTGGGGTAGGGAAGAAACATTACCCCTTTTTGAAAAATGGGAAAACTGAAGGATGTTAAGGCCACACAGGAGTTGAGACTAAATTATTCAAAAGTGTGCACTATTTAACTGTGTACCCCCGACTTGAGCTGCCTAGGGGCCTGATTTTCAGAGGTGCTGAGCACCTGCAGCTTCCAGTGATTCCATTGTCTTCCAATCTGTCCACCTGAAAAATTGAGGTACCCCTAAATTAGATGGCACTTTTGAAAATTTCAACCCAAATAACTTGCCAAAGGTCACACTGGAAGTCTGTGGCAGACCTGGGAATATACTTTAGGTGTTCAGCATACTCAACACCATAGTGATGAGTATGGTATAAATGTGTAGATAAATAGAATACAAATATCCTGATTTCTCATTTTGTGCCTTAGCTACAGAAGCATGTGTAATTAAGTCATTTTCTGTTCTTTTTCTTACAAATCTGTCACACAAATGAAAAACTGACTGAGAAATTCCCTGTCTCTCACATTCTAATAGGATCACTTATTAGATCATCTAATCCATGATAGTTTCCTACCAGAAGACATATCAGAAATGAAATGGATACCACATGTGATCTTAGCCAAAAGGCCAAGAAAGGCAATAACCTCATTCCCTGCCCTCAATTTGCCCACATAGATTGGAAAGTTCTGTGAAGGAAAGGTTGGATGTAATTGGCAAAGCATTAGTCCTTCTAATCTTCTAGTACAGTCATTGAATTACAATAATCTGATTCTCCTCAGATGCCAGTCATGTGTATGTCTCCAAATTATCCAACTTGAGAGGAAAGCAAAACACAGAGGACCCAATCCTAAACTGGTATAAATCACTGAAGTTATACTGATTTACACCAGCTGAAGAATTAGCCAAGTATGAACCATTGTAACTAACCTTGCATAAAATGTTCTCATGACACCACTGAAAATAAACTGCAAGCCCAAGTACTTTTACCCTCAAAAGTCAGCTACAAAAAATATCTCCCACGACACAAGGAAAAAAAACCCCAAACACATCAGTTATCTCCCTGTGTTCAAAGTTTGTCATCTTAACAGTTTTTTTCTTCTTTTCTATAGTGTGCTTTGGGGGGATTGCCAGGAAAGGGATACAGTATGGCATGACTGTCTCACTCATCAGAATAAATTAGTTGCTTTGTTTTAGAACTAATCATAAATGAACCACCAGATGTTGGCATCTTTTGTGTGGAAAAAAAAGACTCCTGTAAAGTAGAATAAATAATTTCACATTCTTTTGGGACTCGTTTAAAACTTGCAAAAGGGTAAATGATGCCTTTGAATAATCAAGGACATTTTTGTTACCATTTTATCACTAATTTTGAGATAATTTAACCAAAATGGTTAAGGAGATTTTTATTCATCTCAAATCGCAGTTTGAGGCCTCTGGACAAACTACTATCTTCTATGGAATCATATCTCAGAGGAACTGGAAGCTTTGATTTCATTGTGGTTAAGGAAGCCAACAATGTATTTCACCAAAGTGGTGGTGGTGGTTGGAGGAGGGGCTGGGTTGTTGTTTTTTGTTTTGTTTTCCGGAGCCAAGATATTTTATATTGCTAGTTTTATGTAAAACAATAAATGGTTTACTATGTTCATTTTATTACCAAGGGCTGCTTTCAAGCATTATGGGGAGAACAGTAACAAAATTAATGCTATTTGTAAGGAGGACTTCATTTCTCTGTCATTATTTTGGCAATTACTACATTGGTGAGCTAGCTGAACAGAAAATTGTCAGATAAAGATGTAGATAAAGCCACTGTAACTAAATTGGTAAAAAGCACCAGAATAGTAAATGCTTAAGAAATCAGCAAGCTTTTTAGACAGAGAAACAAAAAAATGTTAATCTTTGTTCCTAACAGTACAGCCCCACTTTTTGGGTTCACCTAAGCTGCTTTTGGTGTAGAGAATGAGGGGAGGGAAGGAGAAGCTGTAAGCCACCTTTGTACTCTCTCAATTCCTAGGATTTGCAAGAGAGAGAGAGAGCCATTTCTTTAGTGTAAGTTAGAGCAGCCACAATGTTGCTCTAACCTACACTGACTGATTATTGCCTGAAGGGCCTGTTACATCAATCAGATGTTGCTGGACCACAACGGTGTTTCAGCCATACCTGCTCCTCTCCTTTGTGAGGGTAAAGTGGTAGGAAAGGAAGGTGTAGATTTATCCCGGCTCTGTGCCTGCTAGGCATTCCCCCATCCTGCCTGTTAGGGACATTTTGTTATCAGGATTGTTTGTCATTTAACATTTATATTTCAGTAGTGCCTCTGTGTTTCCAGAGTATTGAAAAGGAGCCATTTTATACATCAGGATCTTGCCCTAAATACGTCCATCACCTCTTTCTTAAAATGTGTTGTAGGGCATTCAATGGTTGTTTTTCCCAGTCCTTTGAAATGTACTAACTGGAAATTGGGTGTAGTGCCTTTAAATTCTTTTTTACAACACTCCTGCTGGGCATACACCCATGTGGTTATGTAAGACTTGGATCTCTGACTTCACCGGCACTCAGCAGTCTCACAAAGGCTCTTTGTAACTATTAAATTTGCATATATCTGATATTGTACTGACTATGTAGATGGTGTCTCTAGATTTGCATGTTTGTCCCAGGTTCAGCACAGTTGTTGATTCTATGTCTGTAAATTAGTTTACTTAGCTTCAAATATTCTGTTTTAATGCAAATGTCAGAAAATCTTTTTTTTTCCCCCTAGACACATAGGCATTGTTTAGAATTGTCCTTGTAGATACAAGAGCAGAAGCATATTTGGTCCTAGGCAAGGGCTGGATAATTCTACTATCTAAGATGATGTGCACCATCTTGATGATATTGACCATGAATGTCCATAGTTAATGTGAAGTAATTCCCTTGGTACCCCAACTATGCTCCACAGAAAGCACCGAGGACAAAATAGTCTGTATAATTCATTACTTTAGGAATGAAAGGTAGAACAAAAAGCCTTGGGTTATATTTTATGAGCTTTGGGGAGAGGGAGTTAGTTTGCTTTTTTGGTGTCACGATAAATGTTCTTCTGTGATACTTTAGATGAAATATACTGGAGAGCATTTTTTCAAAACCAGAAACACATCATGTATTCAGCATGGCATGTGGCTTTCTCAGATCTATGTCTGTACAAACAGAAGGCCTTTTCCTTAGTGGCAATGGAGCATGAACCCCAAGAGGCGGAAGAGCACTGAAATAACTGTGGCTTGTCAGACTGGATGGTCTCAGGCTCAGTTTAACCCACAGTCACTCCTCTGGTGGCTACTTTTTCAAAGTCTAGCCGGAATGTTAGAGTCAGTCATTTCTGCAGACTGGCTAAGTGAAAACAAGGAGGGTGGGAATATAAGGGGGGAAAATCAAACCCTTAAATAAGGTAAGGTGTTGAATACTTGAGAATCCGGTGCTGAAGACAGACATTGCAATTACATTACAATTGGGTGTGTTTATACCTTCTCCATCACTCTGGAACCCGGGCACACATTACATGATTTGAGATCCATTAACATTCCCAAATGTAGAGAGCAGTGCCACAACTTTAATGAGCAAATGATAGAGAAAACCTACCTTGGGACTCCAGAGCTGGTGGCAGAAACCTAGACAAAATTATTATTCTTGTAATGTACTCTGTTGTAATAGTGGCCAAGTTTAGGTTTAGGAGTATTTCTGTCATCAGGAAATTCCAGAGTCAGAGGATGGCTACAGAAAATGACCTACCTCTGGTTTCTGTGAAATTCACCCTTTGAGGACACAGTTTAAACAGTGAGCACAGTATCTCACTCATCTAGTGGTGGACATAGCTGGCCTATGTTAACAAGTTCTTATTGTTGCTCCCCCTGCCCTTCTTCCTACACTTTCTTATAATCACCATTGCAACCTGTTTAAAATTAAATTATTACTTTTGGGGAGCAAGGACTGTTCTTTCAGTCTGTGACTTCCATCACAACGACCCTTACATCTATTGATGTCAGCAAAATTACACATATGCCTGAGTGTTAGTACCATTATACAAGGTATTGGTGAGACCTCATTTGGAATACTGTGTGCAGTTCTGGTCTCCCATGTTTAAGAAGGATGAATTCAAACTGGAACCGGTACAAAGAAGGGCCACTAGGATGATCCGAGGAATGGAAAACCTGTCATATGAAAGGAGACTCAAGGAGCTTGGTTTGTTTACCTTAACCAAAAGAAGGCTGAGGGGAGTTATGATTGCTCTCTTTAAATATATCAGAGGGATAAAATACCAGGGAGGGAGAGGAATTATTTAAGCTCAGTACCAATGTGGACACAAGAACAAATGGATATGAACTGGCCCTCAGGAAGCTTAGACTTGAAATTAGACAAAGGTTTCTAACCATCAGAGGAGTGAAGTTCTGGAACAGCCTTCCAAGGGAAGCAGTGGGGGCAAAAGACCTATCTGGCTTCAAGATTAAGCTAGATAAGTTTATGGAGATAGCATCTGGTTTGATGGGATAGCATGATCTTAGTCAAAGGTCAATTAATTGCCATCAGTAGTAAATAGGACCAATGGTTAATGATGGGATGTAAGAAGTTACTACAGAGAACTTTTTCCTGGGTGTCTGGCTGGTGAGTCTTGCCCACATGCTCAGGGTTCAGCTGATCGCCATATTTGGGGTCAGGAAGGAATTTTCCTCCAGGGTAGATTGGCAGAGGCCCTGGAGGTTTTTCACCTTCCTCTGCAGCATGGGGCATGGGTCACTTACCAGAGGATTCTCTGCATCTTGAAGTCTTTAAACCATGATTTGAGGACTTCAATAGCTGAGACATAGGTGAGAGTATTATTCCAGGAGTGGGTGGGTGAGATTCTGTGGCCTGCATTGTGCAGGAGGTCAGACTACATGATCATAATGGTCCCTTCTTACCTTAAAGTCTATGAGTCTATGAGTTTGAAGAAGTGGGACTTAAGTCTGTATAGTACTTAGTACAATGGAAGCATCAGATGCCATCTTAATACAGATAATGAATGTGGCATGAGAGACACAAAGGCTCTTTGGGGTGGGGATGGGGGTAGATTGACAGGCATTGTAGAACATGCAAACACGTGAAGGAGATTCTAGATGGACGGCCCAACACAGGAGGTGACCAACGACCTAGTTCAAATCTAACCAAAGCTTTCAGCTGATTGTCACAGTTAGTTGCAAGTAAGGCGAGTTGCAGTAATCAAGACTAGTGGTAAAACATTTAGGTCCTGATATTTCTTCTTTCAGTTCCTCCTATTGTTCACTGGACCTAGCCCAGATGGATTGTCAACGAGAGGCATTATACTGTTGCTGACTTACGAAGACCAAAAAATCAAGGACAGGATCATAAAAAAACAAAATCAAAGTTCCTGTCTCTGTGTGTGCCTCTCTCTCCCTCTCTTCTCAAAATGAACCGTGTATCAAACAGGGCAACATGCATTGCAAAGTTTTGATTTAAACAGACAAAGCTACAATATATACTCCAGGCCAGGCAGTGATATTCTACACAAAGAATTACTGATGCCTACAAAAGCAGTGAGTGGTAAACATGTGCACAAATACACACACACACACACACACACACACACACACACACTAAGGATTCAGCAAAATAATTCCAAATTAGTAAGACGACCACAGGAAAAAATATTTTTCTTTGACCTACAAAATCTGAACTGGCTGACACAATGATTGCTGCCTGGTGTTCTCTGTAAATCCTATATTTGTTACAGAATACTGTGATTAATGAAAGACAAAATTGTTTAGAGAATCTTAAGCCCCAACACCAACTCTTTATTTGAATCCCAGGAGCAAAACTGTGAGTTCCCCTTTAAATTTAAAAACAAAATTCAAATGTAATCGATGTTGTTTTTACCACCAACCACGATAGCATATGCAATCCCTACCCTCTGGGCCGTTCTTTCCTTCTTATCTTCTCATTGTAGTTGATAACAAACACAGTGCATAATTGGACTCTGATTTTGTGTAAACTCGTTAAGATGTAGCCCCGGGTAACTCAGTCACAGTGCTTTTAACTCCTTGCACGGTTTTAAACCATGAAAAGCCTTTTTCTCTACTATGAATTTTTTTTAAAAATCTAGGTCATATTGGGGGGGAAACAAGCAGCATGCACGTCAAGTGTTGAAAAGGAATGTCGTTAACAACCAGCATTTTAAAATGACCAGGAAAATACTCCAAGGGTATAGCAGCATCGTGAACAACAATACCACAAGCATGATGTTGCCTCAATTGCATGAGAAGAAGGAAAGGCTAAGAAAAGCCTTTACTAGCCTGTTTCCAGAATGTGGGCTAAGGCTCTGGGAGTTATCTGATTTTTGCTTTGTTTGTGGACAGAGCTATGTAAAACTACATGAGAATTTTTAAAAGAAACCACATAATCACTTCAGAATTGTCCCGTGCTACAAAGTGAACTCTGCACAGGCACCATGGCATCACCAAATCTGCACTGAATGGTTCTGGTGTGGAAATAGTCCAGAAAAAAAGCAGAGAACCAGTATTCAGGTACCTTCTTCCTTTTTTAAACTACTTCAGATCACTACCTTGTGGGGAGGCAGTGTGGCCCAGTAGTTAGGAATACAGGACATCAGAAACATCTGAATGGCCTACAGATAGTAAGCTAGGCACAAATTTTTAGAACTGCTAGATTGCCTCCGTTTTTAGGTGGTCAACTTGAATTGCCAAAGTCGGTGAAAAATTTATGCACAGATGTGTCTCATGGGAACACAAAATTAACAAACACTTCTGATGGTTTGGCTGTTAGCTCCTGTGTTACTTGGAGTCCCCATCTCTGAAATGGGGATAATAATGTGCTTTGTAAAGTGCTTTACAACCCGTGCACAAACATTTAAATTCAAGTGCCATATTAATGAGGTTGTAAAAGGTTGAGCATTCTTGAATTTGTAAACGTTTTCATATCTTTTCAGGTGGTCTGGTTCTATAGCTGACAATGATCTGTCAGGAACCAGTACTGTGTGTAATTCACTTGCTTTAACAAATCACTCAAACTAGGAAGTACAGTGTTATGGATGTCAAATAGATAGTGCCAACTGCCTACCTATTCTGTCTCCCAAAAGTAGCAGCCAAACAGCAACCTAGCTTGATATCAAAAACCTTACAGCTACAATCGGTTTAGGAAATTCCTCACCTAAACACAACTTTTTTTGTGTGTGTAGGCAGCTCCAGGGGGAAAAAAGATTTTCTCAAGCCAAGTTTAACTAGTTTTTTCTGTGAGATGTGAACGGACAGGAAAATATCAGTTTTCACCATAAAAGAATTAGTGCAAAAAGATCATCTTTTTGCTTTTTGAGAATCTATTGACAATATCAATTTTCACCAGTTCTTCCACTGTTGGACTATATGTTTGGAAAGCTTAACTGAAAAGGACGTACTTGCCAGATTACACTTCCTTTACTCTTGACAGTCCAAAAGTACTGAGATTCTGGAAGGATATCAAAAGTTTCTGGAGTATGGTAAGTTCAAGAATCACACATGAATTTGAAGAAACAGTAACATATACTAGGCAAGAAAAAATATCTACAACATAGCCACAGTGTATTTATTGAGTGTTCAGACACAGAGTCTCAGGGTTCAGAATTCTTGGTCAGCTAATTCTAACATGACAAAGACATGTAATTTCCATCAATTTATTACACAAGTGAAAAATGCCTTCAAAATAGCAAGGACGAGAATGGACTGGCTCCAGGAGTTGCTAATGGCATACAAACCTTTCACCTCTAGATCACCAGTTGAAATCCAACCCAGCTTGGAGGTAATCAAAAGTCATTTCTAGAGCGGATTGAAAAATTTCCAACATTTTAATTATTATTATTTTAAATTTGACTTTAGATAATTCCCTCCTCTCCATCCCCTTCCCCAACTGAAAGTGTTTGGGTTTTTTCAGCCAGCCCCATCCATTATCATCTGACAGCTATTTGATCTACAGGATATATGTTTAGTGTTCTCAGACCAGCTCCTAGTGGACAAGCATTCTTTTAGACTGAGGTTGCAGGTATTATAGCTGGGACACAACTGTTTTCCTTTTCTGATGATACATTTGTGGCAAATCCAGAAATTTTCACAGAATGTGTATTTATTTTATGTATTTATTTTGCAATGCAATTCAGCAGCATTGTGTAAAACCTTCCAACAAGTTAGCTTTCTTCCTTTCTATTTTTAGCTGGGGGAGAGAGAGGGTGGGTGGATGGGTGGAGAGTGTTGGAGTTCTGAGAACATTCATTATGTAACTCAGCAGGGAAGAGAAATTAAAGAAGCCAGGGAGATGCCAACAGGATGAGCAATGAAGTCAACAACATCTGAGGGTGGTCTTCTGCACCCAGGGAGGCTGTGAGCATTGTATCCACCCCCCAATAAAGTCATCACATTGTAGGAGATTCAAGGAGAGAAAATGGTAGAAATGTTTCTTAGAAAACCTTACGCCACAATTTAGTATTAGTAATGGGTATAAGGTGCAACAGTTTGACTTGGGTAGGCCTTCAAAAGTAACACCTGCTTATCAAAGCTATCAGAACCTCTTGAGTTGATTTTGGCTATAGATGGGTCTGCATGTGCACTCTGATCAGAAGATACCCAACCTTGAAGAAAGTTAGAATTTGGATAGTTCAGACCAGTCTGAAATGTATTATTTATAATAACAGGAACCCCAAATCCTCTGAACCTGGGAAAAGTCTGGATCCAAACTTTGTGATTTGGTTTCATCTATAATTTCACTATAGAGCCATTCCTTAGGCACATTCAGTGTGTCCGGTTGGTAGGGGTTCCTCTTTAATATTTCCTATTACTCTTAAAAAGAAATTGTTTTTGCTGACTAACTGGTACCACTAAACGAATCTTTACCCATTTTTGGAAAAGCTGTAGGAGCTTTTTTGGTGTTTCCTATTCTTGTCCCATGTGAACAAGTTATACAGACACTCCTGAACATAAGAGTTTGCACTTCCATAATCTCTTCCATTTGAGGATCTCAAAATGTTTTGACAGAAATGTCCATCTCAACACAGCCTGTGAGGTAGGCAAATAATATTGTCTAGAGAGAGAAATTGAGGCAAGAGACTTTAGGGTCCCAATTTTCAAAAATGGAGTCAAAATTTGGACACCTCTATAAAAAGTTAGCAATGTTGACTCAGGAGGGCATAACATAAAACCAGGCAAATCTGCTACCAATTTGGAAAAGATCCCTAATCCTCATCTTCAGGATGCTACATGACTAATCTGATAGATTTTTATGCCCTGGAACATCTGTGTTGGGAGGAATAATTGAGGGTTGACAGATGGTATCTGGATTTGGAGCTGCTCTGTAATAATTTATGAATACTGTTTATTGGAGTGTTTTCTGTATGACTTTATTGATTTAACACAACAGGAGTCTGCCTGGAAAAAGAGGTAGGAAGGGAAAGTATGGCTCAGAATAAGCCACCTCTCAGCAAACAGCACACAGAGCTGTAAACAGGGGAGTTTGAGTGGGAGTTTGCAAAGGGAGTTTGGGGGGAAGACTAGGAGAACCAGGAAGAGGAACAGACAGGCTAGTGAAGGGAGTGTGTGGTGTTCTGGCAGTGTTGTGGTGCTCATTGGGGGTTTGTTTTGCTGTGGGTGGTGGTGTTTTGGTTTGATTTGTGATTCCCGGAGTAGCAGGACTTAGGTGGGAAGGCTATGACAGATACAGAGGCAGCAGTGGTAGTGACCCAAGCAGTGGAGGACACATTGAAGATGACTGGATGTGGAAGCTGTGGTATGTACATGATCCTGGAGGGGATACCTGAAAAGAGTCTCATCTGCATGAAGTGCCGCCTGATAGAGCTGATGGAAGAAGAGATCCGAGGAGTGGAGATGCAGGTGGAAACTCTGGTTGAGTTTAGAAGGGGGTTCGAGCAGTTGATGGAGCAAAGACATGAGGAGGCTGAAGGGAAAGGCTCGGGCTTGCAGATGGAAGCAGGACCAAAGAACTCTGAGGGAAGACTGCTGGTGACAAAAATGGACAGTGGAAGCATGTGACTAAGAGAACCAGGCAGAGAAAAAAGATGGGCTAGTGAAGGAGAAATAGAGCTCAGGAACAGGTTTGCAGAGGTGGAAAATGAAAAAGGGGTACAGCAGGTGGTCCCTGAAGGTGGGAGGGCAAGGAAGATGAGAAAAGCAGCTAGTCCTATAGGAAAAGGGGATGAGTCAATGGAGATAACACCAAATTTGAGCCCCAGGAGGATACAGGATGGGTTGCAGAGGATTGCAAGAGAGAATAGGAATCAAGAGGACTTGCAGCCAGAGGGAACAAGGGATAGACCGGAGAATCGCACCATCACCAAGAAAAGGCAGGTCTACGTGATTGGGGGCTCCTTACTGAGAAGAATAGACAGACCTGTAACCGGAGCTGATCCAGAGCACAGAAGGGTGTGCTGTCTGCCGGGTGATAAAATATGGGATGTGGACCTGAGGCTGAAGAGGATCCTAACGGGAGCAGGAAAGAATCCACTGATTGTCCTTCATGTGGGAACAAATGATATGGCTAGATTCTCGCTGGAACATATCAAGGGAGACTATGCCAGGCTGGGGAAGACACTTAAGGAAATCGAGGCTCAGGTGAGCTTCAGTGGGATTCTGCCTGTTCCTAGAGAAGGGCAACAAAGGTGTGACAAGATTATGATGAGCAATAGATGGCTCAGGCAGTGATGCTGTAAGGAGGGCTTTGGGATGTATGGCCACTGGGAGGCATTCATGGACAGAGGACTGTTCTCACCTGAGTAGGGAGGGAAATAGACTTCTAGGATGGGGGCTGGCACAACTGATTAAATGAGCTTTAAACTAGGAATTTGGGGGAGATCGTTGGGAGATGTCCAGGTAATCTCCACGCCAGATTTTAACATTGAGAGGGAAGAAAATGATGTAAGAAAGGATACAGCTATGGGTAGGGGAATGGACATAAGGAGGAAGGGTAGTGTGGATACTAGTCTAATAGATGATACTGGCGATAGAATGTCCATGATTAATTGGGTAAAGAATGTGAGCGAGGCCAAACAGCAAAAATTAAGATGTTTGTACACCAATGTGAGGAGCCTAGGTAACAAAATGGAGCAACTAGAGCTACTGGTGCAGGAAGTGAAACCAGATATTATAGGTGTGATGTTATTGACAATAACTGGGACCATATAGATCATGGTTGAAACCAAGGTCCTGTAGTGGCACCAAATCTTATATAAAGGGGGTCAAATGAGGTGTCTAATACCAGGTTATGCTTGGCTGGTTATGATTATGTCATTTATATGTATGTATCAGTTTTGTAGTTGAAGTTATGAATATTGGCTTTATACTGTCTGTATTTCAAACTGGGGCTGGGCTTCTGGGACCCAGGACAAGCTATCAGCTCTGCCAGGCCTGCTGGATGGCCCATTAAGGGCCATTAGCGATACAATGGACCCATTGAGAGATGGCAGACATGCCTGTGACTTAACAAGATATGCAGGGGCTTTCCCCATGTGACTCCAGACTCCATTTTGCTGTGATTTTCCACAGTAAGGACAAAGAGGTGTCTTTACACCTGGAAGAAACTATAAAAGGCAGCTGCCTCATCTCCATTTTGTCTTCTTTCCTGCTTCTTACCTCTGGAGGGACGTTGCTACAAATGGAAGCTTTGAACAAAGGACTGAAGGACCCATCCCAGCTGTGGATGTAATCCAGAGACTTGATTTGAACCTGCAGTATTTCATCTCTACTGCAAGCCTGAACCAAGAACTTTGTCATTACTGTATGTAATTGATTCCTTTTAACCAATTCTAGCTCTCACCTATACCTTTTTCCTTTTATGAATAAACCTTTAGATTTTAGATTCCAAAGGACTGGCAACAGCGTGATTTGTGGGTAAGATCTGAGTTGTATATTGACCTGGCTCTGAGGTTCGGTCCGTTGGGATCGGGAGAACCTGTTTTCTTTTACTGGGGCATTGGTTTTCATGACCATTTGTCCCTATAACGAGTGGCACTGGTGGTGAGACTGGGAAACTGGAGTGTCTTAGGGGATTGCTTGGGATGACTTGGGGTTAGCCAGTGGGGTAAAACCAAAGTCTCCTCTGTCTGGCTGGTTTGGTTTGCCTTAGAGGTGGAAAAACCCCAGCCTTGGGCTGTAGTTGCCCTGCTTGAAGCAATTTGTCATGAACTGGCACTCTCAGTTGGGTCCCGCCAGAACCAGCATCGTTACAATAGGGATAACAGAAACATGGTGGAACAGTAGTCATGACTGGAGTACAGGTATTAAAGGATATGTGTTGTTTAGGAAAGACAGAAATAAAGGTAAAGGTGATGGAGTAGCATTGTATATCAATGATGAGGTAGACTGTAAAGAAATAAAAAATGGAATGGATAAGATAGAGGCTTTCTGGGCAAAAATCACATTGGGGAAGAAAGCTACTAGAGCCTCCCCTGGGATGGTGTGAAGGGTGTGCTATAGACCACTGGGATCTGATTTGGATATGGATAGAGACCTCTTTAATGTTTTAAATGAAGTAAATATTAATGGGGATTGTGTGATCATGGGAGACTTTAACTTCCCAGATATAGACCGGAGAACAAGTGCTAGTAATAATAATAGGGCTCAGATTTTCCTAGATGCGATAGCTGATGGATTCCTTCACCAAGTAGTTGCTGAACCAATAAGAGGGGATGCCATTTTAGATTTGGTTTTGGTGAGTAGTGAGGATCTCATAGAAGAAATGGTTGTAGGGGACAACCTTGGTTCAAGCGATCATGAGCTAATTCAGTTCAAACTGAATGGAAGGATAAACAAAAATAGATCTCAGTGTAGTAGCCGTGTTAGTCTGTGTCAGCAAAAAGAAAATAAGAAAGAAAGAAATACTTGTGGCACCTTAGAGACTAACAAATTTATTTCAGCATAAGCTTTCGTGGGTTAGAACCCACTTCATCGGATGCATGGAATGGAACATACAGTGGACAGATATTTAGATCTGTGACTAGGGTTTTTGATTTCAAAAGGGCTAACTTTAAAAAATTAAGGAAATTAGTTAGAGAAGTGGATTGCACTGAAGAACTTGTGTATCTAAAGGCGGAGGAGGCCTGGAATTACTTCAAGTCAAAGTTGCAGAAACTATCAGAAGCCTGCATCCCAAGAAAGGGGAAAAAATTCATAGGCAGGAGTTGTAAACCAAGCTGGATGAGAAAGAATCTCAGAAAAGTGATTAAGAAAAAGCAGAAAGCCTACAAGGAGTGGAAGATGGGAGGGATCAGCAAGGAAAGCTACCTTATTGAGGTCAGAACATGTAGGGATAAAGTGAGAAAGGCTAAAGGCCATGTAGAGTTGGACCTTGCAAAGGGAAATTAAAACCAATAGTAAAAGGTTCTATAGCCATATAAATATAGGGTGACCAGATGTCCCAATTTTATAGGGACAGTCCCGATTTTTGGGTCTTTTTCTTATATCCGCTCCTATTCCCCACCTCCCCCATCCCCGTCCCGATTTTTCCCACTTGCTGTCTGGTCGCCCTATATAAAACAAAGAAAGAAGAAGTGGGACCGCTAAACACTGAGGATGGAGTGGAGGTTAAGGATAACGTAGGCGTGGCCCAATATCTAAACAAATACTTTGCCTCAGTCTTTAATGAGGCTAATGAGGAGCTTAGGGATAATGGCAGGATGACAAATGGGAATGAGGATATGGAGGTAGATATTACCACATCCAAGGCAGAAGGCAAACTTGAACAGCTTAATAGGATTAAATCGGGGGGTCCAGATAATCTTTATCCAAGAATATTAAAGGAACTGACACATGAAATTGCAAGCCCATTAGCAAGAATTTTTAATGAATCTGTAAACTCAGGGGTTGTACCGTATGACTGGAGAATTGCTAACCTAGTTCCTATTTTTAAGAAAGGGAAAAAACGTGATTCGGGTAACTATAGGCCTGTTAGTTTGACATCTGTAGTATGCAAGGTCTTGGAAAAAAAATTGAAGGAGAAAGTAGTTAAGGACATTGAGGTAAATGGTAATTGGGACAAAATACAACATGGTTTTACAAAAGGTAGATCGTGCCAAACCAACCTGATCTCCTTCTTTGAGAAGGTAACAGACTTTTTAGACAAAGGAAATGCAGTGGATCTAATTTACCTCGATTTCAGTAAGGCATTTGATACGTGGGGAATTATTAGTTAAATTGGAAAAGATGGGCATCAACATGAAAACTGAAAGGTGGATAAGGAACTGGTTAAAGGGGAGACTACAACGGGTCATATTGAAAGGTGAACTGTCAGGCTGGAGGGAGGTTACTAGTGTAGTTCCTCAGGGATCGGTTTGGGGACCAATTTTATTTAATCTTTTTATTACTTACCTTGGCACAAAAAGTGGGAGTGTGCTAATAAAGTTTCATAGAATCTCAGGGTTGGAAGGGACCTTAGTAGGTCATCTAGTCCAACCCCCTGCTCAAAGCAGGACCAATCCCCAATTTTTGCCCCATATTCCCAAATGGCCCCCTCAAAGATTGAACTCACAACCCTGGGTTTAGCAGGCCAATGCTCAAACCACTGAGCTATCCTTCCCCCCGGTTTGTGGATGACACAAAGCTGTGAGGTATTGCCAATACAGTGAAAGACCGGAATATCATACAGGAAGATTTGGACGACCTTGTAAACTGGAGTAATAGTAATAGGATGAAATTTAATAGTGAAAAGTGCAAGGTCATGCAGTTAGGGATTAATAACAATAATTTTTGTTATAAGCTGGGGACGCATCAGTTGGAAGTAACAGAGGAGGAGAAGGACCTCGGAGTATTGGTTGATCACAGGATGACTATGAGCCGCCAATGTGATATGGCCGTGAAAAAAGCTAATGCGGTTTTGGGATGTATCAGGCGAGGTATTTTCAGTAGAGATAAGGAAGTGTTAGTACAGTTATACAAGGCACTGGTGAGACCTCATCTGGAATACTGTGTGTACTTCTGGTCTGCCATGTTTAAGAAGGATTAATTCAAACTCAAACAGGTACAGAGAAGGGCTACTAGAAGGATCTGAGAAATGGAAAACCTGTCTTATGAAAGGAGACTTAAAGAGCTTGGCTTGTTTAGCCTAACCAAAAGAAGGCTGACGGGAGATATGATTACTCTCTATAAATATATCAGAGGGATAAATACCAGGGAGGGAGAGGAATTATTTAAACTCAGTACAAGTGTGGACACAAGAACAAATGGATATAAACTGCCCATTGGGCAGTTTAGACTTGAAATTAGACAAAGGTTTCTAACCATCAGAGGAGTGAAGTTTTGCAACAGCCTTCCAAGGGAAGCAGTGGGGGCAAAAGACCTATCTGGCTTCAAGATTAAGCTTGATAAATTTATGGAGGGGATGGTATGATGTGACAGCCTAATTTTGGCAATTAATTGATCTTTGACTTTTAGCGGTAAATATGCCCAATGGCCTGTGATGGAATGTTAGATGGGGTGGGTGGGTTACTACAGAGAATTCTTTCCTGGGTGTCTGGCTAGTGAGTCTTGCCCACATGCTCAGGGTTTAGCTGATCGCTATATTTGGGGTCAGGAAGGAATTTTCCTCCAGGGCAGATTGGCAGAGGCCCTGGGGGGGTTTTCTCCTTCCTCTGCAGCATGGGGCACGGTTCACTTGCTGGAGGATTCTCTGCACCTTGAAGTCTTTAAACCATGATAAACCATAGCTCAGACATAGGTTAGGGGTTTATTACAGGAGTGGGTGGGTCAGATTCTGTGGTCTGCATTGTACAGGAGGTTAGACTAGATGATAATAATGGTCCCTTCTGACCTTAAAGTCTATGAGTCAAACAGCTGAGAGTTGTTAAAGGAGCACCATTGGCTTTGAAGATTCCACTCAATTTCCTGCAGAGCCTACTGGTTTTGAGAAGGGTCAAGGCCAGGGAGCACAGAACAATAAAAGAACAGCATCAAGGTTTAAAATGGTCACTTTCTCCAGAAAAGGTGGCTAATAGTCAAGGGAACCAGACTGAGATTCAAGGACACTACCCCCACCCCCTCCACAAACTCACTGACAATTTCTGATGACGTTAGACCTGCCTATCTGACCATCAGGGAATCATAAGACTTTAGGTAAAACAGACAGACATGTGAACTGTGTATTGTTTTAAAATTCTCTCTCTCTCTCTAAAAGCTTTGTGTTTACTTTTGAAATAAACAATTCTTTTGTTTTAAGAAGACCGTTTTGTCACTGTAGATCACTGGTCACAGTCTCATGAAGAGAAGAACCACAGGTGCCAAATTCCATTGGGTTACCATGGTTGATACACAGAGTACTATAGCACAAGGCCCAGTGTTAGAGTGGGAGAATAGCAGAATTCCGCTCCCAGTAGGTACAGACATGAGATCTAACACCTGAGGAGGTGCACTCAGAGAGATTGGAAAGGGGACAGAGGTTCAGGCAGCTCTTCAATCGTGACAATATCATTAGCTTTTATTTTTTTAAACCACAAAGCACAAGACATCATTGAGGCCAAGAGCTTGGCAGGGTTTTTAAAAATGGAACATTTAAAATGGATATCAAGAATATCCAGAGCTACATCAGTAAGTATTTAAAAATGAATTTTGGAAGAGATATAAACCTATATGCCAACCTCCAACTATTAGGGTATGGGGAAAATTACCTATGAGCAGGTAACAATATAGCTGTCCATTACAGGATTACTTTCACGTTTCTCTTTTTAGCCTGGGCCACTGTGAGATGCAGGATAGTGGTCTAAATGTTCTGCTCTGGGATTGCAGTGACTATATTCCTGTGAATCCAGACCAATGTCTTGCCTGTTGAAGAGTGCTGGTAGCCCAGAGTGCGCCAAGACAAATGAATCCTATCAAGACTTACGATACTTCACTACCACCGCTGAGAAAAGCAATTTTAAAATCACATATAGCCATCATATCCAGCACGCAGACAGACTTTCTGCACTTGTACGCAGCATTAGCTTTTATAGGTTCCCTCAGATATTAATGTCATTAATTAAAGTACCAAAACTAAAATTTAAAAAAGGATCCAATGAATTTCGGAGGCTGTCTGAAAAGGGAAAGTTCAGATTTGATTTCTGAGCAAAAGATCCTGTTTATTTTTCTCCCATCCTCCTTTTTTGCACACTCCATAGCAAATCTGACTATGGGACTGTAACAGGGTGCTGGCCAGGAGGTCCTAGTCAGCCCTCTGTTAACCCAGCTCCAATTAAGAAGCATTAATTGGGGCTGGCTGAGTATGCCACGCCTAACTGAAAGAAGGGAAACACCTGTGGGCCTCATTAGCCAGGGGGCTATATAGGACTGGAAAGAAGGAAGTGAAAGGAGTGGGGGAGGAAGTGAAAGGGAGGAGCCAAGGGCTGTGCATCCCTGCTTGCTGGAGAAGCTAGCTGTCCCCCAAGTAGCTAGTTTGGAGTGGTCAATAAATGGAAGGCAGTGGGAGCTGACACTATAAATAAAAGGCACTGGTGATTTCACCCAGAAGAGGTCTCTGGCTGATTTGTGGGTTTAGAGGGTTGGGGGTTCCCCTGGGAGGAGAGACCCAGAGTAAGGGGGTACTGCTGTGGGCAGAACCCCAAGGTAAAGGGCATTGGGGTCTGGAAGGGACATGGGGGCCTGAGGCAGGAGAGACACTGGCCAGCAGGAGGCGCTCCGAGTGCTGGAATTGAGCTAATTCCTGGACAACCAGCATGAAGCGCCACGGTGGTGAGTCCTTAATCTGCTACAGGGACCCAGTACTTAATAAAGTTATCTATGTAGAAGAATGAACTCCAATGGGAGTTTAGCCTATGAACAGAATAGGGGATTGCCACCAATCCACTGAATACTAGCACATTATAGATTTTATTCCAAAATAATCAATATTCTATACACATAGCACTTTAAATCTTTCTGGAAGTAAACATTTTTAGACAAGACAGTCAATGACAGAATACTAATGTGTCTGTAACAGTTATCTAAGGAGCGAGAGAGGGAGCAGGAGTGTTCATCCAAGCCATTTAGTTAATGATTATTTACACTAACACAAACCAAGGTAAAGCTAACAGTCATAATTAATTTGCTTCCCTCTGTGTTGTCTGTATTGTACAATTATTTTACTGAACATTCATAAACATTAAACATAGAAAAGTCAGTCCACTGGGTTTATTGGTTTTTGTTTGTTTTTCCCCCAAATAGAGGCACATTCAGCTCTTAATATGAATAAATAAAAAACTGAATGTGGATGGTCTGAACAATATTAATCAGATCACTGTAGCCTCATAAGGGGACAAAAAACAGTTTGTTTCCAGGATCAATTATCACCCATGTATTGCTGTAAGGTTCAGGCTGCACTGACCCGTGTCTATACATAATGCCTCTAATCATAAGCGAGACGCTGTCTCCTTATGTACCATTGCTCCATGCTTAATGATGAATGGGAGTACATTAAATGATAAAACCAAGGAAGTAGCAAAATAGCATTCTTCTACTGACCAACCTCCTTAGGATTTGATCTATAGTTTAGGAACTATTGGATCAGAGTGAATAATTTCAAATTCTAAATTTGTTCACTAAATTTCACCTTTCTCCTCTTTGTGAAACAAGTTAGTGAAATTCCTAAACCTATTTGTTATTCAGATTTATTTGGGAATCTCTTAAGCAAATATTTCTGGGTCTGATCATTATGTATAAAGACTTTGCTCTGAGCATTCAGAATGCTGAGATTTGGATTTGTTAGTTTCAGAAGTATTGGAATATTCTTTGACATCCCTGATTGGATGGCTTTTTATGGAATTCACCAACACAGGAGTACTTCAAATATTATAAAGAGTTATACAATTCAAAATCATCATTGTGTTGGTCAGTTACATTAACCAGAGGGTGCAGCTTCTGTTCCTCACAAAATTTTACATAAAATTGACTATAAAATTCATTTTTTCTTTTGGATAATATTCCAATTTTTTAGGTCAAAATGCACTTTTCAGGAGTACTTCAAGTCTTGACCCCACCAATATTTGTGAAAACTTAACACAAGAGAGGCATGGACACCACTGAATAAAAATTTGCATTTGAATTTCAATGAAAGTTTACAAACCTTTTTTTACACTATGTTCCGAGCTGTAGAAAATGTGCCTTGCAGAAGAAACTTCACACAACAGCTATTAGTCAGATCATTTAATGCACTATTGCAGTGGTTCTCAAACTTTTATGCTAGTGACCCCTTTCACTTAGCAAGCCTCTGAGTGAAACCACTCTCTATAAATTAAAAACTTTGTATATATTTAACACCATGATAAATGCTGGAGGCAAAGCGGAGTTTGGGGTGGAGGCTTGCGATCCCTCCATGTAATAACCCAACCCCCAGTTTGTGAACCCCTGCAATATTGGAAGGTCCTGAGAGCAATGTAAGAACCTATATAGGAGATAGAAAGCAATCTAATTCTGTATCAAGGAGAAATTGACGATAACTTGTCCACCTATCAATACTGAAAAATATCTAACTTTATTACTACTAAATATCTACTTTATTATGCAAGTGGACTTGTATATAGTGATGTATAGAAACTGTTGGGATGACTCTCACAAAATACTGTGGCTCACAAACAGAGGTCTTTCTGCTTTATTTTAAGAAATCAGCCAAGATCTGGATACATAACAGAGCCACATGACTGCCCTATTGTTAGACATTTTACCATTCAGAACATCACAAAGACTTGGTATTCAAAGGGCTGATGAAGTGCTTTCTACTTGACATATTCTGTAATTATAAATTGAACTGAATGCAATAGAATCTTCTCTTGTACTGTCATGGCATGGACATATTATTTCTAACAGTACATGTAGCTACCAGAATAATTTCAGGGGCTACAGGAATTAATACTGTTTCCTGCAATTAGATATCCTTGATTTGTTATAGAAATGTATTTCCACATAATGCCTGACAAATTGATACAATAAATCTCAGAAAAAGCACAGTATACTTTGTGAACAATTCCTACGTATAATCCTGGAAATCTTCCACCCATGTTAAATGTTTCTAGGTTACCTCACCCACAGGGCAATGTCTGAGAGATGCTGCTGCAACCCAATCTGACTAAAATCAGTTATTCTTCTCATACTGTTTTGAAAATGAAAAATACATCTCAAAAGAAGCTGTAAACATAACATAAAATAATGGTGCCTTGTTCCTGTGGCACTGAGTGCCAGGAAAGCTCTTGGCAACATGGCACAATTTTTCCCCTGCTAGTTTTTAGCTCACACCTGAAAGGTTTATAAGTGTTTCAAAAATATCTAACCCTATTTTTAGATTCCAATTTCTCAATCTCATTGCTGAAATGCATCGCTATCCTTTCCAGATACAGTTACTTGCTGAATGTTCAATTTCAGAGACCTCCTAATTGCTTTTCAATATGAAGGGCTGAATTGGGTATTTACAATTTATTCTGTATGTTCAGAGAGGTATAATTCCTTCCCTGCTCCTCCATTGCTTTAAGAGGTTAGAAATCTGCCACTGGTCTTTATCACTAGCTGATTAACACTGCCCCTACACGTATTGACTGAGTTTTGCTGGCCAATATCAGAAGTCAGAGCCAAGGCTCCACCCACTTTCTGCCCCTCCCTACATGCTCCCTGTCCACCTATAAATTAATGAATCAATTCTCTCTCCCTAACAGCTTTCTGTACCCTTAACATTTGGAGTACTATGATTATTTGGAGGCATTTATACAGGCTTCATATCAAGATTCCAAGTGACTGTAAGCATCTGCAAAATTCTTGTCTTCCCCTTTCTAGTGCTGACTAGGTGATTACAGTGGTCCCTTTGGGCATTGGAATCTATGAATCTATAAACCGCAGAGTCAGACAGCAAATGTTTGAGTTCTTGATACTAAAAACATAGGATGCTGCCCACTGATTTCACCAACATTCCAATAAGCAAAATAAATAAATAAAAATTAGAAACTAGCAACAGGAATCCCAGAATGTGACTGGTTTTCATTCCAATGCCCCATACTTGATCAGATGCCCCAATGTCCCATAGTGGATCAGAGATTTCTGGGAGCTCCCTTCTTTCTCAACATTTTCCTCTGATGTGGAGGAAATGGCAGTGCTGCTGTCTAAATGCATTTATGATCATAACAAGAGACAAGATGCGGACCCTTTCATGGAGCTGACAAGACGTTGGACTGTATTCATCCCACGGAGAAAGAATGGGCATGAATCATAGAATATCAGGGTTGGAAGGGACCTTAGGAGGTCATCTAGTCCAACCCCCTGCTCAAAGCAGGACCAATCCCCAATTTTTGCCCCAGATCCCTAAATGGCCCCCTCAAGGATTGAACTCACAACCCTGGGTTTAGCAGGCCAATGCTCAAACCACGGAGCTATCCCTCCCCCCTGAAGTACTTGTCTCCAAAAAATCTCCCTTCCTCTCTCTCACACTCCTTTTGTACCTTGCTCTGCTCTCAGTCAGACCTGCTTATATCCCTTTTTCCTGACTGTTCACCCTTCTTGCACCTCTCTTTTGGACTGCCTCTTTCTCCCTTGGTTTTGCCATTCTGCCCCATCCCTTCCTATACCTCGACTCGCCCTGTCTTCCTCCAACACTCACTAAATGTGTTACACGCGCAAATTTGCACTCACCCTTCTTAAGTCTTTTTCTCATGGAAGGTTACACACATCAAATGGGGGACGGGGGAACCAAATTCTACCCTAAGCAACACTGCCTACTGCCTCTGCCACCAGACTTCTGACGGGAATGAACATGTATGGGCCATGTCATTCAGACTTCTCTGATGCTCCTGAGGAGTCATGGAACATGTCAAATGAACAGACATCATATAATAGTTCTGACAGACAAGCCTCATGGTCACCATTGCTGTAATAACTCACTATAAGTGTACTAGTCCCATGATTGCTTTAGTTCACCCTGTTAACGATAGTTGAGGTTTTGCCTTAGAAGAGTCTGCTGGAGATGATTAGATTGATCGTGGTGATTTACAATATTTGCAAATATGGTCCTTTTATACGTGAGTCCCCTAAAATATGAGCCTACTGTCTGCCTTTTGGAGAGCGTTCTTCAGAAAACATTTTTGCAGTGATGCAAGAGTGATCTCAATGTGCAATGGCCCTACAGCAAACTACAGCACTGCACAACAACAGAAACAGACGCTTAAGACACAATAGTTGGAATGCATCAATGGAAGGAAGCTCAGTCTCTATCTTTTATCCAAGGGTCAAACCCTGCACCACCCCACTCCATGAATGCAGAAGTCTCTGAATTAAGTGGAACTGCATCAGTTCTCTTCAAAGAGAGCAGTAGCCAGTGGAGATGATGGTAACTCTCAGTGGATTGTGAATCCCTGGTGGTCCAGAGAAGATTTCCAGGTGGTCTCCAGACCTGTTCCCGTTACACTGGCTAAACCTTCAATAAAACGGGAACACTTGCTGCTAGCTGTAACCCAGCCCATGACTTTCTTAGGTTTTTCAAAAACACTGCTTTTTTGCTTTGCTTTGTTTTTTTAAAAACGATGTGAAGTAATAAAAGCAAAATCTTCTGAATGACTACTCTATGGCTCTCTTTGTCATGTGCTTCTTTGATGTAAATTCAAGCATGATCAAATTTGTGGTAAGAGCCAAAAAAGTAGAGGGACAGCAAGTTCACCGCAAAGTGATCTGGAGAGATTAGAGCCATGGGAGCTACAGGCAATGAGAGAAGGTTCAGTATTAATACATGTAACATCCCACACCTGGGGAAAAGAGATATCAGCATAGATACAAAATGAGGGGGAAAACAGCTTGTGGCACCCAATCCATTACATTGGAGTTTATTTTTATCTTGTCTACTTGTTGCTATCCTAATAATACTTTTACATGCAGCTACCTTAAGGAGGTAAGATGGGAAGGTATTAAATCATGATTAGGAGGTTGGTAAGATGGGAAATGAGCCATGACAGGGCACCTATTTCAAGAGTGGTCCACAATATGAACATGTTTAAGAAGAATCTGTGAGCCCTTTAGAAGCTGGAGGTTCTCATTTCCAGCCTTCCAAGTATTCCTTCGCAATGTCAAAGTATAGCCAAGGAAACTACCAAGCTCTGTAAAAGAAATGATAAATAATTCTGTGAATGTGCACTCTGACAACATCTGAAACTTTCTACTAGTACTGCCTGCATATAAAACAGGGACCAAAAGAAGAGTCATTCTTTTTTTACGCAAGCAGCTACAGTGTAAGAAAGTCCTCTATGCAGCCATTAGTATCACCACACAAACAGCTGGGTTTGTTTACCTGTTAATGCGCATGAAAATGGGAAAACAAAAACAAATTAGACCAATTTTTAATCTTTTACACTTTACAATAACAGAAAGAACTACTACCGTCATAAGAATGGTTTATAGGGAATTTACTAATGGCACAAGAACATCTCTGGTTACAAGACAAAGGGAAGCCACATTTTTGGGCATTATCTTGCTCCCAGTATACTCAGCCAGCTGGATTGGAGACTCTCTTGGCAGTAGCAAGGGCAAGAGAATCATACCTTCATCCTCTTCCATGACTATTACATTACACTCCTGAGACAGCTTAGCTCCAGTTATCTTATTGTGTAGCAATTCCCACACTGCCTGTGTGTGCTACATACACAGGCTGTGACACATGGCCAGAAAGAGTTAAGCAGCTTGCAAGCTAATTTGACTCAGATTCAACCTTTAGGGACATATTGATGGATACTGTTTGTGGTTTTGTGTGTTTACATATATATTGTTAGAGGTTAACAATGGAATCAAACAGTCCCTGTCTATGCTGTATTCTGTTAATTCAGAGATCAAGACGAAATCTTAACATTTAAATTAACTGTAATTATAGTGATATCACTGTATTCATCTCTCTTTGAAATCTATAACAAATCACCTGCGAATGGTGGAAAACACCATTGCCTTATGTTAATCTGTGTACCTAATTACCAGTGATGCTTGGAAATAGGTCTACTTCAAAGTCTCCATGATTGCCTATTGTTCGCCCCTAAGGACTCCGAGCTGTCAACAGAAGACCTGGAATTGTGTAAAGGTGTCCTGGGTCCTGATCCTTTTTATCTGAGATCTCCTTGATGCTTCGTGCAGAGGAAGTTTAAGTCAGGGATGAGCAAACTACGGCCTGCGGGCCGGATCCAGCCCATCAGGGCTTTGGATCAGACCATGGGATTGCCACCTCCGTGGCGCCATGGGCCCTGCGCCGCTCTTGGAAGCAGACAGCACCATGTCCCTGTGGCCTCTGGGGGGGAGCAGAGAGCTATGTGCGTGCTGCCTTTAACTGGGAGTACCTCCCACTGCAGCTCCCATTGGCCGGGAACAGGGAACCGTGGCCAATGGGAGTTTCGGGGGAGGTACTCACAGGCAAAGGAAGTGTACAGAGCCCTCTGTACCCACCCCCAGGGGCCGCAGGGACGTGGTGCCAGTCGTTTCCGGGAGCGGTGAGGGGGCAAGGGCAGGACGGGAGCCTGCCTTAAACCCGCTGTGTGCCGCTGCCATCCCAGAGCCGCAGAAGGCAAGCAGTGCCAGGCCGGAGCCCGCACCCCGAATCCCTCCTGCAGCCCGCACCCCAACCCTGAGCCCCCCGCCGCACCCTCCTGCACCCCAACCCCCTGCCCTGATCCCCCTCCCACACTCCACATCCCTCCCAACACCCCTGCCCTGAGGCTCCTCCCACACTCTTCACCCTCTCCTGCACCCCCAACCCCTGGCCCTGAGCCCCCTTGTACACCCCCTCCCACACCCCACACTCTCTCCTGCACCCCAGCCCCCTGCTCCAGGCCTACAATCATGGCCCTGCATGCAATTTCCCCACCCATATGTGGCCCTCAGGCCAAAAATGTTGCCCACTCCTGGCTTAAGTCAGAAGACTGAGACTTCCAGTCCCACCTGGATCACCCTGAACATGGACATTGGACTATAATCTATGGACTAATTCTGAAAGAACTCTTTGCATCTACAAAGTGCACCACCTCTACTATCAATCTGATCTCAGAACTGTACTCATTTCTGTATGTATACTGATCTTTTAACTAATACTCTCTCTTTTACAATAAATTTTAGTTTAGTTAATAAGAATTGGTTGTAAGCATGTATTTGGGTAAGATCTGGAATATTCATTAACCTGAGAGTTAATGTGTTCGATCCTTTGGGATTGGTAGAACTTTCTTATATGATTAATCAGATTTTCAGTAATGCTCATCATATTTGACTTGGGTGTCTGGGTGGAGGCCTAAGGCTGGGTTCTTTTAAGGGAACTGGGTTGTTGGTGCTGGGTAACCAGTAAGGTATTACAGAAGCTATTTTGTCCTGGCTTAGTAAATCTAAGTATTGGAATATCCACCAGCTTTGGGGATTGTCTACCCCATTCTTTGCAATTTACCCTTATTGAGTAACCTCAGTGTGGCTCCCCTAGAACTCCGGTCACAGCCGTGCACAAGAACCACTGGCCATGCTCCTATGTTAGAAATCCATGATATTGTCATCACCATTTACCTAGAGGCTCTACCACACTACAGTATCTGAGTTGCCATAGGATTTGAGCCAATACTTGTTAAAGTCAATGGTAGCCTTTCCATTGACTTTAATAGTTACTGGATCAGGCCAACTGTTGCGAACTATTTTCAGTAGAGGGAACAAATAGGGTACCTCAGATACAACTGTGTGGTCACATTAGATAAGAAATCATAAAGGAGTAAGAGAGAGGGGTTGTAAGGGTGTGGGAAGAAGGGTTGCACAATATGCAAAGTTTTAGTTGCATACAGTGATTACCATGTATCTATCCTGACTGTACAGGCCACACATGACCCCGGTGCAGTCGTGCAACAGCTCTGTTTACCTGTTCTATCAAGGGACAGAAGAGATTGCTCCAAGAGCCAGCTGCTGAAGGTCACTGAATTTGCTACAAATTGTCTTTGTCTCTGTTCTCACTCTGTACAAATAGAAAACTGGATGAAAAACCCCACTGAAGTAAAAGGAAGAAATGTGTGAAGCTGTGCACAGTGCCACTGACCTCAGGCTTGAAAGCATTCTTAACTCTGACCATGAATTTATCCCAACAATAGTCCAACTGGCTTAAGTAACGATATGATTCTCTAATACTTTAGAAGTTGAATCTGGTGATCTAGAACATAATGAGCTTATGTTTTTAGGTGGTAACAGTCAAAATAAAATATTAACTGGTTTCTGAGCAGCACAAGGTTTGTGACAAATAGGAAATTGAAGCAGACTAATTTCTTTCACTGGAATGCTCTCAAGTTTTAATCAAGGTTTTCTATATACTGTACAAATGCATGCCAGTAAGCCTTTAGCATCTGAAAACAAAGCATGCTGTTTCTTAATGGTGTTCAAACTACGTGAGCAGAAGCCTTTTAAAAGATAAAGCAGACTTTGTGCAACATAGAGAGCTGAAGCTCTTTTGTTTAGGAGGTTGGGTGTCTTTATTCAGATATTTTAAACAGGAAAGACTGACAAGTTTCTTAAATACAAAGCAACATGAGGGTGACTGCGTGGGGGCGAAGTCCATATGTGTATGAACATACGTGGCTCCAGGGGCGGCTCTTACAATTTTGCCACCTCAAGCAGGGGAGGCGGCCCCACCCCCGACGCAGGCAGACGTAGCGGGGCCCCGCCCCCGACGCCTGCCTGCGTCGGGGGCGGGGCCCCGCTACGACTGCCTGCGTCGGGGGCGGGGCCCCACCCCCAACGCAGGCAGTCCCAGTCCGCGGCGGCAAGGGAAGAGCGGCAGACCTGCCGCCCCATTGCCACCGTGACAGGCAAGAATGGGGCGGCAGTCCGAGTCCCGCGGAGGCAATTCGGCGGCGGGAAGAGCGGACCTGCCGCCGAATTACCGCCGCGGGACTCGGACTGCCGCCCTATTCTCTCCTGCCCCCCCCCCAAGCATCAGCGTGGAAAGCTGGTGCCTGGAGCCGGCCCTGCGTGGCTCTAAAGAATTCTAATACTGGCATCAAATATTACTCCCACAGGTGGTAAGCATGGGCCATACTCAAAGAGCTAATGAGCACATTATCTGGGTCACTGTATTTTAATTAACTTTATTTTCTTGGCTTGTCTACTTTTTAAATTTAACAGGTGCTAGGGATGGTGTAGGAGTCTCAACTCATGTTTTTGTTTTTGTTTGCTTGCTTGTTTTTTTAGGGGGTAGGGTGTGTGTGTCTCATGAACTGCTCGGTGCTAATCCTGACTCTGACATTGCCTTCCCTTGTGTCCTTGATCACTTACACACCTCTCAGCTTCAGTGTCCCCATCTGTAAAATAGGGAGTGTGACACTATGCCCCATATTCTTCATAGAGCTATTATGATGATATGATTATGGCTTAACTATGATGTACTTCATGCAAGATAGGTCATGTGAGAAATCATTGAAAAGGTTATGATTTACTGAATATTAATATCCTATTTGTATGCATGTATCATTTTGGTATCTGAAATTAGAAATATTGTCTATGTGTCTATTACAAATGTGTTTACACCTGAGGAATACCCACTAGACAGTATGCAATCAGTCAAGATGGCTGGCTGGGAAGGGTCATTGATGAAAACAATAGGTCTTAGAATATGCTAATCTCCCACTGGGGAGCCTTCCTGAGGATGCTACAAACAGCCTCCGAGTCATGGCCGCTATGGCCCTACAGAGACATGTGACCAAGTCACCCAGTACTGGACTCCATCTTGGAATACCATTTTTTTTCCACTGAAAGGCGTGCGAATCAACTAAGACTGGAGACAAAGGGTTCCCACCATATGCAAAATCTATTTAAGACAGGGGAGTGAGATCATCGTGCTTCTTCTTCACTGACTCCCCTCCCAAGATGACTGCTGGAAACACCTAAGTAACGAGGACTGAACTGGGGGAGAAGGGCTGAATCCAGGCTATAGGGATTTCTGGCCTCTGAAAGGAATACCTGTAGTGTTAAGATGCAAGCAAGTGCAGCTCACCCTCAAGAATCTCTGCAAACTGCCTAAACCAACAATTAGGGTCAGAATTTGCTACTCTCATTGAATCTCTTTAGTATATTAAACTTAGACTGTATTTTTGGTTATTTGCTAGGTAAACTGCTTTGATCTGTTTGCTATCACTTAAAATCTACCTTTTGTAGTTAATAAACTTGTTTTCTCTAAAACCAGTGTGTGAAAATCAGAACCTGGGACATAAAGCTGTGTATATTTCTCTCCACATTGAGGGAGGGGGCGAATTTCATGAGCTTATGCTGTACAGTTCTCTGTGCAGCGCAAGATGGTATAATTTTGGGTTTACACTCCAGAGGGAGGTGCGTGCCTTGGGAACTGGGAGGTGCCTTAGCTGAGCCTTCCAATGCAGTGCTGATCTCTGCATCTATGTGTGTAGCTGCAGCTGAGTGTGTCCCTATCTGTATGTGTGCTGGTAAAGAGCAATCTGAAGCCTGGGGGAGGGCTTGGCAGGCTGCACAGTAGTGTAGTATAAAGGGAGCCCAGGCTGGTGGGTCAGGCGGGCTCAGTGGTACCCCAGTTCCAGGTGCGGAACCCATCACAGGGAGATACTTACAGTACCAGCCTCATGGGGGTGCTGTGAGGACTAATTAGTTAACATTTATTAACAAATCAAATGCATAAAATATAAAAACTCCCTGTCCTTGTGAAACTATGCTCTTCAAAGCACCGATGAGGGCACCAAGGGAGAAAGGAGTTAAGGAGAACATGGACTAAATACAACCCCCTAAAGGATGAGGAGATGAGCATGAGGAGCCAGTGGTCCATTTCCTGCTCCAGAGGGAAGTGCACAAAAAACAGAAGTTCCTTTCCCATAGTTAGCTTCTTCCTAGCTCTTTTAGTTACAGGTTTGCTTATGCACTGAAACATGAAGATTTATATCCCTTGCCTTTTTTTCTTTTATTCTCACAAATTTAATTTGGGATGACCTTTATTTCAGTTCTTTATTTGGAAGCCTGTTACATTCTCAATGGTATAGTGTGGAAATGAGTTCCACAGACTGATTGATTTTTTTTGATGTTCTGCCTTTCCATTACTTTAGCTGTCCTGTTGTTCTTGAATTGTCAGAAAGGGAGAATGGAAGTCTCCAGTCCATGTTTCTATGCCATGAGGTATTTTGTATACCTCTCTCATGCCTCCATTTAGTCTTCTCCTCCTAAAGCAAACAACCCTGACCTTTTCAATCTCTCTTCAAACTCTCTATACTAGTGCTGTGACAGACTCCTGTAACTGAGGGAGGAGAAGCAGGTTTGCTTGGTGGAGCTGAGGGAAGAGAGGATCAAGAAAGTTATCTAAGACAAAGGATCTCCTCCAGAGGGGCTTATTGGAAGAAGAGCTTGAGGAAAGGCACAGCAAAGGCAAAGAGAAGGTCCATGTTGGACAAGGGCAGGCTGAAACAGCATGGTATGAGAAGGAAAACTTTCATTCTTCAGTGCAAGTATTGGCCTTTATAAGTAATTAACAAGGAAATTGAAATGTGTCGGATGGATCACTTTCGTTCTGCGTTAAGTGATTTTCCTTGTCTTGTGAATAGGGTACTAATTAGCCCCTTTGAATGCACACTGAAGTAGAGATAGGATGAAACTGGAAATCTGGACACGTCCACACTCTGTATGTGCGTATGAATGTGTGACAGACTAAGGAGTTAAGCCAACCAGAAATTCCAAATCCCAATCTCCCTGAATTTTGGGGATATAGGAGGGATTCAAATCTACAGGCAGAGCTTAGACTGAATTTTGTGGCAATGCCTAACTATTGGACCGAGACCCATCTCTAGTTTAAAGGTACATTTTGACTTCACCATGTTGCATAGAATCTCAGGGCCAGATCCTCAGCTGGTGTAAATTGGTTAGCTTCAAGGAAGGCACCAATGCACCTTGCATCTTAGGATCCCAAATCATCCTCTTAATATTTTAGAAAAGAAAACTTGAAACAATAATGCTGATCAACAATGCTTTTTATACTCAGGAAAACACCTTATACTAAGGTGCTACCACAAAGGAGTAGAGAGAGGGCTGATAAATAATTAATAGATGTTTAAACTAGGGCTGTCAAGTGATTACAAAATTATACTCAATTAATAACATGTGATTAATCGCACTGTTAAACAATAATAGAATACCATTTATTTAAATATCTTTGGATGATTTCTACATTTTCAAATATATTGATCTCAATCACAACACAGAATACAAAGTGTACAGTGGGATTTATTTTTATTACAAGTATTTGCACTGTAAAAACACAAAAGAAATTATATTTTTCAATTCACCTAATACAAGTACTGTAGTGCAGTATATCAGAGGGGTAGCCATGTTAGTCTATCCAGAAAAACAATGAGGAGTCCAATGGCACCTTAAAGACTAACAGAGTTATTTGGGCATAAGCTTTCATGGGGGAAAACCCACTTCTTCAGATGCATGGAGTGAAATTTACAGATACACGCATAAATATATTGGCACATGAAGAGAAAGGAGTTACCTTACAAGTGGAGAACCAGTGTTCACAAGGCCAATTCAGTCATGGTGGATGTGGTCCACTCCCAATAATTGAGGAGATGTCAATACCAAGAGAGGGAAAATTGCGTTTGTCGTGAGCCAGCCACTCCCAGTCCCTTTTGAAGCCCAAAGTAATGGTGTTAAGTTTGCAAATTAATTGTAGCTCTGAAGTTGTTTTAGTTTTGAGAGCAGTTATGTAACAAAAAAAAAATCTACATTTGTAAATTGTACTTTCACGACAAAGAGATTGCACTACAGTACTTGTATGAGGTGAATTGAAAAGTATTATTTCTTTTGTTTATCATTTTACAGTGAAAATATTTGTAATAAAAATAATATACACTTTGATTTCAATTACAACATAGAATACAATATATATGAAAATGTAGAAAAACATCCAAAATATGTAATAAATTTCAATTTGTATTCTATTGTTTAATCATGCAATTAAAACTGCTATTAATCGCAATTAATTTCTTAATTGCGTGAATTAACTGGGATTAATTGACAGCCCTACTTTAAACTAATGGATAATCAATCACTAAAGATTATAATAGAGTCCAGCAGATCAAGAGGTTGATTATTACTAACTCTAACTCCGTCTACATATGTGCTATTATCATCTCTTACACCTATTTCCTGTATCTGCAACAGATTTATTATTTCTATTGACCTTTAATAATGGAACCTTAATACATAGTGTGATGTTTCTGGTTAACTTTATATTTTCCCTGTCTCCTCTCCCGACAAAGACTTACATTAGGGGAGAGGATATCTCACTTGGCTGTATACTCATAGGCTCACCTTCTCAAAGGTACATGAATGCAAACATGTGCACACACTTACATTTTTTGTAAAATCAGGTGCCACTTAGGCCAGGTCTACACTAGGACTTTATGTCGAATTTATCAGCGTTAACTCGATTTAATCCCTCACCCGTCCACACTAGGAAGCAGTTTATTTCGACATTAAGGGCTCCTTGAATCGATTTCGGTACTCCACCCTGACGAGGGGAGTAGCGCCAAAATCGAAATGGGCATGTCGAATGCGAGGTACTGTGGACGGAATTCGACGCTAATAGCTCCGGGAGCTATCCCACAGTGCACCACTCGGTGGACGCTCAGGGCAGTATTGTGTACTCGGATGCTCTGACCTGCCACTCAGAGAAATCCCCGCGAAAATTTGAATACTTTTTCCTCTGTGGCCATTTTGAATCACATTGCCTCTTTGGACATAGTGGCGAGCTCAGCAGCACTGGCAATGATGCAGAGCTCTACAGCGGTGGTTTCGATGCCATCGGTGAATAGAAAGAGAGCTCCAACATGGAGTGATCGTGAGGTTTTGGATCTCATCGCTGTGTGGGGCGATGAATCCATCCTAGCCGAGCTCCGTTCAAAAAGACGGAATGCAAAAATTTACGAGAAGATTTCACAGGCTATGACGGAGAGAGGGTACAGCCGGGATGCTACGCAGTGCCGCGTCAAAATCAAGGAGCTACGTCAGGCGTACCAAAAGACCAAAGAGTCCAACGGACGCTCCGGCTCAGCGCCTCAGACTTGCCGATTTTACGAGGCACTGCACGCCATGCTCGGTGGTGCGGCAACAACTACCGCACCAGTGTCCGTGGACACCGATGACGGGGTCCATTCTACGGACACATCGGAGGAGGTTTTCGCTGACGGCGAAGAAGAGGAAGGAGGGCAGGGGGACGAGGCAATCGAAAGCGGTCACCCTGGAGATTTCCCCGACAGCCAGGAACTATTC
Organism: Chelydra serpentina; assembly: GCA_037349315.1. Taxonomy (NCBI): domain Eukaryota; kingdom Metazoa; phylum Chordata; order Testudines; family Chelydridae; genus Chelydra; species Chelydra serpentina. Next base: position 11,157,152 of record JBAIAC010000028.1, on the reverse strand, counting down.
CTGACCCTGACTGCGCTGCCCTTCGAACACTCCCAAGGCAGCATTCCTGACCAGGAATCAGGAGAGGGATCATCAGGTCAGTGTTTTAGACATTTATTTTCAATACAATAGTTATGGTGTGTTAGCGCTCTGTAACTGTGGCTTCATTGGCCTTATGCGCTTCACCTTGGAGTCGCTTTCCCGTGCAACTATTCGAAAAGTCTGTCAATATGTATGGGGATAGAGGTGTAATCACCAGCAGATATCTCAGAGAAGCTGTCTTGAAGGTACAGCGATAGCTTGTCTAGCACGTTCACTGGGAGAGCTGCCTTATTGTCTCCTCCATGGTAGGATACTTTCCCGCGCCATGCGAGCAGCAGGTACTCTGGTATCATTGCCTTGCATAGCATGGCAGCATACGGCCCCGGGGTTTGCTTGCATTGACTCAGCATGCAGATTTTCTCTGTCTCCGTAATCCTCATCAGAGTGATATCAGTCATGGGGTCCTGGTTCGAATGAGTAGTATAATTAGTATACTGCATGCTTCCTTTTCCCCTTACAGACAGACACCCGGCAGTTTACGTTACCGCGTGGTGGTAGGGGCTCGGGAGCAAAACCAGTAGTGCATATCGGTGCGCGGGAAGTGACAGTCCCGGGGACCGGCAACGCTAAACCGGGGATAGGATAGGCGAGCCGTTCACGCTGAGCGGTCCGCGGGCATTTTTGATTCCCTAGAGCAGCCACGCGGAGGGGGGGGAAGGGTAGGCGAGCCGTTCACGCAGAGCGGTTCGCGGGCATTTTTGGTTCCCTGCAGCGGCCACGCTGAGGGGGGGGAAGGGTAGGCGAGCCGTTCACGCAGAGCGGTTCGCGGGCATTTTTGGTTCCCTGCAGCGGCCACGCTGAGGGGGGGGAAGGGTAGGCGAGCCGTTCACGCAGAGCGGTTCGCGGCCATTTTTGGGTCCCTGGAGCGGCCACGCTGAGGGGGGGGAAGGGTAGGCGAGCCGCTCACGCTGAGCGGTTCGCGGGAATTTTTGGTTCCCTGGAGCGGCCACGCTGAGGGGGGGGGGGTTTAGGACAGCCGCCGTAGATTACCGGTTTGGCCAGCAGCAGCTACTGACCGCCGCCAGGAACACTGAGGGAGACATGGGATTAGAGCAGTGCTGTGAAGCAATCTCACAGCAGTCGTAAGTAAGCAGCTTACCATGGTTTTCAGAGAGGTGATTTTCTGTGTACGGAAAGGCCTCTGGGATCCGTATACCGGGACCCTAGACACTCACTCAGCCTTAAGGCATATTATTTGACCTTGTAGTACGTGTACATGTGATAGGCACTGTCTTTGGTCCTATTCATGGTGAAAGAGTATGGTCATTGTTCTTGAAAAAGTATCTGTCTGAGGAATTCACTCCCTTTCATTTATCCCACAGCTGTGAGTGTCTCCCACCCAACCCGTGCTTCTCCCACCCATGGCCTAGTCCAGATAAGGCGGCGCAAAAAGAGAACCAGGGACGACATGTTCTCGGAATTAGTGATGCTGTCACAGAGGGAGGCGGCACAGCGCAGAGAGGACTTCGCACGGTACGAGCGAGCAGCCAGGGAACGGGAGCAGAGGGCTGAAGCGCGCGAGGACAGGTGGCGGCAGGAGGATCAGCAGGCGACCCAAACAATGCTGGGAATCATGAGGGAGCAAACAGACACGCTCCGGCGCCTAGTGGATATTCTCCAGGACAGGAGACATGAGGAAAGAGCGCCTCTGTATGTTCTTTCAAGCCGCCCTCCCCCGCCACCAAGTCCAGTGGCTTCCTCCCCAAAAGTCACTAGGACAAGGGGATCCAGGGTGCGTGGAAATACTCAATCCACCCCTGCAGACCGCTGCAACAGCAGAAGGCTGTCATTCCCAAAACCATAGACTTTTCCCTCCTCTCCATCCAGCAGCACCCCTGAGCACCTCCCTTCCCAGGTTCCATGTGAAGTTACTGTTTTGTTGAATAAATCTTGTTTTTTGGTTCACCAATGTTTCCCTGAGTGTTTTAAACGGGACAGTTTGTATCTCTGGGTAGTGGTTAACATGGTTTTTAAGTGCAGAGAATGGGAGCACAAACGAGGGTGCAGACAGGTTAACTGCTGAAGTGACAAGCACAGTACACATTGCATGCATTAAGCACACCTTTCCTTCGTTGTGCTGGTTTCTACGTTCTAAATGTGGGGTTGGGGGTTGGGTGGTGCACTGTATGTTTGGGGAGGGTGGTCGCTGATCTTTTGCGGCTGACAGTAGCCTGCTGGATAGATCAATGCACTGTGTGATCCGTTGGCGATACTCAATACGTACAAGGCACATAGACACCACCACACACACATGGGATTAGAAGAGGTTGATGGTCCCTTTAAGCAAGCGGAACACCTCTTGGCACTGCGCTTTGGGCAGGATCAACAGCTTCCCCTTTGAAGGGAAGTGTCCCCCAACCAAACCTCCCCCCAACCGCCGTATGCCTACACGGTGATAATCATTACCCAAGAAGAAGTACAGGAACACGTTCAAACAAAAAAATCTTTCCTTTACTGTGACTTTACAGCGTTGATCCAAGGAGGGGGAAGGCGGTTGGTAATGGGAGGATGGGCAACGGGACATGTGTAAAGGGACAGGGGTAGGTCCAGTATCTGTTTACGGAAGTGTAGCAGTCAATGGTTAACCCGCTCTGTCTGGAAGCGAGCTTTCAAAGCTTCACGGATGCGGACCGCCTCCCGCTGTGATCTCCGAATGGCTCTGGTGTCTGGCTGAGCGTAATCTGCTGCTAGTCGATTTGCCTCAACCTCCCAGCCCTGCATAAATGTCTCCCCCTTGATCTCACACAGATTGTGGAGCACACAGCACGCCGCAATCACAATGGGGATATTTTTAGGGCTGAGGTCGGAGCGAGTAAGTAAGCTTCGCCATCTTGCCTTGAGACGGCCAAAGGCACACTCCACCACCATTCTGCACTTGCTCAGGCGGTAATTAAAGAGTTCCTTTTCAGTGTCCAGGGCTCCCGTGTATGGCTTCATGAGCCATGGCATTAGCGGGTAGGCAGGGTCCCCCAGGATCACTGTTGGCATCTCCACCTCCCCAACAGTGATTTTGTGATCGGGGAAATAAACCCCCTGTTGCAGGCGTCTAAACAGACCAGAGTTCTTGAAAACACGAGCATCATGAACCTTTCCTGGCCACCCAACATTGATGTTTGTAAAACGTCCTTTGTGGTCCACTAGTGCTTGCAGAACCATAGAAAAATAGCCCTTCCGGTTAATATACTGGCCGCCCTGGTGCTCCGGTCCCAGGATAGGGATGTGTGTCCCATCTATGGCCCCACCGCAGTTTGGGAATCCCATTGCAGCGAAGCCATCTATGATCGCCTGCACGTCTCCCAGGGTCACTACTTTGTGGAGCAGCAGGTCAACGATTGCACGGGCTACCTGCATCACAGCAACCCCCACGGTAGACTTGCCCACTCCAAATTGGTTCGCTACTGACCGGTAGCTGTCAGGGGTTGCAAGCTTCCACAGGGCTATGGCCACTCGCTTCTGGATAGTGAGGGCAGCTCGCATCCGGGTGTCCTGGCGCTTCAGGGCAGGGGACAGCAACTCACAAAGTTCCATAAAAGTGCACTTACGCATCCGAAAGTTTCGCAGCCACTGGGACTCATCCCATACCTGCATCACTATGCGGTCCCACCAGTCAGTGCTTGTTTCCCTTGCCCAGCATCGCCGTTCCACGGGATCAACATGACCCATTGCCACCATGATCTCTAGGGTCCGGGGTCCAGCGCTTTGCAAGAGATCAATGCCCCTTTCAAAGTTTAAGTACTCCTGGAGATTACGTTGTCTCCTCTCCCGATTTCTCTGCAACAGAGTCTGGAAAAGGTGCGCTATAAGGCGCGAGTTGTTGGCTACGGACAGAACATCTGCGATAATCGCGGAGGGCTCCATGCTCACTGTCCAGTGGCGTCCGAGCTATCAGCCACAGGAAAAGGGCGCGAATTCATTCCCCGCCGGCGCTTTCACGTAGGGAAGGCGGAAGTGTGGGTCGAGTGACGAAATGTACGTATACCGACCCTTGACACAATTTCGTTCCCACAAGGCACTGGGGGCTACACCCAGAATTCCAGTGGGCAGGCGGGACTGCGGGAACTGTGGGATAGCTACCCACAGTGCACCGCTTGCAATGTCGACGCTTGCCCCCCTACTGTGGACTCGGACATTCGAATAAACATCCCTGGTGTGGATTCGAACAATCGACATGGAAATATCGGGTTCACAAGTTCGGTTTCACAGAAATCGAACTAGTACCGTAGTGTAGACATACCCTTAGACACATCTGGGACTATAATATTGGGCATCCAGCTGCACACATCCAATTTTCAAAATCTGAGCCACATGTTTTCTTTGCATTAATAGGGTTTTGTTGTTCTGTACGCTAATATAAAATGCCTTCAAGCATATTTTTCAGATTATGAAATATTCAAGTTAACAAATACAAAGAAAATAAACAAGTAAGATGTTTAAGAGGAAAGCAGGAATGGTCTGTTCCAGTGGCCTGGTTTTTAATACATAGTTGAAGAGGGAATCTGAATTCAGGAGCAGCTTCTCATCAGATAAATTACGATAGATTAAATAGATTTTAAATCCAGAAGAGACTATTATGATCATCTAGACTGACCTCCTGTGTAATACAAGCTGTGTAGACATGTCCTTTGGGTTCCCTAAAAACCATCCCTTTGCTTTCACTAGTAGGGCAGCAATTACAATGAGGCAATTCCATTCTCTTTCATCAATAGCTAATGTGGTCTCAAAGGCAGAGGCCCTCCCTGGGCACTGGAGCCGTTGAGGAGGAACCTGACTTGCCGATAGAGCTGCCGTTGGCTGTTTGCCTGAGATTCTGACTTTGATGAACAAGCTTCTCTAAACTCATAGGTGCAATGAGTGATCGTCTTTTCACCTCCATTCAGCTTGGCTTGCTCCTTCACAGTGAGCTTATCTGATTCCTTCACAGGGGTGCAAGAGAGGAACTATGGCATTATCACTGAGTAGATGTATTAATCATAGCTTGGAACAATGACAGGAGCAAACCGCAGTTGGGAGTACAACTGGAAAATTGGATTTTTAAAAAAAGATTTAGTTCATAAATCAGGTACAAATGGGGGGAGTGGATTGGGAATTAAAGAGAAGTGGAATAATTTCTGAAATGTTTCAGTATCACTGAAAATGACCCTGTCTACCTAGAAGAGAGAAATGTGCTCCTTTCCGCTGCCTACCTGAAGTGTGTGCACTGTTTACTTAACTAACTAATCACAAAATTCTCACTGAAATTAAAGGTGACAATCTTGCTAACCTTTCAAACAGGTTACAAATTTTAAACTACATAGAGAGATTTTCTATATTGCTCACACCTTGTATAGCATCTAACTAGTCCTAATTAATCTTTTCTTACCCCTTCGGTGTAGATAGTCTAGTGATTAAAGAACTCCAAAGCTTCAGATCAAAATGAAACACTTTAAAAGTTCAGTTTGGTATAAATAGTTCTATCCATCACCTAATCAACAGCCAAATCCATTGCCAAATATGCCCTGCAGATGCAATATACTACAAGGTTAGATGAAACTATGGGTAATGTGTTGTACGAGATGGTGGTTTCAAATACATCATGTATCCAGTTCAGGGTGCACTTGTATATCTGTTAAATACATTATTAAGACTTATTTCCCATGGCTTTAAATATATTTAACAACATAAGCATTTTTAAAAAAAATATATAAACTGGGGAATGTTAACAACAAATCAAAAGACTAGGCAATGGCATAATACGATATGTCAGCCTTCCTCATCATGAGAGAACGTAGTTTGCATCATAGGGAGCACAATATACTATATAAATAAAGGTGAGTCACCCAAAATCAGGCTGGCTACTTCTGAAATTCTTGGTCTAAATCTTGACCTAAAGCCCATAGATATCACTGGAAAGCCTCTCATTGAGGCTTTGGGACAGGTCCTTAGTCAAGATCTAATCACTCTAAAATCACATAAAAATAATTATAATTGCTGCCTCTGCAGTGGAGAAATGTACAACTAAAACACAAAAAAATCTTCTTTGGCTTAATTTATTGTATATTTTGTTTCACGATTTTAAAAAGTGAAGTCCGTTTTATATGAAATTTTACATGCACGAGTATCTTGATATGGAACAGGTAGAGCTGGCTGCATTATTCATTAAAAATAATTTATCTGGAAAATGTGGGCATTTTTCATCAAATATAATATTCAAAAATAAATCTTTTCACTATTCTCCAAGTTCTAAGGATGGCTGGGTAATATACTGCAGACAATTTTCCCACCAATCGTTGAATAAATTATTGGTGAATAATTCTATTCATTATTCTGCAAGCTTAGAAAGAGAGAAAAGTCTTTATTCAAACTCTATAGACCTCACAGTAGTATCATATACTGTTGGTTGTTTTCAACTTTTGGGGAATATTTATGTGCCTTGCCTGACCTTGAGGGCTTATTTCTGTAGGTAAGCATGTAGGGCCGAATATTCTCCCATCACATATTGCTCTGCTAAGACTGCCAAGAAGGAGGTCAATGGGTGTTAATTGTTATAGTTGTTTTTGTGATGTAGACGTCTGCCCATTATGAACTGGACTGAAAATATCACGACAGTTTGCTGTACAGCCATTAGTCATCTGGGTTGGATTTAACCTAGGATGGGCAACATTTTCTATGTGTAGCACTCAGCATGTTTCTATCGCTGTCAGAGAATAATATGGGATATCTAGAGTAATTTTAAATGTATACATTAACAGAGAATTTGAACTAAAGAAAAATTGTCCACTTTATTTTGCAAAGATAGCAAATGGGCTGAATCCTTGGCTGCTATTCTTCTTGCCTTGTGCTGTTGAGTGCAAACCAGCCTGAAAGGGCAGCCAGTGATTCCTCCTAACACAGGGGAATACTTCAGTGATGAAAAGATAGCATAGCCAGCTCTATGCCACTTGTTGCCCAAGCCCCCACACCCACCAGGACATGGCAGGGTGGGGCGGAGATGTGTCAGAGCTAGAAGTGGGCAGGTCGGCACATACAATACTCTGCGATATTCTTAGCTGGTTGCGGCCAGGGTAACAGAGCAGTCCAGGGACTGCTCTAGCTTATGCTAGAGACTATTTCAACTCCTGGCTGATCCAAGATAGAAGGACCAGAAAGGTGACTTGGCATGGGTTGTGAGGCTCCTCACCACCACCTGTCCTTGGCATTAAGAAGTCTTGTCTGTACCCCAAGAAATGTCACAAGGGCTCCGCAGGGATTTACAGGGATCCCCTGGGTTTGACACAAACATAATAGTGTGCCAAAGAGTGGCATGTGATGTCTCTGTCAATAACCTGTAACTCACTAGCCATCCTCATCACTGTGAGATGTTTGTACAGATGATATTTAAGAAGTTATGTAACTATACTTACAAGTATGTTCTTAAGGTGTGTTAGTTCATACAGGTCACCACAAAGTGATAAACAGGCTCTATTCAGGCAAGGGATAGTAGATGCTTCTCTCTCTGGCTGGTCATTGTGTGGCTTACAATGAAAGTCTATTTGCACTACTGAGCCTGATGCTAATGAAAAGATTGTGAATTCACATGAGAGACTATCTGCAGGATAACCAAAAACCAGTAGGGGTGTCCTGTTTGTGAGGAAAGACAATGGCTTTGGGGGTTATAACTGGAGCTACCGAGGCATACCTAAGATTCCTCCCCAAGGAGATGAACAGTCAGTGTATTTTGCCTTATGAAAGGAGGGTCACAGCCAACCTCACTGGAACACATTGCAAAGACTCTGGGTGAGCTAAACTTCAGTAGACAAGACAGTATCTTGTGAATTAAGGCTTGGTTCTAGAAGGCATGTTATGATTTTTAATTTACATTTAACCATTTGTTTCCAATACTTTCACTTGCTACTTCTACAATGTCTATAGTTTGTTAAATACATTTTTACTTGTTTTCACTATAAACATATCTAAATGCTGCGTGTTAAGCGGAGCAGTGATCTCAAGGTAAAACTTACAAGCTGATGTGCACTGTTCCTTAGGGAGCAGGGAATTTGTAAATCCCGTGAGAGTACAGTGGACCAGGAGCTGGGCACTCCAGGGGGACATTTGGAGGGCTGGAGGGTTAGAGTGTGCCCATTGCTAACCTGTAGAGAGCATGTGGGGCCTATGTAGGGCTGGAGGGGAGTGCTTGCATTACCAGTGGAATGGGGAGCTGCCCTCTGGTAGACACAGACAAGGCATCCCCATGCTAAAGGCAGGTGGTAGCGAGGTGCTTCACAGCCCTGGGTACCCCCAGGAGGAATCACAGCAAACTGCAGGATGAATGATGAGAAATGGAGGCACTGGTCATTTGGGAGGGAAAGCAGTCAATGAGACAGTCCCTTTCTTCCCAAATGTTCTGCTGAACAAAACTTTTCTCTAGGGCACATTGAGATATTTGGTATTCAGATTATGCCACCCAGAGACTGAGAGGAGTTCATTCTATTCATGTCCCTGCCTCACAAAGACATTCTGCAGTCTATTTTGATGTGAAATTTGACTAGAGGTACACAAACACAGAATTCTCTCATCTGCATGTGTCCATGTCTCTGTTGTTTTGTTATAAATAAGCATTTTGTTTCCCCAGGCCTCTGCTGCATTTTCATCAATCTTATTCAAACTTCAGACATCTTACCCAAATGCATCACTTGATGAAGATGCCTCAAACACAAGATAGCCATCCGAGCAATATGAACAGTCACACAGGGTTCAGGGGATATGGGCTGAGTATGAATGAGTGACTGTATAGGATTTGCAGTATCTGTCTCCCTGTCTGCATTCTGAGTGGTAAAGCCATCAAAGTTGCATTGTTTATATGGGTGCTTGCCTACATTTGGGATTCTTACTATAGGATGACTATTTCAATGGCCTCGAATGGAAACTATGTCAGTATATCACTGTCACTTGTACATTAGTGCTGCTACCACGAGCATTTGGGCTAATTTAATGTATGTGCCAAAGTTATTACGGTTAGCTTCTGAACTGAGAATTAAACCTCATAAAGTCAGCTAACTGTGTAGAATATTTTACAATATCACTGCCTATGAATCTTAAAGACTATCACCCCCTGAGTGTTTTGATTATCTTGAGAAACAGAGAGCAATTTTAATTTACATAATAGTTGAGAAAAAAAGGTAGTTATATGGTGCACCTATGGTGCGTTTAATCTCCACAATCGCAGGGCACAAGATTTTCCATAGTTCCCTGCTTCCTGTGCTACTTAGTTGATAAGATTTTATTGGAGGCATCACAGTATAACATCAGTATTTAAGGTGACCAGAAGAGATCCCTACGAAAGCTTCCTGAAGCGAATGCGAGGTGTCTAATCACTTAGGAAAGTAGAAGCCTACATGATGCTTAAACACAGCCAAGTCTTTTGGTAACATTTTGGCTAGTAATGTTGTTCATATTAATGCTAGACAGGTATGTTCTGTGAGGGAATGGCTTGCTCTGTTACAAAGCGTGCAGGTTCCGTATTGGAGGTTTCTGTAAGTGTGTATAGACATTGCCAGTTTGTATTTTTAACTGTCTCAGCTGCCAATTTAGGGCTTGTTTATTGTTTCCTCCCATTCACTCAAGTGGCACCAAGTGGTGTCAGTAGGGGTTGAGGATCTGGCCCTCTGCCTGTATCTACCTCATTACTCATATGGCTCCATCTCCATACTATTTGAGTGCCATACAAGTATTTATAGATTTAGCCTCACAGCAGCCCTGTGAGGTAGGGAAGTATTATCAGGATTTTACATATGCAGGAATTAGGCAAAGAGATGAAGTCACTTGCCAAAGGGGACACAGGCAGTTTGTCACAGTGCCAAGAATTGAACCCAGACCTTCTGAATTACAGTCTACTGCATTAACTAGAAAACATTTTGCTTGTCCTCCTCTACTTTTCCCTCAATTGCTTCCCCCTCTTCCATGCACCCACCCCCATTCTCTGTGCCCTTATCATACCCTCCTCCATTCCTCACCAGTTTCCTACACCTTCTCCATACACCGTCTGATCTTGCCTCTCCCACACACATACACAATCCGAGATAAGGAACCACGGCTGCATGTCTATCCAAGTCCCCTAAACTCAGTCACATTAGGGAAAAGCCTAATTCCCAGAAGCCCGGGACAAGTAGAAGTGGTATTTGGATAAAAGAAAGTGACAGGTTCTCTGCCCATTGCATAAGAGGAGACCGGGGGTCCTAAAGGGACACCAGAGGCAGGCTGAATGACATCAGGCAGAGCAGCACTGAGCAGCCAGTCAGAAAGAGGGTGGCCAGAGAGGCTGAATAGTCAGGATCGAGCACAAAGAACTGAAGTGTCTCATGAGGGCTGACAAAGGAGCTGCTGTAGTCATCATGAATAGGTCAGAATATGAACGAGAGGCTGCCAGGCAACTCTCTAAAACCACATTCTACAGGCCATTACCCTCTGATCCCACTGAGGGTTACAAAAAGAAACTACACCATCTGCACAAGAAACTCCCTGAAGAAGCACAGGAACAAATATACACAGACACATCCCTAGAGCCCTGACCAGGGGTATTCTATCTGCTACCCAAGATGCATAAACCTGGGAATCCTGGATGCCCCATCATTTCAGGCATTGGCACCCTGACAGCAGGATTGTCTGGCTGTGTAGACTCTCTCCTCAGGCCCTATGCTACCAGCACTCCCAGCTATCTTTGAGACACCATTGACTTTCTGAGGAAACTACAATCCATTGGTGATCTTCCAGAAAACACCATCCTAGCCACTATGGATGTAGAAGCCCTCTACACCAACATTCCACACAAAGATGGACTACAAGCCATCAGGAACAGTATCCCCGATAACGTCACAGCAAACCTGGTGGCCGAACTTTCTGACCTTGTCCTCACCCACAACTATTTCAGATTTGGGTACAACTTATACCTTCAAGTCAGTGGGACTGCTATGGGTACCCGCATGGCCCCACAATATGCCAACATTTTTATGGATGACTTAGAACAACACTTCCTCAGCTCTCGTCCCCTAATGCCTCTACTCTACTTGCGCTACATTGATGACATCTTCATCATCTGGACCCATGGGAAGGAGGCCCTTGAGGAATTCCACCAGGATTTCTACAATTTCCATCCCACCATCAACCTCAGTCTGGACCAGTCCGCACAAGAGATCCACTTCCTGGACACTACAGTGCACATAAGCGATGGTCACATAAACATCACCCTATACCTGAAACCTACTGACTGCTATACTTACCTACATGCCTCCAGCTTTCATCCAGACCACATCACATGATCCATTGTCTACAGCCAAGCTTTAAGATACAACCGCATTTGCTCCAATCCCTTAGACAGAGACAAACACCTACAGGATCTCTATCGACCATTCTTAAAACTACAATACCCCCCTGGTGAAGTGAAGAAACAGACTGATGAGCCAGAAGGGTACCCAGAAGTCACCTACAACAGGACAGGCCCAACAAAGAAAGTAACAGAACGCGACTAGCCATCACCTACCGTCCCCAACTAAATCCTCTCCAGCATCATCAAGGATCTACAACCTATCCTGAAGGATGATCCCTTACTCTCACAGTCCTTGGAAAACAGTCCAGCCCTCGCTTACAGACCATACCCCAACCTGAAGCAAATACTCACCAGCAACTACACACCACTCAACACTAAACCCCTGGTCTAGACCATTTTTGGAGAAAAACTAGAGCCCTAATCTGTTAGTACTGATGTAGAGGAGAGATTTTTTTCACTGAGGTAAATGAAGCCAGGCTTGGGTCCATGAAGATTTGTGAACATGAATTGCTTTCAGTAGACAGAGGGACACATTTTCAAACACGAGTCCCTAGAATTAATGACCTAATTCCAGAATTAAGTACCTAAATATCAGGTGTGAAGAACATGTGAGCTGTGTATTATTTGTATTAATATTGTGGGAACCTCCATTTTTTTGATTATGAGTGGGTGATAGCTGTAGGAAAGCCTAAGTTATGGGGTTCTGTAGGATTACAGAAATACAGACAATTGGTGTATGTTAACCCCATTCTCCCATATTTGACCAAAAAATGCCACAATGGCTAAATAACAGAGTAAAAGGTGGCCAGAGACCAAAAGACATCCTTTAAAAATTGGAAGTCAAATCCTATTGAGAAAAAATAGAAAGGATCAAAAACTCTGGCAAGTCAAGTGTAAAAGTATAATTAGGAAGGCCAAAAAATTATTTGAAAAGCTACTAGCAATAGACACAAAAACTAACAGCAAAAATATCTTAAGTTTATCAGAAGCAGGAAGCCTACCACACAATCAACAGGGCCACTGGACAATCAAGGTGTTAAAAGAGCACTCAAGGAAGACAAGGCCAATACAGAGAAGTTAAAATAATTCCTTGCATGGATCTTCACTGAATCAGAATCAGAGGGACATTCCAACGTCTGAGGCATTCATTTTAGATGGTAAATCTGAGGAACTGTCAGAGATTGAGGTGTCCATAGAGGAGATTCTGGAACAAGTTGATAAGACAACCAGGACAAGATGATATTCACCCAAGAGTTCTGAAGGAACTCAAACATAAAATTTCACAAAAACTAACTGTAGTATGCAACCAATTGCTTAAAATCAGCTTCCAGGCTACATTACTGGAGGATGATTTATGTAACACCAATTTTTTAAAAAGCCTCCAGAGATGATCCTGGCAATTACAGACCAGTAAGCCTAACTTCAGTACCAGGCAAACTGGTGGAAAATATACTAAAGAACAGAATTATAGATTAACACAATGTGTTGGGAAAGAGTCTATTTGGCTTTTCTAAAGGCAAATCATGCTTCTCCAATCTATTTGAATTCTTTGAGAGTGTCAAACAACATGTGGATATAGTGTACTTGAACTTTCAGAAAACTTTTGACAAAGTCCATCACCAAAATCTTTTAAGCAAAGTAAGCCATCATTGGATAAGAGGGAAGGTCTTCTCATAGATCAGTAACTGTTTAAATATATGAGAAACAAAGGGTAGGAATAGAGGGTCAGTTTTTACAATGGAAAGAAGTGAATGGGCAGGGTCCTCCAAGGAACTGTACTGGGAAATATACTATTCAACATATTCATTAATGATCTGCAAGAGGGTGAACAGTCAAGTGGCAAAGTTTGCCGTCAATACAAAAATTATTCAAGGCAGTTAACTCCAAAGCAGGCTGTGAGGAGTTACAAAAAGACCTTACTAAACTAGGAGGCTGGGCAACAAAATGGCAGATGAAATTCAACACTGATAAGTGCAAAGAAATGCTCACTGGAAAAAAGAATCCCAACTATACATATACAGTGATGGTTTCTAAATTACCTATTACCACCCAAGATAGATATCTTTGACTCTCAGTGGATAGTTCTCTGCAAACTTTCACCCAATGTACAGCAGCAGTCAAAAAGGTTAGGCACTTTTAGGAACGAGATAGGAAATAAGATAGAAAATATCAGAATGCCACTACATAAATCCATGGTGCGCCCACATCTTGAATATTGTGTTCAGTTCTGGTTGTCCCATCTCAAAAATAATATATTAGAACCGGAAAAATTTCAGAAAAGAACAAAAAAAAATATGATCAAGGGTATAAAACAGCTATGGGAGGAGAGATTAAAAAGATTAGTAAGGCTGTTCATCTTAGAAAAGAGATGAATAAGGGGGAATATGGTAGAGGTCTATAAAATCATGAATGGTGTAGAAAAAGTGAATAGAGAAGTTGTATTTACCCTTTGCTCCAAAACAAAAATCAGGGGTCCCCCAAATAAATTAATAGGCAGCAGATTTAATATAAACAAGAGGAAGAACGTTTTCACACAACACACAACCAACCTGTGGAACTCATTGCCATGGGATGCTGTGATGGCCAAAAAGAACTTGAGTTTCTGGAGGATAGGTCCATCAATGGGTATTAGTCATGATGGCCAAGGATGCAATCCCATGCTCAGTGCTCAGGGTGACCATGAACCTCTGACTACCAGAAGCCTTGAGTGGAAGATAGGGATCCAGCACTCCATCATTGCTCTGTTCTGTACACGGTCCCTGAAGCTCTGGCACAGACCACTGTTGGAAACACGATACTAGGCAGGATAGATCATGGTCTGACCCAGTATGGCAGCTCTTACGATGAAAGAATAAAAAAGAGTCTGATAATAGCCCACAACATTTTGTAATCCAATCTTACTAATTATTAGTCAGTACTAATAATGGTTTATTCCTTCTCTTATGCAATTAACACTGATTCTGTCACTACAACTGTTTCCTACGTTTCGTTCTGTGAGAATTTCATCTGCTGCAACATACCGTGTTTTTTTCTGGTTTTGACATTAATGCGTTTCTTACCTTGAGATGATCTAATTTCTACTTAGTGATTTTGAGACCATAACATTTACTTTGAATGCTTCCCCTTCAAAAGGATGTGGTTATAGAAACAACGTAGTGTTTATTCAAATATATGTCATATGTATAGGTACATTATGATTTCTCAGTATAACTTCTTTAGATGAGTACAATTGTACATTTTATTATTGAGCATATTTTTTTTTTACTTTTTTTAATACGATTGAGGTCGTGATATTTGAAATCATTTTTGTCTGATTTTTAATTGATTTTCATGATCTTTGCATGCATGCATACACACACACAGCAGTGTTCATCCATAGATCTCAAAGGGCTTTGCAAACAAAAGAAAATCAATGTATCCCGATTTTATATATGAGGAAGTTGAGATGACTTGCTGGAGGTCACATAGCAGATCAGCAGCAAAGCCAAAAACAGAACCCAGCTCTCCTGACTACCTTATTCACTATACCACCCCCCCTCTCATATAAATACATAGACACACATCGTATCTAAAGTAGCCCCATAACTGTAATATCCAAGCACAGCACATAATTCCTGTGAGGCAGGGTGTACTATTATCCCAATTTAAGAAATGAGGAACTGATGCTAAATGACTTGCACACAATCACACAGGAAAACAGTAGTGGGCAAGGAATTGAACCTTGGTCTCTCAAGTTCCAGGCTAGAAATTAGCCACTGGAGCATCCTTCCTGTATAGACCACTTGTTGACAGGTATATGCTGGTGAGTGTGGGTGTATTTTTATATATGTATATACATACACACACACAAAGCACCAATAACATTAAGCACAAATACTCTAACAATGATAGAGTCTAAATTGGCCTATACCATAATCCCATTCACTTATGCTAAGTATCCCATAACTCCGCACATTTGCTGAATTAAGCATTTGGCATAAGCAGATAGGAAACTTGTCAAAATCAAGATACATTAATTGTGTGTCTTAGCCCTGGTCTACACTACGAGTTTAGGTTGAATTGAGCAGCGTTAGGTCAATTTAACCCTGCATCTGTCCATACAACAAAGCCTGTTTTGTTGACGTAAAGGGCTCTTCAAACAGATTTCTGTGCTCTTGCCCGGTGAGGGGGTTAGTGCTAAAATCGACCTCGCTGGGTCAAATTTGAGGTAGTGTGGACGCAATTTGAAGGTATTAGCCTCCGGGAGCTATCCCAGGGTGCTCCATTGTGACTGCTCTGGACAGCACTCTCAACTCAGATGCACTGGCCAGGTAGACAGGAAAAGCCCCGGGAATTTTTGAAATTCATTTCCTGTTTGGCCAGTGTGGTGAGCTGATCAGCATAGGTGACCATGCAGTCCCAGAATTGCAAAAGAGCTCCAGCATGGACCAAACGGGAGGTACTGGATCTGAACGCTGTATGGGGAAAAGAATCCATGCAGGCAGAACTCCATTCTAAAAGATGAAATGTCAATATATATGCCTAAATCTCCAAGGGCATGATGGACAGAGGCTACATCAGGGATGCACAGCAGTGCTGCGTGAAAATTAAGGAGCTCAGACAAGCCCAGAATCGTAATCCCCGCAGAATCGTAGAGCGTAGAATGTTTCTACGCTCCCCCTAGCATCTCCATCCCTGATGTTATTGCAGATTAGAAGGCGAAAAAACGCACTCATGATGACATGTTTTCCGAGCTCATGCAGTCCTCCCGCACTGATAGGGCACAGCTTAATGCATGGAGGCATTCAATGGCAGATGTCAGGACAGAATTAAATGACTGCGAACAGCAGAGGCAGGACGCGATGCTGAGGTTAATGGGGAAGCAAATGGACATGATGAAGCGTCTGTTGGGGGAGCAAACGGACATGATGAAGTGTCTGTTGGAGCTGCAGGAAAGCCAACAAGAGCACAGACCCATGCTGCATCCACTGTATAACCGCCTACTCTCCTCCCTATGTTCCACAGCCTCCTCACCCAGACGCCCAAGAACGTGGGGGGGCAGGCTCCGGGCACCCAGCCACTCCACTCCAGAGGATGGCCCAAGCAACAGAAGGCTGTTATTCAAACAGTTTGATTTTTAGTGTGACCACAATAAGCAATGTGGCCTTGTCTTCCCTCCTCCCACACCCCACCCGGGCTACCTTGTCTGTTATCTCATTTTTAAAAAATTAATAAAGAAAGCATGCATGGTTTCAAAACAATAGTTACTTTATTTTGAAGTGGAGAAGGTGATTGGCTTACAGGGAATTAAAATGAACAAAGGAGGCGGGTTTGCATCAAGGAGAAACACACACAACCGTCACACCATAGCCTGGCCAGTCATGAAACTGGTTTTCAAAGCCTCCCTGATGCGCAGCACGCCTTGCTGTGCTCTTCTAATCGCCCTGGTGTCTGGCTGCTCAAAATCACCACGCGATTTGCCTCAGCCTCCCACCCTGCCATAAACGTCTCCCCCTTACTCTAACAGATATTATGGAGGACACAGTAAGCAGCAATAACAATGGGAATATTGGTTGCGCTGAGGTCCGACCAACAGTGCCAGCGAACTTTTAAACATCCAAAGGCATATTCTACCACCATTCTGCACTTGCTCAGCCTATAGTTGAACTGCTCCTTACTACTGCCCAGGCTTCGTGAGCCATGGGAGCAAGGGGCAGGCTGGGGTAGGTGCGACTGCACGGTGCTGCCAGCTGGGAGAGCAGCCTGAGACAGACGCCTCCAGCTCGCAGGAGAGCAGAGTTGCAGCGGAAGTCGTACACCATGCCCTGGAGGTTGCTAGGAGCCAGGCCAGGAAGATGTTCCCAGAACCCCCGGCCAAGCTACATGTCCGACGAGGATGGCTACCAATCCTACTGCACCGTCTGCGGCAGAGTTGCAGGAGAGCAGAGTTGCAGTGGAAACGGTGGAGCCGTTCACTGTGGATGAGGACAGCTAGCAGTCCTACTGCACCGTCTGCTGTGAAGGCACCCAGGAGCTGCAGTAGTGATGGTGAGCTGAGCGGGCTCCATGCTTGCCCTGGTACGGCAGCTACTAACCCAGGAAAAAAGGCGCGAAACGATTGTCTGCCGTTGCTTTCACGGAGGGAGGGGCGACTGACAACATGTACCCCAAAGCACCTGTGACAATGTTATGCCCCATCAGGCATTGGAAGCTTAACCCAGAATTCCAATGTGCGGTGGAGACTGTGGGAACTGTGGAATAGCTATCCACAGTGCACCGCTCTGTATGTCGATTCTAGCCACGGTAGTGAGAACACACTCCGCCGACTTAATGCACTTAGTGTGGACATACGCAATCGACTGTATAAAATCAAATTCTAAAAATCGACTTCTATAAAATCGACCTAATTTTGTAGTGTAGACATATCCTTAGGGTTGTACCTTCATGAACCAGTACCTGGAATGCTAGTATCCAAAAGAAATATAAGGAAGGAACAGAACAAGAAGTTAGGGAACTGGTACAAACTTATGGGTTGGATTTAGTGACAGGTAAAGAGATGCGTAACTTGTAAAATCACCATATAAATAATACCAGTTAAAATGTGCAACTTTGGGAACATACTTTCTGTGTAAGGTGAATGTAACATCACTGTACAAGATGGCTTCCCAAACACTGGTATCATATAGAATCTTTTTCCCCCCTGTACTAGGTTTATTGCGCTAAGCCAATCATAATATGACTGGCATTGGTTATTTGGCCTCTTGAATATATGCAGTAACAAATCAAAGTGTGGTCAAGCAGTTGACTATACAGTTTATCAACACCACTAATATTATGCTATATGCATACACATTCTATATAGAAACTGTATAATATACAACTGTAAATTATGTCTATATATTTGCCTACAAACACACACAAAATCATTGTAGAAAGAGAAACAACTATCGGTGTTCCATGACCCTCCCTCTTTCCTAACACACACACACAATTCTTAATAGAAAACAGCCACTAATCAAAATGGAAACGTGAGGTAGTTTGTGGCCTATTTTTTGGACAAAAACTATTTCTTTTTCACCATTTTATTTATGCTTTTTTCCCCCCCATCAGGAATGTCTTTGAAAACTCCCTCCTCCCCCTGTGAATTTCAGTGATGTTTCTCACATGGTATATTTAGCTGTGTAGCAGAAAGCAGACTTTACCCTTTGACCTTTAGGGCATACCCTTCACTATCATTGACAGGTTTCCTGTTCCCTTTGCACAAAGCAGTTTTACCTGCAAATCCCAAGGTGATAATGAGTCATGTTGAAATGGCAAAAAAGTGATTTGTTGCCTTTTGAATCAAAGCCTAAAAATACAGTTCATAACTTCAACTATCATAAATGCCCACAGAGATCACTGGAAAAGACTCCTATTGACTTAAGTGCTCTTAAATCAGGACCTACAACAATAGGCATTATGACAACATTTAGGCAAATCCAAATCCTGCTATATTGAGTCCTGACCTTCAGAACTTACCTGATTCCAGTACAGAAAGAGGTACAGGAATTCAGGGGTTTCAAGCACATGGAGTGAAGGAGAAAGGTGGAACCAGTATGGCAGAGGAATAGGGTAGGACCAGTGAATTGGTAAGAAATTTTTCTTCCTTCAACTGATTTATGGAACCCCATCACACAGATGCTATGCTCCAGAATCTGATTTGGATTAGGATCCAGAGTAGATTTGCCCCAACAGTTCTGGGGCATTTTCTTCTGAAGATTTGGTTCAGCCCATTCTAGACAGAGTGCAGCTATAAAATTCATAACCATGAACAGCTGAGGGGGTTTGATACAGGGCCCATTTCTAGTTAAAGTAAACTACGAATGATTAATTTTTTTTCTAGATTCCATTTTCTTTGATATATCAATATCAGTAACTTCAGGGGAGACTTATTAAAAAGGTATTCCTTTTTCTCATACTAAGCAGTAAATCAGCAGCAATAGCCCGACTCCACAAGAAAATATGTTTCTGTTCATTCTTTAATGGGATAACTTATAGCAGACCAAATCAGAAATTACATTGGGAATTTAATATTTCTCTTTAGTAATAGTTAAGAGGCTCATACTTTAGAAGGCTGCTGAATACGGCAGTTTGAATCTACTGACTGCTTGTTATGTAGTTAGAAACTTCATTATTATCATCAGACAACAGACTTAATGCAGAATGACAGAATGATACTTGTCTGAGTTGTTAAAACTCTACCTTTCGTCTAACCTCCATTAATCTCAAACACTGGCGCTACTGCAATCCTCATTTTGTTAGAAAATTGCCAACAAGAGCTCCTCTAATGAATGATGCAATTGCTAAACACTGTAAGCAGCAGAGTTTGATTAGTTTCATAAAAGCAGATGATGAGTTGTCCTAGGCACAGAATAGTGTCATGAAAGGCATAGTGACTTTGCTGATGTCTTGATGTTTCATTGATAATGAAACTGGGAAATAATTAAAGCAGATGACTGGGCCATTCACATATGACCATGACTTATCAAAACAGGGCTGTCTGGTGAAAATGAAAAAACACCAGTGGCTTGGATGAGGTAGGAGGATCGGAGAAGTATGTAGAGCTGGGATAAATAGTAAATATCTGAAAATATTGCTAACGCTTAAATTTGTAAAACAGACTAACATACTTCAAAAAGGCTGGCACAGCAAGTAGAGAAGGTCTATCTGAGCAGAATTTCAACATCTGCTCATTTCTGAAAGATGTCATTTAACAGCCCCAACCCAGGCTGTAATAATTTAACAAATGTTTAGAAACCACTTCTTTATAGCTTGATTAAGTATCTATTGTTTTAAGAAAGGATTTCCATCTGGAAGATTTGCAACCAGAAGAAATATGAGTTCTTATTAGAGTTCTTAGAGACTTAGGGACTAACAACAAGAATTGTTGTTATAAGCTGAGAACATGTCAGTTGGAAGTGATGGAGGAGGAGGAGAAAGACCTGGGTGTATTGGTTGATCACAGGATGACTATGAGCTGCCAATGTGATGCAGCCATGAAAATGGCTAATGCGGTGGTTCTCAACTGTGGTCCACCGCTTCTTCAGGGAAAGCCCCTGGCGCGCTGGGCCGGTTTGTTGACCTGCTGTGTCCGCAGGTTTGGCTGGTCGCGGCTCCCACTGGCCACGGTTTGCCACTCCAGGCCAATGGAGGCTGCGGGATGTGGCGGACAGCACATCCCTCAGCCTGTGCTACGTCCCGGGGCCCGAATTGGCCTGGAGCAGCGAACCACAGCCCGCGGGAGCCGCAATCGGCCGAACCTGCGGACGCAGCAGGTCAACAAACCAGCCCGGCGTGCCAGGGGATTTCCCTGAAGAAGCGGTGGACCACAGTTGAGAACCACTGGGCTAATGCAATCCAAGGATGCATCAGATGAGGTATTTCCAGGAGAAATAGGGAAGTGTTAGTACCATTATACAATGCACCAGTGAGTCCTCATCTGGAATACTGTGTACAATTCTGGTCCTCCATGAGATGAATTCAGACTGGAATAGGTCCAGAAAAAGGTTCCTAAGATGATCAGAGGAATCGAAACCTACCTTAGGAGAGGACGCAAAGAACTTTGGCTTGTTTAGTCTAACCAAAAGAAGGCTGAGGGGAGATACGATTGCTCTCTATAAATACATCTGCAGGAAAATACTACGGATGGAAAGGAGTTATTTAAGTTAAGTGCCAATGTGGACACAAGAACAAATGGCCATCAACAAGTGTAGGCTCAAAATTAGGTGAAGGTTTCTAACCATCAGAGAAGTGAAGTTCTGGAACAAATTTCCAAGGGGAGCAGTGGGGATAAAAAAACCTAACTTGTTTCAAGACTGAGCTTGATAAGTTTATGTAGGGGATGGTATGATGGGACTGCTTACAATGGCATGGAGCAGATCTGCAACTACTGGTAGCAAATATCTCCAGTGGCTGGTGATGGGACACTAGATGGGGAGGACTCTGAGTTACTACAGAAAATTATTTCCCAAGTGTCTGGCTGGTGGGTCTTGCCCACATGCTCAGGGTCTAACTGATCACCATATTTGGGATTGGGAAGGAATCTTTCCCTAGGTCAGATTGGCAGAGACTCGGGGAGGAGAGGGTGTTTCGCTTTCCTCTGCAGCATGGAGCACAGGTCACTTTGAGATTTAAACTGTGTACACGGTGGATTCTCTGTAACTTGAAGTCTTTACATCAGTGGTCACCAACCGGTTGATCGCGATCGACTCGTCAATCCTAGAGGATCCCCATACCCCCTCCTGAACCCCCAGCTGCACCCTGAGCCCCCTTCCGGAGCCAGCATCCCATGTCCCCTTATGCACCCTGAGCCCCCTCCTGCACCCCAAGGCCCAGCCCTGGCCCCCTTCCCAGAACCAGCACCCCATACCCCTCCTGCACCCCAACACTCTGCCCCAGCCCAGAGCCCCCTCCTGCAGCCAAACCCTCCCAGAGCCAGCACCCTGCACCCCATCCTGAACCCCAACACTGCCCCAGAGCAGATCCCCCTCTTGCACCCAAACTCCCTCCTAGAGCTTGCACCCCTCACCCTCTACTGCATCCCAAACCCTCTGCCCCAGGTTCAGCCCAGAGCTCCCTCTCACACTGCGAACCCCTTGGCTCCAGCCTAGAGCCCGCACCCCCTCCTGAACCCCAAACCCCTGCCCCAGCCCGGTGAAAATGAGTGAGGGTGGGAGAGAGTGAGCAATGGGGGGGTGGAGTGAGTGTGGTAGGGCTTTGGGGAAGGGGCAGGGTAGATCATGAGTTGCCCTTAGATTCAAAAAGTGATCTTGGGTGTAAAAAAGTTGGAGACCACTGCTTTACATCATGATTTGAGGACTTCAGTAACTCAGCCAGAAGTTGTGGGTCTATTACAAGATTGAGTGGGTGAGGTTATGTGGCCTGCAATGTGCAGGAAGTCAGACTAGATGATAATGATGGTCCCTTCTGGCTTGAAAGTTTATGAGTCTTATCCCAAATCTTAGCTAACTCAATACAAACAGAAAATTAATATACCTTGCAATAGGACACAAGCCAATTCATGGGGTGCAGGACAGAGAGAGCTTCTACTGTAGCCATCTCTCTCCTCCCACCTGCAATCTGGAATGTGGATTCTTCTAAGTGGGCATCAGAACATGGGGATATTTTAACACTGTGCCACTCCAGCACAAAAATTTGGATGTCTATCAAAGGACTCAAACTGGGCTAGTTTGGAATGGCTTTTTTTCATGTAAACTGTTCATCTAGCTTGAATGCACCAACTACTATTGAATTGTAAAGCATGAGTCACCATGACCCTCTGTGCTTCCTAGCTAGGTATATTGCTATGGCTGTAATTACATTACTGCTGTTTTCCATTACTCAAAGGAATGTTATTGGCTATTTTCAAGAGAAAAACCTCACTATCCATACATTTGAGACCAACGTATCAAAGCAGAAAAAAATGTCTGAGCACAGAAACTTCTTAGTTACAGTAGTTGTTGAGTATATTGAAAAAAGAGTTAGAAAGATAAAGTGGTTAAGGAGAGTTTCCTATAGAAAATGGATGCTTTTTGTCTTCATATGTCCTATCTTCCATAAAATACTCCACAACCTACATATGTTCTATGTGATAAAATTCCACATGCAATATATCTACTGACAACTCAAGCACAGCGATTAACCCAGAACAACACAACAATGAAAGTGAGGTGTCCTGAGATGTGATTTTTTTTCAATCCGTATCTATTTTTTATGCTGTAATGTGGTGTTAATCTATTTTTCTGTCACAAAAAGATACCTCCAAGTTAAGGGTAACTGATATCTCTAATATTAATTTTAAAATAAATAATTACAGTAATACAATAATGTCATTCAACTGTGGCTGTGCTCATTGAACAGAGGCTCAGTGCACGTTGATGTTTATTTTCTCTTGGCAAAGGATTTATGGGAGGCTTAAATAAAGCCTGAAGAGTGTTTGAAGAGTGTTGGGTATAAGACAATGGGTGGGAGAGGGGTCAGAAGTAAAAAACAAAAAAATCAGCAATTGCTGAGATGAAGAAATAAGCCCATTTCCATGAGCTCTCTCTCAATCTCTCTCTCTCTCTCTCTCTCTCTGGGGGACTCAGCAACTTTGGAGGCAAAGTTCATTTCTGGGGGAGTGAGGCAGATAGGAGTTTACCTCCACTGCCTATCAACCCTTCCCCTACATACATCAAGCTACAAGAGCCAGGATCTTCAACTGCAAAGCCCATGAGTATTTTCTACATGGATCAGGCAGCAAATAAGAAAACGCATAACTGATAGTGCAAAGTCATCATTCCTCTCTATTCAGTTCTTAAATGTTTGCCTAAATGTTACATACACACATAGAGCGCATGCACACAGAGCACACATTCAAAAATTCATCATCCGGCAACAGTTACCACCCTATGATATGTTTGATGCCATGACTTTCCCTGTACTTAGATACGTAGGTAACTGCAATTTCCCAAATAGCACAGTGATAATGATGAAGCTGCAGAATGAATATCTGAGCTAACTAACACTGCCTTAATAGAGAAAGTCTATTTAATGGGAGAAATAAGAGGAAAATACATGATTAAATGTGGAGCTTATATGATTAGCATACCGAGAGTGTTAGGTGAGCACTCCCATTTTAAAAGTGGTACCACACCCCACTAATCTTCAGCTAAGGATTGCGTTTTATATGAGTGAGAATGTGATGAATTTTTTTCTTCTTATTTGTGCTGCTATAGAGTGAATCCAAAGCATGATTTCCTATAGATTTTATTTTATTGTCTGTTCTCTTGTTTTTACTAGCCCTTAGGGACAAGTCCCATCAAATTTAAGAGAGAATGATAACCTTTTTAAACCACCATATAGAAATCTACAGCAGGCATATATTCTCTATTGAATTCCATAACATGATTT
Source organism: Chelydra serpentina (assembly GCA_037349315.1). Taxonomy (NCBI): domain Eukaryota; kingdom Metazoa; phylum Chordata; order Testudines; family Chelydridae; genus Chelydra; species Chelydra serpentina. Next base: position 11,132,884 of record JBAIAC010000028.1, on the reverse strand, counting down.
AAAAATTCTATAAAAAAATTGCATCCTCTTCTAAGATCTACTTCTTACTGTTTGCAATGCTACTAAGTAGCATAGTACTTGTCCAAAAGGGAAAATTTTAATAAATTATTTTTACAAATTAAGCAAAGACATGCTAAGTATCAAGGAGAGAATGAATGATCAAATGAGCAAGTAAATCCTACCACGTAAAGATCCTTTTCTTTTCTAAATAATTGTGTACTGAGAAGGTACTGGCTACCCAGGTTGACTTTCCATTCTCATTCTGCTCACCTTTTGATTCCAGAGAATCAAAGGTGTCCTGTAGAGCAGTCTTCTGTGAATGAGAATACAGTTCTGAATAAATTGATCACAAAATCCATGCTAAGCTAAATCCTTGATGGTTCCCAGTGGCCACGTATGTCTTCTACACAAATAGATGCAACATTTCAACGACCTTACAAACCTCCTGCATCTCTGCAAATGGGTCAGTGGGAGGCATTCCTGGATTTTGCACATGCACACCCTTTCTGAATGTAGACTAAACATCACATCATCCCTGCTGTGTAAATGAGTCTAATAATAATTGCAGCCATGCCATTGAGATATCTCTTATTATGAGAGATGCTCTGGATTAAAAGATCTTTCCAAACTCAGTGAATTTTCTTCTACTTTACTCCTGTAGTTGACCTATGAATAGGCAGATTTTTTTTTTGTAATTGACATACCAATATATATTTTTTATCAGTTTAAGTGTTCACAGTTTCACAGCAGAGCTGCAGAGGGCTGCCTGTGTGGACAAGGGACCCAGGATATGGGATTCTTGTGGGTGCTAGGGAGGTTGTGCTCACTGGACAGAGCAGAGACCCTCGTATGATTACTATTAGTGGGTATCTTTTCATCAGTGTCTGAGTGTAAGGTCAAATCAATGTTTAACAACAATTAACAATATAAATCAAGTGTTACCCAAGAATTATGTTAGGGCCAAACCATGGCTCCCCTGCACACAAGCTGACTAAACAGGGAACTATGCAGGGCTCACAAGAAGAAAATACCTCTATGGGCTGCATTAATGGTTGCATTGCCAATCCATGCCTCATACCCCGGGCTGTTTCCATAGTATACAGTTACTGAGAAATAGCTGTACTGACTATGCAATTCAGACAGCTAGAAGCAACCAGAATGTAGGGAACTGCATAAATGAGAAAAAAATGTACTGTTATCCCTCACTATCAGTACACCATCACTGTTTATTAGACTGTTCTGGGGCTGACTGCTCTATTCCTGATTTCTGTCAGAGAGAGACAGTTATGGCATCCGTCTGCCTTTCACTCCTCTAGCATTGGTTGGGAGGTAGAGACCTTTCTTGATTGGCTGTGAACATTCCATTTCAATATAATAATACAGTCATTTAGATAATCTGAAAATATGCTTTCTGTTACAGGGCTTCGATTTCCTAGTAGAAAAGTCCTAGGCTTGTTATTGCCAGCAAGCTGTTTAACACCGCTTAGCATGGATTCTGGTTTCTCACTGCAATCTCCTATTATGAAAAAGCATGAGGGAACAGCTTTGGAAAATTAACAACTAGCTCAGCCTCACACACCCAGAGGAACATGAGCAGTGTGTGGAGAGGCTAGAGTCCATCAAAAAGCCCTGACATTCCTTTGTCTTCAGAGATAGAGAGGGTAAAATTCAACAGAGCTTGTGCAGGTTTAGAGATCTCTTAATCATGGCTGTTGCACTGGGCTCTAGACATGGTTCACCCTCTGGAGAGCATACTCTTCCAATACTCTACACTGGGGCTCTGTCAGAGTGGGGGGGGGGCGCAGCTGTTTCAATCAGGACCCCCACAGGGGAGCTCTGCCATCACACCACAACTGAATCACTCTCTCCCTACTCCCCTCTTTATTGGCAGCTCCATCAGGTGTTTCAAGATGTGCTTTCTTCTCTCCCAAGTGGAGATGCCGATGTTTTGTGCTGCAACGCTATGGGCCCTTCATGCAGCATCCGCCATAAGGAGCCTCTGCAACTGCTTATTCTGGCATACACTGGGGCAAATCCTTCTGCCAGCATTCACCTCAACGGAAGATCTGTCTCAGGCTCAGCAGCCACTCAAACAGCTAGTAGTGAAAGTTGCAGGAGAGTTAGGGGTTAGGTTAATAAAGTAGGAATACCTGACCACCACTGCATTATTACCATGGCTATTATTAATTATACTATAGTATGCCCCATATGATGTTAGCTCTCCAAACCCAGAGAACATATATAGTTCTAAAGGTCATAGAGTTTAAAAAGACAAAAGGGGAGAGGGTGGTGAGAGATACAAATATATTCTCAAAAGTTCTTGCATTCTTTACTGGGTTAACAGTTGGCTTCCAATTTTTCTGAATCTCAGAGGAGAGCAATGCTTCTGGAGCACCACTCATGAACCATGAAAGCTCTCATATCAGCGACATTTTTATTCTTTTTTTCAATTTAAGAGATCTTAGTGCTTGTGAAAGGCGCATCATAGACTGTCACAGGCAATCAAGTACTCTATTTATACTCAGGACAGGTATCACACAGACAGAGCAATGAATCGTTGAATTCAGTCCTGACCAAGAGAAAAAAACCTACAGAACTGGTCAAGTCTACCAATGATAAATATTTACTTACATTCCGTGTTGCCAAACCACTGCAAGACATTAGCCTCTTACCTTTCATCTATCTTAACTCATCTGTATACCCCGGTATGGCTTTTTGGGAACCACTATATCAGTGGCTGAGGACAAAGGATAATCATCATGTACTATGCTGTTGATGACTGAACAATATTATCGCTGAAATCCTGATGAGTCCTCTCAGTCTCTTTAGGCAAACCCAGAGCAAAAGTGACTGCATCAAAACAAAGAAAATAATGCTCTGACCTCTGTAAACCATATAGGATCCAGAGTACATCCACCAATATGGGCTGAGCCTGAAATGACCTGCTGGGACTGTCTCCTGGTGATCACAAAATCCAGACTTAACCCTCAAATGTTAAGCTTCATGGATACTAAAGTTACTCAAGACAATAAGATGTAGCAAATCCAACACCAGGCCAGGAAAAAACCAAGTCAATTTAGTCAACAGAGATATAGGAGGGCAGCCAAAACACACTGCTATTCCCCTTTACCCTGGGATCCCTTGATCAGGTGGACAAACTCAAATTAATCAGATTTTTCAGTGGGAGATCACCTCCATGGGAAGTCAGATTTAACAATTGTAATACTATAATAATAGATTATATTAATATGTATTATAATATAATATATAATAATCATGATTAAACAGTTTCATGATACTCTCTTGGCTCAAGCTAAATCAAGCCCCCATCAGTAGACAGCTGAGCTAACAAAGACTCTAGACGTACTCCATGTTTAAAGCTGGATTTCAGATTTAGACCCAGTTCTAAGAGACTGAGATTAATCATCCTTAAGGCAGCCCCAGGAGTAGTGGGGTGAAGGGAAAAGAGAAAGAGGCACTTCTGTTATTGGTGTCATTCAGGCTTATTATCTCTTGGTACATTCAATGCACAAGTATATTTGTGGGCTAAGGAGACTGATTTTTAAGAGGCCTGCCCACCGTCATTTGCCTCAGGGACAAAGTTAGTCTTTGCAAGGTGTTGAATCGAATACAGATGGTAATTTCTGTTCTAACCTACTTACTGAACCACTTCACCTATGGTACCTTCGATGATCCAATCCCTTTCCAGATAATCCAGCACATCCACAGTTTACTGGTTTCAAATTGTCATTTTCTCAATTTTTCTGTGACTACCATTTATTGGACTCTTCAAGAGCAATCCATGAAAATCCATAACCGTAGGTTAATTTCTCCAGTATTTATCTTTTTCAAAAAGTTAGCAAGTAAGCGGCAAAGAAAAAAAATCAAAGCATATTGTAATTTCCTAATGCAAACAAGATCCCATGGAATATACAGCAATTTCTTTCCTGTCATATAAATTGTATCTAGAAAAAGGAGCTGCTGCAAAGAGTTAATGCCCTTGTGCAAACAGGACACTCAGAACTCAGATAAAAAGAGCATCTCTGCAGGTTGAGTGAGACCAGAACTACTGAACTATTCAAGGAAGTAAAGGTAAGCCATAGTCATTGCTTGCTCCCAGTCCATTAAGCATCTGGTAGCAGAAGCATTTAACAGGCAAGCTAATGAAGGGGAACAGAAAGGTCTGGGCAGTCTGAGATGTAATTTATGATGAGGAAATGCACTATCACAAAGGTGATGGCTGTGGGAGTAAAAGCTTTGCACAATTACAGCATGATCATTTATAGGAATAAAAGTCTGCTAGAATAAGCTTTCAGTATAAGAATGGGGAATTCACACACACTGAGCATGGCAATGTCAGTCACTTATGGATTCTGGGCAAGATCCTCAGCTAATGTAAACTGGCATAGGTCCATTCAAGTCAATAACACTGTACTGATTTACACTAGCTGAGGATCTGGTCCTCTAGCTCTGGGACCAGATAATTTTCCTTTACATAAGAGGGGCTCCTGGCTACCATTTCTTGGCCTTAACCACTTTGATCTGATATAACACCATTATTCCACACTAAGGTCTAGATCCTGAAAAATGCTCAAAACCCTTAATTTCCACTAATTTCAATTGGAGTGGAGAATGTGTTCAACACCTTGCAGGACAGAGCCCTAAAAAACTTTGTTGTAGCTCTTTTTCAGAGAGAGATGCTGCTTGCTTTAATTGTCCATCAAGCTCATGTTTACCCACAGTTTTGACATCACCTTTGTTTACAAAAATATTTTCTTGTCTTCCTCAGCATGAGCAAAGAAACCAAAGTACATAGTAGGATAAATGAGTGCTGCTCCACAGATAACATTTATGCTTCTCTCCAGGGCTGGCTCCAGGCACCAGAGTTCTAAGCAGGTGCTTGGGGCAGCAATCTGGAAGGGGCAGCAGTCCGTGTGCCGTGCGGGTGGCACACGCCAATTTGGCCGGAGCTCTTATCTTCAGCCACCCGGGGTGGCAATACGGTGCGCTGCTTGGGGCGGCAGAAATGGTAGAGCCAGCCCTGCTTCTCTCTCTCTCTTTTTCAGTCTCTCATTTAATTTTCATTTACAGTATGCCAGTGAATATTTATCTTCCCCTCCCCACTCCCCCAGAACAGGGTGTATCCCTTTATCTCCTCTCATCTCTCCTCTCGCCAAACTTCCCAGTGTAAGTAAAGTTTATTGTGTTGTAATTATGTGAGGCGACTGCCTAAGGGATCAATATATTCCGTGGTGTGGCTTGTTGTCTGCCTTTAACATCAGTTATTTTTTTCTTCTCCTTTATTAGAACTCTCAGACTGATATGTTTGTGATCAGTGAGGAATTTTGTTCAGTTAGCAAGTAAACATCCTTTTAATTCTAACAGGCTGGGTAGGGGCTAACTGTAAGAGAGGCACAAGACAGAGACTCGGGAGACCGGGGTTCTATTCTCAACCTCCCAGCAAACTGTGTTACCTTGGGTGAGTCAGTTACTTCTGCAGAAGATGCATTTGGCCTAAAAAACAGTGTGATTCTGCTGCCCGAGGGGACATACAGAGAGTATTCAGTGTAGTAGCCATGTTAGTCTATGTTAGCAAAAAGAAAATAAGAAAAGGAATACTTGTGGCACCTTAGAGACTAACAATTTTATTTCAGCATAAGCTTTCGTGGACTACAGTCCGCTTCGTCGGATGCATAGAATGGAACATACAGTGGGAGGATATTTATACATTCAGAGAAACATGAAAAGGTGGAAGTAACCATACCAACTGTAAAAGGCTAATTAATTGAAAGAAACTGTTATCGACTCCGCCTACTCCACTCGTCGAGCTGGATTACCAGCGTCGACGAGGGAGCACTTCCTGGTTCGATTTATCGCGTCTTGACAAGACGCGATAAATCGAACCCAGAACATCGATCCCGCGCCTCCGACGCGACGGGTAAGTATAGACATACCCTATGATGGACTCCCGAATTGTAAGGGCTCCTTCCATGTTGGTGGGAGAGTATGGTGCATGGACAAGGGCAGAGGATTTCCTTCTATGCAAGTTGTCCTGTTTTCCTCTGCGAAATTGTCCCAGAGTAACCCTGACATCTGGGCAGGAATGGACTCTATCCAGTATCTCGTCTGGCTACTCATACTTAGTGCTGAGCTCAGGATTTATTTCTCTGGGCCTCAGTTTCCTAATTTGTACAGTGTGGTGCGAGTGATGACAATATTTCCCAAATCACAGGGGTACGGTGAAGCTAAATTCATAAAGATTTGTTAAGTGCTCGAACAGTCACAAACATAACATGCTCTAGGAGGATAAAGGAAGATTACATGGTATATATTAAAAAAACAGTTATAATACTTTCTTAGGTAATGCCATATTATGCCTTCAGGATGTGTTCTACTCTTGAAGGGAGAACATACACAAATTCATTCTCAAACTTGATAAGACTACAAACATTATGAAATACCCAGGGCCATACTGAGCCATCAGTTTTTAGGCAGGAATCTTCATTGAGTTCAGCAGGCCCTTAAGCTTAAAAAATGTTGGTACAGTATGGCTCCAGGTGTCTCACACCACTTGTAGCATTAAATGCTTGAGAATAAACTTGTGTACATCACCCAGATGCAGTGATGTGAAACACACTCATGAATGCTTCTTAGAAAGATCAGATTCCTTACTTTGTTCAGTTGCGGGGCAGAGGGAGGTGGGATTGTTTTGGCATATTCTCTCTGAGCCTCAGAAAATACACCTAGGCTATCAGTATATGGTCTTTTATTTCATGGCGAAAGAGAAATCAGCTGCATGTAAGTGTTCAAGCTAACAAAGTATGTGTTTCATCTAAAGATACCAGTTATATAAAAGAAACCCAGTAAAAGTAACTTATTACTAGGCAAAATATTCTGCCAGCATGTAACAGGGTGTGGCACACACCTCTTGCAAGTGCCCCCTTCTGGTTGGGTGCATCTGCAGTCTTTCAGTTTATGGTGACCCAACAGTGGTTTCTCAGGCAGTTTTTCAGTGACTCAGCCCTCCAGCCGAGTCTCACACACACTGTATGTGAAACAGAACACAACCCTTCTGGGATACACAGTCTTTAACTTGCCCTGGTATGGGGCCATAACCCCAGGGCTTCCTCCTTGGAGACACTGTCTTCTTGTGGTCCTCCCTGGACTCAGTCCTTACTCCAGTGGTCCCCAACGTGGTGCCCGCGGGCGCCATGGTGCCCGCCGGGGCATTTATGTGCACTCGCCATCAGGGCCAGCGCCAAGGAAGGAAGAGGAGAGGAGCATCCACCGGAGAAGCGTCACCACTGAAATGCCGCCACGCAGCGCTTCCGGCGGAGAAGCTTTTGCCTAAATGCCTCCGCGCAGCACTTCCGGCGGAGAAGCTTTTGCTGAAATGCTGCCGAGGAGCGCTTCCGGCGGAGAACCATCGCCACCGAAATGCCACCGAGAAGTGTCGCTGCCCGCCACACTCTGATGAAGGGATGAATGTGCTCTTGGCCACAGAAAGGTTGGGGACCACTGCATCAGTCCCAGCAGCCATCCAGGAGCTCCTTCTGAGGGTATGTCTATACTTACCCGTCACGTCGGAGGCGCGGGATCAATGTTCTGGGTTCGATTTATCGCGTCTTGTCAAGACGTGATAAATCGAACCAGGAAGTGCTCCCCCGTCGACGCTGGTAATCCAGCTCGACGAGTGGAGTAGGCGGAGTCGACGGGGGAGCCTGCGCACCGCGTCTGGACCACAGGTAAGTTCGAACTAAGGTACTTCGACTTCAGCTACGTTATTAACGTAGCTGAAGTTGCGTATCTTAGTTCGACAGGGGGGGTTAGTGTAGACCTAGCCTTAGTTCCCCCAATCCCTGCCTGCACTGAGCTGTCCATGGTCCTGCTGCTCTTTCAGCCAGCCAGGAACACAGTCCTCTCCCCTCGAGCTCCAAGCAGCAACTGACTGTTGCTGTGTTCTGCTGCTGGTTTTATATGGCCCTGCTGGGCTGCTCCTGCAGTGTCTCTCATTGGCTGTTTTCCCACAACCACTCTAGGCCACTTGGAGGACTTCTCTTCTGCTCCTCTCTGGGATGGGGTATGGCAGGACCCTGAGGCCTCCAGCATGGGGCCTCTGGGCCTAGTCCACCCCGTCACACAGCAAAAATAATTTGCCAGCCCATTTTTGAAAATTCATACTGCTGAGACATCACATTCACAACATCAGAAGCTGAAGCCAAATTTTGTTCATTGGCTCCATTACTGAAGCCATATCAATATATGAATTGCTGTAATAGAGGTTACAATTTATTGGAGTAAATCAATTATGGGGTCTTTGTGTATTTTTTAAGTATCATCATTACTGATTATTTTAGAGCACCCAAAAGTGTTCTATGTTCTCCACATAAGAAAATGGAAGGTATAGTCATTGATCTCATGATCTTGTAATTTAAATATTAGACTGACAATCAGTGAGGAGAGGAGGGGTGAGTGGGGGCCACAGATACAGCGATATGACTATACAGTTACTCATTTTAAGCAACACATCATGGTGATACAACTAAAGGTCAATTGTGTTTATTAAGTATAAGCATTAAGATAATTTATAAGAAAGTAAATGTTAAGTGACTTACTGAAGGCATCCTGGATGAGGAGAGCTTTCAAGGGGGATGAAAGACCCTGGATTCAGTAATGCCCCCAATTCAGTAAAGCCCCCAAGCAGATGTATACATTTAACTATGTGCTTATGTCCATCCCGATAGAAATAGGAATGTACACAAACATGTGTTTAAGTGTTTTGCTGAATGGGGGTTTAAATGAAGAGAGGATGGAGGGTTAGCAGAGAAGAGTATGGAAGATGTTCCATGCTTAGTTGGAGACAGCATGAAAACAGAACCAGAAAGAGGGGAATAGACAAGCTTGATACAACACCCCCTAAAGTCACTTGGAGTCTTTCTATTGGCTTAGTTGGGCTTTGGATAAGGCTATAGAGTAGAAAATATGTTTATATTTTCAGTTTTTAAGAAGTACTAATGAAATCCAGCCCCTTCTAGGTGAGATTTCGCTTGAGCATTATACTTGTCACACTCTGTGACCATGCCATTAAACTAGAGTTAAAATTTTGTACATTTAAAAAAAAAAAAAAGACGTTTGCTTGATGAACACATGTTTGGGAGTAAGTGGCAGCACAAGAGGTCCTTTTCTCCTATCAGGCCCAATACCATTAGAGTAACATGTAATTACCATCACATTGCGAGCCAAGTTGGTTACAGCATAAAAGTGTCAATAGTGACAGTTTACATTAAACTGTTCCTCAGATTCTGATGAAATTACAACTTGATGCTAATGATTAAGTCACCAACGAAATGCAGAAATCTGGTGGGTCTGCAAAACATATATAAAATAAACTCTTCCAGTCACTGCACCTTTTTCCAAATGATGTCAAAAATGACAAAGAAAAAATTTGCAATATTACTCTTATCCATTTAGAAAGCCTTTGAAGAGGTTTTAACTGTTTCCTACTTTTTAATATTAGTGCAATTATAATGGGGAACATTTTCATATGCTAGCCATACCAGGAAATTGGTATTTGTAGAAAGAAATTTTACTGTTGTTTTCTGTGGAACATTTGGGGAACCTGATTGGCTAAAATTGCAAAATCCATTGTAATTTTCTCTTTATGAAAATGGTTAAATCAATCTAAATTGAATCACCATTTAGCTAAATGAATTTTTAATCCCATTCTATCCCCCACACCCCACCTCGCCCCGCCCCACCACCACACACACTGCTGATCATGATGATCATTTACTGGCTGCCCTTAAAACTAATGATTGACTTCTAACCCAAGCCTGGTTGCATTGAAGTCAGTGCAGATTTTCCATTGACTTCAGTGGGAACAGAACTGAGACTTTTACTTATGATTCTGTTGTAGAATTTAAGCTCATCAGATTCTCTTATAGTTCAGATTCTACTTATCAGAAATAAATTATGGCCTGCTCCTGCTCCCATTGAAGTTAATTGCAAAGCTCCTATTGAGTCCAATGAGAGCAGAATCAGGTCATCAATGAACAAGTGACTGCAATTCTGTATACAATAGGAAGATGCACCGCCATTGAGAGCAGCCAGCGTCGGTGGGTGCTGACGCCGGGCCCCGCCCCCCGACGCCGGTGACATCACGGGGCCCCGCCCCCGACGCCGGTGACGTCACGGGGCCCCGCCCCCGACGCCGGTGACGTCACGGGCCCCCGCCCCCGACACCGGTGACGTCACGGGGCCCCGCCCCCCGACGCCACCGCAACGTCGCCGGCGTCGGGGGCGGGGCCCCGGAACATCGCCCAGTGCTCCAGTAAGTTGGGCGCGAGCTCCGGGGATGGCGGGGAGTTGCCGGTGGGTGCAGAGCACCCACCAATTTTTTCCCGTGGGTGCTCCAGCCCCGGAGCACTCACGAAGTCGGCGCCTATGATTGAGAGAAGACTGCTGTGCAGAATAAAGTTGTTGTAAAAGCAATTTATACTGTACCTAGTCCTGAAAACCAAAAATAAGAGTTAAACTTCAAGTGGGATGTTAAACATTTACAATGATAATGTAGGTTAATATTATTGGGAAATACTGAAATTCTATTCTCTTATATTTAAGTGCCATTTTAGAGGGGTTGGTTTATAAAGTATGAAATGAAAGTCAGTTGTTGTTTAGTGTCAGTTTTCTATGGGGGGTGGGAATAAAAACAGCCATTAGGATCTCTTTTTAGAAATTATTCAAGAAACTTTTGCATTATTTAATTACGGAAACACTGCAGCCAATAAATATTTACAGTAGCTTAAAAATCAATTTGAAAGTTTATAGCCACAGAAGTGGTCATTAAAAAGATGCCACTGTGTCTGTGAATCCAAGAATTGTTGCACAAAAGGTACTTCTAGTGTGTTAAATAATGTGGTTTTTATGTCTGTCTTTTTTTAATTCCCTTTTAGAAGTTTATAATGGAAAGTACAGAAAGGGGCAACAAAAATGATAAATTGTCGGTAAGGACTGAGCTACAGTGAAAGATTAAAGGAATTAGATATGCAGAGCCTGGGGAGAAGCTAATGGTAGAGTGGACAGTGTTTATAGGTTACCAGTATAGAAAAGGAACTGTTTATGTTACTGTATTGGCATCTATCACCAGAGCATCTCAGTACATCCTGAGAGATAAATCACCCAACTCACAACTGGCCGGTGGCTTTATTTTCCTCCTTACTTCCCAAAGGCAGTATTTTCTTTTAAAACATATCTCCCCTTTCTCCCTTTTTTGCTGCTACTCCTCTTTTTGCTTCATTTCCTCCTCTTCCTATCCTTGCCATGAGAAAGCTAACCGGAAGAAGAGAATGTTACACTCCATTCCAAAAGCAGTGAAACTGGTTGTCATTCTAACCAAAGTGCTAAAGCTGAACCCTGTTCCCAAGAGAGTTTTGTCTACCCCTCTTGCCTTCTGCAATCTTGAGGTTGACAGCCTCCTGAAGAATGATCCATTTCAGGAGATGATTGGCACAAAGATAGAAGTACCTACTGAGAAATCTGAGGCCAGGACTATAAAGGATCTTGAACATTAACACGAAGACCTTACATTTGACCCAGTATTCTATGGAGAGCCTGTGTTGTTAATGGTAATGTGGCCCTGTGACTAGTGGTGCTGCTCCATTTTGGGCTAACAGAAGCTTTTGTAATGGTGGGGTGCTCTTATTTAAATATAGAGAGTTGCAAACGTCTGTTTTGGAAGCCCAAAAGGTATGGATTACTGTGATTTGATCTGTGTTTGATAAGATGGGGCCCAATCTTCTGGCTAGTCTAGCTGGAAGGAAGCAGAAGGATATAGAGAAAGGCAAGGGGTTTAGGGATGGGTGACAAAAAGTAGTTGAAGCATGGGAAAAATTCCAAAAGGAGAACTTGAAGAGATAGGACTGTTTAGTTTAGAGTGGGGACACAGTAGAGGTACACAAAATACTGAATAGTATAGGTGAATCTGATGCTATTTGTTCTTGTATTATAAAAGAGTAAAGTACCATTTAATGAAACTGAAAGGCAGCAAATTTAAAATTTATAAAAGGAAATGCTTTTCTCTAACCTGTGCACAATTATCCTGTGGAACTCATTGCAACAAGGTACCACTGATGTAAGGAGTTTAGTAGGATTCAAAACAGCAAAGGAAATTTATATGGGTAATGAACATATCCAGAGTAACTCGATATAAGGTTTATCCGTGATATTTTAACATGCAGGGAAGAAACAAACCTTTAGCAAAGGCAGTTAGGATGAAATTTCATCGATGGGTAGATAAAGTCATATTGTTCATTCTGGGGATTCTTGCATCTTCCCCGAATCATCTGGGGAAGCATTCTCAGCAGGATGATGGACCACTGATCTAATCTGGTATGGCACTTCCTATGCTCCTAATAAATTCAATTCTTTCTAAAGTACTTTGAGGATGAGTGATTGGGTAGTCACAGGATTATAATGCCAAACAGCATGCACAAATACTCCTTGCAAATGTCCAGATTGCAGGAGAAATCACATATTTTTCTTGTGTATGGGTGCGAGCTTCTAAAATGTCTTGTTCTTTCACCCTCCCATCACCTCCTCCCATACACCCCCACACACACCCACACATACACTCCATACACAAAATTTAATTTTCTCTTTAGTGCCACATTCTCCATCCCTGACCAACACAATGCTCTCATCTGATTCAGCTGATAACACGTGGATGGTGGGAACACTCAGTATTGGCAGTAGATGAAGCTGTTTTGCTTAGGTGCGGAGGGCCTAATCAACTCTCTTGTTTGCAGGACAAAAAGGGTTGGGTCCTTCTATTGCTTTTCTGCTCTACCCCAGCCCCTGAACACAGTGAACTAACTGGTACTTAATCCAATCAAGAGGCTGAAGAGTGGAATCAATTCTGTCACAGTTCATACATGTGGTTGTGAGGAGTCTGGTTTTTTCAAATGTGATGTTTAGACCACTAACCTCTAAATCTACATGTGTACTTGCTGTGGATGATCAAGGTCAGTATATCTAAGTACATTTTTGCTACATTATGCTTCCAAAGCTTGCAACTAGAGAACACATACGGTACAGGAGGACATGCAGCATCTTGCAGAAGGCATTCAGAATCACCTAAGATAAAAGCATCTTCCTCACTATCTTAGTGGCGCCACCTAGAGGGAGACAGGTGAGTTGAGAAATTAGCTGTTGTAGCAAGGTGAGGTGGACAGATGATAAATATCTCTGTGCAGAGAAGGGAAAGCAGGGAACCTTCCTTACAGGGGCTTGCTGCAGATATTGCAATGCTACACAGTAGTGACAGTTATAAAGAATTTTTTTCAACAAGATATTCCAGTCTCTCCTCTCCTGTAACCTGGTTCTGTTTGACTCCAGGACAGAAAATTAAATCCAAGGCTCTCCATCAGAAATAGGCAGCAGCCCTAAAACACATCAAGCATGCTAATTTTATTTATCTCACATTCAGAATTAGAGAACTTGTATTCATTTTTGGTAGGGACATGTGTTAATACCACCTCATCTGCTCCTTCTGAACATTACTGCAATCACTGCTCATAAATCTTGGCTTGTAAAAGCACAGTTATATCCATTTCTGCAGCCAAAGAATGTCACCCGCAGAGTCTCAGAACATAACTTCGGGAAAAAGCAGGACAATGAGGTGAATTAGGAGGCTTTTTTTTTAAAAAAAAGGGGCGGGGGGGGACGGCAATAAAAGCAAATGGATTGAAAGTCTATTGGGATCCAAGTTAAGTATTATGGCCCTGGGCACAATTCTCAAGACATTAACAACCCACCAGTGTTTGTTTTACAAGATCAACCAATGCTTCTCCCTCTGTGTGCACACCACATTAGAATCCCTAAACATGTCCAGTGCACATTTACAAGCCTTTCTCTGGTACTTAAGTAGCTGGTTTTTTAGACTGTCCTGACATACTATTTAACAAATATATCCAGCTCTGTTCAAGTCTATTTTTCTCCCTTGTCTATACCCTTTTTCCCCTCCAATTCTCTGATACTTAACTCTGTGAAATATTTTCCAATATAGTGTTTGTGTGGAAGATGTTATCTGCAAATACACTTACCCAAAATCCAAAGTCGGGTGGTAGGTGCTTGCCATGCCAGCTGCTTTGCTTCTAGCCAATGGCAGCATGCCTGTAACCCTAACTGCAAACAAATTGGCTGGAGTTCTGGCAGTGGTCCTAATAAAAGCTTGGGGCCATCAGTCACAGGATGTACCCTGTTCCAGGAGCCATGTACCACCATGGTTTGCCAAGGCAGGGCCCTGAGAGTGGATAGGTTGTTGTGTCCCCTTTAGCAGAACTTAGGAGTGTGGGAGATATTACTCAGGCAGCCTGCAGACTGTCATACACACACACACCCCCCACATAAAGTATATGGGGGGCCCTCTGTGTTTCCCCAGGGGTCTACTAACTTGATTTCTTCCCTGTCTGTTTCGCAAGTGAACCTCCATGAGAGAAAATCAAAACAGAAGTCTCTGGAAGTGTCCATAAAGTTTATTTTCCATTTGATTTTTGCATCCACCTTTGCTGTGGAGGGCAGAGCTGATACCACCTGGGTACTCAGTACAGGGCCGGCACCAGTTTTTCGGCCACCCCAAGTAAAAAAAAAAATGGCCCCGAAGTGCCAAAGCAAAAAAAAAACCCAGCCGAAGCAAAAAAAAAAAAAAAAGGCCACTGTCCAAGTGCTGAAGCAAAAACAAAAAAACCAAAACCCTGAAGCAAAAAAATGGCCGAAGTGCCGAAGCAAAAAAACCACTGCCCCAAAAATCCCCTGACTGTCGCCCCCTACAGGGCACTGCCCCAGGCACACGCTTGGCCGTCTGGTGCCTGGAGCCAGCCCTGACTCAGTAGGCTGTCCCTGTGCCTGCATGTTGCTCGTATAACATGGACAGACCCAGGTCGTCAGCGGGCAGAATCGAACCTGGGAGCTTAGTGCATGAGCCTCTACCGCATGAGCTAAAAGCCAACTAGCTGTTAGCTAAGGCTGTAGAGCAGACTCATTTAACTCTCTCTAAGTGGTCTTGGTGCCACTAGATGGGACAGAACACCACACCCAAAAGGTGTGTGGGTTACACTTGCAGGTGTTTGGTTTGATACAAGAGACACCCACTGCGCCTATATGTCAAAGCTATCACTGAGAGGTGGGCAGGAGCATGAACATTGCACTGGAATAGGGTGACCAGATGTCCCGATTTTATAGGGACAGTCCTGATTTTGGGGTCTCTCTCTTATATAGGCTTCTATTACCCCCCACCCGCTGTCACGATTTTTCACATTTGCTGTCTGATCACCCTACACTGGAAGGATCAGGTGCACCACTGCAGCTGCTGCACCAGTGCTGGCCTTTTGACAATGGTGCTGTAACAGCACGCAGTGACCCAGCTCAGGCTGATGTTATGCCTAGCAACTGCAGGCACAGTGGTGGTGTAACCACTCGAGCACCACTCCAAGTACTGTTATTTGGTTAGCTATTTAATAAAAGCTGCCCCTAATCTAACCCCCA
The DNA here is from genome assembly GCA_037349315.1 of Chelydra serpentina. Classification (NCBI taxonomy): domain Eukaryota; kingdom Metazoa; phylum Chordata; order Testudines; family Chelydridae; genus Chelydra; species Chelydra serpentina. Next base: position 11,117,344 of record JBAIAC010000028.1, on the reverse strand, counting down.
TATCATGTGCCTGTATAATTGTGACCTTGCAGTTGTATTGAAGCAGCAAGCACAGTCCTATATCAGTATTCTGAAAACATCGCTACCCATAAAATCAAAGGCCCTACTGATTTCCTGAACGAGCTTGCTATGCTCTATTTGCATACTTCTGAACAACAGAGAATAAGTCCTATTATATATATTTGACCATCTGACTGTTCTGTCTTGACATCTAATGTTTAAAGAATAAGTCATTGAAATAATTATTACTTTACCAAAAAGGTGTCAGAGCTTTGATAATGGAACTTCATCATAGTGAAAGAGGCTGTGACCATTACATTTAAGGTTGCATAAAAGTTTTCATTCTAATCCCTTCGCTTTCACCTGTTTATTACTTTAAGCAATTTCTGTCTTTTGTGCTGAAATATCCTCATCTTGGTTTCCAACTGAAATCAGAGATTTTTTTTCTAGAAAGTTTGAGCAAGAGTGGTTTGGCCACGTGAAAATAGGAGGAAAGTGGGAAAAATACATTGTCCTCATTATAAGTATATATGTGTGACCTATTTTTGAAGAGTGCTAGAGTTGGGAATAGCTTCGGTAGGAAGATGAAATTCTGTACAGTCAATGCCCACATTGAGAGGTGACTAAGTGTTATGGAATAAATTGTGTTTGGTTTTATTGTGTCATGAACCCATTTGTTAGCCAATGCATACATGTTAGGCATAGTATACACCACATTAAATAGGTATTATGTGCATAGTATTATATCTAAAATGTACATTTTATTAAAGTGTTCAGAAATTATGTTACCTGCATGTATTTTGCCCTCTCCACAATTCTGTCCACCCATGTCAAGTATCCCACAATAATTTGCAAAGCTGCTTTGGCATTAGAACATAGGAAACTTGTCAAAGGCAAAATACATTAATGTTCTGCCATAGTACAAATTGGGGAAGTACCTTCACAGACAGGTACCTGGAATGCTAGTATCCAAAACAAAGCTAAGGAAGGTACAGAACAATAGGTTAGATAATTGGTAAGAACTGCTGGGTTGCATTTTAGTGACAGAGTTTTGTAACTTATAAAATCATACTATAACTACTGCTACCTGACATGCATATATTTGAAGCACATCATCTGTGTAAAATAAGCATGCTGTGAGAATTTGCTTCCCAGAAGGAGGGCATGTACGTCTCCTTTTCGTATTCTACTATTTTGTCTTTAGACAAAATATTTGGCTAAATTCGGTTATTTGTTCTCACGAACATTTTTAAGAACAAACTGCGAGTGCAGTCAAACAATTGGCTACGCCTTTGAGTCAACACATTGAAAGCATTTGCTGTGTGCACAGTACATTTTGTTCAAAAGTTCTCTCCCTAAAACTCTGATCCAAATCTCACAGAAGTAAATGGAAATACTCTGATTGGCTTTTCACTAATTTCAGTAGGCTTTGGACCTGATAATGTACAGATTAAAAGCTGTTGCATCACTAACTCACCTCTGCAGCATGTAGTGAGTGAGGTAATGGCTGTTCATTCCAGTGGTATCTAGCCAAATACTCAGATTCAGGACTTTCCCTCCTATCTATTACTCTTTTTGGAAGACCCAGGAAATTTCACCAAAACAATCCCTACTTTCAAAATGATAAAGTTGCATATCAAAGCATTCAAAAGTCAGGAAGTGACAAAGTTAAAATTGCACATGCAACCTTAACACTAGTCTCCTTCTGTGTATGCAATGCAATTAAGTCTTTAAGTGATCGCTTACTGCTTCTAAATGAAGATACAATACAATGCATTTTTTCTATAACCTTAAGATTCACATGTGTAGCAACCTAGAGTACTGTGTTCTACTATATACATATGCCAGACAAGTTCATTCAGGTCATTTATATGAAAAATACAGAGTGAACAATTCTTACAGATTCAGTATAACAATACAGAACATTTTTTGTATGAGATAGGACACCTACTGTAAATGCATAGTTTATTTGGCTTCATAGTTATGTGCCTCATCCTGTGAATTGAACCAAAGGAAAGCTATGCTGCTGGTTGAAAATAAAATGTATACCATGCAGCAGCCATGAAAAGTACTAAAACACATAACTTACAGAGAAAAAAAAATATATAAAAAAAAGACTACAGGAAGTCAATAGAGATATACTAGACCCTTGTGACAATGAGATTGTGTAAGTATTCAAGACTGACAAAAAATTACAACTGCCACAAAAATATTGGAAATGCAAGTGAAGGTTGTAATAAAAATGTACAATATTAGATTGTATTTGTACGTGTTCTTGTCAACACTGTTGTAATGCGGGCACACACAGGGAAAGAGTTAAGGTTGTAATGTGTGACCTTAACTATGCTATTTTCTGACCTCTGAGTGATCATCAATGTAACTAATATTCTCCAAGTAATTTTAACATTTTTTAAATGGAGAAGTGATGACATTTCACAAGCTTCGTCATCAGTCTGCTTAAACTGATAGAAATGAAAATGCACTTGCCCTTTCCATTGAATATAGCTGGGGTTGCACAGATAAAACAGACGACCAAATATGACCTTATGCCTTTATATTGCACAAATATCTAGACATATATAAACATGAACCATTTTTTGTGCCCACAAGGGTTTCTGGTAATGGTGGTTTTGAGCTTCTTGTAGTTTTGCTTTTTAAACTTAACCATAAACAATTGATCGGAGTCTAAAATGGGATTGGCCATATATAGAGATAACTCTGTCAAAGGGTGTTGAACCCTGATGAGCTCCACACTCACCAGGCTGCTGTAATGAACGAAACCTTGGGTCAAGTGTGCTTTTGGCTTGCTGGGGCTGGGCAATGTGGAGGCAATATCTTTGGCTCCAGACCTCTATGCATACACTCCAGGTGCAAACCGCATGTCTGACACCCCTCTTGCCACTGGGGACCCTGCGGTCCAATTGCCTAGGCCCTGAAACTGGCACCAGTTCTCTCAAGCCTCCCCAGTAGGTATTACATGCTCTCAGAGTTCCATCAAAGCTGTGGACTATCTGGGTTACTATTTCCCTCTCTGGAGGCTGTAAGACAACATAAACAAGTACCAATGAGACTCTGTAAAGAATTTATAAACACACAAACACACACACTTTACTCATCAAGAAAGCATATGAAACTTACAGCTCCATGCGAAAATAATAAACTGTTCGCAAAACACTTCCCCTCAATGTCCTCGTTATTCTGACGACCGTATGGAAAGTCCTTTCAGGATCCCAAAATCTTCCTTTCCTCCTTTTCCTCCTGCCATCCTTGCCTCTTGGTTCTGGCTGGAAAGAGATAGCTACTAAGAGCAGATATTGTCCTTTTATAACTCCCTGTCCCCTCTGTCATGTGACTTTGCTGATCAGCCTCAAAGTTCCCACCACCCACCTCAAATCCAGATTGGAAAACCTAGTTTCTTGCAGCTTGGCCACCCTCCTGAGCATACTCATTGTATTGCCAAGACACAGTCATTCAATGTTAACGACTCTTGATCACGCTGCCCTCTGTCAACACCTCCAATGCAAAATGAAGGCAAAAAAGACAACAGGGAAAGCACATTATGGCCTCACAACCAAAATAGTGCTCACAAAATAAAATTGAGTTTGTAGTTAGTTATAGACAAAACAGTGAGATGCTACATTATCACAAAGAGAAAACCAGGCCCCAAGCCACATAAACTAGCCAGCAGGAGCAAACTCAAGAAGCAGACTCTGATGATGTCCTCACACTGTTTTCCACAATTTTCACTCTAGATATTATCTCACCTGTGCTGATTGGCAGTTGGCTTTATTTCCCTCCCTCACAGTCTCTTCATCTCAGCCTCACTCCTCCTGCCCTTAATGCTCCCCTTCCACTCTCCTCTTCTCCCTCACCCTATCCTACATAACCCCCTCCCTTTATTGTTGCCTCTTCCCTTCCCGTGCCTTTCCACTTAGATAATCCCTCCCAACAAAACTGCATGCAAAACATTAAAGGGGGAAAAAAACATAAAAATTGCAGCACTAACATGCTATTTGCAAACCATCATTCTTCTTGGCCATTCTATCCCTTTCCCTCACCCAGTGTCTGATTTGTATGTTTAGATTGTAAGCTCTTCAAAGCAGGAGTTGTCTATATTCTGTGTGCAGTGCCTAGCACAGCTGGGCTCAGTTCTCAGTGCATTCCTAGGAACTACAGTCATAAACATAATAAATAATAATTGAAACACTAACCATGCACAGCCACGTGCTGGTGCATACCTGAGGCTCGCTCTTTAGGAGGGGTGCCGTGCCGCCCACCTAGATTGACCAATAGCAGCCTTCTTAACAAGGGAGGGCTACCAACAATGACAAAGTACTGTGTCACCACTTCCTATGCCCCCTACCTCTGTCACAATACAGTACTGTGGGTATAGCAAGAGCTGAAAAGTCAATCTTGTTAAAATACTAAGAGACTCATTTTCTAAACCAGAAAGCAAGACTGACCAGATACATTTCAAGGAATAGTTTTATAAGGCAGTAATGAACCTAGCTACACAGAGTCTAGACTTCATTGGGGTCTCAAAAAACATAATTATGCTTATCAATTCTTTAGGAAGCTTAAAACAGAATCAAGGGCCTGAACAAAGAAAAACTTCCAATCTCAGAATAATAACCAATCACTAAGCAAGTTGAAAGATTTCAATAAGTAGCAGAGACTAATATAAAAATGTCACACTGACTGGGAAGGGAATTCAGGTGTCACTCAGAAAAGCAAAATAGGAGTGTACCTCACTCTGTGAAATTGTTACACTGTTTAAGATTCAACAGTAGGAACACTGGGCAAAATCCAGCTCTTCCTGCTAGGAGTTGCATTAGGGGAAAAGGGAATGGAGTAGAGCCTCCTATGTTAGGGTTCCAACAGCCATTCTGCCAGCTATCTGCAGCATTCACATGGGGACAGAGCACCTCACTGTGTCTTTGGAGTACCAGTTGCCCCGTTAAGTACTCTCTCAGCCTCGTACTCATGGGAATGCTAGGAGCTTATTGTCCCGCACAAGAATGGGTGGAGTGGCACTGGAGAAAGACCTCTGTCTGCAAGATTTCTATGCAACAAAAAACAGGACCTAACCCATTGTGGACAGCGTCTATCTTACTTCAAATTATAGTGATTTATTTACAGTGTTTACTTGTCTAACACTCCCAATCATTTATATATTGAAACAAACAGATTTATCTATATCTATTACATACATCATGTTGCTTGAGTTTTACCTGGAATACCCTTTTCCCTTAACAGCATTCAGTAATACTTTTGCCAACTCCATGCTTTGTCCTAAGATGATCTGATTTGTACTAACTGGATTCCTTCCCCTGTTTAGTTTTATGGTCTTTTCCAGCTTCAAGGTTCTGAATCTCTTTGGTCACATTTTTTTTAAACTCGTGAGCAAATCCCTTCAACAGCTAAAAATGCTGTAGAGAGATTCTCTCTCTACCTGTATCCACCTTGATCAACTGCCCATTGTCTATCACCATAGATCTAATGTTTTTTTTTCAAACCAACAGTCTGGAACCCCCTCTGACCAGTCAGCTGGAGTCCTCTTGTTGTCAACATGATTTTTCTTCTTATGGAGAGTTCTGCTTGGAATTTGGCCAGCCCTTGAAATTGAGACTCTTCTTCTCACACATGCTGCTAATGACTGTGGTATTCGTTACCTTCTCCCATTAATCTTTTATTTTTGTATGTAACTGCAGTTTTCAACACAATAAATCATGAAATACTGTTTGACTAAGTGAGACCAGATTCTCTCAGGAACCTGCTCCTATCCTATCTGTACCCTTCTGTATACTATGGTTATTAGAAATTTACTTTAATATCTACATAACAGAGACTCAGCTCACATGATAGAGGGCTCTATCCTAGGTTTGGATCTTCATCAAAATAGTCTAACTGGAGATGTTATGCAGAATCAATGATTAATAGTTCTTCTTTTCTATGTCAATTGCCAACGCATCCTTATAAGTTTCCAAGAGATATTCTGAATGTAAAATTATGTAAGGCATCTCCGCTTGTGTTTCAGATGATAGAGCTTGAACAAATGGAGGCTTTTTACTCTTTGTCGTCAACAACACATACTATGTAACAATTACTGGATCCTGCACATCACACAAAGCAAAGCTCTATCTATTATTTGATGCATGAGGTGTGTTTTCAGAACACTGTTGTGAAGAAATATGGTTTCCTTTTTGATTTTATTTATACCTCAGCTTAGCTGCTCATCTGTGTCATTTCCAAAACTTCTTATTTCAAGAGATCCATAATGTACCCAAAGTACAGATTTGAGCCTGCTGAGTCTCTACCCCATCTTTTACTCAAGCGGCATTTGCCAACACCACAATAGTTATGAGCATGACGAAGATTCTATTAGAAACTCCATTGTTATTCAGGGTCTTATAAATCAGCCACAACATTGGCATAAGCAACCAAACATGTATTCATACATTTTCTATTAAAACAATCTTTCTGACTATTTTTTAATCTAAAAACAGTGTGGTGGAAAGGTGACAGTTACTGTTTTGGAATGGGTTCAGTGCTCCAGCAAGCCAGAAACAACTTTGGGACAAATGTTCACCTGCTGAGGAAAAACCTGTAGGAGGAGGAGAAAGTACTGAAGGAGTAGAACCTGCAGAATGTTTCCCCTCAGGTCTGGAGTCTTATGGACAGAGAAGGGGCTTCCATCGTTCAAACATGAAGAGCCAACGGACGTGTGGGAAACTCAATTTATCAATAAAGATAGATGACCCTTCCATCCAGTTTCCTGTCTTCTGGCAGCACAGCTGCCTTAGAAGCTTGCTGCTTCTTCCTCCTGCTTTGCATTCAGTAAACATCTGCAGTCACCTGAGGGAAATTGGTGAGCTATAAAGGCAGGAGGTTGCCTTTCCCAAGATTGGCAGTGCAATTTGATAAACTGAAATGCCTTCCTTAAAGTCACATAATTGTGCCTAGTATATCATGTACCTGGATCCTCTTTAGGGCTTCAGCTAACTCACAGCCCTATTTAAACTTTGTTAATTTTCTAATAAATGAGGTTATTGGTATGAATATTCATTGAAACCTTGAATCATAAGCAAATATTGGTGGGGAAACAGATTTTGGATTTGCATCTGCCCTCGAATCCTGACAGAGATATGCTTCTCCATTCAAAAACATCTCCGATGTCAAGTACTGGATATTCACAGTGCAAACAAGACACACACAGAGAACATTTCATAGAACCTATTCAGCAAATTATTTCAAATAATGAATACATTTGAGATAATCCTTTCATTCACAATTTCCAAAAAGAAAAAAAATTGCTAAAAGTTAGTTTAAAAAGTGAACAATGAAATATTTGTTTCTAATTATTCACACAGCTCTGATCAGGTGTAAGAGCCTCCTTAACTGATAGCAGAAAAGCACTAGGAAGATGAAAAATGTGGCATAAATGATGACTTATTGCTGTTAAGTATAAATCTGTAATATGAAACCTTAAATCACATATACTGCAGTATCCTCAGGTAAGGGATGGGGGGGATTATTATTCAATAACTGTCCTAAATATACAAAATCTTATACTGGCACACTTTACTATATTATCTGAGAACCTGACAAGAGCATAACAGTAGCAATAGCAACTTTGAGACTAACAAATTTATTTTAGCATAAGCTTTCGTGGGTTAGTACCCACCTCATCGGATGCAAGTGGGTACTAACCCACGAAAGCTTATGCTGAAATAAATTTGTTAGTCTCTAAGGTGCTACAAGTTTTTCTTTCTTATTTTCGTTTTGCTGACACAGACTAACACGGCTACTACACTGAAAAATAGCAACTTTGTTCCACTCTAACCAGTCCGGTTTGGGGTGGAGAGGGTTGGGAGGGGGGGTTGTCATACATTTTGTTTAGGGCAGTTAACTCACATGATTAACTCAAAATAATTAATTGCGATTACAAGCAGTTTTAATCGCACTTTTAAACAATAGAATACCGATTGAAATTTATTAAATGTTTTTGAATGTTTTTCTACATTTTCAAATATATTGATTTCAATTATAACACAGAATACAAAGTATACAGTGCTCACTTTATATTATTTTTATTATAAATATTTGCACTGTAAAAAACAAAATAAATAGTATTTTTCAATTCACCTAGTACAAGTATTGAGTGCCAACCCCTTATTGTGAAAGTGCAAGTTACAAATGTCGATTTTTTTTTTTACATAACTGCATTCAAAAATAAAACTGTAAAAGAGCCTGCGAGTCCACTCAGTCCTACTTCTTGTTCAGCCAATCGCTCAGACAAACAAGTCTGTTTACATTTACGGGAGATAATACTGCCAGCTTCTTCTTTACAATGTCACCTGAAAGTGAGAACAGACGTTCACATGGCACTTTTGTAGCCGGCATTGCAAGGTTGTTACATGTTACAAATGTTTAGAATATCTGGATGCCCCTTCATGTTTCAGCCACCATTCCAAAGGACATGCTTCCATGCTGATGACGTGTTAATTACATTTGTGACTGAACTCCTTGGGGGAGAATTGTATGTCTCCTGCTGTTTTACTCGCATTCTGCCATACATGTCATGTTATAGCAGTCGCAGATGATGAACCAGCACATATTGTTACTTTTAAGAACACTTTCACTGCAGATTTGACAAAATGCAAAGAGGGTACCAATGTGACATGTCTTCTGGAATTGTGGTTGAAGCATGAAGGGACATATGAATCTTTAGCGCATCTGGCATGTAAATATCGTGCGACGCCAGCTACAACAGTGCCATGCAAATGCCTGTTCTCACTTTCAGGTGACATTGTAAATGAGAAACGGGCAGCATTATCTCCTGCAAATGTAAACAAACTTGTTTCTCTGAATGATTGGCTGAACAAGAAGTGGGACTGAGTGGACTTGTAGGCTCTAAAGTTTTACCTTGTTTTATTTTTGAATGCAGTTAATTTTTATACATGATTCTACATTTGTAAGTTCAAGTTTCATGAAAAAGAGATTACACTTCTATACTTGTATTAGGTGAATTGAAATAATATTGCGTTTGTTTTTTACAGTGCAAATATTTGTAATCAAAAATAAATATAAAGTGAGCACTGTATACTTTGTATTCTGTTATAGTTGAAATCAGTATATTTGAAATGTAGAAAACATCCAAAATATTTAAATAAATGGTATTCTATTATTGTTTAACAGTGTGATTAATCATGATTAATTTTTTAATCGCACGATTAATCGTGATTAATCTCTTTTTACATAATATTTACATATTGATGTATATTGCACCATCTACAACCCTTGATATGCTTTTACAAGGATCCAAACTGCATATATATCAGACAGTCAGCATGGAAAATTTCAGTCCAAGTGGTTGAGGTTTGGCAAAGTTATAAGCAATTGAAAACAAAAATGAAAAAAACCTTAGGCAACCTTAGCATAGCCTATAGCAGGCATCATTCAATCTTCCACTGAAACACAGCCACCTATGCATTTAATTATAATGGTTCTCTTTCTCCAAACTGCATAATCTTTTCGTTCCTGGATTCCCTTTATGTTTGTATGGCATCTAGTACAACAGACTAGACGTGGGGGCACTACTAGTTTATAAATATCCAGTAAAAACTGGGGATGGGCAGAAATTCTTGACATTTTAATCAATTTTTTCCAGAAGTATTCCCCAATTTATGACCAGCTCAAACAACTTTTTTGGGGGGAGTGGGCTTTGGTAGTCTAAGCCACACAGTTACTTGTATTGAAATATACCTGTTGTGCGCAGATTAATCTGAGGATAATGTTGCTGTCTTCCCCGCCTCCCACTCCAAAATCTGATCATCCCTGAAAGCTTCAGTACAGAAAAGCCACAGATCTGCTGGTATTTTCTTTTTTTTTACTTCATACAATATAAATTAAAGCTCTGGGATCACATTTACCAAGCCTTACCAGGTTTACATTGGTTTCCTGTCATTCACAGAGCAGATTATGAGAGTCTTATTCTGGTTTATGAAATCTTTCAAGAGCAAACTTCTGGAATTTAAGACTAATTCAATTCAGGACTATGTTTCTGCCTATTCATCATGCTCTATGGATATTTATTTCCTTTGAATTCCTTTGAACAGGATTATTTTGTAGTCTGTGTGCACTTCCTGCCCTACTCCAGAGAGCTCTTTTCAAGGGGTCTCAGGAGTGCTGAAGCCTTCTCTTTGTTTCAAAGCTTGTGTCAGAAATATTTGCCATTGTGAATCTCCTATTAACTCATAAATGTGTCATAATAGTCACAAAAAAGCAAAGGTTCACTCCAGCTCAGCTACAGCTAGGCATGGGATTATATGCAATCTTAACACATGCATACATCTCAGCTCAGGTTCCTGGATACACACTGGGTAACTGTCTCCCCTATTTTCACCCAATCTCCCCCTTAAAATCACATCCTATAGTGGTAGATTCTTCTTGTTTCTTATAGAGGCGCAAGGAGCTCCATCTAATGCACAAGGGCCAGGGACTGTTGCAGTCTCTGCACGTGAGGGGAAGTCAGAGACTGTTCTCCATAGCACCCTCACAAATATCACTCTCTCCCAAAGTGGAAGGGAGTAGAAAAGGATAAACCACTCCACCTGTGCACTGGTCCAGGCACATTGTTGCAGAGCTGTCAATGCCATCCAAAGGAAGGACAGATTTTCTTACAGAGCTCCAATTTGTTGGCTACTGGGCTTTTTTTGCACATTGAAGGCAGATGCTATTCTAATTAAATATGACTGCAAGAGAAGAGAGTTTGATCTTCTCAAGGAAGGCTAGACTTGCAGGGAAGCAAATTAAAAACTGAAGGAGAGGGAAAAGACAGACATACACAGCATGGGATCTTCAGAAGGACCTACCTTTGTGATTTAGGAGCACAAGCTCCACTGATTTTCCCATTGAAAACATTAGCTTTAAACTCTTTTTCCCACTATTTACCCATTTGTAAAACTGACTTGAACTGGGACTTGTGCTCCTAAATCTTAAATCCAACATGTTTCCCTAAAGAAAATAGTGTAGGTATGGAAGGAAAAGCTTTTTTTAGTGTAGTTATTTGGGTGAAATAAATGCTGAACATGTCTAAGATAAATTCCCCTCCAATTTTATTTTTCTCTCTACTTTTGCTTGTATGTTTCTTATTCCTTCATTTTAATGCAGAGTTATTAGGTGAAAATATGTATTTGTCTAAATACATCATATAGGTAAAGGCATTTGTACCAGAAATTATACGGTATGTAGTTTTAGTTTTTCCAGTAGTGCAGAAACAAGAAAAATGTTTCAACAAGTGCAATTTATTAAATTTCCTACACAGCATCACTTTTCAGTAGACAACTTCCTAGCTGTGTTTCTACAAAAGTAAACATATATCTACCGATATCTATTTCACAATCACATATGTATGTTATATGCTTATACTATTTACTGTAAGAAATACAGTGCCTATGGAAGTAATTTGTGGTTTGGTCAGATTGGCTTCTACCAAATAATCGAGTGAATGGAACAGAAACCTAGACATTTCAAATCTGTAACAAAAATATATATATATAAACATATTTCCAAATTGTTTTTCATTTCTTGGTTATATCTGGAGCTTATATTTATTACATGCTGATCCTTCAATCTTTACTCATGTAGTCCCATCAATGCCAAGGGAAAGGATTGGGCCCTCTGGGGAAATCCACCCATGTGCAGAGGGCCAGCATGAGGCCCATGCACTACTTAAGTTCCACTTAAGCCTTCTTCTGAGCATTTTACCTGCTGTACAATATTGACCATGGAAGTTTGCTTAGTTAGTAACTGGTGATTAATTTTAAAATGTTGCTGTGGAATATAATCATATACAGACATATTGGAGGAATTGCTCCACAGCAATTAATCAATCCCCAGTTACTAACTAAGGAAACTTCCATGGTCAATGTTGTACAGCAGGTGAAATTGCTCCACAGGATCAGATCAATGGTCCATTTCATCTAGTGTCATGTACATGACATTTACTTCACAGTTACAAATGCACAAAACCCCAATTTTTGCCATTTCCAGGCTTACCACATGTGATAGGATTTAGAAGAAAAACATGAAGATGGAGTGATAAATACCTCTTCCCATTCCCCCATTGACATTTGGGTTTTTGCTTTTGGGGGGGCAGGTGGGAAGATTTTGAGACTATTACAACTTTCAGGAATTAAAAAATCTACCGTGCTCGTAATGAAAGTCAAGAGTGGAATCTGCAGGAGGACAGCAACCTAGGACTGGTTATTCACAAAAACAGCTAAAGCAAGTGTAATGCATTCCCCTGAATTATAATGGTCATGCCAGCTATAAACATATACCACAGGCTCCTTACCACATACTTTATATGCATTTAGCTGATGACTGTGGTGTCCGTTTTTGCTATTAAAATTTTAAAGAGCTGAGATTGATCATTTTTTTATACTGAACTTGTGAAATCACTAAAGTGAAATTGAATGAAACCAAATCAGGGAGTAATTCTGGCCGAGAAGCATAAATAAAGCAGAAGGGCCAGCTTCAGTTCTGAGTTAATCCTAGGCTATACACCTGTAATAAGCAGCAATGGGGTCAAAATTTACTGAGAAGAATGAAGCTGTCTAGAGAATCTCTAGAAGATACCAGAATGGGGAGATATGTAAGAATCTGAAAGTCTGGTAAAAAGAATCTGAGAACCATTAAAATAATTTCAGACTTCATATTTTCAATATTGAGTACTCATGTAACTCTCTTCTTTTCTATAGATAAATTACCTTCTATACCAGTGAGTAGTGAGGAGCAGAGGTGTCTGGATGCTAATCAGGGACGGCTCCAGGCACAAGATGAGGAAGCACAGTACTCGGGTGGCACATTCTAAGGGGCGGCAGTCTGGCCATTGTTTGGGTGGCACAATTTGGCCGCCCATTTTTTTGTTGTTGTTGTTTTGCTTCGGCAGTCCAGGCAGTGGATTTTTTTATTATTTTTTGTACAAGCCAGTGCTCCTGAAGATGCGTGCATCATACACCTTTCCAGACCACCCTGTGTTGTCTGTGAAACGCCCATGGTGATCCATAAGTGCCTGCAACACCATGGAGAAGTACCTCTTCCTATTGATGTACTCTGTTGCAAGGTGGTCTGGTGCTAAAATTGGAATATGTGTGCCATCTATCACCCCTCCATAGTTAGGGAAACCCATCTCTGCAAAGCCATCCACTATTTCATGCTCATTTCCCAAAGTCAATTTGTTAATTGGATGCGGCTTTGGACAAAGAAACCAAATTTCCTAGCCTTTCACATGAAGCTTTCATTTCAGAAAAGGGAGAATTCCCTACCATAGTGACCTGTTTCATGCCTTTTTAGCATCTCACCTTGAAATTTCTATATACATTTCAATATTTCCAGGGCATGATTTCCTTTGCAGATTTCAGGAAGGATCCTCCATTTCACTACACTCTCAAACTATTTACTGATATCAATGGGAGTTTGGATGTGCAAGAAATGCTGGATTGAGGCTTCAAAAACATTACCTCACTAATTGGGGTGGGGAGAGGGCTGGCCCACTCTGTGAATTGCAGACTTTTTAGGGATACTAATGTTACAGGTCTATGGAACAAGAACCCCTACCTTGCAAAGAGATGCAAGCAGATACAAGGGTCACCTGTATACATCTCCTTGCATCATCAGGGACTAGTTTAAGTCAATAGGGCTCTGGTAGGATCTTTGTATGATGTGGGGGTCCTTGGTTTGCATTAGTATTATTATTCAGATTTAAGTTAGAAATCTATACATAATCTTAAAAGTACTAAATAAAATCATAGAATCATAGACTTGTAGGACTGGAAGGGACCTCGAGAGGTTTTCTAGTCCAGCCCCCTGCAGTTAAGGCGGGACTAAGTGCAATTTATTCCAGTGCTTAACCACTCTGACCGTTAGGAAGCTTTTCCTAAAGTACAACCTAAACTGCCCTTGCTGCAATTTAAGCCCAGTGCTTCTTGTTCTATCCCCAGAGAAGACGACATTTTTCTCCCTCCTCCTTGCAAGAACCTTTTATATACTTGAAAACCATTAACATCCCCTCTAAGTCTTCTCTTCTCAAGATTAAACAAACCCAATTCTTTTCAATCTTCCCTCATAGGTCATGTTTTCTAGACCTTTAATCGTTTTTGTTGCTCGTCTCTGGACTTTCTCCAATTTGTCTACACCTTTCCTGAAATGTGGTTCCCAGAACTGGACACAATACTACAGTTGAGACCTAATCAGTATTGAATAGAGCAGAAAAAATATTTCTTGTGTCTTGCTTACAACACTACCACTACCACATCCCAGAATTATAGTTACTTTTTTTTTTTTGCAACAGTGTTACACTGTTCACTCCTATTTATCTTGTAATCCACTCTGATCCCCAGATCCCTTTACACAGTACTCCCCCATGGGTAGTCATTTCTCATTTTGTATGTGTGCAACTGATTGTTCCTTCCTAAGTGGAGTGCTTTGCATTGGTCTTTATTGAATTTCAAAATGATCTGGACAATCTGGAGAAATGGTCTGAAGTAAATAGGATGAATTTTAATCCTATCCTCCTAAGCACTTGCAACCCCTCCTAGCTTGGTATCATCCGCAAACTTCATAAATGTACTCTATATTCCATTATCTAAATCATTGATGAAGATATTGAATAGAACCAGACCCAGGATTCCTGTGGGATCCCAATGGATATGCCCTTCCAGCTTGACTGCGAACCACTGATAACTACTCTGTGGGAACAATTTTCCAACTAGCTATGCACCCACTTTATAGTAGCTCCATCTAGGTCGTATTTTCCTAGTTTGTTTATGAGAAGGTCATGCAAGACAGTATCAAAAGTCTTACTAAAGTCAAAATATACCACATCTACCATTTCCCCCAACCCACAAGGCTTGTTAACCTGTCAAAGAATGCTATTAGGTTGGTGTGAAATGAGTGAAAATGAAGAGCAATTATATCTTCTGCTCACATTTGCCTGTATAGAAACTGATTAAAAAAAACCTGAAAATCAATTATAGAAAAAATGTTAGTGTTTCAGCCTTTTCTGTTCACAAGTGTTCAAAATGGAACATTGTTGGGTGGTGGTTCATAAATTTTTCTTTTACATTTAATTTTTTTAATTCCATCTCACATACCTTTTCTTCCCCACTACTCATTTATGTTCCCTTTTTTGTCACTGAATACAATAAAATAAATGACACTCAAGGGTTTGATTTTGTTTCAATTTTCATATTTCTTTTTTATTCCCAGTTTTACTTTTTGCTCTCCTGTAACGTTTCAAAAAAACTTCTCTCACTTTGGGAAAGTGTCTGAGTGACAAAATTAAACATTGTGGGGAAAAGGGGGGAAAATAATTGAAATTTCAAATGTGTTTTTGATGTTTGAAACTCAACTAAAATTTCTTTCATTCTGAAATTTCCCATCAATAAACAAAATTTAGTCAAAAAAATCATTTTTGATGAATCCTTATGTTTTGGCAGGAAAAGTTTTCAGTTGAAAAACACCAACCAGCTCTAATTTTCACCATGTGCTTCTTTTTCCAACTTTTGCTGAAACATCTCTGAATTTATGGATGTTTAGATGAGGCTTTCATTCCCCTTCAAAATAGTCAGATTATGATGCCCAAGGCTGGAAATTTTCCTAAAGGAGCTGAAAACATATATCATTACGTGTCATTCTGAAAAAGAAACCCCCGTGCTCTACATTTCAGACTCACTGGCTATTGCTGTATTGTGTGTGTGGCCAGTTTATGAAGCTGAACAATGCACCCAGTAATTTACAGGAGCCAGATGGTCTGCTTTTTGTAAGAAGTTACTTATTAGATAACCTTTTAAAAATGATTCCATGGCTTTAAAATGTCTCCCTTTGACTAAACGAAGCTTCCACATTACAATGAAATAGTAATATTTGCCTACTTCAAAGAAGATATGACGGAGACTGAGGAAGAAAAAAATTAATAGAATTTTAACTTTTAATAATAACTTACATTTATACAAACACCTTACCCTCCCAAATTGCTTTACAACATTAACTAATGAAAATGCAAGCCATACATAAGGACCATTTCATCCAACCAGTGAAATGTGGCAGCTTTTTAACAGTGTACAGGAAAAATATACAATTGTAAAGAGAAAGAAATGAATAATACCATATCCATTTTCTGGTCAAGTAGTGATCATGGGTTACCCAGAGTATTAGGGGGTGGAGCCATTATCTATCCCTCCTTACTTTCTGTTGGTCAGAGGGAGTTCCCCCCTACACACCGTGACAGTGTGTCTAAGTGTAGACACATCTGTAGTAAACATATGTACAAAAAGTCTTTCAAAACATCACAGATTCAAATTTAGGATTTCTCCTGACTGATGGAATCCATTGCATTAAAGACAGGACTTGCATATTAACTTTTGAGTGACAGTTAACAAATGGCGTGAAGTGTAGAGTTGGTAAGGAATTTTTTGATGAGTCATTTTTTAAATTGGAAAATGCCAATTTGTAGAAACTGAAACTCTGTTCTTAAAACAGGGCCAGGTTTGAAACATTTCCCAACTCAAATGTGGAGAAAAAAAGTTTCAAATTGTGTGAACATTCCTTTTTACCATTTTTTAAATAAAAAAAAAATCCTGTTTTCTGATTCCAAAACTTATCACTTCTATATTTAAGCTAATTAGATTTTTAGACGTGGAAGACAAAAAGGTGGATATCTAAATGAAATGTTTTGATTGATCAAAAATGGGGGCGGGGAGGGAGGAATCAGGTTTTTTTGTTCACAAATAATTTCAAGGTCTTGACTTGTCATCCCCAACTCAAGGACAAAAAATGTCTGAACTCTCAAAAATATTTGTGGACTAAGAAAATTATTTCTGTTCCATCCTAGTGAAATGCCTACTTAATGATTAGCAGTAACTTCAGATAAGGCCACTTTACTATTTCAGTTTAATGGGGGAAAAGAATGCCATATAATTTATCCTCATGCCCTCAAAGCACATTTGGAAGGGGATAACACACACAATTTCATTTCAGACAATTCAGCACTCAGAATCAATGGGCAGGTGGTCAATCCAATTTTTTTCATTTTCTAGTGCTCAATTAAACACAAGAATAAATATCACTTCACTTTTCATGGGCAATGCTGTCATCCACTTAAATTTCTGTAATTAAACTTCTTTAGAAATATCCAGATGACTAAACATTTGTTTCAAAGCTCAAAAGCCACCACAGCATGTATTGTCATAAAATAACTAAGGGGACGGATTCAGCAGTAGCTTTTGGTAGCAGCTGGGATTGCATTAAAATGGAGAAAAAGCATTAAGAGTCAATGGGAAATACAGATATAGAAGATAAAACAATACTTTGTTAGCTACACATAATTATAATTTTGGTTGCCTGTAGAAACAGCTCTCAACATATTAAGCAATCGTCCTCATTTTAATTGAATTTTGTATTGCACGCCTCCTTTAATCTTTATCGGATAATTAACTGATTGCTTGTACTGCGGCACCCAAAGAAATGTCTGGGTTTTAAATTAAAATGTTGCAAAGTTCATGTGAGCCTCCAGTGGACAAAAAAAAACAGGCAAGAAAAGAGGGGAGGCAGTGTAGTGGGGAGCCAATATTGGAGAAACTAAAATTAATTGCGCTATGTGGATATGTAATGCTCAAAATAATTTTATTTTATTTTATTTAATTAAATTTCACTGGAGTCAGTATGCCTTTTATCTTTGCTTCATAATGGGGCCTGCGTATGGTCTCAGCTGTAAGTGAAGTATGGGATTTGCAAGGGTTTATGGAAAACAAATGAATATTTTAATTAAAAATTAAACTAAAAGTTTTAGGGCCTTAAGATTCCCTGTGCTGAGTGGTAAAATGCACCTACAGTAAAGGTGGGGGAAGCCTTGCAGAGAGGATAGGCAGGTATACTGAATGTTCCAGAGCCCAGACACTCCAGTCACCCAAAGCTACTCACATCCTGAATTCTCTATAGGGCCCATCTGCCATACAGGAAAACCATGGCAACCACATTGGGCAGAGATCAGGGAAACAACCAGTCTAAGTCACATGCTTCTCCTAGACAGCCACAAACACACAGAAAATAAGAGGGATTAATGCTGCTTGGAGCAATATTAATTTTTCTTCTGTGTTTGGGACCTGATTCAAAGCCCAGTTAAGTCATTAGAAAGACTCCCATTGACTTCAGTGGGCTTTGGGGCAGGTGCTCTGTGAGTTCGATTAAAGAGCACACAGTGAGTGCAAGCCCTGCTCAGAAGCCAACAGCAGTGTAGCTATTGCGCTGACCACATTGCTATCGCTGGATTGAAGGGGGCTGGAGGCGGCATGGAAAAAGACACTTTCCACATAGCTAATTGAAGATCCTCTAAGTTTGGTCTGACGTTCCTCACAGATCCCGGGGGACGAAAGGGGGCAGGGGGAAATCAGATCCTGGATGCTGATCTGTTCACAGAGTGGCCTTAGACAGAGAAGAGGGCATTGTATTGGAAATGCTCCTCCGACATCCCTGGGCATTCTTTTAGATAACTATTCCACTCCTTCACCTTTGCAGGGGAGGAACAAGTATACTTGTCATCAGCTGCAAATATTTATGGTATCTAAGTCACTGGGGGGACAAAAAAGTTTGTGTTCAGAAATACTTTCCTCGTTATACTTTCAATAGTGATTTATTTGTTCAATTCCCAGAGCTACTGAGAGGCCTTGAAGTTGTGGAGCAAAGTAAATAATGTATTTGAATAGACAATGAAACTAATGTGGGTTCCTCCCCTCCTTCCAGGGCCACATAGAGGTTTTGGGGACCCTGGGGCAAAATCTGAAACTGAGGCTCCCAATTCTTTCAGAAAGCGCCACCCCCCCCCCCCTTTCCCAGCCCATGAGGCCCTGCACCCACACCCACCCTGGAGACTCAGCCCTCAAGGGAACCATTCTACTGTCCCATCCCAGGAGTCCCTGCCTACCCGACCTCACTCCTTACTTTACCCATCCTGGCTAGCAAGCCTCACCCTCTCCAGCACAGCTTCCTGGCTGATTCCCAGAGCTAACAGGAGCCACCATAGTTTCGGCAGCCAGCAGGTGAGGGTCCAGCACAGGGCACACTGCATGCAGGAGCTGCTCTAGCTCTAATGGTGCTGAACATCATGCATCAGGTCATTACACCATTCTCTCAAATTTGGTTTGAATATCCCTCTGTCATGACAGAGGGGCAGCTGAGCCACACCTGAACGGTGCTGTGACCCTGCGTGCCAGGGCACAACACTGCTCACTGAAGTTCAGCCTGACTGCCTGCTGCTTTCTCCCCCATTTTATTATTCCACAGGTTTGGGGGGCACCCTAAAAGAGGGGGCTGGGAGCAAACTGCCCTTTTCAACTCCCCTCTGGTGACCCTGCCTCCTACACACAACAAGCTATACCCCAACCCCCACAAAAAATAAAGTAAGTTAAAAAGAGTTCCTTGACTGGAAACTTTTCCTTAATCATGAGAGTAGTTCCATGGCGGTCAATGGTAATATGCATGCAAGCAAGGGTTACAAGAGAAGGCTCTCAGTTTGTTATCTCTGTGTCTCCATTTGGTGCCACAGTTTCTTACAGGCACTCTAGGAAATTTCTACAATATCATCTTGGAACTACTCTATTAAAACAAGTGCTGTGGCAGCCTCATAATTAAAGTAAACCCAACCCAATTGCCATTAAAAGTTTTCTAAAGCATGGAAACAAAGTCCTGATTTCTACAAATAATTTGTCAAGCTATCACCTCCAGAGATGTGTCACAACTCTTTAAGCCAGTGATTTGTTAGTAATGGATAACCCAGGGAAAACTATTTGTTTCCTGGTTCTAAATATTCAATAACTTCTCACTCAAGAAATGTACTTTACTCACCTTTCAGTTATCGGTGGTGAGAGTTATCACTCACTACACCCTATTTTACCTTAGTCTGCATCTTCAGGATTGCTGTATGGCTTCCTACTTCTAGCATGGTCATAAATAATCACTGTGTGAAACGTGCTAAGGAGTGGAAAAGCTGCATACTTCTATGTCTGCCCAGATAAGCTGTGATGTATGATGCCATTAGCACCCTGAAAGCTTGGGGGAACCCCTGGTGATAAAGAAATATGGAGGGTTTTTTTTCCTTTTTTGTTTTGCACAGATGCAATTATGGGAAGATCAGATCCTGCCCCCAGCTTCACATACAGAATGGGAGCTCAGCCACCTCAGTGGCACCATCCTTTCCCACCACTGAGGCCTCTCTGTGAAGTCCATGAACCATGAGGGGAGAGAGTGTAGAGGGCAGGCAGGGTGGTGGAAAAGTGGGCAGCTGGGGGATTCGAGGGTGCCCATCATCCCCTTTCCAGCCCCATGGAGTATCCCTGTAGAGAATAATATAGCCCAGGGGTTTTGTTTATTCAGTTGAACTTCCCCTATTTTAGGGGGCTCCAGGGACAATTACAGTCAAGGGGGAAGTCCTGGTAGCACATCCACTCTGAAGCCACAATGCTAGGTCAGCTGGTGCAGCTGCACAGACTTTCTGAAGGAACGGCTCTAACCCCTCACAAATCCCTGTGGATCTACCAGGCGCAGCCCTTTCCTCAGAGTGATAACATGGTGGGATCTATATGAAGGAATTTTTGCTCAGATCTCCTCTCTCAAAGAACCCTCCGATGGGGTTTACTGAAAGAGGGGTGAGCTCAGCCATCAATATTGATTTTTTGGTGTGCCTCTGATTTAGCATCCTAGGCCCTTCACAGAAACATTTAAATCATGAATCCTAGCAAGGCTCACATGTGTTTGGCAGTTACTGAGTGGCATTATCCATATCTGAGGCTATCTCAACAGCCGTAGCATCAGCACCTTCAAGATGAAAAGGAAATTAGAAAGAAGATTTTTTAATTATGCTGTAGGCAACCTTCTACTAATACATCCCTTCAGTCCTATTCCAAGTGAAGCAGCTGACACATTGTCTGTCCTACAGGCAAATTAGCAGCTGTCTGAGCCATGGCCATCACTGTATGTATTTGCACACAGGTGTGTATGTTTTTTCTTAAAGGCTAGCAGCCAGAGATTTATATTTCACTCTCAGCTTTTTTCCTGGAAGAGGGGGAGCAGGTGATAGTAATCTCTTCCCCTACCGCCCCCACCCCAAGTGGGCTCAGTGCTTGCTGGTATGGCCAACTACTCTGACAGACACTTGGCCACCACTAGACTTAACATCTCAATTTAAAAAGTCCGAAGCATACATAGTATATGATGCCTTTTAATCCCATAGGATCTCAACACACTTCACAGCTCTGGGCCTGATCCAATTCCCAATGAAGTAACTGGGAGTACTGCTACTGACTCCCATGGGCACAGCATGGTTGTGTACTCTGTTTAGGACACTCTTTTGTATGCTTTTGTTCTGCACCCAGCAAAATGGGTCATGATCCTTGATTGGAGCACCTCGGTGCTACCATAACACAAACAAACAACAATACCCAGACAGCTCACTTCACTCACTACTGTGAGGCACACACCTCTGAGTAAGACCTAACAACTGTTTAACAATGTACCCTACTGCTACACAAAAGGAAGAGGAAAATATTCTATCCATTTGAAACTGTCGGGGAGTTTAGGAAGGTAGAATTTAATTACCTGAGATGGAATTTGTTTTTAGAAACTGTAGTCAATGCCGTGCTCTTTCAAAAAGAGCCATGTGATCAGACAGACGACACTGTCACTGTTTGATTTTTCACTCAGGAGGTATCACCGTCAGCGGGACATTGTCTCCCGCAAATGTGCTGGCGTCAGTGGTTCAGTAACAACGCAGCAGGCAGTGGAGCACACACATCACTCCTAGGTAGGTCTCCTTATCCAACTAATGGAGCCCATCTTAGCTTGTCAGATCTGATGGAATTGTAGCACAAAGGTGGTTACGGCTGAAGTAA
Source organism: Chelydra serpentina (assembly GCA_037349315.1). NCBI lineage: Eukaryota > Metazoa > Chordata > Testudines > Chelydridae > Chelydra > Chelydra serpentina. Next base: position 11,095,397 of record JBAIAC010000028.1, on the reverse strand, counting down.
ACAATCTATCAACCCAGCCGTTTGCTACCAATCCTTCCTGGTTACACCCCAAATGTTTGGAGATCTATTCACTTAGAGTGCGACACAGCTTCTGGCTGTAAGAGTCACACTGCTACCAGCTCGCTCAGGTTATTAATCTGTTTACTTATAGCCACTTTTCTTCTCTTCTTCCAGCTGCTTATGCTTTCTCATGCTTTGCCAGTGTGAGAAAGCCAGAATATTCTGACACAGTAAATCCCACCATTGTCATCGCTTGACAGCACCTTAAAGGCTTAGGAAACCACAAGTGCAGTAGGTGCCTTTAAAAATTCAGCGTTTGCCACTTCTCAATGATTGTAGCATCTGAGTTTTTCCTGTTCTGAGTACAGGAAGATATGGTCGCAGATCCTGAGCTGGAAGATACAGGAAGATATGGTCGCAGATTTGTGCTGAATTGCTAGCACAACATGCCCCTCAAACCACCTGAATACGATCACTCCAATGCAAAAAGATCTGCCAGTGGCACAGAGCCGGAGGCATGGTTAGACAAACGGGAGTGAGGTCAAGACTGTTCAACCCTAGTGGTGTGTGGCTACTGTGATACAGCATGGCCAGAAGGCAGCAGGAGAGTGATCTAGGATGAGGAGAAGCCTTATTCCCTGTAAATTAATTAAAAGCACCTGAAACCAATTAGAGCACCTGAAGCCAGTCACCTGATAAAATCCCCCTGCTTCAATCAGCCAGAGGAGGAGTTGGAGCAGAGTGAGGAGGAGCTGGAGCAGTTTGGAGGAGTTGAATCAGAGTGGTTTGGTGGTGGAGCAAAGAGCAGTTTGGAGGAGTGAAGCAGAGTGGATTGGTGGTGGAACAAAGAACAGTTTGGAGGAAAGCGGAGGAGAGTTTTGGGAAGTGCTGCGGCGGGCTAAGAAGACCAAGATACTACGTAAAGGGACACCTGGCTTGTGCAGAGGGAAGGCAGGAAGCCCCACAAGCTGAAGGTCAGGAGAGGGAAGTAGCCCAGGGGAAAGAATCACTGGTACAAGTGGTTCACCTGCTATCATAGGGCCCCTGGACTGGGACCTGGAGTAGAGGGCGGGCCTGGGTCCCTCCCTCTCCACTCCCCTTCCCTGGGATACTAGTAGGATAGCTGTTACCCCAGTTCAGGGGCAAGAAATGGCACCCTGAAACCCCCCCGCCCCCACAAGAAGAGAAAGTGCGGGACCCATCATAGTAGTGCCGGCAATTTGCCACACTACGGTGTTAGCCCAGTGGGCCTTTTGGCAGTCAGCATTACTCAGATCAGCCTGCTCTTTGTGACATCGCTGAGTGGAGCAGCAAACAACCAGCCCAGGATTGGGTGACTGGAAATACCACATTTGTAAACTCTTCTCTCCTCCTTCCTGAACTGCACTATACGCTCTTTAGCTTTAACCAACACTCTGACCCTCTGTCATTGTAGGTACCTGAAGTGGGGACAGCTAAGTTTTTAATGACAACCATGTTAGCCAGTATTTTTCATGTATATAGGGTATCAAAATGCTCTATCAGCATCAAACTAATAACTCACAACAAAAAGTAGGAAGTGTAATCTCCATTTCACAGATGGGTAAATTGAGCCACAGACAGCCCTTAGTCCCGGGTTAAAATATCTAAACATTTAGGGGGCGGGGTGTGTGTGTATATATATATATATATATAAAAACACACACACACACCCCGTCCCCTAAACACCGCCCCCTAAATGTTTAGATATTTTAAACCACTTCCAAAGTTACCCACAGTATTCCTTTTACATAGGAATGAGCTTATCAACAACGCCCAGAGGACCAAATTGACTTGTGGCATAACCCGGTAAGACTACTGAATTCACAAGCAGTGAATTTGTCCTATGTCGACTGAAGACCATAATTAAAATTGGGGTAGTTTACTTTATAACATTTCAAGTTAGCATTTTTTTTTATTGGAGCAACCTCTTCCTATTTTTTCCTCTTAATTTGCACAGGTAATTGCTGACTAATTAGTGCTCATTAGGAACACTGAAAAACATGAGATTAAACAAGTCTTGGAAAGCCCAACAGCAAAGGGTTTCCGTTTTCGAGATCATTTGCTTCTACTAACTAGATTCAAAGTAACAGGTAAAAGAATTATAATAAATCTAAAATTTGTAAAAAGTAAAAAGTCACATTGTATATATTGGATTGTAAACAGACATACAAACAAGCATATGGTACAGACCAGTTCTATTACTGCACGTCTAACCTGTATATACACATGTATATTTTAGGTTTTTAGGTTTTTATATACAACTAAGTGGCATTTTTAGCATTCTAAATTAAGGGAAAATATTACTGTGTCAGCAAAGAATCTAACAAATGTGATCACCAGCACCCAACACCTATCTTCTGCTTTGGGTTAATTAGCTTCCTCCATAGATCAGCTGCCAAGGAACAAAACACTGCTATGTAAATAAGAAACTTGGAAAACGTTGTATACTGCTGTCAGTCCAATAATTTAAAACAAGAGATTGAAAGGCAGTGGATGCGATGTGAACAATGAGAATAACTAACCAATGGTTAAATCCTGAGATCCCTACACAGTTCTTCCTTCGGTTAAACCCCCGTTGACTGCAATGGGACTTTGCAGAATAAGGACTTCTGGATTTATAGATATAGTGAAGCTCAGACTCAATGGACTGTGTTAATCTCTTTATAGTTCTGTCTTTCTAATGCTTACCCAATGAGTTGTGCCCAGAATTAAATCTTTCATACAGCTATAAAGATGTTTGTCACCAGGAAGGCAGCATGACAATGGGACATATTTTGACTCCAGTTACATCAGTGGAAATCGGGGAGAGTAACTCTACTGAAGAAACTGAGATAAGAATCACACTCCATTCTCTTTGACCGTTAGGTTGTGTTGGTTATTACAATGGAACAGATGTTACCAGGGAGATGGATCTGAGGTTCTTGAGCACATGAAAACAATTAACAATTATCTATACTTTCTCTAAAAAGATTCCATAGATCAAACAAATCTCAGGAATTTATGAAGTCAAGTCTCCAACTTTGCAGTGTTTTCTAGCTTTTTGCATTTATCCATCATTAAACTGCATTTTAAAAAAATCTAATTAAGAGTTAATTAGAAGAAAACTGTGCTGGACAGATGGCTTTATTAGTCAAGATTTCTCAGGAAAAGCTTTGTGAATTCTTAAATTGACATTTTTAACAATCACTTTACACTTGTTAAAAGAAATGTTAAATATAGTAATATTTTCTGTGTAGACATTCCAGACAGTGTAGTGATAAAGCATCTCTGTAGAAGAGGCTCTAGCATTAGCTAGGTGGAGACAGCTGGGTCACAGCAATATCCAAATAAGATTATGCAAGCATATGCAATGCCATGAACTGCATGATAACTTATGATTTACACAGGCAACAGTCTTCGATAACTTAAGTTTCTGGCAAGATAAGTTACATTTTCTCCCAGGTCATTAGCATCTTGAATCAACTCAAAGCCAGTCCACTCAAACAGTCTTCAGTTATTGTATCACATCAGTAGTTTCTTAGGTGAACATTCTGCAGAACATTCTGGAATAGCTGTAGTCTGTGTTGGCAATATTTGGATACTGGGTCCCATGTGTGGGAAATGGCCTGCTCTCCTTGTCAGTACCTCCCCATTGTTGTCATGCCATAGAATCCATGAGTAAAACTTCCAAAGTGCCCATGTGATTTAAGACCCTCAGTCCCATTTTCAAAAGTCACTTATGTACTTAGAAGACTGAGTCTCATTGAGTCCTGGTCTACACTAGGAATTTACGATGGTTTAGCTACATATCCCAGGGATGTGAAAAATCCACACCTCTGAGAGATGTAGCTATACCGACCTAACCCCAGTGTAGACCCCACAGTGTAGATGCCCAGTTAAACACCACAAGTCTTCATCTCGCTGGAGGAGTGGTGGCTCTCAGTCTGAGGCACTCTGAAAGCCATCACCCATAGCTACAATGCTCAAGGGTATGAAAAATCCACACCCCTGAACATCACAGCTATACCCAAGAGACTCCTAATGTAGACACAACTACAGAAGAATGCTAGTGTCAGTCAACCTAGTCACTGTCACTCAGGAAGGCGGAGTTCCACAGAGCAGAAAAGCCCAGTCTATTGCTGAAATCTGCGTCTACACTACGAAGTTAGAACGGCATAGCTACCACATCATAGCTATGCTACTGTAGCACCCCTAGTATAGTACATGTTTAAAGTTTTCTTCACCATACATATATTTTTCTTAAAGGTTAGATTTCTTGTCTGTGTTGTCCCCCTGTTAATGGTATAGTATGGATTTACTTGATTTCATAGTTAATATTATGACTATTAAAAATGGTGTCTGTATATGTATGTTAACACGCTGCTGTATGTTACTGGTGGTAGTTTAAAGTTTATAATTTTCTGTTTTGTTTTCTTTTGTAGTGATGTTTGTATTGAAAAGCAAAATTAATCAAAAACCTTAATAAAAAAAAATCAAAGGTTTGATTTTACAGATGCCTATGAAGATCATGAAGGGATAGGTTGTGAGGCAGGGGGAAGTGCCATATTCCTTTCTTCACATGTCTGATCTGCCACTGCACCCCTTCTTTATAATAAACAAATCTATAGTGCTTGGATTGAGGGAGAAATTTGTACTTTAATGAAGTACTTAAAATGGGAGGCCAATTTCCAATGCATACACACACCACAAAACCGATAATTATAATTTCCCTTTATTCTCACACATTTGCTATCCAATTTTAAACCTGTCTTTTTTAAAAGTGGCTTCAGCATCTCACAATTTTCTCTGAAAGGATAAAGTTGCACAGGTCACAGTGACCCATCCGTAGTTCCCTTGCAATCTTCTTTCCTCTTTGATAACAGCAGGCAAGGAGTCAAAGTTTTGTATTCTGGGTTATATTAGGTTTAATATGTGGAAAGACAAAAAGAATTGGAAAAGAAGTGTTACTGTGTTTGAAATGAGAAGTTACTACCGGTGATACCAAAGACATTAAACACTTCTTTGTGATGATCACTGGGTTGAAACGTGTCTGAACAATCAGGAGGTTTGGAACAGGCAGGTCTCAGACTCATAAGGAAACAATAATATAGCACTTGTGCTGAATTGATTCCATGGCGTGCTGAACAGCAGAGTAAACAGGAGTGATTCAAATTTATGAGATGTTCAGCTAACCCACAATAGGGACTGGATGCAGTCGCACCTCTTGTGTCATCTTTCAGTCATGAATTATGAAAAAGCACTAAATTCACAGTATTTATAGAGCCGTATCATAGGAATTCCTGAGTGAGTTGTATTTATGTTGTGGTAAGTGTTCAAATGTTTTGCACATCAAAAGGTTGATTGATATGAGGAGTCTGGATTCTCATCTCACAAGGGGCAAAACAGAAGTAAGGTGATGTCCATAAGTGTAAAACTTGTGTGACAGGTGAATCATGCTCCAAGTCTTTAAGGGTATGTATATGTATAACATAATTCTATATTTACAAACCGACTTCATAATAAAGAACAAAATGACTTTTATAAACAGCCCTCAAATAAGAATTAATATTCAGGAGAAAGGACACTAAGCAAGCAAGCATTAAGCCTAATATTTTAAAATAATAAATGCAGCATTACTGAATTATTTTTTCTAAAATAAAAGATCACAATAAAAGAAGTCACAGGAATCTCACTTCCAGTTTTCTCCAAAGCACTTTCCCTTAATGGCATGTTACTTGGGGTGGTGTATTATAATGGTGGCCAATAGCATTTTAGTCCATAAGTGGAATTACCTCATTCATCAATCAGTACTTAAGTGACCTTAGAGTGTGTGGGTCATTATGACCTTGGAAAATCTTCACGTATGTGGAAACATCAAATACAGAGATTATGGGCCAGACAGTCTGCTAATGTGAATGGATAAGCTTCACAGATTTCAGTGGATCTAAAGATGATTTAAATCAGCTGAGGATTTTGTTTCTATAGTCATGTTTTCGCTCTCTCCCATGAATGCCTATTCTGAGCATGGTAGCGCCAATGTGACTAAACCACAAACCCAGCTGAGATTTGCCTCTGTCTGTTTTATTTGCTGAAGATCTTATCTGTTCCTTTCTCCTACCCCTGGGCTCAAATGCTCTAACACCATGTATAGGTATATAAGTAATGCCAATTAGTACTCAGAAGAGCCATCTCTTCTAGCATTGTGAGACAAAGCTGCATGGCAACGACAACACCGAGTAGAGCTATCATGAATCATTCATGGGGAGCCTGCATGGTGGGGTGAGAGAGGCTGGTCCAATTTGTTGGATTGGAGAAGGAATAATAAGAATACAGAATTGACAGATCTTATGGGGAAACAGTTTGTCATTGATAGGTTTTGTGAGGGAAGGAAGAATAAGAGTGTTAGACTGATGGATGAATTGAGGATGAAGAGTAATTCACCCAGGAAATGTTACACATAATACTGAAAGGCAAACATTTAGAGTGAGTCTCTGGCAGCAACACCTCACAGCACCAATGCACACCTAGAGTAACTGAAGTGTATGGAAAGCAGATGAAGTGAATTCAGTTAATCCAGATTTACACCAGTGTACAGTACATATACACTCAGTGTACAGGGAACATATTTGCCTAATTCCTTACACTTGCAAACTATATTTTATTATGATCATGTAGCCTTATGTTTTAGCTGAAGTCTCTGATCAGTAGTATAAGACGAAGAGCTTTCAGTAACTGTAACCTTTTCAAAATGCATTAATCCACTTTATTTTTAGAAACAAGAGTATTAATAATTTTGTAAGAGAAAAGATCATTCATTTCTAAAGAGAGTTAATGAATCTGAATAGGAACATGCCTTTTTCTCCCTGCTAACAGTGAAGTAGCCCATATATAGTTCTGGTATATTTGGTTTTCATTGCTATTTCATCATTCATTTTTCATCTCTGTTCATTAGTATTTGAGTGTCTTATTGTAACATGAGGCACTGACAGCCTGATCCAGAGCCTACTGAAATGAATGGGAGTCTTTCAACTGACTTTGATGGGTGCTGGATCAGGCCCTTTATGCACAGGGTGGAGTTTTTCTGCCATCTGTTACTGATCTGCATATTTTTATTTTATTTTGACCATTTTCTCCTGTTTTGCATTTCCCGCCCCCCTACCAATAGTGCTGTTGTATGCATTATAAGAGCATACCCTTGAAACTCTCTGCAGTTGCCTGCCCACCCTTAACTTGCAAGTTCTGAAGAAACATCTGTGTTTATTCATTTTCTAATGCTTCATAGCAGTCCCAAGAGCAAGCTAGATGCTATAAGACCAGAAGAAGAGCAAACACCAAAATCTTCTAAAGCAGCTGCTCTAAAGCAAGTGAGTCTGCTTCAAACAGCAACCATGGAAGCAAATATATAGTGCAAATAACTTATCCATGTGACTGTGTGGTTTCTCACAAACCATTCATAAAATTCATAGCTGCAGCTGACTCCCCTTGCCCTCTATTCATATTAGCAAGAGTCATCTGCAGCCAAGAATCTGATGCATTGTTTGTTGGAAACCGCAAGTGGCATGGCCGTTCGCACTAGAGCTAAATATATGCTTTAAGACTGTGAACTTTTAAGGACACAGTAAAAAACACGCTCTATATCTGTACATCACCTAGTACAATGAGGCCCTGACTGGTTGAGGCCTCTACAACAACTACAAGTATAATTATTTAGCATTTATAGGTGCTAAGATACCATGGGTCTGAATATGGCTAGCTGTGAAACATAATTCTGGAGGGAAAAAACAGAAATGAGATTTTGCATAACATTTAACAAAAAGTGTTTCAGAGTTCTGAAGAGGGCTGGTGATGAACAAGATCTAAAAATCTAGGTAGATGGATGGGTATGTTTTCTTCCCACATGCATCACAGTGGCTTACATCCTGACACTGCAGAAATTTAGACATAGGACTTTTATGTATTTCTTTTTAGCGATTTGCTTCAATTTGTACATATCTGCATTAGAGGTGGACTTGAATTACAATGTTCAGATCCAATCCCCAAATCTCAGCACATTGCGATTCAATGTTTCAGCTCATCCCATTATAAGGCCTGAATCATAGCGTTCAGATCTCTAAAATCCTCCCCACTAATGGGGTGCGGGGATCATTATATTGTCATTCATGTAAAACTATACACTTGGCAACAGTGTCAGTGAGAGGCAGCCATTTTAGAACATGAGTGCTCATCTAATTGCTTCAATCAGTACTGGGCCTCTTTACTATTAGGGCCAATCCTGCAAGGTGCAGAGCACTGCATCTCAATTAATATGGAAGTTAATGCAATTGCAGGCACACAAGTTCCCTTGGGAACTCCTCGGGACCTTGCATTTTTCCTACTGAATGCAGACCCTAACATTACTGGTGAAGCCATCCCCCTAATTATTTCATGACTATAAGTACTTGAGAACAGAAGTGGATCCTTCAATGTTCCCGTTTGCTTGGAAATGTCATTTTTCCATTAAATATTTACATTGGCTGTCTCTTATGTGTGCCAGAGTTTTCCCCAATTTCTTATGTGACAAGAGTTTGAAAATTCTGGCTAACATATACACATCCATACAGTTCCAAGATTAAAGCTGCATAACTGAGAGCCCCTAGGGAGAGACAGATGATTGTAACTGATTTAAGAAGGCATTGGAAGGTTGCTTTTTGTAACAAACACTAGTAGAAGGTTCAGAATTACTATCTAGATTACCATCAATTGTAGATCCATCTCCACAGCTGAAATGCTCTTGGGGAAAACCAAGAGGGATTTTTCTGTTGTCACACAGTCCCTATTGACTATGACAGGAATGACAATTAAGGAAAGACACAGGACCTGGCTCACAGAAAAGTGACCAGCCAGTTGTCTATATAACTTCCATCAACATACAGGTCCAAGAATGGGCACCATATTGGATTTTGTACAGCCACTTTATAAACATTACAGAGTAGCATCATGAAACATTTGTTGCAATGCTGGGTAGCTGTTCCAATGCTGGTGATATAATGTTTAACACTATGAGCCATTAACGACTCATTAAAAAAATACATTTTAAAATATTACTGTGTGACCAATTTGCAAACATGGAGTCCTAAGCCCCAGTGCACAATATATCGCTTGCTCAAATCAATGCTGAAATGCCACAAAGAGGTGCTTTGGCGCCTGTGTACCAACTTAATTGCCCATGTATGGAATGGAGAACCTTAAGATAGGCACTCAAGATGCAAATTCAAGCTTGGTTTATGAAATCAAATCTTATTAAAAACCAATGCTTTATATTCCATTCTGAGTTGATGTGTGCCTTTCTTTAAGATGCGACAAAGGGTCCTATGGCACCTTATAGACTAATAGAGGTATTGGAGCATAAGCTTTCATGGGTGAATACCCACTTCATCGGATGCAAGCAGTGGAAATGTCCAGGGGCAGATATAAATGTGCAGGGAAGACTTAGACTAGAGATAACGAGGTTAGCTCAATCAGGAAGGGTGAGGCCCTCTTCTAGCAGCTGAGGTGTGAATACCAAGGGAGGAGAAACTGCTTTTGTAGTTGGCTAGCCATTCATAATCTTTGTTTAATCCTGAGTTGATGGTGTCAAATTTGCAAATGAACTGAAGCGCTATTGTTTCTCTTTGGAGTCTGGTCCTGAAGTTTTTTTGCTGCAGGATGGCTACCTGTAAATCTGCTATTGTGTGTCCAGGGAGATTGAAGTGTTCTCCTACAGGCTTTTGTATGTTGCCATTCCTTATATCTGATTTGTGTCCATTTATCCTTTTACATAAGGACTGTCCAGTTTGGCTGATGTACATGGCAGAGGGGCATTGCTGACACATTATGGCGTATATTACATTGGTGGATGTGCAGGTGAATGAACCGGTGATGGTGTGGCTGATCTGGTTGGGTCCTGTGACGGTGTCCCTAGTGTAGATATGTGGTCAAAGTTGGCATTGAGGTTTGTTGCATGGATTGGTTCCTGAATTAGAGTTATTATGGAGCAGTGTGTAGTTGCTGGTGAGAATATGCTTCAGGTTGGCGGGCTGTCTGTGAGCGAGGACTGGCCTGCCTCCCAAGGCCTGTGAAAGTGAGGGTTCGTTGTCCAGGATGGGTTGTAGATCACCGATGATCCGCTGGAGAGGTTTTAGCTGAGGACTGTAAGTGATGGCCAGCGGAGTTCTGTTGGTTTCTTTCTTCGGTTTGTCTTGCAGCAAGAGGCTTCTGAGTACACGTCAGGCCCTGTTGATCTGTTTCCTTATTTCCTCATGCGGGTATCGTAGTTTTGAGAATGCTTGGTGAAGATCTTGTAGGTGTTGATCTCTGTCTGAGGGGTTGGAGCAAATACGGTTGTATCTCAGCGCTTGGCTGTAGACAATGGATCATGTGGTGTGTCCGGGATGGAAGCTGGAGGCATGTAGGTAGGCATAGCGGTCGATGGGTTTTCGGTATAGGGAGGTGTTAATGTGACAATTGCTTACTTGCACCGTGGTGTCTAGGAATTGGACTTCCTGTGTAGACTGGTCCAGGCTAAGGTTGATGGTGGGGTGGAAATTGTAGAAATCCTGGTGGAATTCCTCAAGGGCCTCCTTCCCCTGGGTCCAGATGATGAATATGTCATCAATGTAGCGTAGGTAGAGAAGGGGCGTGAGTGGACGAGAGATGAGGAAGCGTTGTTCCAGGTCAGCCATAAAAATGTTGGCATATTGTGGGGCCATGCGGGTGCCCATAGCGGTGCCACTGGTCTGGAGGTATATATTGTCACCAAATTTGAAATAATTGTGCGTGAGGATAAAATCACAGAGCTCAGCAACCAATTGTGCTGTGGCATCATCAGGGATACTGTTCCTGACAGCTTGTATTCCATCTGTGTGTGGGATGTTAGTGTAGAGAGCCTCTACATCCATGGTGGCTAGGATGGTGTGTTCTGGAAGATTACCAATGCATTGTAGTTTTCTCAGGAAATCAGTGGTGTCATGAAGATAGCTGGGAGTGCAGCTGCAAGAAGCCTCTTGCTGCAAGACAAACCGAAGAAAGAAACCAACAGAACTCCACTGGCCATCACTTAGTCCTCACCTAAAACTTCTCCAGCGGATCATCGGTGATCTACAACCCATCCTGGACAACGATCCCTCACTTTCACAGGCCTTGGGAGGCAGGCCAGTCCTCGCTCACAGACAGCCCGCCAAACTGAAGCATATTCTCACCAGCAACTACACACCGCACCATAATAACTCTAACTCAGGAACCAATCCATGCAACAAACCTCAATGCCAACTTTGCCCACATATCTACACTAGGGACACCGTCACAGGACCCAACCAGATCAGCCACACCATCACCGGTTCATTCACCTGCACATCCACCAATGTAATATACGCCATAATGTGTCAGCAATGCCCCTCTGCTATGTACATCGGCCAAACTGGACAGTCCTTATGTAAAAGGATAAATGGACACAAATCAGATATAAGGAATGGCAATATACAAAAGCCTGTAGGAGAACACTTCAATCTCCCTGGCCACACAATAGCAGATTTACAGGTAGCCATCCTGCAGCAAAAAAACTTCAGGACCAGACTCCAAAGAGAAACAATAGCGCTTCAGTTCATTTGCAAATTTGACACCATCAACTCAGGATTAAACAAAGATTATGAATGGCTAGCCAACTACAAAAGCAGTTTCTCCTCCCTTGGTATTCACACCTCAGCTGCTAGAAGAGGGCCTCACCCTCCCTGATTGAGCTAACCTCGTTATCTCTAGTCTAAGTCTTCCCTGCACATTTATATCTGCCCCTGGACATTTCCACTGCTTGCATCCGATGAAGTGGGTATTCACCCACGAAAGCTTATGCTCCAATACTTCTGTTAGTCTATAAGGTGCCACAGGACACTTTGTCGCTTCTACAGATCCAGACTAACACGGCTACCCCTCTGATACTTTCTTTAAGATGAGTTTAATTTCACTATATAAATATCCTGTATCTCTTTTCCTTTAAGAAAATTGATTGAAGGATTTAAGAATATTATACTTTGGAAAACAGTTATTTATAATCTAAATTAAGAACATATTAAAAACAACAAATTCCCACAATTTCTTATGTATCAGCATCTAATCAGAGTGAAGGAAAATGATACTGCAAGGAAACATGAAAGTAAGAGCTAATATCTTTCTATACACGAGATTCATTTATAAAAGCAGATTCTTAATGGAAGCTGCCTTCCTCCCCACACACCCTAAAAGATATTTTGAAATGTGCATAGCAGTTTTTCATTTGTAAGTAAGTTGTTAATTTCTTCCATGTTTGTGATGTGACAACTTTAAGTTACACAATGCTGTGAACTCACATTCTGCATTCTGTTGATTATTCCAGTCTGGCACTCTGGCAAGAATAGATACATACACTACAGTGGACAAATCTTAATAAAAACAATGACATGGGTCTTCCAACGGTTTAAGAAACAGACTGCTAGAGTATTCAAACACTGCATGTTACAATTCACTGCCTTACCACAGCATGGCTCAGATCGTTATATTTTAATGGTATATATATATTAAAACTACACAACTATGTTCCTGATTCTTCTACGAGGTGGAGTACAGGTTCTCCTTTTCCTTTCTCCTGCTACATGTTGAGACACTATTCATTCTGGGAATTCTAAAAACAAAATGGGATGCTTGGCAGGTTATCTAAAGCCTGAATGTGTCTCCAAGTCACTCCTGTTTCAGACCTCCTCTTGACAAAAATAAAGCACTGTAGATAGCAAATAAGCGAAAATCAAGCAAAACAATCAGAAATGTATGCCGCCCCACTTCAAAAATATCTTGCAAGCCCCAACCAGGTAAACAACTACATGCATTTATGTGAAACCTACAGTGTTTTATATCTGCTTTGTCCCATTTATAAATCCATTAAATAAATAATCCAAGCAGCCAAAAGAAAAATCCATACCATATTTTCCAGTGCTGTTACTACTCTTTTTCATGGGAACAAATCATAAGAAGGTGGAGAGGAAGACTGTACCTGTTAAAATTACTCACAGACCAATTATCGCTTAATTAGCCTCACAAGCATCAAAGGGAAATGGAGAAATGCACTCCATTTAAAACAGTAGTCTTAGAACTGGTGGTGACTTCTTATGACTGTATGCTGGAAATTCTTTTTTGTATTCTTTTTTTCTTGCAGAAACGTTTGCTCTTCAGCCTCCCATGGCAACCATAAAAATCTTCATGTAAACTCACAAGAAATTATCACAGCAAATTTCAAACTCCAATAGGATGAAATGAGCCATCTGAGAAATGTGGACATGAAAAAAAAACAAATAATTGCATAGAATTCAAAGACTCTGGTGAATCTGAATTTGTTCAATCTGAATAATGAGATAAGTCAGTAAAATAAGATGATTTTGAACTTTATAATGGCAGGGCTATTATATAACATGGAGAAATCACTCTCAGATTCTATGTGCAATACCCCTGCACTGAACTTTGAGACCAGCATCTCAAGTAAATTGTTCCAGTTTTCTTGTGGATAGAACCAAAATCTGGAGTTTACAGTGATTAAACAGTGATTAAACAGAAGGGTTGGCAGATTTTCTGTTCACGGGCGTACTGATGTCCAGGTTCTGGGAACAACCAAGAAGCCTGCAAATGCTTATTTGTAGAGATTGTAAAAAAATAAAAAATAAAAAAGACATTTCTAGTGTAAAGTGGCCTTTCCCCTCCAGCCCCCAAAAAACTGTGGGTTTTTATGCAGATTTATTTTTAACCCCACTTCTTTTTCTTTCCTGTTTTCTCTTTTTAATTTTGCCACAGGAAAGCAGGACCGGGGAGGAAAAGAGAAAGAGGGAAAACATTGAAAAGTATGGGTGGGGTGTTATGCAGAAAATATTTTGAAAATAATTCCTCATGAAAATCTCTCAGCATTGTTTTCTTTTACCAGCTCTAGATATTTGTATACTATGTTATTATGTCTGTATAGATGTACAGAAATAGTAAGCTAATATGGCTTTGGAGAAGCATAAAATAACCTCACCAGGCATGTATCCATTGTAATCTATTAACAGAACATGAAAACAGCTATTTTGTAACCTCAGTGACGCACTCCAGACAACATCACTTACTATTTATATAACAAACAGAACAGACAGGTAGGTGCTGTGCTGTGACCACTGCTTATTACACCTTTCTCACTGTCACCTCAGGTTCTTCCTATCTGTTTGTTATAATCATACATCTTCAGTCTTAAATACAGTTTTCTCATAAGGTAGCCCCGCCTGGAGCACCCTCCAGTGGCATACTGACACAGAACAGGTTAGTCTGACTCACTTTCTGTCCTTCAGAGACCTCAGTAACTCCACAGAAGCCTTTTTGACTCATTAATATTCTCTGTGAAATCGGTATAGTTCAAAATAGCCCATAACAAAAATCCCAAAGGTAGTCCTTTCTCATGCCCAGTGTAAATACAGTCACTCAAATTCCACATCCTCTGTTCCATTGACATAGCACATAGCCCTCTCCAGTGTCTGCCATCACACCTAGGCTCTTCTCTGGACCTCTCCTGTCCTTTTACCAGGGTAACCTGAGCCCTTCCAACTGGAGTGTAACTCAGCTTTTTTTGGCAGGAATCCCCCGAGCATTTCTGCTGGGCGATCATCCTCACCAAGGGAACACCTATCACCGGGGTCCCCTGTAGCCTTCACCTTTTCCAGATGTCTAGTATGCAGACATCAGTGGCTAAGTGTCACATTCTGAGGAGCAATCCAGAACAGTGAAACCTTGTGTGGGTACCTCAAAATGCTATGCTTTGCTGTTGTGGCTCCCAAACTGGGCTGCTCACAAACAGCATGTAGGTCACACCATGAGTGTCTGTGTATAGCTACAGCCCTGTTCCAGCAACTCTGACCCCAGCAGTCTGTCAGCAACACATCAGCCACACTCAGGCTTCCAGCAGCCGTGGTTACTACTTGCAGGGTGACCCCGAACAAACTCCCAGTCGTCTCCTGGGCAGTTCAGATCTTAGAAGTCCATTGCCCCTGTAAGGGTCAATATGCAACAGTTTGCTATTTTCACTGGAGTTGCCAAACAGTTCAGTTTAAATACAACACTGGATTAGTTTTGATTTAAAAAATAAAACAAGTTTATTTAACTATGAAGAGATACATTTTAAGTGAGTATAGTATAAGGTATTATAGTCAGAAATGGTTACAAGAGAAATAAAGATAAAACACTCTCCAGTAGCTAAAACTTAAATTAGACTTGGTTCAAGGTAAAATCTTTACCACATGTTCCCAGCAACATTGCTAACCAAATTTTTATGTCAGGATCCCTCCCAAAGTTATATGGAAATTGAGGTAAACACACATTTCTTTGGTTAGGACAGACTTGTTTAACAACTTTTGCCTAGTCTTTGTAGTCAGGGCTACATGGGTTTGAACATGTGCTAACATCATCATATAGGGGGAATTCATAACTTTACATATAATGTTGCTACACACATTTCACCATGGTGTTATTGACCAGTGAGTTATTAGTTTTCAAATACCACCTCGCAAGGCATACATTTGTACAAAGACTATTAGACTAGTGTGTAGAGTGTGAATACAGGGGTGCATTCGGTCCCAGTACCCTTTCCACTGCTTCCCTGCCTTCAGCCCTCTCCAGCCCTCAGCTCCAGCTGGGAAGCCAGCAGGCACCTCCTTTGTTGCTCTCTTGCCTTCAACCTTCTGCAGCCCTCAAACTGTGGCTCTCTGGCTTGGGGAGGTCAGCCAGAAAACCCTCACTGCTGTCCTGCCTGCAGCCTTCTCTGGCCCTCTGGCTCCAAGTCTCCAGTGTGGAGACATCAGCAAGTAATTCCCTCCCCACTGGTCCCTTGCCTTCAGCCCTCTCTGACCCCTGGCTTTGGCTCTACAACTTGGAGGCAAGCAGGCAACTCCCCCTGCTGTTCTCCTGTCTTCATCCTGCCCCCTAGGAACCACCTATATTTTCCTTCAGACTTCCTATAGTCTGCTTATCTCTAGCAGCTCTCATGTGCCCTTTTCTTGATGCCCTTCAGAGACTTCCCTCCTCTAGGGCCCCGGTGCCCTCTTTTAACCCTACATGGGATCAACTGACCAGTCACAGGTACACTGGCCTCTTCTCTCAAACCGACAGTGCCACCCTGTGACAAGGTTGTAAGCTCTCTGGGACATAGACCGTTTTTGGTGTATATTCATACAATGCCTAGGACAATTGGGCCCCCAGCACTGATAGTGGCCTCTAAATGCTACGGCAATAGAAATTAATAACAACCAGCATTGCCATGTACTAAATGACCTGTATATCTATAAAAAGAACAGTATTACTTGTGGAACCTTAGAGCCTAACAAATGTATTTCAGCATAAGCTTTCGTGGGTTAGAACCCACTTCATCATGCATCTGATGAAGTGGGTTCTAACCCACGAAAGCTTATGCTGAAATACATTTGTTAGTCTCTAAGGTGCCACAAGTAATCCCATTCTTTTTGCTGACACAGACTAACACGGCTGCTACTCTGAAATCTGTATATCTATATATCTATAAATATATAGATATTATATACAGAGTACTCCTCTAAATGGCTTAGCGATATTATCACAACATCTGATACGCATTTCTGGACCACAAGAGATGCACCGGGTTGGATGTTAATCTCAAACCAGTTTTAGGCAGGTATAGCTCCTTTCACTTCCATGGAAGTACTCCTGATTTACACCATCAAGAGAGCATAATCAGGTCCATATAGTGCTGTTTATCCAAGAATTTCAAAACCTTTGTAAAACACTGATTTTGGCCTCATGTCTGACACAATGCACCAAAGACACATGCATACAAATTCCACAATCAACACAGGGCCTGTGATGTAGTGTTCTTAATAAGCACAATTTTCTTCTTTAAACCACTTTACAAACACTCATAGGTGCTGTAACTAGGCGTGATGGGGGTACTGCCATACCCCCTGGCTTGAACTCCTTGGCAGGGTTTACAGTTTGGTTCAATGACTCTCAGCACCCCCATTATGCAAATTGTTCCACCACCTCAGCAAGCACTCAGTTTCCACAAACATGGGAAAATAGAGGCAGACGTGCTAAGTGACTAGCCCAAGTTCACAGAAAAACCTCTTTTGGAGGCAGGACTGGAACACGTGTTTCTAGTTCCTAGTTTCATGCTCACACCATAAGACAACATCACTATTGTGCCCAAGAATGTAGAGAGAGTGATAGAACTGCAAAATTCCACAGAAGATATACAGAGCTGGCATGAGCTATCTTGTTCAGTTTTAAATGCCATTCACAGTGTGAGCTGCAAATTGTATCTTCTCGCAACATAAAAAATATGCAACCCATTGCCTCAAAGAGCAATAAGGGGATAAAGATATCATGAAATTCATCAAAACCCTAGTGGAATAAAAAGACGTGAGTCTGTGCCCTGAACAGCTTGTGATAACTAAGTGATATATGTATCTCCTGATAACCATACCTCCTTTGGAGACTTGCAATTTCAGTGGCACTGCACCACATCTCCCTTCGTGGAGCTAGCTGTCCAGGCTTAAGATGTTTTGTACATCTTATGTCTAGAAAATAATTGCAAAATGAAAGAAAAAAATAAAATGTCAAATCTTTTTCAGCTTTGTGGATGTATATGCAAATTAACAATTACATACAAAAATACAGAAAACAGGAAATACAAACTCTTCAGATTTACATAACAGCAGAGTTTGTATTCTCACAACAAGTTTAGTCCCTGACTCCTTCACTGGAGTCAGTGGGGCTCCAGGCAGGAATAGGGTTCTGTCTGCATGGATTCGATTGACAGAGCAGAACCTAGAAATAGACATTACCCTTTATGAATACTTAATATTTTAATTCTATATGATAGGACAATTTTGTGCATGTATAGGAATTTGGAAGTCCATGTGCAAGCACTTCTACATTACACATGCTCCCGACCATTTGAGGATATCCATGACAAAAAGGAATTCCCAGCTGGCGAGTTCTTCTGGGTTTCTTGTCCTTTTGCGCCAGGAAAACCAAGCAAGAAAGCCAGAGCAAAATGGAGAATCAAGCCCAGTAAGCACCAAGCACTATGCCAGGTTCAAAGCAGTGGAAATGCAGGCCCTTCATACTCCACATTGAAACACACTCACAGTGAGCCTGATCCTACAACCTTCACAGAGCCAAAGCTGTAAAATCACTCACAGGCCAAAGCGTAGGGGCTAGTAGGCTCAGGTCAGGAAAGCATCTCCATCCAGAAAAGCACTTAAACATGTGTTTAAATCCAACTGAAGTCAATGGGACTCAAATGCAAGTTTAAGTGCTTTCCTGAATCGGGGCCTTAGGCACAACCAATTACTCTCTGGTACTTAGTTTTTCTAGAATCTCTTTCATGACTATTGGGTGTGAAGTAAGATGCTGTATTGTATTCCTAGCTACTGACACTAGGACAATCAATATGATTCTGTACAATGCAAGCAGTGACAGGCATGCCTAATGCTGAAGGAAAGGATGTTTATATTCTCTCTGTTCAAGCATCACTCGCTTATCTCAGCCCCAGTTCTAAACTCGTGCTCCCTCCTTTTATCTCCCTGGTAGGTCAGTTCTGCAGCTTGTCTTCCCCCTCCTGCCCCCCAAAAAGCCTGCAATCTGAGTGGCTCTTCTGCTACAGCTCTATTGTTCTCTTCTCTCTGAGCTCAGAAGGCAAATCTTCCATCAAGTCAGTCCTCAATCTGAAATAAATAAAACGTAATTAAAGTCCTGAGCAGAATCCCACTTGTCCTCTCCTTCTCACTATCACTTTTTCCTCCGAGCACACAATGCAATCCTCCAGGTTCAGTTCAATGTAAAATAATAAAAAGTGGGTAGCAGCTAGAGTTGAGTAGCTCTGCAGGTCTTTTGTCCTCTGTGATGATGCTTCTCTCTATTATTTCCTTTGCAAGACCACCCTGGCCTGCAAAGCTTCTGACGGCTTTCATAGAAGACTGGTATATTACATCGTCTCTCTCTCTCAGGCTCACTTTTTCTATAATAAAGAAAGCTGGCTTGTAACAAGTGAATTTTTCTTAAAGCTCTCACCACTCTAGCTTACACTTACATTCCGGGGGAGGGGCGGGAAACAGTATTGAATGCTGGGAACAAAAATGAAAACATTCTCATCTGAATAGCATAACTTTAGCAGCGGAAAACCTGATTTATACCTAAAGTTATTGGAAAGCTACTAAACAACACACAGAGATAAGACATTTCAGATTGACTCAGCCTTACTGTGCAGATCATCTACTTTAGATCCTTCCATCACTGTATTTCTAGAGAGTCATCATCACTGTAGTATCAGTATAGGATTAAATAAATGCATCACAGCCACCCAAGTAAGGCACTTTGTCTTTGACAATCATGCAGCAGGGTGGAACCTGGGGGGAGGAAATAATCTAGGGCAAAGGAGGGGGAACCTCAAAATATAATCGATACCTGAAATATCAGCAAAACACCTAATTTGCAATTTTCTCCAGATACTGTGTACACACCTGATGGGGCCAGATCATCAGCTAGTGTAAATTGACACCCATTCTATGTAAATGAATAGAACTACTCATGTGCTTAATTATTTCACTGAGTTGATGTCAGAAGACACTGCACTTACATGATAGAGTCCTAAAAGCTGTATGAACTAAACATATTTTTATATATATCAGCAAAATCCTGAGTCCAACCATTCCTCACATGAAATTTGGGAGACAGATGGGATCAAATCAGGTCCATATTTTGGAAAAAAGTTATCTGTGATATAGTTCTATATAATAAAGATCAGTACAACAGGATTCATCCAAAATCCTGCATCAAGACCACACTTCAACTTGGAAGCTTGAAATCTGATGGCAACTTGGGCCCATTGTCTACATATTCATACTCAAAGTTAATGAAAGCATACTAATCAAAGCTATGCTAGAAATTAACTTTAAAATTATTTTATTTTATTTTGTCGGAGTCACTGTCTCTTATCACTCTCTCTTATCACATTGCTTATACCTGGGGAGAATTCTGGATGTTTGGTATTTAAAATAAATCAGAACAAACAGTAAGAAGATACAAATTCCCTAATGGATCAGCTTGTCATTTCCCCCCATTCATCTCTGCCTGAGACATACAGTTGCAACTATGCTGCGTTATCAAAAAATTAAATCAAAAATTAAAACATCAGGGAGTCCGAATGTCTGGTTCCAGTGACACAACACTTAGTCAATATCTATCTTCTCAGTCTGCTAGCAGAGCTAGCATTTTACTGCAACATTTAATAGTTTCAGCGTTAAGTTACATCTGAAGTATAAAAAGAGCCATACAACAAGACCGCATTGTAAAGTGAGCTTTGTGCCTCTCTAACTTTAATTCCATACCAATCAATTAGGACATCAATAACCAAATAAATAATATATTAATAATATCTTTTCTTCAACAACACTAAATAGTTTGGGAATTTCACAATGGCATAAAAAAATTATTAGGGCACGAAAAAGA
This sequence comes from Chelydra serpentina, assembly GCA_037349315.1. Taxonomy (NCBI): domain Eukaryota; kingdom Metazoa; phylum Chordata; order Testudines; family Chelydridae; genus Chelydra; species Chelydra serpentina. The sequence goes on along the minus strand of JBAIAC010000028.1, from coordinate 11,074,862 downwards.
AAAAAGGCCCTAGTGCTTGTATCAAATCAAATGGAACAATTAACAACAGATTGCTTTTAATTAAATGTTATATATCACAAGGAAATGATCAAATAAATGAGGTTGTATACATAACATTGTGTTACAATTTTTAGCTCTGACAATCAAGGTTTAGACACCCCAAGCCATAAATGACTGGTGCCTCCCCATACAGCTAAAGGGGAGGACAAGTGACTGACCCACATGTCTCCCCTGCCCAGTGACCCCTCCCGCCCTGTGCCCAGCTTGGGGCAGCAGCATTCGCCCAGCCCCACATTACCTGAGTGGGGGAGAAGCTCTCTGTCCTCCTTTCCCTGTGCCTCTCCCCCGGCACGTTTGGCTGCTCTCCCTGTCCCTGGCAACTGTGTGTGGAGTCGGACGGAGTCACATCTTCCTGAAAGAGCCTGGTGAGCAGGGGTGTGTGTGTGTGTGTGTGTGTGTGTGTGTGTGTGTGTGTGTGTGTGTGTGTGTGCGTGTGTGCATGTGTGCGCACTCAGAAAACAACATACTGACAGCCCTGAAGACCCAAGCCCTGTGTTCGTCCACAGACATAGCATGGGCAACAGCAGTCCAGCCTTCCCTATGCGTATGCCTCAAACCTTTTGGGACAGAAACAGAGTCCCAGTAAAGCATTCTCTACACTGGAACTTTCCCCTTAAGTGTCCCACCATGGGTTGCAGCCCCAAGCAGAGATAGTAGTTTGTCTGTACTAAGTGCACATCAACAGTCCATTCATCACTATGTCATCTAGCACTGCCCTGATCATGAGTATCAGTGGACAGGCTACCATAGCACTACATATTTGCTACCACAAGTGGGAAGGTTAGGGAGCAAATAGGTTAGTAATTAAATGAGCCTGTGCATAGGAGGAGAATTCAGTTTCCAATCCCATTTAATTTTGGACTTCTGCTGAGAATACCAAGAGGGGTTTCAATGCTTGACTTTGTGGCTTGATTACTTGTTAACTACAAACTGCACCGTATCACCAACTTGTTTAACAAAAAAGGCTTCCGAGCAGACATCAGATAGATGGTAATTTTCCAATTGCTTCCAAGCCAAGTCAGATCGGTTTGTGTTCTCTAGAGGTGAAGGACATCTTAATTACCAGCTACATGAAGTATCTTGCCACTATGCAACATAAAACACACGCACGTGTGCGCGCACAAATACACACGTTTTTACCATCCACGTGCTTTACCAAATCACCATCCAAGATTTACTATAGAAGAAAGATGGTTTAATGGTTGTGGCTCCGGACTGAGACTTAGGCGATGCAGGTTGCAGGCTCAGGCAAGTCACTTACGGTTTCTCCTTTCCTCATTTCGTCATTTGTGAAATGGGGGGGAAATGATACTTCTTATATTGAAACACATTGACCCAGGGATGACACCACTATGTAGGTGCAAGGTCTGCCTTTCCTTTAACCCAGCATTTTATCACCATAACCAGGAAAAAGCAACAACAAAAATGTGGAAAATAAGTTCTTTGTCTCACTATGGATGCATCTACATTTGAGTTGGGGGTATATGATTCCCAGTTCGCGTAGACATACCAGCTGCTCGAGGTAGCACACTAAAAATAACAGAGTACCTGGAGTGGAATGGGCAGTAGCTTGGGCTACTTGCCTAGAGTACATACCCACCCAGACTCCCCAGTCTGAGCTACCTGAGCTACCACCTATGCTACCTCGACTACACTCCTATTTGTTGAGTGCTAGCTTGAACAGAGCCTAAGTGGCTATGTTTGCATAAGCTGGCAATGACACAACCCAGGTGAAATGTAGATGTACCCTAAGTTCTCTCTTGAGGTGTAATGGGTTAAATGCAGCACTCCAAACTCCCAGTGAAATGGTGCAAGTAAGGAGAGTGAGAACTGGTCCTGTACCCCACAACAGAGCATGATCTAGATTCAATTTCAGACAAACTGTACATTTCTGGCTTCTTGTGATTATTTAAACGCAGAGGGTTTTTTCTCCTCTTATTTAGAAGTAATGCAGTTTTTAGTAAAATATGAACCAGCAATCCATCTAGCAACATCTTGGCTAGAATTTCTAAACCAGGGAGTAATCAAAAACATATTTACCTTCAAATGCCCTAAACACATTAAAATACACACACACATATATATATATATAGTATGATTGATTTCAGCAGGCACCACTCCAACAGACTTTAAGGAAAGGGAGTGTGGAAGTCTATCAGACAGACCTCATTTGCATTTAAATATATATATTTGCAAAAAGAGTGTAAAACACTGGATTCTTGATAAAGTTACCTAAGGTTTTGTATGAGAGCATCAAAAAAAAGAAAAAAAGAAAAAGAAAAAGACAAATGGGCTGTGCCTCATATTCCCACCTGTACAGTAATGGAAGAGGTACATTTCCTACATATACCTGTATGTAGGTCAGGAAAAAATAATATTGCGTAGCTCTTATATAGCTCATTATAGTTCATATCACAGTTCATAAACCGTTCACTAAACTTCACCACACTCTTCTCTCTGTGGAGAATGGCAATGGAAGTGATGTCTGCAGCAGGCAGGGATGTACAGAGTCCCCTTGCCTCGGTTCTTCACAGCTTGCCTGCTAGCATATTGGAAACTATGCATTTCCACTAAATTGGGAACTCTGGTGGCTCCCCCCAGTCTATTAATGGATTTGCCACTCACTCAATATAACAGTCCCTGGGAGGGTTACCTCTGAAATCTGTTTTCTTCAAAATTGTTTTCCTCTGACATGTACACACATGTTATTGAAAGGGTCTCCCTGGGTACTGGGCTGATGGCTATGAACCATTTGCTTTGAAGAATAGCATGCTGTACTAGAATTATATGGACTTTGCAAACTAACATAAGCGGTGTGTGGTGTGGAGGAGAAGAAATTGGACAAATTTGTGCCTATCAGCCTTCAAAATGACACTTTTCAATAAAAAGAAACTAAGTTTTCTTGTTTTGTTTCACAGACAGGGTAGCAGAGAGGATAGGAAATGGATTATTCGGGTCTTTAATAGTATCCAGTAAATTCTTTTAACAGAAAGCTGATCTGCTTACAATGTACAAGATCTCACATGGGAAACCAAACAGATGTCCCTAAAATAGCACTTTTCCCCTTTAAATTTGTGGAACCATAATGTGGTAGGTGGTCTTATCAGAACACATGGCCACTTATTTATAGCACATTCTCTGCATATATTTGGCCTAGGTGGGACATCAACCTGTCTTACTTCCTGGTCTGATAGTGATTGGGAGAAATCTGAGCTTTTATCAGATTTTTCCAATGTTTTTCAATAAAAATAATAATGCTTTGATCTTCATACCTATTACTGGCCATTTGTTTTTTTTATGGCTCGCATATTGTTGGTGTTAATTTGCCATTTACAGAAATATGAAGTATTAAATATGTTTTTTTCCTCTTTTTTCACCAGTTCGTCTCAGTCTTTTAATTGTCCTGTGGACACTCAGGACAAAGTTTTCAATCCCCAAGACCTAAAGTTCAATGGGTTTCCTTGCCTACAAATGCATGTGAAAATCAGGTGATTGCATGTGTAAATGGTTTAAATACACAATCACCCAATCAGCACTGAAACCATGGCAAATGTGAAAACAGAATATATATGGCACTCTGCTCCCCCCATACTCCCCTTTATTGATAATTTGGCACGTTTATTTCCTTAAGCTCATATGACCTGACTCAATGCCCATTGAATCAATGGAAAGATTCCCATCAATATCAGTGAGCTCTGGATCAGGTTCATTGCACATATGACTAAGATTTTCATAACGATACATTAGCAGACGGTGCTGCACATAATAAACAAATAAAAAAACCCATCACACTTTTGGTCCCACTTGAAGGGAGAGCTCTGTATTTGTTAAAATTATTTAACTCTATATTTTTCAAACGTCAGAAAGTGCCTCTTGTTAATATCCTTTGCTGGGTTTTTGAAGCTTGCTAAGCAACCATTCTACTGTTACACTGCCTGTCTAGTTACAATGCTGTAAAGCCAAGGACTGACCAAACTACTACAGCTCAGCCTACCTAATGCTTCCTGCTGTGTACATCACTGTCTGCCTGTTAGTCAGCGTGAAGGTTTTGTTGCTTTTTCTGTAAGAAAGCATTGCCTTGAGAAAATTCAACCCAGATAAAGGAATAACCAGCCCTCGAGGCCATACTCCGATACCCCTGGGCAGGTGTATTGTAGCCTGAAAATAATAGGACCGCTCAGAGAATGAGGTACTACTCTATGTGAGTAAAGAAATACGATTCTGGACCTTTATTAGAAGAAATCTTCCTGCTTCTCCTCACATTCCTCAAGACATTTCTTCCTTCTCCTGCTTCTTCATGGTGCCATAACAACAGCCTCATTGTGTTGATGTGTTCTGTCTTCCCAACTATTAAAAAAGTTGCTTTTTGTGCAGAGGGGTTGGAAATTAATGACTTACCATATTCAGCACGCCCTCATTTAGCTCATGATCTATTTGTGTATGAATATTTTATATACATTCAACTCTGGAAGTTATCACAGTATAACACATATTGATCTTGCATATTTATCTTGAGTGGGTTTTTCATTTCAGAGTTTTTTGGGGGTGGGTGGGAGGGGAGGCACTGTTTCCCGGAAGTTCCACATAGACTATGAATAATCCTTAATATTCAAACTCATCTAAGGACAAATTCTTTGGCCTGCATTACATGACAGCAAAGGAGGAGAGTGGCTCCAGCATGTTGACCATTTAGTTTCCTGTAATATTGTGCTCTATCAAAGAGCATCAAAATACTATTTATGATCAGGTTTCAAATAAAAACTTCAGTTGACATTTGATTGTCTATCAGGTGATCTTTCATTTTGAAAATATCCCAATTTATTACACAATGAAAAAAATGTCTTGCCAGGTTCCCTGTGGTCTTATTGGTTTGGTTTCACTAGGATTGAAGGTTCATTTATTTGTGTTTTAACAGTGTAATACAGTGGCTATCAAAGTGGATCTGATGAGAATTTTGCTCTGTTCCTACACTGACCTATACATGGTGATGTATTGCAAGACTGATTCCCTCAATCAGTGCACAGGATAGACAATGCTCACTGAAGGAGCAGCTATCCAGTACTTCCTTTTATCTTCCTTGTTCAATATATGCTCCCATGCTTTATTTAAAGCACACTATTCAATCCCATCTCTGAGTACAGAATTATTCATTTCCTCTGAGTCGTTCACAAACAATGATTCTATTACAACATCCCCTTTGAAATAAGAGTGTCTTATGTCCATTTTATGGATGGAGAACTGACACAGAGACATTAACATCAGAAGTGTACACTGATTTTGCCAGCCCAATTTAAGATGCCAATGGCCTGATATTTTCCAGAGTACTTAGCACTACATAGCATTTCATATATTCAAGGCACAGCTCCCACTGACTTCAGTTGCAGCTGTGACTGTTCAGCACTTCTGAAAATCAGACTCCACGGTTCCAAGTCAGACATCTGACAAATGAGTAACACACACTTAGTGCCATCTGTGAAAAGTTTAAGTGACTTGACTAGATATTTGCTGACAGCAGAGAACTGCTGAGACAGGAATCTCAGGTTGTATTCCAGGTCATAAGGGAGTGTGCTCTTTATGGTTACAGACCCTTCTGCCCTCGTCTCCTTTCCTTTGGAGCTTCATCTCAGTCCCCCTCCCCCTCCCCCACTACCCAGTCTCCCCTCAGCTTCTTGTCCCAGCCTTAGTAGTCCACCCCAAGTCCCAATCCCCCACTCTTGTCCCAGTCACTGTCTCATCACCCCTCCAACTTCTAAGTTAGGCTGCTTCCTCTTCCTCCTCACTGCCTGGACACCAGCAAAGGGAACCTTGAGAGCACAGGAGAAAGTCTCCCTGTCCTTAGTTCCTGTGCCTAGTGCCACAGTACAGGAAATAGTCTTTTTTATATAAAATACAAATGCATGATCCAACTTCAGCTCACGCCCGTCCTTTTTTTAAAATTTCATACGTGAATCAAGCCCTATTTGCATTTTTACATACCAGTAACTTTGTTATACTAACACCTAATATAAATTAAACTGAGGGGAAGAAGAGAGGAGGCAGCCTAGCTGAAACCACTTTTCTTAGCATAAAAACATTACAAATGTAGCATATTCAAATATGAAATGGTCATAAGGATCCTAGCATCTTGTTACATGGTGTAATTGTAAGAGAAAGCAGAACATAACCAACTTTCCATCTGTTTGATTCTCTTCGCTTAGGACTCCATCCTGGAAGGTACCAAGTGCTGTCATCTGCTTCAGACCTTGGTGGAAGTTGAGAGCATTCCATCCCTCTCAGGGGGTGCCCAGAATCTTGCAGGAGCTTAGTCAGCACAGACAGTATAGGAACTCCCCCCCCCCCCCACACACACACACCTTTCTTCACATCATTCTCTCTCTTGCAGGTAACACTCTTCTCCGTCCAGGAATGGGAATTAAGAGTTCTCATCTGAGGCAAATCCATTCCCTTCCAGACTCATTTACAACTTTGTCCTATCTTCCTGTGATTATTTATTCAAACCACACACAGCACTTGCTTCTTCCAATCATCTGAGTAATCAGGAAATCTTTTGACTGCAGGTGTGGGTTATTCTTTCTTTGTTATGCACACACACACAGGAAATTCTGTCCTAATCTGTATTTGCACACAAAAGGTACATTTTTATAGACCAATATCTTTGAAATTGGGCAAAAACCATAATAATTAGGCACCTACAGAAAAGGCCAAGTTTTCAGATCTTGAGAACCAACTCCTATTGATGCCAACATCAGCTGCGGAGTTGCCTAAATGTGGATTTAGGTGCCTAACTTTAGGAACTCAAGTCTGAAAATGCTAGTCCATACCATCTGTTATTTTCCTCATCAGTAGGGATGGATATTCAATGGTAAATGCAGCACCATAGCTGACAACTCAGTGTCCATCCTTCAGAACCATCTCGGTCCCATATTCCCTAGCCAGCTTGTTCCTATGGTTTTCTCACAGTGCTGTAGCTGTTAATACCTATTGCACATTTCCCTCACCTTCAACATATCTTTGGCTTGATTATCAAAGGCAATGAGAATATGCAGTTCCCATTGACCTCAGATGGAGTCACAGGTGCACTGAAAAACAAGACCTGGATACGTCAATAAGGCGCTGTGCCTAGGCTGGAACATTACGTAGAGTTTATCCCAAACCACCTTTCAGCTAGCAGCCAATGCATCTACAAGTGAGCTTTTTACAGCTCAAAAGCCTCTCACCCCATCCTACATCACCACCTTTGAGAAAAGAGGTGCTGTCAACTCCTTGTCATACAAGACAGAAGCAGTAACTGTTTTCCACACTTCTCACTGAAATGACCAAGCACTTGACTACAGTGAAGGCCTCACGTCATCTCCCTACAGCATACTTACAGCAATGAACAGCACGTGTCAGCCAGCTACGTTCCTCTCTCCGTCTCAAGACAGAGAGGCAGTCCCTCAATGTGAAAGGGACAACAGAAATTGCACAGAAGAACACAAAGATCGGATTGCTAGTGGTACTAAGCACTGAGAGAGATAAGACTAAATGATTAACAGAATACTTTGGTTTGCAAGCCCTGACCAACCTTTTTGGGTGAGGTTCCATATAGCTTCCAATAGCTCCCATTTTGGTCAGTGAAAGAAAAATGGCAGCTGCTGCCACAGCAGAGTCAATTGCCACAAGACAGGACTCCTAGGATACAGGACACTTGGGTGCTCAGTGGCTGGGAATTCATTGCAACTGCAGAGGCATTTGAAAGAATACTCAGGAACCCTCTGAATTTGTTGTCCCTGATTTCCAACCTGCTTGAACACTGTGTGTTCTGAAGAGTCACTCAGACTCAACCATTATTATAGTCACATCCCACTTATGGGAGACTGTGAACAAAAGGACAAAAGGGGAAAAGAGTCTAATAAATAGGAAGGTGAAAACTGGAGCAGAGGAGGAGGAGGAGAGAATAAAAAGCAACTCAGAGATGGCAAAAAAAGAAAAGAGGAGCAGAGAAAGGGAAGAAGAAAACATCAAATGAAAAAATGAAGCACTTGTTCTTCAGGTGACGTGCCGTTCTGTATCACACCATATCCAACGTACCCGGCCAGGCAGAATCATCTCACCGCAAGGCTGATCCTTCAGTGGCACAGAGCCAAGATAAAGGCTTGACCACCACATATCCACCTTGCCACCAGCATAGATGCGGGAAGGAGGTGGGGCTAGAGAAAAGGGATGACAATTGCAATGACAATCTATACGCCACCCTGACCTTGGGCTGTGATTTTGTCCACGTATAGCCATTAAAAGCTGGCATACTGTATGTTACAGCAGCTCTAACACTGCTCTAACATGATACAGGAGGAACCACAAGCATGGAGAAGCACTAGGGTTATGTGAGTGCAAAAGAGAGCTTTAAACCTCCTTTGCACACCACCCCATGACCTGCACCATGTGCTTTTTGGCCATATCAGAACTACGGCCCATAATATACACCACATCTACAGCATATATATAGTGTTCAAACCTATCTCACCAGAGGTCAGCTTTATCCATAATTCACAGCACAGACAGCCATTTAGCTGGAAAATAAATGAATGAATTGTCCTTGGAACAAGCATGGATTTCAATTCAACTAGCAAAAAGTTTATGAATACAAACCAGTTTTCTGAACCCCAGAAGGCTGTTACCAATTCCTCCTTACCCCCTCAACTCCATGGTTTTGACCCATCCCAAGTTTTCCTTTCAAGTAGTCTTTTTAGTCACGTTTGAAGGACTTTCCAACAGCTATGCAATATTCACTGGCTTATGCTCTGTGTTTAGAGCAGTTGGATTAGGCGGGCACACTGCTTTGGCAACTCAGTGTATTATAAAATGACACTACATGGGCCTCTGGCTGGAAGTGCCAGGAAATAAGCAACACATTTTGAAGTTAATGTTCAAATCAATCAACCGAGTCTTCACACCTCACTTGCTGATAAATATGTAACTTAACTTGATAAATTCTTTGATTCCAGGGTTGTTTAGTTCTGACATCATTCCTGCCTATTTGTCTGTTTCGATATCACATTACGTTTTTCATTATCCTGGACCCTAAGCAAGTGATGCATGTTACTAATTCACATTAGAAATAACAGACTTTTATGTGTTTTTTAAACTTACTTTTCATTGGAATTACTTACAAGTAAATAGGTATCTGTAAATGTGTTTATGTATCAATATTTACATCTATCTGTATCTTAAGTAGTTATACTCCAGAACTCCTTATTAAGCAAGAACTTATGTTCTAAAGTTAATAACGCTCCACACAAGCTTCATTCGATCTATATCCACAAGGAAGGCAATGCCTATGGGAATATACTGAAGTACATACACACTGTTCCCCCTACATTCTTGATAGGGACAATTACCAATAGCAAGGCATTGTTTCGGAAACCCTTATCCTTTGGAGCCTTCATTTCTTACACACATAAAACTCATCAACTTGATATGCAAGATCATCCCTTGATACACTGAAAAAATTCATTCTCACACACCAAATGGATCTATCTGTTGATACACATTAAAATGTCCAGATTTTAAAAATATATATATTATGACAAATCCTGCAGTTTGTACCAAGTTAAAAATCCCATTGAAGTCCACATCAATAATAGCTGAAGCTGAAAGTCACTGGGAAGAGTTTGCTGGGTTTTTTTTAATTTTTGTTTGTTGGTTTAGTTTTTTGTTTTGTTTTAATTTGGGGAGGGAGTTTGTTTTGCTTGGGAGGTGTTCTTTCATTTCTGCTGTTCAATTTTATCTTACTGATTACAAAGATAAACTATGTGAATTTATGACTGAAATAATTTAAATAATTTCAGTTACATGGCTTAGATGCAAGAGCATTGTGACTCCAAAGACGCAAATATCATTCCCACCTCTGCTACTAGCCTGCTGCATGAACCTGAGGCAGAGATGACATGTACCTGCTGCTAGTGGTGGGAGAGGGAGGTACAAAGTGAGGGCAGAGGCTTCAGCAGACGTTACTGAAAATGCTCAGTCTGTGTGAGAATACTCAGTACATGCCAAGCATCAAATCTGGGGGGACATGTGACCTCACATGCCCCCCCCCCCGCCCATGCATCATCTCTGTCTTCAGAAACACCTCTGCTTATGTCTACACTTTCCCATCTGTAAAACAGGAATGATGATGTTTATCTCCTGTGTAACCCACTTTGAGATCTGTGGATGAAAAGTGCTATAGAAAAGCTATAATAATAATATTCAAAGTTCAATTTTTACTTGGGCTCCAATCTTGCAACTCACTCTCAGTGGATGAATCATTAAAGTCCAGGGGGCTCTGAACAGGCCCAGGGAGGTCTTTACCATGCAATATAAATTGCAAGATCAAGACTGTGTGTGTAGCAATTACAATTCTGAAAAACAAGTGTTTACACCGCTTTTACCATAGGGGACATGGACTAATTTTTTTAGAAAAAGCCTCAAACATGCCAAAGCAAATGCGACCAATGTTTGTAGAGTATACATGTGAATACTCTCCCTGTGGAAGACAGCAGGAAACACAATGAGGAAGTTAGTAAGACCTCTCTGGAAAAAGGACCTCAGGAGAGATTGCTCATCACTGAATAGTATCAGCTAACAGGGATAATGATATTAAAACTCATCAGTGATGCTAACTAATTTTTATTTTTAGTATTTAGATTTTCTCCTGAACTGAAAGGCCAACATTATACACTGCTGCAAGTTTCCCAGAACACTTAAATACAAATAAAACTGAATTTGCAGAAATAATATAGCTCGGATCAATGTGCCTCTTTTAAAATAACCCCTTAAGTGCCAGAAGTGCTACTATAAAAATAAGTTTCTTAAAGGCTTTATAAATAGAATCCCATAAAATGCTAATATAGGGTTTCAGCATGTAAATTAGGGGCTACATCCTTGGCTCCTCCACGGACCCTTTGCACTATATTGGCAGGACAAAGGGGCTGGAAAGACAACTGTCTCCTGAAATTTCCCCCAGCACTGGGGAATTGCTGGGTAGTATGGAACCAGTATAGTAACTCTATGTCACCCTCTTCCCTAACTCTGGCTTAGGGAGTGGGGCTGGGAAAATGTGGGCATGGCTGGAGCACAACTGTGTTCTGACAATTCACAGCTGCCAAAGTGGCCCCTGGGGCCATAGGCAGCTTGATGCAATCCACATCAGCCCACACTAAGCCCGAAGATCAGGTAGCTGTAACTGAGTGTAATTCAGCTGGACCTGAGAATCCAGCCCTATATTGTTCACAGCAAATTAGAAATATGTTACTACATGGAATCATAGAAAAGTAGAACTGGAAGAGACCTCACTAAGTCATATAGTCCCCTGCACTGAGGCAGGACTAAGTATTACCTAGACCATCTCTAACAGTGATTGTCTAACCTGTTCTTCAAAACCTCCACTGTCGGAGATTCCACAACCTCCCTGGGTAGTCTGTTCCAGTACCTAACTACCCTCACATTTAGGAAGTTTTTTTCCCAATCTTTCCTCGTAGGACATGTTTGCTAGACTTTGAATTACTATTGTTGCTCTCCTATGAACTTTTCCCAATTGGCCCACATCTTTCCTGAAGTGTGGTGCCCAGAACTGGATACAGCACTCCAGCTAAGGCCTTATTAGTGCTGAATAGAGTGGAAGAATTACTTCTCGTGTCTTGCTTACAACACTCCTGCTAATACATCCCAGAATGATGTTTGGTTGTTTGCAACAGTATTACATTTTTGACTCATATTTAGTTTGTGATCCACTAAAAACCCCAGATCCTTTTCCGGGGTACTTCTTTCTAGGTGGTGATTTCCAACTTAGTGAAAAATGATTATTCCTTCCTAAGTGTAATGCTTTATATTTATCCATACTGAATTTCATTCTATCTATTTCAGACCATTTCTCCAGTTTGTCAAGATCATTTCAAATTCAAATCCTGTCCTCCAAAGCACTTGCAACCCTCTCCCAGCTTGGTTCATCAGCAAACTTGATAAGTATACTTTCTATCCCATCTTCCAAATCATTTTGGAAGATATTTAATAGAATCAGGCCCAGGAAAGATCCCTGTGCGATCCCACCTGATATACCCTTCCAGCTTGACAATGAACCAATGATATCTACTCTGTGATTTTCCAACCAATTGTGCACCCACCTTATAGTAGGTTCATGTAAGCTATGTTTCCCTAGTTGGTTTGTGAGCAAGACATGTGAGAAAGTCAAGCCTTACTAAAGTTGAAATAAATCACATCTACAGCTTTCCCCCCATCCACAAGGCTTGTACCCTGTCAAACAAGAATATTAGGTTGGTTTGACATGATTTGTTCTTGGCAAACCCATGCTGACTGTTACTTATCACATTATCTTTAGATGCTTACAAATTGATTGTTTGAATATTTGCTCCATTATCTTTCCAAGTACCGAAGTCAAGCTGACTGGTCTCTAATGCCCTAGGTTGCCCTTAGTCACCTTTTTAGAAATAGGTACTATATTTGCCCTTTTCCTCCGGGCCCTTCAGAAGATAATCGCTAATGACTCAGAGATCTCTTTAACCAGTTCCTTAAGTATTCTAGTGTATTTCATCAGGCCCTGCTGAGTTGAAGACATCTCACTTGTCTAAATAATTCTTAACTTGTTCTTTCCCAATTTTATCCTCAGATCCTAACCCATTTACACTGATGTTCACTAGGTTAGTCCTCCAATCACTGCTAACCTTTTGGATGAAAAACAAAACAAAAAAGGCATTTAACACTTCAGTCATTGCTGCATTTTCTGTTATTTTCCCCCTCCTTATTGAGTAAACAGGTCTAACCTGTCCTTGGTTTTCCTCTTGCTTCTAATGTATTTGTAAAGTGTTTTCTTGTCAGTCTTTATGTTCCTAGCTAGTTTAATCTTGTTTTGTGCTTTGGTTTTTCTAATTTTGTTTGTTCATGCTTGTGTCCTTTCTCTATAATTTTCCTTCATAATTTGACCTAGTTTCCACTTTTTGTATACCTCCATTTCTTTTTTTTGACTTTCAGTTAATTGAAGGTCGCTTGGTTAAGCCTGGGTGCTCTCTTACCATACTTCCTATCTTTCCTTACCATTGGAATCATTTGCTCTTCAGCCCTTAATAATAAACTGCCAACAGTCCCAAACTTTTTTCCCTAAGACTTCCTTCCCTGGGATCCTCCTTACCTCTAAGTTTGCTAATGTCTGCCTTCCTGAAATCCATTGTCTTTACTCTTCTGTTTTCCTCCTAGCATTCCTTAGAATCATTAACTCTATCATTGCATGATCGCTGTCATCCAAGTTGGCTCCCACCTTCAAATTCTCAACAAGTTCCTCCCTGTTTGTCAGAATCAAATCTAGAACAGCCTCTGCCCTAGTCACTTTCTCTATCTTCTGTAATAGAATGTTGGCACCAAAACATTCCAAGAACTTGTTGGATAATCTGTGCCCTGCTGTGTTATTTTCCCAAACAGACGTTGGGTAGTTGAAGTCCCCAATCACCATCAAGTTGTGTGTGTTTGGATGATTTTGTTAGTTGTTTTTTTTTAAAAGCCACATCCGCCTCTTCTTCTGGATTAGGTGGTCTCCAGAAGACCCCCTACAATGACCCCTACAATGACATTACCTTGGAATTTTTTACCCCTTTTATCCTTACTCAGAAACTTTCAACAGCTCTGCCTCCCACTTCTACCTCAACCTCAATGCAAGTGTCATATTTCATATACAAAGCAACATCTTCTCCCTTTTCCCCCTGCCTGTCCTTCCTGAACAAGCTGTACCTTCTATACCAATATTCCAGGCATGTGAATTATCTCTGTGATGCCAATTATGTTGTAACTGTGATTACTCACTGGTATTTCTAATTCTTCATGTTTATTCCCCAAACTTTTTGAATTAGTATACAAACATCTGAGATGCACATTAGACTTCAGTTCTATATTCCCTCCTCACTACTTTGTCCCTGCTATGTCTGCCATGTTCCCTCCAGATTCCAATTGTTCACCCAGGTCTCCGTGTCACGAACATACCTGTTAGCTTCTGTCTTCTGCCCCCATCAAATGTAGTTTAAAGCCCACTTCACTAGGTTAGTCAGTTTGTATCCAACGATACTTTTCCCTTTCCTGATAGGTGGGCCCCATCTTTACTCAGCAGTACTTCTCAAAAAAGCATCCCATGGTTAAGGAAACTGAAGGTTCCCTGGTAATACCATCCATGCAGCCAGGCATTCACCTCCAGGGTGTGTCTGTCTCTGCCTAGGCTCCTGCCCTTGACCAGAAGGATCAATGTGACCATCACCTGCACCCTCCAACTCCTTCACCCTCCCTCCCAGAGCCCTGTTGTCACGTCTGATCTGCTCAGCATCATACCTTGCAGTATCTTTAGTGCCCACATGGATAAGCAGCATGGTGTAGTAGTCAGAGGGCTGGATGATCCTTGACAATCCTTCTGCAATGTCTCAGATACAGGCCCCAGGCAGGCAGCACATCTCCCAGGATGCCTCTGTCCCCCATAGAAGGCAGTCACTGACTACCAGCACCCTTTGTTTCCTCCTGGAAGAGGTGGCTGCAGTCCTCCCAGCCTTAGAAGTGCATTATTTCTTCTTCTCCTCCACCTGTGCGGCAGGTTCCTCTTCCCTCGTTGCCAAGACACCATACTTTTTTTTTATCTCTATGGTCAGTGGGTTGGGAGCAGGGGTGGAGCACTGCCTGCTGCCACAAGTAACCAGCAGCCAGCTTCCTCCCTATGAAGGAGCCATTTCCTCTTCCTCTGTTGGTACTACTGCAGTCCTCTCCACCTGGATTGCTCCCTCAACTTTGGAGATCTCCATATGCATAATTTTAACGAATTCCTTGGGTACATGGATGCTCCTGACCCTAGCCACCTCCTCCTGTAGCTCTCCCACCTGCTTCCTGAATGTTCCTACTAATAGGCACCTCTCACACCTCCCCAGCATGGCTTTCTATGATGGGAAAATGCTGGCCACAGTCTCTGAAAATCCACACCAGGACCTGTCTGGATAGAGGCACCCAAGGTCTCTGTTTGGACAGAGGTGCAGGAGCTAGGAGCAGTGTTGGCATTAGCTATGCTGCCTTTCTCCCTCCCACAAACTCCCCTGCTCACTAGGTCATCTTTGGTCACAAAGATGTGTCTGGCTTTTAAGTCCTTCTGATCTAGGTCAGCACTGCCGCCTTGTTAACACACAAGAGAGTCTTTTTTTTTAGTTGTTCTCAAATGGACAGATTCTGCCACCTTTATTTATGTTGCATAGCATCTTACTTGACAAAGGGTCCCACTGAAATCAACGGATGAAATGCAGAGTAAGGTACTACTCTGTGAGGGTAATTGTGATAGAATCTGGCCCTAAATGAGCTCCGAAAGGGAGTCTGATAAAATCCTAGGCCAGGAAGCATATTTTGCTCTCAAAGCACATGCCTAGCTCCCATTAAAGTCTCTGGGAGTTATGAGCACCCACATTAAAAATAGAATATGCCCCTAAATCTGAAGATTCTCCTTTTAAGTCATGAGCTACAACATGGCTAGGGATTAGAGTAAAAAGGTAGAAAGCAGTAGTAATTGGTCAAAAGTTGGTCAAATAACCCTGCTTGGGAAAGTCTCTACCAGGCAATTTACATCCACAATGAGTACATTCCATTCCCTCAGACCTCCAGTGTCTTTTACAGTTAAAAACTTCTTTCTTGCTGTAGTTTATGGCAGATTTTACTATGTGTACTTAGGAACCAGGCAAAGCTGACTAAACTGATTTCCTCTGTGACCTTTACTATTGTCGGCTCAAAACAATTTAGTCCATTTTAAGTCATTTGAGAGCACGGTAAACATTATCCAAGGGGCTTAGGAATGGCCATCTAAACCATGACCTTTGAAGCTGACAGATGACAAAAAAAAATGCTCCACTTTAAGCCATTTTAAAGCAAGATGCTAAAGGTCTCTTATCCTGTTGAAACAGAAAGGAATTTACTTCTGGTTACTTTTTACCTCCATAAAATAAAGACATTTTGTTCCATTCAAGTAACCAAATCTATTTTTTGGGGGGGAGGGATAAATCATCTAAATTACTCAATTCCTATGTATTTTGACTGAAAGCTGAAACCATTTAATTAGTGTAAACTAAGAACTGAAACAAAGGGGGCAAGAGAGCAAGTGGGAAAATTAGACTTTGCATCAAGGGAAAACGTGCTCTGTGAATACTTAGATTACAAACAGGCGAGGAAAGGGAAACTGTTCCAACCTTTAACCACACATACATTATTAAAATCGGTTATATAAATCCACCTTGAACTGATTCATATGCAAAGGAAAGTAGCATGAGGTTTGATTGCTTGTCACTGTCAGCTGCATTGGAAGCTATGACACTAGTGATCACCAAACCCCACGTTGCAACGTTAAAGCTATACTTTGTGGTGCACATACTCATCCTTAGTAGAGAGCCAGGATGCATCTGGGCCAGGGAACAAGGCTCAGGGTCAGAGAGCCTTCTCCACTTTGCTGCCCACAGCCACAATTGCAGTCCCTGGACTCCCCTGAACACAGGGACTAATCCTTACTGCCATACCCTGGAGAAAAAGCCACCCAAAAGGTGTAGGGAGCCACTGGGAGAAGAGGAGCAAGGATCCATATAGGCCAGTGGAGACAGCTAGACCCTACCACGGATTACCATAGCCACTGCTATTTCAGGTGACACAATGCCATCCCAGAGCTGTCACTAGGGAAAAGAATTGCCATGTACCCTCTTATTCAGGGATGTGTTCTAATGGGAGAGTTCTAATGGGAGAGTTTCGCTTATGTTCCCAAACGATAACATTTTAATGCAGTTACTGATTTCATTCCTACAACTGTCAGACTCTGAAGGAATGCAGCTTTCACAGAACAGAGCACAGCTAGTATGAAATCTGGCCAGTCTTTGGCCCCCTGCCTACACTGAACTTGTTATCTTTCAAGGTAGACATGTCATTATACACAGTGTGGTCACAAACTTCACAGAGGTATTTAAATAGAGTGATCTAGCAGTATGGGGATGAAAAGGATGAGAAGAGACAAGAATGTTGCCCCTGTGAAATTGAAACCGTGCACTTTGGCATTCATGGCATTTCTGCCCAATCCCATGAGCACATTCATCATAAGCAATATTCTGTATGTCTATTTAATATAACCTGTCTGGCTGTGGCATTTCTAATACACCTTAGATGGGTGCCTGATGAATTGTGGTTAACTTTTATTAACCTAAATAAATATAGAAAATAATACGTTACTTTATGTCTGTCCAAAAATAAACCTCCCTCCCTCCCCCTTTTAAAGGCAACTTCTCACACTGGACCAGTAATGGAGGTGGTCTACCAGGAGAAATGTGGCCAGGCCATTATGCTGACTTGGCTATAGCTTATTGGGGGGGGGGGGAACTTCTTAAAAGGGGTGAGTCTTGCAACGGAATTTTTACATAGGAAACTTCAGTTTAGCCTGATTTATAGTGCCTACAACTTAGGGCTCCTGTTCCTGGCACTATCCAAGGCTTTCACTCTGGAGACCATCAGCGTAGCATTTTCATCTGCAGTTGTCTGTGGACCACAGAGGGAGAGGCTGCCTCAAAAACAGTTTGGCCCATTAAGGGCTTTAAAATTAACAGAGATGGAAGCTGATAATATATGGATCACACATAGAGCATAACTCACTGTTAGGTTGTGGTCGCATCAGCCAGACTTATACAAGCATAGATTTGATTGCTTCCCAATCTAAAAAACGGAAATAAGGATACTTACCACTTTCATAAATCACTGAGATCTACTGATGAAAAATTGCTGTGTAAGAGCTAAGTATTATTATTCATCCCCAGAAACAGCACATTGCAATAGGGCTCCTAGGTGCTTTGATAATAGAAATCAATAACAACAATCAAGCCTGGAGATACTCATCACATGGATCACTGAGATTAGATCTGCATTTGAGAGGAACAGGCTCAAGAGTCTACAAACTGAAGACAAAAAACGTGTTTCTGTCCACAGCTGTTGCTAATTTGGGTCTCCAGTAGCATCAATGAGTTCGATTAAATGTGTATGCACCAATTTAGGGTGACCAGATGTCCCAATATTAGGAGCTTTGTCTTAAATGGGACACTGCTCTACAGCCAAAATGCTTCTGAAATAAATGTAGTCAAACTTTACTAATTCTGGGTCACTGAGAATGAAAATGATGCTTACAATTGTTGATTGGCTCTAGTTTTCAAGACATGCTATTGGGTCAGTATATACGACCCTTGACTTGGGAATGGCGGAGGATAAGTAAGTTATAAAGGGAAGGGATCTCAATTTAAACCAGAAATGACTAAAATACATCTTTGACTGGATCTATGAATAAATCTATGACTGGGTTTGGACAGTACTTGCTTTTTAGGCAAAACAATGAATGATGCAATCTGAAGCTGGTATTGCATCATACATGATATGAATTGCATCATGTTATTCCTAGAAGTCATGGATGATGCAATCATAACGAAGCTTACATCACTCTGCTGAACAAATTGCCCTATATCAGCTCTAGAAATCATACAGTGTCGTGCTCTCTTATTTGTCAGTGTTTGATTTTGCAAAGGGACACATTTCTGTTTAGCCAAAGTGAGCAGAGATGCCTCGTACTTGTGTGAACAGTGCAGATAACTTCTGCTATGTTTGTGGTGAAGTGACTTTTGCATCACAAAAGCACAGTATAACCACTATGGTTAAGAAAGCCTATCACCTTTATTTTGGCTGCAAAATTGGAGCTCAGGACAAGAGGTGGGCCCCACACATATGCTGCAACACTTGTGCAACAAATCTTTGCCAGTGGTTGAACAGGAAAAGGAAATCTATGCCTTTTGCAGTGCCAATGATTTGGAGAGAGCCAACAGATCATACCAGCAATTGTTACTTCTGCATGGTGCCTCCAGTTGGGAAAGGTGTGTCAAAGAAGAAAAAGTGGACTGTGCATTATCCAAACATTCCATCAGCTATACGCCCAGTACCCCACGGAGAAGGACTGCCGGTTCCTGATGCACCAGAATCATTCTCACTTGAGTCAGACGAGGAAGAGGATGAAACTTCTGGTCCTGAACCATCAATGTCACAGGACCCACATTTTCTCCCATCCTCCGTCTCTGAACCACACCTCATAACACAAGGTGAACTGAATAACCTTGTCAGGGATTTGGAACTACCCAAGAGTAAGGCAGAGCTTTTGGGCTCCAGGCTACAGCAGTGGAATCTCCTGGCAGGTGATGTTAGGGTTTCCATGTTCCGTGACCGTCAAAAGGATTTTGTCCCATTCTTCTTCATGGAAGGTGATCTTGTAGCCTGCAACAACATCGATGGTGTGATGGCAGCCCTCAACATCGTTCACGATCCAGATGAGTGGAGACTGTTCATTGATTCATCGAAGACAAGTCTTAAAGCTGTTTTACTGCATAATGGCAATGTTTTGCCATCAATTCCAGCTGGTCATGCAGTCCATATGAAGGAAACCTATGACAACATGAAACAACTTTTGAGGTGCATAAACTATGACCAACATCAGTGGCAGCTTTGTCGCGATTTGAAGGTTGTTGCTCTCGTGCTTGGTCTGCAGACTAGATACACAAAGTACTGCTGTTTTCTCTGCGAATGGGATAGTCGTGCAAGAGATTCCCACTACATCAAGAAAGATTGGCCACTCCGACAGTCATTGGAGCCTGGGAGGAAAAGTGTTCAGCATCCACCACTTGTTGACTCAAGGAAGATTTTGTTACCACCCTTATACATCAAGCTGGGTCTGATGAAGAACTTTGTCAAGGCCATTGACAAAACACAAGCAGCTTTCAAGTACCTCCGTGGAAAATTTCCAAGGTTAAGTGAAGCTAAGATAAAGGAAGGTGTCTTTGTTGGTCCTCAGATTCGTGAACTTCTTCGAGATGATGCATTTGACCATGCACTGCGTGGCAAGGAAAAAAAGGCATGAAAAGCCTTCCAGTTAGTGGCAATAAATTTTCTCGGAAACAAGGAGGCAGACAACTACAGGTTGTTGGTGGAAAACCTCCTCAAGGCATACAAAAGCTTTGGTTGAAACATGTCACTAAAGATACATTTTTTGCACTCTCATCTAGATTTTTTTCCACCGAACTGCGGAGCAGTGAGCGACGAGCACGGCGAGCGATTTCACCAGGACATTGCAACAATGGAGAAACGCTATCAGGGCAAATGGAGCCCATTAATGCTTGCAGACTATTGCTGGACAGTAACAAGAGATGCTCCCTTTAATGAATACAAGAGACAAGCCAAGAAGCGCCAAGTAGACATTGAATAGGACTAAACTATGTACATAATAGTTTTTTGCCTTTTGTTTCATAATACATTTTATTTATATAACCCCTTTGCTGATTTTTAAAGTGTTACATAAACAGGACAGGTGAAATGGTATCATGTAAAGCAACCATAAACACATGAAAAGACCTAGGTTTACAATTTATGATTAAAACTCTACTATCTACACAATATACATAGACATAAAATGTAAAAACTTAAATATCTTAGAAACAGTAGCCAGTCGTTTTAATGGTCATATTTGAATTCAGCACATCAAAATATATACTAAATAGCACATTTTATCTCTGAAGCAGACAACTTCTCAAAAATTGTAGACCAGTGAATTACCCCCATTAGCCCTTCTCCCCTGGTCCTGATTTTTCATACTTGCTAGCTGGTCACCCTACACTAACTTGACAACTGGAGGGAGGATGGGGTTCTAAACTTCAGTGGAGGATGCAATCACAAAAAGTTCCAGCTTCAACATGCTTTTTTCACCTTCCTATGAACATAACCTCCCAGACTGAGTCTGACCCAATTATTTTTCAAGAAGGCTCTAATATTTACCCACCTTTTGGGGGCAATATATTACGCAATCCAGAATGTATTCACAACCTCAGTGCCAAAACTTTTCCCTTTTTCTGTTTTGTTGGGGGGTTTTTTTAGTCCTGTTAATCAACACTGGCTCCACAACTGGTGTTCTCTCATACTGCGAATGTAATACTAGAACTCATCTGCTGTAGAAATCACTACAGCGAATAATGCATGGTAGCAGTTGAGAGCATCTAAAATAATTAAGGTTATGCAGTTAAAGATTTTATCACAAATCATTATGCAATGCAACCCTGGAGATTAAATGTGTTTTTTTCTTTTAAATCCTAGAAATAGTCTCCATGATTTCTGTTAATAGTTCAGAATTAATTACCTATACCAGAAATTACATATGTGGTATAGACAGGTGTGGTCATGTTTGTTTCTAATGGAGAAAAGAACAGTCTGTTTTATTTACTTCATAATTCCTTTTGTTTCATTAAAAGTAACAAATACTGTAACAGATAATTGAAGTAGAAACCTGCTAATCCAGACTCTTAATAATGTACACAGAAAAATGGTCCTCTCTTGCCATTTCTTAGCTAAGTTTTGATAAAAGAGCATGGTAATGAAGTCTTGATTACTAAATGTTCATTGTTCTTACAAAATATTCTACTTCATACTTTGAAATATCATTAAATTATCAAAAGAAATGACAACAATATTCTGTGATGCGGGATCCATGATTTGTTGCATTTACTCCTTTACAGATTCACAAAGGCTCAATCAGAAGCAATGGGTGTCCCTCTCATTAATATACATAGGGAGGTTCTGCTCTCCAAAGTTGATCCTCTTAAAAGGAATACTTGGGTTACAAATTGTTTGGCTATGGCTCATAGTTGTGTGTGGGGGCTGCTGCACAGCCCAGATTTAATTTGGAACCAAAATTAATGCAGGGAGAACAGTTTGGGAAACTGATCCAGAGTGAAGCAGGAAATATACAAATACCTATACGGCATGACTGACATGCATATATATATACAGAAGAATCTTAAAATGTAGCTGTCTCTCTATAATGTAGGATATTAATCTGAAAAGTTAACAGGAAGACTTCATAGGGCCAGATCAAGTCAGGGCATTCAAGTCAGCGTGAGTATTGACACAACATCAGTGTGAGCAGGAGGAAAGCTAATTCTAAACCCGCAGAGCAGAGACTGCAGTAACACAGAGGAGGGATTTTGACAGTGACACTTTGTACCGCACACTCTGAAATATGAATGTGGAAGATATTTCCTCAAACTGGCAACAATCTTAGTAGAAGTCTCGTTGAAAACTATGAGGAAAAAACACACCTGACACCTGAGAGAAAGATAAGAGACAACATAGATGACATTGCACTGTGTAGCAACTTGTTATTAGATCAGGAATGGACACTAATGGCAAATGGACACAGGGGCTCAACCCCTTCACATAACAGAAACCTTCCCAAGTTGGGTCATATCTGCCCATGTCAGACACTTGATGGGTCTCATTTTTCTTACAATTTGGCATGGTTTGCCTTATTGAACTGAGTTCTCTTTATCTATGCCTACATCAAACTCTCAGCAGCCAGAGAGAGCAGTCATTTCCTTTCCTCATACTACATATGTCATACAGCGCTTTTGCCCAGTAGAGAGAAGTAGAACCATTAGAGTTGAAAGGGTTTTGTTGCAATGATCTCTGAAAGATGTTTGATATGACTCTTCATTACACTAGGAGAGAGGGGAAAACAGACCTGTGTTGCTCTAATTCCTGTGGAGAAATGGTTAAACCTTCAGAATCCAAAGATAAAATATGAAAGGCTTAATCTTCATTGTCCTAGGAATCTAAGGTAGTGGTGATCATAGAAGGAGTCTGCAAAGCAGATGGAGGAAAGAACAAAAAAACCCAAACTTAATGTGAAAGATATGCCAATTTCCTTCAGTATCCTGGACTAACCTTCTTGAATTAAGTTTTAGAAATGTAGGAGTACATTGTATTAAAACGCAAATGTTTATGTATTAAGGAATTGTATGTGACATCTCTAGGGAGAAGACCTGAGTAATGTAAACTCTGCAAAGTGTTATGAGCTTCAAAGGATGATCTGATATAATGTAAACTTGTTAAAGTTAAATTGATTTCCCAGGAACTCTCCAGGGGGTGTATGCAAATATAAACACGGCTGCACATGCAAGAATTCAGCTTCACGATGAGGAGGGGACCTTTTATCTGTTGATCACCTGTTACATGAGGAAAGATCAAAGACCCAAACTGCATAGGCACTGACTCTATGGATGCTCTTGGGCTGGAGCATCCACGGAAAAAATAGTGGGTGCTCAGCACCCACTGGCAGCCCCGCGAGTCAGCGCCTCCCACCCACCAGTGGACCTGCAGATCGGCTCCTTCAAATTCCCCCCAGTGTCTCCCACCTGCCAGCAGCCCTGTTAATTGGCTCCCCCGCCTCCCGCCAGCAGCCCTGCCAATTCGCTCCTCCCTCTCCCTCCCAGGCACTCCTGCCTGCCCCAATCAGCTGTTCTGCAGCATGCAGGAGGCACTGGTGGGGACGGGGAGGAGGGGGGGCAGGTAGAGGTGGGGATGGGGCCAGGGCGAAGCAGGGGTCAAGCCCCCTCGGGATCTGAGTAAGTCAACACCAATGCCAAACTGGATAAAAAAAAAGAACTCACAGATTCATGGGAACACTTGTTCTGAGCCAAGGAGGCTATGAACTTGCTGGGGTTTGAAGGAATTTTCACTGGCCAGAGCCCTTGTTGGAATTAGGATGATCTCCAATAAATTTATAGGCATGTGTGTAGACTCTTTTACACTTTAAATATGTTTTTCATAGAATCATAGAATATCAGGATTGGAAGGGACCTTAGTAGGTCATCTAGTCCTGCTGAAAGCAGGACCAATCCCCAATTTTTGCCCCAGATCCCCAAATGGCCCCCTCAAGGATTGAACTCACAACCCTGGGTTTAGCAGGCCAATGCTCAAACCACTGAGCTATCCCTCCCCCACTGTCATACTCTCACCTTAGGAATAAGAGTTGTGTGGTAACTTAATTGTGGGCAATTATACTGTTTATTATAGCCTCTGAGGACAAAGCAAAACAGACCTGCTATAACAATTGGACTTGCTGGGGGATTCACAGTGTAGAAAGCGAACTGTGCAGCCTTGAAAAACTGCAGTCAGGAGTGAGGGAGGGAGATGCAACTCTTCACACAAGAGAGGTGACAGCTGGGGAGCCAGAACCCTAACAGTGAGTGTCCTTGGTGGACCACCACGGGGGAATATAGGTGCATAAGAGTGTCTTCTCTTGCCATGGTGCTATGCCACACCAGTTTTTGAGAATCAGAGTCTCTGGGCAGTGACAAGAGACAGGGGCAGTATATCTCAGCTCATTTACAGCATGCTAAAAATAGTCATAATCATAATCTTTATTATAGTGAAGGACACTGATGACATCCTTCAAAAGGAACTTGCATCCTTTCCAGCAATGCCAATGAATTCATCGCTCAATAGAAAGAACAGGGTAAACCAGAGAATACAATTACTGTAAAGTGGTGTATGGACATTGTTTTCATAATAGTGCCTGTGACGGGGCGTTGCTGCCCCGCACTAGCCCCAGCAATGTCAGGCCTGTGGTATTGACAGTGGAAGTCCCGCCTACCCTGTGGGACTGGGCATGCTCCAAATGCTCTGGTAGTATAAAAGGAGGAAGCCCAGCTCATTCTGGGCTGGTAGCGCAGAGGGCCAGCCACAGCCCCTGACTTTGCCGGGAATCAGAGCCTCCTCAGGCCCGCAGGAACCCCAGCGACTGGACGAGCCAGAGGAGGTGGCTGGCTCAACTACCCACGGGGAATCTGAAGGTTCATAGGAGACCCCAATGCAAAGCCAGGTAGGAAGTGACTCAGGGAGGGTGACGGAGTGGTATCTCCCTCCCGGGAAACCTCAGTGTGTTTCGGCAGGACCCGCTGAGTCAGTGGCAAGGTGCTATGCCACTGTTAGGGCCCTGCATCGGGGCCCGGTGGAGTTGGGCAGACCTGCGCCCCTCCCTACCGGGGCTGCCACACCCTTTGGTGGGCACCCTTCCCCCCCATTGATCCCTGGCCATTAGGTCTCACTGCCCTGCACCGAAGGGCTGCTTTATGGACTCTGGCCGCTAGGCCATGCTGCCCTGCCCCGAAGGGCTGCTTTATAGACTCTGGCCGCTAGGCCACGCTGCCCTGCACTGAAGGGCTGCTTTGTGGACTCTGGCCAAAAGGCCTCATTGCCCTGTACCGAGGGCTACGTTATAACCATTAGGCCGTGCTGCCCCAGCCCCGGAGGTGAAAACCCTCACAGTGCCCTAAAGAGCATTTTCCATAAATTCTTCATAGATAATTGGAGCTAAGGGTACAAATAGCATAGGCGATTTGTACATTTTCTAGATACTTTGTGATCTCAGTTTATGACAGTTTAATGCCATTGATTTCAGTGGAATTGCTCCGGATTTTCACCAGTATGAGACCAGAACTAGGGCCTGGGAATATGCCTAGATACTTGGTGATGTACATTACTTCCATTTAGTTTTCCAGAACAAAAATCTTAGTCACCAGCAATAACTAGCTGTTGTAGACGTATGGCAGTTACAGACTCTCCCTGCTGCGTCCATTGACCAAGCAAATCCCTTGCTGACAAAGATCTTAACTATGTTTTCATACAGCACGCAACCAAGAATGAACACATTGTCGACCTCCAATGATGACAAAGAGAACTCCCACATATTTGCCTTTATTCATGAAGTACAGTTTCTGCTTCTCAAAGATGATTCTTTAAACCGATATTGTGCTCTCTAATTTGCACATGCAAAGTGGTCAGTTTTTAAGCAAAATAAAAAAGGGGGGAGCTAACAAATAACCTATTCAATATTTAATGCAAAGGAAGACTAAGAGGACACCACTTGCTTTGACAGCCAAAGCAAATCAATCAAATGGAACAGTCCAGATATTAAATGTTTACAAAATTATTAATGTATTGCTATGTCTGAAAGAAAGTCATGTTATATTGACCTTCAACCATGACATTACTTATGTCCTAAAAAACAGGGTACTTGAACTCAGGACTCATTTTGCCTTTCTGAAGTTCTGATTAGATTTGAGACCAAGTGGCCAGGAAGGCTTGACCTGACCTGACTGACAGAATTCTCTAATGAGTGCTATCCAAACAGAACAAAAATCATGTAAAACACAATAAACATCCAACACACTGTACTTCATCCCTCTAAACATGTAAATAATGAAAAGATGTTGTTTTTTATTTGTCCCCCCCATTTTTCCAAGACAAAGATTGATTTTGTTGACCTACAAGGTGCAGCTATACAGCCAAGATATTCAGTAGCTTCTTATGACACAGGGATGTTGGAAATGAAAAACTAGCAATTCTCCTCTGCGTGGTATAGACTTTTTGTTTTTGATTTTCCTTGGTATTAAAAAACTGAGGTTGGTTGGTTTTTTACTCCAATTTTCAGTTCAAGAAATGTATTTGTGTTGACAAAGGGAAAAAAAACACTAACATAATTTCCCCCCTTTGCACCCCTTCCTTGTGTAGCATTTTCTAAGCTTGTAAATAGAACACATTTAGGTATAGAGAGCCACATATGTGATAAGCACTGCAGATAAAAGCAAAATAAATTAGAAAATAGGGTTAGTCTCTATTTATTTTGTTACAGTGAGTAACTGGAAGGCACAATATGAGAAGGAATCTCAAAAATATAATAAGCATACTTAGGCACTAGGGAATTTCTTTTTATTGAAGTATGGTTTTCCTGTCTCCTTTTTTTTTCCTTATGCAGGATAAATTTCAGTTTTATATGAGCAGTAGTTTACATGTCCGGCTAGGATGTCAAGTTGAATAATTCAATACAGATAATAGTTCCAGACATCCATTCAACTAAATAAATAAAAACTATGCAACTCAATGCTGGAAAACTCTTTGCATATTCTAAGGTTGTTTAGCAAATGCAACAATTTTTCATCATACACTCTCTACTCTGTCCTTTAAGCCACCTAATTCAGCTTTTTATATCATGGAAGATTTTCAGTACAATAATACAAACCCAGGTCTAACTTATTCAAGGAAAGGAAGCTGCGAAAACACTGTTCAAGTTGTGCTTATGAGGCCCAGATTATCAGTCTGAGGAGCTGGGCTGAGCACCAACTGATCCACATAAGTTAGGGGACAGCAGTGTTTAATTTGTAATGAAAGGGGTGCCAGGGCTCAAGCCATTTTTTTACTTTCATAACTGATCTGTCAAGCCAAGAGGTACCAGGGCTATGAACTACCAGGCCTTGAGGCACAAATTAAGCACTGGGGGACAGGAATCTTCCACTGCAAA
Source organism: Chelydra serpentina (assembly GCA_037349315.1). NCBI lineage: Eukaryota > Metazoa > Chordata > Testudines > Chelydridae > Chelydra > Chelydra serpentina. The sequence continues at coordinate 11,047,576 of JBAIAC010000028.1, read as the reverse complement.
TGACAGAGTAGCTGTGGAGCCATTCCTCAGAGCCTATGTCAGCCCCCTTATGGAGTTTGCCCCCTTATGGGGACTAGCCATTCCCAACTACTGCTGCACATTTCCATGCATGAACTCCCAGAGAACAAAGATCAGCACCATGAAACAGGTGCACACCTCAATGCAGCCTCTCCCCACCCCAAAAATGCTTAACTATACTGGTATGCAGGGCTGGCTTTAGGCCAATTCCCCCGAATCAGGCCCCGTGCCTAAGAGGGGCCCCGCAACTTGTCTAAAAGGGGGCCCGCAACATGTCTTTGGCGGTAGCTCAATTGCTGCTGCTGTCTTCGGCGGCATTTTGGCGGAGGGCAGGGCTGGTCGAAATTGTTTGAATCGGGCCCTGCACTTCCTAAAGCTGGCCCTGCTGGTATGTGGAAGAGTCCACAATATTGATACAATTATTATAACCATTTTAAAGAAATTACAAACTCATTTGCATCTTTACTGAGTATTAAGATGCAGCCATACGAATGTTACAGCCAGGATGCCTGGAAATATAAAAATACATACGTAGCAAGTTATGCTACAAAATGTTAAAGCTAATCAAAGACGTTCCAGAAGGTTTCTGCTTCTCTCTCCCAAGGACAAGCAAACAGTAAGATGACAGACCATGCAAAACATTCATGTTTTAGTTCGAGAAATACATCTAGGTAAAATGGACTCTAGCAACCCCTATCCTCTTGCAAGAAAGCCTACTTGTGTTCTTTTTTAAAAAAATTTAAAAAAGATACCCATGTGTACTTGGAGATGTTTGAAACTTTTGTTTATTGCTTACATGTTGAAATGACAAATACCTTTGCAAAATGCAAACTGACTAAATACAAAGCTCCTAATATAGCACCCAATGACATTGCTATGTAAATGATAAAAAACTTTATGTATCTATGTAGATTCTAATGACTTTGCTAAACTAGTCTAAGAAGTAATTTAAGTAAAGAATATTTATATTAATGGAGAATTAATTAAGTACTGGCAGTGCACAAGCAAACCCACAACAAAATCTGGAAGAAAATAAACCTCTCTCCAAAGTCAACAACTTTTAATTATTTAAGCTAAAGACTTTGTAAGAGTTATTTAATTTTAAAAGACTTTTTGGAAAACCGTAGCCACCGACTCCATGGCTGCTCTGTGGCTGGAGCATCCATGGAAAAATTCCTGGGAAGAGGCGGGGCAGAGGTGAGGGCTTGGGGGAGGGGATGGAGTGGAGGCAGGGCCTGGGGCAGAGCTGGCATCAAGCACCTCCCTGGGAACACAGGAAGTCAGCGCCTATGTGAAAAGTAAAAACTTCTGAATAAAGAACAGGAGTATTTGGACTTTTTGAAAACAGAATTTAACTTCCTGTCAAACTAGTAAAATGTAAAGAATATCTCAAACTCAGCTGAATTAAATGAAGGAGTTAAAACTAATTTTCAAAGTTATCTGGATCTTTCCTGCCACAAGATGAACAAAGGCAATGAAAGAAATGCTGCATATTCATTAAACAGACTGCATATTCAGGAGCTGGAAGTGTCACCTAGGCCAACCCTGAAGGCCTGAAGCCAATGAAAGAGTGTCAGCAACCAACTGTGAATCTAAATAAGCCTGAAAGAGGTGTGTTTTCCTATAATTTCACGAAAATAGGAAAGAGATGGGTAATAAAACTCTGAAGTAAGACCCCCTCACACACACACCCTCTGTTACTCTGCTCAAACACAGCACTTCACAAGCCAGCTGCCACAGACAGATAAGAAAAACAGAGAACACTCAAAAAAAAAAAAAAAAAACCAACCTGAGGAAATTCTTCCCAAACTTCAACATGGATTGGTGAGAGGAAGTTAACTAAGTCACTTCCAAGCAATTAGATTTAAAACTGTTGTAATGATTTTGTAGGAATACTGAAATGCTGTTGTAACTTAAGACTAACAGTTCCTCCTTAATCACCAAGTGGTTAGACCATGTATTCCACTAGAGGAGTCAGGCTAAACATAGTGGAATGTAATCGGATTTAAAATTCTTAATATTTGTAATTGATCTTTCTTAAGACAGCTCCTTAAAGGCTAATTGTAAGTAACTAATTTAAATATTTTTTCTTGGTTTCACAGGATTTAGTTAAGCTTGCTTACTTTGCCTACTGGCAGGTCCACCTGCCCTGAAACAAAATACTTTTGCCTATCTATAAACCTTCTTAGTTGTTTAAGGTAATATTAAAGAATAGATTCACAATAATTTTGGAAAATAAAATACTTGGGTCTTAACTTACCAAGAGAAAAGCATCCTCAGAGACAGCTCACTCACAAAGGAGTAATCACCGGTAAAGCTCTCCACAGAAAGACAGGCAGAAGAGATTGTAATGGCAGTCACCAGTTTATCACTTGTATTCTGTCCTTTGTGTTGTTTTGTTAAATGTTTTCTTTAATAATAAAAATCAGTTATTAACCCTGGCAAAATTTTGCTTGGTCTCGATCATGGTGTCACCCAACGTATATAAAAGAAATGCTGTGACTAAACAATGGGAGACATATCCCTGAGTTGGTAGTAAGAGAATTAATTAATAAGAGCTGGCCTACCTTTTCTTCTCTTTCTAAACTAAATATTTTTAGTAATTTTTAAAATCCAAATTACTTGGTGTGCAACATTTTAAAACTACCCTTTTAAATGTAAAAGCAGGGGAAGATTTCACCCTGAACAACAAAGATAAGTTGGTCGTTATCCAAGACAGAAAACAAAATACCACATTCCACTTTATGGGTGTAAGGATAGATTTAGAGTTAAATCTGGGAGTCAAGAGAGCTATCCCTGGATCTGAGACAAACTTCCTCTGTGACTTAGGCAAGTAATTTAACCTCTCTGTATATGAGTTTCCCTATCTATAAAGAGAGGATTGTGCCACTGGAAGACCAGGTGCCAGCTCTTGCCAAGGCCTAGCATTGATTTCCAGCAATGAATTTCTCAGTCAGGAGGGATCATCTTCTAACCATCATCAAAAAGACCTACAACTAGCAAAAATACAAAGAATTTGTTAATTGCCCCTTTGCACCCAGGAAGAGGCTGTGTGCATCAGCTTGAATTCTGGAAGAAGGAAATAAAGACACCTGACAAGAAACTTTTTCATCTCTCTTTTGCTGTTTGGACTTTCATAGCACTGTAGCTACTGAACAGAAGTAGAGATCCCCAGGGCCAACCTGGGTTTGCCCTAGCAGACATTCAGAGCTGACAGATCACTACAATTCTGTGACCTTTTAAAGCCACAAACTGTAACTCATCTGTGTATAAATGGCTTGCCTGCTTTAACCATGTAATAACTCTCTCGTTTCTTTTTTCTAGTTAGTAAATGTCTAGCTAGTTTATAACAGGATTGACAACAAGCATTGTCTTTGGTGAGAGATCTAAGGTACAGATTCACCTGGGGTAAGTGGCTGGTCTCTTGGTACTGGAAGCAACATTAATATTTTTGTGATCTTTGGTGTATAGCAACCTACTGTCACTAAGTCCAGCTTGCCTAAGGAGACAGTCTGTGACTCCATGGTAAGATTGTTATAATGCTTTAGGAGCTTATACTTGTCACTTGGTTCGTGAGATCTAGTTGTCCAACAAACAACCAGTTCAGGGTATCTGCCCTGTTTCTTGACCGTCTGCCCTGAGGTTCGCACTCATGGTCACGAACCACTCCAGCCAGCGGGACAGGAATAATAATACTGTTTCACTTCACATTGTTAAACTTGGTTCTTTAATGTTTACAATCTTGAGCTGTAAGGCAGCATACGATATTTAAGGACAATTATTAATATTCAAAACACTTTTAAGGACAATTATTAATATTCAAAACACTTTTAAGGACAATTATTAATATTCAAAACACTTTACAGATATTATCTAATTAATCCTCACAACAGCCCTGTGAAGTAATTCTTTCCATTTTACAGATTAGGAAATGAGGTGAAGAAGTTAAGCGACTTGCTAAAGCCACAGAAGGGCGTCAGTAAAATATCTTAGATTAGAACCAAGGAGGTTCCTATGCTCAATTTATTAGCCCATGCTCCTTTCTCAGGAATTGAATAAGTGCTCTGAGGGTAAGTCTACACTACAGAACTAGGTCGAAATTATAGAAGTCGATATATTAAAACCCGAACTAATGGAATCGATTGTGTGTGTCCCCACTAAAGAGCATTAAAACCATGAGGTCGATTGCCTGTGTCCACAGTAGCGAGACTAGCATCGACCTTCGAAGCATTGCATTGCGGGTAGCTATCCCACAGTTCCCGCAGTCTCCGCCGCCCATTGGAATTCTGGGTTGCGATCCCAAAGCCTGATGGGGCAGAAAACAATGTCGCTGGTGGTTCTGGGTACATGTCATCAGGCCATCAAACGTCCCTCCCTCCCTCCCTCCTTGAAAGCAATCTTTTTCGCGCCTTGTCTGCGTGCTTTCCATGTTTGCTACGGAAGGCTGCTCAGCTCACAATTACCGTACTGTGGTAGTCGCGGGACTGCACAGCATAAGCTCCTTGCCTTCTAGCTGCAGATGGTGCAATATGCCATAAATGGTTGTGGTCGCGGGACCATATAGCAGAAGCTCCTTGCCTTCTAGCTGCAGATCGTACAATATGCTTGAAATTACTGTGCTCCTGGCCGGCGGCCTTTGGTGTGGCTGGCCAGGGGCGCTTTTTTACGTTTTCTTTAAGGGAGATTCAGCACTGCCTGGAACACGGGCAGAGGGATAGCTCAGCAGTATGAGCGTTGACCCGCTAAACCCGGGGTTGCGAGTTCAATCCTTGAGGGGGTCAGGAGAGCTTATTGTACCATCTGCAGCTGGAAGGAAAGGCGCCTAACCCCTGCTCACCGCATATTGTACTATCTGCAGCTAGAAGGAAATGAGCCTAACCCTTGCTCCTCCCTCCCTCCGTGAAAGCACCTGAGGGGGGAGCGAAAAATCCTTTCGCGCCTTTTTTCGTGCGGGCGCCATATTGGTGCAACCATTGTTATCCACCCGCCGCTTCTGCTCCCACTCTGCTGTCCTGCAAACAGCGTACCAGGGGAAGCATGGAGCACAATCAGATCACCGCAACTGTTATCGCCGTTATGAACACCACGCGCATTGTGCAGGAGTATATGGAGACCGAGAACCGGGAACTGCTAGAGCAACAGGAGGTGAGGACGGGACAGCATCAGCCTAAGGAGAGTGATGAGGACATGGAGACAGACCTCTCTCAAAAAAGGCCCCCCCGCAAGGTGGACATCATGGTGGTAATGGGGCTCGTTGATACAGTGGAACGCCGATTCTGGGCCCGGGAAACAAGCACAGACTGGTGGGACCACATAGTGCTGCAGGTCTGGGATGAATCCCAGTGGCTGCGAAACTTTCGCATGCGTAAGGGCACTTTCATGGAACTTTGTGAGTTGCTTTCCCCTGCCCTGAAGCACCAGAACACCAAGATGAGAGCAGCCCTCACAGTAGAGAAGCGACTGGCGATAGCCCTGTGGAAGCTTGCAACGCCAGACAGCTACCGGTCAGTCGCGAATCAATTCGGAGTGGGAAAATCTACAGTGGGGGCTGTTGTCATGCAAGTAGCCAGGGCGATCACCAAGCTGCTTGTACCAAGGGTTGAGTGTCTGGGAAATGTGCAGCTCATACTGGATGGCTTTGCAGCAATGGGGTTCCCGAACTGTGGAGGGGCGATAGACGGAACCCATATCCCTATCTTGGCACCGGACCACCAAGCCAGCGAGTACATAAACCGAAAGGGTTACTTTTCAATAGTGCTGCAAGCACTGGTGGATCACAAGGGGTGTTTCACCAACATCAACGTGGGATGGCCGGGAAAGGTACATGACACTCGCATCTTCAGGAACTCTGGTCTGTTTCAGCTGCTGCAGCAAGGGACTTTCTTCCCAGACCAGAAAATAACCGTTGGGGATGTTGAGATGCCCATAGTTATCCTTGGGGACCCAGCCTACCCCTTAATGCCGTGGCTCATGAAGCCATACACAGGTAGCCTGGACAGTAGTCAGGACCTTTTCAACTATAGGCTGAGCAAGTGCAGAATGGTGGTGGAGTGTGCATTTGGCCGTTTAAAAGCGCGCTGGCGAAGTTTATTAACTAGGTTAGATCTCAGCGAAACCAATATTCCCATTATTATTACTGCTTGCTGTGCGCTCCACAATATCTGTGAGAGTAAGGGGGAGACGTTTATGGCGGGGTGGGAGGTTGAGGCAAATCGCCTGGCCACTGGTTATGCGCAGCCAGACACCAGGGCTATTACAAGAGTACAGCAGGGTGCGTTGCGCATCAGGGAAGCTTTGAAAACCAGTTTCATGAATGGCCAGAATGCTGTGTGAAAGTTCTGTTTTTCCCCACTAATGAAAAGCCCCGCCCCTTCATGCACTCTACTTCCCTTTACCCAAACCGCCCTGCCCTCCCCCACTCGATCACCGCTTGCAGAGGAAATAAAGTAATTATTGCTTAAAAATCATGCACTCTTTATTAATTCGTAAAACACAGAGGGGGGACTATGGGGGTAACTGACACAGTCTCCCGGGATAGGAGGTGGAGGAAGGGAAGCACCAGGATGGGTGGTGGAGGAGGGGATGAGGGAAGGACAAGGACACACAGCACTTTAAAACTTATTGAATGCCAGCCCTTTCTTGCTTGGACTGTTCTCTTGGCTTGAGTGGCTGGGAGCACGGAGGCCACCCAAACACGTTCTTGGGCGTCTCGGGGATGAGGTTATGGGACTCGGGAAGGAGGGCTGTTGGTTACACAGGGGCTGTAGCGGCGGTCTGGGCTCAGGCGGCCTTTCCTGAACCCTACGCCTGTCCTCAGCCATAAGCCGGAGGATTTCCGTTTGATCCTCCAGTAGCCTCAGAATTGCATCCTGCCTTCTCTCTGCACGCTGATGCCGCTGTCTCTCTTCAGCCCGCCAGTCATTGTCTTCAGCACGCCACTCGTCCGCGCGATCAAATTCTGCCTTCCTGGACTCAGACAGTGTCTGCCTCCATGCATTCTGCTGGGCAACCTCAGAGTGGGAGGATTCCATGTGTTCTGAGAACATATCGTCTCGACTCCTTTTCTTTTTACTTCTAATCTTCGCTAGCCTCTGGGATGGTGATGAAAGGGGTGGCGTTGAAACATTTGCAGCTGTGGGAGGAAGCAAACGGGAGACAAATGTAAAAGACACATTTTGTTTGAACAAAACATTACATATCACATGTGCATTTGGTCCAAGGTTGCACTGTGCCTCTTATATTGAGGGTCTGCCGGTTTGCTGTGAGAGATCACACAAGCAGGTCCGGCGGGCAACAGAATTCGGCTTGCAGACAGCCATGGTAAGACACTCTATAGGCTTCTTTAAGCTTCACAACAGGCGGGAATGTTTTCAAACAGCAACCCCCTCATTTCCCATAACAAACATCCCGTGGGCTGGCAATTTAAAACAAACAGGTTAGCAATTGAAAAGTTAGGGGGGCGGCGGTTTTCGGGTTAACATGCAGCGAGAACCTAATCACCCCCCCACACACACACCCATGCAAGATGTTCGCTGTGCCCCCTCCCCCCACCGCGTGGGTCACAGCGGGGAAGATTTCCGTTCAGCCACAGGCAAACAGCCCAGCAGGGACGGAGCCCCTCTGAATGCCCCCGTACTAAAATTCCCCTATTTCAACCAGGTTCCCATGAATGATATCACTCTTCTGAGGATAACACACACAGATAAAGAAAGGATGTTGCTTGAATGCCAGCAAAAACCGGGACCGTACGCCGCCATGCTTTGCAAAGCACTGATTCCAGACTACGTGCTGCTTGCCTGGCGTGGCAGAGTGTGTTACCACGGAGCACAGGATAAGGCTGCCCTCCCCAGAAACCTCTTGCACAGGCTTTGGGAGCACATCCAGGAGATCTTTCTGGAGATGTCCCCGGAGGATTTCTGCTCCATCCCCGAACATGTTAACAGACTTTTCGAGTAGCTGTGGCTGTACTGGCCACGAATTAATCATTAAACACACTTGCTTATAAAACATGTATTAATTAAACAGAGGTACACTCACCAGAGGTCCCTTCTCCTGCATCGAGCACGCCTTGGGAGGGTTCGAACTGTACTGGCTCCAGGGTGAGAAAGAGTTCCTGGCTGTCAGGGAAAAGGGCTTCTCCGCTTCCTTGCTGGGTCTGTGTGCTATTTTCAGCATCATTATCATCATCAGGCTCCTCTGTGGGTTCTGATGATCCACATACGGAGTCAAACCACATGGGAAGGTCTGTGCTGGCTGCACCTCCTAGAATGGCATGCAGCTCATCATAGAAGCGGCATGTCTGGGGCTGTGACCCAGAGCGGCTGTTTGCATCTCTGGTTTTTTGGTAGGCTTGCCTGAGCTCCTTAATTTTCACGCAGCACTGTTGTGCGTCCCTGTTGTAGCCTCTGTCCTGCATACCCTTGGAGACTTTGGCATATGTCTTGGCGTTTCTTCTTTTGGACCCTAGCTCTGCTAGCACGGTTTAGTCTCCCCAAACAGCGATCAGATCGAGTACCTCACGCTCGGTCCATGCTGGAGCTCGTCTTCGGTTCTGGGACTCCATCATGGTCACCTCTGCTGATGAGATCTGCACTCACCTGCAGCTCACCACGCTAATTCTCTCGTTGGGGGTGGAGTGGCGAGATCGATTTTAAGAGCCCTAGAAGTCGATGTTAAGGGCTTCGTCGTGTGGACGGGTGCACGGATCAATCGAAATAACGCTAATAAATTCGACCTAAACTCGTAGTGTAGACCAGGGCTGAGAGAGGCCAGTCTGGAGTGTGCTAAATGATATGAATTAACATATATCTATCCCAATAGCATGCTACGTGGAATTTCACTAGCCAATTAATCACCACCAACTGTTGAAATGAAACTTTTGGCTCTGGTGACATGCCATTAAGGCAAGTTTAACATTACATAAGATTTGACTGTTGCTGACCATTTAAATATCAGTATGATTAATGTATTCTTTCTAACAGGGACAAATTCTGAAATCTTTAATGGAGACCAGTGAAGTATAGCTCACCAGCTTCAATAATTCAAGATCTGTTATTAAGTTAGTATTTATTAATTACTACTTGTACAGTACTTTGAAGTAGTAAAATACAGGGAAGTATTTTTAATTATTATTTTAAAAAATATACAAGGTTGTTACTGTGGAATCACTTTGTGCCAATGAGTTAAAAATGCAGATACTCAAAAGCCAAACTGGCAGACTTGTCTTAAATCTCATTGGCATGATGGGATCATTATACAGCTAAAGTTGAAGTGAAGGGGTAACTTTTGCTGCTGATTAGTGTGAATTTTAATGGCCAGGTGCCATAGAATGTTATGCTGTTCTTATGCCAAAAAAGCATATTGGATACGGATTCTCGAAGGTTTCCATGGTGTCGGGGGAGGTAGGAAAGGGAGGAGGAAGAAAAAGACACAACCTAGTGTGAAAGAAACTTAGAAGGAAGTAAAACCCTATTTTCATCTAGTACAGGAATCGGCAACCTTTGGCACACGGCCTATCAGGGAAATCTGCTGGCGGGCCGGGACGGTTTGTTTATCTGCAGCGTCCGCAGGTTCGGCCGATCGCAGCTCCCACTGGCCGCGGTTCACTGTTCCAGGCAATGGGGGCTGCAGGAAGCGGCATGGGCCAAGGAATGTGCTGGCCGCTGCTTCCCGCAGCCCGCAGTGGCCTGGAACAGCGAACCGTGGACAGTGGGAGCTGCGATCGGCCCAACCTGCGGACACTGCAGGTAAACAAACCGTCCCGGCCCACCAGCGGATTTCCCTGACAGGCCACGTGCCAAAGGTTGCCGATCCCTGATCCTAGTAGGTGGATCAAAGAGGTGAGTTCTTAGGTCTGACAGCTACACCTCCCAGAGCACAATTAGCAGGTCAGGCTGCAGGATTGGCTGTGAGGCTAGCAAGAAGTAGCTTCTCCAAATCTTCAGTAAGAGATTTATTTTTTTTATTATTTCTTGGCTGCTGCAAAATCCTATCTCAGCGCCTCAACGTGGTGCAGCGGTGACCCTGGCCGTCTGACAGCTATGGTAGCGGGGCGTATGCCCTGGTAGGTTTTACCATGCTACAAAGGTGTCGGACTATCCAATCCAGGGAGGAGGGTTGCTCTCTCAGAGGAAAAAGCGCTTTTCCTTCTCCTTAGAGGTTGAAGGCTAGCTAAGCTTGACTTCATGCCTGCCCACCTAGCCAGTGGGATGGCTTGAAGTTAGCGGCTGAAACAACACGAGTAAATGCACGTTCTACGGTGGCGGAGCGGAAATTGAGCGACAAGAGGTTGCTAAGAAATGTCAGGTGCTAGGCCAACATGGAAAAGGGTAATCCTCGCTGTGTGTACTTACAATTGTAGGTCACTGGCAAAGGAGGAAACTTTAAACCATCTGATGGAGGAGAAGAAAAGGATAAAATGCGATATTCTCGGTGTCTGCGAAACCCGACGAAAGAAGGAGTTGGAAGTCAACTGGAAGGATGGAAGTGCTGTGAGGCTTGGAAAGGGAGATGGCGCAAAAAATGTTGGAGGAGTTGGATTTATCGTCAATAAAGATTGGTCTTCGAAAGTCATATCATGCCAGCTAACATCATCACGTATCGGTGTGCTACATCTTCAGATGGAGTCAAAAGCTACCCTCAAGGTCATTCAGGCCTTCGCTCCCACAAGTGCAAGTGAGGACGAAGAAGTGGAAGAATTCTACCGAGAGCTTGAAAGAGCTCTCGCGCAAAAGCCCACTTACACTGTCATGATGGGAGATTTCAACGCCAAGGTCGGGCGAGGGAAAGCTGGCGAAAAGTTCATAGGGAGATATGGCAGCGGCGAAAGGAATGAAAGAGGAGAGAGGCTGGTAGCAATGGCAGAAATGAAAGAACTGTACGTGGCAAACACCTGGTACAAAAAGAAGATCTCAAGAAGGTGGACATGGATCGCACCAAACGCGAAGAGTAAGAATGAAATCGACTATATTTTAGTCAATAAAAGGCGCATCGTTCAAGACGTCTCTGTGGTGCAGCCATTCAACACCGGCAGTGACCATCGCCTGCTTAGAGCGAAGTTGATTTTCAACGAAGCGGTGGAAAAGAAGGCATTACAGATGGCAAACAGGAAACAGCAGCCGAAGACATTCGATGAAGCAAAGCTGAAAAAAAGTGATTTCTGGGTTTGACTGGAGCCAGATGGAAAAGTGTGATAAGGACTATAGTATCTTTGCTGACAAGTTGAGATGTTGCATAAAAGCAGCTGAAATTAAAAAGCTGAAGGCGGCGAAGGGAAGAATCTCAGTTGAAACGAAAAGCTTGTTGGAGAAGCAGAGAAACATGAAAAGGAGCTCAGATAACAACCTCGAGTACTCCATTCTGTGCAAGCTTATACGGTGAAAACTGAAGGATGACGTCGAGAACTTCCGGAAAGAAAAGCTCCTTAAAACAGTTGAATCACGCAAGAGCCTCAGGACATGCAAGCGGGAATTGACGCAGTATAGATTGAGCGTAACAGCATTGAAGAACAAGGATGGAGAGACAGTAATCGACAGAGCAGGGATGGAGGAGGTCTGCAAGGACTCCTATACAGAACTGTTCAAATCAAGAATCAACGTCCCCCTCCCAACCCTCGAAGAGTCAGAAGAACGCGTCCCCCCAATAATCGTCAGCGAAGTCCAAAGCGCACTACACCAGATGAAGAAGGAAAAGCTCCACGCAAAGATGGAATAATGTCAGAAATGATTTATGCAGGAGGCGAAAAACTTTGGAAGGCCCTCACTTTAAGATTCAGTCGATATCTTGAAGAAGGAAAAATACCATCAAGCTGGAAGGAGTCGAATACCATCTTGCTGCACAAGAAGGGTGATTGAGAAAATTTTAAGAACTACCGCCCTATATGCCTGCTCTCTCACATCTACAAGCTCTTCACAAAGGTGATAACGAATCGACTTTCACAGAGTCTGGATGAACAACAGCCGAGAGAGCAGGCAGGGTTTCGAAGAAATTTCAGTACAATCGACCATATATTTACCCTTAGCCAGCTCCTAGAAAGAGCGAGGGAATACAAACTCCCGCTGTGCATTGCTTTTGTCGACTATGAAAAGGCCTTCGATAGCGTTGAGTTTAACGCAATATTAAAGGTGCTCGCAGAGCAGGGCATTAACACGCAGTACATTAGTTTGTTGAAGGAAGCGAATACTGGATGTACAACAGACATTACTCTCAATGAAACTCCCCTCCGCATCCCAATCGAGAAAGGCGTAAAGAAAGGAGATACAATTTCACCGAAACTATTCACCGCCTGCCTCGAAATGGTTATGAACAAGATCAATTGGAGGAGTGGTGTCAACATAAACGGAGAGAGATTATCTCATCTCAGATTTGCAGACAACATTGTACTAATTGCCGAAAGCACCAACCAACTGCAGAGCATGCTACGAAGACTCGACAAGAAAAGTAGTCAGGTCGGCCTGAAAATGAACCGCTGCAAAACAAAATATATGCGATCAGACATCTTACGAAAAGCCCGAATAACAGTAACAGGAGAAGACATCGAAGAAGTGGAACAGTACATATATTTGGGCCAAGAAGTTAATATGCGCCAAGACCTGAATGGAGAACTCTCGCGAAGGATTTGGGCAGGATGGTGTGCGTTTAATTCCATCAAGGACGTCCTCAAAGGAAAAATTGACAAGACCACACTTAAAAATATTTTCAATTCAGCAGTGCTGCCAGCCATGCTGTATGGCAGTGAAACGTGGGCACTGACGAAGAGAGAAGAGCAACGGCTGTTGGTAGCTGAAAGGGCAATGGAATGAGCTATGTTGGGAATCTCCCTTCTGGATCGTATACCAAATGAAATCATAAGAGAACGCAGCGGTGTGAAAGATATTGTCGTGGAAAGCAGACATAACAAGATGTGATGGGCGGGCCACACAGCACGGCTCACGGATAACAGGTGGACCGCAATCATTGCTGAGTGGTACCCGCAAGAACAGAAAAGACCCCCTGGTCGGCCTCCAAGAAGATGGGAAGATGACATCGTTAAACGTTTCGGACGAACGTGGAGAAGAAAGGCAAGAGTGCGAGAAGAATGGCAGACGTGTTGTGATCGGCGCAGTCTTAATGACAGCTGAAGTCTGATCGATCCAGGTGATCCAGGTGATTATTTCTTGGAAGGTGAGGCAGGGGTTGTAAAATAAACCTTCTTTGTCTTTCGGCAGGCACGACTATCATTGGTAATTCAACAGAACTGTGGTGCGGTATTAAATTGATATCCCTGCTGTTACACTCGGGGTTGGTTCTTTCAACCATCTTGTTAGCTCACCCCTAGTTCAATTTCCCTTTTCCTATTTTGTATAGAGCTGTTCTCTAGTATAAATCTCTCTTAATAAATGTCACTGTGACATTCCCCTCTAGTGTTATCTGGACCGGTGATCTGCTTGTCCTCTCCAATCCTTGCTTCTGGAAGCCAACCTTACCCTGCTCTGCTGTGAGAACCCCCACTCCTGGGCTGTTCACACATAGCCTCTGGCATGTAAGCTGCTCCCAGCTACTTGCAAAAGAATGACACTAGCCAATATCCCCGGTCCCAGACACAACCCTAGGAACCTCCGTCTTGTAGTGTCCGGTTATGCACATGAGTTCGTCAATTTAACAAAGAAATTGATATGTACCAGGCTTGTTATCCCAAGGGGAGCCTCTGACACACTTCAAACCAAACGCACTGCTTCAGGTAGAATAAACAAACACATTTATTAACTATAAAGGTAGATTTTAAGTGATTATAAGTCAAAGCACAAGAAGTCAGATTTGGTCACATGAAATAAATGCAAAATGCATTCTACGCTGATCTTAACAATTTCAATGTCCTTACAAACTTCGATGCTTCTCACCATAGGCTGGCTGCTCTTCAGCCAGGCTCTCCCCTTTGATCAGCGCTTCAGTCGCTTGGTGGTGGTGGTGTCTGTAAATGTAGGTGGAAGAGAGAGCATGGCAAATCTCTCTCCCTTTTATCATGTCCTTTCCTCCCTCTTCGTTTTCCCCCACCCCACCCCCTTCATAGCCAGGTGAGCATTACTGAGTCTCTCCAAGCAAGACTGAGCAATTCCCCTGTTTGGCCTCATGTAGGTGAGTCATTGCATTGCTGGACAATGGTTGTTGATGGGTTGATTGACACCCTGCTCGGGGATTGGTTACTTTCCTTGCTGTTGCCTCTGGAGAACTAATATCTGGCTGATTCCCCCAATTTACAGCATGTTTTAGTGACAGCCATACTACACAATTCTCATAACTTCATATGCATTAATTATATACATATATGGATAGAGAAATGACTTTCAGCAGATCATAACCTTTCCCCTGATATGTATAAAGCATGCCTTGAAAGGTAAGATCATGATTATATGAAAATGAGGAATATGGGGGCTACAGCATGCTCCCCCAGGTATAGAATGTCACAGTCATCTTTTAGTTTTTACCTTCTTGGTGGAGACTGCTTTCTTTCATTTAAAAGTATTAATATACAAAAAGAGATAACAGAGAATCTAACAAGATCTGCCTGGGGTCCATGGACACAGCCTCATACTACTAAAAAAAAATAGGAGCTATTTTTCAGTCTAGTGAAAGGTCCCATTAAATTCCACTGTGTGGCCATCTGATCAGACCTTGGCTTTTAGTGTAAGATACAAAGCTTTATTAAACATTGTGAACAAAGTTCTGGAGTTCACCTGGCAGTAAATCAAGACAACTGTGTGGGATGTCTACAAACTAGACTTGTTTTTGAAGTCCATGGGTAACATTTTCAAAAGTGCCTAAATCACATTTTCAAAAGTGATGTAGGCACTTCAGAGATCGACTTTCAATGGGACTTAGGACACTAAATACCTACCCCACTTTTAACAGAACAAGGGCCATTGAAAATATTACCCTAAATCTAAGAAATGTCAGTCATTTTGAGGCGGAATCCCTCTACTAAAAATGAAATGATGACGAATTTGGCAATAGCTCCTATATTAGGTCCACAGCCTAAAGCCAACTAACACTGGAGAAAATGGGCATTATTCACAGGAGGACTTACTGAAGAAGCTAGTGCTACAGGAAATGGGTGACTTCGAAAAAGAACTGATAAAAGAAGTCAAGCAAAGAGATGCAACAAAACCATGTACAAATTAACACAAATGAGGCAGTGAATTTGTACCAGCACACAACGCATCTTAAGGGTCCTGTTAATGAGAGAGATTGCAGCTTTAGCACAAAATATAAAAGGTCATTGGAATTGCTGATAAAAATACAGCTAGTGCTGCTATTACTACTAATGGCTATGAATGATGTGAACATGGTAATAATGACCCCAACATAATGACTATAGCAATGTTATTTGAATGGTAGGTAATCTACAGCCCAACTGTGAGCAGGTGCACAAGCCAAGGGAGAGAGTGCAAGGAGTATCCCCTGCTTGTTCTTGGGCTACCATGTAGGGGCCATGCACAATTAAAGTCTACACATTTAAGGAGCAAAAGGAAGCTGGCACCTTAAATGCTGTTAACTAGCATCTCTAAAGAGCAAGGCTAGGCAAGGCAAGTGCTATGGCCTTCTGCCACCTCTACTGTATCCATACAAGGGAAGTACAGGAGGTGCCTTTTCAAAGCAAGCAGCAGGGGCTGTACACTTCCTATGCACACAGGAGCTCTAGAAGGCATCATACCCCCAGGGCACTGCGGCCCCACACAGCACCCAGTGCAAGGCACTCCACACTCATTACTCAGACAAAACACCTATGGATTAGGCAGTAGAATATGCCCTATTTGATGCTACTAGCCTCAATGACTAAATATCCTAAAGTGCAGTGAAATTCACCATGCACTGATTTTGTCAGAAAACCACGTGTGTGCAGGGTCAGTGGGTAGAGGGAACTGTTCCAATAATTAAGGCATCACTCTTTTGATTCTAGTGTACAAGACACCATTCTGGCACAACAGTACATATATTGTAAAATACTGAAGCAGAATAGACAGAGTGTCCTGTGGCACCTTATAGACTAACGACTTATTGGAGCATAAGCTTTCGTGGGTGAATACCCACTTCATCAGATGCATGTAGTGGAAATGTCCAGAGGCAAGTATAAATATGCAGGGAAGAGTCGGGCTAGAGATAATGAGGTTAGTTCAATCAGGGAGGATGAGGCCCTCTTCTAGCAGTTGAGGTGTGAACACCAAGGGAGGAGAAACTGCTTTTGTAGTTGGCTAGCCATTCATAGTCTTTGTTTAATCCTCAGCTGATGGTGTCAAATTTGCAAATGAACTGAAGCTCAGCAGTTTCTCTTTGAAGTCTGGTACTGAAGTTTTTTTGCTGCAGGATGGCTACCTTTAAATCTGCTATTGTGTGTCCAGGGAGATTGAAGTGTTCTCCTACAGGCTTTTGTATATTGCCATTCTGAATATCGGATATGTGTCCATTTATCCTTTTGCGTAAGGACTGTCCAGTTTAGCTGATGTACACAGCAAAGGGGCATTGCTGGCACATGATGGCGTACATTACATTGGTGGATGTCCAGGTGAATGAACCGGTGTTGGTGTGGCTGATCTGGTTAGGTCCTGTGATGGTGTCCCTGGTGTAGATATGTGGGCAGAGTTGGCATCGTGGTTTGTTGCACCTGAAGCAGAATATTCTCTCAAGCTAAGACATATCTGCTGCGATGGTAGTAGTTGTTGCAAGGGACTCAAAAGGTGCAATACTAAGGGTTATCACTAAGGGGCTATACAATTTCTTTACTGCAACTACTTATTCATCAAAATGCATCATCTTGTGTCTTCCAATTATGTTTCAGATGATTGTTTCCTGAAGAAAATCTGCTAGTACTGACTGACTAGAAAAGAAGTTCAGGCTGGATGCTACTATAAAATGTATGTAGTGTGTATTGATCTGCTTATTCTCATCCCACAGCTATAAGGTCTAGAACACCTATGTTTCAGCTGCAATAAAATATAACATGTTTAAAATAATGACTATCACTCTTATAAGAATTTCTTCTGGGCCTGTCTGCTTTCCAAGTGAGAAGAGTAATACTTCAGCAGGCAACCTCATTGAATTATTATCTTCAGGAACCAAGAATGTGTTCCATTGACAAATATGTGCATCATCAAGACATGGACCAGGACCATCAGTGGAGAAATCAGGTGGTAGCACTATGACCAAAGTTAGACCAGTGATACCCAGTAAATAAGCGATGCCTGATTGCCTAATTTAATATATTACAGGCTAAAGGAAGACTACGAAATTCCATGAGGTTTGCTAGGGACCTTGCCAGACAGATTTATTTGGGAATCTCTTAGGATTTTCTATAGCATCTATTACCATAGCATCTAAGATAGAGCTAGAAAATCCACTATTTAAATCACCTTGTTCCTTTTAATGTCTCTTAGTTTGAGCGCACTGTGTTGCTCAGTCTTTGTAGTTGGCACCCTGTAGTGTGTGCTGTCGAAAATATTCTATTGTAGCCTCATCACCTAAACACTCCTTGTTTAAGCCCTAATCTTTTCAAACTTTCTTCCTGACTGCTGAATTCCTGCAGAGAGCTCCTCTAGTTAGCTTTGTGATGGTGAGTGTTAAAGAAGCTATGCATAAACAATAAAGAAATCTCAAAGGATTGCCTGACTGTTTGTTTACTACAGAACCCATTATGTAGCTCATTCATTGTCAGTAAACTGCAAACATTAACATTCAGTTTTTGTTTTGTTCAGCTATCACTGTTATATAAAATGTAGCCTTCTATTAAATCATGTATTATGATTACTACTTCTTTAGCAGATTACATTAAGGAATAAAAATCTGTTGCACCCTCTTGATACACATTAATTCATTAGGGCTTTATTCTGCAATTCTGAGGTCTGGTGTAAACCAACAATTTAGGTCAGCGTAACTACATCACTCAGGTCTGTGAAAAATTCACACCCCAATAAACATACTTAAACTGATTTAAGCCTTGGTATAGATACCACCATGTCAATGGAAGAATTCTTGTCAGCCTAGCTACCACCTCTTAAGGGGATGGCTTTACTACAGTGATGGAAAAACCCCGTCTGTTGCTGTAGCAAATGTCTACGCTACAGTGGCATAGCTACAGTGCTTCAGCTGCACCACTGCAACATTTGTAATGTAATGTAGACATACCCTTACTCACATTAAATAGTACTTGTTCATAATAAGTAGCCCCAAACCAATATGTTAGGGATGTAAATATGTCATATAACAACATGCATGGATGGATTTTGTAGATTTTGAATCTTCCTGGGAAGCAGTACTACTGAAATTGAGTCAAGAGCCATTAAAACATACTACTGTCTCCCCAGTTTGCAATGTGGTGTAATAGCAAGCTCAACAGACGGGGCATCTGGAGTCCTGGGTTCTATACCCATCTTTGCCACTCTAATCAATGCATCACCTTAGGTCTTCTAACCTTTCTGAACCTCAGTTTACCCATCTGTAAAAGGAATATAAGATTTACCAGCTTTGCAAGGGTGATGCAAGACTCCATTAAATCCTATAAATCTTTAAGATCCTCAGAACAAAGGTTTTCTGCCATACAAATGCAATAAGTAATATACATTTCTACAGAGAAACCCCAATCTCTTATATGCTCTTCCATGTGATGGGCAGACTGTGACAACCCAAATAACTCTCAATACTCTAAAATACTCACTAGCTTCAAAGCTTTCAAGCGAAATACAATATGTTCTTTTCCCTTGTGTCTAATTATTATGAGTTAGTTTAGGTGAATACACTCTGCCCAGCATCAAGGGCAGCACTTTGCTACTCCATCTCAGGAACAGCATAAGGAAAGAAGTAACCTCTGAGGGACAGTTCTTTCCCTGACCTCCACCCCCTTTGTTTCAGTCTGGCACTAACAGATTGCTATCTTCACCTTAACACTGTCTCAGTCATGCTGGCTGGTCCATGGAGAGTGAACCTGTCCTTTCCTATCCACCTGCTCAAGGGGGAAGAGGGAGGCAGCAAATGTGCAGCATGTGCACCCAAAGTTCAAGGAGGCTGCACCATGCTTTACTTGGGGGCTTACATCCCATTTTGACTTTGGGTGGCTGTGCAGCCCATGCCACAAGATAGTCCGACATTACAGAATATCATGAGCATAAATAATTGGAAGGATGGGGACTTCAGCCCAGCCATAACGTAGGGATTGCATGCATAAAAAAAGAAAACACTGAGTTTTGAAACAGAAGCTCACTTCTCTCATTTTACTGGAAGTGGACAAATTTAGTCATGGTACAAAACTACTCATGAAAGGGATATTCAAAAGTGATGGTCATAAAAAAATGTGGCCTATGCTCCGAGAAGTAATGACTAAATGCCTCAAATTCAAAGATGTCAGATTACTTGCAGCAGCCAGTATAAAATTTCTGGTTTGTTGTTTCTTTTTGATTCAGAAGACATTTAGATGTTCCATTTGTTCTACATTTGAACTTTACTACATTTTTCCCCAAGGGGGGCGGGGGGGAAACAACTCATTCTTTGGCTTTTTTTCTTTAAAGGGCCAAATCTTGGACCCTACATGCCACAGCATTTGGAAAAGAAAGATTCCTTCCCTAGGCAATGGAAGAATTTTTTCTGTTATCAGTAACGTTCAAAGCACGCTCTACAGAAATGGAAATATACTGATCACAATTAGCTTCTCTCCTACCTTGCTTCTTTGCCCAAGTGGGCCCATGACTTTAAATGTATTGTTCATATTTGATAGGGCTGTACAAATTACCTCTGTTATACTGCGTTTTGTGGGACTCTAGAGATCAAATAAAATCCAGAGCATTTCTATTATAATGTTGCAATTATCCATTTTGCTTCTGCACAGAAGGTAAGCGTATTCCATGCAGATTCTGTTTATACGGACCATGAGGGCCTTGCTTCCTGCTTATCTGGATGTCACTTAAAAAAACTCTATTGGTGGCATAACTTTTTTTCCTCCAATTAGGAGAGAAATGTTATCTTTAGACTCTCAGAGCAAATTGTGCAATAAGCGCCCTTGCTTGATGAAAGTGCCTTGAAGATGTTCTATATCATCATCCAAAGAGATTGGAGACATGATATTACACACAAATGAGGATGTTCCAGCCTCAAGAAGACCTAATAAAAACAGTACCTGTAGCATAAATGGCTACATACATTGCTGGATACTTGGCTCACAAATACCAGTATCTGTTTTGTTTCTGAATTCATATCATTTTCCATTATTAGGTCTTTAACTTGAAGCCCTCTGGTGAATCTCATAGGGGAAACAAAAGAGCACAAGAAAACCCTGTGAGTTAGGGGAATGGACATTTAATCTCTCTCTCACACACACACACACAATTTTAACTTCAATGGCAAAATTCAGCTTGGCTCCCCCTTTCTTATTTTGTAGAACCATCTGATACTGTAAATCTCATCTATCTCTGTCATCTATCTTGTTCGCTGCACAAAACCAATGTGGGCTTTCATACAGTATTTTCCATTTAATGACTAGCTGCAACAAGGATCATATTGTAAATGAAACCAAGTAAAGCAGGTGTGTGCATCCTGCTAAGATATATTTAATAAATATGTAAAATCAATCAATTTCTCTCTCCGATCAGGCAGAAAAGGTTTATGAATTTATGAGTATCACTTTAAAATGTATTAAACATACCAGAAGTTTTTACAAAGGGAAATGCTAGGGTAGCAAGGACAGTTGTTAAAGGGATGTTGTTAAATGGGTATTACACTAGCCATGCACTCTGGAGACAGAAAGAAAATGCATAAAGTTAGTTAGGGCCAGATTTTATTTTTTAAAGTATTTAGGCACCTAATGGAAATTATAACACTATCTAGACACCTATTTCTCATCCATTTCAATGAGAGTTAGGCATGTAAGTACTGCTGAAAATCCTATTAGGTCCCCGTAGGCACGTAATCCCTTTAAAAATCTGTCCTTAAATGCTTATGGCTGGCCTGCATGGCTCCACAAAAGAGGACATGAGTAAGTATGGGAGTTTGAAGGCATGCCATAACAGTTTTCCATCTATAAGAATCAAAATAGATAAAAACATTCAAACTAGCTGGTTCCAATTAGGATTCCTCTGATTATTCATTTGCCATAGACATTTAGTGCTTGGCTAAAGGGATACATCATTTCTTAACATAAATGTACCATCTCTGAGCTTGCTGAAGCAGAAAAGGTTGGTCACCTCTTGATTTTCCTGCTCATGACTCCAATTCCCAAACATAAAATGTTCCCCTCAAGCTTCCCTGGTATCATAGATCTTATATTCAGTTTAAAACACAGTAGCATCTTTCAGGTACTTATTCATTCAGATCTGAGCGGTACAAAAACCACCATTTAGAAAACCAATTGCAGAACTGATAAAAGGTGTTGCTGTAGACATTTTGATTGTGGAAAATGTAAAAAATTAGCCCCTGGCTCCTTTATTTCATAATGAGTGGTTCAAAAGAGAGAAGAGTTAAAATTCTAATTAAAAATTGCTAACTCACTTTTCAACCAATCTAATCCTTTAATTTGTCAAGTTCTCCAACACTGCTATCAGCCACAAATGACACCTAAGCCTCAGAGCAAGTTGTAATTACTGTAATAATTTCTTAAGTGAGTTACAAATTGCAAGTATTTCAGTTTTTAATTAAAACTCAAGAAAAACGACAATAAGAGTACAACAAGCTGGTGATCAGAAAATACATTTTTAATTATTTTTTAACCAAGTGTTATATTATGAGTTGGTGGATTGTGATTGTAAGGAAAGTAGAGCCCTCCAGCTCTGCAAGATATCTCCTGTTGCAACAAAGTTGCAAATGAATTGTAATAACCCACAAATGCATTGCAAAACTGTGATAAACATATTGTTGGGCTGGGCAAACACTCATTGAAGCTGGTGGGTGTAACCACCACCCATCAGTCATTATAAATGTAGGAAACAATCAAGCTCCTTTATAGAGCCAGATGGCTGAAATAATAGCAACCACCACTCAAAATACAACCTATATGGCAACGCTTGAGTAGAAGCTGAACCATTTAGCCCAAGGGGTTTCCTTGGAGATTAATAGAGTGAGCAACAGGGGTTGAGGCATTGAATGGTGGAGCTGTGCATGTGTGTGCTTGAGGGAGAAGCAGCAGAAACACACAGGACATAGAGGAGCAAAGAAGCCCCCCAAATAGCCACAAGCAACCCTGGTAGCATGACCCTTGGAAAAAAGTTGACTGCACACCTTTGGATATAGTGCTGGTTGAATGACACTGTGACACTGAATGACAGTGTGAGCAAAGAAACTGTCTCCTGTTTGATTCTTACTGCATTCAGGGAACCAGGACTTTGTATGTTCTTTATAAATAAATAGGATTACATTAAAAAAAATACTTGAGTCCATCATCAATTTCTCCTCCAAATGGAAATAACCTGCTGGACCCCAAAAATTAGCTAACTGCTTGGATCAAAAATACAATATTTAGTGGTGGAAAAGTAAATTTAAGTGGTGTGTACTGTACATCATTTTTCGAGGAAGAGCTTTAAGAACTGACATTCTGTAACAGCCAGAGTAGTTCAAGAAGCAAGAAATATCCTCAAGTGACCCAAGAATATGGGTGAGTAACATTTGTTATGCAGATGACAGTGCTATTTTTGAATTCAGAAGGTCTGATTAAGTTAGTGGAAATTGTATATGAATATGGCAAAGACTATGGTCTAGAGTTGAAAGTCAAAGTCAAAGCTCCCCCAGACAAATGGCTTATCAGGCTAATGCTGTTCAGGCACATCAGTTTCATAGCCAATGGTACACAAGAGACGGAAGTAGCCAGCATCATGTCTGACTACCTTAGACTGCTCTAACCAGACGGATCAGGTACCTATTTTGCAGCTGCGTGAACTGGAGATGGCCTTTCAGTGTGAGATCAAATGAGAGGTGAACCCACAACCTTCAAGATTGTAGTTGAGTATCTCAAAGGTTCAACCACTGCAGAGTTGAATGTGGGCAAGATAAAAACTATGGTGTTATTCTAGACTAGCCAATGATCCTGGGAAAAAGTGCAAGATTCCAATGAACAACACAGCCATAGAGCAAGTGAGAAATTATTGCTTTTTAGGAAGCATCATTATAGAAGATGCAACATCAGATATTGAAGGTGGCACCAGAATAGAAAGAATGAAAGAGACATTCTGGAAAAATAAACATCTGATGAGAAGAGACCTAAATCTGAAGACTAAATTCCAACTCTTAAAAACGTACATTTGGTCTGTGTTAAATTACGGTTGTGAAACACAGAAATTCAAACAATCCATAATAAATAAACTACCATCCTTTGAATTATGGTGTTATAGAATAATTCTGAAAATATCATGGGTAGGCCACATAACCAATGAGAAAGTATTGGAGATTATTTGAACACAGTAAATGCTAGTCAGAGATCTTATGAAAACAAAGATTCAGTCTGCAGGGCACCATTTTAAGGGGTTCAGCAGGCCATGTGTGTTTACAGGCATGGGAAGGAAAAGTTGATGGCAGAAGAACACAAGGCTGAAAAAGAAAGTCTTGATGGACAATGTTGTATCCTTGGGGGAAGTCAAAAGAACTATTCATCCAGAAAGAGATTAGCAGAGAATTGCACAGAATTGATTACCATGGTTGCAAACCTCCAGTTATGGAGATGCCACAGAAGAAGACAACTCAAGAAGGCCAAATACTATGGCCATTAGTGCAGCTCCACACAGCCCGTGCTATAGCTGAGCCTTAAGGGTACAATCTAGCCCACCATGAATTGCTGGTACTTTTTGCAGCAATCCAGCCTTTATCCAGCCACAAGCATGGTGTTATATTCCTCTTGACTGTAGAATGAGGATTAGCATGAAGTCTTTACAGGTAAAATATATTTATTGAGCAACTTATTTTTGCATTAACATTACAAATAATATTGAAGAAACCCACAATATATGACACAGGACTTTCAGAGTCAGTGCTCAGTACCTTATAATATACCTATATTATTATTTCAGTCTTAGCAACCCTAGATTAATCCTGATGCAGTAGGACATACACAGTTACTCCATGTACACTGTGGACCTGCTATTTTCTGATTAGCTTTGAGAAAGTGGCTGATATTGTTTTAGCCAGTGGAAAACCAGTTTCTCTATAAGCACAATTTAAAAATCAACTATTCTGTAGTTTTATGAATAAATGGCTTTTCATGGGCTGAAGTTCTACAATTTAACTTAATAAACCCAAGCATATCAGCAGCAGTTACCCAGCAGTTTGATAAGGTGACAGATTCCATTTGCTCCCTTTTTCAGTTTGAAAAATACACTGTGATTAAGTGATAATTCAGAAGCCCCCCTTCCCCAACTCTTTATGCTATTTAGGAGGTGGGATGGCACTGCCTAATTAAATGTGTGTGTCTTGGGAGCTCACTAAGCAGGGGACACTCAGCAAGTTTCCTGTTAACTTAATAAGCCCAAGGTGAGGCTTGTTAATGGCAGACTTCACAAGCTTTAATTACACTCTTTAAGTAGAGATGTGCTAGGAACCCAAATATTAATCAGAGTTAGCCCCACTGAGCTGGGATATCTGCCAATCTGTGAATACAGAGAATGTTTTAATTATGCCACACTAAAAGCTGAAAATGTTAGAGGGTCTGATGTCTTCAGGTACTTAGCACAGGACACAGGCCTGCAAGACTATATTTACAATGCTGAGGAAATGCTTTTATATTCACATTTTTAAAAAGGAATCAGAACTTTGTCACAACCATTATCCATACATGCTGGATTATTCACAACTGGGTGGGGGGGGGGGGGCTGATTAGCAACACGGACCACACCGAGACCTGTCTTCGCTGAAAAAAAACCCAAACCTTTTTTTGTTTTGTTTTTGAACGGGGGATAGCACACATTCACTATCCCACTCTGAAATCCGAGTGCAAACAAGGTGCCAGTAGTTTTTATTCCAAGTTAGTACCAGACCACCACACCTATGGTCAACATCACCTAGTTTATCTCATGGTATATCTACCATCTCCACTAGCATTTCACAGCAAAATACTAATGCATGTAAGTTATCCCATGGTATATATACACACAGTTTTTTGGCAGTACACACAAAGCCAAAGTTGTACAAATTTGTACAACTTTTAACAGGGTTACCAACTGTCATGTGTTTCGTAGTAACGAGAAATTCTGCTCGTTTGGGTTTTTTGTGACTTGAGTGAACCCTAAAAGTTCAAACACTAAAAGGCAAATAAGAAGAGCTGAAAATTGGCTTACAAATCATGAGATTTTTTTTAAATAGTTAATCCCATGATTTTGGGGGTCTGACTCATGATTTATTTATTTAGTTAACACTGGAGGTTGACAATACAATAAGGAGAAAGCAAATGTTACCTATGTAAAAATTCACCTCAGTCATTCCACCAATCTGAACCTGGCTAAAAGAGGTTTCATTACTGAGTTTATTATGAGCCAAAAAACTGCACTTCTTCTTAGTGTACATGCAACGTCCCTCAGGTGACACGTGACCAGGATTCACCACCAAATCTGGTCTGCTAGTTAGATCATTATCTTCCCCAGCTCAGGCCAGGCACTGACAGGGAGTGTGATGTGAACACTGACTCATGGTCTTTCCCCCAGCCCCCACGCCACAACTGCACTGTGAATGTGTGATACACACTACAATACAGCTTACATTATTTCAAATAAGGGTTTCATCCTTTTTAGCACGGTCTGCACTGGATTAACTTTCTTTGCCACAACCACAGTCAGAGGGAAAACTTACACAGACAGCTTCATAATCTACTTCCCCAGAAAGCAGGCACATCTAATTAAGGGCAATTCTGCAGCACTTGCACAAGGAATCTTGTTAAGGAAATGCTACATTCAGTGAAAGTAAAAGCTTTAGTATTAGGCCACAAGGTGGTACCAGGATGAACATACCCTTAACTTCCTGCTCAGAGAGTTCCCTATATACAGGTTATTGGGGAGGTCATCACTCTGACCTCCTCTGGAACACTCCACCAGTGCTGTGCGCCTGACAGATGGAGATCAACCTAAGCTCTGCTAAAACAGACTGAACAGTGGAAACCAATACAAGAAAAATCAGAAAGAAAATATTATGCCCAGCAGTCATAGATAAGCTAAGGGAAGCTAACAAGCACACACAAGGAGGTCCCATGTCTCAGAACCCTTCATGGAGGCTGTCAACTTTTTTCCTAAATTGTCTTATGGATTTGTTACAAATTATTTATCTCCACTCATTACATTAGAGAGAAAAGATCCTGCCAGTCCATCTGTGGAAACTCCACTCTTACTAAACCTTTTAGAAAAGGCTGCCGCTGACACCAATATAGGCTTTCCAAAGAATTCTGGTAATTCTTTCCAGATTTAGTGACAGCAGTAGGAGAAAGGCACTTGAAGCAAGAACTCCTAGGTCCCTGCTGAAATTCTGTCCAGGTCATTGACTCCAGTGTCTCAGTTTCCTCTTCTGTAAAATGGGTACAAAGCTATGTACCTACCTCACTGGAGCCTGAGATAATTAATTAATGCTATTGCTGTTATTATTGTACGTGGTTAACCAGTGCTTTGAGGTCCTCATATACAAGGTGTTACAGAGGTGTAAAAATTATTACTATTATTGTTTATTTTAACAGATACTCAACAAACACCAAAATAGCTGTAATATGCTGGGGAAAATGCATCCCAATAACAGGCTTTGATATTTTGCTTTAAAACGCTTCGAGAACAAGTGCTAAGAAAGGAACACAGGTCACTGTGAACACATCACCCCCATATTTTACATTCTGCACTGGTTCCCCTGGAGTCCATTTCAAGATCTCTGTCCTCCTAGGCAAAGCCTTCATGAGATTAGTCCTAGCTATCTGAGATACCACTTCCACCGTCACAGCCATGACCTCTCACAATAGCTACCTTTTACTCGCATAATAAAAATGTTGACAAACACAGGGAAGGATTGTGCATGTGCAAGTTAGGACTCCCATAGCAACTGGATCCATGCTATGGAACTCATTCCTGAATGAGGTAAGAGTGACCAGGATACTGACCACTTTCAGAACTAAGGCCCTAATCTTGCAGACAGTTAAGTGCATACTAACACTTTTTCAACAGGACTACATACATAAGCAAAGTTCAACATATCCATCAGCATTGTCTGGATTTGAGCAGTGCCTAACTGCAGAACTTATTTCTTCATTTGTTAACTATTTGTATCTTATTTATCTTAGTTTTCCCTCAATAAGTTCTTCACCTACGCATACCACACATCCTCTTAAAAATGTACACAAGTAAATATAAATTAATCACTCTCTTTCTTTTATAGTCTGAGAAAGAAAACAAAGAAATTGTTACTGTTCTCTATTCTTACACACTTGGGTTCCACACAGATACTGTGGATGGCAGGGGACATATAAAGCATTAGCTTGACGTGAAGAAATGGCATCCAGATCTTCGGAATGCAATAGGTGCTTTTTAAGCAAAACCTTTAAAATAAAGCAATTTGGGTGGGGAAATCCAATATATTTTTCAAATATATTTTATCTTGTGTGTCAAATTGGTATACCTTATCTCGCCCAGGCAAACAGCTCTGTCAAGGAGTTTATATGTATGTAGACACAGAGGTAACAGGGTTATCAAGTGTGCAGAGCTGCAAATAGCGCTAAACATAAAGATCAATGTCAACAGCGTAACTGGCATGCCTGTTAACAGTAGGGGAGTTAAACTGGGTTATGCATTATATAGTACAGTGTTCCATGAAAGGCTAAAAAACTGTCATGTTTCTAGATGTGCAGAAAGAGACTTCAGATCCCAAGTTCCTTCCTTTAGCCTTCAAGGTCCCAAAGCTGCTCCCACAGCCAGGGTGTGCTGCCATTGACTATGATGGAAGTAGCATCCAGCTCCTAATTTAGTCCTTCCAGGCAGTATTTGTTCATTGCACTATAGGTTAATTTAGATTAATCTGAAGCGTCTATGACATAAATAACAAAACCAACATCCTATTTCTATTGGCAGCCATGACTTAGCCCTTTGAAGTAGGGACCACCACTTTTTCATGTTTCGAAAGCAGCTGGCACACGATGGATGCTTCTCTTAGGGCTGGTCCACACTGGGGGCGGGGATCGATCTAAGATACGCAACTTCAGCTACGTGAATAACGTAGCTGAAGTCGAATATCTTAGATCAATTTCAAAAGTACTTACCGCTGGTCCACACGGCAGCAGGCAGGCTCCCCCGTCGACTCGGCTTACTCCTCGCGCGGAGCTGGAGTTCCGGAGTCGACGGGGAGCGGCTCTGGGATCAATTTATCGCGTCTAGATGAGACGCGATAAATCGATCCCAGAACATCGATCGCTACGCACCGAATCGGGCGGGTAGTGTGGATGTAGCCTTAACAAATAACATTAAAGACTTTGAGTGCCTTAAAAAATGTAATGAATAAAAGGAACTGCTGAAATCTTAAAATTCACTGCAATTGAAGCGTCACCCAAATCAATCCCAATAAATCCTAATGTTATAAAACAAAATAAGCCCCCCCACACTATTTTTCTCTTTGGTCTGTGGCATCCCATTGCCATGGTATCTGCCTCACAATCTTTCATAACATCCCTATGAGGCAAGTTAATATTACCCCATTTTACACACAGGGACTTAAGGCAAAATAGTAAGGACCAGATTTTTAAGGTATTAAAGTGTGGTGCCTAAATACTTTTAAAAATATGGCCCCAACTGATTTGCCCAATACCACAGTCTAAGCAGTGGGAAATCTGGATTCAATTCTGAGTCCTAGGCCAGCACCCTAACTTCCTCTCAAAACACCCACGAACTAAGGAAGAACCTAAGTCCTTAAACTAACAAATTCTGCACCCCCTGAATCCCATTTCCCTGCTAGAGAATATTTTTCCCACTGCCCTAAGGAACTCCAAGCTGGATTCTCTGCTGCTATGCACTGCTCAGCTGGCTAACTGGCCACTCGGAGCACTCCCCCCACCACAGCAGGGGGACCCTCAGTCTCCATAGCAGCTCTTACCCTCATCTTCATCCCAGCTGCTAACATAGGAGATCCCTGGCAAGTCCCTGCTGTCTGTCAATAACCTGAACTCTTCTTTTGGCCTTTTAGATACTTTTCTGGATTTTAATGTGTTTAACATCTGTTGAACTAAAGTTGTTAATGATGCTTTATTGTTTCCTGCCACTGCTATACCACACCCTGCTAAGGCTTCTTTATTCGTTATTGTGTCACCTGCAGCAGTTGACGATAAAATAATATTAATGGTGATGAATACCTGAGTTATCTTAAATCTCCAGCTAATCACTTAAATAAGATATTTTTAAAGCCCTATTTTTTTTGTTCCTCATATAGAAAAATGTGATACTGGTTTTATTTCATGAAGTTAAAACAAAAGGGTAAAGTAAAATCCTGTGCCAGTGATAGTTCCAACAACAAAGCAAGAGCGGGGAACACAGTCGTGCTGGTTTAGCACAGATGTCACTCAGACATTCACCCACTTAGGCTCCTTTGTTCTCCTGCCTGAATTAAAAAGGGTGATGCATGAGTGGGTTAATACAAGACCATGTATTTGAGTGACAGGCATTCAACCAGGAGCAATGCTACAACAATTCTTATTTTGTTTATGCAACCAATCACACTTAAAAGATTTCATATTAATTTTTATGCTATGCTTTATAAAAAATTAAAATAGAAAAAAAACATTGAAATTGGAATTTATTGAATATCTGAATATTGCACCCTTCGTTCTTTGCTTCATAACTACTGCTAAGTTCTCCATCCCTGCGCTCTCTACAGTTGTTGGGCCCCAGCCCTGCAAATGATCCTCAGGCTGAATTCCCATCCACTTTAACAGGAGTCCCAAAACAAAGCCCACTAAAGTCAGTGACAAGACTCCTAGCAACTTCAATGGAGTTTGCATTATGTCCAGAGAGCTTGCAGGAGTACGCCTATTAAACTAGTTACAAACTGCACTCCCAGTTAGGGTTCTGTTGTGGCCAGGACTTTTGATGGCGAACAAGGGTCTAAGTGGGAACAAAATATGTCCCCCTTGTCTGTGTAGCCTCCCCTCACATTCACAGCAGGACAGGGGAAAGAGAAAGCATTGTGCACCCAGTAACTCCCCCTTGAGTCCTCAGGGGGGAAGCAAAAGGGGCAGAGAATGGATGGTGCCTTGGTTTCCTACCCAAATGCCAAGACAGCGAAGAGAGCTGAGCCAGTACAGAGGGAGAAGTTATTATGTGGTCAGAGCTGCGAATCAGGCTCCTGGGCTGGGCAAAAAAAGCAGAAATAAAAAAACAAAGCTGTGAGTTATGTTTGCTGTCCTTTGTCCTGCCATTTGTAATAACTGTTGTTGTATTAATTACAGTGCAAACGACCAATCACTGAATTTTTCATTTCTTTTTCCTATAAATATTAACCGACAATTAAAATAATAAAGAATCTGAGATTATATTTTAACAGAGCATTCTCCTCTAATTGGATTAATAATTCACAATCTGGCTACCTCTGATGATTATACACTAGCATACTGCTTCAGTCTTATAAGCAAGAGAATGCAATTAATAGAGGATATGATTTTTCTTTACATTTGCAAGCTAGGAACACAAATACTGGCAGCCAGAAAGCAACAATAAACTTGCTGCTAAGAGGTAACTGAGCTACTTTATATTTCACTCTTATTATGAGCAACACAAATTGCAGGTGCTTTTGTTGACATTTTTCCTAGCATGAAAATAAAGTTCCAAGAAAAACTGTAATATCTGGTGTTTTTAGCAGCTATTATAATTGGTTGTCTTTCTCAAAAAAAACCCCAAAACTGAATATACAGGAAAAAACACACTTACTAAGGTGTTATTGGTTCTCATTTAAGAATAATTTTAAATTAAGATATATTTTAAATCTTCTACAACGTTTTCAATAAACAATTTGAAGCATTGCTGTTCACAGCTGGCTCTTCCCTCTGTTTTTGTTTTCTTTATTCTTCTTCTCCCTGCATACCTTATACACAGCCCCATAACAGTGCTCCTTCGCACCCATATGAGGTGCCAAAATTATCTCTTCATTTTACAGCACACAACCTATCAATCTGCTGCTAAGGTTACTGCAGCCTTCTCATTCCCCACACATACCAAGATTCATCATTATATATATAAAAAGGCAAAGCAACCTATTCCAATTGCACTTTATTTTTGGATGTGTTTTCATGCAAAAAGAAAAGAAGGAGTTAGCAACCGAGTTTTTGTTAATATTTCAGTGCGGTTAAAGTTAAAAGCCCTTCCCTCACGATCTGCAATGGCGAAGTGATTACAATACAGTGGTAATTCAGTAGGTGTTGTGTTTTGAACTCTTTGTTACATTCTTACACTGAATCCAACACCAGGGCATCTGGACGTTTCATAAATGTATTTGAGTAAACAATCAAATCTGTGTGTGCGTCTTTCTTCCTCCCTCTTTCTGCAAGGAGTTTTTTGTGGGTTGTGTGTGTATTTGATTATGGAGAGATGATTAAAGGAAGACTACAGTAATTCAAATCAGTTTTACATTTTGTTCTGTGGACAGTCACTATAAGCACTTACAGAAATGAACAACAGTTATGCATAGAACTCTTCAAAATATTCTGTTCAAAATGTTTTTTTTTTGTTTTGTTTTTTATTTTGGGTTGTCAAAACAGATATTTTCATGGCAAATGTCCTTTTTCAACCACCTTTTTTCAAGTTTTGTCAAAAAACAAAACTGCCAGCTGCTCTTCACTCCATTGCTGATCTAAGTCGGGCTCTCGAAGAGCTGGAAGATGGAACGCTTTGCTTCTGAGGTGATAGTAACACAGAGTATAGTATTATTAATCATGGCAATATTGTTAGCCCATATTTCTTGGTTTGGTCTCGTTATGATGATAGTTGATTCAGCAATCAGTAGAAGTCTATCTACCTGTCTTAGGCATTTCTAAGGGGGCTGGTCCACAGAATAAATTAGCACACAGCAAACTGGTTGTGACTCTACTGTGCCCTAGCCTTCAGCAGACTAACTGTCCATGCGCACCTGCTGACATAACAGTTTGTGTATGCACTCTGATGTAGTGCCATTTTAAAAAGGACTAAATCAAAGCACAATAACCAACTATGATATGTCAGTAGGGCATATGCAGCAGGCCATTGCAGGGTAGATTCACACCAAGCCTGCCATGAAATTATTGTTCCTGTAGACAAGCCCTAATGCACCCATCATCATGGCTGATGATACCCCTAACTCTCTAAACTCACCTTCACCAGTCCGGATGGTATTTCCCTTCTTCTTGACTCTCTCACTTTTTTATTGTTCCCAAAATTTATGTCCTCTTTACCTTCTCTTTTCTGTCTGGGGTGATCTCATCTCCTCCCCACCCTCACCTCCTCTTCTGTTTTACCTGCAATCTGTTTTTCCGTTTTATCCTTGACTTGCCCAAGGTCACCTAGGAAGTCTGTGGTGAAACAAGTAACTGAACTCAGGTCTCATGAGTTCCCAACTATTAGCCTAACCATTATACCATCTTTCCTCAGACTAATGGCTGGACCTCCTTCTTTTTGGTCTCTCTCATTCCCACTTAGCTCTCCCAGTATATCCCAGACACTGCAATTAAAATTAACTTTATTGCCAGATGCTCAAGCTTTTCCTTTCTTCACATTCCTCCACTGGCTTCCACATCAAGTTAAAGCTTCTTTTCCTGACAATCAAGACCGCACACAACTCTACCCCAGCTTATACACCTCTGCCATCATGTCTTACTACTCCCTACTTGTTTGCATTTGCCTCCTACCTCACTGCTCCCTTTGTGCCCTTATCCTGTACTTTCAAACTCTTCTCTTCATGCTTTCTTCCATGCTGTCCCTTAAATATGGAATATCTCCCACCCATAGCATCCAAAGCAACCTCTGTCTTTCTTTATTTAAATCACGTAGCACCTACTTTTTTGCCTATATCCAGCAATGTTAATTTAGCACAATGCTGCATCTGAAGGGCTTTGGGTTCTTTTTAATCACTCATATTTTGCTTAAGACTCAATAATGATTTTTTGCTTTTGATGCAAGAATCTACCTGAAGTTCTGAGCTACCTCCTGCCGTACCCAGCTCATACCCGCTAGGATGCAAGCACAAACAATCAGCTCTCGTTGTGCACTGTTTATCTTTTTAGATCCAGCTCCATTACGGAAGTTTCAAGCAGAAAATTTTCCACAGAGACAGCAATATTTTAGCAATAAGGAGACTTTTATTAGATTTGTGGGGGAAAGGATGGGAAGTGCAGTTGGTACACATGCTTTGGAGCTCTCAGGGCTCCTTTTGCTAGGATGAAGGTGATAACTGATGAAGGGACCTTTGAGAGACTCCAAAGCATTGTACACCTCTTATTTTATGTTAGTCTAATAAAAATGTAGCTGCTTCCCCAATTCTGCTGTCTAGTTCAGTTGGTGAGGACTATGTTTTTCAATAAATCATTTTCAAACCTCTGATATCCATTCCCTTGCCTCAACAATAAAACCGTGAAAAAGCAAAGGTAAGGTTTATCAGTGTAAGGCAGTGGCACATCTGATATAAAGTCACACTGGATCCCAAATGCTCTCAGGCAACTACAAATACTCAATTATACAGCGTTTGTGCTTAAAAGCTTTCCAACATTGCATTAGGTAACCAGGGAAATAGCACGGTCCAGTGGTTAAAACACCAGATTGGGAGTCCAGAAACCAGGGCTCTATTCTTGGGTCTGACTCTGACCTGCTGTGTGTCCTACGCCGGGTCACGTCACCCCTCTGTTTCCACACACACTTTTTGTTTAGATTGTAACTAAGGCTACATACACACTACCTGCCCGATTCGGTGGGTAGCAATCGATGTTCTGGGATCGATTTATCGTGTCTCATCTAGATGCGATAAATCGATCCCAGAGCCGCTCCCCGTCGACTCCGAAACTCCAGCTCCGCGCGAGGAGTAAGCCAAGTCGACAGGGGAGCCTGCCTGCTGCCGTGTGGACCAGCGGTAAGTACCTTTTAAAATCGATCTAAGATATTTGACTTCAGCTACGTGAATAACGTAGCTGAAGTTGCATATCTTAGATCAACCCCCCGCCCCGCCCTAGTGTAGGCCAGCCCTAAGTTGTTTCAGGTAGGGACTGCCTCTTACTCAGTGTGTACAGTGCCTACTACAATGGAGCTCCAATCTCAAATGAAGTCTTTATGTGCTACTGTATTACCAATTGTTTATTTGATATTTTTTATTTTAGTGTTTTCAGTATACCCTGTACTCAGAGAAAACCTAGGGAATATCATTAATACTGAAGAAATGTTATTCCATTTTAAAGAAACTACACGAAATAAGATTTTCATTTAGTTTTCTAAGCAATCCACTAGCAAGTTTTTATACATGACCACCATTCCATTCATTACAAAGTCTACAATTTACCGATAGGGTAGCAATTATATCAAGAGAGAATGCGTGACAAGTAGCAGTGCAATATGCAGTTTCATAAATAATCAATGGCCACATAATTAAAGGGTAACAAATATCTCGCTGTTCCTTCAAATCTGGTACAGTGTCACCCCAGTCCTTGATCAGAGAAGAATAGTAACATTAATAAACAATTTCTTTTAACTAATTACAGTTTTTTACCATATAATCAAACATGGCCTATTCATTAGTTCTGGCCTTGGATTTTGCTGATGATTGCACTGACTCACTGTGATGTCAATGGGAGTGTTGCCTGCATGGAGAGAAGATTGTAATACCCGCGGGACCTTTGATCAAATAACCTGAATTTTCTGTATATTAATCTACCCCTCCATAAAATGGGTATCATAATACCTCCCTCCCTTCCAAGAGTATTACAAGCCTTAATCAACTTTGCATATCAAATTAAGTGTTATGATTGCTAATTACAGCACCCACTGTAATAATATCAATATTCCATTAGTTCAAAGTTATCCAGAACATAATTTACTAGTTATATGTTTGGGACAATGGAGAGATCAAGTTCAACCCTCGCTCAAGAACAAGTAGAGTCAGTAAAGTTATGCCTGCTACTATAAGGGATCAATTTAGCCCACATTCTGTCTGAGGGCATAAGGGCAGCATCCCAGAGAAGATAGTTTCCAAATGTCAAGTACACTGTATTTAATCCCTACCCAGACATATATTACACATGGCCCATTCTCCATGAACATACCAGTTGGTCCCCGACTTCAGCACTCAGGATACTTCACTACATCCCCCTATCTCCTGCACTGCCTTACCCTTTTCATACATATTACGTGCTGAGTGGCATCGTCAGAAGCTAGTAGACTGTACAATTAATTTAAAAACAATATTTAAACATTCACATTCCTTGGAAAGTTTAATACCCCCTACCTCAACTAGCGGCTATTGTTTCCCCTTTCTGTATAATACTGTTATTGTTTTATCCACACTTTAGCCCTTTGCTCAGTTTTCAAAGCCAGTCTCAAGGACTATAACCACCCTCATGGTTGTCAGTTAATTCTGACATCTGAAAATTATAGTTAGAGGAAGTAGTACAATCCTGACAAGGTTTTTCATTTCCTCATGCATAGGGCCGGCTCCACGCACCAGATGGCAAAGCACGTGTCTGGGGCGGTGCCTTGTAAGGGGCGGCAGTCCGGGGATTCTGGGGTGGCAGGTTTTTTTGGGGGGGGGGGGGGGGGGCGGGGGTTGCTTTGGCAGTTCGGCTGGGCCTTTTTTTTTTTTTTTTGCTTGGGGCAGCTGAAAAGCTGGAGCCGGCCCTGCTCATGCATATGAGGCTCTCAAGGTGCTTTACCAACATTTACTAAGCCCCATAACAATACTTATCTCACAGTAGTTGTTACTGTACAAGTATTCTACAACTGACTGTATATGACGGTAGATTAAGGCACAGAGGGATTGGGGTCCTGATTATAATCTTACACTGGCACGGCTCATTTAGTGCATATTAACAAATACAGCTCAAGATACGGTACAGATTTCTAGCTCAACAAAGCCGGACAGTGCAAAGAAAATTCATGAAGAAAATGACAGCCACCTCTGACAGGTAAACATAGCTGGGTCTGAAAGTTGCTCAGGTACTTTCACTTATATGAGTCTTTTAACTTCTTCATAGTTATGTTAACCGCACTGTTACCCAGGGTTTTAAAAGTGCTTTACCATCCAGAAATGGGAAGTAAGGTTCTCGCATTCTCTTAAGCTAGAATGTAAGGATAGTAACTATCCCTTGCTGCTGGGTTCCACGTGAACGCCCCTTTTGGGATTTAAGATACTAAGTCTGGCTTTTCCCAAGGCATTGTGCAGCACCAGTATTTGTGGTGACAGATCAATGCCACTAACATTCAGAAACATCACATTTCCTTCACTCTCCCTGCAAAAAAAGAGTTAGCACGTGGAACAAATGCCAGGAAATTTAGAGTTAAGGCCAACACTGCCCTTGACTTTGCTGACTCTGAACAGGGATTTACAAGGCTCCGTCAGACCTCATCATGCTACTGCAATATCACTGCTATCACAGATCAGCCAGCAATTTGAATTTCCTGAACACCACTTTAGTATTTCTTTTTGTATCAGCCTATTTACGTTGGTGGCAATGGACTTCACCACAGGAAACCTGGCTATGGGGTTGAATGAGTTTATTTCCACTGCAGTAGTACAATAAAGAGAATGTGCCTGAGCACTGCTGAGGATACAGACAGGGGGGTTTATAATGAAGCAAACTGAAACGGGGGAGTCACTGTAATGGCAGAAAATCTTACAAGTCCTTTTTGTGTTGGCTCTATTTGGCAAAGAGTTTCATTCTAGGCCCTAGTCACAGGAATGAGATCTGTTCTAAATTGTTTGCATTTGTCTCTGAGTGACTGGAAATTTGCTTGTTAAGTGTTCAGGTGGAGGAAAAACCTTTCTCAGGTGCAGAAAGAAGCAGTGCTGTGCAGCCAGTGGAAAGAAACATTCAAACAATTATACACCCTACTGCTCCAAGTCATATTAAAACAATCTGTAAGCTAATGCAATGCTAACAACAATGTCTCATAAATGGTAAACGGGCTGGATGAACATCCTGGCTGAGCAGGCTGGATGAACAACCTTCCTAGTTAAAAAATACAGTATCATTGCATTGTTCAACAAGGTTTTAAATGCCAGTTCTGGTTTTATACATGGTACATCTAATCGGAGTTTCCAGCACAGCTAATGGCATCTATTTCAATGAACACAAGAGAACTTGCCTTTTGGAAATCCAGCATTTCAGCAACCACTGTAGCAAATTAAAAACACTTTCTGGTTCATGTGTTGTCTCTAATAACATCTGTACATGGCTTGCCTCAGTCACTTTGGGCCTCATCTTTAACTCAGAACTGTGCCAGAACAAGTGGGTTGGATGCGAAGAAGGAGCACAGAGGTAGAAGTGGCAAAAGAATCCTCTCCCCACTCGGTCTGCAGCATGGCTATGGAGCTGATCCATGTAGCTGTTTAAGCCCAAGAGTGAACAAAGTAACCTGTGGGCCATGTTCTGCCCTTCCACTAGGCAAACACCAGAAGGTCCATGTAGCAGCAGTACTCTGACTCAGTAGTGCAGCCAGGTCCGGAGCGCAGGGGGAGCGGCGCTATAAAAGGCGCCTCCCCCTGTACTCACCCGACGGCGCTCCGGGTCTTCGGCGGCTCACTCCGGGTCTTTGGTGGTACCCCCCCGCCAAAATGCCGCCAAAGACCCGGAGTGCCTCCGGTTGAGTGCAAGAAGCGGCACTTAAGAAGTGGCGCCTTTTTTTAGTGCTGCTAAAAAAAGGCGCTGCTTCTGCTCAAGGGGGAGCGGCCGCTCCCCCTGTTCCCCCCTGGCCATGCTACTGCTCTGACTGCATTTCTAGCTTGCCCACACACTGCTGTGCAGAAAACCTCCCAAATGGACATTTTCACATTGTACAAAGATGAGCATACTCCAAAACTTTCCCCCCAAGCTAGACAGGGGAAGTGAACTTTTTCCACCACCAGAAAGAGAGAGGGTTTTGTGCTTCTTTGTGCATTGGCAGCATTCACACATTGTACATGCTTCAAGACAGAGAGGGCCCAGGCACAACCCTCTGGAAAGGAATCCAAATTCTAAACAACCCCCAGCATGGGAGTGTTTTGACTCCAGAGTTTTTTAGTATGGCCCAGAACACAGCTAGGGAGCAGCAAAAGAATTGGGTTAGCAGTCTGGGCTAGAATTACACACATCCCCTACAACTTTTGGAGGGGCCTGTGCAGGCCCACCCCTGAAAACAATGTAATTACATTAGGAAGGAAAACATACCTTCAGCTTCAATCTGAAAGAAGCCAGTCTAGTTCTTCATGATTTTTGCAATTTCATTCTAACTTTATTCATCTCAACAGCTCATTTGACTCTACATTTGTCCCCATAATGGAGCAAACTACCATAGAGACTATGGAAACCCAAGGGGTACAGCTGTGTTATATCAAAACCTCTTATTGAGTTATAAGGAAAGGTTCATAGAAAGGAAAATTCAGCTCCAGGTGCACACAACCAAATTGGCTTCATCATTCTTTCTCTCTATAACCACCTCTCAGTGTATGTCTTCCTGCATAGTTAACCCAGGTGATGAACACCCACATCTGACTTTGCGTGTCCTAGCCCAGATGTAAGTGATCCCACAGTAAAGTCCTACTTGTGTTACTGTGTCCTACCTATTGTGTATGCACCTGTGTGTGACTGTAGCATATCCAATGGACCTTTGTACAGAGATGTTCTGGGATTCTTTCCCAGTCAATTGTGGAAGAACTTATCTGTTCTTCAGGGGAAACTGAGGGAAGAGCTTTGGAGAACTAGTAGCACTCAAGTAACTGAGCCTGCAATTTTGCTACAAAGTGAACAGGTTTTAGCTCAAGTTCAAACAGAGCTTGGATTCTAACCCACACCCCCAGCCAGGTAAGCTAGCCCAGGCTTAGAGCATCTCCAAACCCAGACCAGAGTTTTGTTTTTGTTTTTTTTTTGTGGATGGGAGGGAGGACTGGGGTAATGCATGAGTTAACAGTGCAGTGGAGACATACATGTCCTCAGAGAGTACAATCTTGAACATTCTTACCTTGAGACATCTTAGCAGAGTTATCTCTGGAAACAGAAAAAGCCATCATGCTTAATAATAGCTGCTGGACTCCATTTTAGATCAAAGGAGAAGGGCTTGTAAGTACTGCTATTTATACCTTTATACAGCACCATCAGGTGTCAGAATCCAGTACTGCAAAGAAGTCAGCAGTGCAACTCCCCACTGCAGAGTGGGAAACTGCTAAATACTGGTTGGTTGGTTGGTTCTGAATTGTTTGGTTTTATAGATAGATATAGAATCAGAAAGTAAGGAAAGGGAAGACAGAATGCATAGGGATATGGAGGGAGCTGATTAGCTAAAACTAACAAACAAGGGTTGGAGTTATGGGACTCTGAAACCAGTCCCCAGAGTGTAAACGCTCTCTTGAAGTTGGGACTTAGTGATATTTAGTTCTTCAAATGGACAATTTCTTCTATTTGTTTGTTTTCTTCAAGCTTCAGCTTTGGAGTCATGTGATTATCTGAGCATCTATTTATATGAGCATTCTTTATTGAGTGTACATGCCTGCAAACTTACAGAGAAAAGCTTGAAAATGTGAGGCCTAAAGCCTCCAGTTAGAAGACAAATAAAAAGAACCCCAAAGTATTTTTGCAGGTAAAATGATTGGTTTGTATACATTGTGTTTTACACTTATTTTGGTTGTTGAAAGTCAAGCTGAGCTATTTTTGGCATCTTTCATGCTTTATCACTTGTAACACTGGCACAACTGAAGTTTGCTATGTAAGTAAAAATGCAACTGAAGTGTTTATTTCTGTACATCTCAAGGTAAAAATTCTGTTCAAATTTAGTTAACTAGTGTACTAATACACAAGCTAAACATAATCTACTAACTCTCTCTTAGCTGTGTTGGCTCTGTAGGGCTAGTAAATCAAATAAAGAACTAGATTATTTTTATTGATAAAGCAAACAGATGTGACTTTGAGTACCTAGAGAGCAGATTGGTTGACCAATTTCCTTTTCTGCACCTTACTCCACTTGATAAAACAAGAATGTTAACAGTGACTCTTCTGCAGAGCTGGGGGAAATCCCTCCAGGAGTTTTTGTTTGTTTTGAGGGGGACATAGATCATCAGTAATCTGAACATTGGAAAACTTCAACCAGCTCTACTCTTCTTCTAATGAAGTTCATTTGGCTGTGTATTTCCTTAGGTATTTCTTTTGTTTAAAGAAATAACTCTTCCAGAGTTTTTTTTTTCCTTAATACTGTACTTTTTATAGTATTTTCTTGAAAAAGTAGAATAGAATGAAGAAAAAATGTTAATTATCAGTTGCTAAAAATACATGAAGCAGGAGTGTCTACCTGGGACAGTGGGGTCATACTTTTCCTCAAGGGACCCAATGAACAGCAGCAACAGGTCTCCAATTCATTTCTTGGGACAGGTGGAAAACATCAGTTTTGAGGTGATTTTTCATGCCCTGAGACTTGTGGACTATAAATTGTGGGGTTCACACCCTGGGAGACATGAAGAACAGCAGGATGAATAATGACTCCAGTGTTCCCCTCATGAAATTTAGAAGTTCCATTGGCTTCATCACTGGACCTTGTAAACTCCTTGAACAACAACCTACCTAGGATTCAACCATGTGCCAGCCAAACCTCTGGTTTCTTTGATCCATAGCATTTGGTGTGAAGAAGCTTGGAGAGTATACTAGAGTAGCCTGTAGCCCCAATATGCTCTTCAGGTACTTATGGGCATTTATGATTCCAGCTTAGTAAGGTATATGAGTGATCATCACAAAACTTAAAGCATACAAATCTTATCAGCTAGATATGCTTCTCTTCAAGTAATGGTAATAACCTGCTGCTTTTTTCAGTCCACTATCTCGATTACCTTGGAATCTTCCCAAAACTTCTCCTCTGGCCCAAGAGTAGGTACAACAAATTTCAGTGAGGAAGCAGGGGCCTAACCCTGTCAGCTGCTGAGCATCTTCCACGTGGTTCTGTACATCCTCAACTCCGATTAGCTTCAATTGCAGGTTTATAAAGAATGTTAGTGAGGAGTAAAATCAGATTTGGGATGAAAATGATCTTGTAACCTAACTGTGGAGTCGCTAGGGTAATGCAGTAGTTTTTCCTGACACTCCTCACTTCTCTATTTCTTCAGTGAGGACATTCCATGCATATGTAAGATAAACTCAATTTTCATTTTATTTTCACAGTTAATCTTTAATTATTTCTGAACTATGGAGTTTATCCTGCTTCCCTTCCTTGGGCAAAAATCCTGCGGTAGTGAATGGGAATTTTGCCTCAGGAAGGGCTGCATGATTAGGTCCTCTGTATTGAAATCAGGAGTCAGGAATACATAATTGTAGGCTTTTAATCATTCATCTTTTTTTGGCAATATATAACAGGAGCAACTATATTTTAAAACAATGTAACAATGTCATTATATTTTTTTAAAAGTATTACCACTGCAGATGGGAAAAGCAATCTTGGATTTGAGGGGTTACAGCTCTGGATCTCTGGATCCAAATTTTGGTTTTGAGTTAAGCCTCACCCAATTTGGGGTCTATCTTCCACTTCCAATTCAGATGCAGACAACATCTTGTAAGAACAGGTGTTTGTTCAAGATTTTGGCCAAAGGGAGATAAAGAATCACATGAGAATACCTCATCTTCTGAGACTTCCACAATCCTAAGGGGAAAGTTTTTGAAGAGGATAATGGTTTGCTAAGAATTATTTGCTTAACCTTCATGTAGATGAGTTATTGCCAAAAAAAAAGGAAATGCAGAAAGTTAACACCCTATCTTGCATATTCCAATGTGCCACTTGCATTTCACAGTAAAAAAAATATAAAGGGCTAATAACAGTGGTATTTAAAAATAGCTGTATGTAAACAAATCATTTTGGGAGAGTTAAAGCTAATGGTATGCACAAACTTTTCCCCAAAATCAGTGTGAGAAGACTAAAGAGATTTTAAAATTAAAAAGTGGAAATGTTAATTTTCAGTTTTTCTTCAGAGCAGTGCTACTTTGTACAATTCTGCTCAGAAAAGACAAACAAGCTGTTCGAAGATCCTTGCTATTTTGCCGAGGAATGTTTTTGTTGTTACTGCCCCACCATGGCTCATCCAAATATCAATGAAGGGCGGTTGTTTTTTTCTGCTTGAGCAGACACTTGGAGAGGGGAAAAAAGCAAAGGAAACTTGCTATATTTATTCAGACTGCCATGCTAGTGATCTATAGTTATAGGCAAATACAGCTGTAATCCCTGATCACATTGTCTTCTGAGTCCTTGTTAAAAAGCTAATGTATTCCTCTTTTCAATGTGTATATTTTCCACTTATAAATAGTACTGTTAGATAGCAACAAATAGAGAGAGATGCAGTAGATAAATGGGAGCCTGATCCAGAGAACAGGCATATCATTGAGTCATAATAGGGAGACTGAATCCTGTGCAGTAACTCATGAATGGTAACACTTTTAATGAGTGATATTATCCACCTGTGTGTAAGCGCTTTTTCTACTCAGTCTCACTACACAAATTTTTCTTTTCCATGGCTTATTCCTGAGGGAAATTCCTAGGTGTGCACTGTAATCTGGATATATGTTGCACTACATTGTATTTTTGGTTACATCAAGGCATCAATCTGACAATCAGCAATTTCCTTTGTTTTTGCTTATATCCATTATGTATTTCCCCATGGCTGCCATTAATACAATGGGCCCAATTCTCTTGTGCTGTGTGGCTTTGGGCTGCACTGCCACTACAGTCTGTCTCACCAAGCAATGGGGAGCCTCTGGATGCATAGTCATTCCCCTCTCCTCTTTGCTGCCAGCGTAGCAATGAAAGGGGACGTGTCCGGAATACCACAATGCCATGCTGATCTCCAGCAGCCATTGTGGACTCCTGGGCCTGTTTGTAGTGGGCATAACTTAGAGCAGTTCCATGCTATTCTAACTCAGTACAGAGGGAGTGGTCCTTATATACAGCATCTGTAGGCTCAGGGCAGGGCAAGGATGAGCTTTAAACTACCTTTGCACACCACTTCCTGCTTTCTCCCCCTCTTCCCTGTACTCGGACAATTCTGCTACACATGGCTTAACTGTAACACAAGATCCATCTCAAGATATTTCCAAGCTGAATCTGATTAAAATGGGGGAAAGTGTCTTTTGATTCATGATTGTTT
The DNA here is from genome assembly GCA_037349315.1 of Chelydra serpentina. NCBI lineage: Eukaryota > Metazoa > Chordata > Testudines > Chelydridae > Chelydra > Chelydra serpentina. The sequence continues at coordinate 11,004,310 of JBAIAC010000028.1, read as the reverse complement.
CCAGGCACAGAAGCAGGGAGAATGTCGCAAAATACTGACTCACCCTTCTCCCTGACCTTGATTTGCAACGTACAATTTAGCGACTTTCACATCATGTCTGACATTCACTGGGTTAAAAAGATCAGTGAGCTTACCCACCCGTACACACGTAGCTCACCTGTTTTGTGAGTTCAGCCTGTCAGCACACTAGAGTTCTTTGTTTCATCTGCACAAGATGGCAGAAATCTCTCATTCTCGTAACATGCAGGGTACCACTGCACCATATTTCCCGTTGCAGCTGAAGCATGTTTATGGAGCTGAGATATTACGGGGGGACACCTAATATCTAACCCATATCTCTCTTGCTGCAGATTTAGCTAATTACCGCTTGTCCTACCTTCAGTGGATATGGAGAACAATTGATCACCATCCTCTTTATAACAGCCCTTAACATATTTGAAGACTGTTATCAGCTCTCTCTTCAGTCTGTTTTTCTCAAGCCTAAACATGCCCAAGTTTTTTTTTCCCCGGTCTTCATCATAGGTCAGGTTTTCTACACCTTTTATTGTTTTTGTTGCTCTCCTCTGGACTCTCTCCAGTTTGTCCACAGCTTTCTCAAAGAGTGGTGGCCAACACTAGACACAACTCTTTGCATACTGAATTTCAATTATGCTTAAAGTTGTCTAAGCAGAATGCTTACTCTTCCCTTTCAACCTGCATTGAAGTGTTTTTCTTGTTTTCTGGAAACATCAGCATGGCAGGGCACCAGGGAGATTCCTTCTGTTACAGTGATTGTTTAGTTAGGATGCCTTGTGGAAGGACTGTATAATGTGGCCACTTGCCCTGTGAAAAGCTCACTGTTTCCATATCAAACTATTCATGCATTGTATCCACCTCTCACAAGAGAATAATGAAATTCTGTGAAATGTTTTCTGCTTTCCAACATTTGAAGAGTCTGCACCTCACTGTAGTATTAGGGGGCTCTGCTAATGGGTTTATTTGCAGATATTTGTCACCAATGTATGCAGCCAACATAGCACGTGGGACAAGATACAACATTCACAGCTCCAACCTCTGCTTTGCAATTCATGTGTAATTATGGCTTTTATTCTTGGAAGCACTTGTGTGGTGGAGTATCCTTTTCAGCATTTTCCTTACCCTCTGCTGGGCTAGCTTTTCACTAGAGAAGAAAGAACATTTTAAATAATAACTCACTGAGAGGGCAGACGGCAAGGCACTACATTAATGGGTGGAGTGTACCTTAGGTAGGCCAAGCAGAACCAGCAACAACTGAGGAGTGCAAAGGAGGGCAAAAGGAGCCTTCACAATATACCAGAGCCAGCCCCAATGAAGTTACAGTGGAGCAAGGTTGCATCTACGGCATCACCCCCAACTACAGTAGCGCTATGGACATATTTTAAATAGTTTTAAGGGAAGAGCTAAGACAATTCAAGGTTTGGAAAACACACGTTAAAATGAGAGACTTAAGGAGCTCCATAAAGAGAAAGTAAAGTACACTGTGGAGACTATACCTAAAGCAACAAGACTCCAAGCTAACCAACAAAGGCTGGATGATCCAAAGACTGGAAGGCAAAGCTAGAAAAAAATCAAACTGGAAGAAAGGCACAAACTCTTAACATTAGAACTGGGTCAGATTTTTGGATTAGTAGTTTATTCACTGAAACAATACAGTTTTGGAACCACCCAAACTATATGCTGAATTCAGACAAACTGGAAAAAAAATGGAAATGTTTCTAGAACAGTTAGTTTAGATTTTCCAGCCTAGATTCAAAAGACACCAGAGGAGCTACTCCCCTGACCCCATAACTTTAGCCTAGTGGTTAGGGGAAATTACCTGGGATGTGGGAGATCCAGGTTCAATTCCCCTCTGATGTGGAGCAGAGATTTGTATGTGATCTCCCACCTCTCAAGAAGGTGTCCTAACCACCAGGTTAAAGTCATTCTCTCTCTTTGTGACCCCATGATTATTCAAGTATTTTATACGTAGTGGAAAAGCTTCCATAGGAGAGACTGAGATGGTAGCCTGCTATTTAGGGCACTCACATGGCAGGGGAGAGCCCTCAGTTCAAATTCCTGTTCCACATAAAGCAAAATTGGGAATTTCCAGGTTTTCTACATCCCCAGTGAGTACCCTAACCCCTGGGCTCAAGGTTTTAGGGTGGAGGATAGTAGCTCCTCCTCCACCTGTATTGTGAAATTTGCCCTTTATTTTCTTTGCTTTTGTTTTACATTTTAAATGCCAGGAACTGAAGTGAGAGAAACAAGCTGTGTGAGGTAAGTTAAGATATTCCCTCACCCATCTTCTCTCTGATATACTGGGACCAATATAGCTACAACAACACTGCAAATAGGAAATGAAATGTTTCATTACAGGTCAAATAAAGTTTCTTATTGACTTTGATTACTGAATTATTTCTGAATGTACTGCTTAGGTTCAATTCAAACCAATTTTTTTTAATTATTATTTTTCAGAATTACTAGCAAACCAAACAATCCGATTCACCCCACTCTACTTAACAGTGCAGGTAACTACCCATTAGGCAGGCTTACCAAGGGATGGGATAGGCTCCAGCTATGAACCCTTTGACAGAGTGGTAGAATTTACTCTTGAAAAGAGTGGCAGACATTTCACCTTGCACTTACTCAGAATCCAACCGGAATGAAGAAGAATGCCTCTGGAGATGACTGTCTTTGCACAGCCTTCCCTGATGCACGTGTGTGAACGTTTCCAACCCAATCTGTGCCTTAACAGAGAGTCTACTCTCATGGTTAAGAGTTAGCACACATAAATTCCACATTTTTACAAACCACTGGAAGAGAGTGTAGAAGAGCAGCCAAGGACAACAGGCACTCAAGAAGGAGCGTGAAGGAAGACAGGCAGGCAGTGAGGAGTTAGAAGGCGAAGGAAAGGAAGATTTCAACTGTCTTCTTATGTAACATAAATTAAAAATGTGAGTTCTGTGAACAAGGCTATAAGCACATTGTGGGGGCTCTGGTGAATAACAAACCACTTAAGCTCTGTTCTTTGGTTTATTACAATGTCACCAAAGTCTCTTGATATGAATAACTTTGCAATTTATAGCAACCTACAGTATTAATTCATTCTCACTCCTCCACATATCACACATGGCGCCATGAAAGAGCAAACAAATACCATCACACAGTACTTGGTATTTCTTATACTAGCAGTGTCGGCAAGAACAAAGCATTTCTACCATACTACAAGAAGTGTTACATGAGCTTTTGAGTAAAATATTCAAAAGTACCTAAGTGATTTAGGAGGCTGGGTCCCAGTTCCAAAATTTAGGAATTTAAGCTTCAGTGAAACTTATGCCAATGCGCATCAGTCTATTCCTCCACAAGCTCACAGTACTGTAAGCTCAGGCAATATTCAAAAGTTCACAGTTTGGGGGCATTTTCATAATTTCTGTGCCTTCAGTGAAATTGTCATTTATATAGGGCCCTAATCATGATACATCTCCCCTATTTTATAAACATTTTCATAGAAATAGTAGACACCCAGATTCCCATTCCGGGTCCCTTTGGCCTGAGGTTGCTACCACATAGTCAAGTTGGAGTCTTGTCTTTACAATAGACTCTGCTGGTTACATAGTCTTTGAGATTGTTTAATCTACTCAACAGGTGACCACACCAAGAATCACCTCTTTCTGTCTTCCTGTCTCCTGTCTCTGAGTCTAGCAAACTGTCTGTGAACTTTTTCCCCTGACCTGTGGACGTTTCCCTGTCTCTCCGTTCTGTGATGATCTCTGTAGGCTTTCTGGGTGTTATGTCTGCTGGTTCATAAGTGGCTCCTGTTTCTTCAAATCACGTATCCCTCTTGCATAGTCACCTCGTATATGCTAGTGCCTTTAGTCCTCTCCTTTTGGTGTGTCTCTAATATGAGGATCACAGGAGTACTTGTCTCCAGGGCCCATAGGTCCTTGGCTTACCTGTCGTACTCTAGTGCCTATTTTCTCTAATTGTTGGACATCTCTTCTCAGCAGTATCTCCATACTTCCGGCTGCAGTAGGTCTCCCCACACTGGTAGCAGGGTTTTGGTCCTGCTTCATCATACCAGTACACTGGACTGTTTTGGCACCCATGTGATGGGGTATTCCTGGGCGCCAAAAATGCTAACACGGTGTCTGAACCAGAAGAAATAACCTTGTGTAACAGTCTCTTAGCTGTTTTCCCAGCTGATTCCAATTTACCATTACTCTGTAGGTATGCTGGGAGGAGATGTGGTGGTCACACTTTGATCTGCATACAAATTCCTTGAATTCCTCTGAGGCAAATTGGGATCTGTTGTCAGTGAATTAATTCAGTTTCTGGAATGCCGTATCTCACAAATTGCAAATTAGTATGCAAATCACTGACTTGCTTCTTGTATCACACAGGGAATCAACCTCCCCAAAATCTGAACATTAATCCAGTGTACACAAGTATTGCTTTTCCTTGAAAGTAAATATGCCTGGTCCCACCTTTTCCCAGGGTCAGTGAGGCAGCTCATGTAGTAACAGTCTCTTTTTGCCGGTGGTTATCACAAGACTGGCAAGTGTCACACCTGCCTCCCGGCTCCACGCTCAGCTGCTGTGGCCCGCGGGCGGGGGGGCTGATCTCCCACGGGTGGGGAGGGTGCAGGCTGGGGTGGGAGGGCAGGGTCGGTGTTAGTTGGGAGGGGCGCAGGGCTGGTGCAAGGAAGTTTCGCCTAGGGCGTGAAACTTCCTTGCACCAGTCCTGGATAGAATCACTCCATTCCAAACACCACAGCCTTTTTTCTATTTTGTGTACCCCCATTCAGCCTCCCACAGGGCTTTAATGCCTGGCATAAGCGACAGGCTTCTCCTGCAAAAGGGCTGCATCCAGTCCTTTCTCTGATGCATCACTCTGGAGTGTCAGTGGCTCTCCTGGCCAGTAGTACTTCAGGACATGGGCATCAGTTATCATTTGTTTCAACATCAAGTCAAATGGTTTATGTTGGGGACCTGACTATACAAAAATGGCCAAAAAATGATTAAGGGTATGGAACAGCTTCCATATAAGGAGAGATTAATAAGACTGGGACTTTTCAGCTTGGAAAAGAGACGACTAAGGAGTGATATGTTTAAGGTCTATAAAATCATGCCTGGCATGGAGAAAGTAAATAAGGAACTATTATTTACTCCTTCTCATAACACAAGAACTAGGGGTCACCAAATGAAATTAATAGGCAGCAGATTTTAAACAAACAAAAGGAAGTATTTCTTCACACAACGCACAATCAACCTGTGGAATTCTTTGCCAGAGGATGTTGAGAAGGCCAAGACTATAACAGGGTTCAAAAAAAAGAACTAGATAAATTCACAGAGGATAGGTCCATCAATGGCTATTAGCCAGGATGGGCAGTGATGGTGTCCCTAGCCTCTGTATGCTAGAAGCTGGGAATGGGCGACAGGGGATGGATCGCTTGATGATTGCCTGTTCTGTTCATTTCCTCTGGGACACATGGCATTGGCCACTGTTGGAAGACAGGATACTGGGCTAGATGGATGTTTGGTCTGACCCAGTATGGCCATTTTTATTTTGACCAGTCCCACTCAACATCCTGCCTTTTGAGCTGATGTCTGGGTTCCACTATGGCAGCCAGGTGTGGACAGCACTTGGACAGAAAATGTGTCATTCCTGTGGAGTGCTGTACCCCTTTCACATCCACTGGAGCTGGCACTTCTCTGCTTTGATCTTGTTGGGGTCTGCTTTCAGTCCTCTCCTGTGAGCAGATGTCTAATCTATGTAATCTCATGCTGTGTGAGTCATACTTTGGGGGGAGTCAGTGTTACGTTCTTGTCCCTGCATCACTGTAGCTTGCAGTTTTCTGGCAAAGTCTTGTTCAGCTTCTGTATCATTGTTCCCTTCACCTACAATGAGGATATCACGCTGGCAGTCCATCCAGCGGTTGGGTGAGCCTTCTGTGAAGCTGTGGCGAGCCTCAGGGTGGGGCAGAGCTCTTTGCCTTGTTCCCATATTAAGTAAAATAATAGTTTTCCTTTCCTGCTGTTCTCATCCTCCTTTCACTGGGTCTATCGCTGGACTAGGTCTGGGTCTGCAGGGCTCCGTATGGCTTCAGACTGAATTCCATGGCCAAGAACTCACAGCTCAGACGCTGCCACCATGTTTCATTCACAAAGAGTGAAGCTGAATGCAGGTTAAGTTGGATAAGTTGGACTTCGTTAAATCATATACACTGCTATGTCCATGTGGCTGTATTGCTTCCAGTCCAACTCCTCACATTCCCTGTTTCCTGGTGTCCCCCCAGCAACAGGCCCAGCAGGGAACATAGGCCCCTCTGACTCCAATTCCACTGACCATAATACAACCAGAACTGCTACAGACAGGTGGGTAACAAAGCCTAGCTTCCACCATATGAACAAGTTAATGGGGGGGTTTCTGACTGTTGACACAGAACTTGCTGTGACACAGAGGGGCAAATGTTTGGTTTTGTCTTATTGGGAAGCAAATACTGAAAACATGTTCAGACGCTTAATAAATAACTCTGGAGGGAACTTAACACCAATCTGTAAAACACATAGCCTTGCTTTCAGTTCTTATTAGTCATCATGAGGACTGTCTTCCAAGAAAGTGAGGGTATTATCATGGTTGACTACATTACACTTAAACCCGTCAGGGTAGCACTATATTTACCGGCTGCGCACCCTGCAGTAAAATATGAAAAATACAGATTATGGCACACTCTTACATCCCTAAGGTATTTTTTGAGTGGCTTATAATGTCTAGTTTAGTTTATATTGTGCTTTAATTTTGGCAGAGATGTAAACAGGCAGGCATGTTTTATTTTCAATGTAGTTAAGCCCTTTTGTTTAGCTACAGCTAGATCATGCCCTGTCTCACGTAGCTATGCAGATTAAGGTTTCCTGCTCCCCTCTGCAGCAATGTCAATTCCACCTAGCTCTTGGTCCAGATCTTGTATGGAGCACAGTCTCTTCTCACCATTTACTCCCTGTTGTGAGCAAATGGGCAGAGGTGGGTGGAAAAGGGTAGGGAGGGTACAGAATCTTGGCTCTGCCCCCAATGCACTAGCCAGCATAGCTGGGCTGGCAAGGGGAGTTGGGGAGTAAATTATACTCTATAAATGGGTGTTGAAACTTATATATCTATCCTGTGCACTGAATGAGGCAAGGGTCCTATGGAAAAAGTAGCATCATCATGCAATTGAAGACCATATCATAATGCATACATACAAAGGTGGTTCATTAAGATTGCGCAAGCAACCATAAATCTGACATTTCATAACTTTTGAGAGCTTGAATTTGTAACCTTACTTATTTCCCTTTTATGTCATTTTTAATAAAACATTTTTTAAAGGAAAACAGTAAAAAATAATTATTTTATATGCAACAGAACAATTCCCCCCACCATATTTCACAAGCAGGATTTGAATCTTCATCACTTCAGCCCAGTCTGCTACCTCAAAAGCTACAGGATTAATTACATTAGTTCGTAGCAGGAGAAAACCTTTTTCCTCAGACGAGGAGATTTGTCCTTCCGTCTGACCAGCATTCCCAGCCCACTGTTTCCCACCCCCTCCTGCAGTTGCTCTGGCAGCTACTAGACATTCCCAATACTGTGGTGACAGCAATGTGGGCCAAGACTACACAGGGAAATTTACTAGCAGAATTATAATGGTATAATTTACTGCTATGGTTATACTGATATAACTCCCTGTGTGGACACACTTGTTCTGAAATAAGAGTGGCTTTTTCCAGTTTAGCTTTATACTGCTTTCAAATTTTTCTGAGGAACGCAAACAAGAAAAGTAAAATGGTGATTTTCAACAGTTGATATCTCAACAAAACCTGAATGAAATTTCTAGGACCAAAGAAAGGCACTTTTCTAACTTGTGGGCTTTCTTCTTGCTGAATTTCAAAGGCTTGCTGCAAACAATGCAGGTGCCAGAGCTTCTAAACAAAAGTCACAAGGAACACTCATAATGGAAAGTGTTAGGCAATCTAAATATAGCAGTTCCAACTAGCTCTCTCTCTGCTTACAGTAGTTCCTAGAAATCCCAGTGCATAGTGAGTCCATCCCAATGCGAAAGAACTTAGAATTTAAATAGACAAGACTGACAAAGGCTGGGAGGGAAGCAGAGGCAGATAGAGGTGAAGTGGCTTGCCCAAGGACACACACAACATGAATAGCGTAGTCCAGGTCTCCTGACTGCCACTCCAGTGCCTTATCCATGAAGATCACGCTTTCTCTTAGAATATTATCAGCTACTTATAATTCAAACATGTAATCAACTTTACAAGATACTTAAACCCAACAAAGCAAATGCTAAACACTCTGGGGTTGAGATTCTGACTTGTCAAACTCAAGAGTTAATAAATGTGGTCCATTTTAGTGCATCAGAAAATAATATAAAATATCTGTAAAACTGGTCACCTTTGATATATAACCTAAAACAAGAGATCCTGGGAAGCCACTGAAACCTAAAGCCACTTCATAAGACACATCTGATACGTATTTTAAGAATATTTTATCTACTATTTAAGTCTTAATATTAGTATAAAGTACTTTGTAAGCTACCATCATATGCCATGGCTACATATAGTCTTTTGTTTATAGACTGTTTGGTTTAAACTGACTTTCAGATTTCCAAGGCAAATCAGCAAAGGGTGGTGGCTGAAGAAAAGCCTAGCATGAAAGCCTGAAAACTGGCTGCACAACAACAATAAGGAAAAAGGGGAAATCAAGAAATGTTTAAACAGTTTAAACCCACACATTTATTTCATTTGCACCATACATGGGATTTTACTTAATTTAAATCTAAATGAAGCAGTTGTCCAGTGGACTGAACACAGAACTGGGAGGAGGGAGAAAGGGGCTCTAGTGCTGACTTTTCCACTCACTTGCTTTGTGACTTTGGGCAAGTCATATACGATATAATATCAAAAGTAACTTAGGAACCCACACTCCATTTACAATCATGGCCAATTCCCACTAAAAGTTAGTGGAACTTGGGCTAGTCTACAATAGTAGACTATAATAGATGTGCACTTTAACTATACTGGTATAGTTATAATAGATGTGCACTTTAACTATACTGGTATAGTTAAAGAGGTAAACAAAACCCCTGATGTGGACACAGTTATACTGGTATAGATGTGCTTATAGTGATATAGCTCATTCTGATTCAGGAAGGGGAAGCTATATCGGTATAAATCAGCTTATATGAATATTAAAAGCATCCACACTAGGGCTTTCACTAGTATAACTATACCTGCAATATATAATCATACCTCTAACCAATATAGTTAAACCAGTAAAACTTTTAAGAGTAGACCTCGCCTTAGGCTCCCAATTCACTCAGTGATTTGAAAAATATCTTCCTTAGTCTCCATGCCTCAGTTTCCCTACTGATAAAAAGTGATAATAATTACCCCCTTTAAAAAAAAAAGAGCTCTACTTAAGGGCCATAAGTGCAAATCATTGATATTTTATCAAACTTTGAGTTGCCTTGGATTCTGAAATGGATGAAGAAGTTTGTTGTACAAATTCAAAGACCTCAGGCTATCAGCCACCAATTCTGAAAGAGAACAATCAACATTCTCAATTGTAAAAAAACAACAACAACAACAAAGATTACATCAATGGCAACTGTCAATGTAAATTTTAATTCACTTTCTGCATCACTATAGCTTTGCTTAGCAGCACTGCCACATGGGAAAATCTGCTAAGGAAGAAGGACCAGAACAACTTTTAAGTTTTCCCTTGGCAGTGCTTCAACTTTCATTAACTCAGTGAGTTAGCAAGTAGGCATCAAGATTCAAATGGTGCAGGGCAACAAAAGTGCTATCCCTTTTCCTTCCCAATGATAATCTTCTTCTGACAACCTTCAAACCTAAAGGGTGTTTTCTGCTTCTGCTGTGTTTGAACCAAGACTTTAAACTCAAGAATAGAATTATTCTATATTGAAACGAGGGTAGACAATGGGGAAGAAGTGTTCCTTACACTCAACTTGATCAATTCACTTTTAAGAGACTAGTGACTTTGATTTTTATTTCATTGTGTTTTCCCTGAAAGAAAAAATTCTTATGTTTCTATTCTGAGCATTGCACCTCAGTTATTTTTAACACTATCTGAGAAATATGTTATCTTAAAGCTTTGCATGAGAAGTTTTCCTTGCTTGCTTGTTGTGGTTGCTTGTCAAGCAAGAGAAAAGGATTTGCTCTCAGTTCCTTGTAAGAGTGGAACAGTTTCATAAATAATCAGAGACTAGACAGTGAAATTAAATTATAGTGATGAAAATTATCTAGTATTTTTCTTACTAAAGATTATAGAGAAAGCCCATTCTACTTGTAAAGATTAAAAGCTGTTGGTGATCATGAAGGAGTAGCATTGCCTACGACTCCCTCTAGTGATCCTGCTATGAGAACTACAGATATTTCAAGGTATTGGCAGTACAAAATCACTCCAAATTCTTTGTTATGTCTAATATATTAAGCTGACTTAATAGCTAAAATGCAATTTCTAATAATGCCAGTTGATTGTGTAGTATACTAAATTGATTGTTATAAACAGTGGAGACAAATATAACGTGAATATTGTCTGCTACTGGGAAGGAATAAAAGAGTTTTGCCACAGAGGAAGTTTCAGATACTGGCATCTTTTCTTCGTACCATTTTTTGGAAAGTTTTGACAAGACAATAGAAATACAAGCCTACACTTGCAAAAATGTCTAGTGATATTGGGTGCCCATTGAGACAGCATGAAGGGGCCTAATTTTCAGAAAGTGTGGAACACTCACCCTTGAAAAATCAGGACCCTGTAAGGTGTCCTATGCTGGGTACCTACAAATAACCGGTCACTTATCAGACCTCTTTGTGATGCAGTACGGCAGAGCAACCTGAATGACAGAATATTGCTAGCTCACAGCCACTTCTCTGTGTATGTATTTTTGGTTAATGTTAACACTTGAAAACTCTTTTCACCTTAGTACTTGGCACATCAGTAGCACTTTTCATCTGAGCATCTCAAACATCTTTCATAAGCCTTCCTCGGGTCTCATAACACACCTATAGGATACATTATTAACTAAGCTAAATACTACAGTACATTCATTTTATAGTTGGGTAAACTGTAGCACAGAGTTTTAACTTTTCTCATGCCTTGATCATACAACAAATCAGTGGCAGAACCAGGCAGATATGCTGGCAGCAAATTCTTTTTAACGTAGGGGCTATATCCAGTTTGCTATATACTTCAAATGGGAGTTCAGTGCATCTGTCAGTTGCAAAATATTTGGTTTTTGCTTGACAAAATGTATCTTCTAGCACATGGATTTAGTGTCCATATGTAACAGCTAAAATTGATATGGTAGACCATAATGGTCTGTGAGGTCAAACTGGAAACCAGAAGAGATTGACATATTAGACCATAATACCGCCTTAGTCTTTCTGGTCAATAATCCACATTTTGTGTGTGTATGTGGATTTTAAAGGAACTACTTGTGTAGTTTATAATTACATGAAAGAGACCCACAGGAAAAGGATACTTTTTTTAAGTGCAGGGCAGGGGAAGGAAATTGACAAGCAAAATGTTAAAATCCCTATTACATGCATTTAGACAGGACTCTTTATTCCCAAAGATCCCTATACACTTTTTAAAAGGAACCAGTTCACGCACCACTGAAATACAGGCACCCCTAGGGCGTAACATGGCAACTGTTCCAGAGCACACAGCTAGAGGGATTACATCCACTCTCAAATAATGTTCTTGTGTGACCCAGACTAAAGTGAGGAAGTTCAGAGTTAAGACAAGTACATGTTTAAACGTTTTGCAGAACCAGGATCTAAATGAGTGATCCTCCCATAGTTATAAATGCAACCACTCCTATTTGACAATGTGGCCCCTCGCATGAGTATGTGTTGAAGAATCAGGCCCACTTGAGTGGTCCTGACTTGAGAGCTCTGCTTTGGGTACAGTTTTATTGGCCCACACCACAGAATAGGGAGGGCAAAACCCACTTGAATCTCAGCTTGTTAAAAACAAAAAAAACTCAGTGCTTTGCTTTAAACTTAGATTCAGACGATTTATGAGAATATGGATACAAATTCCTCAGTTGTTTCCTTCTCAGACCCTATTATAAGAATTGATATTGATTAGAATTTCAAACACTCAGACCACAGACTATGAAAAGCCAACACACATCATTCCCTACAAATCAGAGTGCATCAGAAAGCAAGAGAGCATGGTTTGTACAGCTGCTTTCCCTTAGAAAAATGAGAGAATTTCTGAAATCTTTTGTCAATGGCTTCATCAAATCAGTATATCATTAAGAGACTATATCTCACTAGTCAAAGATTCCAAGCACATCTGCTTGTTGGAAGAGTCTGCTTTCTCTCTGCCCCTCCCACCTCTTTTGGTTAGACATTAAGACAGAAAGAGACTGATATTATTTATTGTCAATAAGATGATATTCTTGGTGTTTTTGAACTCCTTTTGTGATAATGCTTGTCAAATAATTACTCTGCTTGGTATGACCTGACCATGTCTCACTGAAGCCAATAGGAGCTTTGTCACTCACTTCAGCGGACATAAAATCAAGCCTTAGTAATTAGCTAACTTTCAGGTAAAGCTAATGCAGGTGTCATGTATTTAACACTTGATAGAAGCTGTGCTATTAAAACATAGGTTATAGCTATCCTATCACTGCACAAAAATGCAACTTCACTTAATTTGATTCCTTGCAAGTTTTCATCACAGCTCTATTCACTGGTACATAAGTCTGTAGTAATCATGCAAAGAAACAAGGACCTGTGGACTGGCTCACCTGAAATGTTGCTCCTACATATTCTCTGAAGATAACAATACAACCTACTCTCATGGCTCCAGGCCTTCCACACACACACATTTCAATCAGCAAAATATAACTCAATAAGGGCCCAATTGAAAGCCCTCTGAAGTCAGTGGAAAGGCTCCAGTTGACTGTAAGGGCAATGTAGTGGGGGACCTCTGTGAGATTACCCACTTTTACTCTCAGGAGACTTAAATGGGGTAGAGGAGAGCTGACCTAGTGGGATAAAAAATAGGCTACGAGGAGTCGGGGGATTGGATGCCCTAGGAATTGTATCAGAAATGTCTGAGATACACCCACCTTCTACGGAAGTTAATGGTATTACATAACTATTGCAAGCTAACCTTCAGTTGTTGCAGCAGCTGGGAGCATTCATGGGTGAGGGGTCTGGAAGGGATAGTATAATATGGGCTTGAAACCCAACATGGGCTCAAGTTTGGGAAACAGGTGATAGTCAGATGTGGAAAACCCCTCACTACAGGGTGGGAGCCCTTAATGGGGGAGTGATTCCTGAGCACCTTACGACACTCACCCATAAGGGCTTTGGTCTCCTGAAAGCATATATATATTTTTAGTAAATTGTAGAACTCTGATCACTTCTGATCAGAGATTTGTAGAAATCACTTCAGCATTTTACATTGTCCCCGAAACCTATAGACTTAAAATGATGCTAAAAATACAGGTTGTTAAAATATCCTATTGCTCAGAAATTGTCCTTTTTCCTTCTGCAGGAAATATAATATACTTAATAGTTCAGTGGCCAGAAATCAAATCTAAGAGAATATTCAGAAAGTGTTCTCTTGAGATTCTTCAGCTCTTTAACAGTTCTTTGCTATTTAAGCCATATAATACAAATAGATCCTGCATATTTGAGTATGCAGAACATCCACTCAAGTCAATGGGAGTTTTGCATGTGAAAGGATTATGAAGCTTTATTTTATAAAGGGTCTGTTAAAAAAAAAACCTTTCTAGAGAGTTAAAAAAAAACTTATGGCCTCAGTTACCGCAGTATCTACATGATCTTACAATGCTCCTGTGGGGTAAGGAAGTACTATTTTTTACATATTGGGAAGTGACACACAGAGATTATGTGACTTGTTTACAGGCACAGAGGAAGTCTGGTAGTGGAGCAAGGAATTGAATCTGGGTCTTTCAAGTCCCAGGCTGGCAGCATAAACTCTGGGGCAACCTTAACCACCAGATACAATTGTTTCGACAGGAGCATAGCAATCTAGGATGGAGCAAAAGGTAATCAGAAGCCACACCTCCTCTCATTCACTAGACAATGATGACAACTTCTAAATGTATACAGTTTTAAACATTCTTGGAGGGTACTTTCTTGTGACCTCATTAAACTTCCTTATAATGGTATACAGCCTATTCTGCAATATCCTAATCTCTATTTTCATTTGAGACATTAATTCATTTATTTCTGATGTCATTGATAAGGTGAGTAGCTGAATCACGGCTCACTTCCCAAATGCTCATCTGAGAGGCTGAATCTAATGTCTACACTTACAAGCTTACAGCAGCACAGCTGTACCGATACAGATGTGCCGCTGTAAGAGAGCTTTCCTGTCAACATAATAAAACCATCTCAATGAGCGGCGGTAGCTATATCGGCGGAAGAGCATCTCCCCTGACATAGTGCTGTGCACATGAGCGCTTATGCCAGCAAAATGTATGTCGCTCGGAGGGGTGTGCTAGTGTTGACATGGCCTAGGAGTTACATTTGGAATACACTTCTCTCAATAAGGCCCTTAACTGGCTGTCAGGATTTACAGTTGCTATCTGGCTGGCTGTCCATAGGAGAGATGCATAGTTATCAGGATATATATACGACTGCTTTATTAGCACCCTACTTGACTGTATTGTGAAAATAAATAGTGTGCAGCTGTTCTATTCACAACCATTACCTTAGCATGACTGGCCAGCATATTGCACTCTACGATAAACAACTTGTTCCTCCATGCTTGGTCATAAATTGGGCACCTCAGTCTTGACTCCATGAGATAACTTGTTAAATGTCTCTTGAGAGGAATACAACTTAAGATGAACTATAGTGGGAGAAGAAAAATATTTATGTAGGACCAGGCAATATTTGAAGCCTTATTTTGGGTGTTCGGTGATTAATATTTATGCACAAAAAGTTGGTTAAATTAGTCACTAAAAGGACATTATGTGGGAAATATTAATTTCATGGGTCTAAGCAAAATATGCAGGAATTATGGAGAAATTACCTAAATTTTTTTCTTTTATATCAAGCAGTTTATAAATGATGAACTCTAAAGAGATATATTAAAATAGCAGGTGATAGGATACTTTATTGCTTAAAATATTTTTCCTTTATTTCATATTTTTACAGAAATCTAAACTAAGTTATATTTTGTTACTGTGCATCAAACTGAAATGTATTGCTTCCCAGTAAAAGCTAATTTAACATAACGATAAAGGTATTGTTTATTCTAGCATTTCTGCAAGTCTAGACTGCTTCTAATACACAAGCTGTGCTGTAAAGCATAGCAAAGAGACACAATATATTTCAAAGTTTTTTTGGATTGCTATTAATTTACAAGTCATTAACCCCCAAAGATCTTTAAAGATGGAGAGAGCAATGTAGTACAGCACTTGGTTAGTTTAAAAGTTAATTTCAGTGCACAGTTTGAGTGGCTTTTCATTCCCCATCAAGTACTTTTTAGCAAGAGTAGATGAAAAATATTGTTTACTGTCTCGGAGCTATTCTTGAATTGCTTGCCTAACTTTAAAGATTCAGTCTGATTTTCCTCTCACTAATCCAGCTTTGCATTGTAACTCCATTCACTTTGTTAGCATCACTGCTGATCTACATTGGTGTAACTGAAGGGAGAACCAGCCTAACAAATTTCATTGCTTGTGCTATTAATTAAGCTCCACCACTCTGAATTTGTCTTACATCTTGTCTTGCAAACACGCTCTAAAAACATCGTAGCCTTTTCAAAAATGCATACATGAGCTCTCAAAAGACTCACTGTGAAAAGTAAGGGATTTTGTACATAATTCATGAGACATTTAAAAACTACTGTCACTTGACAACTTTATGATAATAAAGTTACATTCTCCTTTTTTTTATTTTATTTTCCTGTTAGTGATACGTTCCATGCTTCAGCCTCAGAGGCAAATTGGCAGCATTGATGGTCTCGCCCCCTGAACTTATTTAATTAGACATCACAGCATTACTAAAAATAATACAATCCAAACTTCTTACATTTTATCAATAAATGTTATTTAAAAGTGTATCGCAGCTTCAATGTTGGAATAAAGGAAATAGCCACCACATAGTCATTTGGAGCAAAGAATATTCATCGAAATAGATAACATTTGAAATTTGTACTCTTGTACATGTCTCTCAGAGGACTGTGCTATTTATCCAGTTAATACCCCACTTACACAATAATACTTAGCAATATGTGCACTAAATCCCCCCCTGTGACATTTGTGCAACTTTATTGCAGTCTATGAGGTTGCACAAGTGTAACTGAGGAAAGAATTTGGCCCTCCATGTACAAAGCATGTTACAAGTTTAGGCCCAATCTTGATCACCCTTAATTACAAAATTCCTTTAAAATCAGTGGGAGTGTAGTGAAAGTGGAAAACAGGATGTGGCCCACCAAATAGTTAATCTTTATGATGCACCAGCAAGGTAGGCACTATTGGCTACATTCACCAAGGGACTTAGTTGAAGGAACTTCACTTTTAGCAACCTAGAAATTCACAGGAACACTGTGATTCCCAAAGCCTGAGTTAGGTGCCTAGGCTCCCTATGCAAAAGATGGGTGCCTTGGAATGTGATTCACAAAAGCCAGCACATTAGGTGTGCAGCCACCTAGGCTAGCCAATGGGAGATGCCAATGAGGGGATTGTGTGTGAATCTCTCCTTAGGGAGATAAGTGCCTAAATCCAGACTGTAGGGAGGCTCGCGATCCACAACTGGGAACTTCTCTACTAGAATCAGACTACTTAGGTGCCCAACGTCTTTCTTGTGGGATTGACTTGGGCAGGCATTAGCATACTCATGTGGTAGGTAGGAGACCCAGGTTCAATTTACCCATGCCAGAGGCAGGGGGAAGAAAAGGATTTGAAGAGGGATCTCTCAGGAGAATGCTCTCATCAGTGAGCGCTGGGGTATTCTGATGTGTGCTAGGGTCCCACAATGTCTCCTGCTAAAACTGTTCCGCTGTGGATAACTAAGTCATAAGTCAGTGAAGCAGGAGGACTGGACCATGGTCTTCCACCTGCCCTCTAGGTGCCGTAACCACTAGGCTACAAAAGGACTGGCTCTAGGCACCAGCAAAGCAAGCACGTGCTTGAGGCAGCACCTTTCCAGGGGAGGCAGCCGGCATTCTGGCCATCCTTTTTTTGTGTACTGTGCTGCCATATCGGTCCTATCACACCAATTTCCTTGTCGCATCCGTGCCAGTGGTTATAAAAAAAGGGGGGAGGCAAAAAAGAGAGAGTGGCAAAAAAGGGCGTCCAAAAAAGGGGGGCATCTAAAAAAAGGGGGGGGGGGGGCAGCCACATTTTTTTTTGCTTAGGGCGGCAAAAAACCAAGAGCCGGCCCTGGGCTACAAAGTCATTCTGTCTAACACTCTGGCCCAATGCTGCTTTAAGTAGCTGAAGTTGTTCCATTGTGACTAAATACTTAGAGTCCATTAGGCGAGCCAGTGAGAGGGAATAACCCGACTCTTCTACTTCCCTGGTGGTTGCCCTAACCACCAGGGAAGTAGAAGAGTCGGGATCCAGTCCCTCTGCTCTAATGATTATTTAATTAGTTATCCACAGTGGCTAAAGCACTCAACCTCAGGGAAGAGCCTTGTTCAAATCTTGTTTTCCTCCTCCAGCAGAGGGGAGGGCATTGAACCTGGGTCTCCCACATCACAGGTGAGTGCTCTAATCATTGGGCTAAAATTTATAAGGTGGGCACCTCCCCATGCCAGGGTTTGAATGGATCCTGATTTCATAGACAGCCTCCAAGCACACAAGATAGGTAGGCAAATGTCTATTTTCCCCTGGTTTGGGAATCACTCTGGGGCTTAGACAAAAGACAGGCATCCAGACACTTAGAGTAAGGAATCAGAGCATGTGCTCAGAAGCAGAAATTTAGGTGCCTAGGGAACTTTCACCCTGAAAATGTAGGTGCCAAGTTTAGGTGCCTACTGAGTTCAGCGGAGATTTTGTGAAGCCCAAAACTGGGACTTAGGTGACTAAATCCAGGTTTTAGGTGCCTAAGTACCTTTATGAACCTAGCCTAATCTTCCTGTACTGAGGAAAGTGAGGTAGAGAAGTTAAGTGACTGGCCCAGAACCAACAATTTAAATCATTTTCAAAGCTGGGATCAGAACTCAGAAGTTCCTGGCTTCCAGACCCATGGTGAAGCCAGCAGAATGTCTCCTTTCTTTGGTAAATACAGAATAGCACACTAGGGCTAAACATTTGTCTTGATAATGCCATAAATCAGCTGAATTGGCTAACTGATTAAATATTTTCACAGGTTGATGACAGATAAAGAACTTTAAGCACCAGAAGGTAGATAATGCAACACTGCTTTGTATCTTAAGGTCTCAGAGAGTACCTTCACAGTTTTGCTGTTGACGTCAGAGAAGGTAAGGTCAGACACATGATCTATAAGGGTTCCTTCACATCTTCCTGCTGTAATTTTAGATCATTAGCTTTATACTTCCTTCTGTACTCTTATAGAATGCCACTCAGTATTTTAGAAAAGGAAATTGAAGCACACACGATTGTCATTTGGCCTAAAACATTGCCGGTGTTATTTTGGATGCAAGGAATAATATTTTTGCAAAAAGTGAAGAAAATTAGTTCAACTATTCAAAGGGGCAGACTAGGAACCAGATTGTGTGTTAATTGCAGTCTGGTCCTTGGTTCCTCACTTTGCTCTGAGGGGAAAAGTAATCTGTGCTAGCCTTAAAACTGATACAGACTATCTCTCCTTCCATGCCCCACTGCATGGGAAGAGAATAGCAGCCCAACAGAGACTCCTCTCTCCGTCTACCCCATAGCCTTATACACACCAGGGGGAATAAAAGAGCAACTCATGTCCCCTTATTTCCTTGCACAGACACACAAGGTGAGTTACAATCTCACTCAGATAATAGTCTACAACAGTCCCTGTAATCAAATAATTATTTCAATGACTGAAGCAAAGACATCCGAGTGAGTGATGCATTGCTTATACCCAGTATGCTTTGCGTGCCCCATACAAAGATACTGGGGTGAACCTTAGTGCATTTTTGTTGATAGTGTGACCCTGGCAAACCAGGTGCCAGCTCTTGCCAAGGCTTTAGGCCACAGCCAAGAACTGGCAAATTCATTGCTGGAAACGAGTCTGTTTCACCTGTGTGTTAGTATAGTTAAGATGGGTACTAAATCAATAACATGTTCAGTGCTTGTAAATTGCTGCATGCATTAATCTCATAATATCGTTATCGCATGCTATAAGGTAATAGTTACGTTTTTGCTTTATAATTGTAAAAAAATGTTTGCTCTGAAACTGTGAACCTGCTCATCAAGAAGGCTATCAAAACTAAATGGGCCACTGTAAGACATTACAAAACAAAGACTTTGTTAATTGCCCTTACGTCCATGAAGAGGCTACATGCAAAAGGGCTCATTCCATTAGCTTGAATTCTGGAAGAAGGAAATAAAGACTGCTGACAAGAGTTTTTTTCCATCTTTCTGTTGCTGTTTGGACTCTGACCGAGCCAGAGCTATGAAACAGAAGCAGAGATCCCTAGGGTCAACCTAGGTTAGCCCTAAAAAACATTCAGAGCTGATAGATTACTACAACTCTGGCACCTTTTAAAACCTTACTGTAACTCATTTGTGTATATAAGTTTGCTTGCTTTAACCTTGTAATAACTCTCTCTCATTTCTTTTTCCTAGTTAATAAATCTTTAGTCAGTTTATTACAGGACTGGCTACAAGTGTTGTTTTTGGTCAGAGATCTAAGGTACAAATTGACCTGGGGTAAGTGGCTGGTCTCTTGGGACTGGGAGCAACCTGAATATTTTGTGATCTTTGGTATACCTAAGTCCAACTTGCCTAAGTGGCAAGATAGATTGGAATGCCCAAGGGGCCTTTCTTTGACACTGTGGTAAAATTGTTAACAGTGCCTTAGGAGTTCATACTCATTACTGGGTTAGAGAAATATAATTATAGAACGTACAACCAGTTTGGAGTCTCTGCACTGCTTCGTGACAGTTTGGCCTGAGGCTGGCACTCATGGTCATGAACCAGTCCAGACAGCATGACAATCAGATTATTTCCACAACAATTTCGAAGCCAGTAGAGGAATAAAAGTGTTGGTCTCCAGCCATTTTTAGTTTTGCCATCTCCCTGTATGCCTTTAACCATATTCATCTTGCCATCTCATTTATTTAAACCTTAACTGTGACCCACAGTAAATGCTGACCTTTTAGCAGTAATCTCTATAAACACAACACAAACCATTCTGGAAAAGAAATATAACACATACATGTGCATGACACACATTCTGCTTCAAATGGAAGCATCCACATAACACTTAATTATTACATACGGTACAATATTAGACACTTTCCATTAACCTACATACATTATTAAGAGACGGCAATAAATTCTACTGTCCATTGAAAAATATATTAACTAATATTCCCCACTTACTAGTAGCCCTTAAAAGACAACCTTTGGATGCAGAAATCAAGATATAAAAATTACATTACAATACTGGATCACAGTTAAAGTTGCTGGCTAGCAGCATGACAGGATAGTTCTGTTGACCCACCCTGTTACCAGGTGTTGAAAATCCTGCTGGAAAATCCAGAGATTCCTACTGACTCACTGTGGCAGGTGTCTTCATCCTGGATCCAAGCAAGATGGGGTGGGCTGTGGATCTAGGACAAAGAAAACATAAACACTAGGAATGGAGAAGACTGAGTGAGAAGTCTTGGGTTGGAATTTGCTATATTGTTGCTAGTTTCTATGTTAACAAATGCAAGCCCTAGGATGGGGATGAGATTGGTCCTGCACAGCCTGCAAAGACTTTGGCCATGATCCTGCCTCTCTACACATATGAGTAGTTCTTGTAAGTCCAATGAGACGTGCATAAACTGAAAAAAAAAAAAAACAATTGCAGGTGAGGCCTTAGTTTGGCTCAGGGTAACAATGCCACCTTCTGACATGCTGAAATATATTTCTTCTTGAGAAGAATAATGCATATGTTACATGGACAGCACACTTGTGGTGTCTTTAACTATTCATTTTCTTGCTTTAAGTGCTTTGGTTTTGTAAATGAAGTGAAAAGTAATTACATGGTTGTCAGTTACCTAACTCAACTACTTGAAACATTTTTTTTGTTTTTGTTTTGTTGTTGGAGTAAAAATATACTCCAAATCCAACTGTTGGTTATTACCGATGAAGTAATCCCTGTCCGTTAAACACTTAGGGATCTTTTGCACCCTAAATGCCTGCCAGCAGTTCCTGTGTCTTGAAGCGGGCCAACATCTCTGTGAGCATACACAGTGGCAACTATCATTCCACCTTTAACGTATGGTGCAGCATGCATTCCCAATCGCTCAGTGTGGCGGCGGGGTTGGGCTATGACTCACAGCTGCTCTTTCACTATCCTCTTTGAAATGTTTAGCATCCTTCTACTAGATTTTCGCAGTGTGCGCGCATGCAAGGACTACAAGGATAGGGAAAGGATCCCTCTACCTTAAGTGCTCATACAGGACCAACTACAGTATGGTCCTCTATATCTCACTGAAGGACCATATTCTTCAGACTTCACTCAGGCAAAACTCCCTTCCTCTGCCATATATATTTTCATGAGTAAAGCTGAAGGACTGTAGGAATGGATCCATGCAATATTCTTTATATTTTAATCTCACCAAAGGCAAGGGGAGGGGAAACCTAATCAGTGGGATCAATTATGTGCTCAAATTCCTTTATCACTGAGTTTGTAATAGCAGCTGTTCAACAGAAAGATGAATAAGAGTTGTTTTCTTTTGGTTGGTTAGTTTTTGTTCTTATAAACAATAAAATAAGCCTCTTAGGTTTTGGTGTACATAAATTTAGTATTGGGGGTCCCTGTTTTAAAACATGAAGTTCAGAAACTTGGTAAATGTATAAGAACCATAGCGGTCACAGCTGAATAAAACAGGGTTGAAAAATCAGGCTTAATATGTATTGCAAGCATTACCTGGATCAAAAGTCTCTACCTTGTTCGCTTTCTTCTATATCTTTGTTTTTTTCCCTTTTTCTGTAATTTTGTTTAAACTAGTTTTCCTTCAGATTTATCCTTTAGAAATATTGCTAAAAAGATATAATTGACTTGTATGCACCATCCTCCCTTTGCACTCTCCCATTGGGATGTAGACTCTGACTCAAACTTTGTGTTTACTTTTTACATAACTGACTGCTTATATATCATGAACAGTATGTGTCACTACTCCTGCCCCCCCCCCCCAAAAAAAAGAATAAAAGTAAGCGGACACCAGATGCATAAAGGTAATTTGAATTTATTTCACCCAGTTCATAGACCCCATCACACATACCATATCCTATCTGGCCTGCTGGAGGCATTGATGCCCTGGCACTTCCCACTCAAGGAAAACCAGCTCAGAGCGGGTTACCTCAAGATAGTCCTCAAGAGGCCTAGAAGGGCCAGGAAGAAACTATAACCAATCAAGAGCCAGCAGGCCTGTTACGACCACTCACCTGCTTCTTCTCAGGGCACTGGAGGTTGAGACTGGGATAGAATCATAGAATATCAGGGTTGGAAGGGACCTTAGGAAGTCATCTAGTCCAACCCCCTGCTCAAAGCAGGACCAATCCCCAATTTTTGCCCCAAATGGCCCCTCAAGGATTGAACTCACAACCCTGGGTTTAGCGGGCCAATGCTCAAACCACTGAGAGCAGAGTTCCTCAGTGATAGCCCAGAGCCTTGGCCTCAAGCACTGCACACAGGCATACGACTGGAAGTTTTGTTTATGTGCTTAAAAATGCAGACTTCCAAAGTCTGTTATTTTTATCGAGCTGTGCATAGACTGATACCAAGCTCACAACCAGTGGACTGAAGCAAGGAGCACCTGCAGTACCATGTTTGGCCTGCAAAAGGGGTCTATGGAGCATTCCACCTGTGAAGTATGGCTATATATGATGAAAAAACCTGACATTTGATGAGTTTAGGTGAATAAAATAGTACGTGATTCAATCCAGAAAAAGGGATCAAATCGTATTTGTAATATAAGGTAGTATAGGTGATCACTGTGCATTCTTATCGCAGATGCATATTAAAAGTCTTACTAAATGTATATAAATGTAATGATTTAATGTGAAAATGGGGAGAGTTCATTCAATGATCTGATGTCTGAACAAGATGCTTTATTTTTTTGACATTCTTAGAACAGTGACTCTATCCTGTTTATTGTTTTATAAGTGAAATGGAATGTTAAGGTTATATTTTGCTGTCACGGAAATACTACAACCATCTTGCTATACAGTAAAGGAAAAGCAAAAGGCTTTTATGGAGATTTTTGTGTTGTTCATTTTAAAATAAGTTGCGTTTCATGCAGAATTATTCTGGTCTACCACAGACTGAGTGGAATATCTTCTCTTGTTAATCATTAAAGAGTTTAAATCTTCTCCCCCAGTTAGCAAAGTTCAGAGAAAATACTGAAGTATTTATTAATAATTACTTCAATGATAATTGTACACTCCAGACATCTTGAAAAATCCAGCAAATGATTCAAGATTCTCAAATTATTAAAATAAACACTATATGTTTTATATATGATCTATAGTTCATTTTCTCAGTAATCCCTGGAAAAATGGCTAACTGTACATACAGATTATTTTGTTAAATCTGTGATACTATGGACAGTGACAAAGTAACAGTGTTTTGGTTTGACTTGCACTTCATATTGTACAGTTTTACTCCAATTACCCATTACAATAGAAGTTTAAAAGACAAAACTTGTCCCCTATGACAGATTAATTAATCATTCTTACAATTCCTAAAAAAATGTGGATAAAGGTTTGAATAAGGTCCTGTAAATTGCTACATTGGAGCTGGAAGAATTCCATCCTCTCCTCTTTGAAGGGAAACTCCAGTTTGTGAGGGCTGATGGGCAAGCGAAGAGAACCCCAGCTCCGTGAACTGATGTCCTAAAGACTGATTCTGATCTTGCAGCCCAATGTAACTCCACTGACTTCACCAGTAAACGTCTGACTTGTGCGACAGCAAAATCAGGCTGCAAATTGATATAAAAGCCAGGCAGAGAGTGCACGCTGCTGTCACACTCAAGTCCTACTTGAGATCATAACCCTGAGGTAGTCCGGCAAATTGTAAAGGTGAACTGTTACGGTTTAAACTTATACCCCAGTCCGGCGATGCTGGAGAGCAGAGGCAGCCAAGTTTAATTCAATTAGTTTACGGAGCCGAACCAACTCTTGTTAGCGCTGAAGGCTGCCACAGGAGGGGAGAAGCCCTTCACTCAATAGTAGTGATAATATGCCCAGGTCTTCTGCGGTGGAACGTGCAGGACGCGCAGGCAGCGCGCCTCCCGCAGCCGAGTGCGTGGGCAGCCGCGCCAGGCCCCGGGGAGGTGGGCTGCTCTGCATGGAAGCCGCGGCCGGTTCCGAGAGCCCTCGTTGGCGCCGTGTGCAAAAAGGGGCCGCCGGGACAGCGCTGCCTGCCCCCGGCGTGGCGCTGCGGCTCTGCCCGCCCGTGGGCTCGTCTCCGGGCTGTCCGCGGCGCTGCGCTCGGCCAGGCGGGGAGCCCGGGGCAGGACGCCGGCGGGGCGGTGCCAGCCATGCTGCCGAGGCGCAGCCTGGGGGTCCGTGCTCAGCTCTCCTCGGCGCTGATCCGGGGAGGCGGCGCTTCCCTGGCTCGACTGGAGCCCGGCGCCCCTCGGCAGTGGGAACCAAACCAGCCGCGCCGCCCTCCGCGCTGCAAGGGGAAGCGGCGGCGGCCGGGGAGCTCCTTCCTCCCGAGGGCCAGCTCCAGCTTGACCCGAGCTCCCCGGGCAGCCGCACCCCCGAGCCGCCCTGCCTCCCACGGCTATAGCGCGGGCTTCTCCCCCTCCCCTTACTGGTGTGAACTGGGGAAAGAACGAGACTGGGGGGTGGGGGGACAGCAATGAGCCCTGGGGAGTGGCAGTAAGAGTTGGAGGCAGTCAGGAGCTTGGGGGGGGGGGGGGGGTTGGAGGACGCAGTGAGGAGGGGGGGCAGTGAGGAGGGGGGGTGGGGGGGGCAGTGAGGTTTGGAGTCAATAAGGAGCCGGGGTCAGGGGAGGCAGTGAGATAGGGGGGACAGTAAGGCATGGGGGGCAGTGAGGAGGCATGGGGGCAGTACGGAGCCGGGGGGTGGGGGACAGTAAGGTTTGGGGGCAGTGAGGAGGTGGGGAGGCAGTGAGGTTTGGGGGCAGTGAGGTGACAAGGGACAGTAATGTTTGGGGTCAGTAAGGTGCCGTGGGGCAGTGAGGTTGGGGGGGGGCGATGGGGAGCCGGGGTGGTGGTGAGGTGGGGGGGGCAGTAAGGAGCCGGGAGCAGTGAGGAGGTTGGGATGGTGGTGGGGAGATGGGGGGGGGCAGTAAGGAGCCGGGGGGCAGTGAGGAGGTTGGGGGAGGCGATGAGGAGCCGGGGGTGAGGAGATGGGGGGGCAGTAAGGTTTGGGGTCAGTAAGGAGCCGGGGGTGGGGGCAGTGAGGAGGTTGGGGGAGGCGATGGGGAGCCGGGGGTGAGGAGGTTGGGGTGGGGGACAGTAAGGTGCCGGGGGACTGTTTGGGGGCAGTAAGGTGCCGGGGGGCAGTGGGGTTGGGGGGGGCGATGGGGAGCCGGGGTGGTGGTGAGGGGGGGGCAGTAAGGAGCCGGGAGCAGTGAGGAGGTTGGGATGGTGGTGGGGAGATGGGGGGGGGGGGCAGTAAGGAGCCGGGGGGCAGTGAGGAGGTTGGGGGAGGCGATGAGGAGCCGGGGGTGAGGAGATGGGGGGGCAGTAAGGTTTGGGGTCAGTAAGGAGCCGGGGGTGGGGGCAGTGAGGAGGTTGGGGGAGGCGATGGGGAGCCGGGGGTGAGGAGGTTGGGGTGGGGGACAGTAAGGTGCCGGGGGACTGTTTGGGGGCAGTAAGGTGCCGGGGGGCAGTGAGGTGGGGGGGGGCGATGGGGAGCCGGGGTGGTGGTGAGGAGGAGGGGGACAGTAAGGAGTCGGGAGGCAGTGAGGCGGTTGGGGGAGCCGATGGGGAGCCGGGGGTGAGGAGGTTGGGGGGGACGGGACAGTAAGGTTTGGGGCAATACAGAGCGGGGCAGAGAGGACCTCAGCGGTAGAGCGTAAGGCCGGGGTCAGGCAGCAGCCAGGCGGTGACACCCGGGCGCACTCCGCGGAAGCGCATCCGGCGAGCTCCCGCCCGCACTCCGCTCCATGGGCCGAGCCTGCGGGAGGGGGCAGATTCCCCGAAGGGGACGGGGACACTCCGGCGGAACCCGCTGGTCACCTACTCGTTACCCTGCGCTCAGCGGCGCCCCCGAGCACGTGTCGGCCGGGGGAGGCTACGGGGGCGCGGCAAGGCAAGCCCTGTGTCTCCCACCTCCCCTGTTCCCGGGTCGAACTGGGTCCCGGGATTGGGGATCCCAGCCGGGATTGGAGGAGCCAGCCGGTGACTGATGAGCGGTTCTGCCCCCAGAGAGCAGCCTTGGCAGGGAGCAGACGTGGCCGCGCCACAGCTGTTGCTTTCGGGGATTCAGAGACAGAAAGAGCCAGGGCACCTTTAAGAGGAAAAAAAATCCCCTCAACTCCCCGATTTGCATTTTCCATTTGTGCCCCTCCTTTTTTGCAGTGATGTCAGCCGGGGAGGACTTGCTGGCAGCCCTGGGAAGCGGAGTTCAGACGGCGGCAGCAGAGCTGAGCCATCCGATGCTTTAGCACCCGGAGCTCTCCGGGTGCTGCTTCTCTCCAACACCCACAGCCTCTGCGCCTGCAGGGGCGATCCGCACCGGACAGCTCCTGCGCAGAATTTCCAGTCTATACCAAAGAGGGGGCAAACAAGGATCTTCTACCATCCTTCTCTCAAACAGACCTAACATTCCTCTTCTGTTTTATCCTTAAAGAGAGAGATTTGCTGGACTGCTCTTGCAGATAGGGGGATTTAGTTAAAAGTCTCACAGCACAACTTAGCTTAACCGACATCAGTGTGGCGGACTGATATTAATGTGGTTCTTTTAATGTGGAGTTACATTTGCCTTTTACAGCTGCAAAAACATAAAGCCAAACCCAAACCAAGACTTAGCTAAAAGTTAGACTACCTTTTTCTTCCACAATTGTGTTCCCTTTGTGGAAATTGTTCATGCATCTTTTGCTCTAGTCTGCATGTGAAGAAGCAGTTTGTATTCTGGATCAAGGATTTGCTGGTGTAAACTGATCTAACTTCTATGCGATGGGGCAGCCTTCATTACTCTAGACGCCTTGTTGATGTGCTGAGGAGCCAATGTAGATTGACATCTTTTGCAGAGAAGGCAAGGAATTAAAGGTAAGGGGGGTTGATTAGCATTTTGTATTTTTCGTCAGGCATCCTCCTCACAACACGCTACTAGCAGTGCATCCAGACTGGGATTATTAGGCTAGAACTGGCTAAGTAAAATGTGATTCGCCTTTGGTGAAGAGTACATGGAGTTCCTGAGTACAGTAACTGCAAAATATACATTTTAAAGCTTTTTAATGTTTCTCATTTATGATCTGCGTTATTGCAAGAACGCTGAGCTAACTTGTACTGTTCAGGCATGAGGGACTCCTACAGACTGAGTCTGTGATGTACAGTTTGCTCAGGTTTCAGTTAACATTTTCTTGAATGTGCACCCTCTTCCCCAGTGCCTTCCACTATCCGGTTTGATTTGGTGGTTGTTTGCCGACATAGTACGTGATACTACTAGAGAGGGAGAGAGGTGAAAGAAAAAAAACATATGGAGCATTTTATTGATGCAATCGTAATCCTGTAATGGAGATTGCATTTAATGGGGATTGCATCAAAATGCCTAGCTGTTGTTGGGAGAGGGGAGGGCAAAAACTGTGCTGGATTGTAAATGAAGTTCTTTGATTGAAGGATTTCCTTGAACTGTGGAGGGATGGCGATGAGGAGCTTAAAGTTGCTATGCATTTGGAGTATTGGAATGGGATAAAAACCAGATCAAGCTGAAATATATTTTAATTTGTTCAGGCTCTGGAAATGATTTGAAACCCCGGGGAGAGGAAATCCAGTCATTGCACTGATGTGCTGGTGTTGACGCCACTGTCCAAGGAACACTTGGACTCAGTAGCAAAAACCATTGACAGGAAGGCTAGGATAGGATATTACCTTTCTTTTGGGGAGGAATGAGGAAGGAAGGTTTGTTTTGCAAGATAGAAATTTAAGGCACAAACCTTACAGCCTGGTGGTTGCAAGCACACAATCTTGTGCACACAGATTGTAGACAATCTGAAAAGTAGAGGATTTCTCTCCTTTTCCTTTTGCGAGCTTGGCATAGCAGCCTGTAAGAAATAGCTCAAGATACATGAAGAGAACATGTAGGGACCAGTAGCCCTTCTGGGGCTCTGAAGAGACTAAACGTAGAGAGGAATTGACTAAGACAGCATGAGCCCACATATTTGAGAGAGGATGTATTGAAGGAAGTATGGAGCAATAATTTTATGAAATGCTGATGTTTACTTCAGTTGGCAGAAGTGAGGAGAAGATGTTCAAGGTGCAGGAGTCAGTTGAACCCAACTAGAACTGAGGGTAATTTCTCAGCGGAGAATATCAGTTTATTCTAAACTGCTTTATTATTTTTTAAAATTACATTCTAAGTTATAAAGAACGAAGAGCCACTCCCATGTAAGTCTCATTAAACGCAAAAGGAATATCCAGAGAAAACATCAGTAATAAGTAAAAGATAAATCTTAACTTTTTTCTTGTTAGCAATGAAAGAATGAAAGTAGAGATGGTCTGAAAGATTATATAGGAAAATAGTTTTAAAAAAGGGGCTGACGGTGTTGTGGGGAGGAGTTATTCATTTATGTATTAACATTCTGACAACTAGTTTAACCAAAAAGACTGGTTTGTATCCATATGAATTGCAAGAGTACTATCTGCAAGCATCTAAGTAGGATCCTCAAGTAAACAGCAGAGACATGTCCTATAAAATACTCACCAGTACTTCTGTACCATTGCCAAGCAAAGGGATGGATTAAATGTAAACATTGTACTGAATAAAACAAAGCAAAAATATCTCAGGTTGTCAGAAGTCATTTGTTTTCTTATATGAAATGTGTACATAAGCCTGGGTAATAGCTCCACACTTGAGTGACTCCAAAACTGTAAATTTTGCATAAGATAAATAAAGGTAGGAGAGAGAAATATGCTGATTTTAAATACAGTGAAGAAAATCTGCATAAGCACAATGACTTCTACTTAAGCATTTCATCTTGGCCAAAGTGAGACAATTTTTGTGTATGTGTGAACTGTAAAAGATGGGTTTAGAATATTAATGGGTAAACTCTGGAGAGCTAGAGGCTTGCTCAATAGGCAGAAGATTCTTTCTTTTTAAGAAAGACTTGGAAAAGATATATGTAAATTGCAAGCCATGTTCAATTTGGACTGTCTATACCCAGATTTTAAAATCAAATTTAGCATTGCTTAAGAGAACAATGCCTGATTAAAAAAAAAAAAACTCTGCAGTTGTAGCAGTAAAGCTTTCTTACGTTTTCTTTATGGAAAGGGCAAGCATTGTTATGTTGTATATATGTGTGAGTTTGTTTCTCTGTGTGTGTTCTGTATTTTAATCACATTTTCACCAAAGAGCAGGAATATACTGCTGAGGAACAAATTCTGGTTTTCTCTCCATTCAGATCTTTCTTTTCCATTTTTTCTACAGAGGAGCTCTTATTGCTTCATGGTTGCATTGTTCATCCTTGCAGCATTTCTTTAAATATGAGCATACGAATGCCTTGGTATAGTTAAAGGATAATTTATATTCAGTGTAGTACTGTCTGCTCAGTGGAATTGGTTTTATACATCACAGCCTTTGCAAAAAGGAAGATCAAAGATCTGAACCTGTGGTCCTGTACTGAATTTGTATTCTACCTGAACACATGCAATATTATACTGATGACCCTCACACTTCTGTAGTTAAGAGTACATCTGCCTTTTCTTTATAAGACCCCCCTTTTTAGTTTTAATATAGTTCTAAAGATATATCTTAAGTTGAAATCAAAACACATCGATAGAGTAAAATAGAAGTCCAAACCATTTCTGTATAATACAAAAAAGTATGTGCATTCATTGTCTATTTGGTTTCTCCCTTCCTCACTATTCACTTCTTTGGGTTTCCGAACTGATATTTTCATACTTCAGATTTTGGGGCGCCCTTGAGTCCCAGGTAAGTGCTGGATTTTGAAGTGGGTTGCAATTGTAAAACAGTCACAAAGGCTTTTCTAGAAAGTAGAATAATGCCGGCTCAGTACAGGAATTAGTCCGATCTGAGTTTTGATAGTTTAGCCTTAGATCATATTAGGGACTTTAGTGCTGTTGCATTATTCTTGTTTTTTCTTTTGAGGTTACATTTCAATAACCAAACGAAACCATGTTATTGAAAGTTAAACTAAGCTTGAAATATATTAAGGGAAAACAAAAATATGTTAAAATAATGGTCTGACATAAGTGCATAAAAGTCATAGAATTTCATGCTAGGACCGCCAATGCACACTCTTAACTTCATCTATACGAGAGCAGGTATTGCAGCATTAACAGTCTTCCATCAGAAGATACCATGATAGTGAGTGAAGCTACTATTACCTTACATTTATATCGTATTTTTCATTTTGAAGGATCCTGAAGCCCTTTACAACATATATAACTATCAATATTCATATCTGATATATAGCTATATCCCACTAGTAAAGTATTTACTTGATCACTGTAGATAAAGGGCATGGATGCTTATAAATATTTTGTGCACTACTTAGATTAGAGAATTTGGCTATACCTAAAGTGTATGCATGGTTCACTGTTGTGATCATGTGTGCTACAGTGCCTAGGCTCAAGCAGACTAAGCCGGAGGGGCCTTGGTACCCTTACTTCTAAATGTACTGGCTTTTGTGGAAGCTGATTCAGATATTGTTTTGATATAGGTTTTTTGATATTAAATAAAAGTTCATTAGCTAGATTTAATAAAGTTTGTTCCAAGAGCCTCTTACTTGAAAGAGATAATTGGGATATTTAGAAATGTTGTCATTCCCTAGTGTGGCAAAGTACTAGTGACCATACCTTTCTTGAGTCTTTGGAAGGTTCATCCTGCCTGCGGAATGAATTGCCAATACACAGGCGTGTAATGTGGATCAGGAAATTTAAGGTGGAAGTGGGAATTTGATTCTCTCTTTAGATCTGAGGGAAAACTCCAATTCTCATTATCCAGCAGTAAAAAAAAAAAAAGTTTCTGAGATAGTCTTTTTCAATGATGGTCTCTGAATTAGTAGAGTGACTTGCCAGAAATCATAAAAGCTTCTACGAGCTTTTGCACTTTAAAAGCTCCACTGATAGAGGATTTTAAACTGTCCTTGTAATTGTCTCTAATGTGTTATGTAGTGAATAAGAGTGGGATTAGTAGAATATAAATTTTGAGGCTAGGAGTGACAATAACTGCATTTATAATTTCTGGCACAAATCTGAATGAAAGAGCCTTTTATATATAGTCTTTTCTAGCACATACATATTTTGTTTTAACTCCCCCCCCCCCTCCACACACACACTGACTTTGTAGAAAAGTTTCTCCTCTGTGCAAATAAAGAACAGCAATAGTCGTATAATATCCATTCAGTACTGTTTCATATTTATATAAAACAAACCTGTTTGCAGAGAAGCATTAATTAACCAAGTGGAGATTTCATTAAGGTTCAGGAAAACTTAATTTAAATAATGAAAATGTAAATAGAAAGAGCTTGGAACGTATTCCGCCCTTCACTGCCAAGTTTTCCATAGGTCTGAATAGTAAATAAAATGTTGTAATAGGTTTTGTCACAATCTCATTATTAGACATTCTTTTTTATTTGAGGTTTTGTTTAACTGCTGTTAAGTAAATATGCTGAAAATTACTGTACATCAGTTGTACTGGAAAAGAAATGTTTTCCTAAAGGTAACTTCAAGCCGTTTGTACTTTGTTCAACTTGCTTTATTAGGATCTGATCCAAAGCCCATTAAAGTCAATGGAAATAACTTCTATTGACTTCAGTGGACTTTGGAATAGGCTCCTAATGAATTCTTGCATTATATACAGAATGTACTTCAATTGGGGGCATTTGGTTTGGGAGTCAAGCATGTTATTGAGATACAGAGAGCTTTGTTGAATAGTTTTACATGCGTAAGAATTGCAGGATTTGGCGCATTCAGCAGCGGACTCTAAATTAACTTTGCAGAAGAAAAACTTTTAAAATCAAAATATTGCTTTCCCACCATCTATTTATAATTTGCAACATACTTCACATGGAATATAATTTCATTGGAAACTGCAACACTAGATTGACAGACAGCTGAATTCTGCTCTTATACACTGGTGTGTGAAATCTTTGAAGATATTTCAGATTTATGGTCGTTTAATGGAAAATCATCTTTGGCCCACAGTATTTAAACCCTATTGTCATTAAAAGGTTAGTTCACAATGCTCAGAATTATTGCCTGATTCACTTTCCTTCCAGTACAACATCTTGCGTTGTACATTACTTTGATTTGACATCGTTGTTTTTGGAATCATTTTCTTCCTCTAAGCTGCTCTAGAAATAAGATGTCTCTAGTGATGAATTCTGTTTGTATATCAGTGTTTATCTGTTACATCCTTAAGGATATGGTTTTATTATTTTTTGTAAGAATTTAATTAGTAATTATGTGAGCTGTATGCTGTCTAGTGAAATGGTAAAAAATCCATATCAAGACAAACAAAAGCCAACAAGAAAAAGTCGGTAGTGCTTTAGGGATAACATTTTTTCATTTATCCACATATTTACACCTTCAGTATCATATGTTTATGGTTATTATTAATAATATATCTGTGCCCGTGTAAGTCAAAGGTAGAACTCCCAATGATACTTCTGTGGTGCAGGATTAGGCTGGATTCACAAAGTACTTAGGCATTGCAATGCTAAGCTGCTTAGTGGAATTCTCAACCTTGCCCAGGCTTTCCCTGTGTTGTGTGGGGGAGAATTAGGCCTAAGAACAGGATTCCCAGTAGCCAGTAAGATGAGCGGTGAACCTCCTCAACTAGTTAGGAGTGAACTGCACAGGAAAGGTCAGGACTTAGGCTCATCCTTAAAGGTATTAGGCACCTATTGATAGGCCAGAAGGAGGTGCTACCCTCACATCCTGATTCTCAGCTGTGACCCTTCCCCTGGAGTTAGTTGCCTAACCCAGGTCAGCCATTTTCTCTCAAAAATGAGAGAGAGAGCCCCAGAACAATTAATAGCCCAGTGGTTATGACACTCACCTGAGATGTAGAGACCCATATTCAAATCCTTGTACTGCTTGATTTGGAACAGAGACTTGAACCCTATTTTCGTAGATACCAGATGCCCTAATCACCAGGTTACTTGAGAGAAAAAATTACAACAGGACCCTTATATTCTGCAACTTCGCCATTAAATTGTGGCTCACACTAATGAATTTCAATTTGTGCGTTGCTATGTACTGAACCATTTTGAATTCAGCTTCACTGTAAATAATTTTTCAACATCCAAGTTCACTCTAAAGAGGTTCCACTGTATGTTTATAAATGCACTCTAATACGGTGAAGATATAAGGAGTGAGACAAAAGGAATGGTGCATTAAATGGAATAATTGCTTTATTTTGTCAGTCTTTTAAGTGACTTTTGGAATATTTATCTAGCAATTTGCTTTAAATGAAGATGCCCTAGAATAGAAATCAACATAGCAATAACTCTTTTGGGAAAATCTATGGATAAGAATACTGCAGAACTCATTCTCTTTCCATCTTTCTATCTTGTCAGCCTGTAAGAGTGTTGAAGGATTTAAATGTTATCTTTGGATTTTGATAGTGGTTTCCTGACTGGATTCTAGTGCTTGGCCACTTCAGCATTTTTTTAGCCTGGAATATAAATGTGCTTAATTAGCAGAAGACTCTTTTTAAAAACACATTAGTGTTGTGGAAGTCAATAGCATTCTGTGTTTTTTTTATTGCCGTGAAGGGAAAAAACAATAAGTGAGTGCAAATGGGATATAAAGGTAAATCAGAGTTATTGTTACCCTATTTGGCTCTTTTTATTTATGTAATAGGATTGAATAGAAAATACACATTTGACTTTGAAAAAGTGAGTATGCTAATCTAGTTTCTTTCCTTAGAATATAACCTTGAGAAACAATCATACACATAGATATTTGTTTATCTGAGCCTTGTACATTTTGTTTTTTACATTGTGTGAAGATGACATGCAGCTATGATGAAGAAACAAATCAGGCTATGATAATGAAACCATTTTTGTTGTTCAGGTATTATTTTACCTAATTCCCTTCTCTCCCCTTTTTAAAAGGGATTAATTCCTCAGGAAGGGGGAACAGGTCCAGATAAACACATCAAACCTTAATTTTTTAACAAACTAAAACTTCCTTACAAAAATAAACAAAAAAGAAGATAAGAATGGTGAGATATTAATTAGGTCAGTTGTTAATTCATAGCTAAAGAGTAAACTGAGTCTCAACAGTAAGCTCACACCTAAGATTTTGGCCTAGTCTTTATATTAGAAACTAGATACAGTGATATTCACTCTCATACTGTGCCAGGGCAAAATCAAAGTATGTATGAGGACAACTTCATAGAGCATTAACTTCTGTATTCAACAGTCTTTGGAAACAGGAAAATAAAGAGATGCTCATCACAATAGTCACCTCAGAAAAGAGAAGTCCACTTCAAAAGTGAGCGTAATAGGCAAAAAGCAAGAGATGTATTGTGTACCAAGAAGTGCATAGTCAGTATCTGTGGTCAGATGAGTTATTAACTGATAATAAAAATACAACTCGTGGTTGATAGACATGGAACGCTTGTACCACCCACAAAAGGAACAATCCTTATGAGCCTAAATCAATTCTTTGGCTTCAGTGCTATCAGTAGTACTGAACCACACCAACCACATCCAAGAATTGTTGTTTGTTTATTAAGGAGAAGAGATTTTCATGGCGTCTAATTATCATTGACTTTGGAGCCAAACAGCCCTTTGGCTTTTTTTTTTTATACCAGAAATATTAGTCTTTAATTTTAAGGAATGTAAGAAAACATCAGATTCCTTTTCAGTGTAGTAGCCGTGTTAGTCTGTGTCAGCAAAAAGAAAATAAGAAAGGAATACTTGTGGCACCTTAGAGACTAACAGATTTATTTCAGCATAAGCTTTCGTGGACTACAGTCCGCTTCGTCGGATGCATAGAATGGAACATACAGTGGGACGATATTTATACATTCAGAGAAACATGAAAAGGTGGAAGTAACCATACCATCTGTAAAAGGCTAATTAATTGAAAGGAACAGTTATCAGTAGGAAATAAACTTTTGAAGTGATGCCTTGTTATGCCTAATAGAAACAAGATGAAAGTTGCAAAACTGTCTGGAAACCTAGATGAGATAGGGAGTGGGTGGATCCCTTTTTGGCTGTAGAGAGGGACACAGCTGGATGGAACAACCTGTCATTTAATGTTGAGTAGATGGGAGGTTGTGGAGTATTAAACTGCATTAGGGAACTTGGTTCTCTAGAATCTAAAAACTTCTGGAAGGTAAGCAGAACCTGGTTCTGTATAAAGCTGTCTAGATTGTATTTTATTTTTTCACTTTTCACAGTGTTTGTTTCTCATTTGAATTGTTGTACATATGAAAGCTGCTGATCAATACTGCAAATAGCTGGTTAAAGTGTTTAAGGATTACCAGACATCCTTATATGAATCTATCTGACTTAACATGGCTAAAGCTAAAAGAGGTGACAGAAAAATGATTTAATTGACTGAATTAATGAAATTAGATCATTCTAACGTAAAATATCAATATTGTCAAGAGCTAAGAAGCAAGGTAAGTTTGGACTCGTGCTCATTGTAAAAAGTTAAGAATCTAAAGAAATTTGTATTCTGTTAGATCAGTGTGCCATTGAATTAGACTTTGTCAACAGAAATGGAAGAGTATGAAACTAATGAAATTTGATCATACAAATGAGACATGGGGTAAAATTTTCAATAAAGTTTAAATGAGTTAGGCTCCTAAATCCCATTTTAAAAAGTGACATAGGCACTTAGAAGCCTCAGTCTCGCTGACTTTAAATGAGTCTTGGGCTGAAAAGTCACTTAGGCATATTTGAAAAAAATTACCCATTTTCAGCATCATAATCATAATTGAAATGTAACCATGATGATTATTTATGTGCCCATTTAAAGCTTTCCAACACCTATTCAATGTCAGCCTCATTCAGGGGTAGTTTCATCATCTTCTACACTCAAACGATGGCGCAAGTGGTGATTATGCAATTAAAAACAACTAAACCCAAGGATTTGAATTTGAACACAAACTTACCTTATTATAGAAATGACTGAAGCACTTTGCCCTGGATATATTCCTTGTGCCTCATTGAAACCCACATGTCCACTACTGGATATTGCAAATGAAGAACTAGAAGGAGCAAAAAGGGAATAATAATCACAATATAAAGGAATCAACATTGAAATTAATCCACAACATGAAAAATGATGGCTACAATCACCTGTAAAAGGGAATGTGTGTTTCTGGTTAATCTTTTTGATTCTGAGTCTGAAAAGAGAAACAGACTATTGTGTCCAAGTTGCCCTCCAAGAATGGATAAACAGTATGACAAAAAAGAAGTCTGCTATTTTCTCCAGCAATGAAAATATAGAGAAAAAGATGAGAACTTTTCAGGTGCAATCATCCTAAATTTTCTGGGGTGAACTCCTTGTCCCACTGAAGTAAATCACAAAACTCCCATTCAGTGGAGCAAGGGTTTCACCCCTTTCAAATGAATGTTCTGCACACTGTTTAAACCTCTCTGTGAAAGAAGGAATATCCAACATAGTCTTCAAGCATGTTGTGGACGTTCAGAAATTCTTCTGCAACCACTATCAGCCTCATAGTTAATTGATTGAAAAAGAAGGATTGATGCCTCTGCTTGCTAATGGAATTTGGTTGATCTCTGAGGAAAATTGTATCTCTTCGTGTGCATGCAGGTACCATAAGTGTTGAAATTTGCACTGAGCATGAGAGAACTTTTTATCAAAACTTAGCCCTCGTTTTACACCACAAGGGAGTCTACAAAACTGCATTTATAAAAGTGACTGAAGAAGGTTTCAGAAGGAATAGACAGACAACAAGCTAATGACACTGCTGTTTCAGTGGAAAATTTAGATTGGTCTGTTTCACTACAAAGAGGTGGAACCACACAAGGACCAAACTGAGTAATGATTCAGACACACTGTGGCACTTTTCCATTAGACAGCCTATAACCATATATAAAGGTTATAGATTGAGCCCAGGACAGGAAAAAGACCTGCACTCCTGTCCAGCCAGATGAAAAAGAATCTACTCACTCTTTTTTTTATGAATATGTACCTAAAGGCAGATACAAAAGAGCTATAGGTCTAGTTACAGAATAGACAGAGAACTATTATTGCATCCTTATGTTCTTACTTACAGGCTGGATTATTTATTTATTTATTTGGTTTGTTATTTTTTAATTGGGTTTTTTTGTATGGAGGAGAAAAAAGTGAATTTCTTCATGTGACAAGCGTTGTCTTTAGGCCTACTGACAGGGCCGGTGCACCCACTAGGCGACCCTAGGCAGTCGCCTAGGGCACCGGGAGCTGGGGGGCGGCTGGCTGCAGCTGCCTCCCGCCCTCCCGGCTCCGCGGCTCAGCCGGGAGCAGGGGGGCGGCTGGCCGTGGCTGCCGCCCGCCTCCCAGCTCCGCGGCTCAGCCGGGAGCCAGGAGGGCGGCTAGCCTGCTGCGGCTAGCCAGGGGGGTGGCTGGCCATGGACAGGGGGCTGAGCTGCGGTCCGCAGGGGGTGGGGAGGCTGGCTGCCACGGGGGGGGCGGTGTTAGGTGGGAGGAGGGTGCAGGGGGGGCGGTTTTAGCTGGGGGGAAGGTGAAGGGGAGGCGGTTTTAGCTGGGGGAGGGCGCAGGGGGGGTGTTAGCTGGGGGGGAGGGCGCAGGGGGGTGTTAGCTGGGGGGGAGGGCGCAGGGGCGGGCGCTGGACTGGTGTAAGGAAGTTTCACCTAGGGCACAAAACTTCCTTGCACCGGCCCTGCCTACTGATGTCCACATCTTTGCAGAGGTCGTCTGCAGAGTGTACACTTGCACTGTGGCTTTCATAAACACATAGGCTGAGAGGTCGCTTAGTCCATGCCTCTGTGCTGACGCAGGATTAACTATACCTAGACCATCCCTGACAGATGTTTGCCTAACCTGTTCTTGAATACCTCCGAGGGTTGGGCCTAGAACTCCTCCTCTTATGCCCCCACATCAACACATATTTGTCTCTTACAGCATATGTGATAAATGATGCATATATGCAATGTGTGTGTATGGGGTCGGATATGTTTACTGATGTGGAATATTTAATCAAGTACATATAATCATTATGTGGTCTGAGTTGGTTCATTGCCTCTTATCCCATATCTCAGGTTGTCTGAGTCACCCACAGACAAGGTTGAGCACTGGTCCCATCAACTGGTATGTGGGGGTAGTATGGAGAGTGATTACAGCCTATAAACTGTGAATCTTGGGCCTGGCTGAGCACCACTTAATGCAGGACCCCACAGAAGCAAAGGTAGTTTTAAGCCACCTTTGAACTCCCTATATTCTGGGTCCATTCAGTGGACATTTCAGCCCCCAGTATAGCTAAGAGTGGCCTCAGGGCTGCTCTGAACTGCATGTCTATGCCCCTGACCTCAGGGGACTTTGAGGCAGCTGAAAAGAACCAGAGAGCAGAGGCACTCCATTCGCAGCCTGACACACACCCCTAGATGATGGGCTGTGAGGGGGTTCAGTTTAGAACTATTACGGCAGCTCTGCATTGTCCAGGAAATGCCTTTAGATCACGGCATTCTCCTGGGGTGAATCCAGGGAGTTTATGGCAACTTTGTATTCCCAGAGTGCAAAGGAACTGTGCTGCACCTGTCACATACATATACTTGCATTACTGACTCTTGGTCCTTGGAACTCTTGAAATATCCTCACCCTTGCTCACATGTATGTGTATAAATAATATGATATTTGAGACTCTTTTTCTGTTTGACTGGATTTTTCCCATTATTTAGCACAGGAAGGGACTGAGACTCCATTCTTTATGCATATAACTGCCATTAATATCAATGTGAGTTATGCAGTAATCCACAGCAAAATATGCCCATAAGTAACCGTCAAGTGGCATCTCCAGGTCAGAGTTGAAGAAATTCTTGGCCCTATTTAAAGCACGAATTCCATCTAGAGAAGCAGAGCATTTTCACATGTTGATAGTAAAGTGTTATCCATTTTGTTGGAAGCTAAGACATCAGTGAGAGCATTGCCTTCTGGGAATCTTACTGTGTTTACATTAAGGTCCAAACCTTGAGGACAACGGGAAGTTTCTGGGAATACAATTAACAGGGTTTGGTTGCTGATTAAGTATTTCAGTGATGCTTTGTGGCATGACTCTCTATGGTATTATGCCATATTACCAAGGTATTATTGCTATATGAGAATGTTATAGCCCACTATTTTACTACCTGTTTGCCCAATGGCTGCGTGCTACATATATTTGTAATATTGCCAATTTGAAGCCAGCTCCAGCTGCTGCTAACATCAGTAGAAAAAAATCCTCCCATTAATTTCAGTGGTGGTTAGGGATGGCATCTGTCTGGCTTTTGTGCTGCCTTGCCAGTTACTGGTGAGGGTCAGGGGCACCTCAGGAATTTTTTGCCTTCTCCCTGCTCCCCCATGCTGAGGATTAAGTCAGGGTGGGGCGAGGGGGAGGAGAAATGCTTAGCAGACCTTTCCCATGGGCCTGGCCCTTTAAAGCTGGGCCTCCCTTCCTTGCATGCTCCAGGGTTTTCTGGACTCCAGTAACCGCCAAGGTCAGAGGAAGGGGGCGGGTGAGTTTGTTGTTGAAGGGTAGCCTTCCCCATCAGCTGCTTGTGGATTTGACAGGGGCCTGGAGCTAGACAAGGACCTGGAGTGTGGTGAGGGGTGGGGAAGGTAAGTGGCACAGCGGTCTTGAGCTGCCCCCAATTCCCCACCAGTACTGCTGCCTATGTGGGATGTGGGGGGTTCACACTGCTGGTGGGAGGAGCACCTGAGAGGGGAAGAAGGGTCATGGGGGGCAGTTCAGCATCTTAGAGGTGGGAACCCTAATGGTTCTTGAATTGGGCCCTTTGCTAACATACTCTGCAATGGAGAACGTTAAGGAGTTCATCCAAAGCAGCAACACATACCAGCGGCCCTTGCTGGAGTTCCTCAGGAGCACGGTGTCTCATGCCGCAAGCCCCTTGCTTGTCCAGTAACAACTTAGTTGAAAGTCACATAAAAATTTGGCCACCTGGGCTTTTAAACTGCACAACAAAAACAAACCGTTTGTTGCACTGTGTGACTGACGGTACTTTCAGGTTGTTAGGCCTGGGCCTGGGTGCTCAGGGTTAAACACACGAACTCCTTTGCGGTCCCAGCACCAACCAGCACTCCCCCTTAGAAGGAGAAGAAAAGCCTGATCTTGCCTCGTGGATGCTGATTGGCTATTGCCTCTTCCCAGCCCTTCTGGAGGACTACGTGTTGTTGGTTTTGCTGGTACTAGAGCCTGAGTGGCATTTCTAGGCAGTGCTTTGAGGTCTAAAAAACTCACTGCTCCTCTTTCCCAAGTGACACTGTTCCTTGGGATGGCGGTGTCAAGGTACTGATGCCTCCAGCAGGGGGCAGAGGAGGCCTGGTACACCCTGTCAGAGTCCCCTTAATGGGCAATGTACTTAAATGTACTAAACAGTACAGAAATATATATATTTTAAATAGTTGAATCAAAAAGTAGTATAAAGTCATCCTGCAAATAACGTTTACAGCCTCAGTTCCTCATATGTAATTCATTTTGGCAGGTACAGTACTTTCAGGTTTTATTGTATTATAAACTTAAAAAAAAACTTGAAAGAAATCATTTGAAAAGGGTTTAAAGTAAGTGATTTAGATGAGGTTGGCAGGTGGTGCAATATGGCTGTTTCAGGATTAACTAAATTCTGAAAATGCTGTCACTTCACAGTATTGGATCTGTGTGTTGATTTAGTCATTGCTAAGGCAAAAGTCATCACCTTGCTGAACAAACTGTGTGATGCATTAGTTGATAAGGGTATCAAACAGAAACAGCAGACGCAATTTTTTGAGCAACTTTGGAATCGTCAGTGATTAAAAGGAGAATTGCATCAAAATGTCTTCTCTTCTAACTGCCATTTAATTTGAACGTTTGTCATTGGGGTAACATGATTTTCATATTTTTGTAAATATATATTAAAATATGTGTGAGGGAAAAGAAAGACAAAGGATATAGTAGAACCTCTAAGGAACAGTGGAGTTAAAAATGATGAAAGAATTTCAGAATGTCAGAACTCCTAATAAAACCATCTCTCACTTTCTAATGGGCAGGAAACAGAAATAGAGACACTATGGAAACGGAGCTCAGGAGAAAAAAAAGAAAGTAGAAATGAACTAAAATAAAATTAATTTAACTAAACTTGATGGCCTCAAACCATCCCTGGTTTAACTCTCAACAGTGACCCATGGAATTACATGCATGCTGCTACACCAAAGGTGAATTTTGCCCACCATCGACAAATCTTCAAGACTAGATAGTTCCATTCTGTGATCCTGAAGGAACTGGCCAGAAGTAATTTTTGGCATATCTTGTAAATCAAAGAAGGTGTCTAAGTAGGTATCTTGTAGGTAGGTTAATATAGTGTCTTAGTAGACTAACACATTTCTGAACTTTACAAACGGTTGACTTGCTTAACTACTTCTTTGTTGGTCTGATGTCTGTCTGAAGTGAGATATTTGAAAACATTATGAAAAAATTGTTTTGTGGGCCATGAGAGAAGGTAAAAGCATTGTCTTGCAGGTGACGTTGGTTTGTGGGTCACAGTTTTGGTATACTAGCCCGATCATATTTTTTTTTATAAAGGTAGCTGTGATTCAGACAGTATTGTGGTAGCTGTTTCTGGGAGGGACACTTGCAGAGTTGTCTCTGCCTTGGCTTCAGACAGTTTTGCTCACTGGAGTTCTGGAAACCCTGGGGAGAGCTTTATGCTGGGAGCTGTGAATTGGTCCTGTGTTGTTCTTGGCTTGTAAAATCCAGCAGGGAGGTAACAGGTGGAGCTGGGCAGAAAATAGTTTTCCTGTCCTAGGCAAATGTTTGAGATTTCAAAAACTTTCCTGTTCTACAATGGGATGAAATGGAGACCTGAATTTTGGGATTTATGAAAAATAAGACATATCCCCCCATCCCAGAATATCCAACAGGCCAGTGGTTAGGGCACTGCGATGGTTCTTGGGGCACCTGGGACTGTCAGTCACCATGTTACCCCCTGCCTCTAGGAGGAAGGAGTCTGTCCTGTGGTAGCTGTGTGTCAGTTCCCTGCTATCACCAACCTTTCAGACATTCAAGCACTCTCCTTTGGGCTATGCCAGCCCTATCTTTGCCTTGCAGCTTAATAATGGGAGCACCCTGATCCCCTAGTCCCTTGAATCATTCCCCTGGGATATCCAGCTCGTAACATCGGCTACTCACAGAAATACTAGATCCTTTGCACCCAGAAGTGCCATGTAACCCTGTTTTATCTTAAATCACCACTTCTGTAAACCATGCAGCACTTGTGAGTGCTTACATTAAAAACAAAAGTAGATTTATTTAAGAAAAAATAAAGATTTACCTGAAAGTGATGGAAACAACTTGATACAAAACACAATAATAAAATGTGAACCTGGGTCTACACTTACCAATAGTTAGCTTTCCTATCTAATAAAGTAGGGTTCCCCCCCAAAAATTCAGTCTGTTGCAGAGCTGGTTGTTCTTATGTGAACCAGGATCCAAACGTTCATGAGAGCCCCCTGCTCCTTAAGGGGTTTCCTCAGTGAATGGATACTAACAGCCTTTTCTTACACCCTGTTATAGTGAAACAGTTTTTTGTCTTTTTTGTAGCCGGAGCAATCTCCTGCCTGCTATTATGATCCTTTCACCTCCAGGTGCTTTCAGTTGTTAGCAATTGTCTGTAATGGTTTTCCATTGCCTGTTCTGGGATGGGCCAGGGTAGACAACAGAACCTTGCTGGCTGACGAGGAGGGGTGACAATTCTCTTTTGCTTGAATGGATCATCACCAAGACACATTGCCCCCGGTCTCTAAGTTCTACTCCAAGTCCATGAAGCATACATTCGGTATAAATACATTATGCCTTAAATATCTATATCAGTGGTGGACAACCTGCTGCCCGTGGGGTGCACGCGGCATGGCAGGGTAATCCGCTGGCAGGCTGGGAGACAGTTTGTTTACATTGATCATCCGCAGGCATGGCCACCCGCAGCTCCCAGTGGCCACAGTTCATCATTCCAGGCTATAGTGGGAAGCAGCGGCCAGCACGTCCTTGTGGCCTGCGCTGCTTCCCGCAGCTCCCATTGGCCGGGAATGGCAAACCGTGGCCACTGGGAGCTGCAGGTGGCCGTGCCTGTGGGTGGTCAATGTAAACAAACTGTTTTGTAGCCCGCCAATGGATTACCCTGCCGGGCCGTCTGTGGGCTGCAGGTTGCTCACCACTGATCTATGTGTACATCTCACAATGATTAGAGTCATGACAAGTAATGAGTTTTCTGCAGATTCTCATGTTACTCTTTATGGATAAATACCTTGTAAGACGTGTTCAGTGTGGTGAGTTTGTCAGGTCTGAGGTGCGAATTGTTTGCAAAGAACTGGGGACCCTTTGCCAAGGAGTCTCTATGTCACAGGTGCTCATGTGGAATGTGAGAGTACCAGGTTCAAGTCCCTGCTCTACTTTTTCAGACCAGAGATTTGAACTTCAGTCTCCCACATCTCAAATGGGTGCTGTAACCATTGATGATTAACTGTTCTGAAGTGGGTCTCTCTCAGTCTCGTCTGTTGGAGCTTTTCCACTTGGTATAAATCATTAAATATTCATTGGATCAGCAACGTGAACTAGGTCACACTCCCTGAAACAAAGGGTGAGGGTTGTAATAAGAGTGGGATAGAGCAGTAAGGACTGGGAGAGTAAAGCCCAGAGCTCCTGGGTTGAGTGGTCCTGGGTTAGAACCCAGTGTAGAAGGCAGGCCCAGGTTTTCCTACAAACCAGTGCAGGAATGGGATGCTAGAGACAGGCCATTTGGGGACTGCCGGAAGCAGCCTGGAATGGTGGAGAACTTTAATGTGACTTGGCTGGAGGGCTAAGCTATGAAGAGGAAAACGCTTCAGCTGCGGGAGCATGA
Source organism: Chelydra serpentina (assembly GCA_037349315.1). Classification (NCBI taxonomy): domain Eukaryota; kingdom Metazoa; phylum Chordata; order Testudines; family Chelydridae; genus Chelydra; species Chelydra serpentina. The sequence goes on along the minus strand of JBAIAC010000028.1, from coordinate 10,959,920 downwards.
CAGGCCCCAGAGTGAGAGGACAGGCTGAATAAGTGTAGGAGTGTCAGACCAGGTGGCGAGGTAATTCCCCAGTTGCACCATGAGGAGGTGCCACGGAGCAGTGAGTAGAGCAGACCCCCTGACACCAGCACTTTGCCATACAAATCTTCAATTTTGACGAATTGACATTTCCCCACCAAAAAAAAAACGGTTTTGTTGGAAAATTCCTGACCAGTTCTAATGATAGGTTCATTTTGGGGAAAATATTGTTAGTGATAGATGTCTCGAAGAGACACTTGTGGGGTATGTGTCCTAGAAACCAATCATCATTGTGTTTTACATCTTACTGGTTTGAAAACGTTCTGACGAGGCAATTAGCTGGAGTTGTCAGATTTGCTTTGCAGCTTGCACCGGTTATTGTCAATCAGTTCCCTTGGGGCAATGGAAGAGGATCAGTTTCTTATGCTGATTCTATTAGATCTGTCATCTCTATATCTCCTTTTCATTGGATCCAGAGGAGGTGGTCAATTGTCTTTCCCAGTGTTTAACCAAGAGTGGGCCTTGAATGAGTGCTAGCTATCTGGTTGAACCTCACACTGCATAAGATGCAGATAATGTTGGTGGGCTGATAGAATAAATGAGAGGAAGTGATGGAAGATATTTCTCCACTTGTTGTTTTTTATTCTGTAGTGTTCCAAAATGTTCATGGTGCTTCATTGAATATGTAGAAATTTGCCATCCAGGCCCAGAATAACTCCCAGTCTTCAGCCTGGCCTGTAGGAGGATTGCTTGCCTTTTGCTCAAGTTCATCACCCAGGGGTTCTGCTTTTTTACCCACATTTGGCAAGGAGAGTTGTGAATTTTGCTTTTGGATCTGGATCTCAACACAGTTATCTGTTCTTGCTTGAGTGCTTTTTATTTGGCGTAATCTTGGAAAACCACTTTAAAATTTCAGCTAATGCAAAACATGGCTACTATCTTACTTGCAGTAAACACAATAATCTGCATACTTCACTGTCTTCCAATTCAGTTCTGGTGCAATTCAAAGGATAGGTGCTGGAACTGGTAATGTTGGGATGTAGCTTAAGTGGTTTCCATTATATACAGGGTTTACAGTTTGGTTCACTAGCTCTCAGCACCCTCACTATAAACATTGTTCCAACACTCCTGATTCAAAGTGTTGGGTTTTGATCTGTAAAGCCCCTTTTGGTTTGTTTATAATAGAGACTACTGTCACCATTTTTTTTAACCTACATCTTAGACCAATTAGTGCTGCAGCCTTACCTTTTTAAGGCAGGATTTCTTAATGGAGGGCCTGAGACTCTCTCTTCTGGTTTGGTCCTATAGATCCCAAGTTATTTGACTTGAGGGTTTCAAAACATATCTGCTTAAGCATGCTTTTCCTGATGGAATTGTTTGAGGGGCTGGGTTATTTATAACCGGGGTGTAATTTTGTTTGTATTAGTTAATACTGCTTTGCTGATGTTTTGGGTTGATGTTTTTATTGCTGTTTATTACAAATGTGCCTAGAGGTTGATTGACAGGTACATTATAAAAATGGAAGGAATAAATGTATCTTGATTTAAGCAAGGCATTTGACACAGTATTACACTGAAAACTCAGTGACTGGAAAAATATTGTATGGATAACATTTCAATGCTGTGGATAAAAAATGGATTTAGGGAAAGAAAACAGAACGGTATCACATCACATAATGAGGAAGTTGTAAATGAAGTACCTCATGGTTTGGTACTAGAACCAGGCTTCTTTAACATACACAGAATGACTGGAATTGTCAAAGAAGCAAAAGTGCTTTAGGCACCAACTACCATTGGAATTGATTTGCAGCCCATTATCTTAGGCCAATTTTTGACCAAGCCTTAAATGACAGTAAGGGCACAGTAGTCCGGTATAGTTGGGTAATTAGCTGAGCATCAGAGTAACTGGTCTTGAGAGAACTTGTTCTGGTCTATGAGGGGCAGGGATTGACATGGGGAGCTCTGAACTCTGCCCATTGGCAGAAGAAGAAATTGGATGGGTGCAGAGCACCTGCGCAACAACACTGATCTAATTCAGGGATCGGCAACCTTTGGCACACGGCCTGTCAGGGAAAGCTGCTGGCAAGCCGGGATGGTTTGTTTACCTGCAGCGTCCGCAGATTTGGCTGATTGCAGCTCCCACTGGCTGTGGTTTGCCGTCCCTGGCCAATGGGGGCTGCGGGAAGTGGCAATGGGAGCTGCCGGAGCTGTGGAGCGGGGCTTGCAGGCACCGGCAGCATGCAAAGCCTCCCCCCCAAAGAGCCAGAGGGACCAGCGAGGTGGGGAGTCCCAGCAGTACTTACCTGGGGCAGCTCCTGTCCTGGGAAGCATCCGGGAGGCAGGTCCCTCTGGCTCCTTCCTCCTAGGGTTGCAGGTCGGGGGGCAGAGGGCTCTCTGTCCAATCCCGGCGCCTACAAGCCCCGCCCCTGCAGCATGCGGCACTCCTGCCGGCTGGCGGGTGCCGGGAGCTGCCCCAGGAAGCGGTGAGCGGTGGCACTGTGGCGGCAGTGCCGTGGCTGCGGTGTGCACAGTCCCTGATATCAGGACAAGGGGCGTTCCAACCGATGTAAGGTCGGGACGTGGGACAAGTCCCCTAAAATCGGGACTGTCCTGTTAATATCGGGATGTCTGGTCACCCTAAATCTTTCCCTCTAAGTATACAGTAACATTAGAAAAGTATTTCAACAAGATCTCAGAGTTGTGCAGTTTGTTCCTTACTCACTGAATTGGATTGCTGGGCAATGACAGACTCAGCACTTCTCTGGGACTCATCAAGTCCCGCCAGAAAGGTTTATGGCAGGGATTTTCAAAGGAGCCTTAGGGAGTTGAAGCCAGTGACAGATTAGGGAACTGAATGAGCGTTTCCTCAAATTCCAGGATGGAATCCTCATCACTGGATCCCCTCTCCTTTCCAGTTTCAAAGGAAATTTAGTTTTTATGGGACTTGGATGCCTAACTCCTTTGAAAATTCCAGCCTAAAAAGCTACTTTATACTGCATTCTAAGACTGCACCTGGAATGCTCTGCACATTCACATTGTTCTTGTTGGTGCTTATTCCAGACATAGAGCTCAGTATTGCATGGAGGTGGGCAATTCCTGGAGCCACTCCTGTGGCTTTTCTCACTGGATGGAAAAGGGGGTGCACTGTATTCCTATTACCCTATCTCAGTTAGGGCATTTTTTTATTTTTGCCATCAGCTGGGAACATTTCCCAATTACTTTCTCTCCTCATTGTGCTCTCTCAGATGGTTATTTTATAAGACAAATCTTAATAAGAGAATAGCCCTGATGAGCCAGTCTTAACAGGTGATAGCTCAGCAAAAGCCATTTCACATGACTGGTGGTAAGGAATGGGACATGGAAGCAATCTTTGTAGCTAAAGTAGCTTTTTCATACAGTCAGGTTTAGAAATAAAATAACCCACTCCCACCATTCTGTTCTAATTGTAATGCTTGCAATATCTGCAGAGATAATGCAAATGTTCTGTTGTAATAAATGACTGAGGAGTGCACATATACAGATACAGGGTCCAATTCTATTCTCAGTTATGCAGAATTATACACCAGTATAAAAATAGTGCCCACATGTTCAGAATCTGGCTAGTGGATCCTGACTTGCTACCATTTAAATCAGGTAAAAACTTGAAACAATTTTATTGGGATCAGGATCCGGCCTCTAGGTTTTGTATTTAACAGCCCTACATTTGCTACTGTAGGTAACATGTGCATAGGTTGAGCTGTTTAAACCACAGGGAAATCACACATTTCAATTTCCCTTGGAATATCTTCATTATTAGAAGGTATTACCAGAATAATTTGTTGTCAGAGTAGCAAACCTTATTCAGGTTTTTTTAATTAATCTCTTGAGAGATTCAACCGACTTAAAGGTAAAAAAAATGCTGTAAATATTCTGCTGGGGGTAACCATTAAAAGTGAAAACAAATGCAAATTATCCTAAAAAAAGCCTTGCAGGTGATGCTATGAACCAAGGAAACTGCTTCGCTTTATGGTCTATAATGCTGCATTCTGTAATGAAATATAAGTAAGGTTAAAAGTAACAGTCTGTTTGCAAGAAGGGATTTAGGCTCTCTATTTCTTCTTGGACTGTTTATACTGGGAAGATAGCATTGATTTGAATTTGAGCTACAGGAGGCTAAAAATAGTATTTCCAAGACCACGAAAAGCAATGGAGTGGGGGGAAAAAATCCTTCCTGCATAGTTGATCAGTGTGGAAGTATTTACGTTGAAAATCAGATTTTGTAAATTAAACGAATTAATGAATTAAAATGAAATAAAAATGAATTAATAAAAGCTCTGTGAGTGAAATAAATAAATTCTGAGAAAACAGCTCAATCCCTTGTGAATTACTCTTTTTGGTAAATCAAAAAGTGACAGGAGAGGACTGCTAAAAAGTTTGTTTTTCCAGAGAGCACTTCAGACAGCTGATTAGTCGCTCAGGTTTGAATGAACCAACAGCATGCTAGTTAAATCTCATAATTAGTGGACTTTGTGATGAAGCTGTTTGTTTAATCCTTATTTTTCAGGCTAAAATGTTGGAAGCTCCATAAAGGAAGAGGCTTGTAATACACTGTTGCAAGATAAGATGCTAGTAAATGTATTGTCTCTGAACCAACATGACATCAGAAGTGTCTTTTCACGCTTTTTAAAAATAAATCTAGTCTTCTAAGATCCCAGTGAGCGTTTTATTTTATTTTTCAGTCTCCTACAACAAATACCTAGAATTTGCCATGAAAAAGTCTATTTGTTTGGAGCTCCCGGTGAATATTGACATTAGCTATGTTTTGCTGGTGTAGCTATTTAATGGAACGCAAATATACTGTAAACTTTGATAACAACAAAATGTGAACTGTGTTCAACTGCATCTGGGCTTAAACACAGCAACAGAAGTTTCTCATTCATTTAGCTTTCAAGAGTCCACACCCCTTGTGAAGGATATGAATAATAGACTGCTTTATTCAGAGTGCCTCATCATTAAGAATAGTGTGTTTTAGCTGACAGTGCAGTTCACTGTATGATGTTACCGGTTCAATAGATATCTGTGAATTGGGTTTTTTGGAAATATTTTTGGCCTCAAAATGAAAGTACTGCCTTGTCCTAAGGATTTAGACAAGTTAATATGGTATTGGTATTTACATTGTTTATTTTAATGTTTTTTGAAGATTTCTTGCAGCACTCTTATGTTATGATTTTGATGCATTTTGTTGTTTTTTAAATTAAAGTGTGTGTATGTGCACCTGTGCATGCACATTTAGTGGTATTGAAAGTGATACAGCTCTATCCTTGGCTTGAGTCAGGCATTGTTCCTGCAGGCTTAGTACAAGCTGCTTCACACAGTATAGCCATAAATATCAATTCTGACCTGTAGAACCCCTGATAATTCCAAGGCTGGGCTTCTGTTGAGAAGACTGCCTATCCTGGCAACTGTAGGGTACTATGGTGATGCGCATAAATGAAGACCAGAATAAGGCCATCAAACTCACTCTCACTTGTGACTGGAGTATCAGAAAATGTAAAGGAATATATCCATTAATTCAGAATCCTTTTGTGATATAGAATGTTACCAAGTAAGCAGAAAAAGAGAACTCCAGAATTGTGCACCTCTACATGGAATAAAAGGTTCTTGTGTCATTATACAGTATCAGTGTCTTTCTGTATCTCTTGAACATCAGTTCTTTAGTTGTTTAGATTCAGGTGTTTAAAAATATCTCTTTTTATATTAATTAATGTCCAGACTCTGATTTTCCTTGATTGCTGAGTCAACCCTTACTAATTGTTATTTCCTGCTGCTGTCCTTTTCTGTGCATCTGTCTGTCTCATACCGACCTCTACTTTTCCTCAGATCTGGCAAAACAAAAACATTTCTTGTTAACCATTCAGTAGGCACCAAAAGTAGCTCCAAACATTGAGACTACTTACTGTCACAAGGGTTTGTAAGTTTTTAAGAAGAAAGCCAGAAAATTCATGGATAGTTTGGTTGCCAAAGCCAAGTGTTAACCTTAACAGCTTGTAAATAGCTGCATTGTCGTCATTAACTAAAGACCCTACTCCTTGGAGAATATGATGAATCTCTAATAAAAATGTTGTTTGTTGGCTTGTTCCCTTTCTCTTACACAGATGCATACTGAAAAGTAAGATTTAAAAGTTGGACAGCCTTTGGTGGGGCTCTGTTTTAATTCTGCCTTTCATTTTAAAGTGCAGATTGCTGTCACTTCATGATAAAAGGTCTAACAGTAGTTTACTCAAAGGAGAAAAAGCTGCCACAGTTTTTTGAAGAGCTGTTGAAACTTTGAAAGAAATCTTACTTTAAAATTCTTGATTTCTTCCAAGATAAAATGAAGTGTTAACAGAGCTGAATATATTTACATCATGCAATGAAAACAGTTGTTCTGCAGGACAGGTAAGATTTTGCTTATTAGGCCAGGATGCTCAGCTGGTGCAAGTTAGCGTATGTCCATTAAGTTTAGTGGCACTATACCTCTTTATACCAGCTGAGGATCTGGCCTGTTATGTGTAATCTAGCTCACTATTTAGAATTAATGTCTCTGTTTGGTACAAGTTTATAAAGCTTGTGCTTAGTTTATTGAATGAAAACAAAATATTTTCAGTTTTCATTTGAAAGGTGTTTGCCTTACTGCTGAGAATGTCTGACACATTAGGTTTTTAATAGATTGTCAAAGTGGGGTGACAAGCTTTTTTTTATGTAGTAAAACCATCTCCAAAGGCCATGTTGTTTTTCACCATAAAATTATCAGCTTGCAATTTCACACTGATTCAAGAAAAGTTCATTGATTGAATTGAAATGGTGTACAGAGAAATGGATGGGTGGGTGGGTGAGTGAGAATCCTGGACAATAGTATTTTTAGAGCAGCGGTTTTCAACCTGTGGTCCACAGACCATAGGGGGTGCGCTCACTATGTGTAAAGCAGTGGTGAGCAACCTGTGGCCCGCGGACCACACATGGCCTGTCAGGGTAATCTGCTGGCAGGCCACGAGACAGTTTGTTTACATTGACCGTCCTCAGGCACGGCCTCCCACCGCTCCCAGTGACTGTGGTTCGCTGTTCCCGGCCAATGGGAGCTGTGGGAAGTGGCGGCCAGCACATCCCTGCGACCCACGCTGCTTCCCACAGCTCCCATTGGCTGGGAACAGCAAACCACGGCCACTGGGAACTGTGGGAGGCCGTGCCTGCGGGCGGTCAATGTAAACAAACTGTCTTGTGGCTTGCCAGCAGATTACTCTGACAGGCCGTGTTCGGCCCGTGGGCTACAGGTTGCCCACCACTGGTCTAAGGGGTCCGCAAAAGGTTGTTGTTACCTTAGAGCAGTGGTTTTCAACCTGTGGTCTGCTGATCCCTGGGGGTCTGCAGACCATGTCTAAGATTTCCAGACCTCCAATCAACATTTTTTAGCGGTAGAAGAGCTCAAGTGACAAGGGAAAGCAATGGAAGGAGGAGATAAAACAGAACCAAGGCAGAGCATTGAGGCCTCTGGAGGCAAATAAACTAAAGCCTCTCAGGGAAACAGTGCTCATAAGGCAAAGTGCTGAAAACAAACTGAAGAGCTGGGGGAACTGTGGAAGGAGTCAAACTTCAATTTTGTGGAGCCACATCTCTGGAGAAGAAGGTGTTGTACTGAGATGTAGCTAGTCTATTGTAGAATGAGTGCACACTTGTGCCAATACTGAAGAATCTGTTTAAAGCCCTGCCAGAACTATTAACCTTACTGATATTTCTGCAAAGGGTAAGTTAGCAGTGGTTTCTCTAACCCAGGAGCTGAAGAAAGGCAAACCTCAAGGCCAGAATGAAAAGCCTGGTGTTTGGGTTAGCCCAACTGGTCTGCAGGCTTTGCCTAAAAGATCTTTATGAATAAAACTGTTTTACCTCAGATTATTCAGACAAAAAGAATCTGTGAGAAAGTTCTCCTAGTGCAGTGCGCAGATGTTGGGCTTTGATGAGTAACTGCCTAGGAGACAGAACTACTTATTTTCTTGTTTTTAAATGTTAACAAATCTCTGAGACTGATCCTCAGCTGGTGTAAGTTGGGATAGATCTGTTGACTTCACTAACTCTCTCATTATCAGCTAGAGTAAAGAAACAGTGTGTACGTGTCACTGTTCTGAAGGCATCTTCTCTACAGTCAATATTACCATCCATTCACCACAGGCCTAAAAAGGGTAGGTGAGACTTCCTATCCCCAGGATATTGTTAAAATTGAAATTATGTTGCTCATTGTGTCTGCACCCTCCCAACCTTTCACAGCAGCCTATATCCAAAGATTTCTTGCCCTAGAATTGTTTTTTTAAGTATTTAAATCTTTCATTGCCACACTAAATTCTAAGTTATTGCCTAAAAGACAGATTTCAAACTCTGTTTCAAACTTCAGCGCATTTCGTTCTTTCTGCACAATTTGTAAACTATTTTGAAGATGTTGAATAGATCACATTTTTCAGGGGTCTTGAACTGAGGGTGTCTGCTTTACCCTCCATGCTATAATAAGTTTGAATGATGTTTTTAGAGGTAGTTTCAGTGAATGTTTTCCTTGGAAGCCCTAGATCCTACATATTCCTTCCTTGCCATAATGCACTGGTCAGAGGGTTTCTTGAGTAACTAACCATTCAGTGACAGTGCAACAGTGAGATAAATAAATATTACAGGAATCAGTGACCCTCAGGAAACAAATTCTGACCTCATTTACACCCATTGAATCCCACTGATTTTAGGTAGTCTCTGTTTGGTAATATGGTAGTCTCTGTATGGTTGTTTGGGTCAGCAAGACCTGGCCTTCTGAGCACAATAGCAAAGCAGTAGTGGAGACTTCCCTCCAATATTCAGATCTTTCAGTACACTCCTTAATGCATTTTTTTCTGGATTAATAGGGTTGAGAAAGTGTAAGATAAGGGGTGGTTGTTACTGGTGTGGAAATTGCTGAAGGCTAATAAAGTGTATGTTCTAGTAGAATAGAGGACACTGGCCTTTTGGCTTGTTTTCAGGTTTGACATTCGAGACCACTAGAAAGGTGGAGACTGACCTAAATTCACTGAGACTCAACTCAACCTGAATTAAACTTGTCTTACTCACACAGCAATGGATAGAGAACCAGAATGATGACAATTTATGTGTGAAATTGTGTCAATGTGAAGTAATGCATATTTGTCATGGTTCAGTGTACCATGAAAGAAAATACTCTATATGCTATATACATATTTCTGGTCCACCAAAGTTGGTGAAATTGCCACTTTAACTTGGTGTATGTAGTTAGAATAGGTTTTGAGCTTTTGCTGAATGCACAGGCTGTAGGCTATAGGAGGCTGACCTGGGACTACCAATGACATTTCTCAGATAACTCTGCAAAGGTAAGACTTTCAGTATGATCTCAAAGGAGAGATTCTGTGCTCTCCTTTACCTTGTACTATCTTTAATTTTTATTTTAGTTTTATAACAGATTATGGAACAAAACTTCCTTGACTAGGGAAGATTGAAGTGGGTTGTATTTGTCACACAGTAACCATAGCAATACAGTTTTTATTAGCACAGCTTTAAAAACACCCAGAGTTATTGATACTTTCTGGTGTGATATAAATACCTGTAAACATTCTTACCACCACTTAAGAGCAATGTTGTCTTGCTTGCATCTCTGTCATACAGACACATTCAGATAGAAAATCATATTCTTACATAGCATATATTCACTGCGTATTTGTGTGTGTAGTGTAGATCCTAAAAGAGAGACACAACATCGATTTTAGTTCATGTGATTGTACAGAAATTTTAATATAAAATGCAGAAAATTTATTATGACTAATGTATGCATGACTTAAATCTTTTATGACATGGCTCTCCAGAAGTGAAGAGAGGTGAATAGAGCTGGCTGTTTAAATCTTCAAAGGCCAAATCTTGACCTCATATGGATGCAAAAAGACTGAAAAGGGGAATACCATTGTTGTACCGGACAGCGAGAGAATGGCCTTGGAGCAGTGAATCCCCTATAGTCCTTATGTGCATTGGAGCATTGCTCTGCGACATCACAGAGTGGTGGTGGAGGCTGGTGGGACTGCAGAACAAGCACTGTATTTGGAATGTGTGTTAATATGTATATGGTTCCAAACCATAGGGACAAAACTATAAATTAAAGTAGCGTAGGGTTCAATCATGGCTTTGGCACAAGTCTAGAGTAAGGGTCAACGTGTTTGCTGCCCTAGGAACAGCCTGAGAAGGGAGATTTTGACTTGGAGGCATAATCTTAATCTGGAGAGGTAATAAACTACATGAAGTCTATATTTGGTGGAGTGTATAGTCTCCACTGTGTTGGTGCATTGGTGGGGGAGGAGCACTAATCCTTGCCCCATTCTGCCTGCTCCCATTCACTTGCTACAACAGGGAATGTGGCTGCTTTGAGGAGCTTGCGGCTATCTGTGATGAGGGTAGCTGGCCCAGCACCATCAGGAGGTGCTTTGCGTCTCCTAATGTCCCTGCACTCCCATATTTGACCCATAGTCATTAAAAATCAATGAATACACATTTATTTTTTAAACTGGTCCTGGAGTATTGTGGAGATGTGTAAAGTATTTACAAATATATAAGCTATGAATCTGTGGGGTAGCCATCAGCTGCAAACCACTTATAACTGGAATACATAAAACCATTTAACACATCAAAAAATTATGTACAACAGAACTTGTAATAATCTCTTATGAAAATTGCAATTTCTTTTAATCATTTATTAGCTATTTATAAAGTATTTGCATATTACCTATGCATGCACATTCTTGCTCAACCTAATGGGCAGTAAAATGATTACATAGGTGTTACCAAAGTGTAATTCCTAATTATAATATAATCATTGTACTCTACTATGTTATTAGTGTTACCAGTCTGGCTGCAGATGGAGAGCTCTCAAACCCTCTAAAAATAAGTGTAATAAGAAGCAAATGAGTTTTTGACCATATATGAAGTGGTGGGGGGAGCGAACTGCACAAAAGTTTACACACGGACGCACATTTTGACAATAAGTCATTCAATATCAGTTTCTTGAAGTTATATTCACCAGTATATAAACAACAGCAGCAAAGCTTTGGTACAGATATTGAAGTCACAGTGGGGAACCAAGCATAGTGAAGACATACTGTAAGATAGTCTCTTATGTTTGCTGAGATTGTCAAACTAAAAATTGCAGAATAAAGCTACTTTGACTAGAGGTTAAAAAAAGGAACAAATCCAAAACTAAATAGGAAATGCATTCATTCTACATCAGTGGGTCCTAATCACTTACATATGTACCAGAATTGCTACAGTTTTTTTTTTTTTTTTTTTTGTTTTTGTTTTTTTTTTGGTCTTCTATATTTATTTTAAAGGCCAATACATATTTAGACGAAGTTAAATACAATGTCCAACAGAACTACTGCAGCAATGGTACAGTAATGTGCGCTTACATTCACCCAACCGCTGATATCATCCCAGTCTTCACGGTAGAAGAGAATTTCTCGGCTTCAAAGAAATGTCTTTATTCATACACATCCTTCTTATCTGCAATGTAATCTACAATCTCTTGTGGACACATTAGCTTTTCTGCTCTTTAGGCTTTTGTGAGTGGCACTCTAGGTTCCACCTCCCTTCCTAAGTAATGAGTCTTTTTGCAGGGCTCTGGTGTACCACTGCTTATTTCCCATTCACTGGTGCATGATATAATCCACTGCTCCATACCCCACTCTGGTTTTACTGGTGGATTAACAAGCATTTCAGTTGTATATTATGTGCTATGTACTTTGTATAATTCTGGTTAATGTGAGTGACTTCACTTTCAGACCTATTTTCAATTGCCCCCCCTCCTTTTTTTTGTATATGTGGCTGCATTTTTAGTAAGCAAATCAAAACCTCTTGAGACTTTTGAGCAAAAATCTGAAATCAGAGTTGGTGGTAGCAGAGTCTAGGTTATTGAATCCTGGAAGAGTTCTTCATAAATGCATAATTCATAAAAATATATTATTTATTTTGGAAATATTGATGTGTGTCTTTCATAAAATGAAATTACCTTAATTGTATATTACTAAATAGTAAATGCAAATTCCTAATGTTAACACAGTCCAAAGTTTGCATATCCAATACTTGAAAGCCAGGAAATTCCAAATGTTAGGGCACCCTGGCAATGTTAACTCAGCCCTGTTGGCAGAGATGAGCTTGTAGTTGCCAAAAGTCCTTTTAGAAATAGTCCACAGGTTATAGTCCAATGTCCATATTCAGGGTGACTCCGGTCAGTGACTGGGGATCTCAATCCTTATGGCTTAGGGTTTCCCCTTCTTGAAACTCAAAGCAGATCTGAGATGAAGAAGGATCGTGTCCCAGAGTTTTAATACATTTGTAGCAGCCTTTTGGCCTGAGAAAACAATAGGCTTAACTTTCCTTCTTCCAAGCATCATGGCAATTAGCACAGGATAATTTATCCATTAAACAGTTCAGACACAGGTTATCACAATCTTCAAAGAGACCTAGACAATAATACTATTTCTCTCAAATATCTTCCTAAATGTCAATACTCCTTTTTTGATCTTTGAATCAAAGCTATAGCCATAGACAGGACTTGCTTGCTTACATCACAAGACCTGAGCAAACATCTACTCTTCTATCTCTAACAATGCAGGCTTGCATTTCAAAGCTGTATTCATTTACATATCTTCCTAACCAGTCTTTAAAGTTCTGCCATGGGTCAGGTCAGTGAGTTCATTAACTCTTTCTGGCCCTGTCACCTTTCAATGAGATATTATATTATACTCATAACATCAAAGCAGGTTTGGCTGATCGTGGCTCCCACTGACTGCGATTCACCGTCCCAGGCCAATGGGGGCTGTGGGAAGCAGCATGGGCCAAGGGATGTACTGGCTGCTGCTTCCCGCAGCCCCCATTGGACTGGAGCAGTGAACCAAGGCCAGTGGGAGCCGCGATTGGCCGAACCTGCGGACACGGCAAGTAAACAAACCGGCCCGGCCCACCAGGGGGCTTACCCTGGCGAGCTGCATGCCAAAGGTTGCAGATACCTATTCTAAATACAAGAGATATTGTGCATTATGGTTTGATTTGCTCAGATGCATGTAATTGTCAATATAAGCAATAGGTTGCAAGTATTCTCATCTCTATATATACCTAAGCGCTAAGTTTGAAAATGGATAAATGAGCAATGCATATCCCATAGCACTAAACAGAGATGAAATGGTCCTTGGAATTTGGATATGACATAAGGGATTCTACATATCATATATAAACTAAACACTTATATAAACATTTGCTCTCTGTTTACAGAGTCATTTTATCATTAGGTGATGTGCATTCAGTCTGTAGGTTCAAGATCTACGGAAATATAGCTAAATCATATATTTCTATGAAAACTTTCCCATTCCCTGTCTCCTTGGATAATGGCAAAACTCCCATCAGCTTCAATGAGAGCAGAATTGTATTGTTATGTTATTCTTGTCATATTAGTAAATTGATTACTTCAGATTGTGGGTTTTTTTCTGTAGAGTCTTAAATAATTGTTTCAGGCTAAGAAGCCAAGTGAAGTGGTAATTTTAACTGTAAGAAGCAAAGCATAATTCCTTTGTGTTGTGTTCAATAAATAAATATTGACTGAACTTCAGAAGTTTCAGATGCTAATGCAACTCTCCAAAACTACGGAAGTCTATTACCTGCTGATCTAATATGTGGGAAAAGACCTAGTTTCAGGATTGGTCAACATAACTTTCCTTTTTCCATTGGCACTAAGATTCAGGGTCAGACCTCTGTTGTTGACCCAATTTATATTTGACTCCACTGGCTTGTAAGAAGAATGGGACTTGTGAGATCTCCAGACTGAGGAAGAGACTATACCTCATCAGTGGAAACTTACTGAAAACCAGTCAGTATCCCCTATTTTTTTTGTGGGCCACCCTATGTGGAAAGAGCTATCTGAACTCGACACTTAGACAAAAACCTCTGGAGATGTGACTAATTGATGTTGAGCACAAAGTCACCACCACCTAGGTGGTGCACAAAACATCTTATTTCTGTTCACCAGGTTAGAAGGACTTTCCCATCCAACTGGTGAGAGCTCATCCACCCCTCCACATCGGAGAACACACAGAAATGTGTGTAGATTACATGTGCCTTTCTACTTAATAAAGCCCAAGAATGTGATTATTTACTATATGATAATATCTATTTTACTATTTCATAAATTAATGTATTCATTTTAATAATATAATTGCTTGTATCACTTATTCCACAACAGTTGATTGGGTAACATGTCTATAATACAGATCACTACATGGTTAAAGAATTATTTTGATTTCTGAGTGGCTTAAGTAGCTGTTACTTAAGTAATATGGTAGAGAACTAATGACAACAAATATATGTGTGTGTGGATTGTTTCATTTCTGTCTCTTAAGGATAATATTCCTAAATATATCTACAGACTGTATAAATCTTATTTTATTAAAAATGTATGAGTACAATCAGATTCTGATTAAAGAAATCCTTTTATTACACTATTCTGAATTTCCATTATTTTAATTTTTCTCCCCCCACCATACTATTTTTTTTTGAAAAATAAAATAAAAATCTAGCTTGTCAGCTTGTCTCCTTGACAGCAAAGAACACACTACCACACTGATTGATAAACTTATCCTGATTTCAAAACTTCAGCAGGTTCCCATAGCAATATGTCACTTTGTTCTTTGCCCCCTTAAGCCCTTAGATGGATGCAAAAAAATTAGCATTGGTGTATTTGAAGCTGCTTGTGCTTCTTGGCTCCTGTGTGGTGTGCGGATTTGATTAGACAGTGAAAATGTGGATTATTCACAGTGTGAAACTGAGGGGTGATATTGTATGTGATGCTGCTGGCAAAGTGCACTGTGCAGTAGATCCTATCACTCCACAATGCCTTATGTTGTCACCATTTGTAGTTCAGATAACGTCAACACGTTGTTTGTAAACTCCTGTTTTCAGGGGGTTTGAGCCTCAGCTATATAGATTGGTCCTCCTTTGAGCAGGAGGTTGGACTAGATGACCTCCTGAGGTCCCTTCCAACCCTTATATTCTATGATTCTATATTTATTTTAAAGGTTCAACTTAAGTCATTTTTAAGTTACAGGTGCAAAAGGAACTGAAATTTACCATTTTCAGACCGTTTTGCCATTGTAAACTGAAAACAAACTTCATTTAAAAAAGGAAGAATTGCAGCTGGTAAAATTAATTTGCAGATTTTGAAAGGAACCATAATAAGCCATCCATCAGTGCCTATGGACAGCCAACAAAGTGGCACAACTATGGCATTCTGTTCAAAAGAATGTTGTTTAATCAATAATGATTGAGCACAAGGCATTTCCTGGGGATTAATGACAGACTGGAAGGAATTGATGTCTGGAAGCAGTCAAGGGAGCTCAGCTGGTCATTAATCCCCAGGAAATGCCCTGCACTGAGGTCTTTATTGCTATTATAAGTTGAAAATGGAAGGGGAAAAAATAGGTGCATGGATTCTTCTTTATGGGTGATAGAATTTCAGTTGATATTTATTTATTCTGCTAATTTGTTAAACATCTGTCAACATAGCAGCTAAGCGTTATTCCTAAAACAGAAAGGAAGGAGGAAATGATACAAAGTTATTCACAATGGCAGGTTTAAAAACTACTGCCCCTGCTGAAGCCTGGGAAACATCAGCCAGGCATATGCATGAGTAGACAAATTTTGAGGAAAACGGCACAAACAGCAACAGCAAATTAAACAAAATCTATATGCAATAAATAAGCCTTGCATCATGCTCTGAAGGCTGCCAAACCCAGCTATTGGTGTTAGGGCCCACTGATCAGCAAACTCTGCTGCCAATTCTGGAAATGTCCATTCCAGGAACTAACAGGGAGAACATTCCAGCTGATTTTGATTGCCGCAGCAAGGGGACAATTTTCTTGCTGTGTGGAATTGCCATGCTACTTTGTTGGTGAAATAGTTTATATCCTGTCTGCCTCATTGGTACCAGAGCAGAACCTTGTGTGACGGGGCAAGGCCAGAGGGCTATAGGAAAGTGGTAAGGAACCAGTATGTTAGCCCCAGGCTAAACAAATCCCTGATACCTTATGGCAGTTGCTCCAGGTTAATCAAGACACCTGGGGCCAATTAAGAACTTTCCAGAAGGCAGGGAGGTTGATTGAGACACCTGCAGCCAGTCAGGGGCTGGCTGAAACTAGTCAAAAGCCTCCCACTGAGCCAGTGAGGTGCGCATGTCAGGAGCTGTGGAAGGAGGTTGTGTGTGAGGAGCTGGGAGCAAGAGGCACTAGGAGCTGAGAGTAAGAGGGTGTACTGCTGGAAGATCCTCTGGTGAGGATAACGAAGGTGTTGGGAGGAGTCCATGGGGAAGTAGCCCAGGGAGTTGTAGCTGTCGTGCAGTTGTTCCAGGAGGCACTCTAAACAGCTGCAATCCACAGGGCCCTGGGCTGGAACCTGGAGTAGAGGGCAGGCCCGGGTTCCCCCCAAAACTCCCAACTCCTGATCAGACACAGGAGGAGTTAACCTGGATTCTACTAGAGGGGAAGATCTCTGAGGCAAGCAAAATCCGCCAATAAGCGCAGGACCCACCGAGGTAGAGGAGGAACTTTGTCACACTTGATAGAAGTACTTGGTCTGGTTTTGGACCTGTAATACTGTAATTGGTTTGGGACTTGAGTATCAAAGAGGCCACCTTCCTCTACATCTAATAACACTAAAGCACCGATCAGCAGAGGCACCTGCGTGCACAGCAGCCTGGCTTACAGGTTAGAGGAGAGGGGCTGCAGCAGGGTGCTTTCCGTGAGGCGTCACAGACTTTGGAACAGATTCTTCTTTTTGGTCTTCTACTGGCCAGGTTTGTTACCCTTCAGGTGTTTAGGGTGGGAGAACTGTATAGGATGGTCAGCTGTGGGGTTTGTTATGGGCAAGTATTACTGTGTTTCTTAATGAGCAGTTCATTATAAACAATGTATATTGTGGGTTGCACATTTGAAATCGTACACCCTTTTAAGAAACAGAAATAAACAAATGGATATGTATGTATTAGTGTTATAGTCCAGGCATTTCTAGACAACGAGGGCCAGACTCTGATCCCATTTAAACCTATATAAATGTTGAATGACTCCATTCAGAACAGAACCCCTGACCTTCAGTGTCTCATACATTAGTCAGTCAGCTTGCTTAATTCCTTTCTAAATGTTCTATTTACCTTATAATTAGGCAGCAATTAGTGATAGGAAAGGCATTTCCTGGCAGTTAATATGGCTGGTAGAACAGAGAGCCCAAGTGGTCATTATCTTCCAGGAAGTGCCTGACCCAATGCTGTTATAAAACATGAAAAAGTAAAAATGTAAATAAAAACTTTCATGTGCCGAAAAATTACCAGTTGAAATGTACATTGCTGTGGATACTGTGTTCTCTTTATAGTACTCATCATTTCCTAGCAGTGAAAGACTTAGTCCGAGATCTTGAAAAGGTATCGCCCAACATGGAAGTCCCATTAAAGTTAATGAGACTCCACACAAGCAAAAGTGTCAGCGTGAGCATATTCCTTTTGCAGTGATCCTTTTTTCAGTATGAGGGACCACTACAGCCCTCAACAGAAACTCAGAATAGGGAGCCAGATTATCAGCAGGTGTAAAGTAGCATAGTTCTATTGATACCAGTGGAGCAACACCTGTTTACATTAGCAAACCTAACTGAACTTTGTTATTGGGGTGATACTGGAGCATGCCACTCTGTTAATCCCTTGAGAAATGGCTTGAGCACAAGAGGACTAATTGTTGTGTTTTTAAAGAAGCATAATGGAAATTTGCATTATAATTGGTGATTTCATTTTTTACCCATTAAATAACATTTTTGAATTGGGTACATAATACATGTGTATAAAATCGATATAAATATGTATTTATAAAATTGATTGGAATGCCAAAGGATATATTTGGTCTGTTGGGTAAATTACACCACATATATTGTGTGATCTCTGATAATAAAACTAGTTTACAATGAATATGTGGCCTGATTCTTTTTTCACTTACACTGTTTTACACTAATGTAACTACATTCTCTTCAACAGAGCCACACCAGTGTGAGATAAGAGCAGACTTAGGCTCCCTGTCTTTAGTATTAATGCTTGTAACAAACTTTCAAAAGCCGGGAATCCAAATTTAAGACACTCTGTCCTGAATGTTCACCATTGTAGGAATAAAATAAGCAGAGTTTGGTTGACGTATGAGGCTATTCATCCTCAACTTCACACTTCTGTACTCTGTTGCTTACAGTCAAATCTCGATACTAACCATAGTCACTGAGTTTGTAAAACTCTTAATGCTTTATTTCCAGGACCATTTGTGAGTAATATATAAAAATATAGGGTCTGATTCTGCCACCTTTACTCATGATTTCACTGGGGCTGCCAATCGAATAAGTGAGAGAGAGTAACAGATTTGGGTCTCGGGAGATTTAATGGCCTCTTTGTAACACCGAGAGCCCAACTTTCAGATACGTCATAAGTACATAAGAATATCCATACTGGGTCAGACCAATGGTCCAACTAATCCAGTATCCTGTCCTCCAACAGTGGCTGGTGCCAGATACTTCAGGGAGAATGAACAGATCTTGACAATTATTGAGTGATCCATCCCACGTCATCCACTGCCAGTCAGAGCTTTAGGGACATCCAGAGCATGGGGTTGCATCCCTGACCAACTTGGCTAATAGCCATTAATGGACCTGTCCTCCATGAACTTATCTAATTCTATTTTGAACCTAGTTGTTCGTTGTGGCCTTCAAAACATTCCATGGCAATGAGATCCACAGGTTGACTGTGTATTGCATGAAGTACTTCCTTATGTTTGTTTTAAACCTGCTACTTATTGGTTTCATTGGGTGATCCCTAGTTCTTGTGTTCTGTGAAGGGGTAAATAACACTTCCCTACTTACTTTTTCCACATCATTCATGATTTTATAGACCTCTATCATATCCCCCTCTTAATCATCTCTTTTCTAAGATGAGCAGTCCGAGTCTTTTTAATCTCTCTTCATATGGAAGCTGTTCCATACCCCTAATCGTTTAGGTACTTCTCTGTACCTTTTCCATTTCTAATATATCTTTTTTGAGATGGGCAACCAGAGCTGCATGCAGTATTCAAGATGTGGGCGTATCATGGGTTTATATACAGGCATTTTTTGTCTTATCTATCCTTTTCCTAATGGCTCCTATCATTGTTAGCGTTTTTGACTGCTGCTGCATATTGAGCAGGTATTTTCAGATAACTATCCACAATAACTGCACAGTCTCCTGTTCCCATATAATGATCAGATCCAACAGCTCCACTGTGGTCCAAGCAGGACAGTGTTTGGTGCGATAACCCATCAGGGTCACCTGGGAAGATGCAATGAGACCTCTCTACGCTAAGCCAGCAGAAAATGGAATTTCAAAAATTCCTTTGGCTTCCAAGAGGGAGGGGCTGATGGTCAATTACCTGGCTGCAGGGCAGTGGAGTTCAAAACATTGACCAGAGCTGTTATGATGGGCATTGTGGGATACCTCCTGGAGGCCAATTAAAGAGATAAAATGAAGTGTGGTGTCTACACTGTCACTTTGTCAAGACAAATGGAGTGGAAAGAGATGTAAGTCTCTCATCGGGGTGGATGTATTTAGTCGCCAAAACTGGGCGTCTTTCCTGACAATAGTTACGTTGCAGTGTGCGCACACACGCTGTTTGGTCAACAAAAGGCAGTTTTTGGCGACAAAACGTGGTAGAGTAGACAAGGCCTTATTTATGTTCTATTCTTAACTCAGCCAGTAAACAGAAAAGGGAATCGAACTTGTTGGTTTAAATGACCTTGGAAAGTTTTCACTTCCATTCTGCCCTGTGATGCCATGCGGTACCAGGAAATTCCATGGTATCCCATGAATAAAATCCTGTTCCTCTAAACTTCATTGACCATTTTGATTTTTATGCATGCCTAGAAAGAAATATAAAGAAATGAAAATAAAACATGTAATCCAACTGCATATTTCTTGAATCCTTAGGAACTGTTTTTCTTTTGATCCCATGGAAATGTATACATGTAATTCCCATTAAAGCTAGTTGAAGACCTGCCCACCTATCCTCCATACATGGAGCAGTGGAAGACTAGATTCCCCATGATTTAAGAGAAATGAAAAAGACTGTATCCTGCTTCCCAACTGTTGGTTGATGCTAATGAGAGCTCTGTGTGAAAACCCCCATGTGTGCTCAAATTGGTCAAAAGAGCTGTCTGAAGCTGGCTTAGGAACTGGAGTTGGATAAGGCATTATGAGTTATTCATGTCTCGGGGGAAAATATTTTTGAAGTTTGACTTCTGCTGCAACTACTGAATAATTTTTGTGTTTTATTTTTCTGTAGGAAATGCAACTTTATTAAATGTGCTCATAAAAGGTGAATGTGTGTAAAGTACTTAATTGCACAAACATCAGCTTAAAAATGGATACTGTGCTGGCTAAATAAAAGGTTGTAAATCAATTAAGCATTTTGGTAACTAGTCTCTCTCCTTCTTCTCAGGTTACTCTTCAAATGAATGGGTTGTGTATTACGTTAGGAATAGCAATTAGCCTGGGTATGGTGTTGGTTGCATTAGGGCACGACTGTAACAGATTCTCTGATTTAAACAGTATAGAGCTATCTTCCAACCATCCATTAGTGTTTAAAATATACTGTTAGGGTTTTTGGTTTTGGGTTTTTTCCCAAGAATTCAGGAACCTAGCTTCATTTTCTGTTTCTAGTGAAGTAGTGCAAAATTTACCTCATGTTAAAATATTTCTCTCTAGCTTCTGGCAAACTCATTTGGTGCCTCTTCTTGCCAGCTAGCTATTGTTAATTCAGGTCCTCTGATATATTTGGTATGGTGTATCTTAACTGATTCTGGTGGAAATGGGAAGTTAGGGCTATATCCCAATCAGATTTGCGTACTCTGTACCAGTGCAGTCAGTACATAAGGCATGGCTCCACTTGCAGTTGTAGAGCTCTGGGAGTTAAACCAGCCTTCGGAGACCGCAGCAGGGAAAACGCTGCCGTGTGTTTACACTCTTAGGGTATGTCTACACTACGGTACTAGTTCGATTTCTGTGAAACCGAACTTGTGAACCCGATATTTCCAGGTCGATTGTTCGAATCCACACCAGGGATGTTTATTCGAATGTCCGAGTCCACAGTAGGGGGGCAAGCGTCGACATTGCAAGCGGTGCACTGTGGGTAGCTATCCCACAGTTCCCGCAGTCCCGCCTGCCCACTGGAATTCTGGGTGTAGCCCCCAGTGCCTTGTGGGAACGAAATTGTGTCAAGGGTCGGTATACGTACATTTCGTCACTCGACCCACACTTCCGCCTTCCCTACGTGAAAGCGCCGGCGGGGAATGAATTCGCGCCCTTTTCCTGTGGCTGATAGCTCGGACGCCACTGGACAGTGAGCATGGAGCCCTCCGCGATTATCGCAGATGTTCTGTCCGTAGCCAACAACTCGCGCCTTATAGCGCACCTTTTCCAGACTCTGATGCAGAGAAATCGGGAGAGGAGACAACGTAATCTCCGGGAGTACTTAAACTGTGAAAGGGGCATTGATCTCTTGCAAAGCGCTGGACCCCGGACCCTAGACATCATGGTGGCAATGGGTCACGTTGATCCCGTGGAACGGCGATGCTGGGCAAGGGAAACAAGCACTGACTGGTGGGACCGCATAGTGCTGCAGGTATGGGATGAGTCCCAGTGGCTGCGAAACTTTCGGATGCGTAAGTGCACTTTTATGGAACTTTGTGAGTTGCTGTCCCCTGCCCTGAAGCGCCAGGACACCCGGATGCGAGCTGCCCTCACTATCCAGAAGCGAGTGGCCATAGCCCTCTGGAAGCTTGCAACCCCTGACAGCTACCGGTCAGTAGCGAACCAATTTGGAGTGGGCAAGTCTACCGTGGGGGTTGCTGTGATGCAGGTAGCCCGTGCAATCGTTGACCTTCTGCTCCACAAAGTAGTGACCCTGGGAGACGTGCAGGCGATCATAGATGGCTTCGCTGCAATGGGATTCCCAAACTGCGGTGGGGCCATAGATGGGACACACATCCCTATCCTGGGACCGGAGCACCAGGGCGGCCAGTATATTAACCGAAAGGGCTATTTTTCTATGGTTCTGCAAGCACTAGTGGACCACAAAGGACGTTTTACAAACATCAATGTTGGGTGGCCAGGAAAGGTTCATGATGCTCGTGTTTTCAAGAACTCTGGTCTGTTTAGACGCCTGCAACAGGGGGTTTATTTCCCCGACCACAAAATCACTGTTGGGGAGGTGGAGATGCCAACAGTGATCCTGGGGGACCCTGCCTACCCGCTAATGCCATGGCTCATGAAGCCATACACGGGAGCCCTGGACACTGAAAAGGAGCTCTTTAATTACCGCCTGAGCAAGTGCAGAATGGTGGTGGAGTGTGCCTTTGGCCGTCTCAAGGCAAGATGGCGAAGCTTACTTACTCGCTCCGACCTCAGCCCTAAAAATATCCCCATTGTGATTGCGGCGTGCTGTGTGCTCCACAATCTCTGTGAGATCAAGGGGGAGACATTTATGCAGGGCTGGGAGGTTGAGGCAAATCGACTATCAGCAGATTACGCTCAGCCAGACACCAGAGCCATTCGAAGATCACAGCGGGAGGCGGTCCGCATCCGGGAAGCTTTGAAAGCTCGCTTCCAGACAGAGCGGGTTAACCAGTGACTGCTACACTTCCGTAAACAGATACTGGACCTTCCCCTGTCCCTTTACACATGTCCCGTTGCCCATCCTCCCATTACCAACCACCTTCCCCCTCCTTGGTTCAACGCTGCAAAGTCACAATAAAGGAAAGATTTTTTTGTTTGAACCTGTTCCTGTACTTCTTCTTGGGTAATGATTATCACTGTGTAGGCATACGGCGGTTGGGGGGCGGTTTGGTTGGGGGACACTTCCCTTCAAAGGGGAAGCTGTTGATCCTGCCCAAAGCGCAGTGCCAAGAGGTGTTCCGCTTGCTTAAAGGGACCATCAACCTCTCCTAATCCCATGTGTGTGTGGTGGTGTCTATGTGCCTTGTACGTATTGAGTATCGCCAATGGATCACACAGTGCATTGATCTATCCAGCAGGCTACTGTCAGCCGCAAAAGATCAGCGACCACCCTCCCCAAACATACAGTGCACCACCCAACCCCCAACACTACGTTTAGAACGTAGAAACCAGCACAACGAAGGAAAGGTGTGCTTAATGCATGCAATGTGTACTGTGCTTGTCACTTCAGCAGTTAACCTGTCTGCACCCTCGTTTGTGCTCCCATTCTCTGCACTTAAAAACCATGTTAACCACTACCCAGAGATACAAACGGTCCCATTTAAAACACTCAGGGAAACATTGGTGAACCAAAAAACAAGATTTATTCAACAAAACAGAAACTTAACATGGAACCTGGGAAGGGAGGTGCTCAGGGGTGCTGCTAGATGGAGAGGAGGGAAAAGTCTATGGTTTTGGGAATGACAGCCTTCTGCTACTGCAGCGGTCTGCAGGGGTGGATTGAGTATTTCCACGCACCCTGGCTCCCCTTGTCCTAGTGACTTTTGGGGAGGAAGCCACTGGACTTGGTGGCGGGGGAGGGCGGCTTGAAAGAACGTACAGAGGCGCTCTTTCCTCATGTCTCCTGTCCTGGAGAATATCCACTAGGCGCCGGAGCGTGTCTGTTTGCTCCCTCATTATTCCCAGCATTGTTTGGGTCGCCTGCTGATCCTCCTGCCGCCACCTGTCCTCGCGCGCTTCAGCCCTCTGCTCCCGTTCCCTGGCTGCTCGCTCGTACCGTGCAAAGTCCTCTCTGCGCTGTGCCGCCTCCCTCTGTGACAGCATCACTAATTCCGAGAACATGTCGTCCCTGGTTCTCTTTTTGCGCCGCCTTATCTGGACTAGGCCATGGGTGGGAGAAGCACTGGTAGGGCGGGAGACAGTCACAGCTGTGGGATAAATGAAAGGGAGTGAATTCCTCAGAATGATACTTTTTCAAGAACAATGACCATACTCTTTCACCGTGAATAGGACCAAAGACAGTGCCTATCACATGTACACGTACTACAAGGTCAAATACTATGCCTTAAGGCTGAGTGAGTGTCTGGGGTCCCGGTATACGGATCCCAGAAGCCTTGCCGTACACAGAAAATCACCTCTCTGACAACCATGGTAAGGTGCTTACTTTGGACTGCTGCGAGATTGCTTCACAGCACTGCTCTACTCCCATGTCTCCCTCAGTGTTCCTGGCGGCGGTCAGTAACTGCTGCTGGCCAAACCGATAATCTACGGCGGCTGTCCTAAACCCCCCCACCCCGTCCGCGTTGCCGCTCCAGGGAACCAAAAATGCCCGCGAACCGCTCAGCGTGAACGGCTCGCCTACCCTTCCCCCCCCTCAGCGTGGCCGCTCCAGGGAACCAAAAATGCCCGCGAACCGCTCAGCGTGAACGGCTCGCCTACCCTTCCCCCCCCTCAGCGTGGCCGCTCCAGGGAACCAAAAATGCCCGCGAACCGCTCAGCGTGAACGGCTCGCCTACCCTTCCCCCCCCTCAGCGTGGCCGCTCCAGGGAACCAAAAATGCCCGCGAACCGCTCAGCGTGAACGGCTCGCCTACCCTTCCCCCCCCTCAGCGTGGCCGCTCCAGGGAACCAAAAATGCCCGCGAACCGCTCAGCGTGAACGGCTCGCCTACCCTTCCCCCCCCTCAGCGTGGCCGCTCCAGGGAACCAAAAATGCCCGCGAACCGCTCAGCGTGAACGGCTCGCCTACCCTCCCCCCCCTCCGCGTGGCTGCTCTAGGGAATCAAAAATGCCCGCGAACCGCTCAGCGTGAACGGCTCGCCTATCCTATCCCCGGTTTAGCGTTGCCGGTCCCCGGGACTGTCCCTACCCGCGCACCGATATGTACTACTGGTTTTGCTCCCGACCCCCTACCACCACGCGTTAACGTAAACAGCCGGGTGTCTGTCTGTAAGGGGAAAAGGAAGCATGCAGTATACTAATTATACCACTCATTCGAACCAGGACCCCATGACTGATATCACTCTGATGAGGATTACGGAGACAGAGAAAATCTGCATGCTGAGTCAATGCAAGCAAACCCCGGGGCCGTATGCTGCCATGCTATGCAAGGCAATGATACCAGAGTACCTGCTGCTCGCATGGCGCGGGAAAGTATCCTACCATGGAGGAGACAATAAGGCAGCTCTCCCAGTGAACGTGCTAAACAAGCTATCGCTGTACCTTCAAGACAGCTTCTCTGAGATCTCTGCTGGTGATTACACCTCTATCCCCATACATATTGACAGACTTTTCGAATAGTTGCACGGGAAAGCGACTCCAAGGTGAAGCGCATAAGGCCAATGAAGCCACAGTTACAGAGCGCTAACACACCATAACTATTGTATTGAAAATAAATGTCTAAAACACTGACCTGATGATCCCTCTCCTGATTCCTGGTCAGGAATGCTGCCTTGGGAGTGTTCGAAGGGCAGCGCAGTCAGGGTCAGGAATAGTTCCTGGCTGTCGGGGAAATCTCCAGGGTGACCGCTTTCGATTGCCTCGCCCCCCTGCCCTCCTTCCTCTTCTTCGCCGTCAGCGAAAACCTCCTCCGATGTGTCCGTAGAATGGACCCCATCATCGGTGTCCACGGACACTGGTGGGGTAGTTGTTGCCGCACCACCGAGCATGGCGTGCAATGCCTCGTAAAATCGGCAAGTCTGAGGCGCTGAGCCGGAGCGTCCGTTGGACTCTTTGGTCTTTTGGTACGCCTGACGTAGCTCCTTGATTTTGACGCGGCACTGCGTAGCATCCCGGCTGTACCCTCTCTCCGTCATAGCCTGTGAAATCTTCTCGTAAATTTTGGCATTCCGTCTTTTTGAACGGAGCTCGGCTAGGATCGATTCATCGCCCCACACAGCAATCAGATCCAAAACCTCACGATCACTCCATGTTGGAGCCCTCTTTCTATTCAGTGATGGCATCGAAACCACCGCTGTAGAGCTCTGCATCATTGCCAGTGCTGCTGAGCTCGCCACTATGTCCAAAGAGGCAATGGGATTCAAAATGGCCACAGAGGAAAAAGCATTCAAATTTTCGCGGGGATTTCTCTGAGTGGCAGGTCAGAGCATCCGAGTACACAACACTGCCCTGAGCGTCCACCGAGTGGTGCACTGTGGGATAGCTCCCAGAGCTATTAGCGTCGAATTCCGTCCACAGTACCTCGCATTCGACATGCCCATTTCGAATTTGGCGCTACTCCCCTCGTCAGGGTGGAGTACCGAAATCGATTCAAGGAGCCCTTAATGTCGAAATAAACTGCTTCCTAATGTGGACGGGTGAGGGATTACATCGAGTTAATGCTGATAAATTCGACATAAAGTCCTAGTGTAGACCTGGCCTTAGCTGGAAGCGCACTGGCGTGGCCACATTAGCAACACCACAAAGAGCAGTACATTGTGGTAGCTATCCCAGCGTGCAAGTGGCTGCAACGTGCTTTTCAAATGCGGGGGTGGGGTGGAGTGTGACAGGGAGTATGTTGTGTGTATGTGGGGGGAGAGTGAGTGGGTTTTTGGGGTGCCAAGAATGTGTCAGCATGCTGTCTTGTAAGTTCAGACAGCAGCAGAACCCCCTCCCGCCCGCCTCTCTCTCACTCACTCAAAGCAAGCAGCATTCCTCAGTAATGGTTTGCTTTGTCCCGGAGCAGATAAGCAAGCCACAACCGAGCTTTGAAAGGGCATATCCTCATTCCTACAGCCAATTTCAAAACAATGACAAGAGTGGCCACTTGACTTAAGGGGATTATGGGATGTTTCTGGAGGTCAATCAAAGTGCAGTAATGTGAACACCTCGTTCACACTGACACCCGGGCGTTTCAGCCGAGGCGCAGCAAGCGTTATGCTTCTTGTGAAGGTGGATTACCAGGAGCGCTCCAGCTGCAGAGTCCAGATGCTCTAAGTGTCTTGCCAGTGTGGATGGGTCAGGAGTTAGGGTGCCTGGGACTGCTTTAATGCGCTCTAACTCACAAGTGTCACCAAGCCCTTTGTCTGCATAGCGAGTATGCTGCTTCTATTAAGGGTAGAGGGAACAAAACTGTTAAAAGAAAGCTGAGAGATAAGAAAAGGAAAACCAGATATTGGTGATGCAACACTGACATTTGAGTGGTTATACATTATCTCAAAGCTTTAGAAGAAACTTGGAGTTGTATTTTTTCCCCTTATGCTAGTTCTGAGTTTTCAATGCTCTGGAGTTACTGAAAATGTCACTGGTATAAATTGGAAGTGTGTTAAAAGGCCACAGACAGGAAGAAAAGAGAGGAAAATTTGCACTGTTGGATTTTGTAATCTTTCTGATTGTTATTTTTTGTTGTTTGGGGATAAGTATATCATGCTGTCTGGGAACAGTTAAGTTAAATATAATCATGAGAATATTTATTTAAAATGTGTTTGTAACTTTATGCACTATTGGGGGAATTATTTTTATTTATTTATTTATTTTTGGTGTGCTGTTAGGAAGTAGATACTTAGAGGAGTATTTTTTTAAAAAAAATGCCATTTACTTTATGTGATTTAGGGTGGCAATGCATGTAATGCTTTAGAAATATAGTTTTTGTTTGGGCCTACAAAAGCACATTTGTTGTCCAGAAATAAATTTGCTAACATTCATTTAAAATTTCTCCTATAGAAAGCCAGATAAACTTGCCAAGTGATTGTTAGAAGTGCTGTTTTGAGGAGTTAAGTGGGACTTAAAGTGTGCTGGCCTTTTCTACAGAGCTGAATTTCCTGCTTCTTGCACAATATTCCTTTATCTTCAGACGTCTTTTTACCCTGATTCTGCCGACCTTTCTCACATTGAAAAGTACAGTAGTGTTGTGTTGTTTCTTGACTCTTATCTTTGATCTAATTGAAGACAAGCTTTTACTAAATCGTGCTGCTTGTTTCTCTTCATATCACCAAAATTCACCCATTTCTCAGTATCCCTATTGCTAAAACCTTGGTCTTTGTCTTGGTCATCTCTCGCCTCAGCTAATGTGAGAGTCCCCATCCTATAGGTATCTTAATTCTCAACCCCTTCAAGTCAATTTAAAATTTCTTGTTAAAGTCCTCTTTCTTCCACATCATCTCAATTCTTGAATCTCTTCTTCTGCTCTGTCATTTTTATTCCTGCCTTCACTCCTGCTCTCCCCTGCACTTTGAAATTGGAGCAGTCTCCCTGTTCTTGACCACAAAGAACCCATATCTTCAAAACCCACTTCTTGTACAACCTTTCATACTTTCTTCCACTTACCAATAATGCATAGAGCTTCCTTTACCTATCTTGGTCCATTTTGACTTGGGTTTTTTAATCTTGCCTATCTTAAAGTGTAGGCTTTTGTGGGCAAGAAATGTACTTTGCTCGTTGGGCCAGATTGTGACCCTGTGTCTACTTACTTTGGTAAGCAGTTGCTTGAATAACCAATGGGACAACCCATATGAGTAACTGCTCACTGGTGTAAAGGGTGGGGTGCGTCACAGTGGGGCCTTATGTTTCCAAAGCACTGGAAATAAACTCAGTGTGATGAAAATGAGTTAAAAATAACATTCTCTCTTATACAAAAAGGTATCACACCTCTCAATCTGTCAAGTTCCAGATGTGGGATGCAATGTGGGACAAAGACCCAAAATGAAGGTACAAAAAATTATTCATGCTGGAAACTTAAAATGCTGTAGGATTTGCGGTGTTGGGATAAATTCTCTTTCTATAACAGGACCTTAATTATTCTTTATTTCTCATGTCAATGATACAATAACAGGGAGGCAGATACAAATTTGCCTGAAATATGTAATCTTGTGGCTTAAAAAAAAATGAAGATCCTGAATATGGGAAATGTTTGAGAGGTATGACCTGTATTGTGGCAGTGCTAAAAAGCCCTAATCAAGATTGGTTGCTCCATTCTGCATGTTGCTGTATAAACATAGAAGATGATACGGTCCCAGTCCTGAAGAATGTAGAACTAAGACAACAACAAATGAGTGAAGTAAACAATAGGACAGAAATGGGAAGGTAGAAACAATAAACCCATTTGTGGAGCTCTGCTGAGCCGCTGTTCAGGACATGGCATCGTTAGTGTTACTGTGAATCTTGTAATTGTGTATATTACTTTCTTGGAAATATGAAAGACAGAAGACAATAGAAAAAAAATTCTAGGAGATGATATTGCAGTTTCAGTATCACATTAACATATCTAGCTGCAGGTGTTTCCAGAGAATTGTCTGAGGGGAAAATACAGGAAGTTTGCGGTTTTAATCCTTTTATTCTCTTGGTTGCTCGCAGATCAATATTACTGAATCAGCAATTTTTTAAAAAAATCCCTTGCCTGAAAGCCATCCTGCAGAGTGACGAGAATCATGCAAACTTCAGATTAAGTAATCAGTGCCACTGCATAATGTTCTGGCATTTAGTACTGAGGTTCTTACTTATTAAGTGCATTGTGACCAAAGCCCGTACATTTCCCTGTTTATGACAAGCCAACCTGTATGGGTGACACATTATAATATGTTGAGCTAAACTGCTCTGAAAGGGCATCCTCTTTTTTGGA
Source organism: Chelydra serpentina (assembly GCA_037349315.1). Classification (NCBI taxonomy): domain Eukaryota; kingdom Metazoa; phylum Chordata; order Testudines; family Chelydridae; genus Chelydra; species Chelydra serpentina. The sequence goes on along the minus strand of JBAIAC010000028.1, from coordinate 10,930,266 downwards.
GTTGTCCAGTTTCATTGAACAGCTGTGGTTCTGAGTGATACCACAGGCCTTATTACTCTATCACTGCTGTACACAGTGCTGTGTTTGAACTTGATCCAGGAGTTGCTACATAGGATCAGCCCTCTTTATCAATCGAAGCCTCTGGCTTCAAGTTATTAACTGCAATAGCTAGCAATCACATCTGCAGAACAGTTTAGAAGCTAGGATGGAATCCTGGAAGAATTAAACAAGAGTCTTAAAAAAAAAAAGTAAATGATCCATCCAAAATTAAAAATTCTAACTACTAAAAATGAAGAGTTAGAGTCTTAACTGATGTAAAGTAGGTTTTCTCCTTTGAAATCAATGAAACTACTCTATTTGGAACTACTGCTGAAGATCTGGTCCAGAGAATATAGCATATGTGAGCGTGTTGTAGTATTAATAGTAAAAAGTCTATAAAGGAAAAGATCTGTAGAAGGAAGGCAAAACCTGAAACCTCTTACAAGAGCTACTTTGTTGAGGGACTTCATGTAGAAGTGTGGAGAGAGCCTGAAGACCTGATCTGTGCAGTCTCTGGCAAAGCTCTGAAAGGATGCCACAAAGGGAGAAATTCTGAATACTAATAAAGAATAATATGCTTTAAACTAAAACGTTTAAAAATTGCCTACCTGCTTCTGCCAACAGATTGATAGAGTAGCTTATTATTATTTTTATAAATTGAAGTTTATCTTTTGTGATACATGAGAATAAGATGCATATATAGCATTTTTGACTTGGCGGGTTCTTCATAAATTTTAAAGAAAACAGATTTAAGGATTTTTCTACTGCTGTTTTTCTTATTCTTTATTTTTAATTGGTTCCATTCAGTCTGGCTCAATATATTTAGAAACTGTTTGGTGAAACAGTTTACACACAATTGTTATTGTACAGCTTTCCACTCCTGTAAGCTACCAAATCTGCACAGAAAATAATTTCCTGGCATTGAAAAGGCTGCTCAGTTCTCTCTGGAATTCAGACTCCTAGTCTAGCTTCCTAGTTTTTTGTTCTGCATTATTGTTCTGATCCAAATGGGTACTGTGGGTGAGTATAATATCCACCTACTGCTTTATATGTATGCTGCTTTACAGCATTATTTCCAAATTGTCCTGGCAGCCTGCTTTCTGGAAGTATTGTCAGGAATTCTGAGTACTTGTTGCTAGAATGAGAGGATTCGTTCATTATCCACATGTGGTTTTTTACATTTTTTGTTAAACCCATTGACTCTTATATGCATCCTGCATACCTGTTTATTAGCTTTCAATATCTTTAATATCTAGATGAGGGACCGAGTCTTTAAATAAATAGGGCAAAAGAATCCGGATTAGTAGAGAAGTTAATAGAGGGAAGGGATCTTTAGTGGTATGAAAGTTCCCCTGGTATAAGTGAAATTTCTTATGATTTTTTAAAATGCTGAATAATTCAGTATTTTTGATGTGAATAATTTAAGGGAACACAAAATCGGATATCAGCAGGGCTGATGGGGGGAGATGGGGTGGCAGTTCAAGTTTGATCTAAAAGGATTGAAGTAGAGTTGAAAAGCTTTGATCTATTTATAATGAGTATTCTAAGGGTTTACTAATTATTTGAAACCTGCAAAGAGAAATTCATTGTCCATTTTTATACTTGAGTTCAACCAAAAATAAAACTTGCTGGAGGTAAAATACAGAAAGTCATAAAGTTCAGGCATGTCATTTAAAGTTAAAACACGGCCACCTACTGGATGGGATTTCAACCAGAAATACAGTCTTTCTTAGCTTTAGAAAGGGAGAAATGGGATTTTATTTTATTTTAGTGTATGCCAGTTCTCTCAGATACTTTTAACTCCCTACTGGAGGTTTGACATCACCTCCACAGTATACCCATTGCAAAAATTATAGCAGCCAGAAAGCTGGAATGATGAAAAGAACTTGGCTGAGTTCCCACCCTCTCCTCTTTCATGAGGATAATCACAGAGTGTAGATACCGGTGTTTCAGTCACTGCTTCCAGAGCAAAATTCATAAATAGATACATACATTCATAACTAAAAAGGCAGCAGGTTAATGAGGATTTGGGGCTAAAATTCAGTTGACAAGGAGAACTGTATGCAAAAATCTTTGTTCATCCTAGTGCACAAATACAGCAACAGAAATCAATCTGAATTTATCAATGGCTGTGACACTCTGGCTTGGGAGGATTATTGGAGAATTCACCAGACAGCTCTGGTTGTGCCGTATTCATTCCAAGGGTTGAAGTCAATGCATTTATTTCTTACTGCTCATTTACATGGGCAGAGTTCTATCAGTAATTAGATCCCAGCTGGGGCTGGATTTAAGCGAGTGCGCTCAAACAACATTCAAGACGTCTTGGTCCCAAGGACAGACATAGAACAGACTCTCCAAATTTTAATGTTGTTATCCTAATTAGGACCAACAGCACTTGTAACCCCATATATTTACAACAGAAAATCCAAATGATTGTTTCTCAAAGTGTCTCAACAGTAAGTGAAACTGGATCATAGTTAGACAAAAGCCATGTAACGTTGTTCTGGGTCTGTCAAGTCACATTTACTATCATCGGGGAGTTACAGGTCTGAGAGAACATTCGATGGGTTACAGATGGCATGTCTCACACCTGTTTTCTGGTTGTGATGTGATTTAATTAGCGGTGGGTCTGAACCAGCTCTGTAGATTGAAACACCCTACCTAGCTTGGTAGAGGTGTTAGGATCATGACTTTGATCAGAACTTTGCAGCTGGATATGTTTGTAATGGACTGAAGCAAAACGCCTGATTGGGGGGAAAAATCCTGTTCATGGGTGTGTTTGAAATGTGGGTCCAAAGGATTCTCTTGAGTCCATCTCTGATTTTAATATGTGCAGATAACTTGCATAGACACCAGAATGTTGAGTGCATCAAAAACTCTCTTATAAACCAGCTTGAAATGCAGCTGTTGGGTTCCGCTGAAGCTTATGACAAGGAATCATGCTTAATTTATGGGTGATTTTTTTCCTACTGAGTCTCTTTTTCCTGCTTCCGAATATAGAGGGAGGATAGTTCAGTGGTGAGGACTCAGGAGACCTGGGTTCAGTCCCTGTTCTGCCATGTTCTCTCTGTGTCTTGGGCAAGTCACTTAGTTTCATTGTGCTTCAGTCCCCCATCTGTTAAATAAGGATACTAGTATTTCCCTACCTCACAGGGGAGTTGTAAGGATAAATTCATTAGAAGTCGTGAGGTGCTCAGCTATGATGGTAATGGGGGGCACGTTTAGCCCTGCTGTTACTCCACTGAAGTCAAAGGAGTTACCAGGTAGCAGTGTTGAAATTGGCACTGGATGCTGCAAAGGCCTTCTGCTGGGATTAGAGCATCCAATCAAGTTGTTAGTGTCACTGACTGTCAGTCATAGCAATCCTTCCCATTGTAAGGGAAAATCTTACCTCTAATGCTATGTTGATCTCTTTACTGTTACTTATTTGTAGTGTTGCTAAGTGAAACATATCAACAAGTATCTTGTAGGTATTAAATCTCATATTTACTCTTTTTAGAGCTGCAGGTTGTTCAGAATCTAACTGGGGCATTTACTGGCTACAGTTTGTGGATAAGGAGTAGGTTCCTCCTTTTTCCTGATTCTATGTTTTATTTCAGATATAAAAAGAAGTTAGTGCTGAATAAGACATTGGATAAGATTTGCATTTGCAATATATCATTTCCCCCCCAAAATATATCACAGAGCAGCAATGGCAGGAACCATGTATGCTTGGCAAAATCCCGTTCCCACATATTGATATATCATCTGTCCAGGTACAGAGGTTTGCTAGTAATGCTTGTGACTTGAAAACTTGTATTGCACCTGATAATTCACATATAAATATCCTGTAGAACTGACAGTTACAGGGCTTGGCAGGAGGTGATTGGGGTTGAGGCATATTGGTATGGGATGGAAGTTCATGCAGGTGCTGCTCACACTAGAACTGTTCTGTGAATACTTTTAAGACATGTGTCTCTAAGGATGTCAGTCTCGCACCTTGCATGAATAATAAATATATATCAGTTTTTATCTAGAAAATACTACAAATAAACTGGGAAACTTCTCTGTTTGCTTTTTGGTGGGAAAGGGAACGTGTTCTACTTGAATATTATGTTTACTCAGTAGATGAAGAAGAAGGATGCTTTCTGATTCCAAAAAATGTACTTCATCGTAACAAAGTGAGTGTCAGCTCCTTGGTTGATGTAAATGGGTGCAGCCCCCATTGTCTTCAGTGGAGTTGTATCGATTTATACCACTTGAGGAGCATGCTTGCATTTATTTTTTTTACTTTGTTAGGAAAGTGTGCCAGTCTTGAAGGAATGCTGATTGGGTTGACAGGTCTGTAACATATGTGAGGTATTTCCTTTTTCTTCCTCACATCAGCATTTAGAGATTAAAGGTGAATGCTCTCTTCATTGTTCATATTATTTTCACTAGCAGAACAGGAGGACATGCCAAATCAACCTGCTACTAATAATGAAAATCATTTTTAAAATGCCATTGATTAGCATTTCTTGCTTTTAATTATGCAGAGTGCTCCTGAGACATTTTTATTTGATAATCTTCTGCTGATATTAAAAAACTGACACTTTTTGACCTGACACAAATCTGGCTACTGTGAGGATTCTTGATAGGTTTTTATACCATCACACTGGCTCAGGATTAAAGAAATTAAGCTACTGTATACCCCACATTAAGCTAAAGATTTATACCTGAATCTTATCCTCATGTTTAAAATATTCCAACTGTGTGTTTAGATCGTCATGTGGTTCAACAAGCTAAGATTCCTCCTGGGCAAGAGTAAGGCTTTGCAGAATTATTTCTTTAAGGGTTCACCAAAGAATTTGTGATCATATATCCCTGTTGCTCAAAGAGCAATCCATAAAAATAGTGAAGATAATTCTAGAAGGATCAGCCTTCCACCCTTTAACAAGATCAGCCTCATTAGAGGTCCAGCAGGTCCAGAGAACTTTGTCTGTTCCACTTATGTTGAACTTAATAGTTACAGTAATGCTGAGGAAAGAAGTGTGGGGTGTTTTTTGTTTGTTTGTTTTTAAGGCTGTAATGTTCTTTGATTTACAATCTACACACACTATGGTACTTTGAGTAAATTGTCATTCGGAGAAAAAAGACATGTTTTTGTGATTGAACAGTCATGTTTAATACTGAGTCTGTATCTATTACAGTACTGTTGTAGCTCAGCAAATAATGTGTAGTAATCAATTAGTTAATTAACATACTGCTGTAACCAGACATATTTTACAAAATTCAATGAGTTGTGTGCTAATTAATTACCAATTGATCATATACAAATGTAGGGAACCAGATGGCTCCTGGAATTGATAAAGGAATACAAAGTCTATCACCAGTTCAAATAGGACTGAGGTTATTATTGCCCCACAATTCGTGTATGTGAAGTGAGTTGATGGTCTTAATCCAGTTTCTAGTGAAAAGGTCTCCATGTCAGGCATAACACCTTTGGAGTTGTCACTAACTGATAGCTTGGTTGGGAGTCTCAAGTAAGAGGCTGAGAACTGAATGAGACACAAAGACTGAACTCCCATCTTGACCCTAGAGGTGGTTCCTCTAAAACCAGATTGAGATATTAGCAAAATAGTACATTGGTGAAGGCCTGTGCTGGTCTTTTCTGAGGATGTAAGATTGTTCTCTACAGCATTCAGTCCAGCACTTATAGATAAGTCCAATCCTGGAGGTGTGACACAGACCAAAGCTACTACTAACTGATGTCAGATAAGGGCCATAGAAGCTTTGTCTATCTCAATGGGAAGTCAATGCAAATCAGTAGGAACTGCAGTCAGTGGAGGATTTTGTCTGTGTCAGGACTGCAGGATTTAGCTAAACTAATTCTTGATGTAACTCCATTGACTCAAGTCATAGAGTTTTATATAATTCACCAGTATTTATATAAAACAATCTTAAAATTGGAAATCAAAGGAAAGGGCTACTATTTTATCTTTAGTGTAGGGAGTTTTACTTTCTTTCTCCACTTTTACTTTCGTAGGTGAGTGGAAAAGGAGCTATCATTTGAAACTCGGAATATGCCCTGCATATCATGTACAAATTGGAAATATTTTGTGATAAACCACAATGGCAATAAAGCAGTCACTACAGTCTATTGTGCATACAGTGTACATTTTCCTAATTACCATGACACCAAAAGGCAAACTTACTGAAAAGACCAGTGATTCTGTAGTAAGCTACAAACAAAAGAATACACAGAAAATCCCAGGAAATAGTTATTTCTGGAATTCCTTTGTTAGCTTGTTCTGTTATGCCTACATCTATAATTAGGGCCTACTAAATTCACAGTCCATGTTGGTCAATTTCACGGTCACAGGATTTTAAAAATAATACATTTCATTTTTTCAGCTATTTAAATTTGAAATTTCATGGTGGTGTAATTGTAGGGGGTCCTGACCCAAAAAGAAATTGGGGGAGTCACAAAGTTATTGTAGGGGGGGCTTACAGTATTGCTATGCTTACTTCTATGCTACTGCTGGCAGTGACACTGCCTTTAAAGCTGGGCATCTGGAGAGCGGCGGTAGCTGCTGGCCGGGAGCCCAGCTCTGAAGGCAGAGCCGTTGCCAGTAACAGCGCAGAAGTAAGAATGGCCTGGTATGGTATTGCCACCCTTACTTCTGCACTGCTGCCGCCTTCAGAGCTGGGCGCCCGGCCAACAGCTGCTGTTCTCCAGCCGCCCAGCTTTGAAGGCAGCGCAGAAGTAAGGGTGGTAATACCATGACCCCCCTAATAACCTTGTAACCCTCCTGCGAGTCCCTTTTGGGTCACGACCCCCAATTTGAGAAACGCTGGTCTCCCCAGTGGAATCTGTATAGTGTAGGGTAAAAGCACATAAAAGACCATATTTCACAGTCTGTGACACGTTTTTCATGGCCGTGAATTTGGTAAGGGTGTATCTATAATCACATATTAGGCCAGAGTCTTAGCTGGTGTGAATCAGCACAGCTCCTTTGAAGTAAATGGAGCAATGGTGATTTACAGCAAAATGAGAATTGGCCCATTGTATGTACAATCTATCAGTATCTAGGGGTCCAGGTATAAGCATAGGGTTAAGGTCTGTGGTTAAGGACAGACCTTCAACTGTTTTGTATTTTCTGGCTTTTATCCTTTCAGGTCAGATCCATAGCCTTAGTCAGGTACAGTGTTTTGGTACAAGTAATTTTACAAGTTAATATATTGAATCTTTCTGTTGTTGGCCTCTTCTCTTAGCACTGTCCATCTTTATTCAAATACAAAAGATATCCTCATTTTTCACCCTGTTGCTTGAATACCATGTTAGTAATGATCTAGTAAAATTCAAACAGGTTTATTTATTTGATGAATACAAGATTTCATTTCACTTAATGAGTATATTTTTCAAAATGTAGATGTTTGAAATAAAAAAAATGAAGACACTTGGCAGCTTTTAAAGTTTTTTTTTACTATAAAAAGAGAATAAGTATAATGTTTTAAAAGCACAATCGAAAAAGAACAAATAAGGAAAATATACATACCAGTGATGACTCCACAAACCTAAGCAAACAGCCTTCAGAAACCCATACATCTTCCACTCATTACCTTTCCCTGTTATAGGCTCCCTAAAGACTTCCGTAATTACTCTTCTCCCTTTGCAAATAATTATGAGCACCTGCAATTTTAAAAATATTTGTAGCTGAGATAGCTAATCTCCTTGGGAATTCCTTGTTTTAGAGTCTGTCTCATTTGTTTAATACAAGTTTCTTTTTCACTAACTTCCACACTCAGGATACCTTAAATGGACTGAAATATGACTGACTGAAAGTCCTGATGATGTGAAAAATCTTGATCATACTGCATACTTCTGTGATGGGTGAGCTGTCTGAATTGTCTGTGGCAGGCTACTCTAAAGGAGGTTGTCCCTTAAAAGACAGAAAGGAGTTCAACCTCTTCTGACACTGGTTCCCCACTATATCCTGGAACCTTCCTGGAGTGAGCTCCCGAGGACTGGACAGGCTGTGGGGTGGAGGGAGAGAGTAGTGAACAGGGAGGGAGCAGAATTGAGGGTGCTACACTTTGTCCCCTTGTACACCCCATGGAAATTCCACGGAAAATGTAGCACAGCCTGGGGCTATATTAGCTGTTCTGCAGAGCTCCATCTGTGATGGTGAAACCTGTTGAAACAGTGATTCCTGGGTAACCATGTGTTTGGTATAATGGCTCCATGGGAACTGTACTGGTAGGGCTCAGGATCACAGTCATTCGGGTCAGAGGACCCCTGAATGGATGGTTTTGGTGTCCTGCTGGTGAATTGAGAGTTTCCTGGATTCCTGGCAGGGCCGGCTCTGGCTTTTTTGCTGCCCCAGGCAAAAAATCCACCCCGCCAGGGCGCCGGAGGGGAGCGCGGCAGGGGAGGGCGCCGAGCCTGGCCGCGGCGCCGCTCTCCCCGGCAGCTGGAGCACCGCGGGGCGGGCGGCGAGCCAGGCTGCAGCACCGCTCTCCCCGGTGGCCGGAGAGAGGGCGCCGAGCCCGGCTGCGGCGCCGCTCTCCCTGGCGGCCAGAGGGAGGGTGGCGAGCCCGGCCACGGTGCTGCTCTCCCCGGCGGCCAGAGGGAGGGCGGCGAGCCCGGCCGCGGCGCCGCTCTCCCCGGCAGCCGGAGGAAGGACGGCGAGCCCGGCCACGGTGCCGCTCTCCCCGGCGGCCAGAGGGAGGGTGGCGAGCCCGGCCGCGGCGCCGCTCTCCCCGGCAGCCGGAGGAAGGGTGGCGAGCCCGGCCGCGGTGCCGCTCTCCCCGGCGGCCGGAGTGCGGCCACGGCGCCGCTCTCCCCGGCAGCCGGAGGGAGGGCGGCGAGCCCGGCCGCAGCGCCACTCTCCCCGGCGCCCAGAGGGAGGCAGCAGCGGCGCCGCTCTTCCCGGCGGCCGGAGCACGGCAGGGGAGGGCGCCGAGCCCGGCCACAACCCCGCTCTCCCCGGCAGCTGGAACGCCGCGGGGCGGGCGGCGAGCCAGGCCGCAGCGCCGCTCTCCCCGGTGGCCAGAGAGAGGGTGCCGAGCCCGGCCATGGCGCCGCTCTCCCCGGCGGCCAGAGGGAGGGCGGCGAGCCCGGCCATGGCGCTGCTCTCCCCAGCAGCCGGAGGAAGGGCGGCGAGCCCGGCCGCAGTGCCGCTCTCCTCGGTTGCCGGAGTGCAGCAGGGGAGGGCGCCGAGCCCGGCCGCGGCGCCGCTCTCCCCGGTGGCCGGAGCGTGGCAGGGGAGGGTGCCGAGCCCAGCCGTGGCCCCGCTCTCCCTGGCAGCTGGAGCGCCGCGGGGCAGGCGGTGAGCCCCCCCGCGGCGCCGCTCTCCCTGGTGACCGAGGGGTGGGCGCCGAGCCCGGCCGCGGTGCCGCTCTCCTCGGCGGCCGGAGCGCAGCAGGGGCGGGCGGCGAGCTCGGCTGCGGGCTTGGCCACAGCGCCGCTCTCCCCGGCGGCTGGAGGGAGAAAGAAAAACAAACCTGAGCGCCGCCCCCCTTCAGGTGCCGCCCCAAGCACGTGCTTGGTAGGCTGGTGCTTGGAGCCGGCCCTGATTCCTGGGGCTTGGGAGGTGGGTCCCACAGTCTGTTCCTGGAGAGAGAGGAGAAAGAACACAGCCCTTAAAGCAGGAAAAATGTGGGGGTGGGGAAAATTTCCACCTGGAGGCAAATTCATGGGCAGGCAGAGGGAAACAAGCAGAGAGCCTCCATGTTGTCCAATTGAAGGGGCTGTGTTGTTCCACCCTCCCTCATAAAACAGACTGTGTGACCTGCTTTGGGAACTAAGAGTGTGTTGTGAAGTACTGGAATTTAAAAGCTACAAAGAGTCCTGTGGCACCTTATAGACTAACAGACGTATTCGAGCATAAGCTTTCGTGGGTGAATACCCACTTCGTCGGATGCATGCAGTGGAAATGTCCCACTGCATGGAATTTAAAAGAATCTTTAGCATTGGAAACTGCTGCACTGTTTTGTTTTATTCCAGCCGCTCTGCACTTAGGGCATGGCTGCTAGTTTGGGCATTTGGCAGGTGGTGCACTGTAGAAGGAAACTTTCCATAGTTGAAATTTGGTATTCTGTCTGAGATCTCAATGTTCCTGCAATCAATGTTGTTAGGCTTAAAAGTAATTTTGCTTCATGTTACACGTCTATAAATTTACTACCAAGTAAAATCCAGCTAGCAAAGAGAGAATAAATGTGAGGTCCACAAAAAGCATAACATTACTGGCCACCTTAGCTTTATTAGAAAAGACTTGCTCTAGGAAGAAGCTGTCCTCTGTAAGGAGTTTAATTGAGTGAATTTAGACTCAGCTTTCATAGAGGTCAATCTTCAGATACATTTTTGGCTTCTATACAGTTAGTGATGCTTGGCTTCATCTTGGATTTAGCAATAACTTCTGAAAACAACAACTAATCTATGAAGGATACAGATCTAAAAGGTAGCTAGAGCCTATAGCAGTGCCTAGGGGGAGTGATAGTTTTACAAAGCATCTGCTGTCTGCAGGAAAGAGACTTGCTGCCAGGAGCATCAAGCAGAAAGAGCTAAAAGTGTTTTCTGCACTGTCTTCATGTTCCTAGAAGCCATTGGAATCAATGGAGTTGTGCTCACTTACCTCAGGGCTGAATTCGTCCCAGTCTGTATTTTTAGTTGATATTCAGAACTGTCTGTTTGAAACACATCTCTTGAGGGGTGTAATCCTTATCTTAGATTTTGGATATGCGTGTTTGTTTCTCTTTCTAAGCAGTTTGTGATTATGACTACCATGACTTTTCTGCGTAATGTATTATGTCATCAGGTATTTCATTCATAAACATGGAGAAGTCTAAGCATTTGGCAAAATCAATATTGAAAACCACTCCTGCGTAAAAATTCTCGGATATAGTCAGTGCCCCGCAACTGCTTTAAACAGTGGTGTAAAGAGGCATATGGATGTGTATTGGCCATGAGATTTTAGCATTGCTAGAGAGTTGGAGTACACTGTGCTGGAGGATATTATCAAGGGGCCATTTCTTCCCCTATAAGGTCCCTTCATGCAGGGCCGGCTCTAGCTTTTTGTCCGCCCCAAGCAAAAAAATATATATATATATGGTCGCCGAACTGTTGAAGCAACAACAACAAAAACATCATGGCCGTCCCAAGAATCCCTGGACTGCTGCCCCTTACAAGACGCCGCTGCAGCCATGTGCTTTCTCGTCTGGTGCCTGGAGCCGGCCCTGCCTTCATGTTTTGAGAGCAAGGAAAATGAACCTTTGGGGAACTGCGAATTGGACCAATTGGATTAATCTGTCCCTGGAAAAATCACTGTGTTGAAGCAAGAGAACAAAACCCCAGAAACTTCAATATGAGCAGTAATTGTGAGTGCCGTACTAGAAAAATTAAAGTCAGCTTACTGAAGCAGAGATTAGCTCTTTAAAACTGCAGTGGGCCTGGTTGGATATATTCATAATTGTATTGCTTAATCCTTTTCCAAAAGTCCTTCTCTAGGGGAAGAGGTTGGGGTCTGTTGTTATGTCAGATCTGACTCACTATTACAGTTACTGTTAAAAGTTAGCAGCTGTAATTAGTTCAGAATTTTGAAACTGCTGTGTTGTAGTTGTCAGCTGTAACAGCTTTTAATTATCTTATTTTTTGTTAAAGTGATCAGCTTTACAGGAGTTGAATATGCTTTTATCATTTTTAGTCTGGAAATGAGCTGACACATTGAATATAATTTAGACATATTGTTATTGCAAAAACCAGTTGAAATCTGTGAACTTTTTTTCAAGATTCTCTGAACACAGCAGACGGTCACAGTGCTTAGAGGGATTTTACCAACATCCAATTAAAAAAACACCCCATTCTCTTTAATACCATTCTACCTGCACTTAAAATGTAAAACACTAATTAAGCCAGTCAATAGAGACTTGAATGGCTGATAGACCTACACCTGGCTTTATGTCTCCATTTCACCAAATGGTAAAGTTATCCAAGACTAACCTCTGTGCAAATAATGTACTGTATTTAGTGTTGAGTTTAACAGGAGCAATTACTTATGAGAAGCCTTCTAAAAGATTTGTTAAATGCTAAGAAATCTAGGTGTACTTCTAAATTTAGGTGTACTTCTAAATTTACGCAGCTAAGGTATCAGCTAAGCTATTTTAAAGCTAGTTGGACAATAAAGTACCAGCATGTGGAAACAAATGTTTTTTTCCTCCCCCATTTTTAATGTAAATGTTGTTTGCTGCTTTCTGAGAATAACACGATTAGGCCCCGATCTTGCAAATACTTTTGCGCATGAATAACTTTATTAATGTGACTAGTCTCATTGCTGTCAGTCAGTCAGTGAGCAGGACTATTTGCAGGAATAAAGTTACTCCCATGCATAAGTCTTTGCAGGAGAAGGCACAGCAAAGACATTGCAATGAAAGCTGAAGAATTCTACAAATGTATGCATGTGTTATATATGGATAATAAAGTAAGAAAAGGAGAGATCGGAAACATTAGAAGTTTGCATGTAAGATTCTGCCTTGACTGTAATAAAGAAAAGTGGTTCTAGTTATCTTGTCTCCTATTTGGTTTTGAAGGATTATTTTGTTCAGATTCTTTAAAAAAAAAAAAGCCAGATTGTGTTGAAATCATTAAGCCCAGGGCTACACTAGGGAAGGGGGGGTCGATCTACGATACGCAGATTCAGCTACGTGAATAACGTAGCTGAAATCGGCGTATCGTAATCGGCTTACCTGACCATGAAGACGGCGGCGCGTCGAACGCTGCAGCTCCCCCGTCGACTCCGCTTGCGCCGCTCGATGACGTGGTTTTCCGGCGCCGACGGGGAGCGCGATCGGGGATCGATTAAGCGCGTCTTAATGAGACGCGAAAAATCGATCCCCGATAGATCGATTGCTACCCGCCGATCCGGCGGGTAGTGAAGACAAGCCCTAAGACATGTTTTGTATTATCTGGAAGCTTTTCCATAAGAAATGCCTCCCAGGCCCTTTTAAACCAAACAATCATGTCTGAAGTTCTTTATTCTTCTAATATACAGCTACAGAACATCTTGCTGCCACCAAGAGATGAAAAATATGCTTAGAATTTTTCACAAAAAAAAAATTTCCTTTCACAGATATATCCCAGAATATCACTAAGGGCAACCTGAATCCAGCAAGTTCAAATATTAAATCTGGACTGCAAATCTAAAATTTGGCTCCTTTGGATGCTTCCACTAAGTGTGGAAAAAAGGTCTTTTCCCTATACACTCTTTTCATCTTGGGTCAGATTGACATACGAGGCAAGATTCATGATGGTGCAAGGCATTGTTGATATAACAACCTATAGTTATTCTCTTTTTAATAGAGACACACAAGAAGGTGGGCAGCAACTCTTTCCCAATTTTAGATCTACTGCTTAAAATAGATTTCCTCTATATTTTTTCCTTCTTATTTATAGCCACATTTGTCTTCAATACTTTTGTATGTGTTCTATGTAAAATCTGAAATTTGGAAATTGAATTTAAGAGGCTAGGAGCCAGGCGAGTAGGCTTTCCTCCATTTAAATAGGTTTATTGAAGTCATTTGCATCGTGGACATTTAGAGCATAGAATAAAATTTTCAAAGCTTCCAAGTGACTGAGATGCATAAGGGAGGGGGGAGGGATAGCTCAGTGGTTTGAGCATTGGCCTGCTAAACCCAGGGTTGTGAGTTCAATCATTGAGGGGGCCATTTAGGGATCTGGAGCAAAAATCTGTCAGGGGACAGTACTTGGTCCTGCTAGTGAAGGAAGGGGACTGGACTCGATGACCTTTCAAGGTCTTTCCAGTTCTAGGAGATTGGCATATCTCCATTTAAAAAAAAAAAAAAAAAAGTCCCATTGAAAGTGAATAGGACTGAGGCTCCTAAGTCACGTTAGGTGCTTTTGAAAATGTAACCTGTCATGTTTTAAAGTCAGATTCTGAACTTCTTAGTCAGCACAGATATTTAAAGGTGGAACTCAAGTAACTTCACTGGCACTTGTGTGAGTGTGTGCATGCAGGTATGAGGAAGGAATTCACAATCTGGCTTTAATTGTACAGGGATGGAGTCACTGAGGTAGTTTAACAGTGTTTTGTGGAATACTGTTTAAATCTGAAATCTTTCATTTTTTAAATAATTAGCCAATAACTCTGAGTCTCGCCTTCCCACAGAATGAAAATCTTGCATCATGATTCCCTGGAGAGCAATTTGGGTAATTTCTAATTCAGCCAAGAACAGAAGGGGAAGCTCTGTTGTTGTTTTTTTATGGAGGGTCTGATCCTCAGCCATTGACTGTTGTGCTTGAGATTGCTTTGAGATGGTGTTGGAATTCTAATTTATATGAAAGCAGTATGTCACTGAAATGGAACAGTCATCTTTATGGCCCCAATCTGTACCCCTTGAAGTCAATATAAGTTTTGCCACTTATTTTAAAGGATGAGAATTAGGCCCTAAAATAGTAAGAAAATTAAAAGAAGGTTTTCTTGCTGGAACGGCTATGCCAAATATGTGCTATTTACATTCTTAAAATAATATCCTACATTCGGAGCTCATTTGATTTAATAGCAAATTAAATGTGGCCATGGGCAATGGGAAGTCTTTTTGTAGAAAAATAGTGCCATTTATTTCCTTTAGGCTGTGGGTTGAAACTATCTATGTTGAGACATTTTAATAGTGATTTGATTGCTTTGCAAAAACTAATTTTTGTAAACAAAAGAATTTGATCAACATTAAAACTGGAAGTTATTTATTTATTTTACATTTGACAGTTGCATTTATTTTTATTTATTATTGAGTGTTGTGAGCGTTGTTGATATTGTACAAAACAAAAAAAAAGTCACAATCCCACCCTAAAGGAAAGACAATTGTTTGGGCATGCTAACATACAATGTATAGTTGTATGTGCACTACACATATTCACAATGTAAGATCATTTTGATACCCCTATGTTGACTGCAATATAAGTATTTTTACATTTGTAGAACATTTCAATTTTTAGACCATAATGGAGTATTTGTTGCTTGTAGGCCTGCTTGTTAAAACACAGTAGTAAAGGTTTCCACAACAAAAATTTGCAAAAGGACTGTGGGAGGGAAAAATACACATGCCTTTTACTTATGTTTTATGGAGAATGCCAGATTAAAAGCCACTCACCAGTGAATATAACTACTGAAGATTGAAGACTACCTCATTTGCGTCAGTGCAAGTTACTGTTCCTGCTAGATTGGATCTCTAGAACACAGACGGTTTGTAAGGGGCATGATAGTTGCTGCTGTGCCCCAGGAGCATCCCAAGGAAGTGGTTTGTGGCTGAGTGAGTGACATGTCACTTCTTCCTCTACTTACCTCAGGGAGGTAGCAATTTGCTCCTTGTCTATACCTGTAGCAAATTATTGTCGTTCCCCGCCCCCCCATGCTGGTTCTGCTGCATAAGCGGGGGTGCTGAGACTGTGCCAATTAACTGCCCCTACCTGCTCTAGAAAAGGAGTAAGCAGCACATCTTGAGTTTAAGGCATCTTGAGTTTAAACGTTTATTTAGGCGTGATCTACCCTAAAAAGTTAGGTTGAGCCAGCTACATTACTTAGGGGTGTGAAAAATCTACACCCCTGAGCAACATAGTTAAGCTGACCTAACCCACCATGTAGATAACACTAGGTTGATGGAAAAATTCTTCTGTCAACCTAGCTACTGCCTCTCGGGATTACCTTCATCCACCGGAGGGGTTCGCCTGTCAGTGTAGGTGGTGCCTACGCTGAAGTGCTACAGTGGCACAGCTGTGCTGCTGTAGTGTTTCAAGTATAGACAAACCCTTAACTCCAGTTTACTAACCTATATAAGCACATTTTCAAAATCCCAATCTAGCCCTTTGTTAGGTGAGGGAAGTTCAAATCTGTCAAGTACATCATATGCTTTTTGTACATTGTGCTACCTTGGTTTGGAGGGAGGGTCATTTATGATCACTGTTACTAGCAAAGCAACACGATAACCAAGGCTTAAGCACGGTAAAAGGAAACTAGTGATTGCATTTTACATCAAAATGAGCAAGTGAGGTTATTTTGGAAGTTTCTTGTCTCTGTTAATTAATTTACCCTTTTCAGATTAGTGAAAGAAGATTGCTGGGCGAAACCACTTAAAAATAAGTGAATTGAGTGTTGAAAAGTGCTACATGAACCAGAGACTGAAATCCTCTTTATTTAAATTTGGTACAGCACACTCTTCTTCATTGTGTCTCTACCATGTTCTGAGTGGCCCTCTTATAGTGGAAGAGATTAGGCATCTATTGTAGCTTATGTAGATGCTAATTGTGATGGTGGGTTTTTTGACATTAACTTCAAATTATTGGGTATTGTACTCAGACCACTAGCTCACTTAATATGCATCAGCCAGCTCAAAGAGATACTCAGTAAACTGTTGTCAGATGAAAACAAGATGTAACTCATATCTTCATCTCTCTTGTAAAAGCATTGTACTTTTTAAAAGGATCCCTTTACAAATAGACCTAGACTACAGAGTTTGGGTCTAGACATGATTTTTTCCAAAGTTCATGGGTGTTTGGGTAGTTCAATGCTATCTCAAATAGGAACCTATTGAAAATAATAAAGATCTAATTCCTGGAATATTTCTATGGGAGTTTGACCTTGGCTTGTGTATTGATTTTTTGTTAAATAATAATCTTACTAATTTCACATAATTTAATGAAACAAACAATTAAAGCATAGTGTATAGATTAAATAGTTTTGCTTCTACTTTGTCTTAAAGATCATTCTTTTGGAGCTTATGGGGATAACATGCTTAAGGGACAAAGATCTCTAGAATGGGAGGTGAATGAGATATAAATTCAGAGCTCAGAAAAGAGAGGGGAGGAGGAAATGAGCTGGTGGATAGAAGTGCATTAATATTTTTAACATCTCCTCTGAAGTCCCTCTAGCATATAGTAATAATGGCCTTGAATAATTAATTTCTCCACTGTTCCTTATGCCATTGTTTGAAATTGATATGATTGGAGTCATAGCACTAGAAATATATCCTAATGACTATACTGTAGGCAATTTAAATGGCAAAAGTCTTCAGAAAAGAAAAATAGAACCTCAAACAAGTTCACTAGGAAATGAAATAACTGCACAGTACAGAGCTTTATGGGACTCAAATGCAGCTCTGAGAGATGTTGTCTTCTGGCCTGACATAATTTTGCTATTCATTTACAGGCTAGGATTCTAGTTAAAGCATGTACTGTGAGCTCAAATGTTTTTTGAACATTATATCCCCAATTAGGAGTCAACTTGGGAAATCCATGTAGTGGAATGGGCTATTGTCATTGCCTCAGTCTTTTTAGTTTGTTTACACTATGCCCTCCTGAACCACTCCTGGTTAGAAGGACACTTCCTTTGTGTCACTGAGTTTTATGTTTGCCTCAAGCAAGAGTGAGATCACATTATAGATACAGTGATTATAATTAAAGTGACAGGACCTATAGATGGGGTTAACTCACTAGTCATTGCAGAAAATTCCTAAACAGGCTAACTCAGATGCTCTTTGGATCCTTCATCTTAACCCAGTGATAACACAGCTCATTGGTGTGTGCTAAATCAGAGAACTGGAAACAATATGCTGGATTAGTTAAGAGATTGGTCAGTTAAATTGTCTGAACAGTCATCAGGACTAAATACAGATTTGTGCTATTGTAGAGCTTTTGTCTACATTTTGGCATCTGTTCAATGCAAGATGAATTTCAATGCAAGATTAATGAGATATGTGAAAGATTCATTTCAGTTTCAGTCATCATTGAGACAAGGTGGGTGAAGTAATATCTTTTATTGAACCAACTTCTGTTAATGAGAGAGACAAGCATAATAATAATATTCTGGGACCTAGGTAGCTACAACAACACTGCAAAGAGTGATGACATTCTAGAATATTAGCAGTCAAAGGAGAATTCAAACCTTGATACTGTTGACCAGAGGCCATGTGAAAAAGGCATACGTCTGAACCAGCTGACCAAGCATATTCTGCATTCCAGCGTATACTGCCTAGGACATCACCTTATATAGACTAATTCTAACCAAATCCACCTGCTGTCCTTGTGATAAAAAACATGGAATTGTCATGTGATCGTGCAGAGCTAGACAGCACTTGGTGAGTTTAATAGCTTGTCTAAATTTGCCCCAAACGTGTCTGAAATCATGTACACCACAATAACAGCTGCTAACCAGTTAGTGAATTCAGTTGTGATAAGCAATTTTTCCAGGCTACAAAGGATCTTATCACAAAAATATTGAATCTGGTGCTTGCTTGCATTGATCCTAATAAAAAATCAAGTCTACAAGCAGATGCATTTCAGAATGGATTTGGTGCAGCACTGCTCCAGGGAGAAAGATTTCTATATTACACACCAATGCTACTCACATCAACACAGGAATATTGTGTAAAAAATAGAAAAGAAACTATAAGCACTTGCATTTGGCTGAAAGTGATTTCATCAGTATGTGTATGTTTGCCATGTTCAGGTTGAATCTGAACATAAATCGCTTGAATCAGTTTTAAAGAAATCATGCTCTGCGGCATCCCCTAGATTACAGACAGTGATTCTCCATTTGAAGTGATAGAATATCCGCATTGTGCATCATCTAGGAAAAGATATACTGTACCTCATGACACTCTGTCAAAAAAATCTGTGATACATGACACGCTGTCAACAAAATCCATCACTGATACCAGTGTTAGCATTTGTGAACCAATGGACATGCGGGGTCACGTGGTACTGTGGAATCTTCACATAAGTAATCACAAAATGACAGAAATAAAAAGGGAACTGAAAAAGATGAGAAGGGAGAAATGAAAGTTTTGAAAAAGGGTGATATATGGTGGGTAGCCAGAGGATATTGGAGCCACAGAGATGAACTCTCATTCTTGGAGGTCGTAATCTTTGAAGGGGAGAGAATAGTTATTCCATGTGCATTCTGTAAGACACAGTACACTAGCACTGAACACATGGATATGGAAAAAGGAAATCATACTCTTCTTGATGGACTTGTATGTATTAGCAAATTGACTTAAGTTTATGGGAATGTAAAAGAACCAATGATGCCATATGAAAATCCCACAAAACCTTGCCATCCCCACTTGGCCATGGCTCATTCCAGTTTTGGAGCATGATAACCCCTTGTCATAGGGAAGTTTGCAGGGCCGGCTCCAGGGACCAGCGTACCAAGCATGTGCTTGGGGCGGCACCTTAGGGGGGGTGGCGCTCAGGGTTGTGCTTTTTTTTTTTTTTTTTAACGTTGCGGCCGGCTGGGAGAGCGGGCCGGGGCCGGGCTGGCCGCCCGGCCCCAACACTCCGGCTGCAAGAGCGGAGGCAGGGCCAGGCTGCCGCCCTCCCCGCGGAGCTCCGGGAGAGCGGGGCCCGGGCCGGGCTGGCCGCCCTCCCAGTGGAGCTCCGGGAGAGCGGGGCCCGGGCCGGGCTTGCCACCGAGCTTCGGCCGCAGCCGGGAGAGCGAGGTCTGGGCTGGGCTAGCCGCCCTCCCCGCGGAGCCAGGGCCGGCTCTAACTATTTGGCCGCCCCAAGCAAAAAAAACCAAAAACACCCCAAGCGCCGCCCCACCGAAACACCCCCCCCCCCCCCGCAGTGTTGTGCCACAACAATTCCCTGCCCCTCGCCAGCGCCTCTCCCTGCCATAGCTCCGCGGGAAGGGTGACCAGCCCAGCCCGGGCCCTGCTCTCCCGGCCAGAGCTCCGCAGCCTGGCCCGGGCCCCGCTCTCCCGGCCGGAGCTCCGCAGCCAGGACGGCCAACCCGGCCCTGCCCCCGCTCTTGCAGCCGGAGCGCCGGGGGCAGGGCAGCCAGCCTGGCCCCAGCCCGCTCTCCCAGCCGGCTGCAACGTTAAAAAAAAAAAAAAAAAGCACAACCCTGAGCGCCGCCCCCCCTAAGGTGCCGCCCCAAGCACATGCTTGGTACGCTGGTGCCTGGAGCTGGCCCTGCGCGGAGCTCCAGGAGAGCGAGGCCTGGGCTGGGCTGGCCGCCCTCCCAGAGGAGCTCCGGGAGAGCGGGGCCCGGGCCGGGCTTGCCGCCGAGCTTCGGCCGCAGCCGGGAGAGCGAGGTCTGGGCCGGGCTAGCCGCCCTCCCCGCGGAGCCAGGGCCGGCTCTAACTATTTGGCCGCCCCAAGCAAAAAAAACCAAAAACACCCCAAGCGCCGCCCCACCGAAACAAACCCCCCCCCCCCAGTGTTGTGCCACAACAATTCCCTGCCCCTCGCCAGCGCCTCTCCCTGCCATAGCTCCGCGGGAAGGGTGACCAGCCCAGCCCGGGCCCTGCTCTCCCGGCCAGAGCTCCGCAGCCTGGCCCGGGCCCCGCTCTCCCGGCCGGAGCTCCGCAGCCAGGACGGCCAACCCGGCCCTGCCCCCGCTCTTGCAGCCGGAGCGCCGGGGGCAGGGCAGCCAGCCTGGCCCCAGCCCGCTCTCCCAGCTGGCTGCAACGTTAAAAAAAAAAAAAAAGCACAACCCTGAGCACCGCCCCCCCTAAGGTGCCGCCCCAAGCACATGCTTGGTACGCTGGTGCCTGGAGCTGGCCCTCCGCGGAGGTCCGGGAGAGCGAGGCCCGGGCTGGGCTGGCCGCCCTCCCCGCGGAGCTCCGGGAGAGCTGGGCCCGGGCCGGGCTGGCCGCCCTCCCCGCGGAGCTCCGGCAGGGAGAGGCGCTGGCGAGGGGGAGGGAATTGTTGCGGCGCAACACTGGGGGGGGGGGTTGTTTCGGTGGAGTGGCGCTTGGAGTGTTTGTTTGGGTTTTTTTTTGCTTGGGGCGGCCAAATAGTTAGAGCCGGCCCTGGAAGTTTGTGGTGGTTTTTAGTACCACAACCTTTCCCTTTCCCCTTGCATTTGACTCCAGCTGCTGTAACTCTGAATTGAATGCAGTGTGATATGTCTGAGCCTGAGCCTGCCTAAATCTGAGATACTTCTGTGCCTGCTTAAGTCTGATGGTTCATCCTTGATCCGGACAGTGTAGTAAATCATCAGAGACAATTATCTGCAGATCTTGTGATAGGCCCCACACCATTCAGCCAGGGGTCAGCCAATCCATAGGTGATGACCCACCCCGATGATTTCCAAGATAGGTATGTGTGTTCCTAAGGGAAGCAGTCTCTCTGGTCTGTTCAATATCAGTGCTTGCCCAGATACATTCCCATTGCTAGTATTGTCAACAGACTGCTCCTGCTCCAGTTCCTGCTCCTGTTGTAGCTATTTCCACACTAGCTAGCCCGTACTCCAGCTGCATCTGTTCCTGCCTCATCTGGCCACTTGGAGACGGACATGTAGCCCATTAGCTGTGTAATGGAATATTGGGACTTAGACTGTTACTCTAAAACATCATCTGTTTTAAACACTATGGGTATGTCTACACTGCAATAAAAAAAAACACCTGTGGCACCAAGTCTGAGCCTGGATCAATTGACTTAGGTTCATGGGGCTTGGGCCGCAAAACTAAAAATTGCAGTGTAGAGATTTGTGCTCAGGCTGGAGCCTAGGCTCTGAGATCCTCCCCTCTCGTCCCCTACAGGTCTTCTATTGCTGTGTAGACTTACCTTAAGAGTCTGATTTTTTTCAGAAGTGCTAAGCACCTACAACTCCATATGAAGTTAGTGAGAGCTGTGGATGGTAGGTTATAAAACATTGTTTCAGTGTAAAGACTTCAAATGGTTATTCTTTTCTGTGTTCCCTTAATCCCAATCAGTATGACCAATTCTTATATAGGTGATTGCTATAGTACTCAATTATATCAGTAGTGGTCTCCTATTTTGTGAAGGGATTTATAACAGTGTGCTAATGACATTTGCATTTATCTTTTTAGTTTATTTACACTATGTCCTTCAAAACCACTCCTGGCTAGGAAAAAAAACATTCTCTTTGTTAGTAGATTTAGATTTGGGGGCAAAATAAGCACGTGGAAGTAAGATGGTCCTTCTAGTGTGTTTTCATGACGCATATCGTTACAACCCAGGCTCACAGTTTCTGGACTAGGCTGGAAAATAATTTTGGTCATTTCTCAGTTGATGGAAAAGCCAGCATCACAGAAATATGAACTGCAAGAAATCAAACATGATGTAATTTGAGGAGACAACGAGAGACCCATTTTTAAAGAGATTGTACCTCCCAGGATTACTTTTAAAAAACGGCCTGGTGTGGTTTTGAAGTTTTGTTGATACTATTTTCTTTTCTCTTTATAGTAAGTGTGTTTTTTTTAAAGATATTATTCAATAGTGAAGTCTCTTCATTTAAATCTAAAGCCAGCCTTTTCTCCTGGTTTTTGAGGGTAGTTTGGACATGACTTTAAGATAAAATAAAGGAAGAAAAATACATATCTATTTGAAATTGTAATCTGGCTGTTTTTTACATTATTCTTTTAAGATTATCCACCATTTAATTCTCACTTTTGAGAGCTATATTCCATTTTCTTCATAAGTGCTCTATGCAGTGCTTCAGTAAAGATAAAACCCATCATATTCTGAGATAAAATGTTGTTTAATATGATTTTTAGAGCCTTTTTATGAAGGCAGAAGATAGAGGTCTCAGTTATAGATCTCTGATACTCAGATCTGTGCTATTCTCATCATATCACTGTTATCAATGTCGTCATGTCATTTTCATAGAGAATA
Organism: Chelydra serpentina; assembly: GCA_037349315.1. Classification (NCBI taxonomy): domain Eukaryota; kingdom Metazoa; phylum Chordata; order Testudines; family Chelydridae; genus Chelydra; species Chelydra serpentina. Next base: position 10,907,618 of record JBAIAC010000028.1, on the reverse strand, counting down.
ATAAAGCATTTTGAAGCTATTCATCCTACCATACTCTGTCATAAGAATACAGTAGGCAGGGAGGACTGGCAACAGGATATGGAATCTTTCACCACTAGTTTGCCAATATGAATCTAGCCCAGGTCAATAGCACATGGAAGTCACTACTAGTTGGCTATTCAGTGGCCTAGTCACAATGAGTTGATGGTCTGAGTATAATTCCTGATGAAAGAGTTGTTTTGTCAACATCACAAAACCCTTTTCTTGTTTGACACTGATGGCATATACAAACCCCACACTGGGTCCAGCTAGCACCAGCCTACCAAACTTGCCAAGGATGATCCAACTAGAGAAGCAGATTAAAAGCAGCTCAGAAGTCCAGGCAAAGGGTGGTAGACAGGCTGCAGGAGAGAGGAATCCTTCCCCAGGAAATCAGTCAGAAGAGTTAGCCTCAGAAGGGACCAATGAGCAGGTAAAGCCCTCAATCAGAGCCTTCTTCACCCATCACCCCCTACATGAACTACAAGTCCGGCAGGGACCTGCTTCTCTGGACTCCTTTGGTTGTAAGATTATTGCCTGTTTGGACAGTAGGGGCCATGCCCCAAACTGAAGGGATCAATAGATAGGAAGTAGCTCAGGCAAACAATTTAGACTTACTGCAGAGAGGACCCTGCTGGTGTCGCCTCTCACAGAGCCCTGGGCTGGGATCTGGTAGAGATTGAGAGGCCAGGTGCCCTACCACACCCACTGAAGGGCTGAGGTCCAGATGTAGGTGGAAAGCTGGAGATCTCTGGCATAAGGCCAGAAACAGGTACCTTTAGCACCCTGACTGAGACACAAGGGTCCAGAAATCGGGTGCTTCTAACCACTGGCCCACCTGGTGCTATGAGCCCCCTATCACAGACACTAATTGACAATCCCAGTAATGATAACAACTGAACAAATCACAGAAGTGAATTTATCTCAAGTGGGTGGTCCCGTTGGGTCAGGATTGCGCCACTTTGGTGGCGTGATGTGGGGAAGCCTACATAGCAGAGCTGTGCATTGAAGCAACACAAAAGTGCACATTTTGTATAGTTCTAGTGCAAGTCCAGGAAGAGGACATGGTTTCCTCAGAAAGTTAATGAATCTTGACAAAACTTTCAACAATCCTGGTCTCATTTTTGAGATGCTGGTTCATTAGTTACTGGCTTCACTTGGATACTAATCTGCTTAAAGTTAATCATGTTTCTAAATTGGGGCATGAGTCTGTAATAAAATCTAAACCAGATATATTTTATCAGCTCATAAGTTTCATTACAAATACTTCACATGCGTCCATTGTGGGCACCTGAACTGTACCTGCTTTGTGGTGAAATTAAGGACATCAGTTTCCAGGACTGCTGGTTTGGTACCTTTCATAAGCTCTGTAGGAGGCTCCCAGGAGCTTCAGTTGGCTTTGTTTAAAAAAAAAAAAGCAATGTAACAATAAAAATCTTCTGAGAAGTTCTGACCAACCATAGGTTTTGTGTTTTTCTTGGTGACCGGGTCAGCACGCTCTCCATGATAGCCTTCCACAATCCTAACAAGGATTCTGGTTCATAACTACACCAGCGACCTTCCCTGAACCTCATGACAGACATTTATTTATGCTGATGAGATTGCTTTGATTACACAGGCATGGGATTTACCAGAGAACAAATCCTAACCAAGAACCTTAAAATCATGGATGAATATTCCTTATACTGGCAGCTAAAACTGAGCCCCATTAAGACTGTCAGCATTTCATCTAAACAACTGAAAGGCTAGAGAACTGCATGTGGATTTCTGTGGCCAACAGAGAGGATATGATACCACCCCAAAATATCTTGATGCATGTGATGGGGTTTACAGACGCCACAAGGCTAAGAGATGTGTGGAACAGCATGAAACCAAGAAGTCCTGCCCCATAGCAGTTGTGGAGCATGCTCCAAATGGAGGGCCTACTTAAAAGGGGATTCTGTCAGGCAAGTAGGAGGGCGAGTGAAGGAGAAACTGCAGGAAGGCTGTAGCTTCTGAGACAGAGGGATCTACAGGGCCTGGACTGTGGGTGAGACCTTGGCCTGACCTCCTTTTCTTCTCCCCTTCTCCCTGACAATGGAGAGCAATTGGACACTGAAAAGTGAGCTGGGATGCTTCAGTTGACTGTCTGAATTATTGAGACTGTGTGAGCAACTCTCTGCAGAGAGGGAAGCCAAGTGCTGAGACCACACCCCAAACTGAAGAGCGAACAAGGGAGGTAGGAAGACTTATTGGGGAGGCTGGCCCAGAAGAGGCTGGCCTATTGTAGCAGCTAGAGGGGACTGAGATGCCCCTTCCCTCTTGGGCCTTGGCTGGGACCCGTGGAGAATCCCCCTAACTTTCCTCCCCATATCCAACTGATCGGGAAACTCGGGGAGCACCAGTGGACAGTGGACTGCAGCTCAGCTGCCAGGCCCTCAGATGGCCCAGCAAGGCTGTTCCAAGGCTATAGGAGACTGTTGAGTCACTGCCTGCCCACTGGTCCTGCTGGCACCAAGTGAACCCCGCTGCAGTGTGACATTAGATTGAAGCCTCACATTCCACATTCCAATACCTGAAAAGTAATCACGATAAAATAAAGATGTGTGTAAATGTCACCCAGAAACTGTTAGGAATGACCTGAGAGCTGATGGAAAAACTCTACAGACCTCTTCACTGGACCTTGTCCACTCTACCACAGAACACCGCTCACATGTCTGGACACATAACTCTCACACATCACTTGTCGATTCTCAACTTAACATGGTCCTGTACATTATTACTGGTACAGTAGACTCACTGCCAGAACCATGGCTTCCCAGGCGGTTCCATATCAACCCACCTCAAATTTGTCGCAACATGAGATATCTTTGAGGGAGTTCTATAGTATTTGCAGGAACAAGGATATTCAAATACATGAAGACCTAAATAATATACTGAATTTCTGACTCAGATCCAGAAAACCTTTTTGGCATACAGTGCAAAAGCTCAAAGACTTAGTTTTTCCCCAAAGATGAATGGTGGGTAAGGTGGAATGACACCAATTTCCAAATAAACACCTAATTGAATACCCAACCAAAGAACGCAGTGACTTTTCACTCCCATGGGAAAATATGGTCCACTTTGAATTGCATTCACTTATTACATGGCAGATGCACCATTTTCTCCATAAATGGGAACTGAGACACAATCCCATTTGTGACTGCAGAAATGAACTTCAAACTTTGGAACACCTCGTCAGTTGATGTCCTGAATGATTATCCTGGTGGAATTTCTGCCACCCGCTCTGCATCACCTGAAGCAATTGATTGGATTGCCAACCTAGACTTGGACATTTAACATTCTAAGCCACACAGAAGAATTGGGTTTTGGATTAAGAACTAGACATTTTTGTTAATTCAAATTTTGGACATGATCTTGCACTCTTCTACAGAATTTTTACAACAACAGAATTATGCTTATGTAAAATAACTGTCAAGGTGTGGAGAATCAGATCATGAATGCAGAGGTGTTGAGGTACACACTCATACGGGCTTGTAATTCAATATGGATCGCATTCTACAACCCTTACTCATTCTGAGTAGTGCTTACATGAGTCGTTCCACTTGGTCTAAGTAATTACTTTCTACCCATCCTCAATTCCCTTGCCCCATGGTTTCAATTGAATAAATCATTTCTCAATTCTGTTCCCAAAATCACTTTAGTGCAGTGTTAGTGGTACAGAATTTCAGTGGTCTGAGAAGCGATCCCAATATTTAGTCTACAAAGCACATTGGGAATCTTTCAGGATGAAAGGTGCTGTATGCATTAAAGGTATTATTAGCAATAACCTCTGAAGTATTGTGTGATTTAAAACAAAACTATGGCAATGACGCAGAAAAAAATGTTAATCCATTTTTTCTTCCATGAACCACAGAAATGAATCTACAAAGTAAATAAAAATCAGTTTGTTATATAAATTTTCCCATACTACGTTAAGTAGGAAACTATTTATTTTACTTAATGAGAGGATGTCTTGACAATTCACTCATTAATTAATTTACCTTTCAGAAGTTATTAGATCTTTACTAACCATGAGTACCATAGCTATTAGCTTTCTGAAAGTACAAGCTGATTGCATGTAAATGAAAAGGTCATTGGCCATCATTTGCCATGTTACTTTTGTTTTAAGTTTACATCATGGAACATGAGGAAACATCCTTTCCAGGAATGTGAATGTGAACTAACTACTCATTATTATTTATTGTTTGTATTACAGTAGTGTGTAGAGGTCAGGGCCCCATTGTGCTTGGCACTGTATAAACATATGAGAGAGACAGTCCAAGCCCAAGAGCTTACAGTCTAAAGGTTACATCTACACTAGGAGGCAGGGGTGTGACTCTCCTGTTTGTGTACACATCCTTGTGCTAGCTCCCACTGAGCTAAAAGCACAGGTAGCAGCGGGGGCACGGCTTAGCAATGCAGAGTAGGTACCCACAGGGTTGAGGTGGGTTTCTACTCAGCACAGCTAAGCCATGCCTTTGCTGCTGCCGCTACCCATGCTACCGTGGCTACACTGCTATTTATACACACACTAGCTTGGTGAGAACTCGTTGCAGTGTGTGTACGGGAGTGCGGGAATCACACCCCTACCTCCTAGTGTAGATGTAGCCTAATTGTCAGGCAATAGTACACAGGTGGCTAAAATCAGACAGCGGGGTCACAAAGAAACAGTGAAATGATGCTGGTCAGCATGAAAAACAAGCGGTCACAGCAAACCTGCTGCCTAACTTGTGTCAAGTTTTTTGTAAGCGTCGTAGCTTAAAAGAGTTTTTTAAGGAGGAATTTGAAGGATGATGAGGTGGCTTTGTGTAATATAGGATTATTCATGAATATGTAGGTATCCTGTTGGCTAATAAAGGACCCAATTCTGCAATCTTTGCTAACATTTTGAATAATTTGAACTGCGTTTAAAAAAACAACAAAAACATTTCTAGTGTCTTTAGCTCCAGGTCCAATGCCCATTTAAGTCTATGTGAGTCTTTCTATTGACATCAGTGGGTATTGGATCAGACCCTTAGTGCTGATCAAAGGGGTCTGTTTGGACTACCTGCCATCTTCACTGTGAAAAAGGATTGGGACTATAGTAACAAAAGGATATGCATATAGCTTTGATCTATGTCACATTTCACTGCTTATGTGAGCCCTTTATGCCTGGAAAGAATGCCCTGTTCACGTGTATATAGTCAGCTCGTACTATTAAGTAAGAAGATGGTTAGTAAATGGCTACTAATTTGTGAGGGGAATTAATAAGAAGGGGCTTGATCTTACTCCCTTTTAGGTCAATGCTGAAACTTCCATTAACTTCAATGAAGCATGATCAAGCCCCGAGTGACTTTTTCCCCTTCTCATTAGTGAAAGAAACACTGTCCATCTCCTATTTATCATAGTATAAGTAACTTTGTATAACAAACTGCTTTCCATGTTCTTTTGTGGTTTTATTTCTGTGATTAATAGGAAAAAGAGGGTTAATTTTGTTTTTGCTCAGGGTACACTTTTTCTAAAATCACACAATAGTTTAGCTGCTATTGCTAATAATACCTTTTATATATACAACACCTTTCATCCCGAAAGATCCCCAAAGTGCTTCATAGTTTATAAGTATAGGGATTGCTTCTCACACCACAGAAATTATGTACAAGTAATACTGTACTAAAGTGGTTTTGTGTAAGTGAGCGAAGAACAATGGATCCAACTGAAACTATGAGATGAAGGAATTTAGGTAGGGCAGCTTGTGAGTACCTGGAATTTGGGCAGGATATTGTTACTAACATGCCTATTCATGTGAGAAGTGCTAGGGCACCTTTTAAAAAATTGCAAAATGATTAGCTTCTGGCTTTATATCTCATTGAAAAAAAACAGTGCACTGCATGCCATCATTTCTTTGTTACCAAGTATTTTATTGTTGTTTTGCCACTTTTGTTAGAGGAATCTGCTGTATAATTAAATGATTCCATTGCACTTACAGTGGACTTTGTATTTCAGTAGAACTGATTGAACAAAAATTCACAACTTGCTTTACAGATGACAGCATTTGTACACATTCAGAAAGAAATTAAGAGACTGATTCTGCAGGCACTTATTACTGGGTATAGTACTTGCACTCAACAGGGCAACTCATGGCAGTGAGTAGTTTTTCCTTTAAGTGCTTTCAAGATTGGGTTCAAACTACATAGCATGTAACATATTATACAAACACCATATATGTAAATATGTTAGGAGAAGTGTGAAGAGTGGCAAATTAGTCATTCACCTCAAAAATGTGGCCAAACACAGGGAAGTGAGAGGCTCAGACTGTAGAATTGGATTGTTTTATGGGAGTGAGTTTTAGGAGTCATGAGCCAAGGAGAAGCGAAACAATTCTTACTGGGATCATTATGTATTAGTCCTTTGACAAATACCTACTAGTTTGAGTTACCTTTTCATTTAAATTACATTTAAGCCCATGTATAAACTAGCAGAAAAATTATTAAAATTTGGAGATGATTCCCGTTAGCAAATGGCAAAACGTTTCAAGCTCTTACCTAAAGTATCCCCAGTGGACTTGGTCAATGTTAAACTTTCCTATTTGACTGTACATGCATTTTGTAAACTTGTTTTTAAGGAGAAATGGATTGTGTGCTAAACATTTTTTTTTCTTTCTGTGAAAGTGCTCACAAGGATGAATGTAAAATTGTCTGAACTATTCTACTTTTCATGGAATAAACTATAAAAGAAAATAAAAGGGCACAATATTAGGGTCCTGTGCTAGCCTAGGCAATTCATTTGTTGTCAATGGAACTATTTGCATGAGTAAGGACTACTTCAGTGTGTATGGGTTTGTAGGATTGGGCCCTTAATCCACCAGCCTGACAAAACTGGAAATAGGGTAGAAAATAGCACAAAATATATCAAATTTGAGTCAGTCTTAAGAAGACTGGAAAAAGGAGCAAATATTAACATCTATATTTCTAACTGTCTTATAACTGTAATCTCCTAATCCTATTTTAGGTTGCCATGTTGACCATTTGTGTATGTGTTAGGGGAGGATATCTAGCTACGGTTCACCAACCTTCCCTTCCCTGATTTTCAGTCTTGTATTCTATTCTGACAGGTTTGTTTATCAGTATGTTAACTTTTGGGAAGTTATCCTGCAAGGTAGTGAGTGTATGTTAAGGGATAGATGTTATTCAGGGGATAGACAGGAATAAGATTCATTGGAACTAGACATAATTTAAAAGGAGGGGATTAAAAAAAGGATGCAGCTAGCAAATTTCTTAAAGCTCTGATTACGAGGCTGGAAATTGAAATCTAATGCACGAATCCTAAGACTTCATCCCAGGAGAGCAAATGTTCTGTCCTTTTTCTTGTTGGGAAGGAACACTATACAATGAATGAGAATATACCAGATTTTGTGATTTCAGCTATAATTACAGAATATAAATATAAAGAACATCTAATTCCTGTCTTAACAAGATTTTCCAAAAGAAAGAATGACAAAGATGTGTAGGGGGGGATGTTTTTCTGCATGAAATTTCTGGGGGAAGAGGGAGTATCTTCACTCTAGATGGAGCTTTTGGTTAGACAGGAAGGCAAAAACCAAAACAAAAACCCAATAATTTCTAAACCCATAATTCACCCTAGAGACAACAAGAAGAGCTGTTGTCAGAAAGGGCAGTTTTTTGTTTCTTGTCTGTTTTGCTGGTTACAAATCAAAATGCCTGGAGGGTGTTTTTTCATTTTTATATTTTTGCCTGTGTCTTGTGTTCGCTTTTTGGAGAAGTATAAAATATAATTGTTTTGAATATGTATGTTTTTTAAAGAAATTTTACATGCTACCGAATTGAAAGACAAAGGCCTTTTCCATCAACCTGGCATTGAGTACACAGGGGGGTGCCATAAACTGTAGTAACAAATATGGTCCCTTTAATACTCTGACCCCTAAGTTTTCAAAGTGTTTTAGGTGTGTGACTCCCATTAAAGTCAATGGGAGGTCTGTGCTACCCCACCCCCCCCACCATACATGATTATGGAAGTGTGCTGTGTGCTCCTGGCTTTTTCTTCCTGTAATCCATTTAGTATGAGGATGGACCCTGTATGTACTGCATGTAATCTGACGTGGTGGATTTCTCAGTGCTGTTTGTCCATAAAACTGCACAGGGTCTGCTTTTCAGGGTAGACTCAGGCACTGAAACAATGAAATAGATAGTTGTTATCCTCTGGATTTCAGTACTAATTATAAGGGGGCAGCTAGAGCCTGCAAGCGCTGAGCATGGAGGGGAAACCCTCTGAATGGCTTGCCCAGCTCCCTGGCAGGAAGGGAAGTCAGCTATCTCCATGGCAACATTCTCTTCCGCAGCACTTGTTGAGTTCTCACGCGGGATTGGGATATAGAAGTAGGGTGAAGGTAGAGCTGAGGGATGCACCTTTACCCCACCTTTACCCCACCTGTTGAACCTGCCTGCCCCCCAAAGGCCTTGGGGCAATCAGGTAATCAAGCTAGTACATCTCGAGCTGTGGAGGTGCCTCTTCCACTGAGAGGAAAACGCTCTCAGGGGGAGCAGTGGTCAGGATGAGTCCCTGGTACCAGACTAAGGAAGGTGGATGATTTTGGGAGCATTGACCTAGTGTGGAAGCAAAAGTTCACTCTCCAGGTGACTGGCTTCCAGAGCATTCCCTGGGATTCGTGGGATTGTGGGTCCCACACATCATTTCCTAAGTGACAACCTATTCCTGCCACCTCAACCAGTGTAACAGCAAGGAGGAAAATCTGTGAAAGAAACGTTGCAGATTTTTGTCTTGCCCATAACCCCTTCCCACTGGAGAGCCACCCAGGCCCATGGCTTGTAGTTACTGTGCTGATTTGAAACATAGTATCTCAGAGAAAAAGTGGCTCTGAGGTGATTTTATGTTATTTGTTTGCAACTGTAATGGGATGGATATATCATGATTTCCCTCTTCCCCCCCCCCCCCCGCAAGAAAAAGGGGGAGGGGAGAAAAGGTTCACCCCTACTTCCCCACTGCAAAGGGGGAGAGAAGCCCAGCTGCCCCCTAGGGGCTGCATTCAAGCTGTCAGTTGTGGAGAGAGGAGCAGACAGCTAGCCCCCAGTTATGGGAGGATGTAAATTAAAGAGCGGGTGCTTTATGAGGGGCCATCATACTAGGGAGACTCCCTCACAGCCTAGACCTTCACTGTGGAAGAGCTCTTTCCAGGGCCTGGCAGGCTGCAACAAAGGGCAGCATTTGGATCTCTAGAAGTGAATAATTTGACAGGACTGTGGCCTATAGCTCCCCATTAAGGAGAGGTCACAGCCATTGCGAGCTATTATTCCAGTAAGACTGGGGCTTGCTATTGGAAGCTCTGGCCCAGCCAAACCCTAACCCACCGGGTGTGCACAGGAACTTAATCTCTTACTAAAACCTGTTCCAGAAATGTAGTTTCCCCTTCAGCAGCCAGCTCAGCTGTCCATTAGGTAATCATAATTTTCAGAGGTCCTTTTCACAAACGAATGAGAAATATAGACCTAAGGAATTAGCCTGCCCTTTCTGTTAATAGGTCATAACCAGATACCACAATACACCAGAGCCAACTGTGTTCCTTCAGTGCTCACTCACCTTTCCCAAATCCAGGATAATATGAAAATAGAGAATGCAAGTCAGTAATGTGGCAGTCTAGGATACAGGGCCCCAATGGACAAGCAGTGCCTAAGATACATTTGCACTGTTCACCAAACAAACATGTCTTGTACCATCTGGGCAGAATTCTCCATAAATTCATTGTCGTCATCATTAAGAGCTGAGGGACAAAACAGCTCTGTCTCACAACACGAAAACATATACCCCAAACAGGACAGAATAACCCAAATTTCAGCCCTAACAAGTAAGACCAGTTAATCAAACTGACTCAGCTATGATAGGCCCCAAATCTGCCTAATTTCAGATAAAATCCTGCTAACATCTCTATAAAATGCACACAAGTCCAAGAAATGGATATGAAACCCCATAGTCCAACAGAATGCTGTCTTATCAACACTCATTAGGTTCTGAGAACCAGTTATCCATTCTTAGAGGCACAATATGTTTTGTGCATGGCACACCCTACATTGCGCAAGTAGAACATACCTGGTTTTTGGACCAGGGATACGTCCAGTGACGGATTGTTTCCACACTGAAAGCAAAAAAAGTTGCCATTTTTCCAGGGAAGTGACAGGATGCTTTTAACCAGACTTTTATCTAGTAGGTAGGTAGTAGCCAGTTAAGCAAAATAATTTGTGCTAATTTGTGCTCCTAAGCAACACCCCGAATCCTAGATTCAGAAATTTCTAGTGAATTGTTTAGTGGATACTAACACATCTGGTTTCTACCTATTCAATGATGAAGGTTAATATTATCTGGATGCAATGTGCTAATGCAAAATGCATTAGCTATAACATGAGTGATCTTGACCCCACCCATTGCCAAGGGATTGAGACAAATCGCTGATATGTAATTTTACTTTCATTTTTAAGTGTAATCATATATTCTAACTTGAAATAAGTCTAACGCTCAAGTATGTTCATTTCATATTTTAGTGTCCAATTCTCTTGCCGGGGGCTTGTGGAAGAAAAAAATTATCATGTGGTGGCACAAAAATACATTTTTAGATTAGATGTGACATACAGAATTTCCTAGCACTCTTCTGGTGCCATTTTCTGACTCTTTATTTGTGCACTGCATTGTACATTGTTTTTCTTGTGTTTTAATTGTTGCTACAGTGTCAATTCTTAACATTGAGCTGTAGCATTTAGCTGCATTATAGATTTTTTTTTTTATGTACTGCAGTGCTTCTACCTAGGTAAATTGAAGTAGACATCTCATCAGCAGGGAGATCTTCACCTTTTCCTCCATGCTTTCTGTTCTCATTCCATATATCTAATTCTCAACACTGGTGCAAACCTGTTTCATTGCTAATAGCAGTGCCCTCTATTTCCCAGTGTTACCAGTTTATAGGAAAAGTTAATGCAGCATGTGATTACGATATTCCGAAATAAGTGATAGTCGTAGCATTTTTGAAATATTTGCAGTTGTGTTAGCTCTCAGCATTTTCCCAAACTGGGAGCTGTAGATTTAGCAGGAAGGGGACTTCAGCTATATGTGGATTAATGTGGAACAATAAAAAGAATGATGGGGACCCACTGTGCCAGCCTACCAGATGCATATGGATGGAGCATAGTTGATTACACAGCAGCATTGCCCATTTGTTTATGACTGTTTCATTTTTATATCTTATCAATACAAGTTGCAATTCCTCAGAAGCTACCACCGTACACATTAGTTGCAGGTCAGTATTAATAATTTGGAACTCTATCATTTAGCAAAAGGAACCCCTTGCTGTTTTCCAAGTTTTGACTGTGTGACTTAAGCAACTAGTAGATCATACCCCTTGTTTCTTACACTCTCAATAGTAAATGTGAGGAGAAGTTTTCCCCTTCCTACAGGAACAGGAGCTATGCCAATCAAAACCTAGAAATACAATGCTCCTGGAGGAACCAAAGCCTTGAATCAATAAAGTACTTAAACACATGCCTAACCTTAAGCATCTGAAGAATCCCAAGTCTTGCTTTTGTTCCTCTGAATTTCCATTTGAATAGTGATTGGTGTTTTCCAGTGGTGATAAGACTGTAGGGCCTCATTCTATTACGGTGGTGTAAATTAAAAGTAATGTAGTCCCAGTCAAATCAATGGAGTTACATAGGTAGGAAACTTGGCAAACCAGACTCTTAGAGCATTAAGTTTCTACTTCTGGGCATGAAACTTCCTCAGATCTGTTTTTCTGAGAGAGGGAGGTCTTATCTTCCCAAGCATCTCTATAGCATACACTCTATGCTGGGTGGATACTCATGGTTATTGATGGCTACAAAAAGATTGTGGCCTGGAATAGTGACAGAGTGAGAATTATGCAGAAAAATAACCTTCAGTTAAGTGGAGTGAGTAAATATTTGAGAAGGTGTGAGATTAGTTTGCTTCTTAGCTCTAAAAGAACTTTTTTTAGCCAGTTGGGGGAACACTTTCACAGATTTCCAGCTGTCATTTGAAATAAGAACTGCAGGTGAAGGCCGTATCTTTCTTGAAATGTTCACTCATCAAAACAAGTCAATTTCTTGAATAAAACATAATCTATGAGATGATGAACAATAGAGATCATTGTTTTTACACAAGTTATTGATTTCTAGAAAAAAAAAAACCCAACCACCTAACAATGTAGCAGTTGATGTCCATGGAATAATGCTGATAACCATGTGTTATTAATGTCAGCATTGAACAGAAGGATTCAGAGTTTCAAAGTCTTGAGCACATGGCATGGCGCTGTGACCCGGCATCTTAGAAGACTTAGAATAAAAATAACTGATTGTGTGAACTGAGGTAGATACAATTGGCTCGCACTGATCAGAAGTTAAACCACGTTCAGGTCATACCGCTGACTGACAAAAAGAATACAGCCATTTGCAAACACAATTAGTGGTCTTCTGCCATAATAAACATTGGTTTGACATAGTGTTTTGATCTTGTTACAAACTTTAGCTTCAAACTTCTACATAATATTCCTGTATTCTTGTGTGCAGCCCTGCATCCAATACTATCCATGGGCCTTTCTGGGTAGATTGACAGCACTTTGAACTGCAGCTAACTAGTGCCTAAGTAGAGACTCAAGCTCATATAATTTATAATCCAAGTCAAGTCTAAACTCAGACATCCAGAGATAATGCTACTTAGCCCTCTGAATATGGTATTCAGCTTCATTTCTGCATCAATACCATGACTTCAATGAATTAAAGGGTCCCAGTCTTACTCTCATTGCATGTAATGGGAGTTTTGGTATTGACTTCAAAGGGAGCAGGTTAAGGTCCAAGTTCAAAGGAGCCCAAATTTGGATCTGCATTAAAATCAAATTCCAGTGACGTTTTTTAATCTTTATTTTCTGCAGTGCGGCTCAGTCAGTGTATGGTGTCCAAGCCCACAGCTATGAAACTGAAGATAAATTGTAATATAGCTTAAATTATAGCATGAGGGTATAGTGTATTGGATAACAACTGTATTTGTTTTAGTTCACACATGAGAGTGCGTGTGCATGAGCAAATGCGCAACTGCCTCCATGCCTTCCTCTCCCTCCCCCCTCCCTCCCCACATATAGGTCATTTGCCATCACAGCTCAGGTGACAGGCACAGTCCTAAGTCATCTGTCCAGCATCACACAAGCTAACGTTACCTTCTGATAAACTACTTTATTCTTCCTTTTTTTTAGTTGCTAAAATGTCCGTGGGGCTCATGAAAGGTGCTGCATTGGCAACCACGGAACCAGAAGCCCCCTGTTTAGTCATGGTACTAGCGGAGTATTAACAGCAGCAATATGTGCTTTGCCAGTGGGCCTCAACCGTCTAGAACTCACTCGCCCCACAGTGACTCTGCTTTTCTCCCCTCCCCACATTGTTTTATTTTTCTCTGTCCTTTTTATCTTATCACATTATCAGTTTATCTTCAGCATTTTAGTATCAGTCATTTGTCCCCCTTCTGCAATTGTCCTTAATATCCCCTTCTCTCTCTCTCTCTCTCTCTCTTTCTCTCTGCCTAACTCAATTTCCCATTTCTCTGGCCTCCTTCTTTGCGCTGATATTCTTAGTTTCCGGTTTTCCCATTTTTATAGTTTTATATAAATGGGGGGGGGGGCATGTGCAAGAGCCAATGAACTATTATATGTATTATTCTATTAGAGATATTCTGATTTCCTGAATGTCTTGCAAATCTTTTGTTTTGTTTTGTTGCTAGACAACACCTCCCCCTCCTTTTTTTCTTTCTGTTGCTGTTGCCATAGCACCCCCATCAGTCCAAGCACAAATGACAGACAGAGAACAGCCATCACTGTATAAATAGGTTGTTTTTAAATGCAGTTCCTGCCCCATGACATGAGCTGCTTGCTCCATATATCTGAACAGAAAATTTGAATCATGTTGCTTTTGCCCCTTAAAGCACCATGGCTACACTGAGGCCGATTGGTTTGGAAGGGAAAAAAAATATCACTTCAAAATAGTCCCTGTTTCCACAGCTAAAGAATTGTAAACCAGTGTCAGTCACTTTTGAACCTGCAGGGTAAGCAGTTTTCCATGAAAACTCCAAACCCCAGTCAATATATGTATGTACTTGATTAGTTTATAAGAATAAAAACCAGAAGCAGGTTTGTATGGGATGGAGGGTCTAAAAGTGACTGCAAAGAGGTGGAACTTACTTCCTTAACCAAAATACGAAAGTATGCATAAGCATGATTGTGATTTAGCTTACACCCATTTTACATTCATGTAACTCCACTGGGCCTGATTTTTCATGATCTTGCAGTAAAGCTGGTTGGAAATTTTGCGATGGAAGTTCCCTGTTGAAAATGATTTTCATCAAAATCAAACTATTTTGCTGGAACGGTACTTTGGACGAAATTTGACAGAAATAAATGTGAAATGATTCCAAATCAAAATGTATTATTTTGTTTTGACCTCATTTTGATTGGACTTTTATACTAATTTTAATATAAATATATGTATAATTATACGTAATATGTATGTGTATATCTTATAACATTTTGACATTATCTAAACAATATATGGGATAAGGTTGTTTTGATGTTGCCAAATCAGAATTTTAAGGAATTTTCATTCCACAATGTTTTTGCTGTTGAAATTCTGACTCTTCATCCCAATTGGGAATGAAAACAAATTTAAAAATGTCAGAATTTCCCACTGGATGGAAATTCCATTTTCTGACCAGCTCTGCCTTGCACCTTGTATAATTTACACCTGTGCAAATGGAATACCAAATCAGCACGGTGTCCTTTTATACCTACTTTGCACTAGTGAAAATGATTGCACAAAGAGAATCAGGCTTATTGACTGCAGTGAAGCTAGTCTTGATTTACAATGAAGAGAGAAGAGAATCAGACCTACAGTGACTAGTGTGCATGTCTCACATTCAGGGTACTATTCATCAACTGTTATTAATGGATGTCATGGTTTGTGTACTTACCATAAGTATATTAAATTGTTAATGAAAACAATGTAAGATATATCATATGGCTGTAATTTAAATTGGAAAAAAAAAAGTAAGGGCCTCTGAGTTTAGGTTGAAACTCCACTATTAACTTACTGCATTTAAGCTTCTGATGTAAGGTTTAAGAATGTACATTGTGTTTAGAGCTGCAGTATGGCTAGATGAGTTAAGGACAGAGTAACAGCTTTACCTTAATAAGTATAAGGTTGTCCAGTATAATCTATATATGTACAGGTCTGTAGATGTGTGTGTATATGTGTATACATTGTTTTTATGATGATATTTATTACAATTATTATCTGTGTGTTATTTTATCCTCATGGTTTCACAAGCAATTTTAGCACTGGGACTATAATTCACAGGAGGTAAAGCCTTCAGTTAGTTTTGTAATCCCTGTGCTCACAAATGAACCAATAAGGTTAAAAATACTATCCCACAGATACCAGTTCTGTATATGTTTACTTCTGTTTTTCTTCAATATTTGATGTTTACAGTGCTCTCCAGTACACCCAGAATATTTAAAGACATAATGCCATTCTGAGGCCTTGACAGCATTTTAAACATTAGCTCTTTGTTATGGCCAGCATATATTTTTCCTTATTGTTGTGGAAGGAAATGTTATAAATATATTTATCCCAATTATAGTGAAAATAAAATAAAAAAGCTCCTCATTTATTTCTTGAGGTAATTTCTTCGCATCGCTGTGTGTGTGTGTGTGTTTTTTTCCTTTAACAGGATGTGAGGATTTTTGGTGGTAGCTTGTCATTAATATAGTACATGCTCAGGTATAAAAATAGTATATATCCATAGTAGTATATTTATATGGTATTATCAGAATCCTGTCATCAAATGCATATACTACAATACTGTCACTGTTATTGATCATCGGGAGCTGCTGATAACTCTTTTAATTATATATTTAAAAGTGCATTAATATTCCCTAACAGTGGATTTTTAAAATGACTGCTTGTACCATACTGTTCCTTCACTCCTGAATGCCTGTGTATTGTTGCATTAAACCTTACACTGAATTATCAGAATGCTGCAGATAATATAG
Source organism: Chelydra serpentina (assembly GCA_037349315.1). NCBI lineage: Eukaryota > Metazoa > Chordata > Testudines > Chelydridae > Chelydra > Chelydra serpentina. Next base: position 10,891,477 of record JBAIAC010000028.1, on the reverse strand, counting down.
TACCATCCAACATGAACTTAATATCCAATCCTGCAAATCCTCACTCATTGAGTAGCCCCAAAGCAGTTAATAGGGAGTAATGTCTTCTTGTAAAGATTTGCATGATTAGGTCCTTATTTTGTGATGCGTCTTCCATGGAAAGCATTTTGGGATGAAATTTATGGCGTTAAATCATATAGAACAGAAGGAGAATAAAATTAGGAGAGCAAGGAAAGAAACATCTTTTTATATATATATGAACGTTAAGAAGAGATGCAGTTGAGTTGGTAAGGGGGATGTAGAGGACCAGATCATTAGTAGTTGTAAATTGAAGTAGTTCCATTGACTTCACAAGTTAATTTTAAATTGATGCCAGCTGAGTGTCTGGCCCATAGGAAGGCTGTTCCAGATGTCAGAGGTCAGGAGATGCAGAGAAACAGACTCTTCTACCAACCATGGTAAGATTGTGTACATCGATGTAGTGTCACATTGTATTCCACAACTGGAGACCTCTACCTTTTATAATTTTACTGAAATTTACTCTGCTGGAGGGATTCATCCATACTGAAACTAAAGATAATCACCTTTCTCCCTCCCCCACAAGTCTGGGGTTTTCAAGGCATCTGTGTTTGTATATACAGCATACGGTTTGTATGCAGCTCAGAAAACAGGCAGAGTGATATTGAATGTTCTTCTCCTTCTCCCTGAAACACATACATATCCTTTTCTAGAACTGATGCCATGAACTAGGTTTCACTGAATATCATCAGACTATATAAGAGAAAGGAACATTGGCAGGTTGTTTAGACTCAAATTTGACCTGATTTAGAATTAGTTTAATACAGTGAAAAATGCCCTGTTGCTGATTTTCCAGCATAGTAAAGGTACCATTTATCACAGGGTGAGATCAACCCCTACCAAAGAAAAAAAATCACAACTTCTATTGAAGTCAATGGTAAGTGTCCAGTATGAACATTATCTGACAAGGTTCTCAGCATTTGTGGGACTGAACCCATTAGGAGCTCATCTTTCTGGTCTGTAGTAGCTTAGTTCATGACAATTGGTCCTAGATTTGTGCCCCAATAAGAGCTTTAAACATTTGAAGCAGAAAGACGAGCACCCAGACAAGCACCCAGACCATTGGTGTGATTTGATTACTGCTCTTTTGGGACCTGATCCGAAGCCCCCTGAAATGAGTGGCAGTGTTTTCATTGTCTTCAATAGTTTTTGGATCAAGTCCTTCCTTAGTTCTGAAGTGGACTGATTGCTGTGTGTTGTGCTAGTAGTTGGACTTTCCATCAGTTGTTGGCTGAAGTTCTTCAGACATCATTTTGATTAGTTTTCCTTGCCCGTGTGAATTGCTGCATTAGATGATAGAACATTTTAATGCTTAGAGAGAGCTGTCATGTAGTTTTAGTTGTGTAAAATTCAGAGGTGGATTAAAAGCAGTACACTTTGTATCCCAGCTCTGTGGTCTGTAGAGGTCCATATGCAGAAGTGAATTAGCCAACCCCAGCAGGTGGCAAACAGCTGACGCATGCTTACAAACCACCTGCTGGGGTGGGCTGAGGCTGTCTTGCCTGCCTCACTAGGGAACGAGATCAAGGAGTTGGTAATGAGAGAAAGATGAGTGCCAATGTGGCTGAGGGAGGGCTGGAAAGGAGGGTTTGTCTTTGGGGGCAGAGAGTGGGAAGAACACACTCTCATGGGGACCCTTGTATTTTTGGAGGATCCATTCTTCACATTATGAACTCAACATTTATGAAGTAGGACCCCCCCAAAAAAGCTGATATAAGGGATTATCTGCTTTATTGCTGTTCATTTTATGTAACAATGGTCACAGTAAAAGATAGCATTTCATTGACCTAGTTTTGCAACAATTGTCAAATTACGTGGCTTTTGCATTTCAACCATTTGGCTGGTATACTGCTTTGGGGCTTTTTAATAATCTCTTACTTTCTTTCCTCTTTTCCAGCTACTCTTGGTGTTCTTCAGGAGAACTCATTAGCCATTCTGGAGATGGACTTGCTGTCTGGAACCTACTTCTTGGCAGTCTTATTAGCCTGCATTGTATTTCAGTCTGGTGCCCAAGAGAAGAATTATACTGTGAGGGAAGAACTGCCGGAAAATGTCCTGATTGGCAATTTGCTCAAGGATCTGAACTTGACACTGGACCCGGATGTGCCCCTTTCATCACCTCTTCAGTTCAAGCTTGTGTATAAGACTGGGGATGTGCCATTAGTCCGGGTGGAAGAAAACACTGGTGAGATATTCACTACTGCCAACCGCATAGACCGGGAGAAGCTGTGCTCTGGCATTTTTAGTGAGAACCGCTGCTTTTATGAGGTGGAGGTAGCAGTTTTGCCTGATGAAGTCTTCAGACTGGTCAAGATCAGATTCCTCATAGAGGATATCAATGACAATGCTCCCCTTTTCCCCTCAACAGTCATTAACATCTCCATCCCTGAGAACACAGCCATTAATTCCCGCTATTCTGTCCCTTCTGCCATCGATCCTGACATTGGAGTGAATGGCATTCAGCATTATGAACTTCTTAAGGTGGGTGTCTTTTATTCTTCCATAGTACTGTGTGTCTTGATGTCACTACCAGTCCACAAACTTTGCTGGTCTTCACCTAGATCACTAAAATGCAGAATTACCCTATATTGCCATCCTAGAGATGCACCATATTTGTCCTAAAATGTCAAGAGTATGTCCCTATTTGATTACGTTAAAGCACATCATGTTATCACTTTGTGAAGATCTGTGTATGTATGTATGTGTGCACAGTATTACGTGATAAATAACATGATGTGTGTGTATGTCTGTGTTAACTGTCCACCAACTTGTTAAGGGGTATATGATTTTTATACAACTGGCCAAAAGTCTTCTCAGACCACTAAGGCATTTTGCTCACTAATCACAATACGACAGGCATGTTTATAACAGCTTGCGATAGACTAAATTCTTCCTACTGCTTGCAAATGCGATTTGAGCAGTGGAAAATCAGCCCGGGGAACTTTTTTCCTTAATAAAAGACATAAGAAAGGTTCCTTGACTCTCTGTTATATTAGTGTAAAGCTTGAATAACTCATTTGCTGTCAATGGAGTTGCTCCAGATTTACTCCTGTGGATCTGAGATCAGAATTTGACCCATAAATGCATCAAGAAAACATTCAAGATTATGGGTCGGATCCTCAGCTGGTTGCAATGGAGCTATAATGATTTACATTAGCTAAAGATCTGGCCCAGTAAACAGAAGGTGTACTATAAAGGTTTCCAAAATCATAGCAATTTTATTTGTCAAGAAGGAAGGGTTTGGTTTTTTTTGGTCATATACACACACACATTTTGTAAACAGCCCATATGCTAGCATGTGCTTAGTGCATTTGATCAGCAGTCCTGGCAGTGAGGCATTTGAAAGAACAAAGGAGACCTGTATAATGGACATACAAAAACTGATCTAGATGAACAATTCCAAAGAAGCAAAGAACTGACTTGACCAGATTGTTTCTCTAATGATTAGGTAGGCCTGTGGGGGGTTTGAGGGGAGTTAAATTATTCTTAAAGGCCATCGTAACACTGCCAATTTGCTTGTAACAAGCAGGGCATTTGGCATTTCCCATCAGAAAGTACTGGAAAATACCAGCTTTTCTCTCCTTTGGTAATGAGAGAAGATGAGCTGAAATGCAGACAGATGTGGAATAGGGAATAAAAGGATAAAATGTAAGTGTGTGGAAATAGATGAGGAAGATTTGTGGTCACTGCAAGGAGACAATTGCAGATGGATAATTGTTTGACACAAAGTTATGTGGCTCTCAAGTGAAGGTTTCCCTGTATATGGGTGTCCTTAACTGGAGAGTTCAAAACAAAAACTAGTTAAATCCTAAAACCTACTGGAATAGCATGTGAGAGGCTGAAAATGTCCCCTCTCCCTGAAGGACTTGGGCATATCTCTGCACAGTTCACTAGACAGTCTCTCTTCACAGCAAGCATCCTGATTTACTGGCCGCCTCCTGCAAGAATGCATAATGGATGCAGGCTATTGCATCATTTGGCTGGCTAGATATCTAACAAACACTGAGACTGGTACTTGCCAGCAATTTAATAAAAATAAAATACTGCTTAATTTTAGTTTTTTAAAGTAGCTTATTGCCTGAATTACTTGTGGAGGAGTGGATACTAGCTAATGACAAAGGGAGGAAATTATCACGTGTCTTTATGGAAAGCTTTGAAAAGCAGCAGCATTCCTTTTAAGTTTTTGACACACTTAGGATCTGTGATGCACAGGCAACAAAGAGGCACTTCTGTGGTCTTGTGGACGTACACTGTGTAGGTCCTGACTGCTCATTAAAAATAATGGGAAGGCTTCACAAAGCATAGCCTTGGGCATGGAGAAGCAAATGGCATTGAAGGTGTTAATAGAGTAATTTTTTGACTTTAAAAAAGTCATCACAAGTCTGGCATATTTTGGGAGGAAAGTGTTATTGTGATTCATTTGTGATCTTCATTTGTTAACTGTGGTTTTAGGTAGATTTACAGTAAATAGGTAATTGAAAATGATTTATTTAACATGATCCTCAATGTTGCAGCATTGGGTGGAAATCTAATTCATCTTAACATTTTTTTTCCAAGAAAGATAGATAAGGGCTGCAGAAAATGAAGCAGAATGAGTTGAGGCTGGCTAAAGGGGAACAAGAAGGGCTTTTACAACTATGTCATGGGGGAAAAAAGAAATACTGGAGAGGTAGTAGACCCATTAATAAATGAGAAGGGAATGACATTAATGGTGACTCTCAGATGGCTGAGCTACTGAATTGCCTTTGTTATAAAAACCTAGCCTTTAGCAAGAAAAATAAAACAGAGGCTTTGGAGTATTCAGAAAGAATGAAAACCTTGTTAATAAAGGGAAACCAATGTGAACATTAGTATCTGTAGAAATCAGCCAGTACAGTTACTATGCACTGCAAAGATCTTAAAGGGAATTAACTAACAAACTTACTGGACCCCTGGCAGGTTGTTTTTTTTAAAGTAATGCACATGCAATTTCAGTGTGTGAGCATCCACATCAGAACACCCCACATTGTTCCTTTGTCCCAGCCAAGGAATAATGTGGAGCAAATGTGGTATCTGTTTTTAAAAAAGAAAAAGAGCAGTTCTACTGATTAGTGTTCAGTGGACCAAATTCTGCTCCCAACTACACCATATTACCTTCTTTATAACAGTGGAGATGCCTGTTACGTTTGAGAAATTGTGATCAGAATTATGCCCAGTAAATTGAACTTTTAAACCTACTTCAATAATGGAACCATTCTTAAGAGGATAAAATAGTCTATCGGTATCCAGGTGATAACAGAACCATGAGCAAAAAGCAGCATGCCTTTTACGGTATAAAGAATACATTTTAGGTAGGGTTGATCTAGCAGTTCCATAATCAGTGTCAGCTCGTACTGACTTTACTGAGACTTTTGCCTGAATAAGGGCTGTGAAATCAGACCTGCAAATGTGTATTTGATCCTACTGAAGTGGGAATAATTGGACATGTTCTCTGTTGCCCTTGGGCCCCTTTATACTGCATCAGTAGCGTAAAGGGTTCCGAATACATCCACAGCCTGGGGAATATCACCGGCATGAGGATCCCTGGGCTGTGGTGGTTCCAGGGCCGGCTCTAGGCACCAGCAAAACAAGCTGGTGCTTGGGGCGGCACATTTCTAGGGGCAGCATTCTGGCACCGGCCATGCCGCCCCTAGAAATGTGCCCCGGCCGCCCCAGCTCACCTCCGTTCTGTGCTTAAGAGCCTGGGAGGGAGGGGGAGAAGAGAACCCGGGCGGCCGCAGTTTCGCGCGCTGCTTCTCCCCCTCTCTCCCAGGCATGCCCCACTCGCTCCCCGCAGGCGCTCCAGATGGGGGGAGAGCAGGGCCGCAGGCAAGCTGCCCTCCCGGCCGGGGAGAGCGGGGCCGCGGGCATGCCACCCTCCCCGCTGGCGCTCCGAGTAGGAGAGGTGGTGGTGGGGGGGGTTGTTTGGGGGGGCGGCGTTCGGGGGGTTTTTTGTTTGTTTTTTTTGCTTGGGGCGGCAAAAACATTAGAGCCGGCCCTGGGTGGTGCTATAACACCCGTTTCATCTGTACCGCAAATGCAGCATCTGACTCAGAGGATGTTCCAGGGTCTGAGGTCAGGGTGAAGCCAGGGCATCATTCCTTTTGCTATACTCTCTTGCTATTCTCAGCTGCTCACAGCTCTTACAGGGTATAGGCAGTCTGAGCACAAGTTAGAGTAGCTTGAGGCTGCTTTTAATTGAGGTGGGTGGAGAGTTTCAGGGAATCTCTCAAATAGAAAGGTTGGGAGTTTGGTACACATGGAGCTTGTGGCGAGTATGGGGAGATGCAAAGAGCCCCTGGTAGGTGCAATGGACTCAGCCTACAGAAGCAACAAAGTGACTGAGTAGTAAATATACTGCAACAAAGTGGATATGTTGTTCTAGATTTAAACACAACAACATAGTTACAACTCATTTGCAACATCAACAAGCTGTACAGTACTTCCAGGGCATTATCTGCTTCTAGCCCTTTATTGACATTTCACTTTTTAATAATTTTAGCTAAGCCTTGAGGCTTGCTGCCTGCTTGAGGGCAGAGTTTATTTGTGATACATGGAGAAGTTTATTGCTACATAAATAATTATTTATGAACCAACATAAACCTCACACTCAGAACTCATCTGAACTGCTTATGGTCCTTAATAGCCAGGTTTTCAAGCAATCTTGATTCTGGTTGGAAATATGATGACTTTCATATGATTTTTCAGCAGTATCTGCTTTCCTCAATATTTATACAGTTAAAGGCATTCAAGATATGTGATTGCCTTTAATATACAGTAATGATAGCATTACTCCTCTCCAGATGAGGTAAAAAGCAGTCATAATTGTTGCATTCTATTCAATATTGCAAAATACATTATTAATCAGTTACAAACTCATTTTATTAAAAGACCATGCTCAGTGCATTTTTGGTAAAATAAAACAAATTATTATTTGAATCTGTTGCCTATTATTAAAAATCTATGTAGTTAGCACCTTGGTAACTAATTATCTAATTTTAAATAGGAATAGTTTTTCCAGGTAAGTATATTTGACCCAGTTCCTGCAGTGAGCGCCACACAAGCACAGGAATAGACTCCAATGGAACTTGTTGCAAGACTGAGGCCATTATTTGTACTCTCCTAATGCAGGATTTAATTTGTCTAGTGTTGTGCACAGAAATTTTATAGAGATTTCCTTTCAGAAAGCATATACTGACCATCTGAGGCAAGCATCCAACCCTCCTTTCCTGTCCATTTTTTCTAGGTTTCTAGGATGTGCCTCAGTAGGCAAGAACTTCCAATAAGTATCTAAGTGATTCATTGTAAAACACATTCAAACTTTATAACTGACTCTCTGCTTTAACTGTACAGTGTTTGAAGTGTCTGAACTCTAACAGGCAGGCAGTTCCAACTATTCTGTGTGTTACTTCCTGTGGTGCTTGCTTAGAGAAGGCTGTAGGGAGGACAGATGGGAGAAGTGCTGGCTGAGTTTCAGAAAAAGACTGTGTTTTTATATTTGCATAAAGGACCAGAATCTAGCAGAACAAATGGCATCTAGATATACTTCAATAAATCATACACACTGTTATCCTGCCTAAGAGACTGTTTGCAGGTTGTAAAATTTTTTCACCAGTCCTGTAAGTGCAGTAGCAATTGCAATTGATCTGGTGCTGCAAGAATACATTACTAATTACTTCAGATAGTGCAACCTATTCAAAACCTATTTTAGAATATATCACTTTAGCAGCACATAAGAAGTTAGGTTCCCTTTTTTCTAAAAAAGTTCTAAGAAAATATGCAGATATGCAAGTCATTTGCTGCTGGTATCCAAAGGAATTTGCTATTCTCATTTAGTCATAGACACAGCACTTTCATAGATTTATAGATTTCAAGGCCAGAAGGGACCATTGTAATCATCTCGCTGACCTCCTGTATAACACAGGCCATTGAACTTCCCCAAAATAATTCCTAGATCAGATCTTTTAGAAAAAAAAATCCCATTTTGTTTTTAAAATTGTCAGTGATGGAGAATCCACCATGGCCTTTGGTTAATTACTATCACTTAAAAAAAAGTACACCTTATTTAAAGTCTGAATTTGTCTAGCTTCAACTTCCAGCCTTTGGATCATGTTCTACCTTTCTCTGCTAGATTGAAGAGCCCAGTGTGAAATATTTGTTCCCCATGTAGATACTTAGACTTTAATCAAGTCACCCCTCAACCTTCTCTTTGCAAAGCTAAATAGTTTGATCCCCTTGAGTCTATCACTGTGAGGCATGTTTTCTAATCTGTTAATTGTTCTCGTGACTCTTCTCTGAATTCTCTTCAATTTAACAACTTCATTCTTGAGTTGTGGACACCACGTAAAATAGCTTCTCTACTTCGACTCAAGATTCCCCGGTTTATGCATCCCAGGATTGCATTAGCTCTTTTGGCCACAGCATCACAGAGGAAGCTCATGTGCAGCTGATTATCTTCCTCCCCCCAAATCTTTTTCAGAGTCCCACATCCTGTAAGTATGGTCTGTGTTCTTTGTTCCTAGATTAATATATTTACATTTAGCTGTATTAAAATGGATATTGTTTGCTTGTGCCTAGTTTACTAAATGATCCAGATTGCTCTGTATCAGTGACCTGTCCTCTTCTTTGTCACTCACCCAATTTTTGTGCAGACTTTACCAGTGATGATTTTATGTTTTCTTCCCAGTCAATGATACAAATGTTAAATAGTGTGGGGCCAAGAACCAGCTCTGTGGGACTCCACTGGAAACGTATTTCCCATTTGCAATTTCCCATTTACAGTTACATGACAATTTCCTATTTACAGTTACATTTTGAGACCTATCAGTTGGCCAATTTTTAATCCATTTAATGTGTGCCATGTTAATTTCATGTCATTCTAATTTTTTTATCAAAATGTCATATGGTAACAAATCAAAAACGTTAGAGAAGTCTAAATATATTATATCAATACTACCTCTTTTATGAGAAGCTTGTAATCTCATAAAAATATATCAAGTTAGTTTCACAGGATTTATTTTTCACAAACCCATGTTGATTTGCATAAATTACATTACCCTTTTAAATTTTTTTATTAATTGAGGCCTGTATCAACTGCGCCATTATCTTGCCCGGGTTTGTTGTCAGGCTGACAGGCCTATAGTTACCCGGGTCATCTTATTTATCCTTTCAAAAAAATTGGCATAACATTAGTTTTATTTGTCTTCTGGAATTTCCCCAGTGCCCAAGACTTACCAGAAATCAACATTAACTGTCCAGTGAGCTCCCTGAGTTATCTGGACCTGCTGACTTTAAAATGTCTAATTTTAATAGCTTCTCTTTAACATCCTTCAGAAATACTAGCGAAATGAAAAGAGTGTTATCATCACCGTATATGAGATTATATCATCTGATTTTTTTCCAGATACAGAACAGAAATATTTATTGAACACGTCTGCCTTTTCTGCATTATTATTATTGATAATTCTACCTTTTCCCAGTAGCGCAGCCAGGTCCGGAGCGCAGGGGGAGCGACGCTATAAAAGGCGCCTCCCCCTGTACTCACCCGGCGGCGCTCCGGGTCTTCGGCGGCACTTCGACGGCTCACTCCGAGTCTTTGGTGGTACCCCGCGCCAAAATGCCGCCGAAGACCCGGAGCACCGCTGGGTGAGTGCAAGAAGCGGCGCTTAAAAAGAAGCGGCGCCTTTTTTTAGTGCTGCTAAAAAAAGGCACCGCTTCCGCCGCTTCTGCTCAAGGGGGAGCGGTCGCTCCCCCTGCTCCCCCCCCCCCCCCCCCGGCTAAGCTACTGCCTTTTCCATCTAATAATAGACCAAGACCATCATCAAGATTATTTTTGTTCCTAATATGCTTAAAAAACTCCTTATGGACCTTAACTTTACTGACCACAGGTTTCTCCTTGAGGCCCTTTGCTTCCCTTATAAACTTTCTACAACTCATAAGTTCTGATTTATATTCAAGATTTTTTAAAATGATTTTATAGCTGCCTTTTCTTTCCCTTTGACCAGATCTGTTTTTTTTTAGTTAGCACAGCCTTGTTCCTTCACTGTGTCTTTTTGAGCATCTAATAAGGTGTTCTTAAATGATACTGTATTATCATTCACATTTTTCCTATTAAATTCTTCTTCCCAGATGGTTTGGCTCAGTTGTTTTCAACTTTGTGAAACTGGCCCTATTAAAACACCAACTACATATATTACTAGTCTGGTCTTATTTGCTTGCACATTATAAATGTGATCATGTCATGATCTCTTGTACCTTAGCTACCATAAATTTTTAGTTCTGTGGTCAGTTCCTCTATTTCTATCAGGGCAAGGTCTAATAAAGATCTCCTCCATGTTGGCTGCAGTTCTTTCTGAGTTATGAAATTGTCATCTATAATGTTTAGAAATTCAAAGGATATTTTGTACTGGCAGCATGAGACCGCCAACATATGTAATTCAATTGAGGTTCCCCCATGATCACACAGCTTTTTCCCCCTATATGTTGCAGATAGGTGCATAAGGAGCAGGACATCCTGTTCCCTAGTGTGATTTGGTGTTCTGTAGCAGACCCAACTAATACCCCCAACTTGTGTTTTATCTGCTGGGACATTGGTCAGTAGCAGACCCAACTAATACCCCCAACTTGTGTTTTATCTGCTGGGACATTGGTCAGTAGCAGACCCAAGTAATACCCCCAACTTGTGTTTTATCTGCTGGGACATTGGTCAGTAAGCATTCCAGAACATTTTCTTCTGAATTATCAGTGACTCAGAAACAGGTAATGCCATTTTGTCACCTCCCCTTTCACCTACTTGATCCTTCTTAAATAGATTATAACCATTGATTTTAGCATTCCAGTAGACTGACCAGGTCCCTGCCCGTAGGCGCTTACAGTCTAATTTTGACATCTACAATAATGGAGCAAATGCTAGAATGTATGCAAACATAGACTCTGTGGAGGGTAGTATAGGAAAATTTTGCAAAAGAGCTGGGCTTTGTCAGTGAATTTAGTGGAGGAGAGTAAGAAGCTGCTCCAAACATAGGCATAAAAGGTGACACAAAGCTGAGAGGAGGAGAAGGAGACAAAGGGTATGTCTACACTGCAATGGGTGATGTGACAGCAGCTCATGTAAATATATTCACATTAGCTTTAATGTAGCTAATGCAGCTAAAAGTAGCAGTGAAGATATAGTGACATGGATCCCAGCATGGGCTAGGAATGTACATATCCATGGGTTTGGGTGGGCTTGTACAGCTCATGCGAGGGGTGCTGGAACTGTTTTTATAGTGGGGGTGCTGAGAGCTATTGAACCAAACTGTAAATACTTTATATAATGGAAACTACTTTAAGCAGCAGCATCACCACCCCCAGCACACCTAGCTCAAGCTAAAGTCTGTGCTGCTGCACCATCACTGCTGTTTTTAGCAACAAGACTAAAGCTAGAATGGGAATGGCTGCCTGAGTTGCAGTCACAGTTGCAGTGTAGACATATTTAAAGTGATCATTTGAGGGGAGGATGCAAAAGCTCAGAGAGAAGGCAGCTGTGTAGAATACGAGGTCAGAGATCTAAGATACATGGGGAGACTTGTGCAATGCCATGACAATTAAGAGGTAGAGCTCAAACAAGATGGGGAAAGAAAGAGGAAGCAAGGGAAGGGATCAAATATGAGGGTGACTGATATAGTCAGAGCAGCCAGAGAGCAAAATTCATTCTGAAGTGTTAACAAGCTGTGATTGCTGCTTAAATGTGAGTCATCAGATATTACACATTGCTGTCATCTGAAAGAGACAGTACTTATAATTTCTACTTATGCTTTCAGTTAAAACAAAAAAAAAATCCCAGAAAATCCCTTTTGAGCACTTTGTATAAACCAGGCTAAAATATGGTTGGTTATGCTGAATATTAAGCTCAGTTTCTCCAGACCAGGATTTCTGACCTGGAAAAAAGGTAGCCCAGCATTCTAATGACAGGTCATTGCACTGTCAGCATAGGATGTGTGTTTCAGAGCATGTTGAAAAGCTGCACGGTAACTTCTTCATGCGGATGTTGTGGGGGAAATGTAAAGGTCCCAAATGCGCATTAAAGTAGTCAAACTCGGGATCTTTAAGTTTGCACCTGCCGCATCTACATGAGGGAGTTACTCTGTAGCACTTCAGTGCGTACTGCTATTCACACCCCCTTCACCTGAACTTTAGGGTCAGTATAGATGTGCCCAGAAGATGGTGGTGCTTGTGACATACCAGGGTACAATACAGACTAATGACTAGCTGTGTCACTCTTGCTATGCCCTTTACAATGCCTTGCTGCTCACAAACAGCCTCCAGCCTCTAAGTTGCTCCCAGCTATCTCTGTGTGTGTGCTGCAGCCAGCCAGCCACACCTTGCCTCTTACCAGCCTTGAAAATTACCATAGGGGGCCCCAACAAACTCCCAGTACTCAGATTTCCCCCCAGGAATGTATGTCCTGTACTGCCCCACACTCTCCTGGACAGTACGGCTATACTATATTAAGTCTGTTATTCTTTTAAGGGAATAATATGCACACAACTTCTTGCCCCAATTGGAGTTACCCAGACACTTCAACTTGAACACATTGGATTAGATAAAACAATAAAACAAGTTTATTAATTACAAAGAGAGATTTTAAGTGATGAGGCATAAAAGTCAGAAATGGTTACAAGAAACATAAAAATAAAATGCTTACTACAGCCTAATTTAACAAATGGCATCAGATTCAAGCAAAGTTTCTCACCATGTGATTTCAGCAGTCTTACTGACCAAACTGTGTAGGTCAGAACCCCTCCCCCAGAGTCCACCGACTGCTTCCTTTGTCTCTTGAGGTTCAGTGAATGTGATGAGCAGGGACAGTGAGGTTCCTAGGGTGTTTGTCCCTCCTTTTATATAGTTTCAGTCCCCCTCTTGAAAAACATTTTTAGCTGGGCGGGCACTAAGAGACAAAGAGACTATGTGGAAGGATATTCCCTGCTAGTTTTTTCACGTTTGAACGTCCTTTGTCTTCCTTTCCTGCTTGATGACTCTGTTTACAGCTTACATGCAAATGAAGCAGAGCACACATTCCTTTGTTTAGGACAGACCTGTTTGCCAGCTTCTGTCTGGGCAGGGCTTTAGGGTTTGGAACACATGTCAATAATACCATACAGAGGAATCTTATAACTTCACATACAGTGTTGCCACACTTTTTATCAGGATGATATTGACCAGGAAATTATGAGTTTTCAAATGATACCTTACAAGGCATACTTTGTACAAAAATGACTACAATAGTGTGTAGGGTGTGAACACAGGGGTATATTCTGTCACTGTGCTTTGAAACTAGATTAAGTGGGTATGGGGGTTGGAGCCCAGGTGCTGCTTTCACTGAGGCTGGAACCCACCCACTTTATAGTGAAGACACTGGCTAAGTCACTTGAGTGCTGTTAGTCCTCCAAAGCCACAGTTCCCCCTGTGTGTCTGGAAGGACAGAGAGATTCTCCCACAGTTCACTGGGAAAGAATCATAGAGCATCTCACTTTACTGCAGCACAAATAACCATGGGATATGCTCCCAGAAATCACACACCATAGGTGAGTGCAGCCTACTGAGGACACAGTAACTCAGGTATGGCTTTGCAATATGGCTGCTCACACTCGGTCTAGGCTAACCTGGATACTCAGACCGGGTGCCAATCACCCGGGTTAGGTCTGCAGTTAGGATATACCATGTTTGCCTGCCTTCGCTGAAGATATTTAGGAATATTATTATTGATAAAAATGCTAAGGTAAGGAGTGAGCCTGATGCTGCCTGACTGGTCCTTGGGTTTGGAAATGATTATTTTTTGTTAATTTGTTCTTTTCCCTTTAATACCAATCCCAGCGGTCGTATGCAGGAGGTTCTCTAGGGTTGTTTTGCAGAGTAATTTGTAATTAGGGATTCTGAAGACAAACTGAACACATACTCTTGCTTATTATCTGCTTGTTGTAGGCTTGGGCCATCACTTCGGAGACCACGTCATTACATCTCTCTCTTCAGTTTCAATTTAATGATTGTCTCCACAGTTCATAGGGAATTGGCTGTGCTGTGAAGTTAATAAATCACTTGCTCTAGGGAGAGCCCCTGAAACCTAACTGAAGTTCCAAAGTAAAATGACTTTGCATCTGCTCACTTCTTTCCGGGGAGAGGTCTGCAAAATATGACAACCAGAGTCACGTGCTCTGAAAAGACTTGAATAATGGATCTCCTAGTAGAATGTGGACTTGGTACTTTGGTGTCATCATGACCTACAACTCCTGAGAGGTCTGGCTGCTCACATAACATCTGTGCACAAGCCTCTGCTTTGCTCCCCACTCACTTCTGGTGCATTGTGCAGCGTTGGTGATAAGGCCCTGAATGGGCTGGAAACCAGATATTTGAGAAATCATTTCTCACCACATACCATATAAAAAAAATGAAAGTGGCTGGCAAGCTTTTGCTCTTTGAAGGAACACCACATAGTGAGTATTAGAGCTTGCTCGGCTTGTAGTTCCCAGCTAGGAATTCAGTCCTCTGAGCTGCTTGTCATAGCCTGACCCTTGGGGATGATGGTAAAGCCTGTTTACTTTGTCTGTTATTTGTCTGACTGTTTTTGCTTTGTTTATTCAAGTAGCTTATGCAGTGTGTGTGTGGATGTGTGGTTTCTGCAGCTGAGGCACCTACGTATGGCAATAGGCGCTGTAATAAACAGTAAAATAAAAATAATACTGGAAATGGTTCTGCTGTGGTCCACAAGCATTAGCTGTCACAGGTGGACAACTCTTATGCTGATTGAGGCAGCAGGAGTCATACTAAGTTCCATCAGCTGGAAATTGCTCTTATGTACACGTTTGACCACATACCTAAGGTCACAGTGGTGAATCCCCGGCACAAGTGTTCTCCAGATTGACAATTCAAGAGGTTCTTTAGTGAACTAGCAAGGAGAGCTTTATAGAAAGTGTGGTGCATCTGGGTCAATTAAGAGGTGAAATAAAGGAACAACGGAAGAGAAGATTGCTTGGTAAGCCTGTAATGGGAATTTTATATGTTAAGTATTATATTCCTCTCTGGAAAGTCTCATGGGCTGGAGATTTACCTAACTTGCATTATTGAAGAAATCCAGATTCAGATCACTTAAGAAACTAAATCTCTCATGATGGATTGTATATTAATCTCTTTGAAAAGAACAGCCTCCCCGTGCACAGGTAAAGGTATCAGCCGTGATTCTGAGCTACTGTGGAGATTAGGGGAGCGGCACCCAGGGTGGCCCCTCAGATTCTCTGGCTGGCTCAGGACCATTGTAAGCTAGAGTAGACCAGGGCAACGCAAGAGGCTGTGATGAGAATAGCTGGAGTGCAGCAAAACTCAAGACACCTTCTCTCCTGTGATTATGCCTCCCACATGCTAATGAGTCATTATGCCAGCTGTAGTCTACTCTAGGGGATACCGGTGATAGCCAGTTCAGATGACTTTACTTCCACTTTATACCAGTGGAAGAGGGGTGATGAGGCCTGAACATAAGCCAGAATCAGGGCCATGACATCTAAACAATGCTTCATGTCAGATTGGTGCATTTCATCAGTATTTGTTCCTTTAATTCAATCAGAGATGCATTTCCCAAAGGAATCCCTTCTAGGCTCATGTAAAGGAGTGTCAGCTTGTGATATCCATTCCCCACAATGATTATAATAGCATTTACTCTTGAAATATCTGCATTATAGAGTTATAGTAGCATTTCTTACATCATATCATTTTCTATTTTAAAGAGAAATTGTTGGAGCTGTTTGAGAGCTATCTCTGAGCAGGTATTTATACCCGTGCTAGGGGGGCCATGCAGTGTATATACGCCGCCGCAAGTGTGGACATAGCCTAAGGAATTAAGTTTTTACATCTGATGCCAGGGCAGGATTATAGAGTGAGGCTGGATTTGTAGTTAAATCTAACTTTACTGTATGTGAGTTATGAAATCGTTCTTTATGAGCAGAGCTAGCAGCTCTGATTCAAATTGATTGGGCAATGGAAAATAACAACAATGGAGAGAAAGCAGAGGGGGACATACAAAATTAATTTTTATGGCCTGAAGGAGGCTATCTTTTTTCACCTTATGCCATTGCTGCTCAGAGCCATACACTGTTGCGAATATTGAGCGAGATGAAAGGAGAATGGCTAATGTCTCTGCAAAAAGAGCCCACGATGACACACACCAAGCTAATGGAGTAACTTTATTCCAACTGGAAAATAAATTGAATTTGCTCTACAGAGCTGTATGTCAGGTCTGATACTATATCCCCAAAACCTGCTGCTTTAATCTGCAGTTTGTGCCTGATTTCCCTCTTCTCATTTCTTGAAAAAGGAGGTAGAGCAGTGACCCTCACTTATGTTCTCAAACCAGGCTTGAAGGAGGTCATGTGCTGCAGCTAATCAGACTACATTGAAATTCATATGGACGAGCTCTTTTACATTGATGCCAGCAGCATGAGGGAGGACAATGAAGTGGTATACTGGCCCTTTAAGTAGGTCACAGAAAGCCTGGGGTTGTTGTTATCAACGTCCACCTTCTGTGAAAAAACTGTCAACACTGAGCTCATTCCATTTGTAAACAGGCCTTTATTAATATTGTCATGTCTTATTGAAAATTACAGAGTTTGACACTAATAGGATTAGGTAACTTCTGACTTCATTACTCTAGCGTTATCAAAGGCCCCTGGTAAATATACAGTAACCCACTAATACCTAAGTATTATGCACCTTCTGAATCTGTTATTTGCAATCCCTCCTGGAGCCCGTAGTGTAGAGCATGGATAACTGTGTTGTAGAAGATGCCTGTTCAGACTCCAGAGAATTAGCTCATATTGAGTTGCAAATAAGGATGAACATACTCTGCTGGTATCAGCAGGTTAAGGAATTTTCTAGCAGAACTAACTGCAGCAGAATCTTTTTTTAATTTTCAGTCAAATTCATTACGGGGGGAGGCTTATTGACCAACAATATTTCAAGATTCATTGCTATCCAAATAACAATCAATTGCATACTCAATTCTATGATTGTCAATATGCAGTGCTACTCGGGTATTTAAATGTAAGCGGGGGAATAGTCCCGCTATTGTGGGGAACTTTCCTCGTCTCTGCACTACCCCGGTGAAATGGGCTAGCGGAAGGATCTCAGTCCTCGCTCCCACCTCCTTTACCCCAGAGGCCTCCGTGCCCTTGAGGACCCCCCTTGCACTCTCCTGTCTGGCAGAGTCCTCGTAACCCCAACAAGGCTGGGCCCAGGATTCCTGGGGGGCTCGACCCCCAACCTTGCTGTGGTCACCTAGGTCAGGGGCTAGGGTGTCCCCACTCTGGGGTACTCTCTCTGCACTGGATGCTTCCCTGACCCACTGATCACTGCATACAATTCAAAGCAAATGCAAATTATTTAATTAACAATTAATTTTTTAACAGGAATAAGGAAAAATGGGAAAGGCTAATGAAAACACATCACCCTGCTCTGTGGCAGGGAACATCACAACAGTGTCTCTGAAATGTCCGGGCAGTTCAGTCTGTTCCTTTGCAAGTCCCAGGCTCCTTCTCAGGCCCTGGCTGTGCTGCAGGGACGCTGTGGCTTGGACACTTGTTCTGGCGGTGGCCACACGCTCGCAGGCTCTGGGTGGCAGGACCCTTCTTCCCAGTGTCGCCCCCGCCCTGTCGGGGTTTAGATCCCCCTCCAAGTCTGGCCTGCAGGGCCTCTTGGCTGAGGCGTTTCCCTGCGCTGGGCCCACTGCCCAGGGTCCCCCCTCGCTCTCCCCAGCTGCTCACCACACCCGGCTCCGGACTGCTCCAACCCCAGCTCCAGCTCCTCTGCCTCAGCTCCAGCTTCTCTGCCTCAGCGCTCCTGCTGCTGCTGCTCTGCCTCCAGCTCCCTGGGCTGCTGCCCTGGCCCCTCTGGCTCTGGCTGCTGCAGCTTCTCCCCCCAGGGCAGGTCTGTCTCCCTGGGCTGCACCTCTACTCCCAGGGCAGGTCTGTCTTCCTGGGCTGCACCTCTGCTCCCAGGGCAGGTCTGTGTCTCTGGGCTGCTTTTCTGGCCCCTCTGGATCTGGCCCAGCTCAACTCTGGCCTCTGCCCTCTCCTTAGCTCAGCCCCACTCACTCTTAACTCAGGAAACTTCAGCTCACACGGAGGACGGGATCCACCCTGACCTCCTGACTCCCTGATTCGCCTGCCCGCGATGTCAATCAGAGCTGACCTGGAGCATTGGCCTCTCCCCATTGCCCCTGGGGACTGTCAGTCCCATCGACCCTTCCCCTTTTGGTACTGGGATGTTAGTAAGGGGATAACAGTCCCCTTACATAAACATGGCCTGAGGGACAGTGGTTGTCAGATCCAGTACAAAATTCAGGATGTAGGTTTTTTGTTTGTTTACATTTGTAAGATCGAGAATATGGAACTGCAGTGCATGAAAATACAGATCAAGAATCTAAATTTCTCTAGCGCACTTACAGTTCAAAAGCTCTGATTGGTAATATGGGTTCTGTTTAGGTTAGAGGGAGGGAGTTTTATTTTTCTCATTTAAGGCTAGATTCATTTTACCAGCAAAGGGGATCAAGAAAGGGCAGTTTGCATTTCCCCGTTCAGGTTCATTCTCCAGACTGACTAGGACAGTTTTTGGACCTGCCCTGTTGTAGTGACCCATGTGGGCCCTCATGGGGGTGCAGAATTGCCAGCCCACAGGAGCAACCTGGTGATGCCTTCTGCACTTTGGCCTCCTCACTGTTCTGTCCATTCCTATCCTATGTGGAATGCCCCACATGCTGGAGGCTGCTGAGGAAGCAGTGCAGAGTTTCCCTGGACCAGGTATATTCTCCAAGAGGTCCTTACACTTGCTCTGTGGCCGTTTTTATGCCAGCCTAGCTGACACACTCGCCACAGGGTAATGATGAATTGAATGCTTAAGCTATACTCTCGTTGCAGTGGGAGCTCTGATTTTTCCCTGAGTAGTTCATTAACACACTCAGCCAGATATAATAATGTTTTCAATTACTCGGAATTTATCATTGGAAAAAAAATTCTGTATCAAAATGCAAAAGGAACAAGATGAGGAAAAAGAACATCAGTTCTATGTGTGTGTTTATATGCATATGTGTGCATACACACACACACATACAGACATTGTGTGTGTGTATATATGTATATTTAAAAGCTAAAAGATACTATGGTAGGGTGCAGAGGCCCTATCCCAGAATTGGCAGGTTGTGGGTTAACTGGCTTTTAAATGCCTTACCAGGCAACACTGATGGACTGGATTAAGCTAATGAGCAGGGGAGAACTCTGCTAGAAGAAAAGGGCCTAAACCCAGGAGCTCTGTGGTAGTCAGAGTTTAGCACTGGATAAACTAGCTGTGGAAGCTCAGCAAAGCAAAGGTAAACCAGGTTGGCAAGACTTATTTTGTGGAAACCGTTTTTTGTCCTGTTTGTATGAAGATTTCTTTCTTTCTTTTTGTTGACTTTGGTTTTGCTTTAACTTTATTGACCGTTTAAACTCCAAGGGAAAGCTCTCCTTGTGTGAAATGTGGCTCAATGACTGTACAGATCAGTGGAGGCTTTCCAGGGCAGACAAGATAGACAGTGCCTAGCCTGTTTGGAGTCATGTTCGTTATGCCCTTTTTTCATGCAGTTAAGGTGCATGGATGCATTACAGTGGGTACTTTACCCCCTGTTCACTTGAAGTAATGTAGTTATACTGAAGTAATTCTGTAGTGTAGACCAGGGCTGGGTCACGGACAGCAGTGTAATGCCCTGCCCTTGAAGTTCCCTCCAATTCTGTTTCCCTCCCCAGTGTCATATGGCTCAGCCAGACCTCCTGGCTTCAGAGCCTTTTTGAGGAAAATTTCAATCTTTTATTGAAAATCACTGACTTATAATTTGGCTCAATATAGTATCTAATTCCCATCCATGTCCCAGAGCTGCATTTGGTGTTTAGGGAGACTATCCCCTCACCTGTGTTTCTCCTGTGAGGCGTTTGCAGCAGCTTGTGCCCTGGCAGATTTCAGGGGGAGAAGTAGGCTGAGAAAACCCAAAGGCAAAAGGAAAGATCAGTGTCCAATGTTTCGACCCCCTTATTCAGTGTCTGGTTCGGAAAAACGTTGTTTCCCCCTCACAATCCAATCTGGATGGGGTCATCTCAGCCCACTTTCCACCTAGCAGGAAAGGAGATAGGCAGGATTGGAACGGCTGGATCCAGGAACAGGCAGTTTTCCATCACCTATCTCCAGGAGGGGAGTAGTGCCAGTAGGCCACTATAATGATAATAACATTATATATACATGTAATTTCTCCATCTTGCATATGGGTGGCATATGATATGCCATATTGTATGGCATATGGTATGGATGGCAAGGATGGCTTTTTTTCAACTTCAATCATTACCATTTAAACTGAAAAATGCTCTTCCATTATCATGGTAGTATTAAAACTGGCTTTAAAGAAGAAAGATATTCACTTTTATTGCTTCCTGGACAACTTTTCTGATCAAGTCTCTGTACAGAGAAAGGTGAAACAAACACACAGAGTGATATTGTTTCTGGAATATTTTTGATTCATGCTGAACACAAACACCAGGAGCTAGGGAAATCAATCATAGGCTTGGACTGAGGATGAATACTGTCAGGTAACAGAAGAAGATCATGGCCATAAGGAAAAGGATGGTGTCCCAGAAACAGAAATACAGTTCTTACTGGAGACTATTGGGAATCCTCTTACATACGTCCTTCAATGGGCAATAGTTCATATAAAACCAATAATTTATGTTATCTCCTTCATACCTCACTTATCATATCTATTGGCAGAGATCAATGTCCCAGGGTATATGTCCTGAACCTTCAACTGGCGAATGTAAAGAATCAGTTATTTTTAAGGGATCCACCCATTAGTTAAACAAGCAGAGTGTGATCTTTATGTCTAATGCCAACTGGGGATACTGGAAGGGGCTCATTCAGATCTCAATTCAAGCCAGGGAATAGGTATGAGAGAGAGAGAGAGAGAGCAGCATCCACCCGCTGGAACATAACGATTCTTTGAGGTTTCAAAGCACTGTTCCTTCCATGTATAGTAACAGACTTGTCAGAATCAATGTGTCTGAGAGTATGTCTACACTTTAAATGTTACAGTGGTGCAGCTGTGCCACTGTAGCACTTCATTGTAGACACTAACTACCTATGCAAATGGGAGGGATTCTTCCATCAGCATAGATCTGCCTCCTCAATAGGTGATAGGTCGATGGAAGAGTTCTTCAGCATTGAGCCTTCTGATGTCCCTGTTTCACAGAGGAGGTCTGTTATTGCAAAAATAATCTTCCATCCAGCATCAGATAGGTTCTAAATGGGTATGCGATGAAGTGAATATCACTCTTATGGATGCTAAAAGGAAGTGAACAAATGCAACTTATTCTGTTGGCTGGTGCAAAGTCCATTGTTTAACTAGCATGTTAACAGGTGAGACATAGCCTTGAGTTCCTGCAGGAGGGCTTTGTTGTGAGTGTATAAGAGTGTCCAAGCAAAAAGGTCAAGTCTCTGTAGTGTAATGTTTTCTGCACATTCAAAAAAAGGACATTTTGTACAACACAACATGAAATGCTTCCTTAGGACAACCACCTTTTTTTTTTTTTTGTTTGGTCATACAGAATCACAATGCACAACTTTTGAACCTCATTCTACTTACAGCACTGTCCAGATTGAAACCTGGTAGGAGGTGTCATTGTACCTCCCATCTATTAAAGAAGACTTTCTGATTGCAACTATCTCTTTGAGCCCTGTATTGTACTTTAAAATCAGATAAGTAGTCCTTACAATGCTCATAGCATTCATTATCAAAATAAATTTAAGAAATAGTCTTTCTTCAATTAAGCATCAACATTCTGTCCAGAAACACTGACAATCTCAGGGCAGAGTAGTCATGTCTCTTGTGTTGAGATCTGCTAGGCAGCCACATGGCGATCTATCCATAAATTCACCAGATTCTACATATTGGTTATCCTGTCTTTAGCCAATGTCATGTTTTTGAGAGAACTCTTTATTCCTTAGTGTCTAGGGGTTGGAGAGGATATAATATATCACATTTTGATGTCCATATTTAATGAATGATCCCGGTTCCCACCTTTACAGACACTCTCCTGTGAAAAACCTGTTATAATGGATCTGTGGATCTTAGCATGATGAGGAATTGGAAAATGTATCTATCTTTGCTTACCTGAAAATGTCTTTTCTTCAAGTAATAAGGTCCACTGATCTGGCCCACCCTAAAAACATAAAGATCAGAATGGAGATGGAAATTGACATCCAAAGATTGGTGTTTGTTTCAGTAGGGGGAAATCCCCATGCTCTGCAGTTGTGCTTTTTCTCAAAATATATTTAACACAATCTGTAATTTTGGGAAGCAGACTTGACTTATTCTGGCTCTGGAAGTTGCCTTAACTGGAGGGAACTAGAAGGGGTGCAGTATTCCTGCGCTGTCAGTGACTGAAGGCATGATTCTGCTCCCAAGCTGCAAAGAGACTGAAATACCCATTGTAATGCATCTGTGGACTGTAATAGCCAAAGAAAGGAAATTTTCAGGTAAGCACAGATACATTTTCCTATTACTTTATGTATTAAAGTGGCTCTGAGTGCCCCTTTTTGTGCATCAATTTCACCCACTAATTTTTGGGTCTGTCTCCAAAGCTGTGGATACAAAATGAAATTAAATATTCTTGTGCCATTACAACTGTAAGGGTACATTCCTAGAAGCAGTCCATAGAAACTGTGCATAGTTTAATCACCATTACACAAAGGAGTCATCTATGTGACAAGAACCCACACACACTGATTTTGGGATTATACACGATTTTTAAAGTAATTCTTAAACAAAAGGCACCTTTTAAGGTTTTGCATGGAGGTTTGTTTGAGAGGAATTTGTTTGAGAGAGTACTGGAATTCCCAGAGCTGCTGAATTTCCTGGAAGGATACCAAGCTCCAAAGTTTTCTTATCTGTTTTTTTTCCCCCTCCACAATTTAATTTCAGTAACACTTACTTCACAAAAGCCCCTTCTTGTCTCAAGGGAAATATTTTTTATTTTATAAAAAGGCCATAAAAGGGAGGTCACCTATTTCTGTTAACTGTATCCATTAGCAAGGCAAGAAAATTCATCAAATTGAAGGGAAATGGGTAGATATTAGCAATTGGACTGATAGGGGAAAGCAGTCTTCAGAAAAATTCATTTGGCATCAGCAGAGCTTTTCAAGGTAAAAGCTAATTCTAGTCATAACAGCTATTGGTCATCTCCTAAATGTGTCTGAAGACAATTTGATATAGTGTGTGTGCGGGGATGCATGTGTGTGCATGTGTGTGTTTATATATGCACAACTAAACATGTTCTTAAAAGCCACAAGCTGATGATAATGTTGTTAAACAGCATTTATGCTTAAAGGAAAGCAAGTGCTCATTGAGCTTACTTCATTATAAATGAGATTTTTTTCTTTAACAAAGTGTATACTGTTTTTAGAGCTGTAAGGGCTTTTAAAATATATAGAGCAGAACTATATCTAATTTAGGAGAACAGATATTTGGCTTGATATCTTTACTATTGTGTGGAGATTTATGTTGTAAGGCTTTACCGATCTCTTCCTGGGGTCATTTTTGAATTGTGTGAAATAAAGTTTGTCTCCCATCTCAAAATTGTTTTTTAAATATTAAGGTATGATAGTGCTCCTAGATCTGAACTCTCAGAACAAAAAGGTTGGTACCAGAATTGTGTTTTAACACTGATACTACATGTTTGATGCATGTGGATCAGGACAAGGCATACAGATGTAACAGGACCACATCCAGCGGTTGAAGCTTCATTATAGGCTACACTACCATAAATTCACACATATTGGGCTCATGAGTAAGGGTTGGACAGACTAGCCTCATTGTTTATACATTAATTTTTAAAAACCAATATTGGCTGGTTCCCAGCTTACAAACTGTGGGCTCTACATACTACTAAACTAGCTGTAGCAAAGTAGCTGGTAGAGTTGCTTTCTAGATCTGAACATTGACACCTAGAACACAAATCAGTGCTGTCATAGCCAAGAATTCATTAGCTTTTCTTAGCTAAATCAGAGTGCGTCTCATCAAGAGGGTCACTTACAGTCTGAAGGTGGATTGCAGGATCCCTGCCTGCTTCTGGATTCATGGATGGTGTCAGTCAAAAACATCTTTTAAAAATCTTTCTCTTCTTGAGGCCCTGAACCTTGGAGTGCGATTCATCCTTCGGTGATTTGTGGATTACAGGTAAAATTTTAAAAAGTACTTAAGTTATTTAGGAGCTTAAGTCCCATTGAAAGTCAATAGGATTTAGGCTCTGAAGTAACTTTGATGTGTTTCACATTTTAAACTTCTATCACTGTAAAATAGTGTGCTCTACAGAAGGACTCCATCAGAAGGCCACTTTCATGCTGTAGTTAGTGCAGGGTGTGGTTGCCCACACAGAGGTATTACCTGCCAGGAACATTTTACACTTTTTTTTTTTTCAAAAACTGTACTGAGTTGCACCTTGTATGCCTCTGGGTAAAATTCAAGGTGCTGACTCTGATCTGTAAAGTTCTGTGTGGTTTACCACCTGGCTGTTGGAGAGAGAGCTTCTCTCCCTCCAAGACACCACAGAAGTGGCATGGGATTGACTCAATGACCCCTTGAGGTCCCTTCAAGGTGCCGTTTCTGTGAATCTATAAGCTGAGGTCAGTTGGGGCACTTGAGTTAAAAGCCCCTAGATGGAATGGTCATAAGGTGAATAGCAACATGTCTTTCAATTGAGGGCCCTTGACTCTGAAATTAGCTTCTTCAACTTGTCTGACCGAGACAAGTGTGTTGTCTTTCAGGGCACAGTGCAAGGCTCCTCCTTTCCCGGAGGCTTTTGCCTAATGTGAGGATGGGTGGGTCAGCATTAGTTTGATTTTGAACTTGTTATTTTTCGCTGTATAAATGGTGTTTTTTAAATTGTATTTTGTGCACACCCTCAGATGAATAATGGGGGGAGGTGTTTTATGCATCAGTGCATTCCCATATAAGAATTCCAGTAGGCCTATCCAAAGGCTGAAAAATTAGGGGGTGCCACATCGAGTAGCTTCCACAACATATGACTAGATTTTTTTGTGCAGCACAAGATACAATGTATGTGAGAGAAAGCATTTACCTAAATAAATAAATCCGGTGTGGAGAAACAAATTGCATAGTACTGTATAGTTCAAAAAAATGTTCAGTGTTAAAATAAATGCTAATGTCAAAGCGGTGGTGAATTTTTACCTTGTGTTCTTGTTATCAGGTTGTTCTTGATATAAGAGATGTGTTGACAGAACTGGAACTAGTCCAGGTACAATGAAACAGAGATTTTGCCCATCTGCCATGAAAAATAACTGCCTACCAACCACCACTGCTCTGGTCTATCTCAGATGGTTTGGGCTGGGTGGCTAACAATGCAGGTGCTTAAATCAACTATAAAGTGAGAAATTGAAACCTGAGAGATAAGACCCCGTGGCTTTTAAAGGTGACTTCCTGGCTTTGGGAAAATACTGCTTTGGACATATATGAAAAGGGCAAATTAATTTCAGCTTGCTGTGATATAGAAAACATTGCCCATTACGAGGGCCATAGGAGAACAAAGATAATTACAAATACGACTGTCTGAAACATCTTAGAAACCTTACTTGGTGACCTTTGTACAAAACAGTGTATCACCTGGAAACAATAATGGCTTGCTGCTCATAGGTACTGAGCACCCACAGATCTCATTGAAGTGATTAGGAGCTGCATACTCTCAGCACCTCTGGTAATCAGAGAATAATTTTCCAAATGGCTAAGGTAAGTTAGAAGTGGGTTACCCACTATTATAAAATGAGTATTTACCCTGAAGCTTCAGCTTGGGGAGCTCTAAGAAATCTATAAATTGGGTTGCTCCTCTCCTTCCTCTCAATCAGGTAGCTCCAACCAATCAGTTGCCAGAAGATTTTGGCACCTTTCTCTTAAGCGAGCAGCTTGCTCTCTCACCAGTCCCAGCTCCACCTTTTGAAGGATCAAATATTTCTATCAAGCATGGCTCCAAAATGACAGCTGCACCCCAGAAAAGTTGGCTTCTTAGCATGTGGAGCAGACATGATAATGAATGTAGCAAGGTCTGTTTTTTCCTTGTACTTCTTGGGCCCCACTCTCTTCCCAAACACCTCAGTGGAATCTCACAGCCAAAATGTAAATTACTGATAATTTGGGATGCACAGTAAAGAGCTCTCTAATTGAGCTCTCTACACCAACTTCATCAAGCTCTGCTGGATAATCACCCTCTCTACTCTGTGAAGCTGGACCAGTGGTACTTTATGCACAGATTCACTTACCAGTTAAGCAGTTCTCTTTCAGAAGTTTGCACGTGCAATCTTTCTAAGAGTTTTTTGTCTGTTCTCTCAGGCTACTGAACATCCCATTACTCACAGCTGGCCCTTCTCCCTCCTCAAGACCTTCCCAGGGCTTCCCCCATAGAGCCTCCAACATCTTCCCTTTGCAGGTGCAAGGTTCTTTCCAGCTCTGAGGAAAAGGAGTGTTCAGCGGTGTGCAACTAGAAGAGAAAGACTTCTAGGGAAAGAAGGGGGTTGCAGATGGGGATTAATGAGGCCTTAGTTCCAGCTCAGGCCTATGGGAAAACTAAGCAGCGTACACAGTCCACCAAGGTACCCTCACCAAGTGTCTTTCTTGTTGTTTATGCTCCAGTACATCACAACATAGCAGTATCTGTGTGAAGCTCCCCTCCCAAACTGAATCATCGCTTAGCCTTTTACATTGCTTGCTCTCTTCTCAGAGCTACCCAGCTGGTGAGTTAATCACCTTATCAGGTGCAAGTGATCCCTTCTACCCTTCCAAACTGAAACTACCTCAGTCCTTCCAGCTCTAAGTATCTCTAGTGCCCTGGGTGTTCTAAGTAACCAGGATCCTGGCTTCCAAAGGGCTCAGTTTATTGCTGCTAACAGCACCCTATCAAAGGGTGTCCCTCCCCAGGATTGTGATCCAGCTGTTATGTTGTCAGTGAAAAAGTTCTTGCTTTCAATAATGAACACTGCTTTACTCGAGTACTGCTGTGACTATAAGCAAGTCTTTGATGACCAAATCCTTCTCACCCAGTTCAGCTATCGCTACGTATATCATGGTTTTAGGCATGTGGCTGCAGGATGTGATTTGCAGTTTCACCGTTTTTCTATTGAAAGGTAGTTTTCATCCCTTTATCCAGAGGAATCAACGACAGCAGGCATATGGGAGTTAACAGTTATTTCCTCAGGGAGCATGCATGCTACTTTAAGATCCTAAATAGAAAATCTTTGTTAGATGCTAGTCTCTGAAGACAGGGTGTCACTGTTCTTTCTAGAACATTGCAAGGGATGTGGCATGGTAGTTTATATCAACTGACCACGTAACACCAAGAACTGGATCATGGTCATGGACTGTGTACGTGAGTGGCAAACCATCTCCTTTACGACATATCGAGCACAGTGCCTCAATCTGCAGCTGGAGTGCTGAGTTGATAGTCCCTGAAATTGGGTTAGTGATCCTTCAATAGCAGGGTTTTTGATCTTGAAGCTGATTGGTTAACACTACTTGATACAGCAAAATAGAGGAACAATAGTTTCCAGATTTTTTTTGCCTCTTGCAAAAACACAGTTAACAGGTAGGACCAAAATTTCTTTCTCTTAAACCCAGATTTCAGGATAAAAATCACCACGGTAGGAGTGGACTGTATGGATCAGAAGAATAGCAATGGTTATTGATTTCATTGTTGCGTACCTTTAAGTCATCCACAATGCTAGGTTTGTCAGTGTGCTGTCTGAGCATTATCATCTTATGGCTCTCTTGAGAGCTTATGTAAAATTAGTTTTTTAAATTATTTTTTTTGTCGAGAGGGCAGATGAACACCAAAATTTACAGCCACAATTGTCGTGTGACCAGTCTCAGCAGCTAAGCCACCCCTATCAACTCTTGGCACCTCTGAGTCAGTGCTTAGGTTCATTTATGAGCTAGTACAGATAAAACTGTATTGTGGCTGGCCATTGTGTAATGTTTCTGTGGGTAGTGGACTTCTGTCTCCAGAGCTGTTAATCCAACACTTTAACTGAGCCTTAAATTTTCCAGGAGAATTATATAAAGGTGGAGAGTGGAATCCTTATGCAAGTGTTAATTTCTTTCTTTACCCCTTCACCCTGACTCTTTTTAGTGAAATGTAATTTCCTCCAAATTTTTAAAAATTACATAATTTGGGGGACACAGGCCTGTTTTGCAAATATTAGATCATTGCTTTGTATTGACCCTCTCCCCTCAAAGTTCTTTAGATGAGAAGGAGTATTTCACTATTCTGTTACTTTGTCTGCAATTTATCATCCTCCTTCTCAGGGAGTATACTTTTTCCTCCTGCTTCTGCCACTTTCTGCTCTCTGGAATACCAAAAGTGGAAGTGCTGATTGGAGAGAGATGCAGGGCTGCTCTCTGCTAGAGAAGTAATAAAGGGAAATAAGAAAAAAGTGCTTTCCTAAATAAGAACATACCTGACAAGATCTGGACAGCCCTACCCAAGAGATCAGCTATGAACAGTCTCAGTCTGAAGCACAGTTACCAGACTTTATTCTTGAGGGGAAAATATATCTATCTTGTATCCTTACAGCCAGGAGGTAGCATCTCTAAGTAAATAAAACCCACTAACTGGTGGTGGCTTGGGCTCAATGAGTCACGAGTCAGCGTAATTGCAAACCATGCTTCTTGTTGGCTGATACAGGGGTCTATAGGTTGGTTGTGGCATCACAACCGTAAAACTGTCAGGTCCCATTATCCTAATTTCCCTTCAGGGGCCTAGCTAAAGACTGTAGGAGAAAGCCTTGCTTCCAGGCATGGGGAGTTCAGTGAGTCATAGCGAGGTACAAATCATTATATCTTTCTACGTTCAAGGCTCCGATTTTCACACTAGCTGTCATGGAGCAGTAACGTATGACTTAGCATGTCTTTGTGTAGGAAGGGTGATAGACCTAAGCTGGAAGGGACAAATATGTCAAGTGGAGATCTTCAGTTGATCTATCTTACATGAATATAGAATGTTGCTGATGTCCAGACAGATCACTATGTTAGTTATCATAAATAGGATGGTGCTTTCTGAGCATGGTAAAATAAGGATTTTGTTTCTAGAACCCTCTTGAAATTGAATATACAGATGATAGTTAAAATCCAAATTTTCTTCCATGCAAACCTAATAAAGTTGAATTAAAACATTAGGGTTGAATTAAAACATCTGTAGGGTAGGCAAAGCATCCAATAACTGCCTTTTGTTCTGAGTTTGTACAACACCTAACACTATGGGATCTGGTCCACGGTGCTACAGTAATACAAATAATATTAACACAATCTTCTTGCCCATACTTATAAATCACAGTGAAAGCTTTACAGAAAACAGGTTACCTCCATAAAATTACACTTGTTAGTTTTCCAGTCTAAATTCAAAACACTTGTGTGAATGAAGCATTAAGGTTGAAAAAGCAAACACATTTCAAGAAAAAACAAAAGTTTGGGTTGATTCTGAAATGTTAGCAACTTGTTTAAAATATGTATTGCATTGCTGCCTTTTGTATGATGTTAACCTCTGACGTATACTAATAACTACATTAAAATTACATTTATCAAATAGATTAGCAGTTGAATGCAACCTGAATTTTAGGGAACAAAATTAATAGAAAAGTGTCAAATCTCCCTTTCAAAATTACTGAATTCATATTCAGTTTTTAAGTGACTTTTTTTTTCAAATTTGGCAGGATTTGTAAGTGTCAGTGAGATCTGCAAAACATGCCAAGATTGACGTTTCTAGCTTTAGCAATCTTTGAGTTACCTGAGAATATAATATCTGACTATGTAGAGGAGAAGTATTTCTCTCATAGAATCATAGAATCTCAGGGTTGGACGGGACCTCAGGAGGTCATCTAGTCCAACCCCCTGCTCAAAGCAGGACTAACCCCAACTAAATCATCCCAGCCAGGGCTTTGTCAAGCCTGACCTTAAAAACCTCTAAGGAAGGAGATTCCACCACCTCCCTAGGTAACTCATTCCAGTTCTTCACCACCCTAATATCCAACCTAAACCCCCCGCTCTGCAACTTGAGACCATTACTCCTTGTTCTGTCATCTTCTACCACTGAGAACAGTCTAGATCCATCCTCTTTGGAACCCCCTTTCAGGTAGCTGAAAGCAGCTATCAAATCCCCCCCATTCTTCTCTTCTGCAGGCTAAACAATTCCAGTTCCCTCAGCCTCTCCTCATAAGTCATGTGCTCCAGCCCCTTAATCATTTTTGTTGCCCTCCGCTGGACTCTTTCCAATTTATCCAAATCCTTCTTGTAGTGTGGGGCCCAAAACTGGACACAGTACTCCAAATGAGGCCTCACCAGTGCCGAATAGAGGGGAATGATCACGTCCCTTGCTCTGCTGGAAATACCCCTACTTATACAACCCAAAATGCTGTTAGCGTTCTTGGCAACAAGGGAACACTGTTGACTCATATTCAGCTTTTTGTCCACTGTAACCCCTAGGTCCTTTTCTGCAGAACCGCTGCCCAGCCATTCAGTCCCTAGTCTGTAGCAGTGCTTGGGATTCTTCCATCCTAAGTGCAGGACTCTGCACTTGTCCTTGTTGAACCTCATCATATTTCTTTTGGCCCAATCCTCTAATTTGTCTAGGTCCCTCTGTATCTTATCCCTACCCTCCAGCATATCAACCACTCCTCCTAGTTTAGTGTCATCTGCAAACTTGCTAAGGGTGCAGTACACACCATCCTCCAGATCGTTAATTAAGATATTGAAGAAAACCGGCCCCAGCACCGACCCTTGGGGCACTCCACTTGAAACCGGCTGCCAACTAGACATGGAGCCATTGATCACTACCCGTTGAGCCCAACCATCTAGCCAGTTTTCTATCCATCTTACAGTCCATTCATCCAGCCCATACTTCTTTAACTTGCTGGCAAGAATACTGTGGGAGACTGTATCAAAAGCTTTGCTAAAGTCAAGAAATAGCACATCCACTGCTTTCCCCTCATCCACAGAGCCAGTTATCTCATCATAGAAGGCAATTAGGTTAGTCAGGCATGACTTGCCCTTGGTGAATCCATGCTGACTGTTCCTGATCACTTTCCCCTCCTTTAAGTGGTTCAGAATTGATTCCTTGAGGACCTGTTCCATGATTTTTCCAGGGACTGAGGTGAGACTGACTGGCCTGTAGTTCCCCGGATCTTCCTTATTTCCTTTTTTAAAGATGGGCACGACATTAGCTTTTTTCCAGTTATCCGGGACCTCCCCCGATTGCCATGATTTGTCAAAGATAATGGCCAATGGCTCTGCAATCACATCGGCCAACTTCTTTAGCACCCTTGGATGCAGTGCATCCAGCCCCATGGACTTTTGCTCGTCCAGCTTTTCTAAATAGTCCCGAGCTACTTCTTTCTCCACAGAGGGCTGGTCACCTCCTCCCCATACCACGCTGTGGAGTGCAGCCGTCTGGGAGCTGACTTTGTCTGTGAAGACAGAAGCAAAGAAAGCATTGAGTACACTAGCTTTCTCCACATCCTCTGCCACTAGGTTCCCTCCCTCATTCAGCTAGGGGTCCACACTTTCCTTGACCTTCTTCTTGTTGCTAACATACCTGAAGAAACCCTTCTTGTTACTCCTAACATCTCCGGCTAGCTGCAACTCCAAGTGTGATTTGGCCTTCCTAATTTCACTCCTGCATGCCTGAGCAATATTTTTATACTCCTCCCTGGTCATTTGTCCAATCTTCCACTTCTTATAAGCTGCTTTTTGTGTTTAAGACGAGCAAGGATTTCACTGTTAAGCCAAGCTGCCATATTTACTTTTCTTTCTACACATCGGGATGGTTTGTTCCTGCAACCTCAATAAGGAATCTCTCCCGCTCCCCCAACTAAAAAATGGCTCAACTACATTTTTTCAAACTTTCCAAATAAGTTTACTCTCCAGCTGCATTTGTTTTTGAAGGGTATAAGCAAACGATAAATGGTTTAGCTAGAAAGCTTGAGTTCATCTTTACCAATAGAGGGAGCTGCTGGAGGCTTTTGTTTTTATTTATTGATTTACTTTGGCCTTAGGAAAATTGTGAGTCTGCAACTATTTTATAGATCTTTGTAGCACTCATTCAGAATGAGTTTGTCTAAGGAGAATGGCAGGTTTGAAGTTGTCTTACAAATGACTGGATGTGGACAAATTAAGAAAAGAATAATTCAGAAAATGTTAGGCACTAAGAACAATCAATCATGAGTAAACTTTGTAAAAAAATTTACTAGCTAAAGAGTCTACAGGTAGAAGACATACTACAAAATCTCTAAGGAAATGCTCTTTGTAAGTGAAAACATTAAGTCTCATGAGGCATTCCACCATACTGGATCCATCTCCCACTGAAGTCAGTGGATTGGAAAGACTCCATATGACTTCAGTGGGGCTTGGACTGGGCATTTAGTTTTGGTGTGTGTTAGTTATCCATTTAATTGTCAGCATGAAAATATTACCTATTAACAAACTCATCCTTAACGTCTATGTCTCTTCTACAATAAATAAATAGCAAAGCCATTGATACTGATTAAATATTAATATAGAGTATACTTGCCACACTAACTTATATGAGTAGTACTTGCTACTTTCCCTATTTGGAAAAGTCATGAGTAAGAATTTTAAATTTGGGGCAAGAGATTAAAGGGCTTGTTATCTTACATCTTCCTTTTCAGCATCTCTTGGGGCTATATTTTTTTAAGCAGAGAATTTCATAAAGCATTTAAAATTGAAGCTTTAATTGTTAGCTATTATCTTGGGCAGTATAGCTGACTTTTTTGCAGGGTGTGGGTGGATGGGGTTACTTAATGCCTAATTAAATGGATTTTAATGCCCAAACACAACTATATATCATCATGATATATACAGCAGAGGAGGAGAAGCCTCATACCCCTAAGGCTGGGAAGTCTGCTGCCACCACTGCGAATAGGAAACGTAGGGTAGTGGTGGTCGGAGACTCTGCTGAGGGGGGACGGAGGCGCCCATCTGTCGCCCTGACATTTCATCTTGGGAGGTATGCTGCCTGCCGGGGGCCCGTATCCGAGACGTTACGGAGGCATTGTCGAGGATTATCCGGCCCTCTGACTACTACCCCATGCTACTCATCCATGTGGGCACAAATGATACTGCGAGGTGTGACACTGAGCAGATCAAGAGTGACTACAGGGCTCTGGGAGCACGGGTGAAGGAGTTTGGAGCGCAGGTGGTATTCTCTTCGATCCTTCCTGTCACAGGCAGGGGCCCGGGCAGAGACAGGTGCATTGTGGAGGTGAATGCCTGGCTGCGAAGATGGTGTCGCCAGGAGGGCTTTGGCTTCCTCGACCACGGGATGCTAATCCAGGAAGAACTGCTAGGCAGAGATGGCATTCACCTTTCGAGGAGGGGAAAGACCCTATTTGGATACAGACTGGCTAACCTAGTGAGGAGGGCTTTAAACTAGGTCCGACGGGGACAGGTGAGCAAAGCCCACAGGTAAGTGGAGAACATGGGGACCTGGGAGATGGGTCAGAAATAGGAGGGGGCGTGGGCTCTAATGATAAAGAGATAGGAGGGTCAGGGCAAAACTGGGAGGCAAGATCAACTCAGTATCTTAGATGCCTGTATACAAATGCGAGAAGTATGGGTAATAAGCAGGAAGAACTGGAAGTGCTAATAAATAAATTCAACTATGACATTGTTGGCATCACCAAAACTTGGTGGGATAATACACATGATTGGAATGTTGGTATGGATGGGTACAGCTTGCTCAGGAAGGACAGACAGGGAAAAAAGAGAGGACGTGTTGCCTTGTATATTAAAAATGTACACACTTGGACTGAGGTGGAGATGGACATAGGGGATGGAAGTGTTGAGAGTCTCTGGGTTAGGCTAAAAGGGGTAAAAAACAAGGGTGATGTCATGCTAGGAGTCTACTACAGGCCACCTAACCAGGTGGAAGAGGTGGATGAGGCTTTTTTTAAACAACTAACAAAATCATCCAAAGCCCAAGATTTGGTGGTGATGGGGGACTTCAACTATTCAGATATATGTTGGGAAAATAACACAGCGGGGCACAGACTATCCAATAAGTTCTTGGACTGCATTGCAGACAACTTTTTATTTCAGAAGGTTGAGAAAGCTAGTAGGGGGGAAGCTGTTCTAGATTTGATTTTAACAAATAGGGAGGAACTCGTTGAGAACTTGAAAGTAGAAGGCAGCTTGGGTGAAAGTGATAATGAAATCCTAGAGTTCACAATTCTAAGGAAGGGTAGAAGGGAGTACAGCAAAATAGAGACAATGGATTTCAGGAAAGCGGATTTTGGTAAGCTCAGAGAGCTGATAGGTAAGGTCCCATGGGAATCAAGACCGAGGGGGAAAACAACTGAGGAGAGCTGGCAGTATTTCAAAGGGACACTATTAAGGGCCCAAAAGCAAACTATTCCGCTGGGTAGGAAAGATAGAAAATGTGGCAAAAGACCACCTTGGCTTAACCCCGAGATATTGCAAGATCTAAAAAATAAAAAGGAGTCATATAAAAAAGGGAAACTAGGACAAATTACAAAGGATGAATATAGGCAAACAACACGGGAATGCAGGGGCAAGATTAGAAAGGCAAAGGCACAAAATGAACTCAAACTAGCTACAGGAATAAAGGGAAACAAGAAAACTTTTTATCAATACATTAGAAGCAAGAGGAAGACCAAGGACAGGGTAGGCCCACTACTCAGTGAGGAGGGAGAAACAGTAACAGGAAACTTGGAAATGGCAGAGATGCTTAATGACTTATTTGTTTCGGTCTTCACCGAGAAGTCTGAGGGAATGCCTAACATAGTGAATGCTAATGGGAAGGGGGAAGGTTTAGAAGATAAAATAAAAAAAGAACAAGTTAAAAATCACTTAGATAAGTTAGATGCCTGCAAGTCACCAGGACCTGATGAAATGCATCCTAGAATACTCAAGGAGCTAATAGAGGAGGTATCTGAGCCTCTAGCTATTATCTTTGGTAAATCATGGGAGACAGGAGAGATTCCAGAAGACTTGAAAAGGGCAAATATAGTGCCCATCTATAAAAAGGGAAATAAAAACAACCCAGGAAACTACAGACCAGTTAGTTTAACTTCTGTGCCAGGGAAAATAATGGAGCAAGTAATTAAGGAAATCATCTGCAAACACTTGGAAGATGGTAAGGTGATAGGGAATAGCCAGCATGGATTTGTAAAGAACAAATCATGTCAAACCAATCTGATATCTTTCTTTGATAGGATAACGAGTCTTGTGGATAAGGGAGAAGCAGTGGATGTGGTATACCTAGACTTTAGAAAGGCATTTGATACAGTCTCGCATGGTATTCTAATCAATAAACTAGGGAAATACAACTTAGATGGGGCTACTATAAGGTGGGTGCGCAACTGGCTGGATAACCATACTGAGAGAGTAGTTATTAATGGTTCCCAATCCTGCTGGAAAGGTATAATGAGTGGAGTTCTGCAAGGGTCTGTTTTGGGACCGGCTCTGTTCAATAGCTTCATCAACGACTTGGATATTGGCATAGAAAGTACGCTTACTAAGTTTGCAGATTATACCAAACTGGGAGGGATTGCAACTGCTTTGGAGGATAGGGTCATAATTCAAAATGATCTGGACAAATTGGAGAAATGGTCAGAGGTAAACAGGATGAAGTTTAATAAGGACAAATGCAAAGTGCTCCACTTAGGTAGGAACAGTCAGTTTCACACATACAGAATGGGAGGAGACTGTCTAGGAAGGAGTACGGCAGAAAGGGATCTAGGGGTTATAGTGGACCACAAGCTAAATATGAGTCAACAGTGTGATGCTGTTGCAAAAAAAGCAAACTTGATTCTGGGCTGCATTAACAGGTGTGTTGTGAGCAAGACACGAGAAGTCATTCTTCCGCTCTATTCTGCGCTGGTTAGGCCTCAACTGGAGTATTGTGTCAAGTTCTGGGCACCGCATTTCAAGAAAGATGTGGAGAAATTGGAGAGGGTCCAGAGAAGAGCAACAAGAATGATTAAGGGTCTAGAGAACATGACCTATGAAGGAAGGATGAAGGAATTGGGTTTGTTTAGTTTGGAAAAGAGAAGACTGAGAGGGGACATGATAGCGGTCTTCAGGTATCTAAAAGGGTGTCATAAGGAGGAGGGAGAAAACTTGTTCATCTTAGCCTCTGAGGATAGAACAAGAAGCAATGGGCTTAAACTGCAGCAAGGGAGGTTTAGGTTGGACATTAGGAAAAAGTTCCTAACTGTCAGGGTGTTTAAACACTGGAATAAACTGCCCAGGGAGGTTGTGGAATCTCCATCTCTGGAGATATTTAAGAGTAGGTTAAATAAATGTCTATCAGGAATGGTCTAGACAGTAATTGGTCCTGCCATGAGGGCAGGGGGCTGGACTAGATGACCTCTCGAGGTCCCTTCCAGCCCTAGAATCTATGAATCTATGATACCTTTTCTATTGCACTCCTGCTATAATCATATTAGGTATTTCACATCCTTCCCTTCCCTGCCCCAATACTTTTGTTTATGGCTGCTAGTACTGTTAGCAGTGATTGCAGCGTTTCAGC
The DNA here is from genome assembly GCA_037349315.1 of Chelydra serpentina. Taxonomy (NCBI): domain Eukaryota; kingdom Metazoa; phylum Chordata; order Testudines; family Chelydridae; genus Chelydra; species Chelydra serpentina. The sequence goes on along the minus strand of JBAIAC010000028.1, from coordinate 10,854,740 downwards.
CCAGAGGTGGTTACATTTCAGTGGTGGGTGTACTGAATTAGATTCCTCTGTGTACTGTATATATTTTGTAAATCAGTAAAGCACTTTGAGGTTTGTAAAAAGATGCTCTATAAATCAATACATAATAAATATTAAAGTTTTACATTTATTTCATGATGGCAGTCTAAAGTTGTAAAAATACAGTATTTGAGAGATGGATACTTTCAAAGCAGTTTTGTGAAATCAAGTTTAAACTCTTATTGATTTATTATAGACACAATGCTGCATTGATCAATGTATACTTCTCATATTCTATAAAGAATACCTTGATAGCTATTTAATCTGTAAAGCAGACTAATTCATCTATTTAAATCAGAACTGCTTATTAAAGAGCTAATATAGGTCTGAAGCCAAAATTTGCTCTCAAAAGATACCCGGGGAAAAAAAATTGAATGCATGCTACCTTAATGCATGGGGAGCTATTAGGGTATAATAGCTCTGTAAAGTTCCAGGGTTTATATGAAGGAGGAGTGTGGCTTTCCTGCTTTATGAAATTAACATGAGCTGTTATCAGTTGGTCATTCTTAAACAACTGTGTGTCTATCTATGCTTTACAGCCCCTGGTCATCAACAGTTTTCTCATATACCGGTGTGCCTTTACAGTCTGTAATCTTTGCATAGCTTCAATGAGTTAGTGACAGTTCTTTCATCTATAATTGCGGTGCTTTACCACAATGAATTATTGACAGTTTTTTCTACTGGTAAAAGCTTTAGTGTGTTGTGCTGCATTGAGTTATTGAGGGTTCTCCCACCCCCCTCTGATAACTGTTAGGTGCTGAGCAACCCCACACAGTTATCAGTTGCTGTTTCGGGATTAACTATCTGATTTTGCCTTACCAGTTGTAGTTATCAGTTGTTCCTTAAATGGATAACTGCTTAATGTGGCACTTCCCCCAGTCGTATTTATAGTTCTTTCATTCATAACTGCCTATCTTTTGCTTTTCTCAGAGTTATCAAAGGCAATAGCGATAAAGCGGGCTTGGGCTTACAGAGTACAACCTTGATTTGCAGCTGTCCAGGAGTGATGTATAGGATTGTCATCATGTGTTGAATTTCTCTCCATAAGGTGCTTGTGTGATTTCCTTCCCTCTCTCTCACTTTCCCTTGCTGACTGATCATGAAAATTCTTCATCACTTCCATCTGCTTTGTATCAATCATAGACACCCAGAAAGTGTAATTTAGGAGCCAAGTATAATCTATAGATTTCTGGTTGTGGCCAGCAGCTGCCCTTTTCCTGAAACTGGAAGAATGCCGCTAATGAGCTGCTCTTTCTGGGAAGTCTCTTAGTCAGAAACTGGTACAAGAAATTATTATGGTCTACATGTTGTATTTTTTATGGCAAACATATATGAATGGACACATCCTTCACCCCTGATAAGTTACTAGCTTGTCCCATTATCAAAATGGACACACAATAGCAGATTTAAAGGTAGCAATCCTGCAGCAAAAAAACTTCAGGACCAGACTCCAAAGAGAAACTGTAGAGCTTCAGTTCATTTGCAAATTTGACACCATCAGCTCAGGATTAAACAAAGACTATGAATGGCTAGCCAATTACAAAAGCAGTTTCTCCTTCCTTGGTGTTCACACCTCAACTGCTAGAAGAGGGCCTCACCCTCCCTGGTCATTGAACTAACCTCATTATCTCTAGCCTGACTCTTCCCTGCATATTTATATCTGCCCCTGGACATTTCCACTGCTTGCATCCGATGAAGTGGGTATTCACCCACGAAAGCTTATGCTCCAATACCTGTTAGTCTATAAGGTGCCACAGGACCCTTTGTCTCCCCTATACTATATTAGATTTTAAGATCATATAGTCTTAGGACAGGTTTACATGCTTGTGTGGGAGTGGTAATTCCACTATTGGCAATTTTAGATGCTCAAAAGTGGTAAGTTAATATTTTAATGATTGTTCAATGTTTGTATGTCATCAATTAATGGAGATTACATGTGCTTCCCACACCACACTATAGGGTTTGCCTCTGTTGCCCGTCACAATCTATTTATGAGGTTCTGTGTCAGCTCTGGGAAGTGTTCTTCCATTGGCCATTGTATTTGCATGCTCTGGTTATCTCTAAAGAACTACATCTTTCAGTTTTCTTTTGAGTTTCTGATTATTCTTTAATCACTAGTTCATGTGATAGAGTGATTAAGTTTGGGATTCTTATCCAGAAGTAACAGTGATCAGTGATATGTCCAACAGCTAGTTACATTTCTTTAATACAAGTGTCACCACTACCAGTTCAAGTGTTGTATAACACTAGGCTTGAATCTCGGGCATCATTAGCATGTTAATGATCCATTAGTTAAGATAGAAAGTACTGGATATTATTAAAGGCAATAATAATCTTTAATAATACTTTGTATCACTGTAAAATCTTTCAGCCAAGGATTTCCAAGTCCTTTACAAACAAACCGTTCATACCACTTCTGTGGGTATTACTATCCACATTTTGCACCTGGAGTAACTGAAACAGTTTAGCCCATTTTTTCAAAAGCATTCACACTATTTGGGTGACTTAACTGGTGGGTGCCCAACATGAGACACCTAGCATGTTATTTTCTGAGGTGTTGAACATCCACAATTCCCATAGATAAATCACAAATTAGTTAACATCTGAAAGTTTTAGCCTAAATGACTTTCCCAAACAAGAAGACGGTGGCAGAAATTAGAACCAAGTTATCCTAACTCTGTGCTTTAGCTACAAGGCTGTACTTCCTCACTAATAAACATTGAGAAGAGGATCTTGCATTTTGAAAGATCGTAGAAGAACCAGTCCTCCACAGATGACCAGAAAATCATGTCTAATTCTAACCCTCTCCCCCTCTATTAGGGGCTAGATCAGTTCTCTCCTGAACTAAAGATATCCATACTGTTTCTTGCTTGTTCACTTAACTGTGACGGAGGAGAGCAATTCAGAAATTGAAAGAAAGAGAAGATCAAAAGGAATGAAAGAAAATATAACATTAATGTAAGGATCTAATGAAACCTGTTCTGTAGTCTTCAACCCTACATCTTCTCCCCAGTCAAAACTCGCTTTGGAGTATTTCCTGTACTTTTCTTCTTTCTTTCGTGAAAATTTTAATCCATCCCCCCACCCTGAGCTATGCAAACACCTGTTTCTTATAATAACCTTTATTACAGTGAAGGGTGGTTTGTTTTTTTTTCATTAAGACCTCTTGTAATTATAGCTGCATTACAGGTGGGGTCATTTTTTAATAATTTTTTATTTAAGGATTCCCAATCTGATTTGGTAGATTTCACGTCACCTGCAGGGAGTAAACATCACTGCAGGCTCTTGTCCTTGGGAGAGTTATATGTTAATGAGGCAGCATCCCTCTTTTGAAGATTTAAAGATGATTAGAAGTGCTTTTCTTTTATGCATTTTCACAACCCTGGGGTTCCCACTGAAGAACTTCATATTTGTTTCCCCATTTTTGTCTTAGCTTTCACTTTTTGCTGGAATGCCCACTGTGATAATTGCAGTGTCCCAAGAGCTTGCACAAAACCTCTGTGCTGTGCAAAAAATGTTTTGTGATAATCCTTTCCCTCTAGTGTTATTTTCCTATAATGGACTCTCTGCATGTTTTTGCATTGGTAATCCAAGCAAAAATAACATAATAAGGCTCTTTATAGAATTTTTGCAAAAGCTGGAGGTCTGCATTCCCTCCGGCAGTATCATAGTCTCAGTATCTGGAATGTGGACTGAGGGGAGGGTTTTTCTGTCTTAGTTAAGGTAGGACCATTCTTCAAAAAGTGAGTGATGTGATTTGAAGATATCTTGGTCTGAAATTTCTGCTTGGCAGACTGCATTCCCCTAAATAATTACCCTCAGGAACTTGCAAATATGTATGTAGGGCAACTAGGGCTTTTTTATTGGCCTCAGGCAACGTATCAGTTCATCTGTTTGTTTCTTTTGTTAATCAACTAACTGCTACTGGTGACAGCTAGGTAGAGTTTTCTGCTCAGTGTCTTCCCACAGAACCATACATTTCCTGATCTGAGCACCTCTTTATTTTTAAACAGGACCCTTTTTTTCTGTTCTGTACTCTTCAGCCTTCTCCCTTTAAAGGGAGGAGTGGGCTGACCCTTTTATTTACAAGTCTCAAATGATGCTGCTAAGAATAGTCCATATAATAATTCGTAAGTCTGAAATTTTCCTTTGCATGTTGTCCAACAAATGCTGACAAGGGAATACTTAAGGGGGCAGAAAATCTAAAGGTTGTTCATCTCATGTGGGCTTTAACCAACATTTTTTTCTCTTAAGGACATGGTCTGTTAAACAGTGCACAAAAACCTGCATGGATCAAAAGGACAATAAGTTTACAAATGTTGACTTGATAGTTTTGTGCTGTACTGACTGCTGTATCTGCCCTTACCAGCCACCAGAAATTAAATGAAGAGGAGGTATGGCAGGATTTCAAAAATTGTAAGTAATTTTAGCAAGAGGAGAAGCATTTGGCAGTAGCAGAAAGCTGCAACATGTTTAATTTTGGAACAGCATTAGCTGACAAAAATCAAATGTTGGGCCTGATTCTCTTCTCATTTACAATATTTTTACATTGATAACCTTGATAGAGTTATCCCAGGTTAAGAGGCGGGAGAATTGAGTGCATTAAGTCAGGAGGTGTTGGTGTAGTTTATAAGCAAATACTGTACTTTTTCATTTTCTTGCACAAAGGAATTAACCCTATTGAGGAGGGAAGGGGAAGTTTACTGTAACCTGGTGTAGTCCCTATTAGTTATCGAGACAACCAGCATTTCTTATTTATACAAAATGCTGAAAGGCCATTTATAATTTAGGTTCACAAAAATCTACTTTGCTAGGGCATAGTTGCTCTTCTTTCCTTTGTTTTCATACCTGTTCTCACTTGCTGTTGGATTCTCTGCATCTTGAAGTCTTTAAACCATGATTTAAGGACTTCAATAGCTGAGACATAGGTGAGAGGATTATTGCAGGGGTGGGTGGGTGAAATTCTATGGCCTGCTTTGTGCAGGAGGTCAGACTAGATGGTCATAATGGTCCCTTCTGATCTTAAAGTCTATGAGTCTAACTTTCTTTAGGGCTGCATTTGCCATTGAAATCTAATGGGCAGTTGAGAGAAACAGGATTCCAGTTAGACCATTAGTCGTGAGGCCATTCCTTTCAAAGTATTTTAAACTTACTATGATTCTGAGATTAAATCCAAAATCAGATTGATTTCAATACCTTGCTCTAATTTTAGTCTTTGGCATGAAACTTGGGGCTATTTAAGTATAATCTTTACTGGTCACAAATTAAAATTAGTTCATTGCTATTATGACATATTGTTGAAATAAGGTATATCAAGAATCTGCCTTTCTGGTCATCTTAGACATTCTACATTTTTGATGATTGCTAGTGTTGTTGTGCAGTGTTCATGAGGTAGAAAAAAATGCCCAATAGCATGTTTAGTTTCTGACGTTCTGTTTCCCTCAAAGCAAAAGACTACCCTAGAACATTAAAACAGGTTCTTTCTGCTCAGTTATCAGATACATACTTGTTTAGATCCAGTTACATTCCAGGTTTATTATTTTTCCCTGTCTTCTGTGCACAGACACAGCAAATATAGCAAGCTCAGCTCAGATCAAGTGTATCTTTAGATTACCATAGAGTTCATCTTTCTAGTATGTATCAATGAGATCTCTTCTGCGTGTCTTTGCAGATCAAGAACGTTGCCTTACAAATTCATAGGGGTGTGAGAACCAAGAGGCACACTTCAGCAGTTCTGGCACCCTAAGGATATGTGAGGTTATACTCTAGATCTGCCAAAACACAGATTACAGATATGTCTGTCTTTTTTTTTTAAAGGAGATGTTACAGCTATAGGTGTAGTTTGAAGTATTGTTTGTTTGTTTGTTTCCTTTTAGGTGGAATTGTTATAATGCATGTAACGGTCCCCTGGGTAAAACATGCTAGCTTGTATGTGGGGCAGGTGATACATTGGGATGGGATAAAAGCCAAATAATGGTTTATAAAAAATACTATTGTATTAAGGAAGTAAATACTTTTTTAAAATTATTTTTAAAGCTCTGTGTACAGCAATTGTGAAATAGACATGAAGGAAGGAGATAGTTGTCCTTTCTCTTTCAGAGGTCACTTTTTTTTTAAAGTTCAGAGGGTGGATGAGTGGCTTGCTATATTTCCAGTGCTTCATGTGACATTCAAATTGAGATTATAATTGCACAAAAATCTGAAAAGTCAAGGTGAGGGTTCTAACAGCAGCCTTAACTCTGCGCTTGCAAATATGTATAAGGATAAGATTTGAATTTTCTTTGGGCTTATAGAGAGACATATTTCCTTTTGGACATAAGAGTGAGTGATGTCAAACTTGCATTATTTCCCTTCAGGTTTCTTTGACAGATCTGGGCCTATTATTGTATGCTGAGTGTCTAAATTATCTAAGGGTTTGTCTACATCAGGACTCAGAAAAGTTTAGATGAACCAACTAAACCTGTGAAATTAATGCTCATAAGTTAAAGAGTAATAAACCCGTGTGGATACTCTCATTCCAAAGCATGGCAGCCTTAGTTTACTGTAGCAGAATCCTGCAGAATTTATTTCCTGCTACACATGCAAGATAGTGTGTTTTGGCCAGGGGACCATTCCACCTAGAGGATTAAGCTATAATGAACTAAGGCCACTTTATTTCTGAATGAGAGTGTCCACACAGGAATTGAATGTGCTTTAATTTATGTGCATAACTTCACAGCTTAAATTGATTCATCTTAACTTTCATAAATGTCCTAGCGTAGACAAGCCCTAAAGGATTGTCTACACTGCCCCGTAGTGCACATCAAAGTGGTGTGCTGTAACTCCCCCGTGAGGATGCTGCAAGTGCGAACTAAAAGATTCCTACTTCACATTAGTGTGTTACTCTTCCAACAGGACTCTATTAATGCAAACGAGGAATCTTTTAGTTCACACTTGCAACACAGCACTTTTGTTCACATTGCTACTTACACCCCTGTAGTCCAAACTGCAGGGCAGTGTAAACATACCCAGTGTCAACCAGGCATCCAGTACTGCATTTTTCAGATTGAATTAGAAGGATGTCTTTTGGTGTCAGAGCTGAGTTAAATCAATGGGCCAAATTTAAGATTAGCGTGAGTGGGCACAAATCCATTGGCTTTGCTGGGGTTGTGGCCATTTATGCTAGTATGAATTTGGCTCTGGGCATGGAGAAAACCGTGTATTCCTTCTGTGAAAGAGCAGGGGATAGATTGGAAATCTCACTCTTTAGAATTTTATGCCAAGGTAAATGGGGAATGATTTATAGTCCGGGGTTTTTATTGTTATTAATGGGGGTACCTGTCTTGGAGAAATGGGATTTTCCCTGGGAAAAAAGCCCTTGGGGTAAAGAATATAAAGTACCATATGTCTGGGAGCATTTTTGTTTTTATTTACCCAAGTAAAAGTAGTGAACAGAGAAGTTAAATTTCTCTAAAAACAATTTGGCATAGGGTTGCAACTCTTGCAAAGTAAAACAAAGTTTTTTGTTGTGTCCTAGTTAATTTTGAGTGGAAATCTTGGAGCAAAACATGTTTGTTTTATAAAAAGATTTAAGTCAGTTACATGAGCCAAGTATGCAGTACTACCCTAGGATAGCAACAGGAAGCCTCCTGAGAATCCAGAGAGCCAGTAGGAAAGTTGCAAGACTACAAGTAGCTACCTAGCAATTCAGCAAAAGCAGCAGACTAACAAATTAATCATTAGAATGTGCAGAGTTCCACCTAGATGAGTCAGTCCCCATTTTCTTAACCGTATAAATGCAAAGGAGCTTTCTTTTAGGGATTTATTTAAAGGCTATGACTGTTGGTATAAGGTCTTATACAAAGCTGGTATAAGGTATTATAAAAAGCTCGTTGAAGTCAATAGGAGTCTTTCTGTTGATTTCAGTGGCTTTGGATCAGGCCTCTAGTGCTTTATTATTATTTAAAAGTATAAATTTTGTTGTTCTGTATGCTCACCCATTCATACAGTCTGCTGGCTCAATAGAATGTTAATGGAAGGGGAAAAGGGAATATTACCAGTTGCTGTGACATATTTTTAACCATTTTTAGTATATATATTAACATTGTTTTTCCCTCCAGCTAGCTAGTTAGTTTGGGGAATTCTTCGAGGGAAAAGCACTATTCAGTAAAGATGGAGAGAACTGTAGGACTAGAAGAGACCAACTGGGGGTCATTTATTCCAAATCCCCTGCATCTTTTGCAGAACTATACCATGCATCATTCATCGTAATGACTTATGCAATGTATTTGTGGATATCTGCAGTAATAGCCCCTTGGTTACTTAAGTACTTTGCTTCATAATCTATTGATTCCATTGTCTAGAATAGCTCCTACTGTTAAGAACTTTATAAATCCACACGTCACAGGAACAGCCCATAGAGCTTGTGAAGAATGGGTCCTTTTGGACTAAACCCTGAGATCCCATAAAGGAACCTTGTCAGTGTGACCAGAAGGCATTATATTTAAAAGCAAACAAAGTTAAAAACAGATTTTGTGTACTTTAAAATCCACAGAAAAAGATCAAGGGGAAATAAAGGATTTAAGTACTCGGGGATTTAAAGGATTGTACTAATGTAGGACCCTATTCATCAAGGTACTTAAGAATGTGCTAAAATTACCTAACCCACCTTGTCTCTCATAATCTTTTATTGGACCAGCTTCTGTCAGTGAAAGAGACAAGCTTTTGAGCACTCTATGTAGCTCGAAAGCTTGTCTCTTTCACTGACAGATGTTAGTCCAGTACAAGGTTATGTCAACCACTTTGTCTCTCTAATATCCTGGGACCAACATGGCCACAACAAAGCTGCAAACAACACTAAAAAGTTACGGGCATGCATAAGGTAATTAAGAAGCGTAAGCATGTGCCTCCTAAAATGGGCTTATGTATTTTGCTGAGCCGAAACCTTAGAGGACAATTGTTGTGCTTTAAAAAGACCCAGCCCTTTATTTATGGTTTACAGGATTGGCGACAGTGTAACTAGCATCAGTTAGTGGTTTGGGGCTATCAGATCCAATACTGTAAGTCTTCAGTCTCTGCAATTTCTTTGTTGAGCTGTGGTGACCACACTTGGGTAAAGAACTTCACATGGGAGTCTGCTGTTAAAAATCTCATTTCAGTTGTTTCAGTACCTCATTTTAATACACCCGGTTGCTTATTAAAACTGTACTGGGAAGCTGGCTACCTTGAACTCTCTGTGGTCATCATCCTCAATGTACAGGGTAAGCCAAAGTTCAGAGCCTATCGGTACAAACGTCTTAATATTTTATTCTTACTGATGTACATTTGTTATATTTCATTTGCTATAATGCTGCTTACAACCCCAATTAGTTTAAATCTATCTGGAAATTCTCATAAACATCAGTAGTTTTTACTAACTGAAACAATTTAGTGTCATCAGTGAACTACACCAATTTGCTGTTTTCAAAATCACGAATAAATTTATTATATAACTCTGATCTTAATACTAGTCCAAGCCCACTGCTGTCAACTTTTCTTCATGCTGGAGAGTGGCCATTCCCTGTAATACTTCATCATAGAGTATACTGACAGAGCACTTTTATCATTCCAGATGCTAGGTTTTCTCAAGGAATCTCTGTGTCGAGTCTGGCAGTTTACAATCTGACACTATCTGCTCCATATAACAGAAATATTTGTGGATGAGAATCTGCTTTGTGATCTGAATTTTAAATAGGTTAACTCATTTCAAAAACAGGATATTTGTTTCGGTTAAACAAGATTGTCTATTTCCAATTAAATTGTAATAAAAGATTTTATCATTTTTGTGTGTACAAGTAACCTCCTTTAATGCCTAAGCATTAGAACTTTGACATCCTAAACTAACTAAGGGCTTTTTCCCGATACCAAGTGTTGTGGTTTAATATGAATGCAAAAAAATGGCTTAAAAACAACAGAATGCTACATGAAACAAACATACAGTAGAATTTCACTAATCTGAATTATTAGGACGGGGAAGGTTCAAGACATCGGTGGGATTTGTGAATTAGCAAGTACTGGGAGGAGGAACATGGCCATTAGCTTTCTATAATAAGTGCCTTGGCCATGTTTAAAGGCATTACTGAGTGCTAGGGAAGGAGCTAGGAGGTGATACGATACTTGTCCAGGTGGCTTGTGAGATTCATGGTATCACCTGCTCAGGAGCAATATCTCATTGACTTGTGCTTTGGCAATCTGCACACTGATTCTTTTCTGTGATGATTTGCAGGTGTTCACCCAACTGAGGCTTAGCAGAGTTCAAGTGCACAACTGAACGTAACATTGGGTGTAAGCGTTGAGCTTAAAAGGCTCTTTCTGTCTTGTTTTCAACTGTTTGGGAGTCACATTCACAGACTGCAAAGGGGAACAGCTCCTTCCTGCACCTCACTGGATTTAAAACTAAACCGTCTGTTTATACTAGCTGTAGCCGAGGCTTGCTGGAGGGATGAGTTTTCTTCTGGTTTGGATATAAGGATGTGACAGGGAGCATGTGGGATACAACAAAGCAGTTCTGAGATAACCAAAAAGCACTGCAGCATACAGGCCAGGAGTGGGAAATCAAGTAAGAATGACCCAGTTGGCAATCTAGTGAAACAACACTTGTCAAAGAGATGATATCTGACTCTCTGTACTGCATGATTAGATTTTCAAATGAAATGGTGGATTTTGATGCCAATGAAATTGTTACTTTGAAACTTTAGTGTAGTGCATACATCTTTCCAAAATTATTTTTAAAGCATGTTATAAATTGAAAAGAACTTGCACACCCATATATTTACAGTAGAGAGGAAAACTATAAAAACTTGCCTGTATGTTAATTCTTGATTTCTTATTAAATGAAACGTTGATGTTGATAAGAATGCACATTAAATTGTCATTTGCTGGCTTTTTGAGTGCCCAACCTAGTAACTTTATGTATTTGTGTATGCGTGTATTTATTTCGTGTGTTTATGTATAATGTTTTCGTGTCTAATATGGTTTGGTTTTGTGTTGTTGTCCTTGGTTGAATTATTAAAATGCCACTGCCATCATCAGTCTGAGACAGGGTCAATCTCTGTTCAGACTCAGCGTGATTGATTTTAAATTCAAGTGCAAATTCTAATTTAGTACTATTCTGTCCAGCTGGTTTTGAATTCTAGATGTGATCATACAGAACAGCCCTAGTAGGATCCTCAACTAAAAAGTTATTTAGGATACCCATAAGGTAATCAAAGCCTTGTAAATTCATGGGCTGGAGAAGAACTACTTGGATCTTCCTCAGTATCTCCAGCACCTGTGAGTCAGGATCTTTACCAGCCTGTTCACTGTGATACTCCCTGTGGACTGAGTCCTCAAAATGAAGGACATCCTCATTGATCCACAGTTCTCAAACACAATTTGAGTCTAGGAGTTTGTCAGCTAGGTCTGATAGTCTCTAATGCAGACATTGCTGGCTTTTCTACTCATGAGGTCCTTACAAGCCCAGATGGGATCACAGTCAAGGCACTCTTCTCTGTTCTCTACACAATATCTCTATAAGATCCTAAGATCCCTGAAGTAGCGGTGCAAACTAAAGAACCCCCTCAAGGATGTGTCTGCCAGATCCACTCATGACAAATATCACCTACGGTGCCTCTCTCACTGACTGGTTAGAGATGCCCCATTTTGTCACATTTGTACCAATGCAGGTTCCATCAGTGTTGTGTGGAAATGAGAAGCATCTGGCATACCTTCACATGGCTTTCATTTTTTGACTTGCCGTCAAACAGCTGGACAGCAGTGGTCTAAATCAACAGTCTAGACAGGACCCATAGTTCCTTTGTGCAGATGGAAGCCTCCCCAAACCTCCTCTTGGTGCAGTTAGAAAGGCTTCCATCAAGGAAGACTATGTCAATACCAAGCTGAACTAAACTTATTTAGATTGGAAGCACTTCAGCACCAGGATTTTCTCTTGTTTTAACTCTGTGTTTGTACAGTGCCCAGCACAATCCTGATTGCTGCTTTTGGGCATTGCCATAATATAAATATTTAATAGCAGTAATGATTAGCATTACTAGCTACTGCTTTTGAGCACTTACTGTGGCTGTGCTTTGGTCCTGGCCATTTTGATTAAATTTGCTGTGGAAAAATCCTGTGTTCTACTACTGCTGTAGTAATAAGATAGTAACAACTGAGTTTCCACCAATAGCAATGTATGCTGAACAGAGGGTAACCCTGGTGGCTGAAAGTTTTGTTAAACACGATATGTGACTGATCAGAAAATTGCAACTGAAATTTTGACAAAAGAAGGAAAAAAAGAAAGAAAAACAATTTCCAGAACAATCTGGGGTGTGGACAGAGATTCGCTGCCCCCTCCTCCCTCCTCCACATACCATCCTTTTTCAACCAGCTATACACTGGAGTGTAAATTTTTGATGATGAAAGGGAAGAAAACCTACATTCCCCCCCCCACACCAAATTTCTTCTTTTTAAAATATGTTTTATAAAATTGAGGCTGGGAGATGCAGATTTTCCCCTATATTATCAAGCATGTGTATGCGTGCTGTGTGTGTATAATTGAAAAAATTAAGAGAAAAGACAACAGAGAGAATCATTAATCCTATATAAAAATAAGTTCACATCAGGAAATGTTTTTTAAAGTTGGCATTAAGTGATGAAGACAACTAATTTAGCCCTTGCTATTTTCCCGACACAACACAGAACAAAATAGTTTTTCATAGTTACAAAAGAAAGGAAGATGGGGAGAAAGCCCAATATTTTATTTTTAGCTGTCAAAGACAGGATTTAAATAGTACATCAACTATGGAGCCTGGCACTTGACCACAGTATAGTTATTTTTATTTCTGAAATAAAGGTTTATTACAATATAATTTGTATTCCCAGGCTAGTGTTTTGTGAATAGTTGGTTTGAACACTTGAGTCCCATAGAGTTTTTGGAGCTGGGGCAATCTAGCAAAGAACATTGCAGATAATTTTAAAGAAACAACTAGAAACACTGGAAAAAGGAGTGTGAATTCTGAGTCATCAGCTGTCAGTATTCAAGTACATTTTTATAACATTGTGTTTATAATTGCTGGTTCCATTAATGTGATGTGTATTATTGCTTTGGTTATTGCTGATGTTCCAAAGTCAAATTTTATTTTTTCTCTTAACAAATTATTGTCTTTTTTAGTTTGTTTTTTTGCGGTGGGATGCTCTTCCGGGCATTGGAGAGGAGGATAGTATGTACCTTTTCATCCTGAGATTGCTTTTCCCCTCCATTTTGACCCACCATCGCCCTTCTGCTTGTTGCAGTAACCACCATTAGAGACTTTTCGTACCTGTTATAGTGCATTTACTGGGATGAACATGTTCGCGTCTATTTTGTTCCCTATCTAATCCTAATAATAATATACCTCACAATCATGAACTAGTAAGTGCCTATGGGTGAAATTCACCTTTGTGCAGAAGGCCAGCACAAAGTCTAGATGCCACTTAAGTCCAAATTAAGTCCTCAGAATAGATCTAAAGTGATGCATAAAGGTTTGAACTGGCCCGCTGCACAGGAATGAATGTCACCCCATGTGAACACATTTTTTTGTTGTCACACATGAATGTTGTTGAAATTCATGGCAACATTTTCTCTCAGTTCTCAAAAGTGTATATTTCCTGAAGTAGATCAGTCCCAAAACCTTCTGTAAAACTTTCTATTGACTTTAAGTGTTTTGAACTCACAAAGTCCAATAGCTATTGCTTATATATGAGCATGTGACCTTAGTCATTCAGGTCTGGAGCTGTAAACAACACCCAGGGCCTCCTGTAAATATGCTAAATACCTATATTGGATGGTGGGTGAACTTAACAAAAAATGAACAACAAGAAAACCTGATTGCGTTATTGGGTTTGAATTGGTAGAACTGTTGATTTTTCTGTCTTTGAATTGTAAAATGGCTGTACTAGGGCTATTGTGATGTTTGCTGTATAAATACACACACAATAATATAGTTCCTTCACTTTTTGGCAGTCTTGTGCCTTGAAAATAGAGAGTCTCTAGGTGCGTTTTCTTTAGAATGAGATTTTAAATGTAATTCTGAAACTGCTGCCACTCTCATTTTGGAGACTTTTCCATATGTAAGCAGGGGAATGGTCCCGCTATTGTGGGGAACTTTCCTGGCTTCTGCACTACCCTGGTGAAATGGGCTAGCGGAAGGATCTGAGTCCTCGCTCCCACTTCTTTTACCCAGAGGCCTCCCTGCCCTCGAGGACTCCCCTTGCACTGCTCCTGTCTGGCAGAGTCCTCGTAACCCCAACAAGGCTGGGCCCAGGATTCCTGGGGGGGCTCAACCCCCAACCTTGCTGTGGTCACCTAGGATAGGGGCTAGAGTGTCCCCACTCCGGGGTATTCTCTCTGCACTGAACACTTCCCTGACCCCTGATCATTACATATGATTTAAAGCAAATACTGTTTATTTAATCAACAATTAGTTTTAAAAGAAATAAGGAAAAATGGGAAAGGTTAAAGCAAACACATCTGTGGCAAGGACCATCACAAACAGTGTCTCTGGAACGTCAGGGCAGTTCACAGTCTGTTCCTTGTAGGTCCCAGGCCTCTTCTGCAGGCCTGGCTGTGCTGCAGGGATGTTGTGGCTTGGACACTTGCTCTGGCAGTGGCCACATGCTCTCAGGCTCTAGGTGGCAGGACCCTTCTTCCCAGCATTGCCCCTCCAAGCCTGGCCTGTAGTCTCCCTGTGCGGGGCCCACTGCTGAGCGTCCCCCTCGCTCTCCCCAGCTCACCGCACCCGGCTCCGGACTGCTCCAGCCCCAGCTCCACCACTCTGTCTCAGCAGGGCTGCTGCTGCTGCTCTGCCTCCAGCTCCCTGGGCTGCTTTTCTGGCCCCTCTGGCTCTGGTTTCCGCAGCTGTCCTCCCTGAGCAGGTCTGTCTCTCTGGGCTGTGCTCTGGCTTTGGGGCTGCAGCTCAGCTTGGGCCCCTACTGTCCTTAGCTCGGCCCCACTCTGTCTGACCCAGGCAATTTCAGCTCACAGGGAGGACGGGACCCACCCTGGCCTCCTGACTCCTTGATTAGCCTGCCCTCCCCGTCAATCAGGCTGACCTGTAGCATTGGCCTCTCCCCATTGCCTTGGGGACTGTCAGTCTCAGGGTCCTGATTTCCCATCCACCCTTCCCCTTTCTTTCAGTACTAGGAGCTAGCCAACCAAAACACCCCCACTGAGTTTTAGTAAAGGGACAACAGTCCCCTTTACACATATTCTGAATGCAATTTAAGGTAGGTCAGCTACCATTTGGCTGGATTTGGGGGCCCACAGGAAACTTCGTCTTTGGGACTTGGATGTGCTATTATCTCTTCAGTTTCTCTGTCTCCAACTCCTCAATCTCTTCTCCCTCCTACTCCAACAGTTTTCTGTTGAATGCTAGCTGCAGCTAGCAGAGCACCAGTCAATGCTCTAATAGCAGCATTGGCCTTTTTTGGCCTGTGTGTTTTTTGTGCATCATAAAAGTCGTTGTGAAAGAAGCCGGAATGTGTGGCATGTTGAAGAATAGATCAGAAAGAAGAGGTGGAGAGGGAAAGAGATTGAATAAACAAAACAATACTCATTGTCCCAACAGACTTGAGGGGAAGAAGGAAGCCACTTTGCATATGTGCAAGGTACTTGGATACCACATTGATGACCTGTATAAATGGTTAGATCAAATGTCAATATTGCCAATAGCCCTTAGCAAGAATAACTGCATAGCAGAGCAGGGAAGATAGTAGAAGTTCTTCAGTTCATTTTTGAGAGCACCACTGCAACAGAAACACACAGCAGTTTTAGGAAATATTTAAGCTCTCTTTTCTCTTTAAAGATGATTCTAGAAAGATGCATCTCACTGAAATCCATTTCAGTTTTGTATGTTTTAATCAGATCTGAGTAAGTAACATTTACATGTCCATGTGATTTTCCTGACTGATAATATACTACACTCTCATTTTACTTGAAATTAATAAACATTTTATTTCCATAACGCTTCTCATTTCAGAGAATCTGAACATGTTACACAAAATCTACTTCTACACTCATACAGAGAAGACTGGGTGGGTGCAAAAGAAAAGAAGAGATTAGGTTTAAGTAGTACTTCATATGCTGATGTATCAAATAATTTTAAATATACAATTTCTATAAACTGTTCATATTTATAGAGGCAGGATTTGAACCTCTGGTTTCAGTTGAAGATTTAACTTCAAAATTTCTAACATTTCACTATAAATACGTACCATTTTCTGTGTGCACTTTAAAAATCACACTACAGATTTATTGGCAGAACTGAGAAAATGACACTTTGCATTCCTGCTGTACTGGTCAGATAATATTTAAAGAGAACTCCCAAAGAAGAGAGGTGACTTTCAGAACCTGCTTTGGAACAACAGGATTGAAGTTCAACTTCATATTAGCTTTTGGTGGCTCGATGAATCTTACGTCAGTACTGCAGTGCACTGAGTCTTACAGGCACAGTAACAAAGAAAATTGCAAATTGTTCCTTTTCCTTTTGTAAAAGGACCTGGCTAATGTAACATGCATGCAAGGGGAATTTTTTTCTTTCCTTTGTTTCATTTCTCCCCAGTATGTTAGAGCAAAGGGCTTTATAGAATGAATTTATATATCAGAAATATGTTTGAGATAACTTATTTTATGACTGCAATGAAATACTTGACACATACCAGTTTGAAAGATTGTCATTACATATCAAAGGGTATGTATGACATGATAGCATACTTTGTTCTCTGCCTCTGAAATCAGCAAAAACTGAACATGGAGAGCTGAATTAATATGCACATGATTGTGAAATGATTGGTTGGCTTTCCCTTCTGGGCAGTGGCTGGAACTAATCTGATCATGCGTAAGAGCATAATAAGGAAAAATCTTAACAATGCATCGACTGCTGGAAGTCTATTGTTTCCGTTATCTGACTCATGTTCAGTCATTTTTTGTAGATTTCATTCCTTAACTGAAAGCCATAATACTGAATGTCAAAAACAATTTCATTCAGATTCACATTATTCTCTGGATTCCTGTGCATACAACCCCAGTGGACCAATTTTTGCACGGTAAATCTAAATGGGGATGGGAGTGGAGTCTTAAATCTGTAAGCAGGATGGATGACCTATCCAGCAGCTGGTTTTCATATAACACTTTATAATGCATGAGCTGCTAACATGGATTGTGGGAGAGAATTGTGGGAAAGCATTGGAGGATTAGTGGCACTTGAGTGGACCTAGACTACGTCCATACAACGGAATGGTCATGTTGGTAGCCGACAAATTGTGTTAACTGGCGTGCTAGCTTGACAGGCCAAGCAGCTCTAGGTAAAAGCATGACCACAGTCAAGGGTTTTCGAGTGTGGACAGAAGTCGAGTTAGGGACAACACTTAAGTTATTACTTGAGTTAACTGCATGGAAGACAAGCTCATAGCTGTTAAAGCCAAGATTCAGGAAGGGGTTATACTCTGAACAGGTTGTAAAAGCTGCCTACTGAAATGTATGGTTTTCATTCCTGAAAATTGGTCATTAGTCTTCTAAAATAATTATTTTTCAATTCATTATTTTAAGTGATGAAAAAAGTATCATGCACCTACCAAAACATCTACCTGCCCCAGAGATGACAGTCAGAAGTCAAGATGACACATGTAGCAGAAGTTATAAACAGATGACCAAAGATAAAGGAAGAGAATGGGCAAAAGTGACAATAATACCCAATAAGGCATCTTGATGGTTCTGTGAAAAATATATTTTTGTTTATTTTCCTTCCTCTCAGTGAAAATCCATCATCTGAAATATATAAAATTTGGGGCAAAAAAAATCTAAAGTATATAATACACGGCATAATCCAAGAATAGATTAGATTGCTTTGATCTTTGCATCATTTTTGCTGATTCTAAGGGAAGGGAGAAATTGGGTGCACTTAGATCACTAGCAGGGATATGGAAGACAATATAAAAGATATAACACACATACATAAACCCTATTAAGATAATTGGTAGGAGTGTAGTTTCTTAGCCAACCCCCCCCCTCCCCCCCCGAAAATGCCATTCATCAGTCTATGTTGTTGTAATAAATGCCTTGGAAATGGGACAATTAGGCGATGTACAGTATTGGGTATGTTTATGTATTTCCCTATCAAATTGTTACTCCTGGGGGGATTCTGTGGGACTGCACGCCTGCAGAAAACGCCACCCGCCTCGCAGATTTCCTGTTTTCCTGCAGAAAACGGCAGGGAAGCAAAGGGAAGCTATGTGCAGGGGGCGACCATGGGAGCATTTGGCGGGGGGGGGGGATTTCCCCCCCAAACAGAGGTGAGGGATTGCGGGGGCACATGGAGTTACATGTCACTGCCCTCCCACCAGAGCCGTAACTAGAGATGTTTGTGCCCAAAGACGGCGGCAGCCTAAACGCTGGAAATCCCACTGGAAGCTGAGGGGCGCAGAAATGCCGTGGAAGCTGAGGGGCGCAACAAACTCCCCGAGTCGGCGGTATTTCGGCGGCAGCATTTGGGCTGCTGCCAAAATGCCGCTAGCTTGGGGAGTTTGTTGCGCCCCTCAGCTTCCGCACCCTAGGCAAGTGCCTCAATCGCCTCGCCCTACTTACGGCACCGCCTCCCATCTATTCTGCAAGTGCAGAGCTGCCCAGCTGAAAGAGGCTGTGTCTCCCCTATGTTACTCTGCAGCTGGGTGCTGCCTCCGGGTCCTAGTATCAGTCATATTTCTTTTCTGTGTGCTGGGAGCCTTCCTGTTTTCTATTCTGTGCAATAGTGAGTGCCTGCGGTGGGGCTGGGTAAAGAGGGGTGGGGAAAATGAGGGATGGGAGGGTGAGGGGATGAGGGGAAGAGGCAGTGGGGAAGGAAGGGTGGTGGAATAGGGCAGGGGGAGGGGAATGTGGGAGTGAGGGGAGGGGGAATGGAGAAGAGAAGGGGATAGGGTAATTGCGAGGGGAAGCAGAAGCCCGGGATGTGGCGTCCCCTTGTCAGCAGCTGGGGCTCCCCCATTAAGCTCACCCGTCAAACCCTTACCCTGACAAGCCCTACCCCCCTACACCTGGACCCCTTTGACAAGCCCTCCCAGACTCCCACCCCACTGATCCCCTACCATGTGCACCTGGTCCCCCACCCCATCAAGCCTCACTCCCCCAGCACCCAGACCCCCCTCACTGAGTCCCCCACACCCAGACCTCCCCTCCAAGTCCCATCTCCCTACACTTAGCCCCCCACCCCACTTCTGCAGAGATCCCCTGCAGAGTCCCATTGCCCCTGCACCTGGAACATCCCAACGAGCCTCTCTGCATCCAGATCACCCACACCCAGATTGCCCCACAGAGAAACTTCACACCCCACACCTGTATCCCCCCCACACTAAGCCCCTCCACACTTGGATCCTGCTGAGCCTGCTCATCCACACTTGGGTGCACCTGGCACAGAGGGACAGGGCCTGAGGGTGTTTCTGGGACAGGCCCAGCCCTTGCACTGTGTCATAGAATATTAGGGTTGGAAGAGACCTCAGGGTCAGAGTCAGATGAAGCCTTACTGCTGAGTCTATGTATCAGGGAACTGGGGGCTTCCGGGTGATCTCCCACCTCAATGCAGCCAGTTGTCTGTGCTCCCCACTGCCATGTTGGAGTCACATTTATTTACTGACAAAAACATTTTGCAGAATTCTAAAATGTGCACATCATTTTTTATTTTTGGCGCAGAATTCCCCAGGAGTAAATTGTGTACTTAAAATATTATTTTGATCCTAGGATTTTTAATCCTAATCAAGTCACAAGGAAGGTACTTTCAGTAATACCACAAATTGCTAAATAATGATACTTAGTGAAATGAAGATTTATCTATTGTAGTTTTCACTATATTTATGCAGTATGCTGTCATTTTGTTTCATTGTTTACTTCCAAAGTGGCCCTGTCACAATACAGCAGGGAAATATTTTATCTTTTTGGAACTCATGCTTTTCTTGTATTAACTCTGATATGTACCAATGAGTGACAGTAGGGATGTTGGTAGGGGGGGAACGGGGTTGTCAAGTTGGTTTCCTGATAAATCAAGCACCAGAAAAGTTCAGAAACAGATTTTTGGTCTGTCCCCAGCATTCCCTGATCAACACAGTAAACAGTCTTTATTTAATCAGTTTTAGAATCCAATCTCTGCAACTATTTTTAGTACTTACTGGCACTAGACGCTTCTTCTGGGCAACTGTACCGGATTTATAACTCTGAAAGTGCAGTGTTATTTATTACCTTCCAATAGGCAGTGAAGTGGCATCTTGTACATGCATATGTCAAGCACCTTTCGAATTTTAGTAAGGTGACTCAGCTATGTCTTTCCCAAAACAATACAAAAAATGAAAACTTTTTTTTTTTCAAAAGCATCTTTTTCTTTTCTTTCAAAAGTAGAAATGATCCCCTGGGGAGTTCAATGTTCAGCACAAACTTTCTCTTTGAGTTTACAAATCCCTGCAAAGAACAAAGGTTTTGAAAGGTCTTACCATCATATGTATTCCAGCAGTTTTTACCCTGAGGCCTACAACCCTCCCCCTCCAGCGTGTGTGTGTGTGGGGGGGGAGCGTAGGGGGGAGAGAAATACCACTAACAGATGAAGGGGAAAAGCTCTATTGCATGAAATTTTGGGGCATTCCGTAAGTGTGCATAATTGCAAACGTGAAATGGAAGTTTCCTCAATCTGAGATCAAAGTGTTCTTCTTTTAAATGTCATAATTCATAAAGCAATGAAAACATTGACATTAAGGTATAGTATGGGTATATGAAGGAATGCCCTTTTATGATGTAAGTCGAGAGAACACATTATTTTGGTTTTTTTTATTTTTTACTGTGCTTATTTAGGCACCTATATCTCTAGTTAAGCATCTGTGTTTGTGTTACCCATGTAACCCACACAAAGATTTTGTCAACATTTTTCTTAAAAGTAAACAATACAACCAAGATGCAAAAGTTTCACCCACTTTGGCTTACAAGGGCCTCACATCAAAAAAAGATATGATGCAAAATAACTTCATTGTATGAATACAAAACCAGAGGTTCAAATTTCTTTTCTTGCACCTATATAACTCAGTAAAGTTTCTGTCTTAAAAGAAAAGAAGGGAGGCATGTGCATATTTCCTTCAGGTATTTGTTTAGGGTAGCGGGAGGGAATGAAATGAGATTGGGGTATAGACTTTTTAACAGTGTCAAAGGGCTTTTCGTTACTGTTTTCCACGCTTTATGAGCCAAAGCCACATGTATGCAGTGTTGTTGTAGCTGTGTTGTCCCAGGATATTAGAGAGACAAGGTGGGTGAGGTAATATGTTTTATTGGACTAACTTCTGTTGGTGAAAGAGACAAACTATTGAGCTATATAGAGCTGAAAAAGCTGAGGAAAAATCTGTATAGCTCGTAAGCTTCTCTCTCACCAACAGATGTTGGTCCAATAAATATTACCTCATCTTCCTTGTCTCTCTAAAGCCACATGTCCATCACCCTCAGTTCCCATTGAAATGGATGGAAGTGGTAAGTGTGCTGAGCAGCATCTGTTTTAAGGTAAGGAACACACTTGCCTGCGTTTTCCTGTGCACAAGTGGATGTCAGTCTGAATCTTCTTCTTCCTGACAGACTACCCTGGTTACAGAGCAGGGAAGTAATAGGGTGTATTACAAGTCCACATAGCTCAAACTCGTGGTTATCCAATAACTCTAAAAATTTATTTAGAATCTCAGGGTGCCTTGTTCTGGCGGCCAAAGCAGAACAGGCTCTTTATTTAGCTCTTGTTGAGAGAGTACCCAGAATAGCTTTCTGCCTGACACTTCCTGAACCACAATTATGTGTTGGTAAGTGATATCCATGAAATGTGTAATCATGTATTTACAGATGATTGGTTCTTTGGTCCCTGTTAACCTTACCTGGCAAATGCATCAAATCTATAATGGTGTGACATGTAGAATATGCTATCATAAAAATTCAATTTTGTAATAAAATAAAGAACAATGAGATACCTAACGTAAACCCCAAATCCTTTCTTCTCTGTATAAATCCTAGTGCCATTACAAAGAAGGGGGAAATTGCTGGGACAGGAAATGTTTCTGGAACCCTCCTTCAGGCTATGGAAAAATGGAAGCATTTAGAACAACGCTCAGTCATATTCAATACCTTAAACTGTCCATTATGTACTTAATCAATCTCCTGTTCAGTAGAGTGTGTGTGTAGTCTCTCAACATGTATAATGGGATGTGATGTGGAGGAGAATCCACTTTTCTAGTTCTCCTACCTACATTTGATACCTGTCCCTTTTTGGGGGAAACTGTCCCTAAAAGAAGGATGATTTTGAGTTTAAGGCCTTGGAGTGGTATTCAAGAGAGTGGGTACAATTTCTGGATGTGCCATGGACTCTTTGCATGATGTTGGACAAGGTCTCAGGACCCCATCTGTAAAATGGGAGTAGTAATACGTCCTTACCTCAAAGTATTGTGAGGATATATTAATTAATGCTTGTGAGGCACTTGGCTGCTTTGGTGAGGCACCTAGATAGGAGTCCATTTGAGGTAAGTTTGTAGAACCACTCAAGTAACCTTCAAATTATTTCATGCTGTCATGAGGTTACATCCTGATGAGATGAAGCAATGTGCTGATACCACAGTACAAGCATCATAATAGTGTGATGCGGAGAATTTGTGTTGGAGGGGAAACTGAGCCTGAAAAATACAAGAGATGAAGTATTGTTACACAAACTTAGGTTGTTACTGTATTGCCTACTTTGCTATAGGACAACATGTAATATGAGAAGATACAGTTCATATACCAAAACTGGAACTCTGTCTTGTTAACCATCACTACAGCATCCCTAAACTTTAATGGTGAAGAGAGGTGTGTCAGAGCTTAGTTGGGCCATAGAACTGCTAATGGCACCTTCATGTCAGGACGACTGCACTGACATTTGTCATCTTCAGTATAAAGCATAAATTTAAGGAAACTACTAGTATGTTCTGCTAAACTAATGTGTAAAGAACTTATATGAGGGCATGGAAGGCAATTATTCTGTGTGCTAGACCTTTTCCTGTTCACAATTTGGTCAAAGAACATTCATCAGCTTTCACAAGCTCAGGAATTATAAGACAGCTTTATGGATAAAATTGTCAGACTGTCAGAGAAGTTGAATCCAAAGGAGATTTGGGGAAATCAAGGTTGGGAAGAGTTCTGAAGAGAAAGGACAGGCTGCCCTGGGGTGGTAAGGAACAGCAAGAGACATTACTCTCAGTCTTTCTGCAATAACATTAAATTTAGTTTCCCAAGCATTTCAGTGCTTGTGCATTCCTCCTAAACCTCCTTTTTGTTCAGATTACAATACTTTGGACCACTTACTGATTCTCTGCTGACTTGCCCATTGTATTTCTTACCTTTCTCTCCCTTTTGGAATAATGGTTCCTTATCCGTACTTTGTGCTGAGCCCCCCCCCCCCCCCGCCCCAGTATTATGCTCGCTATCGATATAATGTAAGTAGTTAGGCTTTGAGCGTATGGATAGGAAAGCTTTGCTTGTGCTTTGCAGGTAGGGTGGTTCTTTTAAGACCATAAACTGAGGCTGAGAAATACTTAGGCTAAGATAAAGTTGTAGTCCACCCACCAAATGAATTTTGCCCTTGAATTTTTCATATTCGTACAGTTTAGGCAAGGAGCTGAACATATTTACATACAGATTCTTGTACAGGCATTTCCTTCAGCTTAGATTTATGGACATTCAGAACCCCCAAGTTCCACTTAGAGTTTTGGATTTGACTGTCTAAGCAAAACTTAGTTTACTGTCATCATGTTTCACAGGATTTACATCAACAGCATATGAAACAGCAACTGTGCATAGTATTGATGCAAAACCATGCGTTGACCCAAGTTTACTTGAAACCAGGCCTCAGTTCTTTAACCTCAGCAGATATTCTGACAAACCTTGCTTGAGTTTCAAGCAAATAATGGAACCCAACAGTAGGCAAATTTTCCGTGGATTTCTGTTTGTGTTGCAAATATTTCACAGATCTCTAATTTCAGTTTCTTCTTTGAGGCCATCTTGCTGGTTTTTAGTATATGTAGAGCACACTCCCCCACCCCCTGTTGCATACATTTAATGGAACTCAAGTTGCATGCCGTATTGCAGAAAAGAAAGTGGAAAGTCTGTGTGCATTAAATGACAGAGCAGCATAATGCAGCGCAATCTTTCAGAATGAATACAAATCTGAATCACACGTTGTGACAGCAGACTAGAGACCTGTGTTCCTTTCATTAGAGCTGCGGCATTCATGCTACCATGGTTCTGAATGTGCTAGTATTTACTTATTATCTATAGTAACTTTGTATTTAGTGGGTTTAGCTTTTCTGTGGAAATCTACACATTTCACATTCAAAGTGTCAAGCTTGAAAGAAAAATGCATGCTTTTTAAAAACAAAATCTGAAAACTAATCTGTCCCATTTTGCAGCTCCTGTATAATTTTGCATTGGAAATCTTAGGTGTCCGTGTTACTGTAATCCTTTCTCTTGGCTCATTCTCGACTGCACCTGCTGTGCTACAGTGTTCCATAGGAATTCTCTTGACAACAACAGAACATTGGGACCTACCTTGTATGTTCAACAGAACTGCAAGTCTTTCCTACTTGGCTAAACCGGAAATGTTCATCAGCCAGCAAACAGCTGAGCTATTTCGGGGATGGGGAGGTTCTTAGAGCACTTTAGGATCCTTTGGCTGCAAGGTGCTTATATATTGAAGATTTTCTTATTAAAGTACTATTTTTGCAAAAACCTATCTGTTTAAAATAATTTTGTACCAAGGAGTCAGGAAACGATTATATCTGATTCACAGTTTGATGCCAGGATAATCTAACCACAGGTGTTTTGTATGGTAGGTTCCTACATTTTACGACAGTTCAACTGTATGGGCAAACTTGTTCATTGTATATATTATTACCACTTGGAATATTTCTTATATATATTCTGTATAGATTTTGTCATTTGTACAATCTGCTAAAAAGATTTAGGTCCTCACCCTGTTAAAATATGCTTAGTTTATGCACTGTGAGTAAATTGCCTTAAGTTAAACATGTCTTCAGAAACAAGACCTTCAATATTAAAAATGAGTTTTCTTGCCAATCAAGGCCTGGTTCTGTGAGGTGCTGAGCATTCTGCTTTAGTGAAATATAAGCACACTATGCACCTTACAGGATCTACCCCTTATTTGTGTATTACATGAACAAATACTCTCTGACGGTCTCAAAAATAATCACAAACACTGATTCCCTTTTAAAATCCAAAGTGCTATGCATCACGCAGTATTGTACATTTTTAATGTGAATTTTTTTTTACCATAGTTGGGGGGTTTGGGCTCTATTTATTTAGAAAGCCATTGTGGTCTATCAGTTTATCAGCATCCAACAGAGATGTTACGGTCTATCCGTTTATTGGTTTGCAAACTTAATTACCTGAGTAGTCTTGGCCACAGCAGGTCGTGTTAATGGCGCCTGCGCTGACCATGGCTTTTGCTTTTCCAGTTCATCCAGTCAGTGATCTGCCAACTAAGAGCCCAATCATGCAACTATTTCCTGCTAGGCTTAGCTCTTACTCCAGAATCTGAATCCCACTGAGTCCAATGAGGCAGCTTGTGATACTGCAGAATTGCATATGCCAGAAGCCAGTTTGTACAGGAATGGACCCTAGGAGCTGCCTCTTAAGTCCCAGCACACTAGCCTGTTGTAGCACTGAAAGAACTGTTCCAGTTCATTGTACTGAGTGTCCGTGTTTGAATAGTTGTGTATTTACAGGTCTACTTTAATGTTACACATTTTAAAAAACTTTCTAATTTTGTATTTACATGACAGCCCAAAACAGCACCGAAAAGGACATTTGGATCCATTACGAATGAACAGGTAAATATGGCAGGGAGTTCTTTCAACAAAAATACAGATTTGTAATTACAGGACCCTCTCAATGTAATGCATGACTCCAGTGAAGTGAATGGTCTTATAATGTGAGGAAGCAGAGTTTAAGCTGAAAATCTGGGCTGATACTATTGCTTAAGTGCATATCACTGTGCTGCTCTTTTGAGAGAGAGAGAGAGAGAGAGAGAGAGAGAGAGAGAGAGAGCGTCTCATGGTCTGAGCCAGGAGCTCCTTAATGCTAATCCTGGCTCTGGCAAGAGAAGCCTCTTTTGCCTTGAATAGATGGGAGTTACAGTGCTTAGCATGTCTTAAAATGAGATAATTTAACTCTTCCTTTGTTACCCACATCAAAAAATTGGGATAATACTTCCCAGTTTTAAGAGTACTGTTTATAGAGCACGTTGAAGGTGAACAATAGTTTATACGTGCTAACTTTCTATTATATTTATATTATGAGCTAAATTCTGATACCTTTGCTGCTGTTGAGCAGCACCAACACCAGGAATAATCCCATTGATGCAGTGGGACATCTTGGTGAATAAGGGTGTCAGAATCTGGTCCAATGGGTGAAATCCTGACCTCTTGAAGTCAGTGCCAATGTTCCCATTAGCTTCAGTGGAGTCAGAATTTCATCCTCTGTGTTTGTTTGGTGAGAGTTAAAGCTGGTAGCTCAGCCTGGATTATCATTCTTAACTCTACATTTCTTTACTCACGGAGGAGTCAGTCAGAGCCTTATAGTCCCTTTTGTTGTTGAGTGTTTCATCATTTTTCAAAGATTGTTTAAAGTGGGAGAGCTTTCCATCCTCACGATAGGTGTGTTAAAGTGTGTATTTAATATGGCACAATCCCTGTTTTTATTCATTTCAACAATATGTACCATAGGTTTGCTTGAATTGATTTGTTAAAAAAAATCTGCATTAATTGTCATTTTAACTGGCTTTACTGCCACTTATGTATTTTGCCCAATTTAAAATATGCCTTTGACCCTAGGCATCCTAAGCTTGGCTTTGTGTGTATTTATACTTTTTCTGTGAGTATTAAAGTTATCATTGTAATTACAAAAGACATCTACTACAGCTTTGCATGAGTTGTCAGCATAGTGACCCTTAAGATATTTACAAATGTATAAGAAAACACTATTCTCGCTATGGAAAAGTCCTATACCATTTAAGAGGAATGAAACTACTGTCGTTTTATAGATATTACTTTTTAAAACCTTTGAAATTTTTAGACTGATATCCTTTCGTGGCTTTTTTTTAAAACAACCTAACGAATTCTACAGCAGGCATATAATTCTCTAAAATATT
Organism: Chelydra serpentina; assembly: GCA_037349315.1. Lineage (NCBI taxonomy): Eukaryota > Metazoa > Chordata > Testudines > Chelydridae > Chelydra > Chelydra serpentina. The sequence goes on along the minus strand of JBAIAC010000028.1, from coordinate 10,827,456 downwards.
CTATAGGATGTTTCCAAAGAATTCTGCCAGAAGGGCGGAATCATTAGGTATAGGTGCCATACCCTAACTACTCACTGCTGTCACTTTGACAATAAAAGGGATGGAGGGAAAAGATGAGTGTAAGAGTCTGCACCCTATATGGAAAGATCTGATCCTGTGGAGTTTAATGGAGAACAACAACTTATCTTTACCATTTTAAAATTAACCTGTGAGGGTATGGCTACACAGCTGCTGGGGTCAACAGATATGGTGGCAGGGCCCATGCCAGTGCACTAAAAATAGCTGTGTAGACATTGCTTTTATGTTCGGGCTCAGACTCTGAAGTTCTGAAGCTCGAACTTCCACATTGTTATTTTCAGCGCACCAGCACGAGACCTGCTAGCAGAAGTCTTGCAACCAGGGCTGTGAGATTCACTCCCTGCAGCTGTGTAGACATACCCTAATTATAACAGGAATGTAATTTTCTATGTGTTGCTGTAGATCAGTTTAAAAATTGCATAGAAGAGCCAGTTCTCTATTATATTTGGTATTTTTAAAAATAATTTCTATAGAACTCTGTATTTAATGAATCCCTATTACATTCTACATGGTAGCAATTTTGCATAAAACATTTTGTTAAAATGCTGATATTTTCAGTAAAGATTCTAATTTGTGTTGGATTTTTTGCTGTTTCCCTAGCAGTTCACTGCTAGTGACAGGGAACTGAAGTTATATGTTTAAGCCAAAATCATATGCTATAATGAAAAATGTGTCTCTTGTCATATGTGATAGTTAAAGAAAAGCTAAATTGGGTATGTAGTTTCATGAATTCAAAGTCTGTAGATAGTGTTTGTTGTAGTTGCAGGAGCTAATGACAGAATAATCAATGCACATCTGTCAGCTTGTGTGCAAATAAAGAACTGAAGGAAAGCTGACTTTTTTTTCTCCACTCTTGCTAGGTTTTTCTGGAAATCAGTGTTGAAAGAGTAGTTTATTTAATTCAGCATTTTTGCAACAAATAAGAGCCTTAGTCCAAATTAAACAACCGCTAGCAAGGTTGCCTGCAGTAATCCACTCATGATAATCCTATCACTGAGGGAGAAGATTCACTTGTCTTTAATAAAGAGAAGGTCTGTCATGGGGTCTCTGCTTTAGAAATTAACCCCTTTGGTTCATAGGATATAGAACTTGATTTGGACACGATTAGCAGGGTTGGTATCTTCACTCATCTTCCACTGAAAAAGCAAGATCTACATTTGTTTTCATAACCGTAAAGATCTGTTTTCTAATTCATGTTTCTGTTATAGATTGTCACGGGTCTTTACTTATCGGGGTGACAGACAAGGGGTAGAGAGCTGAGTTATTTTATTTGAAATGGAGATATTGCAGCTTTTCCACAAAATAAATGATTGCTGCAATGGATAGAGTCCAACGGAGGGCAACAAAAATGATTAGGGGGCTGGAGCACATGACTTATGAGGAGAGGCTGAGGGAACTGGGATTGTTTAGCCTGCAGAAGAGAAGAGTGAGGGGGGATTTGATAGCTGCTTTCAACTACCTAAAAGGGGGTTCCAAAGAGGATGGATCTAGACTGTTCTCAGTGGTAGAAGATGACAGAACAAGGAGTAATGGTCTCAAGTTGCAGAGGGGGAGGTTTAGGTTGGATATTAGGAAAAACTTTTTCACTAGTAGGGTGGTGAAGAACTGGAATGGGTTACCTAGGGAGGTGGTGGAATCTCCTTCCTTAGAGGTTTTTAAGGTCAGGCTTGACAAAGCCCTGGCTGGGATGATCTAGTTGGGGTTGGTCCTGCTTTGAGCAGGGGGTTGGACTAGATGACCTCCTGAGGTCCCTTCCAACCCTGAGATTCTATGATTCTATGATTCTATGAAATTCTGCCTTCATCTGCAACAGCCCTGGTACTATTGATGACAATGGAAGATGCACAAAGGCAGCATTAGGCCCATATTGATACTGATTTAATTGTGGGTAGCAGGGCACAGTGTAGTCATGCTTCTTACTAACCATTCCAAATGTGGAATGCTCCACACTGGAAACCCCTCTCCCACGCAGGATCTTAAATACCCTAAATTGCATGATTTGTAGTGCACACTGCACAGTTTATCTCATCCCCCTAACCTTTGGTGATGGGATGTAGGTGGGAAGAGCTGATGTTTCATTTTTATATCTGGTTAATGTTAGTTGTAAATTAAACTAACAGTTATCTTTGTAAATTTTATTGGCGGAATCTAGAGCTGTGGAGAGATGCTGTTTTAGCAATTTGTGTATAAATTAAAATGAATAAATAAAACTATAGAAGGTCCAATTCTGCCACCCTTACTCATGCTTAGTAGCTGCTTGCTAAGTGAGTAGACCCGTTCAAGCCAATGAAAATACTCATGCAGTAAGTTATTACTCAGTGTGAGTAAGGGTGGCAGAATCAGTCCCATCATGAGTAAAGCAAGAGCTAGGTCAGCAGCACGGTTTCTGACTATAAACATGACAGGCATAACGAGAGTTTAATGTTCTTCAAAACAAATAAATACATACATAAAATCCTAACTGTTCCCTGCCCCCCTATCCTATCTGAGCCTCACTGAGCCCCCATTTTCACCCATGTTACACACCCATCTTCAATGCCTGCATTATGGCCCCCATCCCTCTGGGGAGAAAAGGCTGTCAGAATTCCCTTTGGAATCTGTCACCACCATTCCTCATCAGTCTGAGAGATTGCTATTGAGCATTGCTAATCACTTCCTTCTCCTTGGGAGATGTATCTGCTGGCCAGAGAGATACCAGCAATGGGAACCAGACTCCAGTCTCCCACCTGCAGGACAGCACATTACTTTTAGACCACTCTGTCCATCTCATAGTTTGAGGAAAAGCTGTGTTTTTACAGTGTCTGCACATATAAATGCATTACTTGCTGTAAGAAGGGCATAAAGTGTTCAACAAACCCTATTACAGGATCTTATTACTCAGAGTGTAAATGTAATAGTCTTATGATATTATTCATAAGAAAAAAACATCTTATTTTCACACTTGGAATGTATTTTTCACTGCAAATATGAAATACATAGTGATGAAAAGGGGAATAATTCTTCCTGATTTTCATGTATTTCTAATAACCTAACATGTTTCAGTTGTGACTGTGCCACTTGAATCTTAAATTATGTGGTAATCCCCTTTTCAATATGGTTTAGTTTTTCTTTTCTCTAAATGCTATGGATTGTACCCTTGTCTTGCTTTGCTGAACTGGGGATTAAGTCCCCCTATCCTTTTGCTTGGCCTCCCCAAATCTCAGGTCCAAGCCCTAGCTCTGTGGATACTGCCCTTCTGTGAGAATGGGGTCTGATGTAAATTGAGCCTTGGCATCTTCTCCCCTTCCCCCTATCCCCCGGCTAGGTGTAAAATAGGAAGTAAGCCATATGTTTTCAGGAGTTGCTGTAATTTGAGCTGGAGCTGTAAAAGAAACCTTGATGCTCTGAAACACCATTCCTGCTCAGGCCTGCTACTCGGGAGGCATAGGTACACACAGCCCCGTGTTCAAGGCAAAGGCTAAAGGCTTAATCTAGCAGTAAATGTATAAATACACCTATAAAGGTATTTTCATGGGATCCCCTGTGTACACTAAAGATATGTGTATCTATTTGTAATATATTTTCATAATAAAAATTGTTCCCCTTTCTGTGTCTTCTAGGGTCAAAATGTATTTGGACTTGATATAATTGAAACACCTGAGGGAGACAAGTGGCCACAGTTGATTGTCCAGCAGATCCTGGACAGGGAGCAGAAAGACACATATGTGATGAAGATTAAAGTTGAAGATGGTGGAACACCTCCCAGATCCAGTACAGCCATCCTACAAGTAACAGTTACTGATGTGAATGATAATCGCCCAGTCTTTAAGGAAAATGACATTGAAGTTAGCATTCCAGAAAATGCTCCAGTGGGCACCTCAGTTTCTCAGCTCCATGCCACTGACGCTGATCTGGGCTCAAATGCACAGATCCACTTCTTTTTCAGCAATCAGATCTCCAGTCTGGCCAAAAGGCTCTTTGCCTTAGATAACACCACTGGCCTCATCACCATTAAGGAACCACTGGACAGGGAGGAGTCACCCGTACACAAGTTAACTGTTTTGGCAAGTGATGGCAGCTCAACTCCATCAAGAGCAACAGTGACAGTAAATATCACAGATATTAACGATAATGTACCATCCATAGACACAAGATACATCATCAATCCAGTGAATGGGACTGTGCTCCTGTCTGAGAAAGCACCGCTCAATACAAAAATTGCCCTGATTACAGTAATGGACAAGGATGCTGATCTGAATGGAAAAGTTACCTGCTTTACAGACCATGATGTCCCATTTAGGTTAAAGCCAGTGTTTGATAATCAGTTTCTATTGGAGACTGCCACATTTCTAGACTATGAGGCGACGCGAGAATATGCCATTAAAATAGTGGCCTCTGATTCGGGGAAACCTCCCTTAAATCAGTCTGCAATGCTGCTGATCAAAATCAAAGATGAGAATGACAATGCCCCAGTTTTCACACAGCCTGTCATAGGACTTTCCATTCCTGAGAACAATGCTCCTGGTACCCAGCTGACCAAGATCAGTGCCACAGATGCAGACAGTGGACGCAATGCTGAGATCAGTTATATGCTGGGTTCAGATGCACCCCCCATTTTTAACCTGGATCGCCGCACAGGAGTTCTGACAGCAGTGAGAAAGCTGGACAGGGAAAAGCAGGACAGGTACTCCTTCACTGTACTGGCTAAGGATAATGGGATGCCACCATTGCAGACCAATGCTACTGTGACACTATCAGTTCTGGACCAGAATGACAACAGCCCTGCTTTTACCCATAATGAATACAATTTCTATGTGCCAGAAAACCTGCCCATGTATGGCACAGTGGGGCTCATCACAGTTACTGATGCTGACTCTGGAGAGAATGCTGCAGTTACTCTCTCTATATTAAATGGCAGAGAGAATTTCATTATTGATCCACTTACTGGTGTAATAAGACCCAATATTACATTTGATAGAGAGCAACAAGGTTCTTACACTTTCCAGGTGAAGGCTGTCGATGGAGGAAGAGTGCAACGCTCTTCCACTGCCAAAGTGACCATAAATGTAGTTGACGTGAATGACAACAGGCCAGTTTTCGTCATCCCTTCATCCAACTACTCCTATGACTTGATTCCCACAGCCACCAATCCAGGGTCCGTGGTGACTAAAGTCTTTGCAGTTGACAATGATACCGGGATGAATGCAGAGCTCCGCTACAGCATTATAGGTGGGAACTCGAGAGGTTTGTTTACAGTTGATCAGTTAACAGGCAACATTACTTTGAAAGAGAAGGTAATCACAGCAGATCATGGCTTACACAGGCTGGTTATAAAAGTCAATGATTTAGGACAGCCAGAGTCTCTCTATACCATAGCACTGGTGCATTTATTTGTGAATGAGACCATCACTAATGGTTCATACGTGCAGGAGCTGGTGCGCAGAAATATGGAAACACCAGTGGGCCAGAATGTTGGGGATGGTGAGATAACCCCACAGACCAATGACTATGTGAAAATCATCATTGCTATAATTGCAGGCACCATGACAGTCATCCTGGTCATTTTTGTCACTGCTCTGGTACGATGCCGCCAGACACCCCGGCACAAGGTTGTCCAAAAAGGCAAGCAGAGTGGGGAATGGGTCTCCCCGAACCAGGAGAACCGACAGATCAAGAAGAAGAAGAAGAAAAAGAAGCGCTCTCCTAAAAGCCTCCTTCTCAACTTTGTGACAATTGAAGAATCTAAACCCGATGATCCTGCCCATGAGCATATAAATGGCACTTTAGACATTCCCGTAGAGCTAGAAGAACAGACTATGGGAAAATATAACTGGGGCACCACACCAACCACATTTAAGCCTGACAGCCCAGATTTAGCAAAGCATTACAAGTCTGCCTCTCCACAGCCCACCTTTCAAATTAAACCCGAGACTCCTGTGCCCCCGAAGAAGCACCACGTCATTCAGGAACTGCCTCTAGATAACACCTTTGTGGTGGGTTGTGACTCGCTCTCCAAGTGCTCCTCAAGCAGCTCGGACCCTTATAGTGTTTCCGAATGCAGCTGTCAAGGTGGCTTCAAGACCCCAGGCCCCATCCACACCAGACAGGTAATACAAAGTTTCTAGCTGCTCGCTCTCTCTTTCTCTGTCTGTACCTCTAAGCTCTGCAGAATAGCTTTGTCTATAAAGATTAAAAGCCTGAAAGTTCATGCTTGGCTGAGACATTGAAGTGTAAACACTTTGTGATTCATCAATGTTAAAAGGAGAAAATTAGAATAAAGTGACTCTTGGCTGTGGGAAAATTTAGTACTGAATGATTATATTAGGGGATATTCCTGTCTGTAGATGGCAGTATGGTACTTCCTGCATTAACATAGTATTTAGCTGTGCAGCTCTGTAAAACAAAGAGGGGTTGTAGCACTGTTCTCACTAGTATTGTATGCTCAGGAATCTAAGTAATCTAGGCCAGGTGGAAAGCAATAAAGCTTTGCAGCATCTGATAAGTGGTTCTTAATGCTAATGGAGTCTGGAATTGGAGCCTTCATTTGGACAGAGCTGTACCTCAAGGTCTCTCAAAAGCAGGCAAGATTATTATTTTTTTACTGAGAGATTGAGTGCCATTTTCAGACTAGAAACATACCCTGCCATACGGGCTACTAAAAGCTGGCTGACTGACATAATCAACAATATAAAGCAGTAATGAAGCCAGTGGGAAAATTTAGAAGCATTACAAGCATTGCCCTCACTTTGTCACCTTCATGCCCAAGTACAGATCATAGAGACACTAGCTGCAGTACAGTTCAGAGCAGTAGTCATAAGAACGAATTAAAAAGTCCTCAGATTAAAAAGGAGGGCAAAAATAGAATGATAATTAAACACCCTGTTGCTTTTTAAGACACTAATGAAAGATTTATTAAAGCAATGGGAACCACATCAGAATTGAATCTAGATTCTGGAAAGCTGCATTAATGCATTTGTGATAAGGGCTCGTTATTTATCTGAGTGTTTCCTCCAGCAGTAGCCTATCCTCAGTACAAAGAAAAGTCCCATGCTTTTATTTGAGTTAGTCATGAGGTATCTGTGCAGTAAAAGAAGTTCATAGAATATTTGTGATGCTAAGATGGGATTCTCTTCAATTATTTCTATACAGGGACAGATCCTCAGCTAGGGCACATCTGTGTAGGCTTTAGTTGTGCTTTGACGAGTTACCCTAGCTGAGGATCAGGTCCATAGGTTAGACTTACTTTTCTGTAGGCAGTTTTGTTAATGATATGGTGAAAATAAAGGGGGCCTGAATAAATGTTCTCATTCAAACTGCATATCTACAGCATACAAAGATTGCCGCTTTGTCTTTTTCTTTTTCTTTTAAACACCAGTCTGTGAGGTAGACAAAATCCCTGCTCTGTACAAAGCATTATCTTTTGCTGAGAGACATTAACAGAAAATGGAATAGAAAAGGATTTCTTCATTTTCTAAGACAGCAGAGACAATGGTGTGTGTGGGGGGGTTAATATCTTGTTAACGATTTGAATGTCTTCTGTTAAAGCTATTTGAGTGAATTAATTTTGAATTTAAATTAGGCCATGGAAGAACTGTGTGTGTGTGTGTGTACACACACGTGTGTGTTGATTTTACTCTGGAACTTGAAGGTTGTTTTCTCAGCACCTGTTGAGGCCTGATCCAGAGTCCACTGAAATCAATGGCACTTTTTCTTTTAAATTCAGGGTGCTGTGGCCTGTGAGCAAAAAGAATCCACCGTTACCTGCTCAAGGGCCTTACATTCTGTTGCCTTCCCCCCCAGCAGTGACAGCTAGGCCTGTGGCAACCTCCGGAACCATCCAACCATTTGCCAGAGTGGGCTGTTAGAAAAGAATGGAAGGCAATTCCTTTGGCAGGGATGGGGTCAGGGAAATGTGGGTACAGTACTCTCTTTCACTGTGCTTCTAGCCCGTGTGGACTGATGTCAGAGTACTCCTTTCCCCCTGATGGGGCAGAAAAGCACATTGCCTCTGGAGTATTCCTCACCCCTGAAATTATTCAGAGGCAATTCTGTGAATATGAGTATAATGAGACATTAGCACAAGGTGGTATTGATTTTGTTTAAATCTGCAGTCCACCTCCTTTAGACTTAATTTTGTTTGTGTCCTGGCAATGAACACAGAGCTGGGGAAATTTTAACAACACATCGTACAATGTCTTTTACATTCATGTGCAAACAGCATTTCCTTTAAACGCTGAAATTAATACTCTCATTACTTAAGCAAAATATGAACGGTTTTGTTAATGAACCTATATAAGTATTGAAACAAGAAAGGCGTTAATTTGACTGGCCTTTGTGCTGGATTTTATTACATAAAGGGAATCATATTTTTAAGAAAAGTAAAGAGAATCAAATTAACTGTTGGTCTGCAGTTCTAATACATAGTTTTAAACAGTCAAATGTGGTCCTAATAATGAAAGACTCTGCCTCTTATATACGGAATGGCCTCATTTCCATTTAAGAATGTGAATTGGATACAAGTGAGTGACTCAAGACACGATAATTTGAAGTTTTCAGTTAGTTCTATTAGCCAGTGGAGAGACTAAAAAAACTTAAAAAAAAAAAAAAGTTATAAAAAACTTCTTATAGCACCACAGTACTTCAGTTGTCATGCTATTCACCCTTTTTCCAACCTCAGAGACTAATGGCAAGTTTGAGATTAATGCAACTGTTGTTTCATGCATTCACTGACTTTGCAGAAAGCTGTAGGCAGAGCTGAGTCCTGATGGAGAATCAGTTACATTAAAACTCAAATACTCTAGTGTTTAAAAATAAATCATATGATATTTATAAAAATAAATCATAAATGTTTCCAAATTGTGAAAAAACGTGCTTTATATCAGCACTAGCAGTTATTGTAATGTATCAGTTTACAAACAAAAAGCTCTCTGAAGCATGACTAGAGAAGGAAAAAAAAATATTTATTCAATTTCCCCTCCCCAAATTTCAGAGGTTGCTGGGTTAAATGGGTCTCTAATCAGAATTGTCTCTGGCTTTGTTTCTGCAAAACCAAGATCTCACTCAGTTATTATGAAACAAAACCCACCTTTAGTTTGACCATCCCCATTTGAAACAGAATTAACTGTCACTGAAAACATGTATATGGACCCCCCCAAAGCTTTAAAATTTGGCTCCTGGCCCATCTGTACAAATAAAACCTGGTTTGGCTTTTGCAAAGCTAAAAAACGCTCCTTGTTTCTGTGTTACTGCTTGGATTGGCTTAACTCGGTGCTCTTCGCTATTTTTGAAGTGGTGGCCACTTTGGCAAAAAACCTTCAATGTGAGAGCCACATCAACCCGACACAGTTGAACACATACCCGACACAGACAGTTGAACACTTCGAGTTCTTTGTTGGTTGATATGGTAATATTGCCATTATTGGTAATATTGCTTGGGGTGCAGGAGGGGACATGGGGGGCTGGTTCTGGGAGGAGTCTCAGGGCTGGGGCAGGGGCTTGGGGTGCAGGAGGGGATGTGGGGTGTAAGCTCTGGGAGGAAGTTTGGGTGCAGGAGGGGACTCCAGACTGCGGCAGAGTGTTTGGGTGCAGGAGGGGGTATAGGGTGCTGGCTCCAGGAGGGGGTATGGGGTGCAGGAGGAAGTATTGAGTGCGGGCTCTGGGAGGGGTTATGGGCTGGGGCAGGGGCTTGGCGTGCAGGAGTGGGTATTGAGGGCTGCCTCTGGGAGGGGGCTTCGGGCTGGAGCTTGGGGTGCAGGAGGGGGTATTAGGGGATGGTTCTGGGAGGGGCTATGGTCTGGGGTAGGGACTTGGGGTGCAGGAGGGGGTATTGAGGGCTGGCTCCGGGAGGCTGCAGATTGGGTGGTGGAAGAGCTATTCAGAACCTGTCCATTGAAGGGGACAGCACTTACTTCAGGCGGCCCCATCCCCACGACACTCCTGGAAGGGGCCAACGCGCCCCTCCAGCCACTGGGGGCATGTGGCTCTGCATGACACCCCCCTCTACAGACACTGCCCCCGCAACTCCCATTTGCCACAGTTCCCTGTTCCTGGCCAAGGGGAGCTGCGGGGGCGGTGCTTGCAGGCAGGAGCAGCGTGCGGAGACCTCTGCTCCCCCACTTCCTCCCCTCCCCCCGGGGCCATGGGGGCATGCTGGCCACTTCCGGGAGCAGCGTGGGGCTGGGACAGGCAGGGAGCCTGTCTTAGCCATAGTCCCACTGCTGCTGGAGAGCGCGATCGACAGGAAGCCGCACTTAGGGTCCATGGGAGCCGCCACTGGCTCGCGGACCTTGAATTGAAGAACACTGGTCTAACTGATCTATAACAAGATGGAAAATCCTTATAGTAATTGCTCTGATAAGATGTGCTGAATATATGTATATTTAGAGGGGAAAACACAGAAGAGCGTGTTTGAAGGTTTTTCATTAAAAATCTGAGACACCATGAGTGGCCAGAAGGAAAAGGAAATAGATACCACAATGAGCCCAGGGCTGCTACTGCTGAAGGAATCAGAGAAACCAGGAGCAGCCAAAAGGCAATTACGCCATGAACCTCCAAAGCGGGAGGGAATGAGAATGTTACTGGAGAGGTCTAAAATGGATGAAGAAGGAAAAGCATGATACATATGTAATACCTCTTATGTGTGTGTGTGAGGGGGAGAGAGAGAGAATGATAATCCATATTATTTTTTTAAAAGTCATTTCACAGTAATTATTTAATCAATCCTAGTGGCCACAAATACACGGAAACTTATAGAATAGCAAGTGTTCTTTTGTGAAGTATTAGAAATTAATGTACTAAAGAAGCTTTTCAAAGTGATAGACTGTGAAGAGACTAATTGTTAGTAATAATGCAGTGTTTTCCAGGGTAGGACAATTAGGGACTTGTAAAATAGAGGTGACATTGAGTGTCTTCCAAGTCATCAACTTTTTATTAGCCAACTTTGCCAGTCGTGTCGGGGGGCGGGGATATATTTGTTTGCTATAGAGCAAACTTCAACAGCAGAAGGATCAGGTTTTAAGTCACTAGGACTTTTGCCATTAAGCTTAGTGGAAGTAGGGTAAGACTTTTAATAAAATACCCTGATAAGGTTGCACGTGTATCCCGTCTCTCTCTCTGCATTTGTCATTCTATACTGACAATAGGTAGTGAATAAACATAGGCAGAGAAAGGCAATATGAGTTGGTATATGATTTATGTGTTGGTGTAGAGAACAATTTTCAAAGTTAGGTGGGCAAAAATGTGCTTAAAACAGCACTTAAGTGCCTCAGATGGCTATCTGGACATCAACGTGCATATATGAAGAGTGCATGACTGTAGAACTGGGTGCTCTAAACTAAATGCCATATTTGAAAACTGGGGCCAAAGAGACAATATGCCGAAAGGCTTCTTTAAACTTTGCAATCTTCTCCTGTACTATTCTTCTGCTTCTTGTCCTTTTCACATTCCTGTAGATGTTCTTGTCCAAAAGAGACTCCACATGGCCCCCATGCCAGGTTAAATCCTGGGAGCTGGGGAATGCTGGCCAATCAACACCCCTTCCCACCAGCTGGCCAGAGACTCCCAGGGGGAGGGCCTACCTAGTGTCTCCTAGTGAGTGTCTCCTTCCTTTGCTGCTGGGACTGCCCCCCTTCACTGGCAGTCCCATCAAGTTCCCTCACCCGTTGAGGCAGGTGGGTGCATTTCCAGAAGGCCGATGATTGTATTAGGGTCCTGTGATTTTTTCTAACATCACTCCTTATTCTGAGATGTAGAAATTAGAACAAATATTACCTCATCTACCCCCAGAAAGCAAAGGAAAGCAACAACTGAGCAGGAGAGCAGCTCAGTGGGAGAGTTAGGTCAATAACATAGGGTGTAGTTTTGTAAAAAATGATTATTTGATTTCCAGCAGATGTTTTTAAACAGAAATAGTCAAGTAAACTTATAGAGTTTACATAGATTCAGATTAATACATTAAATTTGAACCAGGTCATTCTATCTACATTTTTAGAGATCAAAAGTCATAAATATCATGTGGGTCTGCAGTGGCCTACAATATGCGAGATGAGTTTAGTGCTTCTTTCTAGTTCCCACTGGACCAGTGTCCACAACCGTAGAGAAACAAACTAGTGCCTCCACCAGAATTGGCACTACTGTTGTTACTAACCTGAACATGGAGATCAGAAACTGAACAGGCATGAAGACTGAACTCCTGTCTGGCTCTAAGTCGGGATTGAGCCATGTTGGCTGAGCAGTGTGGGAAAATGTGCACTACCACTGCCAGCGGTGTAGCAGTTCTATTTATAGAGGCCTTCAGTTGCCAGGGCTATCAGTCAGACAGCTTTCATCAGCATGTGCACTCACAGATATGAAGAAGGACAATACGAATGGCACAGATGTTTTTCACTAACACTTGGTAGTTGGGGACACTAGCTGAGATCTTCTAAGGGAGTTAGACATTCTACTCCCACTGAATACAAATAAATAAAATGGGAGCTAGACCCCCTTGTAAATAAACTGCATTTGAGGACTTAGTGTCATGCTCGCTGCTGGTGTCTTCAGTGCACTTGCACTCACACCAGTGGTGAATTTGGCTCAGTGTAGCTATGTTTCTAAGGGTATGTCTTCACTACCCGCCGGATCGGCGGGTAGTGATCGATCTATCGGGGATCAATTTATCACGTCTCGTCTAGAAGCGATAAATCGATCCCTGAACGCGCTCCCTGTCGACTCCGGAACTCCACCAGGTAACGGCCAGGTAAGTCGACCAGGTAACGGCCAGGTAAGTCAACCTACAATACGCCGACTTCAAGTTGCATATCGTAGGTTGACCCTCCCCTCTCTCCCCCCGCCCCCCAGTGTAGACCTGGCCTGAATGTGACTGTGAAAATGATATTGTGGGGCTTCATATTTATTTCTCAATTATTCTGAGAACTACATTAGCTTAGTTTACAAGTAAAAGCACCATCCTCTCCCCCACTCACATACTAATAGCTCAGCAATCCCATGCTGTGGTCTGTTTAGTTGCTATCCTGTCACAGACAGTTACCAGTATCAGATACTTAAGAGAAAGTTCAGGAAACCCTATCACAGACAATTATCTTTTGGCCCCAGGGAATGTTTGTTTCTGAACCTCAGTGGCTGGATGTTAGCTTAAGGTTTTGCTTATTTGTAAATATTTACTATGGTGTTTCTAATTATTCTTGTTATTTTGTTCCCTTTCTGGCTTGAACATCATCACTAGTAACCCTGGCCCAACTGAAGTGTACTACCACATATCTGCAGTTAAGGAGCAGTTGTGAACATCTTGAGATGTTCTGCGCTTGAAGCTTAAAGCACATTCTGAACCTCTCACTAATGTACATGAGAAGTTCTACTGAAGTAAGGCTGGTCAAAATAAGTAATTTTTGTCCATGGGAAATTTTGAAAGTATTTTTTTATTTCTTGGGGAAATTTTTCAGTTTTTTAATTAAAATTCAAAATGGAAAATTGGACAGAAAATTTTCAGTTTGTTTTTTTCATTTTCTCCCTTCCTCTTTTTTCCCCCCAGAAGCAAAAAAATAAGAAGAGATTGTGGAAATTGGAAAAAAGGGAGGGAGTGAGGAAACTGGAAAAAAAATCAGTTTTTATTAAAAAAATTAGAAATTTCGTATGATAGCAAAAACCTTTCGTTAGTCAGAATTTTTTTATCACATGCAGAAAGCATAGCTGTTGAGAATGTGCCATGTTACACTTTTCTGTTCATGACATCACTTTGATTTGTTTCATAATCATAGTTCATAATATGACTTTGGTCATCAGTGAGATCTGATTTATGTTTTACCGTGATTTCTCCCATTTATTTCATCCCTTATTCTCTCGCAGAATTTTTGACAATCACTGATAGCCAAGTGATGGCCAGCCTACGGCAATGTCCTGACCACTGGCTGGTGTTTTCTTGGTGAGCTTGTTTCCCGATAGCATTTTCTTGCCCATTGGGACAGTTGATCTGATCAGCCATTCACTTCCCTGACTTTTGCTAATGCTGACACACTTGATTGGGGGTGCCAGGATTGGAGCAACATGAGTTTTTGGAGCAAAGTTTTACATTCTTGTGAATTGTGGCCTGGAAGCATGTCAAAGTGTCTGTTGAAACCCTGTCAAACACAATTACATGCTTTTGCTCATGTTTTTCTTCTTCTAGATACGTTTTAGTAGGAGCAGCTAGGGACTCCGTTTTTGCTCTGATTATATACATTAATGGGAGGACTGATAATGTACTACTACTTAGTATGCCTACCATTCCTCCAACTTATATTCTCAAATTTGGTGTTTGTATGTATTGACACACAAATGTGTGTGCAATGTATGTATGTATATGTATGTACATTTATGTACATGTATGTACATGTAAAGGATATATATATATATATATATATATATATATCCTTTAGTCATAAATTGTTGTAGAAGTACACTTCAACACTTCGAGTACCCCACAGAACACAGAAGTATTGACCTAGTTGAACTTTGACAGGCAAACGTTTATGGTATATGGGATGCAGGAAATGATGCAGGAAAGGGCTTTTCTCATGCTGTTTCTCTGTTTGCCAGCTCTGAACGTCATCGCATCTGATGTTATGTACTGAAGTCGTACGTGTACACAATGATGTTAAGCCAGCAAACATGAAAACATGGAAATAGCACGAGAAAGCCCTTTGTCCTGTCTCTGATTGCCGAAGAATTTTATCGTCTGATCTCCAGAGGGGTTTGGAAGTGGCGCTGAACTGTTCAAGCTGCCCTACTGAAAGGTATCCAGGGCAAGATTTTTTTTAAAAAAAGAAAGAAAGACAAAGAGACTTTAGTACATTGTGCTATAGTGATCTATAATGTTGTTTTGCAAAGAAAAAAAGTAATATGACCCATCAGTCTGTGTGAATGATGGTTATGATAAGATAAATCTATTGTTTTTCTTCTGTTACTTGTAAACACATTCTTGTTCCAGGACCTTTGTCCTTATTTATTTGTGTTGAAAAAATTAGTTGTGTTTTTAATGTCTATAAATATTGAAAAAGGGAGCAATAAATTTTATGCATACATTAAAAAAGAAAGAGAATGTAAAGTTCTTTATACTCCCTGCATTTTTTAAAAATAAAGTACATGTTATCACTTTACTTATATCACCATAAGCCATGTTGTGAATTAATTATTATTTATAGTTATTTCCACAAGATTTTTAATACTGATGTTGCTGCTATGGATCATAACTACAAATGATCACATCATTGCTGTTTATTTTTATAGGCTCAATAGGAATAGTGGGAAAATTACTACTTCCTGCTTTCTTATTCACAAAACTACTATAGTAAGCATTCACCTTTTAAATTACTGGCAAGTGTTCACTTAACTTTTTAACTAAACATTATTTTACCTTATGCTTGCTGAAATCTTGATAACTTCTGTATACCAGGTGCCATATGCTTAATCTTTTCAAGTACTTAAAAAAAAAAAAAAAGGCTTTCTCTTAGAGTGATAAAGTAGAAAATACCCTAAATTTGATTACACCTAAAAATTATTGTATCTTTAGCCAGTACAAGGAAAAAAAGTGCTGGCTTTTGTAGTTGTTGTTGTTTGGGGCTATTTTACTATTTTTGGTTAACGTTTATTTTTCTAAAGTTTAATTGCTTTACTTTAGCACATCTGACTTAGCAAACAAAATTTGCCTAATGCCTTCAGCTGCATCACATTTTAGGCAATAATGCTTAAAAGGGTGTGTGCGTCATTTAACAATATTAGTGTTTCATATAAAATACAAAATTTCTTAGGAAGCAGAAGGAGTATAAAGAACCCTGTTTTCTGCACTTAAATGAAGACTCATATGACATTAGTTTACTAGAATAAAATGGGGTATAGTCTTTGATTTTTAACTCAGCTGTATACAGTATGTGTAATTTTCTTTAAATGGAAACATTTATTAATGATTCATCAGTTAGACTACCAAATGGAATTCTCACCTGCTACTGTATGTTTGATGTAAAAATATTTAAAACAGGCTTGTACGTAAATATTTCCATTGCCTCAGTTCTCAGTTTGCAGAGTGTCTACAATGACGTTCCCTTCACATTTGCTATCTGGCTCTATTAAAAAAAAATTGGCTATCTGGTCTGTAAAATATAATAAATTTTATTAATAATGAATTATGTATTGTAATTTAGCATATTATATTGCATAAGCATAGATATAACTGTTAGAAGAATTTTTTATTTGTTGTAATGAAATCTTTTTCCTGGGAAGAAGATGATTTATTTAGAAGACAGTTTCACCATTTGTATTCATACTCCCTTTGGAGTACTAATTCTGCAAGTTAAATGAGCAACAAGTTTCAACAGTATTGGTATTTATTGAGCTTTCCTTCTGCCAGTTCTTTTCCCAATTTAGCCAGTTCTTTTGGCTTGTTGCCTGCATTTTACAATGTAGACATGGAGGGAAGTCTTTATGTTTAAAGTCCTATTATGGATGACATTGAGTCTCAGCGAGAGTTTGGTCTAACAAAAGGTGATCAGCACCTTTTTTTGTAATTACTTTTTGCCTAAATACCACATAATGTGGGTCATTAATAAAAGGAAACATCTAAAGATTTCTATGGTGTGAAGAACTGGCTTCCGTACCCACTAGTGCAGTTCAGCAGGAACTCAGCCAGGTTTCAGAATACTTTTTTGGATGACTTCTGTGGGTACTGAGGCTGTAGACGATCCATAGGTAAAACTCATAGGTGACATGTTCAGGTTTGATTAGGATAAGCATCCAAAAGTTAACTTCTTGAGTCTTGGAAATAATGAGTTGGAAATAATGTGAGAACAAGCTTTCTTATTAAATTTCTGACACTTCCACTTTTGCTCCCGGTTGAAAAATTTTCAACAACTACTTTTTTCTTGGTATTTTGGTGGGTACGGTGCCAGTTATAAACTTTAAAAAGGTGAGATTTAGAGATTTGGAGAAGGTTCAGCAGGCTGTTATTTTTTTCCAAGCCAGTAACTCATCTGTAGGTGGAAAAGTTAGGTTAGGCGGTAAAGCCCAGATCCTCAATGGTATTTAGGCTCTTAACTCCCATTGACATCATTAAGGTTTTGTGACTAAATCTCTCTTTATGCCCTACTTCATTCCTCAGGTGATTCCAAATGGCCAAATCCATCAACCAGTTTTTCCACAAAAAACAGATGACATAGCTAATGCACTAGGAAAACAAGAACTTTTAAAGAATTATTTTCAAGTCCCATACCTGATCACTTTTTTATGGGACAGTCCCTTCTATTCTTCCTAGTTGTGCATTTTAATTTTTGTTTTCTTACATCTACATATTAGGTGGTTTAAAAAAAACAAAAAACAAAATCCCTCCTTGGCAGAGTGGCAGAAAACTTGTTCTGAGAGCTCTTTCCCCATAAGTGGACTCATGGAATGTTCTCACTAAGGTCTCATCTTCGTCGATGGCCACTTTCTAAATATATACCGGTCAGTTTAGTTCTACACTGATCTTAGAGAGGGGAAGGATAATTGGAGTGCAAATCCAGAGAAAAAAATTCTGTGGATAAGTACTTTTTGACACTTTTAATGAGGATTTGTGTCCTGTATCAGACCTAGATTTATGTGATTGCTGAGCCAAAACCAGTGTGATTCTTGTGTTACATTCACCAATAGAAGTGCTGCTTCCTGCTGAATAGAGCCCATAGTCAGTGAAGACAAAAGTTTTGAACAAGGGCAAATACAGTAAATCATAAAAATGCTGCTTTTTCAATGGACGACTAAACATATTTTCTTTTGCAATAGCCATCACATATTTATCTTAGTTTGAAGCTTGACTATACTGAAACTTCAGAATTTAGATTTTATCATTAATCACCATACTCTCAACAACCCTCATGAAGATGTGTATCTATGGTCAGTGCATATGCCACTCCTGTTGCCATTGCTGGGAGTTATGTTTGTGTCTAGAAGGGATACTAGAATATCCTTTGTGCTAGTTGCAGTACTGCAACTGGTTCAGCAAACCAATAACAGAGTAGGCAAGCTTCACTGATTTTAGCCCTATAACACAAATAGCCAAAGATGGCCCTCAGATATTGTTCTTCTGCTTCCTCCGGCATGTTATCGATGCCTGGATTATATGTGAATACATGTCTACCAAAGTCTAGTGCCATTCATAATCTCAAACAGACTTCTTGTTGTTTACCTTGATTTCAAGTGAATAACAATAAGGAAAGGGAGGGAGAGGTAATATCTTTTATTGAACCAACTTCTGTTGGTGAAAGAGAAAAGCTTTCGAGTTTATAAGCTCTTCTTCAAGTCTTCATCTTTTTCAGGTTGTAATCATCTTCTGAAGAGCTCCGTGTAAGCACGAAAGCTTGACTCTTTCACCAACAGAAGTTGGTCCAATAAAAGACATTATCTCACCCACCTTGTCTTTCTAATATCCTGGGACCAATACCACTACAACATCAGTGAAAATAAGGGAAAGCTAATATTAGAGATCACACATGGCATGTAAAATGCATCTTGTGTGAAATCTACATGTAAGTTCTCTGTCATAACAAAGCAGTTATTAGTCTTGGGGGGAATTTGTTGTAGTCCTTAATTTCATTAAGTAGAGGACTGCTAATGTATAATAGGGTGCTGTCAAAAACTAAGCTGGTATGTGATGTAAAATAATTTTTTAACATATACTGTAATGCAGGTCTCATTTTCTTATGCATTTCAATGTTTTCTGTTATCATGCTGCATATATTTATAGTACATCCTGGTCTTAAGTATTATTTGTAAAATATTTTTTTAACAAAGATTTTTTTAAATATATATTTTTTGCTTTCAAACTGAATTACAAGCGCTGTTCCTTTTATGTCTTGTTTATCTACTTCTAAAATAAATTCTGTTTGAAGACTACTTGAATACCCTTTGGAGAAGCACTATTTTTAAGTTCTGCTATCGGTCTATTAGCTCTCTGCTATAAAATACACGGAGAGACACACACACACACAAATTGTTTTGACAGAAATTAGGAAGAGAAATTATTAAATCCACTTTACCACAAGTGAAATATTGTAAATGTTTTAGTGATCTCTAAGAAAGAACACCTCTCCCAAGACCATATACGCTAGAGCAGTGGTTCTCAACCTGTGGCCCTTGGGCCGCTTGCGGCCCAATCAGCGCACAGCTGTGGCCCATGTGACATCCTCAGGGCCCTACAGGTAGTATTGGATGTGGCCCACATAACATATTGTGGGCTACATATGTGGCCCACAGTGGTAAACAGGTTGAGAACCACTGCTCTTGAGTAGCTCAGCTCTGTTTTCTGTCTTTCCTACCAAAGGATTACTTACTTACCCAGGGAATGTTCAAGAATAGTTAATCATCTTCTAGTGGGGTGGAAAAGTTGCCATTAGATGTGATATGTGTGTATGCACATGCAACACAATATGTAATATATATAATATATTATCTAGTATGTAAGTTTACATGTGTTTATATCTACCTATCTATTTCGCATCAGAACAAAAATGAGCACCTGCAAAATGGAAGAGAGAGACAAACTCTCTGTAGTGCAGTGATTAGGGTACTGGCATGGATCAAAGTCTTTACCCTACCTGAGACATCTCTTCAGGGCACAGTTTTGCATCCCAGAGCACTCCCCATCTGGCAAAGCAGGGACTTGGACCTGTGTCTCCCACCTCCCAGGCCACTGCCTTAACCACTAAGCTCCAGAGTGTATATGTCTCTCTCCCTCCTTCTCTCTGAGAAAGCTTCCTGATGAAAATTGTGTTGAAACTGATATTGTTCCAGTTGTTCTAAAACAATTTCAACCAGCTCTGCTTATTGCATTAATATGCACAAGTATGTATAAAATTTAAATTTAGATAGTGTGACAAAGTTCCTCCTCTACCTTGGTGAGTCCTGCGCTTATTGGCGGATTTTGATCGCCTCAGAGATCTTCCCCTCTGGTAGAACCCACAGTCAAATTCCTCCTGTGTCTGATCAGGAGTTGGGAGGTTTGGGGGGAACCCGGGCCCGCCCTCTACTCCGGGTTCCAGCCCAGGGCCCTGTGGATTGCAGTTGTCTATAGGGTTTCCTGTAACAGCTGCATGACAGCTATGACTCCCTGGGCTACTTCCCCACAGCCTCCGCCCAACACCTTCTTTATGCTTACTGCAGGACCTTCCTCTTGATTGTCTGCTGATGCTTGTACTCCTCAGTCCTTCAACTCTTCTCACTCTCAACTCCTTGTGTGCCTCTTGCTCCCAGCTCCTCGCACGCAACACCACAAACTGAAGGGAGCTCCTTTTTAAACCGAGGTGCCCTGATTAGCCTGCCTGTCTTAATTGATTCTAGCAGGTTCTTCTTAATTGGCTCCAGGTGTCCTAATTAGCCTGCCTGTCTTAAATTGGTTCCAGAAAGTTCCTGCTTGTTCTAGTGCAGCCACTGCTCTGGTCACTCCGGGAACAGAAAACTATTCATCCAATGGCCAGTATATTTGCCTTTGATCAGACTTCTGTACCCCACTTGTCTGGGTCTGTCACAATAGTGAAATCACATACAAGGGATTTTTCATATTTAGTAAGCTTACTGTCACCTTTAGAGATTTTTTGTAAAGTGAGGAATTTTGCAATTGTAGATACAATATTTCTACTACCTTTGAACCCGAGTTTTGAACCGTTTCAGCTTTTACGATAGGTGTGAATAAATTCTGCAGTCTATTCAGCAAGTAACACTTTATTTTGTGAATGAGAGTTGTATGATGCTGTCAAAGAAATGAGGTTTGACTTTCCGCATGAAGTTGCTATCACACTGAAACAGGCAGTTGAATTTTAGCCTGCATCCTCATCAGATATTCATCCTTCTTAGGTCAAGGGAAGGCACCCTTTACTGGGCTGGATAACTTTGCTTTACCTTTGTTCTATGTTTGTTTCTGGACTATGATGTTAGATTTTGTTCTTGACCTGATTGCTCCAGTCCAGCCCAGACATGCATCAGGGACCTCACCTCAAGGGGACTACCTGTTGTTTTGATTGTCCAGTCAGCACAAAAACTTCACTCTGATCTGAAGCAGCCAATTGCAGATAAGCTGCAGGCAGGTAGTCACGTTGACATAATTATGGGAGTGAATGACTCCCACAATGGGTTTACTTTCTGGAAGGAAAATAATCTTCCCTTCCACTTATTGGGATCCATGGACTGATAATCTCTCTCTCTCTCTCCCCTCATCCCCACACTCCCACCACATCACCAAACCACTTCTGTGTTTTAAAAAAAAATCACTTATGGCAAGTTCAGGTCTCAGTCAGGCACTAAGACACCTCTGACTAGGTAAGCCAAATAACCACTGACGAAATATCTCAGGCAGGTGATGGCCATTCAGTGCCTCATTTCATTTGACCTCTCCCCCACCCCCACCACCCACCATATTTCATGATATAAAAAAGCAGAAATCATATTTGTTTGATTTAAAAGAAGCTACCATGTGATACCTGTTTACTCAAATGTGAAAGTATATGCCTACTTGCAAGTATGTAGCTTCTGTGAGAAAAATGCATTGTCTCCTATTTCCAAAAACCATCTGGGTGGGAATTGATTTAAGCAGTATAAAACAATCCTCCATCCCCAAAATAGCAAAAACACTGATTATTTGCCAGGGTGAATGTTACCAACTACTAATAATTGAAGCACATAATCAATGTCACAAGCTACTTAAATACAAACAAAGCAAATGTTAAATATCTGGGGTAAAAGTCATTCAGTTTGTCAAGCAACCTCTTAACTAGTAGAACTAGAACCATGACCATACATGGTGAAATGCTTTCTAGAAATATATGTAGTTATCACTGAGTGCTGCCTTGTAATCACTCTCTGTTTGGGATTTGCCAACACTCAAGATTTAACTGGAATACGTCTCTTTGTGTTAACGGGACTTTCTTGTATAAGTTTATATAAGTAGATAGTTTTCATTTTGTTTGTGAAAACTTTCAAACTATTCTTGTTGGACTTCAGAATGCACTCGTGTTTGTAGGTAGTTGAAGGTTCTTACACTCCTACTTCTGAAGAAGCAGGACTCCAGTCTAGAGTTAATTCATCCAGAAGAAACAGTTCAAGGGAAACAGGTAGAATCTAAAAGTATTATGTACTTTTGTCCTAATTATTTAATTGAAAGTAACCGTTTCACAGCTGTGCAGTGCTAAAGGACATGGGTCCTGATCCTGAAACTGAAGTCAGTGGGGCTCCATGCAAACAAAGGGGACTGTCTGCTCAGAGTTGGTTACAAGGTCAGAACCTTGTTTGGGAAGAACAGTTGGGATAACAGAAATATCTTGTTATAGAGTGTTGTCTAGTATGATCGGGTATTGTTTTTGATATTTTTGAAATGCATGCTCAAACTTTTTGCAGATAAAACACTATGAGACAGATTCTCATACCTTTACTCGCCACAACTTTCTCCCCAACTAGTCCTATTCTCTCTCTCCACAATGAGTACCTTTGAAATCAGTGGGATTTTTTGTGGAATAAGGACTATTCAGCATGAAAAGGCTTGGCAGAATCTGGCCCTATATATTCAAGTTATTCTAAATCCAAATGTTTTACTATCCGAAGGAGATGTTAGAAAGGTGATTCTAGAGTAAGAAGTCTTTAATATGTCACTTGATTGATGTTAATTGGATTTGTAGAAAGTTATGCATTTTGGACAAAAGGGAAAAGCAAAGGAACTCAACCCAAAAACGTATGTGATATGCTCCTCTTTGCTACATCCACTAGAAGAGGCAGTTTCACTTGCTAAGGACAGCACTGGCAGGGACTTAGCTGAATGATTTATAAGTAGGGTTGCCAACTTTCTATAGTACAAAACTAAACACCTTTGCCCCACCCTCTGCCCCCACCCCTTCCACAGGCCCTGCCCTTCCTCTTCTCCCCTCCCTCTGTCGCTCGCTCTCCCCACCCTCACTTTCTCGCTCATTTTCACCAGGCTAGGACAGGGGTGTAGGGTGAGAGCTCTGGCTAGGGGTGTGGACTCAGAGGTGGGGCCAGAAATGAGGGGTTCAGGGTGCTAGCGGAGGCTCCTGGCTGGGGCAGGAGATTGCGGGGTGGGGTGCAGGCTCCAGGAGGGAGTTTGGGTGCAGAATTGGGCTCAGGGCTGGGGCAGGGACTTGGGGTGTGGGAGTGGGTGCAGGCTCCGGGAGGAAGTTTGGGTACAGGATGGGGGTCAGGGCTGAGGCCGAGATTTGGGGTGCGGGAGGAGATGCGGGTGCGGGCTCTGGGAGAGAGTTTTGGATTGAAGCAGCAGGAAGAGCTTCCACAGAGAGCATCGCTGTAATCGTATCCCCCAGTCATAAAGGTATGGATAAGTATGTGAATTAACCACAGAAAACTGCCTTTCCGAGACTATATTCTTCACAGGTTGCAAGATACCTTTGAGGTAGAAGCAGAGGAGGAGAACTCAAGGCCTAATTCTTTTCAGGTTCAGTTGTCTAAGGAGTTGTCCTATCAAAGTGTAAGCCAAAAAATTCACCTGTCTACCCAAGTGCCTTGTATAAATTAACAGCAACACAGCCTTAGTTGGATGAAGGCAACGCCTACTGCAGGCCACTCAAGACTGAATTCAGTCAACCTACTAAACAACAAGAAAGCTGTCATGCTAGTTCCTGACGTAAAAGTCAAGTACATGCTGGTGTGTCAGAAAAATGCCATGATGTTTGATGAGTGTCAGGATTACAATCTTAAAATGTGTAAAGTCAGAGCTGAAGGGGTAAGTGTTCAGTGTGGAGATTGCCTTTCAGTGTGAAGAATCCCTAAGTGTTTTAGAAAATTAATATATATAAACACATCACCTTCCACAAAAGTGCAGCCATCTCTGGGGCGATAGAGCATTGCAGCAATTTACTAATTCATAGCTATGTGGGCTGTGATTTTCAAAGGAATGTAAAGGAGTTATGTGCCTAACTCCTATTGAGTTTCAGTGGGATTTGGACACTTTGAAAACACCAGCCATAAGAGCTCAATAGAAAAAGTGGAAACAAAATTAAATGTATTGAAAGAGCTTGGCAAATTTTAGGTTGTTCCCCAAACTGACCATAGGAATACTCCTTCAATGTAATTGGGTTAACGATTGCAACCCTTCCTATGTCTCTAGGGAAAATCTGTCATTAAAGTGTACTATAAATCTGCCTCAGAAAGGAGAAGTTGAACACTCTCCTCCTGAAAGTGGGTCACAACATCATCAGTCTCACTGGAATTGAAAGGATCCGAGCAAAAATTGTACCCCAAAAGATCTATGCTCAACCTTATTTGAGTCTCAGCCAGACAGCCTTGATGAGAGAAAAAAATCTGTAAAACAGCCCCAATGAGGCCTTCCTGTGCTCAGGAATCAGGCCACTATGGTAGAGAGTGAACCCTCTCAGTAAACCCCCCAAAACTTTTACTTTGCAGTTTCTAATTTAAAAAATTGCAGCAGAGTAGAAGAGAAAATAACACACTGGCCAGGGCTAGCACAGACGCATCGGAAGCAAGGAAGGGTTACTTGTTCCCTGACAGCCCACCCCAGCAAGTAGGCTGAGATCTCACCACAGGAGAGAATCTTGTCTCTACCTTCAAGTCTCTGTACAGTGTCAACCTGTCTGCATCTCTGCCCTTTTTCCTTCTATAGTCCTGGTCTTGTACTATGCTCTGCTATGTCATCCCATCTCACCAAAGCCGTCATCCCCTTCTCCAAACTTCATGCCTCTTGTCATGCTGCTCTCTAAATATTCTATTAAGCATTTCGAACGCACATGTAATGCAACATTAGCATCCTGTCTCTTGTCCATCTTTGCGCAGCTGCGCTAATACTGCATCCAATTATAGTTACAATAAATAAATCCAGCATGAATTGATACTGCACCAGTATATTTGCTAAAGTTATGTGACTGGCTTGCTGTATCAATAGTTTAAACAAAGTATTTTCCCCTGTGTACCTTGTTCAGTTCTGTGATGCCTTCTAATTCAGGGAGATAAACAGTTAAACATTGTAGAATTTAAATAGTTCTTTGTCTCTTTACAAGGAGATTTATCTAACCCTGAATCTCCAGCTAGCATTAGAGCATCCAAAAGGGAAATGGCATCTCATCTTTTAAAAAGGATAACAGAAAAAAAAATCTTACTGCTTTCCTGGAGAGGATTATTTAGCCCATATTCCCATTTACAGAGCTTAAATTTTTTGCATTTTATGTCCAAGGAGGGATTTGTCCACCCCTCCTTCTCTACTTCTCTACTAACGCTATAGTATGTTGTTCCGAAAAAAATACCATACCCTAAAGTGCCCTGAAATCAGAGGGCACATACATCATTACAAATGTTTAAATAAAAAACTATTTACTAATAGTGGGATTTTCAAAATCACTCAGTACCTAACGCCCATTGATTTCAATAGGACTTAGGCACCCAAATACCTTTTAAAATCTGGCCCTAAGTGTCTTATTCTACAGTCTTTTACTCACATGTGCAATATTTATCCACAGTGAATAATTTAATTTACTCCAGTGGGTCTAATCACATGAGTTAGGACTACTCAAATGAGTAAGGGTTTTCAGGATCAATCCCCAAAGCATGTTATTTTGTAGTGCTAGCTGAACATTCAGATTAGTCTTTACTGTATAAACATTTGGGGATTTTTTCTAATCATTTTATTTATAGGTGTTTTCAATTTGATTCTCTTTAATTCTGTCAGCCTAAGTGTTGATTAAGGAGACATCGTCACGATTGCCCTATTCACAGATTAAGAAATGAATCAAACCTTTTCAAAAGCTCAGCATGAAGGCTGGATATTGAAAGCAGATAGAAACGGATCATGCAGTCAATAACAATACTTAGGAGGGCTTAGTTGGGGGGAAAACATTCTTTTGAAATGTTCTGTATACAAGATATAAAGCAGCACAATTATCCGCTTGCTTTCAGTAACTGAGAATGATTTATTAGTTACAGTAGTTTGGCTTTGAAACACTAAACACGGATAAGAGAGCACGTGCTCAGTTGTTTAAGGGTTCCAACATCTGTACTGACAATCCTCTTACAAAAAGTCATTTTGGAATTAGCAAATGACAACATGAGTTCTGAAATGGATATGAAATCAAACAGATTAAAAGAAGGATTTCATTGTTTCAGTGCCCCCTTTTAACATGTTAGCTACTTGAACTGTTTGTTTGTTTTTATGAGCCCAGATGGTAGCAAGATGTATGTAAAATAAATAAATAAACACAGTAGAACAAATCAGATGCTTGGCTGCTGTTCAGTAATAGCTAAGGCTAAGCTTTATTAAATTCCCATAAAGATGTGATAACTATAGAATCTCACACAATATACTGCAGTAGGCTTACTGGCGAGGCACACCATTCTCCTTGAGATAGGAGGGTACATTTAAAACTTTGTCATGAAAATGGATGCCACTGAAAGTTCTTTGTTAGACAGTGTAATCCAAGTGTGTCAAATCCATAAATGTGTCTCACACAACAGAAGCCACATTTACGATCCATTTAGCAAATAATGAAGGAAGTTGTAAGGATTTGGTAGGGCTTTGTCAAGGACATTTTTCAGTGCAAATTTCTCACTGGAAATATTTTAATTTTCTGACCATCTCTAATTACAAAGTGCCTAAAATGATGCTTTGTTAAGAAAAACAAACCAGTAACTCCAGATTTGTCTAGGTGGAGCAGTGCTCAGCTACTCTAATGCAGCTCAGGATCTGGCCCTAGAACAGTGGTGGGCAACCCGCGGGCCGCACGCGGGCAGTCAGGGTAATCCTTTGGCGGGCCACTAGATAGTTTGTTTACATTGACCGTCCACAGGCATGGCCACCCGCAGCTCTCAGTGGCCACGGTTCGCCGTTCCCGGCCAATGGGAGCTGCAGAAAATGGCAGCCAGCATGTCCCTATGGCCCACGCTGCTTCCCGCAGTTCCCATTGTCTGGCAACAGCAAACGGTGTCCCCTGGGAGCTGCAAGGTAATGAGAAGCATAGGACATTACTTCCAGAAAACATCCAAATCATGGTACCGCATAAGTCTTGCAAAAACTGGAATCTAAGCATTACTGACAGGCCATGTGGAGTAATCTGTTCCTGTTAAAGTGGAGTGACCCAGCTGGATCAAGGGAAAATATATCTCCTTTAAAAAAAATAATATGTATATAATTTATTACTCCCTTCATCTGAAGTTTCACAAATGGCACTGCAGAGAGATACTTTTATAATGACACTATCCATATGGAGGAGGATGCAGTTTCCGGTTCAGAAACACAGGAACTTAAAGTCGTCCTGGTTAACCTTGTTTCATTGTTACGTTGCTGATCAATTAGGGAACATGCTTGTTCAAAGTTGTGCAATGCTCCCTTCTAACGTCGTTTGGCAGCCGCCTGCTTTGTCCACAGCTTGTAGGAAGAGCAGCCTGGTGGAGCTACATGGTGGGGGCTTGGAACTAGGGTGGACTGGCAGCCCCCCAGCAGCTCCCTGCTCCCCTAAGTTCTCTGTGCAGCAGCTTCCCAGCAGGCTATGAATTGCTGGCAATTCAGCTGTCCCTCCCCCACTGCCATGTGCTGCTCCTGTCTTCTGCCTTGGAGCTGCTCCCCGAGCCTCCTGCTTGCTGGGCGGGGGGAGAAGGGGAAGGAGCGCGGGGGAAAAGAGAGAGGCTAATAGGTGTCTCCCTCCCCCCTGCTCCTGCACCCCATTTACCCCATCTTCCATAGAGCAGGGGGGACACACCACAGTCCTGGAGGCAGCAGCTGAGATGGGTCTCAGGTTGCTTATCTAATTAACAAGGCAGTGTACTTAAGACAGGGATCAGCATACTTAAAGGGGAAATGCTTTCAGGGTGTGTGTCTCTGTCTGCTATGCTGTCTCCCCTCCCTTCATTCCTTCTGCCTTGTAGAGTGTGAGGCTACATTAACAACAATGAGTTAACCCTTGAGGGCTAGTTCATCATTTAGCAGTAAGGCGTTCCCTAGGAAATATCCCACCCTCTGACTTCACCACCTCAACCAGGCTTTACAATCATTGCTGTGTACCAGTATATAATTATAATTAATATAGTTAATTAATATAGTCTTTTGTCTGGTGAAAAAAATTTCCCTGGAACCTAACCCCGCCATTTACATTAATTCTTATGGGGAAATTGGATTCGCTTAACATCGTTTCACTTAAAGTCGCATTTTTCAGGAACATAACTACAATCTTAAGTGAGGAGTTCTTGTACATCTCTCAATGAAAATTTCTGTTTGATGGTTCAAAATGATCTTGCAAGATTCAGACAGCCCTAAAATGGTAAAACTGATATGAAAAGATGAGTTATTTGAAATGTCAATACTATTTTCTCTCACTTCCCTTGCATTGGTATTCCATTTAGTTTATAGTTGGGAGTTTCTCCCTGGTTTCAGCATATCTTATACAGCACCCTCCAATGTTTTCTCCCTTATTCGGAGACTGAGCATATTCCTTTGTATTGCTGTTAGGCCATGCTATGGCAAGTGTGAAGCAACAAACTGGATTCTCAAATTGAATGCAATAATACTACTGAGTGATCCATCTGCATGGTACTGGACCAGACCAATTATATCTACATCTTTTTAATATAAATATTTTGGCTTGCCTAATAATTATGTTCTACAGTGTAAGTATGTCAGCTGCATAGTGTAAAGAACCCCTGGCTGCTGCTACCTGTTGCTGTTACCTGTACTGTGGAGAAATTGAAGACTTAATTCTCCAAAGCTCACAATCCAGCACTAAAAATAATAAATTTAGAACAAGGAGAGAGAAAATCTGTATTAAAAGAGAACAGTGACAAAGAGGATATAATTATGTGAGCCAAAATATGAAATAATAATGAGGCAGTGAGTTCCCAGTAACTGGGGGAATTGTGAAAGTAATGCAGAGGGCTCTGCCAGGAATACGCGAACACACTTCTGATGCAACAAGAGAACTTTGATCTCAGCGAAGTATCTAAAGATTGGGCTATAATTATTGTGAGTCAAAATATTAAATAATAATGAGACAATTCCTAATAACTGAAGGAATTAGAGTATGATAATATACTAATCTACTGCCTGCCTGAAAGAGGCAGCCAGACAGTGATGTGTGAATGGTGTTAATTTTTTCCCCCTGACTCAGTCCAGCTCGATCCAAGAGCACAGCTGAAATGCAGCCAAGCCAAATGGTTTCTAACTCATCTGACCTTTCTGATGTCATACAATAGGTTCAGTCAATGAGAGACAAAAAGGGATATTCCAGGTGACTTATCTCAACAATCTATGCTCAAAATGTATAATGAAGACCAGTCTGACTCAGATATTCACAAAATGTGTGCGCGCACACACATCCGAGTGTAACATAAATTTCTACCCAGTGGCTGTACATCTGAACAAAACTCAAGAAAACCTGTGCTGGTTTATGGAGGCAGTTCAAACACAGACCAAGAATTATTTTGAGTACTTGTGTGGTGTAGAGGCACAGTGCACCGAGCTATAGCAGTTCAACCAATTCTTTCTCTCCTCCTAACGCCTTAGGAATTTTAGTCCTTTTCTCTACAATAAATCCAAATTACCCTATTCCTCCCACCTCTGTCTGGTGTATTCAGCCCATTCATGCATCATTAGAGTCAGTTCTGGAAACTTCCTGGTTCATTCAACACTGGCCAGATAGAGGGCTAAAACAGGATTTGTACTGTAAAGCAATAATAATAATTGGTAGAGTACATTTTTATATGGAAACACTTTTCTGTCAGTAGTAAAATCGGGAACATCGATGTATAAAACAGAAATACATTTTAAACTCTTTGATCACTTTCCTTTTTTGTTTTTTTCTTCCCCAAAAGAACTACATTCTTTAACAGCTCTTGAAATCTCAGTGTTTAAAAAGCCATCTGAATGCAACAAAATTGAGGTAGAGCTCGTGAGTGAAGGGCAAACTTCCTTTATTTAGACTCTTTTGGGGGGGGGGGGGAGCTAGGTGGTTGGTTTTATTAATTTTTTAAAATTTATTTGACAAGAGCATCTGGGCCTCAACAGACTGCTCAAATGAGTAATAGAGATTTTGTAAATGCCTAGGAAAGGAGAGATGTCATTCCATTCTGGGGTTCTGTTTAATTTGAGTGTCTTTGGTTCTTTTCCAATTCCTGGCTGAGTGAAGACGTAATATCCTTAGGAATGACTAGGTTTTAATTTAAATGTCTAGAATCTATAAGATTGAATACGTTTCTAGGTGGGGTCTTGAGCCAAACATTTGCTTAGTTTGAGATGATCCTAAGCAGTATGCTCTCCTTTTCACAGGAGTTCCATGGCAGTATTTGCTAGCATACACCCCTGTCACCTGTCCATGCTTTCCTGAGCAGTGCTGATTTTCAGTTCTGTGTATGGATTGCCTAGTGGTATATATTAGAAGGAATAAATACTAGCTTGAATGGTATATTACACTCAGGAAGTAGAAGGCAGGAGCAAACGGAAGGAGAATAAAATATAGCTGGTTTTAATAAGAAAAATATACTGAAGGTGGCGGGGGGAAATGGTGTATGAAACTAATTGGAACAAATTAGCTAGGGAGGTTGTGGAATCAGATTAGGTTTTTAAGATCAGGTAAGACAGTACCTGTCAGGGATAGTCTAGATAATACTTAGTCCTGCCTCAGTTCAGGGGACTGGACAAGATGACCTGTGACGGTACCTTCCAGTTCTACATTCCTATAATTCTAGGATTTAGAGTTTCAGTTGATGTCCTGTAGTTTAGGTTGATGCTAGCTTTCCATATGAAGCCCAATACATAAACCTCACCTTAACTCCCTTGAAAATAACCCACTGCCAATTAAATATTATATGCCATATTTTTCTGAGAAGTTTTTTTTTTAATTCCAGGGGAAAGGTGTTTCAAACTATGGTGTTTAAAAAGTTTCCAAGATGAGGAACGTCTTGAGTGGCGCAAAAGAAATGTTCCGTATAGAGGGACCTAGGTCTTAATGTGACAGGATGTAGTATTCTGTTTCTTTTTATCCATTGGTGTTTTCTATTCTTTCTTATACACTCCTAGGCCCTAATCCAAAAGTCACAGAAATCAGTGAGCGATGTTGACTTCAATAACCATTGCATTTAGCTCATACAAAGCAATTCTGGTGCATATAGAGAATTAATTTTAACCAGGGCATCAAAAGTGGCAGCCTTAGGACCATCTGACTACCTTATTTAGCCCAATTTAAACCTTTGTACTGTATTTCCTGTATGTAGTTATCACAGGAGCCTCTGAGCCAGTGGGACATCCCATGGAGCATGCTGCCTTAACTTTACAGCAGTAAACTGGCATTTAACTCAAGATGGCCACCTCAGCATCAAATTGCATAAAATAGTTCAGTCCTTAACTGGTCCAAGCAAAAAGATCTAGTCAGAGTTAGGCCTCTGAGCAGCTGTGTTTCTTGGAGATCCTCCCTGAACTGTCCGCTGTAAGAAACAGCCCAGCCCTTTTTATCTTGTCTTCTGGGTCCTAATTAACTCCTGTGTGCTCCCAGCCATTATAGCTGCTGGAGGAGCAATTATTATTGGCTCCTGCAGCAGCTGATCCTAGGTGGCCTCTCTGCGGAGCTCTTGGAGGCCTGAACTCACTGTTCTTTTTCTCCAAAAAGGACAATGGCTGTGGGATGTGCCACAGTGGCAGGGCCTCTGACTGGGGGCAGAACATGCTTGGTATACCCCATCACAGTGGTTTAAAATACAGGAAAATCCTTTTGCCCCTAATTCAAATGAATGCCTGAATGCTAAACTTTCCCAGATATCAGTATGTGGATCTATATTTCATATTTTCTTGTAGTTGAAAATGCAATCATTGTATTTGCTTTACCATCATAGAGAGCTAATTTAATAAAGGACTCTGTGGCCTTGTTTTTACTTGTCTGCATGTCATCCCAACCTCTGCATATAAATTCTAAAATAATGCATATTTTGGGTTTACCCCTGAGAATCATCTCCACAGTCCATGGCATAGTTTGCAAAAATTTCATGGCATAATGGAAATGTGTTTTGTAGTGAATGCAGCTCATCAAAGTTTGTCATTTTCTATAAAAGGACAACTTCCTGCCTTTGGTACAGGGGAAACTTTTATAGAAACTGATACATGGTTATCTTCCAAAGGTTAGCTATAATTAGAATAGACATCCATAGGAAATAAAAGTGAAAACATTAAAACTAAGATAAGTGGTTTATTTTTGTAGTTCTTTGATGAAATCCCCTGTGGTTAGATTGGCTGTAATGTCAAATGTATGATAATTTTGTTTACAAGAGTTTACTGACTTGTTTCCTGTTGCTCCCTGTGAAGCTGATGTGAAGACTTGAAAGGCAGAACTGACTGCTTTATAATCTGAGAATATCAATCAAAGCCATATTAAGCACAGGACGCATTTTAAGGCTATCATACTGCAGTTAAGATTCATGAAAATGGAGACCCAATACTTTACATAAAAGATAATGACCAGAGGTATTCCAGCATGTGCCAGACTAGACAGATAACCTTTTCTCCTTGTGAAACCAAGCCCAAAATAAACTCTGCCAACTAATATCAGAACCCCCTTTCCACTGCTCTGTGTCAATCAAGCCCTTCATATTGATAATCTGAAGAAAATAAGGATGAAAACACACAGCCTATTTTTGCCTTATTAAGATGAAGAGATTCTGTCAGAGTTTGATAACATTTTAGATGCAGAGGCTGTTATAAGAACAAAATGCATATCAAATATGTCTGCAAAAGGACCTCTTTATCAAGATAAAATCCTGATGAAAAATGCCACTTATTCTTTCTTTTCGAGCAGGTGGGTCTAAAAGAGCTCAAGTCAAGAATGAAAATCTATATTTAATGGAGGCATTTAGTTTAAAGGATCACATATTAACCTTGGAGCCATTTACTTATCTTCTTAATGCGGGAAAAAATAGATTTGGTTCTTCTCTGTTGAAAAGTTACAACATTTGCCATTAATAATTTAACATTTACCTACAGATGCCTCCATCTTAAGGCCAGATTTTTATATGTTTATATTCAAGTTGGACAGTACCTTACTCAAGTATTCCAATTGGTCTCGTTGTGTGATTTAATAGTGAACATGAAAAAGGTATCAAAATCTTGCCCTAGTGAACTGTATTGTTGACCATGATACTGTGGTAAAGTTGTGTGTATGTGGAAATTCAAAATATTGTACATATGAAAAAAGTAAACATAACTGTTGTCAAGTTTGAACATTTTACATATTTAATTGAAGTGATCTTTCTCTGCCACATCCAAATGACTTACCTGCCCTTCTTTAAATGGATGGGGGATTTTAAGTCCCCTTTCCTAGATGGTGAGGCTGATATAAACATCTGTCCTCTGCTCCAAAGCACTTTATTTGAGAAAGAAGGTATATCATTTCAAACCATTTGTTCAGCATTGGTAACGTCTACTTTCAAAGCAAAACTAAACTAGTTACAGTATATGTTTCCTCCACGCCCCCCTTATGTTATGCCATGCTATGGTTGAGTTCAAATCCAAAAATGTATTGTAGGCCAATTTCTCTTGGACTGACACAGAGTTTAAGAGATTAAAAGTATTCAGGATAGTTTTCTGTGTTGCTTCTACATAATTTTGCACATTTGCACTTCATTATTTCAGAGAAAACAGGAGCTAACTAGTCACCGCCATTTATTAAAAGTGCAACTCCAATGGAGAAAGAAATCAGCTTGACCAGAAACGTCCAAGAGATTAGATTTCACATAATGATTCAACATTCTTACCATTTTAGTTGGTAGAGAAGAAACATAATATTACCATAATGTTACACATTTTATTAGTGTTCGGTTATAATCTGATTTCATTCTGGAGCTCAAAGCATAGAGTGTCTTGAGTTTGTTAATACTCTTAGAGCCAGAAACAGGGAACGAAGGAAGGACTGAAGGACTGAAAATAAGAGACAGCAATATCTAACGCTCTGCTGTACTCTGGTTTATTTTTTTGGCAGAAGCACTCACCTTTTTTGTTTCCTTACAGAATTTTTTGAGCAGTAGGGCATCTATGTTGGCTGCATGACATTTCAGTTAAAGAACATCCCAAATGTGATCACATGCTGATGTTTTTTGCATGGTTTAGCAAATGCTGTAATTCAATGGGAATTTAAAATATAGGCAAAAAGAATTCCTTTATTTGACCATACAGTAGAGGAAAATCTTGAGTTTTGGTGCACAATGCATATTTTACATGGTATTTCAATACACACAGAGCCCTTCTCCTTGAGGAACTTCCAGTATCCTCTGGACATGAGTGCTAAATATTCCTAGAAAGATATTGCCTCCCTTGAATAGTAGTAGGACAAGGAGCATACTTTTTTAATTCATATACCAGGAGGGAAGCTAATTGATAAACTACAACTGCAAACAAATGATCCCAATGGAGAAAGAGGAATCAACATGACTATTTTCAATATTGCCCTAGAATTTTGAGGGGAAATCTCTGCACACATATACAGAAATGTGAATGAGGAAGACATTTTGTGACTGAACCACTACCCAACACATGTGCTGCTGTTATAGACTTAAGGAATACTCAGTCACTAACAGGAGAATGGAATTGTCTTCGTATGGGTCAGAGTACATTGTGAAAATGGTGGAAAGGGAAGAGCTCTATGCTTGATATTATTTGTTTTGACTACAGTGGGTAAAGTGTCCAGTCACAGGGTTCCCTGTAAGACAACGATTTTACTGAGTCCTGGGCCCTTTAACTTGTACGCACAAATATTCTAAGATATATACATGTTTTAGAAGGAGGAGGAGGAAAGTGATTTATTCTCTTGGGCTAGGTTTTCCTCTTTTTCTGTTTCCTTCACCCCCTTTTAGCCACTGCCTTCTTTTTTCTCACATCACAGCTGGCATGATGGTAAAGAAATATACCAAAATCTCTTAATGAGTCCCATGACTTAGTTTGAATTAAAATTGTATGGTGTACAGTGTACATTTTATATATAAACAATTTGAAAATTGGAGGATAGGCTTTTACACAGGCAGAATAGAGCCCTACATGACAATCAGTTAAAGTTTTGGGGAGGAATGGAGGGAGTAGAAGAAATTCCAAAATACCAATCTAAGACAAATAAAGCTAAAAGAAATTCTAGAGCCATGGCAGTCAATAACTGAGGCAATTTCTCTCTTTCAAGCAATAATGCACCACATGTCATTTAAAAAATACTATATTCTTCATAGTATTTATCATAGGTTATAATTCTAAATGAGCAGTGAAGAGATTAATTTTCAATAGGTGGAAGAGTTTTGTGCCCAGATCTTTTCACTCCAGTTTATTGACAATTTTAGGGTATTGGTTTGAATTTCTTTATATTATTATTGCACATATGGTAGGTTGTTATAAGTTGTTTTAAAATATTAATAAGACTTGCTGTTTAAACATAGCACAGCACATACATATACTCTGATATTTCCCCTCATATTTGTTGTATGAACATATTCTAAACAGTACAATTATTTAAGAAATATGACTATAAAGTTTTGTATATATTGTAGTATAAATATTTCTGTCGACCTGATTCCTCTCCTTTGCTCTTTGCCCCAAGCTGGGTAAAATGAGGATCCCAGTGCATTCAGCCCATGTTCATGAAAGGATTTAATTCATCATCAGAACTCACAAAGAAAGAAAATGAACAGGAATTGAGGAGAATAAGTATCTAGTGCAGCTTCAGTGTTGGAAAACAGGAAGCA
Source organism: Chelydra serpentina (assembly GCA_037349315.1). Taxonomy (NCBI): domain Eukaryota; kingdom Metazoa; phylum Chordata; order Testudines; family Chelydridae; genus Chelydra; species Chelydra serpentina. The sequence continues at coordinate 10,791,687 of JBAIAC010000028.1, read as the reverse complement.
GGGCATCAGAATCTTTATAGCAATGCAGCAACACATGCACGAGTAGAAACTTGGCAATGATTATCTCAAGAAGCACCAATTTTCTCAGTGCAATCACCGTCTTGTTTGCAAAGTTCATCCATGTCAAATGTACATTTTTGTTTCCTCTGATAGCATCTAACCTTTACAGGAAATGTCAGTCACCCTGCTTTCCGACAGTAATCAGTATTGAGTTCAATCAATGAGGCATTGGTCAATTTAGTCAATTTCTCTGGCACCACATCATTGCAAGATAAAGTTCATGGCATGTTGTAAGAGAGGTCAGTATTAGTGCTGTTGAGTCTTATCCATATATTGCTAATTTGCAGTTTACAACAGAAACATTCAGGAGAAAACAAAATACATGCAATAGAGAATACCTTTTCAGGAAGCTCTGTGGCACATTTACATTTTAATTATTGACCATCAAAGTCTAAACGAGTATTGTTCACTTTAGTATTTCAAATTGCTCTCATGCCATGCCTTCAAGACAGTTTTTTGCATTCACCAAGGCCAAACAGTGATAACTCAGCAACAGCATTTTCTTCCCCTATAGTTGAAGGGAGGGTAGCAAACAAAATCTGGTGAAAATCTGGTGTGGGGCATAGATGGAGAACAGCAATTCCATTGTGCATGCTTCTCCTTCCAGTAACCTTTGGAAAACCCTCAATCCGTGAGCACACTGTTGAAACTGCATAGATTAGGGAAGACCTCTAAGGAGTAGGTTGCTTTAAAGTTAAAGAGCAGCCATTGTAAACAAGATGCTCACTTCCTAATTATTATTCTAATTATTTAGCGTGTGGCAGCTCACAAAATGCACAAGGAGCTTTCCAAACGCAGAGGAAACGCACAGTTCTGAAGAGGTACAATATATATTAACACAGTCAAGTCATTTTCAATATGGGAAATCCTCCCAGGAGCTACTGCTGCTTCAACAACATGCTTTCACCTGCTGCGCTTTCTCTTTCCTTTGAGGGATAGTGTATAGGATGAGGGCAAGATCCAATGACTATATGTTTCTGAAGAAGGTGTGATGCCAGGGAAAATGAAGCAAGGCACACTGTGGTATGCTCCTCCAATATGTGAACATGAAGCTTCATATTAGACTCAGGTCAGTGGTGACTGAAAGTTGTTACTGTCCAATAGCTATTTGGTGGCCTGTGTGTTACAAAGTCTGGTGGCCTCTTCCAGTTTGCAATGGAGAGATGTCTATCCCTTATTTCATAAATTACCACCCCCAATGGTACTAATGATACCTCCTTGGTTGTCTCCATAGAGACTCCAAGGATTGAGTGAGCATGGTAATTGAGCAATACTCACCAACAGAACTGGGGTCCATCATGTAAGGGCTGAAGCACATTGTTGGACTGCTGTGGTAAAGCTTGCATTGATAATGTGAGTAAATATAGGACTTCAGGTTTGAGGGCTGCTGATCCCACACCTCTCACGAACAACAAACTCACATGAAAATTCAAAAGGAAGAAAGAAAGGAAAATGGACTTATTTTTCTTTCTGATAAGATGAAAGAAGAGACTTTTTAATTGCAATTTTTTTAAAGCTGGACATAGAGCTTCAGTTATTATTAAGTATCAGCGGGGTAGCGTGTTAGTCTGGATCTGCAGAAGCGACAAAGCGACAAAGGGTCCTGTGGCACCTTATAGACTAACAGAGGTATTGATTAGTCTATAAGGTGCCACAGGACCCTTTGTCACTTCTGCAGTTATTATTAAGGTTTTTCTTTGGCTAATGCTAGATACACTTACTGAAAAGCATGTACTGTACCATTAAGCCCAGACCTTGGTCTGTTGCCTGTGTTTTTTAATTGAAAACAAACATCAGACATATTAATTTGTGGAACTCTCTTACTGTTTGTTTGTTATTATTACATGCTTTTATTGTAAGAAGAAAAAACAAACAAACAAAGAAAACCCCTATAACAATTAGAATGAAATCAGAAAAACTACAAAGGAAAGTAAGTACAATATAAACACATATTCACCATATCATACAATATGTTACATGTATTCAATGCTTTATGTTGTAAGAAAACTAAGAGAGGGGAAAATGCCTCAAGGGAAACAAGCCATAAGAAAGGAGAGAAAGATGATACTCAGAACATAGCCTCGTCTGTCGGGCACAAATAGTACCACATGGAAGCAGATAATTGTCATTAGACAGTGGTGATTTCAGTCCATAACTGACTGCCACTTCTTTTTCACCATGCCATTTGGTAGATTTCTCTACATACAGCACCATGCCATAGTTATCGCTCAGCCAGTGTATTCTAAAAATAAAAATAAAAAAAAAAGACAAAGGGACAGATTTGTAAAAGATTTAGGCTCCTGATTTCAATGGAAGATAGGTGCCTGAATACCTTTAAAATCTGACCCTGACTGGCATCCAGTGAGTGGAGTTCTTCCTTTCTTTTGTATGCATATTCCTTCAAGAACTGCCATGTCACTGAGGCTCAGAGTTTTAAAGGTATCTTTAAAAAGAGGATTAGGTATTTAGGAGCCTAAGTCCCATCAACCGTCAATGAGATTTTGGCTCCTAAGTGTCTAATTGACTTTTCAAAATGAGATTTGGGTGCCTAAATCTGTTAGGCACTGCTATGCTGAGCACAGCAACACCTAGATACTTATAAACATCTGTACTGATTACCTTTTCTTGGAGGTGTAGATCAGTGTTTCCCAAACTTGGGACGCCGCTTGTCCAGGGAAAGCACCTGGTGCACCCGGCTGGTTTATTTACCTGCCGCGTCCGTAGGTTCAGCAGGACGTGGTGCGGGCCAAGGGATGTACTGGCCACCTTTCCTGCAGCCCCCATTGGTCGTGCACAGTGAACCGCGGCCAGTGGGAGCCACGATCGGCCGAACCTGCGGACGCGGCAGGTTAAATAAACTGGGCGGGCGCACCAGGGGCTTTCCCTGTACAAGCGGCATCCCAGGTCTGGGAAACTCTGGTGTAGATGATTTCCAGTATGCTGTTGTACCAGTTGTTTTGCTACCAATAAGGTTCTCAGCAGCCAATATTTCTCTGCATCAGTAAGTGAGAGACTTGGGTTGATAAGTGGAATAAAAGAGAAGTACCTAATATTAACTTAATCCTTAAGTGAACCTTTCAGTTAAAATGTATCATTTTTGGTCTGCTGCATGTAAGAAGGAGGGAAGCACTGAATCCTCCATCTCTCCAGCACTTCTCAGTATCTTTATCCTGAGATTTTCAAATCTGTAAAACTGATCGAAAATCTACATTAATGCCCACTTTGGACATACAAGTTGCAGTCAAATGAGTGTAAAAGAGGAATTTCATCATGAAGTAGATGGAGACAGATCCACTGAGGCTTTTTTAAAAAAAATGTCCAATTTTGTTCCACGTGTACCTCCACATCCCAAATCCATTGATTACGAAGTACCTCCATCTATGTTAGTATTCCCTTCCTTGTAGGTCATTTTTTTGCAGTAACTCGTGTATCTTGGAAGTATTATGCTGATTTAAATGTGGTATGGCTGGGTTGCCGTAAATTATCCATTTCTTCAACACCACCTTACTTTGTTAGTTCTTACCACAAACTTCAGGGATTTATTAGTCTGCTATCCTTCAGTCCACTTTGATTTTATTTATGTAATCAATGGCTAAAGCTTGCTAATTGCTTTACAGAACAAATAGTTGTTTATAATCCAATTTAACATGTAACAAAGCATACTAGTATGAAATGGGAAAGCAAAAAATGAATATGGAAGGTACAATAATGAAGCAATTTCATTCTTATTTTTTGTCTTGTGCAGAAAATGTAGCCGTATCTTAACAACAAAAGAAATGAAACACAGGTGGTAGAAGGGGATTTCTATCTAGAAAGTTAAAGTTGACTGCATTGCAGTAGTCCTGTTGTGATAATTGGGCCTACATATTTACAGTAACCAGTAATAACAAATGTTGATGGAAAGTAGGCCGAGTTTCTTTCAATAATGAATGTTATAAACAGGTGCGAGAGACTAAATTAGTCCAAACAAAAAAAGGCCACATTGATATGATTCAAAGACTATTCTGCAATCATGGTTGATAAAAACAGAAGATCTGGGACCAAAATTGGTGTGTTGGATATTAGCCTGTGACAGTGCGAGACTCACCCCTGCGGCGCCTCCTGTCTTTCAGCCTGGAAATTGGCTCTTTTGACTCGGAGCGCCCTCTGCAGGCTGGTGCCTCACTTGCCGGTGGGTCCCCATGTCTCTCCCGGTCCCCGGTGCCCTCTTGTCTGGGGTCTCCCCTCCCAAGGGGACCCTCACCCACTATCCCCACCTTGCCTCAGCCTATAGGCTAGGATGACCAGACAGCAAATGTGAAAAATCGGGACAGGGGGTGGGGGCTAATAGGAGCCTATATAAGAAAAAGACCCCAAAATCAGGACTGTCCCTATAAAATCAGGACATCTGGTCACCCTACTATAGGCTACTGCCAGTCATCATCAAGCCCACTGTGGCAAACTGCAGTCTGTATTAGCCAGTCATCATAGGCAAAGGGGGTTTTGGACCTGCTGCCTCTGCCTACCCGTGGGCTGCCCCCTGCAACCCCAGTACCCTGTATGGCCTTAGTCTTGGCCTACAGCCTGGGGGTTTTCCAGGCCAGAGCTCCCCAGCTCCTCTGGCATTCCCCCAGCCCTGCTCCACCTCAGGTACTCTCTGGCAGCCAGGTCCTTCCCTCTCTGCATTCAGAGAGAGACTGCTTCTTAGCTCCTGGCTGACAGCCCTTTTATAAGGGCCAGCTCTGGTCTGTTTGGGGTTGGCCCTAGCTGTAGCTGTTTCCCCAATCAGCTGTCCCAGCCACAGCCCTCTCCCAGGGCTGTTTCAAGACCCAAAGGGCAGGAGCGGGTTAGCCACCCCACTACATAGCCCTAATTGGTTGGCAAAATAATGAGGGGGTGTGCTATTCCCATCACTCCCTTTTTGAAAGAGACATAGGGAAGAAAAAATGGAGGTTACTGTAGGAAGCTTCACCATGATGGTTGCCACCCTCACCATCTCCCGGGATCCAAAGCCTTAGTTATTCTTAACCTGAGACTAGACCAGGCTAGTCTTAACCTGAGACTAACCCGAGACTGAGGCACCTAGATCACATAGAATCATAGAATCATAGAATCTCAGGGTTGGAAGGGACCTCAGGAGGTCATCTAGTCCAACCCCCTGCTCAAAGCAGGACCAACCCCAACTAGATCATCCCAGCCAGGGCTTTGTCAAGCCTGACCTTAAAAACCTCCAAGGAAGGAGACTCCACCACCTCCCTAGGTAACCCATTCCAGTGCTTCACCACCCTACTAGTGAAAAAGTTTTTCCTAATATCCAACCTAAACCTCCCCCTCTGCAACTTGAGACCATTACTCCTTGTTCTGTCATCTTCTACCACTGAGAACAGTCTAGATCCGTCCTCTTTGGAACCCCCTTTTAGGTAGTTGAAAGCAGCTATCAAATCTCCCCTCACTCTTCTCTTCTGCAGGCTAAACAATCTCAGTTCCCTCAGCCTCTCCTCATAAGTCATGTGCTCCAGCCCCCTAATCATTTTTGTTGCCCTCCGTTGGACTCTTTCCAATTTATCCACATCCTTCTTGTAGTGTGGGGCCCAAAACTGGACACAGTACTCCAAATGAGGCCTCACCAGTGCCGAATAGAGGGGAATAATCACGTCCCTCGATCTGCTGGAAATGCCCCTACTTATACAGCCCAAAATGCCGTTAGCCTTCTTGGCAACAAGGGCACACTGTTGACTCATATTCAGCTTTTCGTCCACTGTAACCCCTAGGTCCTTTTCTGCAGAACTGCTGCCCAGCCATTCGGTCCCTAGTCTGTAGCAGTGCATGGGATTCTTCCGTCCTAAGTGCAGGACTCTGCACTTGTCCTTGTTGAACCTCATCAGATTTCTTTTGGCCCAATCCTCTAATTTGTCTAGGTCCCTCTGTATCACCACCTATACCGGCTCCAGCTGAATCCCAAACATCACCGGGGATGAAATGGGATCAAACTTTAACAGCAACAACAACAACTCCAGCCCGTATCAGTTAACTTATTTCTTTTCCCCCCAAAAGCCCAGTTTTGGACATTAACAATAACAACAACAGCAACAACAAGAGATCCAGCCTATCTCAATTAACGTCTTCTCTTTTACCCAAAAGGTCAGTTATCTTTGATACCATCTATGAGAATGTTAAGGGTTTTTCCCTGTTAAAACTCTCTCCAGCTAAAGGGAAAGGGAACAAGAAATGTTATTAAAATGAAAGCCTTATTTAATACTGTACTTTACATTTCAAAATGTTTTAACTGTTTTTACGTCTTTTCTTTAATTATAATAAAAGGTTGAAAAGGTGTTAATGGTGTGATTTCCAGAGTCCGAAACAGGCTGTGATCTCTAGATACCGAACCCTGGATCTTGTATAACACTGTTTTATGGTTGACGGTGACTGGGTTATGTTAACAACTTGGGCCCCTATATTCCATCTAAATTAATACAACGGTCCCCATCTGAACTTGCTTCCAACAGAATAAAAATTGTTCTACTGCCACTGTTAATTGTGAACAAAAAGTAAAATAACATTAAGGTTCAGTATTTAAACAACGAAAGTAGAGAAGTTCAGGGTCAAGAGCCCTTATATGCTCTCTAACTCACCCAGTGGAGTACTGCTGCTGTCTCAAGGTACTGATTATCAAAGGTGCTGAGCACTCACATCTCCAATGGAAATCAATGGTAGCAGCTTTTCAAACTATGGGCTTCAACCTGCAAAGTGCCAAGCAATTTACATTTTCCAGGAGTTGCTACCACTGTATGTGCTTCGGATTTTCAAAAGAATTCATTCTAATTCTGTTCCCTTTATGGGAGTCTAACTGGAACTGGAGTAGAGTTAGGCCAATGCCAAATGCTCTGGGAAACCCCACCCTTAACGTTTACTGCTGTCTTTAAAAGAAAGTAGTCAGTGTGGAGTGAAGACGTTAACTCTGAATACGCGTACACTGATCATGTTTTATCAGTCACATTGCTTTCAGTGTGAGATCAGGTCTACATTAAAAAGATAGGCTGACCCTGCTATGTTGCTCAGGGGTATGAAAAATCCACACTCCTGAGCAACGTAGTTAAGTTGACCTAACACCCAGTGCAAAAGCGCTAGGATGATGGAAAAATACTTCTGTCAACCTAGCTTCTGCCTCTCTGGAACTACAGAGATGAGAGAACCTCTCCTGTTGCTATATTGAGTGTCTACATCCATAGCAATATCATTTCAAGTTCAATGAACTTAATATTTCAGCATTCTAGATACTTTCAAGTTCTACCTATTGGGACATATCCTAAACTGGTGTAAATTAATAGAGCTACATCAATATACACTAGATAGGAGGTGGCCTAATGTGACATTATTTCAGAGCAGATAACTATATGTATGTCTTGACAAAGCAGCCTTAAGCTAAAAGAATTGTAGCTAAATATTGAAAGATGAAACAGCCTTTGCTTTCAGTTTTTGTATTCATCAAACAAATCATATATTTTTTATAATTTTAGAGTCTTTATTGTAAGCATTTTAAATATTTTTGAGATCTTAAAAGTAAAAAGAAAACCACAAAGTGTAAACTTTGATGCATTAAAGTCAAGGTTACTACTGGTTAATTCAATGCTAATTACATGAATTTATATTAAGGCATTTCTCTTGCTGACAGGCTTAAATGCCGTTATAATTAGGTGTAAGACAGGACTGGCTGTTAGAAATTAAGGTTAAATAGGACCTCCCTGGCTGGATGGGACTGGGTCAATTACTAGGTTAAAGAGAGCCCATCATGTCACTTTGGAGAGGGAGGGAGGGGATTATCAACATAGAAGTTATATTTTGATTGCTATTTCCATAACCTTTAGAAGCATTACTGGGAGTCCTGCGTGCAAAATGAAGGGAGAGCATATTCCAGTGTTCCACTTTACCATTGACAGATGCCTTTTGTTTAAAGTACTGCAGACAGTGATTATTCATATGGGGCAAAATTCTGCTGCCACTATAGAAAGAAAGCAGAATCTATTATACATTTAAACTGATACACAGTGGTGAGGTTTTGGCTTAAATTTCAATAAAGGAATACAAAATCTAAACTGAAAATGTGGTACAAACAAGCAAAAAAGAAAGACAAAAAAAGAAAAGAAAGAAAGGAAAAAGAAACTGCTCAGGAGGGGCTTCATCTTGTCCCCTAATACATATCTGGGAAGATATAACAGCAAGATCTAGCTTCCCTGGTGATGGGTGGTTTAGAAAGATAGGGATAGAATGTTTGATCCATTGCAGAGTTTCTATGCTGCCCAGGCAGCATAAGGGCTCTATAGATAGTAAAACCAGTCTCCCCCCCCCGCCCCACCGCCAAAAAAAAATGGACAGAGATTGCACAAATCTGTCAGAAACTGGTGCACTTCAGTCCCTGCGATTCGCTTCCTGTGGCACATAATAATCTAGTCTTCTGTGGGCTGTAATACTTTGGTCTGATTTCAGTTGTTGGGTTTTGTGTGTGGGTGCTGGGAGAGGTTTGTGGCCTGTGATAGACAGGAGGTTAGATTAGGTGACTTGGTGGTCCCTTCTGGCCTTAAACTTTGTGACTCTTTGACAGTGTTTGGTACCTTTCTTCACTTAGCAGTCCCCAGTGCAATGGATGTGCTGGGGACATATAGGGGGTTACATACATGTTACATATAGGTACATATAGGGGAAGCTTGCACTGTCACTAATCATGTTGTACAGCACCATTCCTGTGGATAAAATGATAGATCAAGTTCAATCTCAAAGGCTATCAGATTAGTATCTTTCAGCACAAAATTCACTCAATAAAAGGTGTTTTTTGTGTTATGACTGATATTCTGAACACAGTCAAAGCTTATGAAATACTCAGATGAATTAGTAACAAAAAAACACAGTGCTAGTTTTTCACAGCTTAATCTAGAGCTTTTAAAGTCTGTTTCTAGCATCCGCTAGAAGAACTCGTCAGAGAGCAAAGTGATCTTACCCACTGCTTATGGGTGGAGCATATTGCCATGATGGTATCATTAGCCCCTGAAGGACTCAGAACCTAGGATCTAGGTCTAAATCTAGACTCCTGCATTCCAGCAGTTTGCTCTTCTCATGTTGATGGAAGGAAGAGTATTTTTAAGGTCAGGAACAAGTTCCACACTCAAAATTATTATTTGTTTGGCCAATGTAATGGAGATTTAACATGGAGAAGAGTAAAATAATTCTGAGACAAATATATATTGTTATATTGAACTTTATTTTGTAGAATTAAGAATTTGCCAAAGGTTGTGATCAGGCAATTAGGGACAGTTTTCTTGTAAATTGGTAATTGTTAGTAATATCTCACTCACATACCTTGATGTCTTATATTCCAAGGTTGCTAAGAAAGTGTGGATGACCTCTAACTTTCATCACTATTGGCTCCAGTGCTATTTTGAATAAAAGTAGTAGGAAAGGACAGCCTTAACTTGAACTTGTCCTCAGTAGGAGGAGATTATATTTTAACAGTTACAGCTCAAGTGATTGGTTGTGCAGTATTGAGATGTATTTGAAAAGGGCCTGGCAGCAACTTCTTTAATGTTAAAAGTATTTGTGGTTACTGCTTAGAGATATTGTATTCCTTCTTAGTTTAGTATTCGTGAGTTTGGCATGATGTATTGGCTAGGTAACTGTATCACAGCCAGGTCCGGAGCGCAGGGGGAGCGGCGCTATAAAAGGCGCCTCCCCCTGTACTCACCCGGCGGCGCTCCGGGTCTTCGGCAGCTCACTCCGGGTCTTTGGTGGTACCCCACGCCAAAATGCCGCCGATGACCGGGAGCGCCGCCGGGTGAGTGCAAGAAGCGGCGCTTAAAAAGAAGCAGCACCTTTTTTTAGTGCTGCTAAAAAAAAGGCGCCGCTTCTGCCGCTTCTGCCGCTTCTGCTCAAGGGGGAGCGGCCGCTCCCCCTGCTCCCCCCCGGCTACGCTACTGCTAGGTAACTTTTTTAAAGTTTCCAAATGCATTTTCTCCCTCACTAAACTGATCTGGTGAGAGTGCATTTGGGATAGCAGGAATTTACACCATGTTCTAGATATATTTAGTTGAGATGGGTTGCAAGCTTGTCACCTGAACATGATTATCTAATATTTGCGTTAGTTTGGCTACATCTGGGGCAAAAGCCATTGATAAATAAATATCAATCTTTGTTTTCTTTATTCCCATATCAGAGACATTGAAAGATGGCTTACGCATTCAGAATAGTTATTACTGTTTAGAGTTAGCAAGAACTCACTTTCGTATTAATGCCGCTATTATCCCTTTCTTTCAATTACTTACCTCACTAAAGAAAATACCCCCATCTTTAACTAATGTTGGGCTGTCATGAAAAACAAATTTGATATATTGAAATAATCTTTTTATCAGTCTCTACCATCCCACACTGGAAGAATGGTTTCCATACACTGAAACATATTGTCAAAGTGAACCTAACAAACCAACATTAGAGAACTCACAATTTGTGCTGTCCAGGCATCTTGCCAAAAAATGATCTTCTTAGCAACAGCCCCCCAATGAAATAGACATATTGGTTCCAAGATTCATATCTTACTTTTACAGTATATAACAGGATGGAAGAGTGATGAAACCCCACAAAAACATGTTTAAGTGATTGCTGTTTTATCACAGTGGAGGTGGGACTCATTAACTACACTCAGAGTATAAGGAGAGTGAGAACAGGGAGCTGAGATAGAGGTCTCTGCCCATGAATTTTAGGAATAAATACATTTAGGAAGAGTGCATAATCTGAGGTTTCCAAGTTTCTTGGTGTTATTTGTGTTACCAGTGAAGCCAAACCCTAAAAGAGAGAGTGAGCTTGAATGGGGGGCGGGGTTTGAGCATGGGCCTGCTAAACCCAGGGTTGTGAGTTCAATCCTTGAGGGGGCCATTTAGGGATCTGGGGCAAAAATTGGGGATTGGTCCTGCTTTGAGCAGGGGGTTGGACTAGATGACCTCCTAAGGTCCCTTCCAACCCTGATATTCTATGATTAAACAGAGTACTTATAAATTCAGAACAGAATGGGAACTCAGATCTGCCACGCAACTGTGTATAGGATGCTTTCTCAATCAAAATGGAAAACTTCTTTGGTAATAAACTTAGTTTTATTAGCAGTTACTACAGTTATCTTAATAATTATCTGAATACAAGATTGCCCCTATCTGGAGAAAAAATTGTATGAAAAACTTTGCCTAGCTTTCTCATATGGACAGGGCTAGGATTCGGCATGTCTTACTAACAACCTTATCAAACTCCCTCGCTCTTAAATAGATTCTGCAAATAGATACTCTGTGAAATAAATAGACTCTGCAAAATGTTAGAGGCATCAATACTGTCTGACAGCTCTATCACATTCACTCTGGCCTTGTGACCAAATTATTCTCTCTTCTGCTCACAAGTCTGTAATCCTTCTTCCCAGGCTTTGAACTGTTATATAGCACTTTTGACCAAACTGTGCATATAAGGCATAGATAGAGACAACCCTATTGCTGTTTGCCTTAGAATATTACTCCTAATAGTGAATAACCTATTTTAAAAAAAAAATCTCTCTGACCTGGTTTGGATCAGGAAAGGCCAATTTAAAGGTCTGCAAATCTCATCTGTGGTTTGTCAAAGGCTCTAATAGCCAGTGAGCAACTTTAAGCTCCAGAGTGTGAGGCCAGCTATGGAGAATACTGGCCACTCAATACATTGTAATCCTACAGGCTAAAACAAAAGCCCTGTCTTCTCTGCTAAGCAAAGGTGTGTTTTTGCCTCAGGGTAACTAAGGCCTTGGCTACACTTACGAGTTACAGTGCAATAAAACTTCCTGCAGCGCTGTAACTCACTAACTGGCTACACTTGCAAGGCACGTGCAGCGCTGTATCTCCTCAGATACAGCGCTGCATGTACTCCACCTCCCCGAGAGGAATAACAGCTGTTGTGAAGTGGGTGGAACGTGGAACGTTGGTCTTTCAGTGTAGCCGAGGAACAACGCAGTTACTGATCTCCGGAAGCTGCCTTTGTTTTGAAACAGCACTTCCGGGTTGGAGTTCAGAGCTCCGTTGTTGAGGTGCTTTACAAAAAACCAAACACAGCTACTGTTTGCAGGCGGGGGGGGGGGGGGGGGGGGGGGGGGGGGGGGGGGGGGGGGAAGAGGGGACGGGCTCCGTTAGGAATGCCGGCAGCAAAGTTGCCTTGGACAGAGACGGCGTGTGTGTGGGGGGAGAAGAACGGCGGGGGGGGGGGGGGGAAGGCTCCGTTTCCTCTCTTTTATCTGCTCTTTAAAAACAAACAAAGCTGTTTGCTTTCAGTGATTGAGAGAGAGGCAGGGGATGTGGAGGTGTGGAAATAATGAGCTGACACTCTGTGGATATTCCAAAAACCCACTCTCTCTCCAAAAACGCTCCCTGTCAAAGTCCCCCTCACCCTCCCCCATTTGAAAAGCACGTTGCAGCCACTTGAATGCCCATAATGCACCGCTCCCAATACAGCTGCAAATGCCTCAAATGTAGCCACCTTACTGCGCTGGCAGCTGCCAGTGTGGACAGGCTGCAGCGCTTTCCCTACTCAGCTGTACGAACACGGGTTTAACTAACAGCGCTGTACATCTGCAAGTGTAGCCAAGGCCTAACTTGCATGAGCTAAACAGGTAAAAACAGTGGAGAGAAAGCATTTTAGATATAAATGAGGTCAGTCACTGGTGGGAGTATAGTCTTGACCTTACTGTTAATGGGAGTTAGGCACCTAAATACCTTTGAGGATCTGGGCCTAAAGGCTTTGTCTGGCTGCATAAATCAGTATGAGATTCCAGCACCGAAACATGAGTTACCTTAACTTTTTCTGCTCATCCATAATAATTTAGTAATAAAACATTTACTCAACCCACTAGAGTAACAGAGGTTAATTCTAAGTCTTTGGTTCAGCCATCTAACTGGATCAAATGTACAATGATATTCCTGACAGGAAGATTCCCATGTTCTTGGTAAAAACATTGCATGCACTATTTTTTTTTCTTATGTCGAATTAAAACAGAGAGCTGCAAGTAGTAATCTAACTTCTTTTTGAATCGCCTTTAGATTATTTAGGTAGTTGAGAATGGTGTTAATCATAATGCAAATGGGGCTTCCTAAAAAGTTTCTGATTAGTATATCTGCTACCTAGTTCTAAAATACCCATAGCCCTAACCCTAACTCAAATTTATGCACTTATACCCTACACTGCCTCACCTCAACTTCTTTAAAAACAGTAATTAAAACTAAAATCAAATGCTGTCTTAACAATTCTGAAAAGTGAAGACTAAAACTGACCTTTGAGACCATCATGTATAATACAAAAGCGACATGAGTTTTTTAAAATATGGACACTGATTTAAGATCTAGCTACTGTAATGCTCCAGACTGATTCCTTTCTTTTCCCTCACTAGGATTTTGAAACAAACCAAACAGATCCCATTCCAGGTTTTATAAAAGACCAGAGTTGGCTTTAATCATGTATCATGTATACAGTCACCAGTTCATCCAGGGATTGTTTTCACACCCACCCAAACCAGAAAGCTATAATGCTCTCAAGAGCCCACTCTTGACTGTTTTGTCATCTGATTCTCTTTTCATCTCCCAGTTAAAATTGTGCTTCTCTCTTTTGATATTATACTGCTGGGTACATTAAAACTAACTAGGCAAACAGATGTCTGCACAACCTTCAAGTGGATATTGGAGTGGAGGGCAACTAAGGACATGGACAGGTGAAAGGGTTGCTATCGAATGCTCTGTTGAAGCCAGGTAGGAAGTGGCTGGCTGCTCATTGGGTACAAATGCTTGTGGGGAATGGGATCCGCTCACAGACTGAGAAGTGGGCAGTGTGTGTTTTAACTTGACATGAGACCATGGAAAACCAAGGCAGGCCCTCCACAAAACACAGTTTCATGTTGGTTTAGAACTTGATGTGTCCTAATCCTAAGTAGTGCACCAACTCAGCTGGCTGTGTTAAATACATCTGACCAAATAAATTAGTTCTTTGCATCAATATTGAGTATCGAAATATTCATTCCAGCCTAACCACAATCTGGAGCAAAATAACTGCCAGATCAAAATCTGGGCTAAACAACCTTTTTTGGGGCAATTCCTTTTCTCTTTACTCCCACAGATATTCCCATTGATAATAATGGGACAGTCTGTGTAACTGAGGTGAGCAGAATTTGGCCTTTTGACTCAAAAATACAAAATAACTCTCAAGTGTTCGTTCATAAATGGCCATCGCTCACACTCCTTACATTCTTTGCTATAGAGCATGTCACCTTTTCAAAATTAAGATGAATCTGAAGAGTTTAAATTTAGCTGAGAGAGATTCTCTCAATTCTGGTTTTATCTATTCGTTTATAAAATACAGTTGATGGATAGATACTAAACATGCATTTATAATAGGTATATTGTGGCAGCTGGATAGATGTGTCTTTACCTTTGTTTTTCTTTGTTAAGCACACCCACTGTTCTGCTGCTTTCATATATAATGACAGCATAATATTCAGTTTGCAGCTTCCTAACCGAGGAGGACCTCAGCCACCCATAAAATTAGCAGTCTGCATTTTAAAAATAAAAATAAAAAAAACCAAACCCACTGAAGCCCATTCTGCACACACACGCATGGAAGCTAGAAATTGCACAGAAAAATCAATATATTGTCCCACCACTGTGACATCAGATATAATAACTGAATTTATTGAGTACACTCCCTGAATTTTAAGAATGTTAAATGTGTATTGTTTATTGTTTTTTTTAAACCGGGGTGTCTTAAAAGTGATCAATTTATATTTAGGTAAATCTCCAACAACTTCTCCTAGCCCTCCCTCCTCCAAAACAAAACAATAAAGATGTAGCTGTGTCTAGGTCTCTGTTTCTGCTTTCAGTATTTGCATTGATTGTTGACAAACTTTTTGAAGGGTCCACTTCTTTTGGAGGCCTCGATTTTTATGTGCTTACCTAGGTCCTGATTCTCAGGTGTACAAAGCATCCCCCTTTCCAAGAAAAGACAATGGAAGTGACACACACTGAAAATTAAACCCTCCATAGGTGCTGGAACTAGTTGTACTGGGGGTGCTGCCACAGCCCCTGGCTTGAAGTGATTACCATCATATCCGGGGTTTACAGTTTGGTTCAAAGGCTCTCAGCACCCCCACTATACAAATTGTTCCAGCACCCCTGAAACCCTCTGTAAATTATAGTAGAACTTTGCAGTTTTAAACCTGGCCCAGATACTAGATTCTTTTGTAGCCTTTGGCAAGTTACTTTTCTTCTCCATCTCTGTTTCTCCCTCTATAAAATGGAGAAAATGGGTGTGATTGTTGGTTAAATTTGAGGTGCACACAGCATGACACAAGCGGAATGGGTGGAATGAAGTAAATCTCTGTGCTGATTTGATCCTTCAGCATAAATTAATGCAGCATTCCACAGAGCAATGCAGTGTTCCACAGAGCAATTACAGCAATGGGGATCACCAAAGAAGAGAGAGAGCCCTGGCCACACTACCTTTCCCCCAGCCTCACCACCTGTGCCAGCTGCAGGGAATGTGAATGCCTTAGGAGCTGTGAAGAGCGATTCTTCTTTGGCAAAGGATCCACCTAAATTGGAGTCCTCCTCTTTTAGCTGATTATATCAGCTTTTTAGAGAGGCTTTGTAGAGCCCATGTAATGCAAAGTGGCCAGAGTGGAGTCCAGGATTGGGCCAGTAATCTTCACCTAACTGTTTGTGGTGTTGTGAGGCTCAGTTAATTTCCATATGACACTTTAAAGATGAAAAGCATTATCTGAGTGCTAAGGTTATTCATAGATTCATAGATTCTAGGGCTGGAAGGGACCTCGTGAGGTCATCGAGTCAAGCCCCCTGCCCTCATGGCAGGACCAAATACTGTCTAGACCATCCCTGATAGACATTTATCTAACCTACTCTTAAATATCTCCAGAGATGGAGATTCCACAACCTCCCTGGGCAATTTATTCCAGTGTTTAACCACCCTGACAGTTAGGAACTTTTTCCTAATGTCCAACCTAAACCTCCCTTGCTGCAGTTTAAGCCCATTGCTTCTTGTTCTATCCTCAGAGGCTAAGATGAACAAGTTTTCTCCCTCCTCCTTATGACACCCTTTTAGATACCTGAAGACCGCTATCATGTCCCCTCTCAGTCTTCTCTTTTCCAAACTAAACAAACCCAATTCCTTCAGCCTTCCTTCATAGGTCATGTTCTCTAGACCCTTAATCATTCTTGTTGCTCTTCTCTGGACCCTCTCCAATTTCTCCACATCTTTCTTGAAATGCGGTGCCCAGAACTGGACACAATACTCCAGTTGAGGCCTAACCAGCGCAGAGTAGAGCGGAAGAATGACTTCTCGTGTCTTGCTCACAACACACCTATTAATGCAGCCCAGAATCAAGTTTGCTTTTTTTGCAACAGCATCACACTGTTGACTCATATTTAGCTTGTGGTCCACTATAACCCCTAGATCCCTTTCTGCCGTACTCCTTCCTAGACAGTCTCCTCCCATTCTGTATGTGTGAAACTGATTGTTCCTACCTAAGTGGAGCACTTTGCATTTGTCCTTATTAAACTTCATCCTGTTTACCTCTGACCATTTCTCCAATTTGTCCAGATCATTTTGAATTATGACCCTATCCTCCAAAGCAGTTCCAATCCCTCCCAGTTTGGTATCATCTGCAAACTTAATAAGCGTACTTTCTATGCCAATATCCAAGTCGTTGATGAAGATATTGAACAGAGTCGGTCCCAAAACAGACCCTTGCAGAACCCCATTCGTTATACCTTTCCAGCAGGATTGGGGACCATTAATAACTACTCTCTGAGTATGGTTATCCAGCCAGTTGCACACCCACCTTATAGTAGCCCCATCTAAGTTGTATTTCCCTAGTTTATTGATAAGAATATCATGCGAGACCGTATCAAATGCCTTACTAAAGTCTAGGTATACCATATCCACCGCTTCTCCCTTATCCACAAGGCTCGTTATCCTATCAAAGAAAGCTATCAGATTGGTTTGACATGATTTGTTCTTTACAAATCCATGCTGGTTATTCCCTATCACCTTACCACCTTCCAAGTGTTTGCAGATGATTTCCTTAATTACTTGCTCCACTATTTTCCCTGGCACAGAAGTTAAACTAACTGGTCTGTAGTTTCCTGGGTTGTTTTTATTTCCCTTTTTATAGATGGGCACTATATTTGCCCTTTTCCAGTCTTCTGGAATCTCTCCTGTCTCCCATGATTTACCAAAGATAATAGCTAGAGGCTCAGATACCTCCTCTATTAGCTCCTTGAGTATTCTAGGATGCATTTCATCAGGTCCTGGTGACTTGCAGGCATCTAACTTATCTAAGTGATTTTTAACTTGTTCTTTTTTTATTTTATCTTCTAAACCTTCCCCCTTCCCATTAGCATTCACTATGTTAGGCATTCCCTCAGACTTCTTGGTGAAGACATGATTTTATTTCTTAATTTCTGTTCAGAAAGATATTTTTGATCATATATTTATCTCCACAGAAGTCATGTGTAGCACTTCCTATTCTACAAGGTCAAAATGCAGGCATGCATAATCACGTATATAAAAATTGGGATGATGTTTAGAAAAATAATCTCCTAATGTCATCTCAGTAACACTGATTAGCTAAAGTAATAGATTTCACATTGAAGTCTGTATCCCAGGAAATCTGTCTGGTTAGTGGATAAAAATAATTAAATCAAATGGAACAAATATCTTAGCACCATTCTACACCAGCTTTAAAAATAACCTCAGGGGGTTCTAACAATCTTATAAAAGAGAGAGAACAACTCCTAGCTTGATTCTGGTACCCATCAATTTGGTCCATTTAACTAAGATTTGACTTGAATATTCCTTCAGGCAGAAGACCTGACCACAAGAGTCAATCCTGAATTGAAGTTGCCTTTTCAATATCTTCTTAGTTTGGTGCTAACTTAAATATTAGTTTTACTTTAGATTTTGTGTTGACTAATTGTTTGAACTCTGTGAAGTGCATTTTCCTTTCATGAGTATTTAGTCATATTTCTATGTAAGCACACCGTCTTAAAAAAAAGGTGTGTGGGGGGGGGAGAGGGGGAGGACAAAGGAAAGCCTTTTGTAACCCTAACATTTATAAATCAATATGCTCAAAAGAAGCTAACAGTGTTTGCAAATTTGTAACTTCTCTATCTGATTTTCTGTGCTGAAGCTATCTTCACTGCCTAGCCCAGGAATCCTGCTCAATTATGATAAAAAAAAAATTGTCTTGCACAGTTTGTCCCAACAAGCCAAGAATGAGAATTCCCCCCTGTAGATCATCTTCATTACAGAAAAAGTGGATGGATTGCAGTTTGGTTCCAAGTTAGAGTTGTAGCAAATCCACATTGCAGTGTTCCAATTTAAATTAGAAACATAAAAAAGAGATGCAAACTACTTGGCCATCTAGAGAAAAGATTAAATACATAATGAAGATTTTGTCTATGTAAATAGAAAGCATTTTTCAATCAAGTCTATAGAATACTATTTGCTGCTTTCTAAAGAATTCATGTTTCCACTATTACTCACATCTGTTTGCTCTGACTGCAACGTGACCTTGTTGCGGCATGGTTTAAAACAAAGAGCTAGACCTGCAATGGGTGTAAATTGTAATAACTCCTTTGATCTCAATGCAAATATTCTGCTGTACTTCGGCGTGGTGGGGTGGGGAGAGGGAATCTGGCCCACACTTTTAAAATTAAGGACATAATTTTATATATTTTTCCTGAAGTGTCACAACAAGTTTCTTAAACATATAAATGTCTTAGAAAAACATCTTTTAAAAAACATTTGCCCAGTCACTGTTTGTAATAATCATTGTGGCTTACTCTCAGCACGTCTTCCTCAGGCAAAAGTCCCATTGAAGTATAACTTCAGTGCCAGTTCTGAATAAGGAGTGTTGAACATGACCCATTATGATTAGACAAGTACTCTGAAAAAGATTTAGGAATGATAAATTGCACAGTTGCAGTGTTTACCTTGTACTTTACCTTGTATGTCAAGAATGCCAATGAGTTTCTGGATCTCCTGAAAAGTATTCATAATGCTAAGTATATCTTCTTAAGACTTTTCTTGAAGGCAGTTTCTTTTCTAATTCCAACTGTCATTCTCTAAAAGTAAAAAACTGATTCTTAAAAACGAAATGAAAAAGTTCTTTAAGGCAAAGCTTTTCTGTCAGTGCAATGCAAGAGGAGGAAGTCTTCCGAGAATTCACAGGAAATACAGTGGATAAAAGATTAAAAAGCTAGCAACCTTACAAACAAGTAAAAGGTCAAAAAAGCACAGACACTGAATAATTTAGGGTGCCCTCTTTCCTCCTTTGATTGGTTTTGTGGTATGTGTCATCTGTGGAGCCCAACTAGTGGAAAAAGGATAGAATCATGGCCTCCTGAGCCATAGTATAAAATCAAAATACAAACAACCAAATGTAGTTTGGTTCATCTATTTCAGTGGCAGCAAATGAGAGTGCTCAGTGCACCCATCACAAAATATTCTAACCACACGTTTGAAGGCGTTAGACAGGAAGAAGGAAAAAGAAATGTGACTCAGCAGGATAGCTGTTTAGCATCTTAAACTTGTATTCCTATGCTGGAATGCATAGTTGGGTTCCTAATCTTAAATCAGACACTTCTAATACTTTGATTTTACTAAATTTGCATGATAATTGGTTTCCTCTATGGAGCATGAAGTGGAGGACATTACATAGCAGTTGGGAACATAACTTAGCCCTAGGCAGCCGCTGGATAAGTGGTTAGCAGTGACAATGATTCACCCTAGGGAATCCTGTACAGAGTGTCACCTGATGGCTGCAGCACAAAGGAGCCACACAAGGAGACTGATAGGAAATAAAAGGCATACAATTAGGGAGTACAAAGGAAAAAATTACTTTGAAACCTGGTAGGGGTCCACCACTGGTGACTGCTCAGAGGCAAATGAAAAATACCTAGGTCAGAATCAAGTCATCTCAGTACCACATGTACTGTAGATAATGAGACCGTTCTCAGTGAATCAGTCAGTGCAAAACTGACTGTTTCAAATGTCAGAACTGTCAAGGACAGTTGGTACTCAGCTGCTGACAATGCTGGCTTTGTGTCACTTAGACGTAATCTATCAATTAAGTTTGAAGTCTCCAAAAAAAGATTATCTTGGTTTTAAGAGACAATATTTGAATCAATACAATTTTGGATCTTTTAGTGAAAGAGTGACATAGGTTGATTCAAGTTTACAAGCTGTAGACAATTGTCCATTAAAGCAATTACTTTAAACACATCACACTGGTTAGAAATCGATATTTGTGCACGTTATTAGCATATTTTTCCACAAGCCTTAAAAAAATCCCTTCACCAAAGCTTTTGGTTATTGCTGTTTAAAATGCACTTTAAATTCCGTGCCTAGGATTCTTGGAGATAGATACCTTTACAAAAAATACTACAAGGAAAGAAAATTAAAAATAAGCTACAGGATGAAAAGACTGCCAGACCCTGATTAAAATAACTCTCATGTACACATCCAGGGAAAGAACTTTTACATTCCATGAAAGCAACTTGATTAAGTATGACTAGTCCTTACTTAGCTTTCAGGTAGATTTCAAGCACATCAGTATGGTGATGTTAGCTTATTGCAGATTTACTTAGTTACACATTCAACAATCATGATGGACTATTTTGATTCCTTTAGTCCTTTGCAGAGTAAGTGTAAAGTAACACTAATTAAAAGCTTTTCTACTGAATAATCCATGTGCATCACCCTCCAAAGTTTAGCTTCAGGGGCCCACATTGACAAAAACACATTATATTCCTTTCGCTTAATTTCATTAGTGGGACTCCTCTTTGACTTTGTGGGAACATACAGATTTTCCTCCAGAGCATGTTAGAGCACAGAACGATTAGCAGAGCATTAGAAGTAACCACAGCCTGGGAATAATGTGAGTGAGCCCTATGGCAGTGTGTGAGTTCCAGGGCAATTTGTAGATGTTCTGTTCAATGGTGTATAAAATAGGGATGCACTGTATTGTACTTGAGGCACTTTCTCTGGAGCTCCAGCCAAGTCCCTGATATGCTAAATAATTCAAGCTTATATTTTGCTGTTTAGTAAGTAATATATTCAATTGAAAACAAAAGGACGTCAGCTTACAAAAGGGAAGTTTGCTCTTTTCTTGAGTGCAAGCCTGTTGATTAGACAGAAAAAAAATCTAAAGAGAGAGAGGACCTGATTCTCTTCACATTTATATCACTGAAAATCAGGAGTTGCTCCATTGAAGTTATGTAGATGTAAAGCCAGTGTAAACAAGAGGAGAATTAGGGCAGTAAGTTTACCAGTATGAAATACTAAGAGGCAAGGGACTGCTGTCAGGAAAACATTGGTATTCTATCATGAAACCTAGCTTCCTGCAATAATGAGCACATAGCAGAGGTCAAGCAGAAAGCAATACAGTTGAGTTCAACACACCATTCACCCCTTCTGGTACAAGGGCACATATAAACAAAAGGGAATACGAGCAGTGTTTCCAAATATTTCTTTTTATCCTTTTAGCTCCTTCCTCCTGTTCCCATTTCCCTCTCCTTTCTGTCAATAATCAGGAATTGTCATTTGGAACTCATTTGTAGTCAAATTATGGAGGCTCTTTTGTTGAGTTTCATACCATCATTAACACAACTTGCCAGGCAGTATAACCATTCAACGTGCTCCAGTCTCCTTCTCATTCTCCTTTGCTAAAATTTTCAACTCCCCTTCCTCCACCTTTTCCATAAACCAGTCCAGTTGTATCACAACACACTGTATCACATTATTGTGCTTGTGTTGTATCGTACTTGCTCATGTTCTTAGGCCTGATTCTGCACATGCACATGTGAGTAACTCTATGCATGCATGTAAACCCACTGACTTCAGTAGGACTACTCATGCAAGTAATATTACTCTCATGAATAAGTATTTGCAGGCCTAAGCACATGAGCAGGTAAAAGACAGCACTAAACACTACAGGCCTTAGACTGTAAGGTTTTCAGTTCCGAGATCTGTTCTTTGCCTGGCACAATTCGTCAGATGCACATCACTGTGTTCACCTATAAATGGGGTTTCCCCTTTATGGGATTTATTAATTTCATTGGCGGGGGGTGGTTTTGTTTAGCAATTGTTGAGTTTTATGTTGTCATCCAGAATCGGGGTTGGCCAGGGAGGGTGTTGGGTTGGGGCTATTCTTTCTGTATGTACTGTAATAAGTAATGCATATGACACACATTATTCATTACAGTAGTACATACTGTAATGAGTAATCTCTTTGTAATGTTCCCTAGTGAGCTTTAATGTAGTACTGTTTCAAACAACATTACACTAAACCATACAAGAGAACCTGTAGTGCACACCAGCAGGATCTTCATGGACCAATTAATGCGCAACATGTTAGTGTGCTTGAGAAATCACACAACCATAGTCTTCATTACTGCTCTGTGTAGACAAGCCCTTATATAGGAGTAACCTATGTGATGTTTTTTCCAGTGCTTATTGGATAATGCTAATGAGTTAATTCTGTATTTATTTATTTTGGTATTGGGTGTTTTATTGGTGTTATTGGTTAAAGCCGAAAATCAGAAGCCCTACCTATAGAGCTATATGGTATCAATAATAATGCAGATATTTCCTCATCCCTTCCTAAGTCTCTTTGGAAAGAGCAACCAAAGACCTATCCCACTAAACTAATTATTCCTTCACAGCATGTTAAAACAAGTTTGTGAAGAAGTTCAATATATATAAGACAAAATATTAGCATAAATTTGCTAGCTAATCAAGTTCTTTTGATGCTTAGAATATGTCCAATTCCCACTCTTACTATACAGTTCTAGAAATGAACAGTTTCAGACACCATTGACTATACTCTCCCTGCCATGGCATTCATGACTCCATCATCTCCTGGTTCTCTGATCATTTCTGCAGTGGCTTGCTCAGTAGGGCCTTTTTTTCTCCTCTTCCTGTTCCAGCAAGTAATCCTCAAGAGTTCTGTCCTTAGCTTTCTTTTGTTCCCCCTGTATGCCCTACCTCTGGGTGAGGTTGTTCATAGAAATGGCTTTGATTGCCATCTTTCTGCTCATGACTCACAACTCTACTTCTTTACTCTTTGCCTGTCATCCTCCATCCAAACTAAAATCTCAACCATGTCTTTCTGACATCTCCTTGTGGATGTCCAGTTGCCAGATGAAACTTAACAGGGCCCAAATGGTGCTCTGATCTTTTCTCACAGAACTTTCCTGCTTCCCACTTCCTCTATCACAGTGGACTGCACCACCATCCTCACCATTAGTCAGACTCATAACCTCAGCTTCATCTTTGACTCAGCCTGTTTGTGACCCATGCAGCCCATGTCTATGTCTTGCTGCTTATTCCTGCACAACATCCCCAAGATTTGGCCTTTCCTCTCTGCTCATGCTGCCAAAACACTCAGCCCCTCTTCTCTGCCCTGGATGCCCTTAACCACACACCCCTAAAGTCCATTCTGAAGATTGCTGCTGAAATCATCTTCTCGGTTTATCACTCAGACTATGTCAGCCCCACTCTTCATGTTCCTGCGTTTGCTTCCCCTCTTATGTTGCATCAAATACAGATTTCTTGTCTTAACCTTCAAAGGTCTCCACTTCTTAGCCTCACCCTACCTATCCATCTTATTATTATATCATGAGGCTTATTCTCACTTTTAATCTGCAAGTGATGGCAGCCTTGATAGCCCATTGGTCTGCACGTCACACAATCACTTTTGTAAGTCCTCCCATGTATGGGGAAAAGTTCCAGTCAAAATCTGTCAAGCCAACTCATTATCCTCCTTCACATTCATCCTTAAAATTCACCTCTGCCAAAATGAAAACAGGAAATTGCCATCTGACAGAGGCCAGTCTTTGTCAAATTGTGATTACTGCTACTGATTGATTAAGAACTGCACATACAGCTAGTCTGTACTAAAGCATCCTTTTGTTTTTTATTCTGTCTTCTCTTCCTGTTATTTCTGCTGCTTATTTGTCTTGTCCACCAGTATGTAGGTTAGATTGTAAGCTCACTGGGGCAGGAACTCTCATTACCTGAATTTGTACCGTGTCTAACTCAGTGGGGCCACAATCTGGTTAAAGCTTCTTAGTGCTACTGCAACGTAGATGTTAAAAGAAGAATTGCAATATTTTCCCCTATGTGCCCTGCTACAGCCACCCCACTCAAAGCTGATGGTGAAGACTTGGCCTTTTATAATTCATCCTGTCCTATAAGAAAGAAGTAGTTTTTTTATGTTCAAAACAGAAACTCAGTGTTATCTAATGGAATTTACACTACAGGATAGGAAGGCCCCTGCAGAATTCTGAAGTACCAGGGCTGTAATTGATTGGCAGCACATTTTTTGTTATGATTCCTTCCATGAGATTATTTTTCCTTATGTCTCAGCACTGATCCATACAGACCTGGATTCAAAAGACACTAGGAACAACAATGCTTTGCGATCCTTGTATTAAGGAAGCTCTTTCTGCTTTATGCCGTGTTTACCATTCTTTGAGATGGGAGAAATGTCATTACTAATGGCACTCTGTAAGTCAGGGAAACATTTTACATA
Source organism: Chelydra serpentina (assembly GCA_037349315.1). Classification (NCBI taxonomy): domain Eukaryota; kingdom Metazoa; phylum Chordata; order Testudines; family Chelydridae; genus Chelydra; species Chelydra serpentina. The sequence continues at coordinate 10,767,002 of JBAIAC010000028.1, read as the reverse complement.
GTCTCAGCTTCAGACACTGACAAGCAGGAGATTGGAAATGACTTGTATTTGGAAGTCCAGGAACAGTGCCAGCCTTCCATTTGCTTCTCTTTGGTATTCAACCAAAACTTTGTAAATTTGTCACTGGACCACATATCTCCCCTGCTTTTTATTCTGCATTTTTAAATCCAGGCCATGTATCACAGCACATGCTTCAAGCATTTGATCTGTTCTATCCATCACTCCCATGTGTACTACTGTAATCTGCTACACATGTACTGCCAGTTTGTTTTGTCCGTGGCTTGACCTGACATGGGAACTCTCATTTGTGTTCTCATTGTGGTTGTGAGGAAGTACACAGCCTTTTTATCAATTTATTTTACTCCCAGCAGTTCCTTCTAGTGCACAGCATCAAGTCTCCCCAGGCACCCGCTTTTTTTGCAATCAGTTCTTCTGAGTAGCCTTTTTTTTAAAAAAAAGGTTGTTCTTATGGAATCACATGCTGCTCTATCAAAATAACAATGTCCTAAATAAAAGGATGCCTACATAGAATCTCTCCAAATTCAAGTGGCATCAGCAGTGGGAAAGATGTAGAAAATATTGAAACTCTGCAAAGGAAAATCATGGTCCCACACTAATGTATCTTTTTTAAATGAGACTTGAATTCAGCCAGGGAACCAGCTTTTTAAGTCTATTTTGTTCATCCAATAAAATTTGTGCAGCTTTTAGAGTTGCCATACTAATGAGAGTATAATCCTATCCACAAAAGTGGATATGGCAGAGGTATTTACATAAGCACAAGTTTATTATAGACAGGAGTAGCAAGTGGCACAGTGTGAAGTGATTCCCTGAGTATGCTAACAGAAACCTGAGAACTGCCAGCGTAATAGAGGTTATCAGTAGGGATGCAGAGATGTCTGTACACTCTGGGTATGGGAGCAGGCAGATAGCCACACAAATACAAAGAAATAGAGGTGTGTTGTGTGTGTGTGTTTGTGATCCAAGGACCCCTTGATGCCAACTGGCAGAGGGCACAGGGAAGCATAAGTGTTACAGGAATCCCCTTGGTCTGATATCTATATACTGGTCCTCCAAAGAATATCATGTAAGATCTCTAATGAAAACCAGGATTCAGAGTGGTAGCCGTGTTAGTCTGTATCAGCAAAAACAATCAGGAGTCCTTGTGGCACCTTAGAGACTAACAAATGTATTTGGGCATAAGCTAGAACCCATTTCATTAGATGCATGGAGTGAAAAATACAGTAGGCAGGTATAAATACACAGCACATGAAAAGATGGGAGTTGCCTTACCAAGTGGACAGTCAGTGCCAATTCAATTAAGGTGGAAGTGGCCTATTCTCAACGGTTAACAAGAAGGGGTGAATACCAAGGAAGGAAAATCACTTTTCTAGTGCTAATGAGGCCAGTGTAATCAAGGTGGCCCATTTCAAACAGTTGACAAGAAGGTGTGAGTATCAGCAGAGGGAAATTAGTTTTTGTAGTGACCCATCCACTCCCAGTCTTATGGATTTGTTCATCACATGCTTATACTTTTCCACTCCACATGTTGAGCTCACCCCCCTCCCCTTCACCTCTTCTAGAATGTTCCTAGGGTGATGAGCCACAGCATGCTTCTTTATGCATACGTACCTTCTCAATCACATTTTGTTTAAAATGAACACAAACATACCCTTCACTAGTAAGGTTGAAGCTAGTTTTCTTTTGTGAGCCACCCATTGTAATTCTGCATTTTGAAGGTGCTTAGCTATTATAGTGATGGGGGCCATGTAAGAAACTGGATGAATAACAGACTCTCCGAACGTCCCCCAAAATAAACCTAACTTCCTGAAATTTCACGTGCTGCATCTCACTCTAAAGTAGAAGGGCTTGGGGGAGACGTTTGGTAAAAATTAGACAAATAATTATGGCTGTATGGAAATGTACCTGTAATTTACCAATTAAAATTATTCTGATGATGCTCTTTTGGCTCAACATCTCCCCCAAAATGTGTGGTCTACAAAGGGTCCCTGCACCAGCCTGGGATGGGAAAGGAGAGAAAGGACCAGGTGCAGAGTAATTACTGGACCGCAGAATGGTGGAGTGGATTTCATCCTAAAGTAGCTAGCATCCAGCTCATACAGGACTTTAAAGATCAGTATTCTCAACTTTAATTGCACCCGGGAAGCTAGTGCAGGGAATGGAGTATAATATTCTCCCTCTGCACATCCCACTAAACAGTCAGGCTGCCACCATGACAGCTGAAGCACCAGAGCAGCTTCAAGGGGAAGTCTCATGTGGTGCATATTGCAGCAATCCAATCTGGAGGTGCCAAAGGTGTTGATAATGGAGTCATAGTCCACAGCCAAGAGAACTTTGCAATTGTTGCACCAAATGGAGGTGAGAAGAGGCACTGAAGTCACCTGAGATTGCAGGAGTAATAGGCAAACCTTGGGGAAAGCTGGGAAAACCTACTCAACAATGAAGACAGGCATAATCCCCAGGATCCCACTATTCTCTCTTCATACCCTTCACTAAAACCATCTCCATCTAATGAAAGTTTCATAGGCCTGGTCCACACTGGGGGGACGGGGTCGATCTAAGATACGCAACTTCAGCTACGAGAATAGCGTAGCTGAAGTCGACGTATCTTAGATCGAATTAAAAATACTTACTGCGGGTCCACGTGGCACAGGCTGGCTCCCCCGTCGACTCCGCTTACTCCTCGCGCCGAGCTGGAGTTCCGGAGTCAACGGGGAACACTTCTGGGATCGATTTATCACGTCTACATGAGACGCGATAAATCGATCCCAGAAGATCGATCGCTACCTGCCGAATCGGGCAGGTAGTGTAGACGTACCCATACACTCCACTCTGTTTTAAATCACTGCATCTATGGGAGGCTCTTTGCCTATACATAGATTGGCCTCCATTCTAGAGGTCTTTTATCCAAACACACACACACAGACACTCAGTTCTTCGTGAAGAGAATGAACTGAAAGCAGGTGCCATGAAATTCATACCAAAAAAAAAGAAAGAAATGAAACAAAATAAAAAAACAAAACAAAAGGGAGAAAGGGAGAGAGAGAGATTACAAATGCTGGAGCATAGTATGCACAGCCTGCCCATATTTCAGTTAGACAGTGAAGTAAACTGAAAATAGAAAAGAAAAGAGAGGGAAAAAATTCTCTTTACTCCTTGGTGGTTCTCCGAGACAAGAGGCATTTCAAGCTACTTTCATACAATGAGAATTGTGTGTTAGACTCTTTATACCGATAGTGTCTAAATAGTGTTAACAAAAAGTTGTACAAAATCTCTGCATAGCATCACACATACTTTATCCATCACCCATTCTGCTCATTTTTGTAACTGTGCTAAGCATTTCTTCAGAAAATTGTACTGATTTTTTTAAAGGAGCACATTAGTACCCAGGAGAATTTAAAGCATACATATTTATTGTCTTGGAATGTTCATAACAGCAATACAGACCACTACTATGTGCTTTACAACCACACACAACTAACGGTTCAGGGTTTCATTACAAACTTGAATCTCAGCTCAGGTTCATCAAAAGGATCATTAAGTTTTGACATGCCAGATTTGAGTGAACCCAGGGGTAATGTTGAGCTAATCTGGGTTTATCTTTGGTTTCACAACTCATGGTTTTTCTGGGTTTCTACATGAAATATGGCATTTTTGCTGTGTTTTATTTTAATATTTGATTTAGTTTTTAGTATGGTCTAAGATCAAGTGAACTGAAACAGTTGACTTCAGTCTGTATAGAACTAGATTTTCAGAAATACAGAGAATGCACAAGCTTCTGCTGGAATACATGGAAGCTACAGGTGCTTAGCACTTCTGAAAATGAGGCACACCGAGTAGCCCATATTGATAAAATAGACCTTTTGCTATATGATACATATGTCATCTGTTAGCTAAAAGTTACATCTGTTTAAATTACATTTGATATCATTCACTTAGATGTTCAAAGTGTTGAGTTTTGGTTTTGTAAATATAATTATGTCACAGGAGACTACACAAGAATTATGCACAGAGTGTTCCTATCATACATGTGATCTGATACCCAGGTCTTGGAGCTAAGGGTCTGGTCCAAAGCTCCTTGAAGTCAATCAACTTCAATGGACTTTGTATCTGGGGGGCAGATCCTTCTAAACATCTACATTCTGATGCAGGATTGGGGCCCTACTCAGTACTCTAACCAAGATTCTCCAATTCAGGAAAGCATTTAAGGATGTGCTTAAATCCCATTAACTTCAATGGAATTGAAGCATGTGCTTGAAGTGCTTTACTGAATTGGGGTGCTTTCCTGAACTGAACCCCTAGTCTCATATCCTGCACTCTTTAACTCTTAAAGCTTTCTCCCTGACCAAAACCATAACAACATTTTTCCAATCATGGTTGCCAATATTTGACTAGATCTTGATTCTAACCTATAGTGCAGTAGGACAGACCTTTCTATGTGTTTTGGAAAATCCTGTGCTTCATATGCATGCAAGAGCAGGGAAGTGATACTTCCGAGACAGAGCAATGAGCACCAACCTGTCTCTTCATAGACTAGAGCCCATGATACTTTACATCAATTTAGGGCTGCCAATTTTGATTGGATATATTCCTGGAGGTTTCATCACTTGACATAATCTTTAATTAAAGATTAATCTGTAATTCCTGGAGACTCCAGGACAGTCCTGGAAGGTGGGCAACCCTAATGAGACCTCACAAACTATCAGAAAATATTAATAATAATTTTTTCACTCAGGAAACCTGGTCTCACTGATTACCTTTACTTTGGGTTCCTGGTGGGTTCCTCTTATTTTTCCTTTTCAAACAATCCCTTCTGGAATTACAGTCTGACTCTTTCAAAGGATATGTTAATCCTGAACTGTCAACATAAACTGGCATTGAGGCAACCTTTGTGGATATTTTTAGCTTGTTCTAATTAAATATTATGTAATTAGGAGCAGAGATGCTATATGCACATTCCATTATCAAGGAAAACATTTATATGAGAAGCATAGTTAAATGTGCTGAATATCAGAAACTTTGTATTTAAATGTAGTCATCTATGGGCATCTTTATTAAATGAACTCTGATCTAACTGTACTCGGTTGTGATAAACGTAGGAGGGGTATTATGGTATTATGTTACATATGGTATGTATGAATTGGGTGCTTTTCTTTTTTTGTGTGGCAAATATGTGTAAATATACCTTAGAAATTAAATTGTTTAGAAAACTTGTGGATTGCCACGGGCACGCAGGGGCGAAAGAAAATGCAGGCCTGCTATTTACTAGGCTGCACGTGGCAATAGACTATATTGGTAAGGGATGCAAGGAGAATATGGGTCACGCTGCAAACTGCAGACACACACACACACAACTAAAATTAATCAATTTAAAGTTTTATTGGGGATAATTACAAGGGGTAAGGGAGCAGCGTTAGATTAGCTAATAGAGTTAATGAAACTTAAAACACACAATGACTAAAATATCTACTAACAATATTTATAAACAAAGATGCAGCATTTAGTAATAACTGATACTCACAAATACAAACCAACGCATAACGACCGGCAAACGTAGAAACTCTGTTTGAAACACGTGAGCTGAGAGAGAGGCTTCGAGGTGATCAGGCTCAGTTACGGGTGTACACAGGATACACAGGATTCGTTTTTCTTTCTCCTCTTCCCTGCCTGCACATGGCAGGCAGCCCCTAAAGTACCAACTATGACATCATAGAAGTGTCATAGGGGACGGGGCCCAAAACCTGTTTGTGTTCGTTTCTGATTGGCACAAGCAAAGTTAACACCCAGTGGGGGAGCAGGTGCCTCAAAGTCTGGCTTCGCCCCCAAAAGGTGAGGAAATGCATATTGCTTTAGAATGTGTGCCACACTGAATGACAAAAGAAGAGGCCAGGGCAATACCGGTACGGGCAAGTTTTACAGGAAGCAGACAGGAACTCATCTCAACATGCCCTCGTGCCCTGGCCGAAATAGTTAGGCCGAGAACCTAAACTTCCGAGTCCGACTCCTCATCCCCACCTACGAGGGGATGCGCTTCGGGGGTGGAAGCGATGTAGGCCGAGGCAACAAACTTGTGAATGCAGGCTTTAATGAAGGCACATCCGAGACAGAGAAGAGCGAGCCCAACTAGAAGGGACACAAACAGGGATTGGAAATAGGATTTGTAGGGCGCAAGGCCAAGCCAATCGAGCCATGACCAAAACTGGAAGGATTCTCGTGACTCTCGGACAGTAGAGCTCAACGTTTGCAGGTCTTTAACAATTGAGGACAAATTAGGAGAAATAGAAGACAAAGAAACGCAGCATTTATCAGCAAAGTCGGGATATACTTCAGCAAATTTAGTACAAAATGAGGAAGATTGTAACAAATATTGAATCATTAATCTATTTTGAATACTATACTGAACAAGGGAATTTAACTGCTGATTAATTAAGGAGAGGGCCTTGCCCGTAGTATTAGCAAGCATTTCGATAGCAAGGGATTGAAACGGCACTTGATCACGTAACATCATATAACCAACAGGGTTAAAACTAACAATAGAGGAGATGAGGGAGGAAACTGCTGTTTGCAAACGAGTCCAAACAGAGTGGGTACTACGATGGTGTCGGTGGCTAGATGGCAAGGTATAAATACCTCCGCCTTGTAGATATAGGGTGCCAATGGTGCATATACCCCGGGGATTGGGAGGAAGCACAGCGAATGCAACATTACCGCAAATCCAAAAATGGCCGGGTCTTAAGGGAGAAACTGAGGTATGGCTCCACCCATTATTGGTTACAGAATAAAAGCTGGATGCACGATTGACACATGCAGCCTCAGCATGATGCATATGCTGGGCATGAAACAGATACGTATGTGTTATGGAGGTATAGAAGGTTCCAAAAAAAATATCATAATTAAGACGATAAGAACAATTAATGGGAGGGGGATAGGTAAAATTAAGAGTGGGTTTAGTTAGGGAGGTATTAGCATAAGAGAAACTCCACATAGAACAATTAGAATAAGTACCAACCCAAGTAGGGGCTGGGGTTAAACTATTACCAACAAAAACCCAACAATGAGATGCTGGAACTCTAATACTCTCAATTAAAGGAAAGCTATGATCACTTCGACCTGAAGCATTAAGAACTGGAAACACATAAGAATTAAATTGTGAGGAACAATTATTCCAAACACTAGAAGCAGCCCACTGCACATAGGAGGAAGAACAATTCACACTAGAAATATTAAATGAAGAAAAATTATAAACTATTGGTACAAATTGAAAGGGCAATGCATATTTAGGTGAGAACTGAGCAGAGCAAACGAGACAATCTTCTGGACTCAGCACTGACAGGGACTGGTTTCCGCTGACCTCCTGCACCCAGTAGGCGGCGAACCAGGTTTGTAGTCCACCTTCTCCTAAGGGCTCCGTGGGCAAAGATGTTGTGAGGGAGAGCAGCATAACCTGTAAAACAGAATAATACGAGCCCTGCCCAGGAGCATTAGTTTGTTTATTAAGAACTACATTTGCTGAGCCAGTTATGATGAACTAGCTTGTCACCGGGGGTACTTGTAGCCACTAAGTAGGTGTTAGGGTACTTGCCGGCCCGGAGAATGGTGGCTTTTATAGGTTCTCGAAGGCCAGAGGCTTGGGGTTCTGTAAGCCAAACCAGTTGGCCGGTGTTAAACACGGGGGACCAAGGCGGCTTAGGTGTAGGTGAAATGTGAGGCCAGCGAGAGTAACTTTTGTTGAGTGCGATAAGTACCTGGGGTAAAAATGAGCTCCAGTTTTTAAAATCAGGGTTGGGGTTTGCTGTTCGCAGCATAGTCTTAAGGACTGCGATTTTTCGCTCCACCACACCATTGCTTTGAGGATGATATTTAGTATGGATGTGAAGGGAAGCCCCCCCATCCAAAAATGAGCTGTTCAATGCTTTTGCTGGTAAAGGGTGGCCCACCATCTGCTTGGACTTCAGTGGGAGTGCCCCAGGCAGCTGCTGTTTCCCTAAGAGCTACAGCGACAGAAGCAGCATTGGTTTTAGTAAGAGGGACACAAAAAGTTTGCCGAGACCCCAGATCGACAGTAACCAAGGCTTTTGGAAAACGACGAGCACCTGGCAGGGGTCCTATTAAGTCAGTTTGCCACGTACTACCTGGGGCAAAGTGTTCTGCAGCGTATGCAGAGCGCTCATATCGGGGACGATTCATAGTTTTTACCTGCACACACTGCAAGCAGGACTGAACAATGAGCTCGCACTGACTGCGGCTAACGTCAGGCTTCTGGTCAGAAAAGCCAGATAACAGGCCATACAATTTTGTGGGTGGTAAGTGTCCCCATTCTTTGTGGAGCCAGCGCAGCAGCGGGTCGGCCTGTGGGGCGGGATTTGCCATATGAACTTGGGAGACCTCTCTCATTCTTTGATCAAGACTGGAATGCAGGGGGTTAGAGTCTGGTAGATGAGAGGGACAGTGCGTAACGAACCAAGGGTGAGCGAATTTACGAGTTAGGGTAAAAATTTGGTCCCACATTTTAACAAAAGCTGAGGGAGAGGCTTGCTCAATCAAAATATCTAAACAAAATTGAGAATCGATACCTAAAACAACTTGCTTGTTGGCAGAGTGGGCATTAGCAACATGCTGGGCAGCTAAAAGAACACCCTGCACTTCGCATTCTTGTGCGGAGCAGGACGGGGGGGAGGTAGTGATGGGCTCTACCTTTTCTGTTTTCTCCTCATTATCATCTTTAGGAGAGCCTGGGGCTGCCTGTTTAGCTGCAAACATTGTGCCCCCGTGGAGGACAGAGCACAGATCGAGGGCCTTGGATATCATGCTAAACAGGACGGTGGAAACATCCTCAGATTTATATTCATCGGGTCGCAATTTTTGGGTTTTCTTAATTAAATCTAATTCTTTTATCATCTGGCATAATAATTTGTGTGCCGGATCAGCAGGTATTACCCGAGGTGGGGAAATCAATTTGGAAACAGTACCTCCGGATTTTCTAACAATGCGGCTACAGTCTCTCCAAAGCTGAGGGGGATTTGCAGCACCGAGGTTCTCCACAGTCTCCGTGCACTGAGGCTGTAGGGAACAATCGGCTGGCTGACACCTAAAGCTCGGGTGGCACCGAAGGAGGCATCCCGTATCTGCCAGGGTTAATGGTACAGTATAGCCTTTTAGAGTTTTACCCGAGCCAAGGGAACAGATCCATTCTATTTTTGGATCAGTCGAATTTTGGCTAGTAAAAAGGTGAAACTGCAAATGTTGGAACTGTTCAGTTTCATCATCTGCACGGTCTGCAGCGTGCCACGGGCATGGCCCAACTCCCTTGCATCCTGTTCATGACGCCATGTGGATTGCCACGTACTACCTGGGGCAAAGTGTTCTGCAGCGTATGCAGAGCGCTCATATCGGGGACGATTCATAGTTTTTACCTGCACACACTGCAAGCAGGACTGAACAATGAGCTCGCACTGACTGCGGCTAACGTCAGGCTTCTGGTCAGAAAAGCCAGATAACAGGCCATACAATTTTGTGGGTGGTAAGTTCATCTGCACGGTCTGCAGCGGTTGGAAAGAGAACAAGGGAAAAGAAAATGTCAGAGTTATTTTCAAGACATTGGTATGAGGGGAAACTTAAAGCACCTACACTGGGGATATAAAATATTAAACGGTTAACTAGTAAACATTAGTCTGAGACACACAGACTTTAAGGTCAGAAGGGGCCATTATGATCATCTAGTCTGACCTCCTGCACAACGCAGGCCACAGAACCCACCCATTCCTGTAAGAAACCTCTAACCTATGTCTGAGCTATTGAAGGGCATCTTTATTAAATGAACTCTGATCTAACTGTACTCGGTTGTGATAAACGTAGGAGGGGTATTATGGTATTATGTTACATATGGTATGTATGAATTGGGTGCTTTTTTTTTGTGTGGCAAATATGTGTAAATATACCTTAGAAATTTAATTGTTTAGAAAACTGTTTAAAAATATTTCTTACAGACATAAACCATGTGGTAAAAAATAAAATTTCTCTAGAAAAAATCCTCAAATAATTCTATGAGTAATATAAATGAACCACATACATATTTTATTTTAAAAATTGATTTGAAGCACTTGAATGTACCCAGTAGCTATCTTTAGCTGTCATTTCTAACACCTAATGCCTGGCAACTCTCATAATGAAATTGTCAGTGCTTTAGATATTTAAACATTTGGGATTTATTTTTTATTTCTTACTGATCATATCACAAATACATTATCCAGTATATAATCAATTAAAATGGAATAATCCCCAAAGAGATGTTAATAACCATCCTTGATTTCTAAAGAGTGATATGGGATTAGAAATGAGATTTGAGGAGGTAGCCCAGTTTGTTGATAAACTGATCAGAAATTATTAAAACTCTTGTAGTCTTAAGGCTGTAGGAAAGAGGCTGATCTCAGGGGAGGAGTAGGCAGACTCAAGGGTTCAGACACCAACGTGATGAATGCAGTAAAAAATGTTACTATGTTGGGGCCTGATCCAAAGCTCATTGAAATCAATGGGAGTTTTCCCATTGAGTTCAACAGGCTTTGAATCAGAACCTAGATGATAACAGAAGTCATACCCAAGATTTAAGTATGCATTAAATCTGATTTTGGTATGCTGATTATTTGACAGGGCTAACTCATGCTACCGTAGAATGACATTAGGAACATATTGTGCTTTGGCCAACCTATTTCTATTTTCAATCAAACTTTGGTTCTGTCTTCCTATCTTGTGTAAGACAGTATCTTTTTATTGCCTTCCCTCTCCAAGATCGTGCAGAATTGCTCAGATGGGAGAATTTGGGTAGTCATAATTTATGCAAGTGAGATTATTTAAACTGCTTGCTGATATGAATTAAAGTAAAGATTATAGATCTGACCACAGAACTCAGTCCCTGTTACGCAGAACACTTTTGCTGTATGCTATCTGCATCAGATTTCAGCTATTTTTGGAGCTTGTCCTTTGGAAATAGCAATTTACCATGTGTCCTACAAAAATGAGCTCAATTACATATCTTATCTTGTTCAGTGCATGCATATCAGTTTGCAAACTACCATACAGAATAACTAGCTGAAAAGCATGGCAATCATACTTGGAGTGTAGGAACTTATTTCATGGGATCTGGAAAAAGATCTGCAATATGTCTACATAGGAATGGTGCCAAGTTTCACAAGAGAAAATAAATTTCCCACAAAAACACATTAGGTTGTCTCTTCTCTCTAGTGCAGGCATCGACAAGCTTCGGCACGCGGCTTGCTAGGGTAAGCCTTCGGTGGGCCAGGCCAGTTTGTTTACTTGCCACGTCTGCCGGTTCGGCCGATCGCGGCTCCCACTGGCCGCGGTTCGCTGTCGGGGGCTGCGGGAAGCTTCCCGCATTGGCCAGGGACGGCAAACCGCGGCCAGTGGGAGCCGCGATCGGCTGAACCGGCGGACGCAGCAAGTAAACAAACCGGCCCAGCCCGACAGGGGGCTTACCTTGGCGAGTTGCGTGCTGAAAGTTGCCAGTGCCTGCTCTAGTGTCTTCCTAGGACCATTCTGATCCAGAATGTTCAGGTCATGATACTGTACATCCAGCAAAATGTACCTGTATTGTAAAAAATATACATATGTATCATAAATCCATCCACATTTTTCAAATGATGGGCCTGATTCAATACTGTCAGTCACTTTGTTTAGACATTTATACTGTGCTGAGTGGTTGCAAACCCTAGCAATATTGTATATACATTCCATGCCCACTTTGTGCAGGTGTGAACAAGGAACAATGCAGTGGAGAATCAGGCCCGATACGATAGCCTTTGAAAGCAGCAGCACTTTATTTGCAACAGTTCATTTGAAATGGGTAAATGTATTTAAAGTATTTGAAATCTATATTAATTAGTGGTTAATTTCTATTCTTACCAATGTCCGATACCTCATTCTGAGTAGAGATATGCCAGTCTCCCCCAGTCAATTGACAGATTGGAGTCAGTACCTGTCATTCTAAATCTATCATAGGAGCAATACATTGTTACACATTAGGCACTTCAGGATTCAGCAGAAGCATTGTTGCATTTCTATTTCTTTTTTTACACTTGTGCTTCTGTTGCTCCAGGAAAGAAATGTTTAAAATAGTATTTTCCCTTAGTATAGAACACTGTTACATTTAAAGGGAAAATTGACTGTAAAATGTTAATGTATCCAGAATAGTCACAGATCTGTTGCAGGTGGCATAATATTTTTCTTACTCTGTGGTACATTTGTTGCTGATTAGAAGGATTGTTTCTTCTCAGTTTCTTCACCTGGAAAAGGCCATCTAAAAAGGAGATTTTTCCAGGTCAAGTCTGCTTAACAACAATCGTTTTTTTCCCCTAAACACTTACCTGTTTAGAACTGAAAAGCACTTTAGGCAACATTTTAATCACAGTAATCCTGTCTGAAATTCTTGATTGACTCAGGGGGTGAGTGGGGGCGGGGGGAGAAGAAGATTGCTGGAGATAAGATGTGCTGGCTATTTTAAAGGACAGTCTCAATGTGATTTTTCCCCTCTGTGTTCACCCAACTCCATTTCCCCCTTCGATCCAAAAACAAAAACCAGATGGCACAAGATTGCAACACGGAAATTTTCTACTTATCTCTTGAAAATAAAAGAACAGTTGATTATAATCAACATTGTTTATTTCGCTGCTTGACTTCTTAAATACCATCGGCTGGATTATGAGCTTGTCTGTGGATAATCAGGGAGGGCCAAGAATTGCCTATTTTGAAAATCCCCTCTAACCAGTTGGGGCAGGAATCTGTGCCTTGCAAAGCTGATGCTAGCTTTAATTCCTGATTAGTACCATTTGAAAAGGTTCAGAAATTAACTGGCCAGACAGTAATCAGAAAGCAGAGGCAGACAGAGAGAGGGGGGCAGTGCAGTTAGTGAATGTGTTTTGCTCTTATTAGCCTGATAGTGGAGAATTGGCTACATCTTTTAGGGATGACAAGGATTTTAACAGGAGAAAAGACCAAAATACTTTTGTCTAGTACACATAGTGCTTAAAAATATTTTGTGGTGCTTGGGTAACTACACATAGTGTGGTGAAGGATGTTCCTGGTATACAGGGCCAAATAGTGGTCAGCCCTCACTTCAGTGGGACTCCTCAGATGCTTAAAGTTAAGCACATGCTTAAATGCTTTGCTAGATCAGGACCAGAGTACTCAACACCATGCCAGATTGCGTCCTGTACATTAAACATGTCAGGTGTCCAAAGCCTGATTGTTCTCTGCTTCATCCTGAAGGTATTTGCCATCCCAAAGGCACAGTGGTTCTGACTCTGTGCTTCTCCCCACTAATTATAAGAGCTCTCTGGCCATGCAGGGGAGTATATGCTACACACCCCAAAGTGCATAGTGGTGGGTGGACTCCCTCTGCATTTGTGCCTTCTGATGTTTTTGCTGGACTGGTGTAGCTCTCCAGTCCTCAGTTCCTGGAATCCTGTGGTAACATGAGAGTCTCAGCTTTCATTCTTTTTTTTAAGCAAGTTTCTTGCCTTGATGGTCATGGAGAAAATATGAACCCTAAGGGCACTGTGACACTGCACCCCATATTCTTCATAGTGACATTGTTACAATGTGACTACGACATAATTATAATGTATTTTATGCAAGAAGGGTCATGTGAGATGTCATTGAAAAGGTTATGATTTGCTGAACATGATTATCCTATTTATATGCATGTATCATGTTTGTATCTAAAGTTGTGAATATTGACTATATATCTGTATTTCAAATGTAGTTACACCTGGGGAACGCCCAGTAGACAAGATGCTTTCATTCTAGATAGCTGGGTGGGGAAGGGCCTATTCAGGGCAATGATGAGCCATAAGGAAAAAAAACAGTAGGCCTTAGGAGAAGCTTATCTCCCACCTGGTGAGCTTTCCTGTGAGCTCCAAACAGCCTGTGAGTGATGGCTGCTATGACTCTACAAGGACATGTGATGAGTTCCCTGTGCAGCACAAGACAAGACGGTATAATTTGGGATTATACTCCAGAAGGAGTGCGTGCCTGAGGAGCTGTTAGTTGCCTTACCTGTAGCCTTCCCATGCAGGGGCTGGTCAGAGAGCCTGCATGTAACTGCAGCTGGGTGTGTCCCTACCTATATGTATACTGGTGAAAGTGCATGCTGGAGAGGGCTTTGCAGCTTGTCACAGCAGTACAGTGTGAGAGGAAACCCATGGTGGGTCATGGGGGCTCAGTGGTACCCCAGTTCCAGGTGGCTCCTGTCACTGGGAGCCCATCACAGTGTCTCAGCTTTCATTCTTTTTTTTTTTTTTTGAAGCAGGTTTCTTGCCTTGATGGTCATGGAGAAAATATTAACCTTAAGGGTTGAAAATCCAGAAGGCAAATACATAGCTCCCCACATTTTTATTTATAAAGGCTCATGATTTTTGGCAAAACTGCAAATTAGTAATATTACTCATATTCAGGTATACCAGTTGACTTCAACGTTACTCAGATGAATTCTGCAGATATCTAAGAAAGTGTAGAGTATCACAGCCTTGGTGTTTTAAACACATTGGACCAAATTCATTCTTGCAAAGTCAGTGAATTAATTTGCTCTGTCAGCTTTTCCTTCTTCAACAATATTGGCATTATTGGCATCAGTTCGTCTTCATGGCCAGTATAATTCCCTCAGTGTCAGTATTAAAATACGTTTTGTATAGAAAATAAATCAAAACATTTGGGTGCCAATAAATGTCCACTGAAGTTAAAGGGACTTCAGTGAACACTGGATCAGGCTCATAGTGAGTTTCCCATAGTGATGTGGTTATTTTAGGAAAGTTGCTTTATTCATTTTGTATACTGGCAAAATTAATGGATATTTCTGAGTTATTTAAGTCATAAATAGTTCCTCCCCCCAAAAAAACTGTTAAAAAGCTATGAAATAAATATTGCTGAATTGGTTGTGTGTTTGTTACATGTAAATTATATGGTTAAATGACATGAATGAACAAATAGAATGGGGGGGGGGGGGTTTGAACCTGGTGTCTACTTTACCTGAGCTCCTGAGCTTCCTCCTTTAGCTTAAAATTTGTGGCAAAATTCCCCATCAGTGTAACAAAGAAAGTAATAACTGCTTGGACTAATGCTATAAAGTAATAACTATAAGAACAAGTGAACTAGAAACATCAAACATACTAAAGGCATAAAATCCATGTTTCCAGGTAAAGATACTGTATAGCTCTTTTGTACATCATGCTGTAGAGCAAAAGCCCGCACTGTTATGATTTAGGACATATCTTTCTGTCAATAGGAAGACTTTCCTAGTCTGTTAATTAAGACCACAATAGAACTCATTTTCCAGACACACTATTCTTTTCTTAAAGGACAGTTAAATGTTACGCATTAGAATCAGCTATTTGAAGCTTTGTTTTCCATTTTAATTGTGTTCTCTGTCTTTCTTTCTTATATCATGCTTCACAGCTTTGTTAACTTTTCTTTAGCACAGAATGCCAGTTTTTTTTAGGAAGAGAAGAAATTTTGACCTGATTCTTAAAATCATCGGCTATTAGCATTCAAATAGAACCCTCAGGATAACAGTGATGTGTGGGAAGTGAATTCTGCTCTGACACAATAAAAGCTCTTTCAATATATGATTTTATTACTTAACTGGATAAACATAAGGTAACATAGCAGAGAATACATGCTACTGTTTTCAGAAATAGCCTATACTTCATATTTGATAAGGTTCTACTTAAAATGTCTTAGTCTTATTACCCCAGGTCACTCTATACATGCACATGATAAAGGGAGTACCTCATGGGGTGGTAGAAAGGTTTTATCAGAATGAGTTTGGAATAGGCCACATTACTGACAAGTGGCAAAGTCATGAATAATGTATCAGTCATTGCAAACAACCGCCAGTTAAGCTTTAATATCACACCACACCATCATACCTTCTGTATATGCCACAGAAACTATTTTAGGAATATTTTACACATCTTTTTAAGCCAGATACGCTTAGTACCATGAGTCCAAATATACAGGTCTCAGAGGTAGAATCAAATTGTAACTCATATATGAGTGTCTAAAATGTCTCTAAATGGCATTTTCAGTACATAACAATGTCAAAATGTTAAGGTCCAATGTAATAGGACCATAGATGTTCTCCTATTTAAAAGCTCAAACACACGCACACACACACACACACACACATGCACACACACACACACACACCCCTAGCAGAATCTGTCAGTGGACCAGGAGTTAATGTTGCTAAACCTGCGGAATGCTGGGTTTTGAAAGACCTAGCAGAGGTGGATTAATGGTCATTTATCCTTCTACCTAGGGACTTTCCAGTTTGTCCGATGTACGACAGTCTCTACGTAAAAGGATAAATGGACACAAATCAGATATTAGGAATGGCAATATACAAAAAACCTGTAGGAGAACACTTCAATCACACAATAGCAGATTTAAAGGTAGCCATCCTGCAGCAAAAAAACTTCAGTACCAGACTTCAAAGAGAAACTGCTGAGCTTCAGTTCATTTGCAAATTTGACACCATCAACTCAGGACTAAACAAAGACTATGAATGGCTAGCCAACTACAAAAGCAGTTTCTCCTCCCTCCGTGTTCACACCTCAACTGCTAGAAGAGGGCCTCATCCTCCCTGATTGAACTAACCTCGTTATCCCTAGCCTGATTCTTGCTTGCATATTTATACCTGCCTCTGGAAATTTCCACTATATGCATCTGAAGAAGTGGGTATTCACCCACAAAAGCTTATGCTCCAATAGGTCTGTTAGTCTATAAAGTGCCACAGGATTCTTTGCTGCTTTCACATTTACTGGTGCACCTCACCTGCACTGTGCCCACTTATCCATCTAATTTCTTAGTCTAATTTTAATAAAGCTATATTTTAATTTTGCTTCCAAGTCCTAGGGACAACAGTTTCATCATGTGACGTAGTGGCTGTATGTTGTGCATCATTTGTCTTCACCCTGATACACACATACACCTCTTATACATTAATTGAAAAAAATCAATTTTAGGTAAGACCTCTGGTATTTTCTCATTCTTTCTTCTGTTTTACTCCAACCCTGTACCCTTCCACCCTCCCCGGTCTCCTGAATCTACACCATGGGCCATTACTGGGAGGATTTTCCCTGTGAAGAGGAGTGAATACATCTGAGGTCTGTCAGTATGGCTTTTTCCCCTTCTCCCAGAAAAGTTATATGTGATTATTAGTGCTAAGTATAGTGTGAAGCAGTCCTCCTCCACAGTGCCCTACTGCCAGTGTCTTTGAACCTGGACATTCAGGGAGGGAGTTGGAAATTTCATTTGTCAGTGACTCATTCAATCCTCTGTCTTAGTGCTAAGACTGTAGTACAGCCGTACCCATCAGGACTATGGATCACCGACTTCAACATAGCTGGGAATTGCAATGATGGTTTGTGTTTTGTGGACACATCAATTAGAAAATAGACTGATAGCAGCTCATCATCCTCATTCCTATGGCTGTAGAATTTGCAGGAGACAGACTTGCAGCAATACTTCACTACTGAGTCTGAGCACACTTCCTGTCAAGTATTCCTGGATCTTGTTCTCTTGAGGGCAATGGACACCCACCCCATCAGTCCAATTTGTCTCTTACTAGACTTTACTGAGCCTATTAAAGGGTTTTGTCTGTGTGTGTATGTGCATGTGTGTGTTGCAGGGTGGGGTCTGGGGAGAGTTGTGCAGATATATAGCTTAGTAAAAATAAGAGGAAAAGGGGACATCAGGGACTTGGTAAACAAATGTTCCAGTTAGGCTGGAACATTTAGACTGTTATAATGAATAAAATTAACACAACTATAGTAATATGGGTTGCTGCTATATTTGGCAATGTTTTTGAGGGAGAGAATCACAATATTTGAAGCAGATTTTATTAGATGCAGCTCAACAAGCCACAAATTAATGCAATGCAAGAGATACAATCTAATGAACATGCAGATTTAAAAGAGGGGAGAAAGGGTAGTTTTCATTCCAAGGCATATCACAGGAAATTCAAATGTGGAAAAAAAATTAAAAGAAGGTGATTTTAAAAAGCACCCATCAAATCTTGTTCATCTTATCTTTGAAAGAGGTCAGCAAGATCTTGTCCACAGATAGAGGAACCTGCAGGATTATATAGGAGAGAGTGTGAGGGGGCACACCTTCACCCTAGTAGAGAGGAAGCTAACAAGCTCATCTGGGCTTAGCTAGCACTAATCAAACATACCTGGATCTCCATAGGTAGCACTAACCAGACTCACCTGCTAGACTTGCTCTGGCTGGATGGAGGAAGCTTACAGGGGGAAAGCCTGCCACAGGAAAGGGTGGCAACTAGGAGACTGCTGGGACTTGGAAACAGCTGGCTACAGGGATTGATCAACAGAGAGGAAGACAGTTGAAGACCCCACTACCCCTGAAACTGTAGGGACCAGGTACAGAGTGAGGTTTCCAAAAGGAGTGGGCCTAAGTTGGACTATATCCCTGATCAAGGACACTAAAACCTACAGATTAAACTGAGCCTCACAGGGATACCCAGGAGACTGAACACCTTTTTAAACTTTGATTCTCCTTGTCCCTGGGGAGAACTTTTTTCTTTGTTTGGAGAAACTCTTGTATACCATAAGCAGAAAAAGGACTGTAAGTGCCAGAGAAGAGAATCAATCTCAAATCATGGTCGGTGGGGATACCCCCACTCCCACCACAAAAGGGAGTTTTAGGGAGGGAATCATAGGCAGTTGGGATTGTGGGCATGGATATCAACCGGAATGGAGAAGTAGTGCTGTTTGACCAGGAAGATGGCAGGACTGGTGGCTGAGAAAACATATATGTCATGATGGAAGACTGTGTGGGCATGGGAACCGAAACAGGAAGTGGATTTTGAGTGTGAGCGCAACTTGAGACATAATGGTGTGGATTTCATAATGGAAGAGAGGGGCACAAGACTAAAGGGTTATGAAGAGAGTGACGTGGAGTAGAGTGAATCAACAATTAGTCTGGAGCCTGCTGGGAGAGGAAGAAGTCATAGATAGTGATGGATTGGAGGCACGTAGGCATTGGGTGGATACAAGGAGCAAGAGATGCTTAAGCAGATGAGGTGGTAACTGGAGAAAGTAAAATTCTACTAGAGAAAGTAAAAGATATACAGAAATGAATGAAAGAATAGTGTTCAGTGATGACAAGTTTCAGCAAGTGGCTATTTTCATGCATGCAAGCGTTGATCTGGGGTTGAAGGTCAAGTGAGAAGGCAAGAACAAGAAACTGTAAATCTCAAGGGTTGGATGGAACATCAACCTGGAAGCTGAAGTCTCTGAGGTTACGGATGTGAGATTGTGATGGGAGAATCAAAATCAGAAGAAAATGGATGGGCAGGAGTTGAGGGGATGCTAGATGAAGGAAGGGGAAGGGAATTTACAGTCAATGTGTGAATGCCTATAAAAAAGCGCTTGTCTGTTTTAAGCAGACTTTCAGAGCAAATTAATCCCCAAATCACCCAACTCATGCTCAAGGTACAAAATCAAAGCAGTCAAATTCAACAGCCTAACTTAGCCTTTCATGGTAGTGGGGATCAGGTCAGTCTGAAATTTACCCCAAAAGGATGCAGCCCCAGATCATAAAACCATGCCACACAATTTGTCATGACTGGCTGGAAAGTATTATAATTCAGTACTGATGTTCCTAGGATGAACTATAAAATGATCCTTTTGCATCGAGTCTGCTTGCACAGCAGGTTTGGATAAAATTAGTGCCAATAAATTCAAGGTTTCATGAATCTAACAATTACTGAATTTCAAGAAATTAATTAAAATAAGAATAATATCTCGGAAGTAGAAAACTCATTTTCAATAAAACGGGCAGTTTCTTCTGGAAAAACCCAAATTACATGATCAGAGCACTTACTTACTACTTACTTTAAGTATTCTCTTACTAAGAAGTTGTTCATTTTTTTGTAACCTTAGTATGAGGAAGATTTTTGTTTTTCATTAAATGGTCCATATGCAGGATGAGAGATAAGAGGATCACTGAAATAATTCTAATATCTATCAAACTCTATAGGTATTACAGTTTTTTTCCTCTCCTCTTTGAACAGTAGAAATATCTTTCTGTTTTAGGATTTTTCTCATTAACATGGGAGGATTTTCGTATTGCTATCTGGTAGATTAAATAACTGACAGAACTTTATGATCACTTGCAGCCTGATTTTCTTGTGCAACATCGAAAGTGAGTGTCTCCAGACTAAAAGAGGCATTTATCCAGTGTATCCTGCAGAAGGACGAATGTTAATATGGCCATGGAGGGATTTATTAAATGTACAGAGTGAATTCGTGATGAACCAAATATGAGACCATTTAGTTTTGATTAATATAGTCCAGTTTGGGAGTCTGGCAAGTGGACTGCTTGTGGAATTAGTGCTATTTGTCTTTACTAATCTTATTTTCATGTAACATTCCTATTTTCAAGGAATCTTAAAAAGAAAAAGAAAAAAAAGGAGGGGGACGACCCTTTGGCTGAAAACTCACTGTAAGCAAGTATCTGTTCATTGCTACATAACCAATAACCATCCTGATTTCTAAAGAGAATGCTGGCAGAGAAAATATTTGCTACAAAGAGTGGAGTGACTTTATTTTAACAGATTTTGTTAATTTTAAATATCTTTAACATGAACATATGTGGCAATGGCTAGAAAGGAGTCACCTCCATTCATTGCACTACCCAAAGGTGTATGGTGCAGCAGATATAGTCATTCATTTGTCCTGGCCTCATCATTTTTCTCACCTAACTCAATTTTCTCATGCAAATATGACCTTTATTTCTCATTCTATGGACTTAAATTGCATTACAGCCACTTGTCTGGCTTTGCAAATTCATTTGAGGGGGAAAAAAGACCACTGGAAAACAACCAACTAATTGGACTCTCCCATCAGTTCTTGCCAGGATTTTGTGAAGAAAACTGAGAAGACTAGTTTCTTCCAGTCTTCATCATTGGAAGGACACACCTGTGCTGTTTGTGCCTTCCCCAGACAAACTGTCAAGGACACTTTTAGCCATCTTAGTGCTTACAGCTAGAGGCATAAAAAAAGTTGGCAAGAAAAGCCAAAACAAGCACAAAACTTGCGGCCTTTTAGGTTTCTGTAAAATGTTCTCAAGTATCAGAGGGGTAGCCGTGTTAGTCTGGATCTGTAGAAGCGACAAAGGGTCCTGTGGCACCTTACAGACTAACAGAGGTATTGGAGCATAAGCTTTTGTGGGTGAATACCCACTTTGTCGGATGCAAGCAGTGGACTGTAAAATGTTGAAACTCATCTCAGGTTCTTTGAAAAACTTTCTAAGCTTCAAAAACCTTCCAAGCAATCTGGACAGTTCAATGAATTACTTAATCTGAATAAGAGTGGCAGAATAACCATGCCACTTTATCCCTTAAGCAACATCCCTTTCGCCATACTGTACATCATAGAATCGTAGGACTAGAAGGGACCTCAAGAGGTCTTCTACTCCAGTCCTCTGCAATCAAGGCAGAATTAAGTATTATCTAGACCACTTCAACAGGTGTTTGTGTAACCTGCTCTTACAAATCTCCAACAATGGAGATTCCACAACCTTCCTCGGCAATTTTTTCCAGTACTTAACTACCTTGACAGTTAGGAAGTTTTTCCTGATGTCCAAACTAAACTACCCTTCCTGCAATTTAAGCCCATTGCTTGTCCTATTCTCAGAGGTTAAGGAGAACATTTTTTCTTTCTCCTCCTTGTAACAACCTTTTATGTACTTGAAAACTGTTACCATGTTCTCCCTCAGTCATCTCTTCTCCAGACTAAACAAACCCATTTTTTTCAATCTTTCCTCATCAATCATGACATGCAGGTCGTATTGCATTAGCAGCAGCATCTAGTAGTGCATTTTTGTGCACCATGGCAAGGTGCCATTGTTAGTGTATTGTGCTATAGGTAAATATGACATTTTGAAGAAGAAATAAGCATGGATTCCCTGCCCAGAGGAGCTTACAATATAGGGTAACACAAGGATAGCAGAAGCAACAACACAGGGAGGGAACAGAACTTGAATACCGGCTTTGCTCCCTTCCTATTATATCTTCCCCCTCATTGCACATGTATGTAGGCACAAGCAAGATTTTTGACCTAAATAATTGTATTGATAACAGTTTTTGTGTTATAATATCTTATTATTGCAGAGAGTTGCATCCTACCTGCACTACATGGAGTTGTGTTATATGGCTTGCAGTTATATTTTTCTGCTAACTTGAACTCACACGCTAATGCTGCACCTTCACAAGTGCTACGGTTTGCATGATTTTGTTTCATTTGGTGCCATCATTATGGATTATACTATTATGACTATTTCTTTTAAAGCTTCTTATTTTAAAATAAGGATAAATGTGATGGGTAAAGCCAAAAGCAATTTGCTTCCAAAGCCAGATAAAACAGAGACGTTCAAGTAACCTAAGGGAAGTTGATGCAAGTGCTGCTCATGTGGCAGAAATGAGAACTGAGTGTTGAATCACTTTGAAACTTGTAAAAGGAAAATACCCACAAGTATTTGAGGAAATGTATAAATATTGGCATTCTCGAGTGGAGTGGAAAAGATTGGGGATTAGTGGGTTTCTTGGCCTCTCTGTTCTTATTGTTGTTAAACATTCAGGTTAGGGTAGTGCCCAGAGGCTCCAGTTAAGACCAGGCCCCCATTGTTCTGAGTGCTGTACAAATACAGACAGACTGTCCTTGCCCTGGAGGGTTTACAGTGAAAGTCCTGTATACTGCAAGTTGTTCTGTACCTAGGCTATGCGGGGCTTCTCACAGCACAGGCGTCCATCCATGCCGAACTCATTACAGGATAGAGGCCTAAAAGATATAAGGAGATGAAGATTGGTGGATGGGAATATAACATATAAACAAATGACTATGGTGATAAATTGGTGCAGCTATTTTAGTTACATGATTTATTTTTACTGGAATGGGGGTTATGTTTATTAATTGGGGATATAATGGGGCTGAATCCTACTTCGTGTTGAGTGTATTCAACTTCCATTGTAGCTAATGAGAATTGAGGGTGCTCAGCGTCTTGCAGGAATGCTCTTTGGCTTTTACTACCAAGCTCAGGGTTTGGAGAAATGTCAAGGTTGGGGAAGTTAGGAAGAAGAAAGCAATTTATGTAGCAGAAATGTATTTATTCTATGGCCATTTTAGTGAGTGGTTGCACATATTGCTATACTTATTGGAAAGAAGTTATTTAAAAAACTTTATTAATGTGGTGTTGCATCATTTATCTTACTTAAATATTGATACTGTGCCCATCTGGTCTAGTAGCTGTGGACAGATAGTTGTGGTTTTGATTGCTAACTTTTTTCTGAAGTTTTATTCGTTGGTTAATTTGTTATCCTTTGTTTAAAAAAAAATAAATCAAATCAGATTCATAATTGCATCCTTCAGTAAGTGGTGCAGGGGGTTGTGTGTCACACTGCAGGCATCCTAATTGCCTTAGAATGCCTCACTGTAGACTTTTGTGTTTAGTACTGATCATTCTAATGGCTCTTCAAGTTTCTTGCAGAAGCAACAGCATGCTTGCATTTCATAGTACAAAACTTGAGCTCAGAAGCATCTCTATTACTCAGGTGAAGCACTTTTGGAATCTCCCTAGCTGAATTAACAGGTAGTGATTAATTATTTTTATTTTATTCTGCCAGCAATAATGTTCAAACACTTTATAATATTTTCACTCCCCAATGATTTGAAATAGACCTAAAAGCAAATGTAGCTTTTATCTTTGAATATAGCACATGTGAAGACAGAACCAGCATCTCAATAGAAAACATTCCCTTCGTGTAAAAGTAGGGGTGGCCATGGTTACCCGAGGAAGTGGTCTTTACTATAGCCAGCTTGATGATAAAGACATTAAATTATCTAATCTAAATAATGGATTAATTGCTTAAATTCAAAAGATATGTAATATAATTTGTCCTAACTAGGACTGTGTAAAAATGACAAAAATACATTCCCCAAAATGTTATGAAAATATATTACCAGTAAGAGTTTCATCAGCTTGATCACCTTGAGTCTGACCTTCTGTGTGTGGAAGTACAGGGGCATTTTTCCCAGGGCTTTCAAAGGTGTCAGGATCCAGACAAAATATAAGATGGTAAATGTATGCTGTGAGTAGAATAGGTTTCATTCAGAAGAAGTCAAACAGCTGGCAACGTAGAACAGGAATGTAAGGATTCTGACTGTCCTTTCCTCCCTTGTGAGATTCAGATTTATATGACTAACTATTTGTGCTGTTAGCCAAAACAGAAAGGCAGCAGTCAAGGAAGAAATCAGAGCCTGTTTCTGTCAGAGTCTGTTTTAATATCACATGATTTGTGGGAAGGTTCTCCTGGGTGACCTTTCAGTTGCTCTCTTAGTGCATTACATTATGTCTGGGCACTGGTGAGTAGTATGAATAAGTTTGTGTATCTTCCATTTATTTTAATATATATCTAAAAGAAGTGCTTATCCCAAGCTCTAGATACCTTTGCCATCAGTTAGAGATGCAATTGGATAAACTAAATAAAGTCAGCATCTTTTCTTCACTCCAAACCAGAAAATAACCAACCACTGATAAATCCAAGCCCAAAAAAGACTACCTCACCCACAAATGGCTGTCTTTACCATACCCCTTCCTCTCTCCCACCTTCCCTCCAGCATGGAATAAACACTGGAATAAATTGTCTAGGAAGGTTGTGGTATCTCCAACATTTCAAGATTTGTAAGAGCAGGTTAGACAAAAACCTATCATGGAAGGTCTAGATAATACTTACTCCTGCCATGAGTGCAGGGGACTGGACTAGATGACCTCTCGAGGTCCCCAATCCTATGATTCTATGGATAAGCCTAGTTTCTAGTCTAGTTTCCCTTGTAGATCAACAGATGAAGTTCCAAACAGGAAGTAAGTTTCAAAATTGAGAGGGCTGCTCACAAAGAATATCCTGTCATCAGCTCCTTCTCTTTTATACCCTGAGGGCTTCCACCAACTCCAGCAGCATCAAGGTATACAGGCAGAGAAGCAGTCTCTCATGTAAGCAGGTCCCAAAGCTATTTAGACTTTCTTCTTATTATAGTAAAGTTGAGACTGATAATTTGGATTTTTAAGCAAGTTCCTTGTGTGCAGAAGGCATGCTAACTATTTTACAGGCTCTGTCAGCAATTTTGTACTCAGAAACCACCTAAATTTGTCTACTCACAATATATGTGCCCACTAATTTTGGGGGCATAGTTCAGACCATCCATGAAATTCAGATGAAGGAATTCAAGCTGGTGACTATATGCCAAAACTATCAAATGACATTAATATATGAAATCCCAAACCCCTCTTTCACGAGGTCTTTGTACTACACTTGCTATTAAGTTAGGTGATTAAAATCCCATTTGTTAGAGAAATGGTTTGTGCTCCTCATTTCTCACACAGTAGATACATTATGTTATCATTTTTGTGACACTAACCTGTAATGTGCGTATTGTATATATTCACAATATACTGCTCCTCTGTAGCAATAATCACAATCTCAAGATATGCTGCGCCTAAGAATATTAATCTCTGGCAGGTCGGCTGAAGAAAAAAAAAGCTAGACAGATGGTAAAGGGGAATAATGTATGAAGTTTTATTTAATAAACTGTGATTAATTTCAATTTCATTTTATAATCCTTTAGAACTAAAGCTTTTAAACCGCCAAACCTTGTGTGAGTAAATATGGTGACACTTAAATTACTAAACTAAAGTGTAGTGTCAGTTGTTTTTATTTACAATATCATGTGCATGCATTCAGAATTAATTTGAAAGACTATAACTTGTACAGTGGGTATAAAATAACACATATGCTCCCTTTTTGTTGAGGTAAAAAATGAACTGTAGTAACTACCCTTTGAGTCTGGCCTTAAGTCTGATGCCACAGTCAAAGGCCAGCAGTGTCTTGCATTGACTTTGGCATTAGTCCTATTTCTCCATATTTTATTTGTCTGGATTTTGTATAAAAACATTTAACACTTACATTCCCAGATAAGTCATCCTTGATATGAACTGTCCTAAGGAACTGAAGAGGAACGGATTTGCTATGAATTATTTTCCCACTAGCTCCTGGTCCCTCCCTCTCCTCCAATCCTCAAATAGACCCTTCTCGCCACTCGCCAACATTCCTACGATTCCATTCAATCAACACTGTGAAGATCCTCAACTCATTTCTTCTCACTGGGACCTGCTGCTTGCAGCCTGCCTCCCCACTCCATCTTGTTCTGACGTGACTTGTCTGGGAGCCAGCAGGTTTCACAAAGACTCAAGAATTATAAACCAATATCACTGAGATAGCATTGTTCAGATGATAGTGGCTTAGGCAGCGATGGCATGAGGATGGAGAGGATGTGAGGATGGTATGACCAATGTATGTTTGGGATAGGAAAAGTAAATTTTGGTCAACATTTCACATTCTCATAGCAATTTATAACGACTCCTGCATACCTGAGAAACTGTCTCTCCCCCTGTGTCCATTACTTCCCATGATAGCTTTTTTCCACCAAACAAAGACACTCAGCAGAGTAGTACCACAAGCACTTGGGACATATAGTTATGGAAGCTGGACCTAGACTATGGAACTTGCTGTCTGAAAATGAGAAGAATGCAAAATGTCTCTCTTCCGCTTAACTTTCCTTCAATAAACTATAATCTCGCACAAACACACCCACACCAAAACTATAAAATAATCTTGTATTTCTCCTACAAGCTGGGAGGGAGGGAAAAGAGTAAGATAGTTCCTGTCCTTTTTTCTTTAAAAATGTGGGAGGCACTCATATGATCAGTACCTAGATTTAGATATCACAATATACTCCTTCTTTGCTTGGCTTAGAGGGCTTGTCCTAATTATTTGTAATCATTGTTTTTCTTTACAAAGAAAAATTGACTCATACAAATTAAGACCGATAGAATTGTGACAATTGAAATGGAAATTGAACAGCTAAATTAAATCTACCCCCAGGGGTTGTTACACTGTAACATAGTATGTGTGCAAAATAATGGCCTGGGGCACATTATGGTAAAAATACATATTTTGAAATGGATGAAGGAAATTGAGATAAAGGTGAAATGCATTGCACTTTCTGAGGGTACGTCTTCACTGCCTGCCGGATCCGCGGGTAGTGATCGATCTATCGGGGATAGATTTATCATGTCTCGTCTAGATGCAATAAATTGAACCCCGAACACGCTCCTCGTCGACTCCGGAACTCCACCACCACGAGAGGCGGAAGCGGAGCTGATGGGGTAGCGGCAGCGGTCAACTCGCCGCCGTCCTCATGGCCAGGTAAATTGACCTATGATACGCCGACTTCAGCTACGCTTTTCGCGTAGCTGAAGTTGCATACCGTAGGTTGACCTTCCACCCCCTAGTGTAGACTAAGCCTGAGAAATGGTCTAGCAGAGAGTCAAGTCAGTGGCTCCTTTAAAGCACTCCGTTGTTTCTGGGTATTGGTGGATGGTATGAATATCATTGTCTTTTTAGATTCTTTTCATAGATTTATTTCATTTTATTTAATTTCTCATTTAACATGGACTAGTTTCACAGATGATCTCTGGAACTTCCCCCACTGTAGTGAAATTTCCCTGCTAATATGCCACATGTCTTACCTCTTCTAGGTAGAGGCAACCCAAGATGGATGATGAAATCCAAGGGTTTTGGCAACAGGGTTTCTTGTTTGCATCTTCTAGTAAGCGTTCTGTTTCCTCTTGAATAGAACACTCCTGTGTTCTGTTAACATCTAACCGTGATTATCCTCCTGACAAGAAGATTGATTTAACTGACCTCCATAATTCCATTCATCTAATTCCTGATGTGCGAGCATGTATCACTGTTCAGTTGCTCAGTTTACATAGCTCCCTAGTCTACACAGGCTAGTAGAGCCAAAAGGTTGGTAGAGTTGCATCTTCTTGCTCCAGCTATGAATTTGGCCCTAAATCTAGGACTGGAAGTATGATCTCCTGCTTTAGGTATAGGGTTACCATGTGGCCTGTTATTGCAAACCTGCAATCAAAAGATTTCTACATATGTATGAGATTATTTCTTGAATTTTGTCTTCTCCAGTTTTCTCTTTAGTTAATACATGATGAAAGTGGAATCAATATTTCATAATCTGAATAATAGCAACCTCGCTCCCCCAGAATGGTAGTTTTCTTTTAATGAGAGCTGATAAGTGAAATCAAAAAGAAAGGTTTGTTTAGGATGAACTCATAATTGTTTCTTTGTGAGTCTCTCTTTTTAATATGCATCAATTAACGAATACGTAAGAATTTTCAGAAACCACTGAGCAATGGCACACAGGTGAGCTGGAAGCAGCTCCTGCATGCCCCTTCTCAGCAAAGCCATCTTTCAACATATATATCTTTTAAAAGACCCAACAATCCCTCCTGGAACATTTTTTATATGAAATGAGCCTTTCTAAAATTTGGGTTGTATCACAAAAGAGTCATTCTACTGCCTCTCCCCAGGATCATTAGGCTGGCCCTGTGGCTAGTGGTATGATATTTGCAGACAAAAATCAGGTACACTTGCGGGGAGGGGAATGTTTGAGTGGCATCACTCAAAACAACCCTGGCTCAGCTTGTTAAAAATTCCTGCCTGCTCTGAGGCTGGCACTGAGCTGGCTGCTTGCTCTGGCCTCATTGCAAATGTAGCTGGTATTGTCATGACTGTGGCAGCAGCTACAAGGATAATTCTATGTGATGTGCCAGGGTGTCCCCCAAACAGAACCTCCAGGAGTCCATGGGGGATTCAGCATTTGAACCCCACTGCCTGTTCCTCTAGCAACAAAATGTTGGCAGTGTGGCTGGAATCTGCAGTAGAAATATCTTGAGAGAGCTCCTTGTTAAAATTTTGGCTTCACATAATTGAGAGTTGGCCATAATGGTGTTGAATGCTATTTTATAGGGATTCTCGGTTACAGAAAATAAAACAGTATGAATTACAAGATTTTTTTCACCAAGTGGATGCCACCCCATCATGCTTAGCACTGTGTTGAATAATCATTAAGCCAATAGTGGCTGCTGCTTGTATTTTTCATGACCCTGTTTTTAAATGAAAGGGCATTAAGTTATCACTAGCTTGTCTTTTAGTACTGAGAATACTCTTCTCTCACTTGTAAAATGACCATATCACAGACATTACTGGTATGAGCAGATGGACTATATAAGATATATGCAAACACAAATTTAGCACATAAACAGGAGATATACTTTAAAACAATAACAGAAAAACATTAAATTCTTCTTAAATTTTAGACTACCTAACACAGTCCTGAAAAAAACAAAGACATTTACAATAGGGTTCAATTGTTCTAGTTTAAGGTTAAATAAAATGTCATTTCCTCATAACCATTTGATTTTCTTGAGTACCTTACAGTCAGTCTTTCTTGCTTTTTAACTTCACTGGTCACATTTCTTCTCCTGTTTCGTCAGCCCTTACTCAAGATGAATAGCACTTATTCTTGCAAGCAGTCCCTGTGACTGTGCCTTGGTGGGTCACAACTGAGGATGCCAAATTCAGGACGAACTGCTGAGAAATAGGGCAAATAACCGAAAACTGGTGGTTATTCTTTTCTAAGATATACCAAGCCAGCCACAAAAGTAAACTCCTGTCTCACCACACTGGCTAACAAGAAAACATAAAGGCAGTTTCCTCAGGCATTCCAGTTCTTATATCACCACCAAAAACACTGTATTCAGAGATGAGTGATTCTTTACAACCAGTCTCATTGAATAATAGGTTATTCTGATCCCAAAAGAGCAGCCACACACCCAGGTCATTATATAACTTATATCTTACCCAAAATCACGCTGATGCCAATCCTTTAGTATCTAAAATCTAAAGACTTATTCATAAAAAGAAAGAAAGGTGAGAGTTAAAGTTGGTTAAAGGAATCAATTACATACAGTAATAGCAAAGTTCTTGGTTCAGGCTTGTAGCAGTGACGGAATAAACTGCTGGCTTAAGTCAATCTCTAGAATACATCCACAGCTTGGATGGGTCATTCAGTCCTTTGTTCAGAACTTCAGTTTGTAGCAAAGTTCCTCCAGAGGTAAGAAGCAGGATTGAAGACAAAATGAAGGTGTATCCAGGGCCTTTTATAGCTTTTGCCATGTCGGGGGCATCCCATTGTTCTTACTGTGGAAAATTACAGCAACAAGATGGAGTTTGGAGTCATATGTACAAGTCACATGTTCATGCCCAATTTCCCTCAGTCATTGTAGGAAGCGATTACCTACACTCCAGACAGCACATTTGCATGATAGTCCGCTCAGTGTAGATGGTCCACTGTCAACCAAGTGATTCTTGATGAACCACTTAACTTGAATAGTCCCTCCAAGATGTGCTGGCTAGCTACCTTGTGGGCAGTACCCCAGGAGCTAACATTTGAAATCCAGGTATAGAGTCAATACTTATAACTTCAAATACAAAAATGATACATGCACACAGATAGCATAACCATAACCAGCAAATCATAACCTTTTAATAGACACCTCACTTGACAACCTTTGTACAATATTTGCTCCAAATATATAACAGTGGTTGCAACAATGCTCTATATGGTCATATTGTGATCAGATAACTTCACAATCCCATAGGAGAGAAACTAATTGAAGTAGTCCACAAGCTGTATAAGAGTTACAAGTTTCAGCCCTTAGGGGTCTTACAGAATAATAATAATAATTAATTAATCTTGCCATATTTAAAGCATAGGGTGGCCCTCACCCATTATACAGGCATTTTCCAAGAATCCTGTCTTGAATCATTCTGGAAATACTGTCTCAGAAGCCAACCACATACAGTAGTGACCATTGCACTGAGAAGAGGTGAGCTATTTCTTTAAAAGGATCCACTTCTAAATGTATGTAGGGCAGCCAGATACTACTGTCTTGGGGTCATTAGAAATGGATAGACCTTAGTTCCTCCTGTGCCACTGACACATCAGGGATAATAAATAATTAATTGATCAAATATTTCCCATTCGACTTTGCATCCCAAAGGATCCCAAAGTGTTTTAAACATTTGACAAATTCAAATATGAACGTGAATCAGTTAATTAACTACTGACATGCAGTCACCTCTGGGATACAATGCAGACTATGTCTTACAAAGAACAACATAAGTTTACATTAATTTAAGAAAGAAAGTAAAGAAATCCACAAGCAATGAAAGATTAAACATTGTTCTTTTGTTTTTATCATTAGGACATTTTGACTTGTGCATTTTTAACTTTATGTGCAACAACTCAAGTGTATTTTTAAAATAACTATCTGGAATTAGGTGATACTGCCACTTCTCTGTGTACCATGGTAGAAATGAAGAAAATCTAGTGTGGATAAATAACCTTTCTGAAGCCCTATATCATTTAAATTGCACTTACTAAATTAAAGTATGTACAGCTCCACAATTAACATTTCCTTCCAAAATTTTCTCCTCCATCTAGTGATCAGTTCTGCTCATCACATTATCCCTGAATTACATAAACTGAATAAAAATAAATCATTTGACTGCTAGGCATTGTAAATGACCATTCAAACTGTGAGCAGCTGTCACTGCTTTGATCTCTTTTGAATACATGATGTCTGGAGCTGGGGTTTGCATTCAGTGCTGCCACCTTACCCTATTGTTAATATTTAAAATATTCTCCTAGGATAGATCCATAATATCTCTTCCTCAGTTTCATGGACATCCATGCCCTTTTAATGCATACTAATTTATATCCTATTAATATTGCTCCTTTTGCTTTCTTTCTCTATCATAACCTCTCCTTCCCTTCTTCTCCTCTGTTCCCTTGTCGAGCTTTCCTGTTTCCTTCATATATGCAGGCAAGTGCAGCCATGTATGTAAGAGCTGATTGAGAGTACACCTGATACCTGATTCTGCATATTGAGTAAAATATTTTACTCACCTACTGGGACTTGCTGTTTCCTTCTTGCAATCATCAAAACTTCACTACTTTGTTACATGGGGAAGATGAGAATCACATATGTTAATAATAACTACTAGGTCTATAGTTACCCTGGTCATCCTACTTGCCTTCTGGAATTTCCCTGTGTGACAGGGTCAGGCCAGATGGTTACAGGAGAGTGATCCTATTGGGGTTCAGGAAGTGGGCGGGCTACTAAAGGACCTCCCCCCAGCCTAAGGGGAGTATCCACAGGACCGGGATTCCAAGGGAGTATGGGGGACAACTAAAGATAAAACAGGGACAGGAGTGAGATCATAGGGCTAAACGAAGGGAGCCTGATGGGAACACCGAGAAGAGAACCCCAGACAGTGCCCACTACTCCTCTAAGGTGTCAAGGGAGCCAGCGGATGCCGCCCAGAGGAACTCCGCTCGGATGCGTGAGCGGACGAGGATCGGAAATAGGCCCCACAGTAACAAGAGACCCCGTCGGCCAACCTCCTCTCCCTGGTCTTGTAGATGTCCATTTTGGCCAGAGCTAGGAAGAGGTTGACAAGGAGGTCCCGTAACTTCGTGGAGCCACAGATTGGGAGTGCGTAGATAAGAACGTAGCAGGCAGAGATGAAGCAAAGTTTTCACAAGCACAGAGAGGATGATGGAGGAGGAGGAAGGAAGAGGAAATATGGAGTTAGGAAACAGCAGAATTCCCTGGACCAGAGGAGGTAAATAGGGCAGATGCAAGGGTAGAGGATCCATGTGTAGGTGAAAGGGAAAGGAGAGAAGAAGAGTTTGGTGAGTTTGAAGTTAGAGAGGAAGGTAGCAGAGCAGTGAGGATGAAACTGTCAGTTTATGCCCAATAAACCAATAGCGAGCTGGCATTTAGTAAGCAAAAAACAATAGTATTCCAGGATGTGCCCAGGAAATTTCACATGTTTATCTAAATTGTATCTGAACTTGGAGCAAGCAGCTCAATATTGGTATTTGTTGATTACAATCAAGTTAGAGATGAGTCTTTCAGAAAGTGTATCAAGCTTTCTCCTCCCAGCCCTGGCCAGAAGCTGGGAAGCCAAAGGAGCACACCAATGAAAATAAATTTAACAGTAACAACAAAATGCTAGCCACAATTCTTCCCTAAATCTCACAAGAGTTTGAATTTGGATTTAGCTTGAGTCTCAGCCTTGGCCTTTGATTCTTATTCAAATGAGTCCATCCACAATATGTATTATCTAACCAAAGCTACCTGGATTTATCTGAGCTTGTAAGGATACATTTAGCAATATAATTTAAAAATGTATGTAATTTTCAGGCAGTCCGTTATTGCTTATTATGTATTTATGTTAACTTTAACACTTGACCTTTCAATAAGATGACTTGACAGCTCTTCACATCTCTTAGCATCTATAAAATTCATGTTTCTCAAATCTGTGTTCTGAACACAGACCTGTGTTTACTTCCTTGTGTCTGTCAATATGCATGGCTAGTTTGGACAGAACACCCTCCCCTCTCCCACCCCGTCGAGGGCTTCTTATAATGTACAGCTAGTAATAATGACTCTTGTACTGAATTATTCTGTAAACAAACTCCAAAAAGATGCTCAGCTTCTAAGCAGTCCCTATTAAGAATGTATAATCCAGGGCACATTTATTTTCTCAATAGATAATTAAACAAGTATGGATGGTGGTGTTTTTTAAACAAGAGTAGTTATCAAATAAATAAATAAATCCAAATGTTTGCCTTAAGTAAAATATATTCTGGCTGCAATAGATTTCATGATATGACTCAGCTGACCTCTTTCTGATCTCCCTTAACTCTGTTGCTCCTCAGAGCCATGTTTTGCAAATGGTTACAACTGTTACAAGAGTGAAGGGGTTAACCCAAGGAAGCACCTGGAAGGCATTGAGTTCTGCAGGGAGACCAGCACTCTCCCCAAAGTAATTTATTGCTGTTCTAAAAATATTTAAATGAATGTTGGCACAGTATGGAGGCTCTTTAATGCTGTTGTTAACATTAGGGATGTGGCACATACACTTTTCTGGAATTAGTGGTCACCAAATCCTGGAAGTCTGTATGGACACAGTGGATAGAAAGCATAATGATCTTGTGTTAACTAGCCATAGCTCATGTCTACAGGATGAGGTCCGTTATCATCAGTCTCCAAGTATGTCAGAGCATAGGAGGCAACTCGACTGCTTGAAAGAGGCCACAAGAGATTTTTTTCCAGAAGCTATTTCAGCAACTAAGGTATAGAATTATTCTGTTTCACTGTCACAATTAATATTTAATTATTCAATTATTTAATTAAAACAGAACAACTTCAGTAGGAAAGATGGAGGGAGCCCCACATCAGAATATTCCACAGCCTGACAGTTGGAGCACTCACCTGAGAAGAGCTGAGTCCTGTTCAAATCCCTTCTCCCTCCTCAAGAGGAGGGAGGACTTGAAGCAGGATCTCACACATCCTAGGTCACTGAGTACCCTAGAATAAAGGTAAAGGGAAGTGCTCTTCCTCTGTGTCCCTCCTCTCCCCCTCCTCCCCACTGTTTTGTGTGAACTCACCTGATAGGCCCAATCTAGTCAGGGCCAGCGCTTCCACTAGGCGACCCTAGGTGGTCGCCTAGGGCGGCAGGATTTGGGGGCTGGCATTTTGCCACCCTTGGCGGCGGGCGGCTGCCTCTTGCCTCAGCATCTGATCATGGAGCCGGGAGGCAGGAGGCAGCTGCCCAATTCCTCGCGAAGTCCTGCTGACGCGAGGACTGTTGCCGTGCCACTGTGGCTCAGCAGGGCTTCGCGAGGAAACGGGCAGCTGCCTCCTGCCTCTCGGCTCCACGCTCAGCCCCAGCAGGGGGCATGGAGAGCACGTTCCCCCCCCCCCCCCCCCAGAACAAAAGAGCCTCGGGCGGCGGTCCGGTGGAGGAAGAAAGAGGACACCAATGCCAGTGCATTGGGCAAGGTAAGCACTTGGGTTCCCCACAGCTCGGCCTCGGGCGCCTGCTGGTCCGTGCTCCTGCTCCCAGCTCCCCTTGTGCATGGGCGGCTGGAGAGGACAGCAGCCCGCAGAGCTGAGCTGCCCCGGTGCCCCTCTCCCTGCCCCAGCCTCTGTCATGCCCCGGTATCTGGGTTTTAAGCCCTGCTTGCTGTGTTATGCCTGCAACAGGCCTAAGCCTGTGAGTGACCCCCATAGCAGCTGCCTGAAGTGCTTGGGGGAATCATGCAGAAGGAGCGTGATATTCGTTTGAGGTGTCTCCTCATCATGGAGGCTACAGTCTGCCCGGAGGTGCAGGACTTCAATCTCAGCAGGACTCTAGGCCCAGCACCTCGCCTCGGTTGTAGACTTGTAGTGCACCCCTGGCACCGGGCTCCAGGGCCGTAACGAGGGCGAGGCGAGTGAGGCACTCGCCTCGGGGCGCACTGCTGGCAGGGGCGCAAAAGCCTGTTGCGAGGGGCGTGCCCGTCCTCCCCCGCCGCCGAAGCTGCCCCCGCTTACCTGCGGGAAGTCCACCGGTGTGTGTGGAGAAGGCCCCCTCCGCCGAAGCCGCGCCACCAGTGGACCTCCCGCAGGTAAGCAGAAGCGGCTTGGGTGGCAGGGCGGAAGTGCTGCTAATAATACCCTCCGCTGAAGCCGGGGGAGGGTATTATTAGCAGCACTTCCGCCCTGCCGCCTAAGCCGCTTCTGCTTGCCTGCGGGAGGTCCGCCGGTGCTGCGGCTTCGGCGGCAATTTAGCGGAGGGTAAGCCCTTAGGAATTTCTGCGCCCCTGCCTCGGGGGCAGAAATTCCTAGTTACGGCTCTGCCGGGCTCAGACCAGTCTGGCATCGCTACCCCTCACCAGTGCCCAAGAAGCAGTCAAAAAATTTGTATGCACTGGTTAGGTTAGGTTAGGTTAGTTGTCATGCTGTTGCTTGGCCAGTGTAGAGACCACTGAATGCATAACACAGACATGCATAATATTCCTCTATGATGTTCTGTCCTGAGCAAATCTGGCATGTTATGAGGTAGTACCTGTGAGGGACAGGTGTCTGTTTATGTCATCCAGCCATCATGTCTTACGTCTTTTGGGGGAGGGGCTTTTCCATCCTGCTTTAATTGGATCAAAGTCAAAGATGATTCTGACAGGGAAGTTAGTAGGCATTTAGAGCAGATGAGCATACCACCACAGTGAGCACTTGGCAACCATTTGAGAGAGTGTGACCTATTTATTTAGAAAATGGAACTTTTCATTCAAATTATAACGTGTTACTCTGTGGCAGTGTATTGTGTATAATGTATGTGATCTATTTTAAGGGGGAGGGGGAGGGGAGGTGGAAGTTTCGCCTAGGGCGCAAAATATCCTTGCACCGGCCCTGAATCCAGTAGCTTGCTTCTGAGCACCCCTACCAGAATGGGCCCCTGCGCTCGACCTAGGTGGCTGAAAGCATGTCATCCCCAGTTTGTGAATCACTCTGAGGCTTTGGCTCCCAGGCATCTGGAGGGAGGCAACAATGCACATGCCCAGAGGCAGGAACATAAGGACCTAGGGAACTCTAACTACAAAAATGTAGTCACTGAGCAAGTTTAGGTGTCTACAGAGGCAGATGGCAGACAAGTGGGAGTTTTGTGGATCTCAGTAATGCCTAAAACTGGGATTTAGCACCTAAAAATGGGCTTTAGACACCTAAAATATAGACATGGATCACATCATAGGTCTTTCTCTGGTGAAGATGTATAAATTAAGGGCTGTTTAAAAGCAAAAGTAATGGTTTCCTCCAAGGCAGAATTGGGATGCAGGAGGAAGAATTTTTTTATAAACCCCCTTTGATGAAAACTAGCAAAATATGTGCAGTAGTTGATATGCATGTTACGAGAATTTGGGACATAGTCTCACTTTCTGAATGTTATACTGCTCTTACAATATTAGAATTACTGGAAGATTGTCTAATGTTAGGAATGCATACTTTATCTCCTTATTCAGTTTCTATATAAACCTAGTTTTCTTTATTGCAATTCTTCCTAAATATTATAAAGAAATTATGTGACAAAATGTTTTGTATTAATAGAATACTGCCAGAAAGACAGTTTCACAGTTCAAAAATCATATGTTCAAACAGATTTAAATAACACTCATTTAACATATTGCAAGACTTACTGCTACTGAATATTGGGTTAAATATCAGTCCAGTACTATCACTTACAATATGACTTGGAAACATTTACATATTTAAAATCCATTTCACTACACATCTGGAGCTCCACTGTGATGGAAAAATCAACATCTATACTGAATGTTTTGTGTAAAATACTGCTGGACTATATTAAGTGGAAGTTGCTTAAGTGAAATGCCATGAGAGCGCTTGGTTTTGTTAAGCAATTGGCTTCAAAGTTAACTTTACATTGTTAATCACATAAATCTCTTAAATAATTAGCGCTGCTATTCACTGGGGCTAAGCATTTAACTGGCTTTAACAGAAATTAATTAGGTACTTCCCCAAAGTTAGTGGAGGGTTTAAATAATATTTATTGAAAGTGTCTCATAACATCTTTGTGTGACTTCTGAAAATAGATTTTATTTGCTTTGAAGCCATATTTGAGAATATTCCGTGGGCACGTGCATATCTCATCTGGTTGAATATCTCATCTGACACAACCTGGGTTAGTCTAAACTCTTGTTATGAAAAGTTGAACAATGGTGATTTATAGAACAGAAGATATGTCTTACTATTTATACATTAACGTTCTATATTCTCAGTAATAATACTATATATACTAAGGTCTGAAGACCTTCAACAGAGGAGCTCTTGTGTTGTGTACCACAATTAGCTTATTTAAGGGCTTATTTGTAGTTACCGGAAATTTAGAGCATTTTTGATAGAGCATTTTGGTGTAGACACCATTTCATGTTAAATGTGAAGTGAGTGCATGTGTCTCATATGTATTGCTGCAGTGAGATCTGTCATTTTTAGGATTACAGCACATCTTTAATTTCATGCAGGTTACGGTTCATATAGTCCTTGTTCTCTTGGTGCCTTTGAATATTGCTCACACATTCTTTGATTACCCAGCATAGCTCTCTTCCCTCATCTGAAGCTGTACAGTCAACATTCATGGTTGGGGCACTTGAGGTCACTTAAAAGTATATGTAGCTCTCTGGCTTCCTTTATTTGTATTCATGTAGCTGTCATCCACCTGCACCTCTCCTGAGTGTTTTTGTGTATATATATATGTGTGTGTGTGTACACTTGAGAGAGTAGCAAAAAAGGACAAATTGATTGACTGTTAATTAACATTCTGCGAGGTCTCATATTATTATGCCAGTTTCATCATACACATTCTACTTCAGTGTAACTGATATCTATAATAAAATCAGGGCGTACTTTTAAGTTTTATACAGAAAGATTGTTATGTGTTCTTTAAAAATAAATATAATTCAAATCTTGCAGATAGAGATTGTGGATATCCCACAGTTATGATATAAAGGATCACAAAAAAACAGGCAGCTGTTGAATAACACTGAAATCTCCAAAGAGCTGGGTAACCTTTTATTACATCACAAAGTGTAGAGGATAACTACTTTCCTTAGGATTGTGCCAGTGCTCTAGAGACTTCATCTTGACATCAGGTCAGAATAAGAAATTGAATGCTTGAATGTTAAAAACCATCCCATGCTCTGGTTCATTTTATTGCTCCCTTGAGATGGGTGGAGAGCTAGCAAGTTGAATGCCAAGTGCCCTGCTCTACAGTTTATACCCACTATTTTTCTCAGTCTGTATAGTATAATTACCCCGCAGTGTCAGTATATGTTGGCCCATTTTATCACCTAATGAGATGGTTTTGTGAAGCAACATTTGGCAAGAGCATTCCAATCTGCTCTGCTATTTGGTTCTTTGTTAATTTGACTACCTCTAATGCAACTACGTCACCTGTTATAATTCAGTTATGACTGCATTTTGAATTGGTCCAAAGAAGGTCAAACTCAACTCTTTGCTAGTGGTAGCTGTCACAAGGGTTCATTTTATCCATTAATTGTATGAAATCTAAGGAATGCCATTTGAAGCTTTCAGAAGTACAATGGGTATGCAAGATATCTGATTTCCCCCAGAATCATGTTTGATATCCACACCTGCTTAATGATAGAGATAACTGCCTTTCTCTATCATTTGTTTTTCTGAAGCTCATGATCTATAGTATGATTGTTGTCACTGGGATTGAACAAGAGAGTGCAATTTACCTGGTGCTTCAACTCAGGAAGGCATCCTTGACTCAAGAATAAATGTTTGCTTGTATTCACACTGCAGCATTTCGGACTACGTGATAATTTAAATAAAATTGCCACCTATTGACTCTTTCCTTTTCACATCCTTTAAAAAAGTAATTAGACTTAATGCTGTTTAGAAGGTGGCTAGGTGGGAAAATGTACAGATAGGAGAGAAAGAGAGGGCAATAGTATGGTACAATGATACAAAATTTGCAAAGGAATGGACATGTGCTCACTCTTCACTGTAGAGGGAACTACATGTATACTTTAGTGAGGCCTGCAGCAAGCAGTAATTGATTCTTTGAATAGTGGGGTGGTTTTCTTCATTCTTCACCAACACCCTGTGCCTGAAACTGTAGTGATGCCTGGTGAGCACAGAAGCAGCAAAGCAAAAATGTAAGAGGAGGAGTTACCTGGATGGTCATTGCAGGTTTTTTCAAAGTTAGTACCTGCTGTGGTGTTCCATATTATAACTAATCCATAATTGCCAGGATTTAACAGACGCCTAGAGTCTAGGTGTAGGGACCTCTTAAGTGTATGATCTAATTTAATCTGACAGCTATTGTGAGCTATGTGGTGGACTGCCAATTGACATGTTTTCAGGCGGTCTCACATCACATGGGAAACGGCTGTGTTTGCGGCTGTCTCTGCTCCATAGTATTGCCATCTTGGATTTTATATCAAAATGTCATTGAAATGAATAAAAACAATTGATTACTAAGCCCTCACTATATCACTGTTTTTAGAGTCAAAGTGTTATAAACAGCTTTCATAACATAGGCAGACGACCCAGTGATAGAGAATCAACGAGAGAATTACACTCCGGATCCCCATAATGAGTGATACATTTCAACCTATAAATAACTTATAGAAAAAGCATCTACTAACAGACAAATATGGATAACCTTTTAAAAGAAAGCTGTGAAACTTAATAGAACTTTTCTGTTGAGGATGTTTGTTCATAGCAGCCCAAGAGTTAGTGAGGATTCTGTATTTATTTTCCAGGCAGAAATGATGACTAGTCATCCATGGTTACGGTTTTTTACACTAGGGATGCCAGGTTTAATGTAACTGAACCTACAGCTTAAGAGGAAAAAAACAGGAAACACAGCAACAACAAAAGCACATACTTCCACTAGAGCGAAAGCCATTTGAAAGTCAGCAAACTGCAACTGCTATTTGCCATGGACTACTGTGCAACAATCCTGTTGCAAACAGATTAAAACAGCAGGACAGCAATTGTACTGATAGCAGCAATATCTGTGTCTGTGTTACTTTTCCCCAGGCATGGAGAAGAAGTCTTTGTGCAGTTTCATCTGAATTGTATAGCCATATTCCTAGTTTTGAACCACTTGTTATATATCATAGAACAATATAAATAGTCAGAAATCCATGCTTCAAAAGGGATAGAAGGCAGAACTGATGCATTAAATCAGTTTGCATAAACAGGTATGGTTACTAGATTGGAGATTATTTTTATCATCTTATTTGTAACATTGTTTTTTAATCTGAACCATGAACAGATAACCCCTACCCTGATTTGATTCAATACATACTCAGAGTTCCGAATTAAATGTTTTTATAAAATAAAACATGAAGAAAAGGGAGATAAATTTATTTCACCCATTTGTTTAGTAAATGTACTGTAAGCTGGAATTTGGCATACAGTCCCCTGAGACACACGAAGGGAACAGTAACCCATCCCCAGTTTGCCTCTAATAATAACTGGGGCTTAGTGGAGGGGGACACTGAGAAAGAGAAAATGGTCTCTGGAAAGCAGGCTGCAGTTTATAAAGAAGCCCATTTTGTGTGCCCCAGTTTCAGTACCCCAAACCAGGTTTCCATGAGTAAGGTAGGTTGGAACTCTCCTCATGCCTCAGTAATCAAAGTGAGAGTCTGGTCCCATCTCTTTCTCATGGGACCAGAGCAAGCTTGGAAATGTACTCCAGCAGTAGTCTTTGTAATCCAGCAATGAGGCAAAGCCTGTTGGGAAACATGAATGTCTATATAGATTGCACACTTCACAGAGAACAGGGGGAGTGAGCTTGCTTACTGGAAGACAGTAGTTCTGCTGCTGGATCTCTCATGGAAGCTATAGTCTAGATAACTTTTTTAACAGTTGTTTGCTGGGTAATTATTAAAGCCACTGAGGAGGCTCTCAACCCATTTTTTAAATGGAATTCGTCACATAATATACCAAAATATTATCTTTGTCTGAACTATGAATAAATTCATGCTGGCTAGTGATAAATGAATAGTGAGGGGACATTTGATACTTAATGTCACTTTTACTTTGAAAGTACAGTGTACTGGCCCTCCACAGGAAACTTTATTTTCTTTAAAAGCCAGAATAGGAATAATTCTGCATCCTTCTAACCGCTCTCTGGATCTGTTCAAAGACATAGGTAGTATTTTCCTTGTTCTTCAGTTCAGTTTGAAGGTTGTCAGTTTTGCCAGAAGCCATGTTAGCATTTGTCCACCATGAAGTATTGTTATGTTATCACAAGAATAGACAAACACAGTTTGTGCAAGTTTTCTGAAGCACTACTCTGATGGGCTGTATTGTCACAAACTAATAATGAAGCTGAAAAATGGAAAAAAAAACATCAACTCCAAACATTTATTTGCACACAATCAATATGTATAGAATCAAATGACAGTATGTGCTAACAAGGTAGGGATAGGGTTCAGTGAGCACAAGTGTTTGTTCTTTTTTTGAGGGGTGGGGAAGAGGGTCATGCTTAGTATATTGATTAATGAGAAAAGCTGATGGTGATTGCTCTGGGTCCTGGAGCTTATGGCAACCATTCTTCTGCATATC
Organism: Chelydra serpentina; assembly: GCA_037349315.1. Classification (NCBI taxonomy): domain Eukaryota; kingdom Metazoa; phylum Chordata; order Testudines; family Chelydridae; genus Chelydra; species Chelydra serpentina. Next base: position 10,724,963 of record JBAIAC010000028.1, on the reverse strand, counting down.
TGTAACTCCAACTTCTTCCCCAAACACAACTACTTGTGAAGAATGCAAAAAATGCAGCCTAGAGATACAGCAGATGCCAATAAGTGCTTGTTTGACAAAGAGGATATGGGCTGCTCCTCACTTTTATACGAGAGTTGCTTTTATCTGAATATTCTAAACCTTAGAATGCTTGAGCTGAGTAATATTGTTTCCAGTTGTCCCTCTGTTTTCCTGTAGCAGGGCTGCCTTTCTTCCCGAACACTCACCTACCTATCCCTGAGACTAGAAGCAACCAGTCACCACCCCATGGATTAATTTGCTGCTCCCGACCAGCCTGCACAGATCATCTGTCCCCTTCAGTGTACAACTTACCTTCTGCGGGATGATTCTTGACATGAGGGACAGAACAATAACCAGTAGTGACTGAGGCAGGTTATGCTGAGGCATAGAAGATGAGAAGTTGTTCCAGGGTGTCAGGGAGACTTGGCAATTGCTCTACACAAGAGTCCCAAACTGTTTTGTACTTTTAAACTCTACCTTAATCAAGCATAGCACCACTCCGTATCCCTATGAAACAACTACCCCATCTCTCTGCCAATTAACCAGTTTCCTAACACCTAAAGGACATTCTATTATTTATTTGCACTTTGATAGCCACTAGGGGCCCTAGTCAAAAATTAGAAAGCCACTTGGTGTTTGGCTCCATACATTCATGTAATAAAAAGACAGTCCCTACTCCAGAGAGCGCTCACTCTGGCTTTATGGTAAGACACCACAGATGGAAGAAGCAGACAAGCACTGGCATATCTGAAGGATGTAAAAACCCCATGTTTTTACAGTATAAACAAGAGCCTTGGTATTCTGAATTCCCCGTCTGCCTCTGCTGCTAGATAGCATTGTTTTCTAGGCATCATGGAAAAGGTGAATCTAGAGGAATTTGACAATGAGGTTTGTGCTGGTCTACACTTAAAATTTATGTTGACATAGCTACCGCACTCAGGATGGGCAAAATCCACACCTCTGAGTGCCATAGTTAAGCCAGCCTATCCCCCAGCGTAGATGCAGATAGGTAAACAGAAGCATTCTTCTGGCAGCCTAGCTACCATTGCTAGGGAAGATGGTGTTCCTGCGGCAATGGAAAAACCTCGTCCATTGCTGTAGGTTGCATCAGTGTGATGGGTTTATGTCAGCATAGCTGTAGCTATGCTACTATAGTCCCCGTAGTGAAGACATGGCCTTAATTTGTGCCTAGCTTATTATAATGATAGCATGAAATAATATGAAGTATTTTGCTTTGCTTTTAGACATAGGCTTCAAATATGAAGTCCAGGTCCAAAGCTCCTCAAAGGGTGGGGTTTTGTTCTGAGGTTGGTCTGCTCCATTACATAGAGAGGGCCAAATTTTATTCTCAAATGCTCCAACTTTATACCAGGCTAACTTAATTAACTTCAGTGATGTTGCTCCTGATTTACACTCATCGGGGAAAAAAGAATAAGACTTTGGCCCAAGAGACCTTGCTGTGAAGTTCGAATCTGGACTTAACCTAAACTTCCTGACAGTTTTTTGCCATTCTGATACGACGTCTGAATTGGTCTCATAAGTTATCACTTTAAAAAAAGAAAGAAAATACAAAAACCCCAATAACTGAACTTTGAGGAAGATCAATAATTGACCCTGATGCTGTTTTTGGTGAGTCTTCATACAGTCTACTGAGCTTTTTTTAGTGACGTGACTCATGTTGACACCTGTAGGCACATAAAATTAATGTTGAATTTTCTGTATGAGTGGCAGCAGTGAATTAAAGCTGACAGTATTGTGAACATTAACTTTACTACTGATCTTGACATAAATGTTGATTCCAATAATGCAGACAACTAAATACGTTGTGAAAAAGGGAAACATTCTGTTTTTAATGACTTTGTTCTCAAGTAACACACATAATACAAATGTATTAGTTATTGACAGCTGTCACCACTATTCAATAATGAGGTTCATGTTGAGTGACCATTTGCATTTTTAAGTGATCCAAACACATAATTTAAAACAATGCGATTTCAACAGTAATTGCAATATGTACTCTGATATTTCGGGGTCATTATAAAGCCAGCAAATGCTCGCAACAGACTATTTATTTATAGAAATGTCAAAATTTCACCAAAAGCTTTAGTCAAGTAAAATTAGTGACAAAAATAATATTACATTGATTATGTCAAGCTATATTAATGAACATTTATTTTTTTATTTGATAGTGTTAACACAACCAGTTAGGTTAATTAAAATATAGGTGTACAACATTGTATTAATTATTATCATTATTATTTTCTGGTCTTCCTATTCAACAAGTTTCAAGATGTACAATTCAGTAAAAACAGAACTCAGGAAAACTGCTTTAAATTTAATTTAAATGGTGCTGAATATTGCTGTGTTTTATGGGTCATTGAATACACTCATATAGTGAGATTCTGTTTTTCCTGCAGCAGTCTTTTAATACAATATCAGATGCTGAGCTGAAATAGTGTTGGAATCTTCTGAGCTTTGCTTAAAAAAAGGGAGTGGAGGGAAAGAATGTAATTGAATTTAGTTTTCGGTATTGTAGCTTCAAGCTTTCACAGCTGTATTAAAAATATTAGAACAGAATTCTGAAAACCAAAAGAATTTACAATCAAATACGTTAGTCCTTGCGGTAGGCATAGAAATTACAGCACCGTGTATATGTAAAGTGCTACATACAGAGATTTGTATTGTACCTTGCACAGTGAAGTCCAGGTCCATGACTAGGGGTCACGAGCTTTATGGTCATACAAATAAATAAATAATAATAATAATAAATACTACCTTAATGATCACACTAGTGATTAGATAAAGTATTGTTAAGTATTATGAATGTTAATAACGGTTAGTGTTTTATTAGACAAACATCTGAATGGAAAATATCAGGGTGGCCTTATAATTTCTCCCCTATATAATTTAGGCCTCCATTCAGGACAGCACTTAAGCATGTTTGTAAATCTCATCAAAGTCAGTGGGACTTAAGCACATGCCTAAAATTAAACAGGTATCTAAGTACTGTCCTGGATAGAGATGGACTTTTTTTTTTAATGGAGATATGCTAATCTCCTAGAACTGGAATGACCTTGAAAGGTCATTGAGTGCAGTCCCCTGCCTTCACTAGCAGGACCAAGTACTGTCCCCTGACAGATTTTTGCCCCAGATCCCTAAATGGCCCCCTCAAGGATTGAACTCACAACCCTGGATTTAGCAGGCCAGTGCTCAAACCACTGAACTATCCCTCCCCCCGATGACTCAAGCACATGCTTAAGTGTTCCACCATATCAGGACCTAATGTTCTAGCTGTTCTGTATAATTGTCCTCTATTGGGTGTATTGGGTGGGACTGAGGCCATAATCCGCTCTCAGTTAAGATGGTTCTCAAAATGGCTGCTATATTTCTTAATGTTACTGAGGACATAATCTGTCCTAGGCATAGGTGACCACCACTTCCATTCATCTGCTCTTCCCTGCTTCCTAACAGCATAGAGAAGTCGTCTCTGAAGACAGCGTGGCTTCACTCCCTCTGGGAACAATCGGAGGAAGTGACCATCTTTGCTAAGGACTAAATATGTCCTCAGACTCATTAACAATGGGTCATGACACTAATTTTTAAAGAGAGCAATTCTGGGTGCGTTTCTCTGAACAAGTTTTTATGCACCAGCTTGTGCTGAATTAGAAACTTTCAGTTATGAACAATAAAGACAAACAATTAGTCCTGTTTCTAAATATTTTTTAAAACTACCCATTGTACAAGGTCTAATCAAAAGGAAGGACAGGAGCGGGAAAACGGGGTTTGTGTGCTGGGGAAAGTGGAGGGCAGGAGGAAGGGGAAAACAGGTTTACACTTTGGCAGTTTTGCATGCCTTGGTGATGCAAAGTATCATCATAATTGGTTTGTATTCTCCGGCAAATTTGTACTGCTTCTTCCTACTCCCACCTATAGCTGGGATACCCATATTCCCACCTGCCCTCCATCAGATCTTCAGGGATTGGTGGGTATCTGTTCTCCCCAATACCTTCTTCAGGGAGTCACTAGGTAAGAGCCATTGCTCTCTTATTGCGTACAAGAATCTAGCCTGCCTGCTCCCTGGCGTGAAACAGTAGAACAGGGATGAGGCTAGTGCACATGGAGGAGAGGGATTCCTTGGAGATCAGAATTCCGTGGGAGCTGTGCCTGCAAGTATTGGTCTATTTCTAGCAGCTGTAAAATGACCCTACAGATTCGGTTCTTGTGAATCTTGAAATGAAAGGCATAAATATTGTTACCATACCTTACAGAATAGTCTGTATTGTGGTGATAATAGAATAGATTTGAAAAGTATCTAAGATTTCTTGTTTCAGGAATACAGTCAGTGATGTTGACTTGAGGTGATTTGCACTCTCTTACACTGACCGTATGAAATCTATAGTGTAAGCCCTAAATTTTTTTCCCTTAATTGAAACACAAAAGGTTCCATCTCTCTCCCCTTGTTTAAATAATGACTTTAGGTTCTTTCAGGCAGAGAAGTTCTGAGTATTCATTTATGCATCTTTTAATTAGAGGACTGCAGAGCTGGGTTGTTTGTATAATATCAGATCTCCCATTAGAACCCAAAGGAATATACATTGTTAAAAAAGCATTGATTAAACAAGTGGCCACTATTAGAAAGGGCAGCTTCATTGTGTGAAGGTTTAGTTTAATCAGGAGAGAAGCTCTTGGCAAGCCTGAGGGCAACATTTACAAATGTTTCCACATGTCAATGCAGCTTTGGAGACTGAACAGATTTGCACTATGAAGTTAGTGACCAAGCAGAGACTTGGATTGCTTTTAAGTGTTTGTTTTGGATAATGATGCATTGTTAATTTAAAAACCATTTTCTGAGTGTTTAAATGCCAGCCAGATTGCAGAGTTTAACAAAATGTTCAGGTATCAACAAGCTAACTCCGGGAGGGCTTTTGCTTCTTAGAGAACATGCTGTAAAAATGTTAGGATAGTGTGGGAAGCCTAAGAAGAAAACTTAATGTTGTTGAATATGACACAAACAAGTGGATTAATCTGCATTAAAATGGATTGCAGCCATTAATACACTTCTGTAATAAGTTGTGGGGAGGGAGCTACCTGTCCTTCACTGATTTTTATCATAAAAGAAAACATTAAAGAAACAGCAGGACAAGACATATATTTCAAGTAAAGTAGAAGAGGCTCTCTTTTCTGTTTGATTTTGCACTTGGGGAATTTTTCTTCATCTCTCCCTTCAAAGGCAGCAAAGAATTCATTTACAATAGCCTGAGGTTATGATAGAAAAACAAAGACTTGCAACTTAGCATACTTCAGGAAAAACAAAATCATTCAATTAGGCTAACTCACTTGGTTGTTCTTGGAGACTTATGAAGGTTGGGAAGGACACCTAACTTCTGATTTTTAAAAGAGTTAGTCTACAAACTGGAAGGAAAAAAGGAAGGGTAGGAGAATAAGGCAAGGAGGGATTAGAAATGAGAACTTGGACTAAAAAAGTCTCTGCTTTCAGCTGATGAGTTAACAGGGGTTTAAAGTATGAGAGCAAGAACTCAGACTGGGAAGTCTTGTCAGTTACAAGGATAATGAATCTAATCTGGAAGATAAATTGTTCATAGAAGGTAAGGTGGCTGAATTTTTGATACAAGTGGCTGTATGATCATGAGAGCTTTGTCTCTAATGATAACACAGCTACTTCTTCTTGAAAACTGAGTTATCTCACCTTTAGTGAGTAATTTGTCTTCTAGACTTGATGCATTATCCCTTTAAGTGACATTTTTTCCCTCTGTTCTGAGGGTTCACTTGCAGAATTCTGACAGCAAATAGAAACTGAGAGACAAGCCTTTAGTACATCTCAGGTATGTTAGTTTGTTATATTTTGACTCTTTAAGGCTTTAATGTAATAGAAAATATGGCAAAGTGCTTCTGCATCCCACCCGCACCCAGCTGATTTTTTTCCTCTTTTTCCTAAATGAATTATATAGACTCATAGCATGTGATTTACTATGGATTAAGGATTTTTCCCCTCTGTTCTCATATCAGCAAGAGGAGCTGCTCATTTGATTATTCAGAAAAAGCAAATCTGCTACAGATCTCAATTAAAACCTCCGGATGCACTTATTAATAGCATTTCCCTATTAATTAGGGCATCTCTCAACCCCATTACTGTAGATAAACATGCTTAATCTGTGGTTAACTGTGTTCAGGATATGCTCTTTGCTATGGACTATCCCATTATGGGCTGTTGTTGTCATAGATCATGGTATTTAATGGTTAAATAGCTTGTGAATGCCTTAGGGGAAAGTCCTTGAGTAGGTCATGGGAACTGATGCAGGGCTAGTCCCTAGATCTGTGGAGGGTGTGCAAATGCCCTTCCTGTCAGAATTCTTTTCTAGGCTGGAAATGTTTGCATTCTGTTTAGACTCTTTATTTCCTGTTTACTCAGCATCCCTCAAATCCCAGACTCCCCTAGCCCTCTCAGATGCCCACGCCTATGCAAGGCTCCATTTGAAAGTGTTTGCAAATCCAAATCATAATTAATTTTATTTGGTCATCCCAGTCCCTCACATCCATTCCCCCATTTAATCTGTTGCTGTCCTAGGTACTCTTTCCCACCATTATGCTTTTGTTCTTTCTAGAAAAGATAATGGAATTAACAGACAGACCTGAATATGCAGTATAGAGTGAATTCACATGCAATGTGTATCTAAATATAATCTATTTTATGTGTGAATCCTCATAAATTTTCCTCCAGCCACAGAAGAAGAGTATTTATAACCTTGGACTCTGGAGTGTAGACCCTACTGTCATTCCCTCCTATGGAAGAGATGTTCTTGAGGAAAAGTCCTTGGTTATGAAGCCTTGGAATTCCCATGCTGCTTCTCCCTTGGGAGGAAAGGTTAGGTCTGGTTGGGGAAGGGGTATAGTATCTAAAACCCACAAAGGATGCATGGATATGCCATACTTGTTCACAGGCACTCATGCAAGCAGACACCTCTGTTCGCTGTAGGCTCACTCTTCCTGGCATCATGGCTCACCGGAAAGAGCTGTATTTATATCACAACTCCTAAGCTGCACCTGCCTTCTGGGACTCAGCCCATGGAACTCAGAGTGAGAATCTTGGAGCTCTGCTAATAGCAGCAATATTCACTGTGGATTCAGAAGGAAAGCATACCAGCTGATCTCTGGCTTCTCTCCTCCCTGGTCCAGCTCCCACACAAGTAACATGGTTTGGGCATTGGGAAAGAGATTTGCCCCTTAACGTTCACATGTAAACAAAAGCTGAAAGTAAGGATTCTTCTGTGGATTGGTGGTCTCTCTGCAGTTTTCCATCCTCTCAATTTCTCCCAAAATCTTCCTCTTATAAATATAATCATTATCATCATCACTCCCATAACCGCATTAGTCGTTGGGGCACCATCACTGATGAGCAATCAACCAATTGTCTCCACCCCTGACGATTGTGTGTCAGTGCTTGAGTCTCCGCGAAGTCCATTCCTGTCCACTCTTTTATGTTGTCAATCCATCCCTTCTTCTGTCTACCTCTTCTTCTCTTCCCCTGTACTGTCCCTTGGAGAATGACCTTGGATAGGCCAGATGATCTTGTTGCATGGCTGTATCACTTCAGCTTGCGCTTCTTCACGGTCATCAGGAGGCCTTCATATGACCCAGCGCATTGGGTGATGATGTTGCAGACCTCTTTATTAGTGACGTGGTCGAAATAGGAGATGCCCAGGATTTTACAGAGGTATCTCATCTCTACTACCTGTTTTTTCCATTCAAGTTCTACCATAAGGGTCCATGTCTCGCACGCATACAGAAAAATGTAGATGACCAATGCATGCAGCAGTTTCAGTTTGGATTCCAGGGAGATGTTCTTATTCCTCCAAATTGACTTTAGCTTTGCCACTGCTGCTGCTGTTTGCGCAGTCCTTGCCCGAATTTCTACCTTGGATTCTTCATCGGCGACAAATGTCCCCAAATACTTGAACTGTTTCACAGTCTCCAGCTTTTGTCCACTGACAGTGATATGTGAGCTGATCCCATCATGTTTGCTTGTCATCAGCTTGGTTTTCTCTGCACTGATTTCTATGCCATATTTTGCGGAGGTTTAATCCAATCATTTCACAAGGTTGGCAAGTTCATCTTCGCTGCCTGCCAGGCCATCAATGTCATCAGTGAACCGATGATTTCAGATATATTTTGTCTGAAAAAAGCAACTAATGAGTTCCAGATGGTAAACTTCCCCCCCCCCCCCGATTAAATACGTTTACAAAAAGAAGATGTATAAAATCCAGATGGGACAGAAAAGATGAGTAAAGGGGAGTTGGGGAGATCCCAGGAAACCCCAAAGCGTTATTTTTTATAAATACATACTGAAAAAAAACATGATCCCACATTTTGAGCAAGTACAGTTATGATCCTGTAGAAGCAACAAAGGGTCCTGTGGCACCTTATAGACTAACAGAGGTATTGAAGCATAAGCTTTCGTGGGTGATATCCACTTCTTCGGATGCAAGCAGTGGAAATGTCCAGGGACAGATATAAATGTGCAGGGAAGAGTCAGGCTAGAGATATATCTGCCCCTGGACATTTCCACTGCTTGCATCCGAAGAAGTGGGTATTCACCCACGAAAGCTTATGCTCCAATACCTCTGTTAGTCTATAAGGTGCCACGGGACCCTTTGTCGCTTCTACAGATCCAGACTAACATGGCTACCCCTCAGATAATTATGATCCTGTGTATATTGGCAAGCAAACTGTATCATAGTTGTAGTGAGGCATGCACTTTGCATGCCGTGGTGGACCCTTTTAAATTTCTTGTGGTAATATTTCTGATGGGAAGGAAGATCAAGGCACTGGGTTAGTACTAAGTGTTCAATTCCTAGTTGTAGCACAGCCTCCTGGGTGATGTTAGTCTAATCCTTTCAAGCCTTAGCTGTACTGCACTTGGTGCAGAGGCACCCTCTGGCCTGCACAGAACCCCATTGAAAATGAGGGGGCATCAAGCAGAAGTTACAGGCTTGATGCAGAAATTACTGGGGGAGTCCTGTGTTACTCAGGAAGTCATACTAGATTAACATAATGGTTCCTTCTGGCCTTAAAATCTATCGATCTGTGTGACAGTGCGCACTTACCTCTTGGGAGCGCCTCCTGTCAGTTGAGTGCGAACCTGCACGCACACTCTCTGCTGCCAGCACCCCCTGTCAGCTGTTAACTTTGTCAGCTGAGTCTTCAGTGGCCCAGCCCTCTGGCCAGGTCACACACAATCAATATGGTTTTTTATGGATTTCCCAGTTGCTAGGAAAATAATTTAATCTACCAGGTTTTTTTTTACATGGGTCTAAAGATTTGCATTATTGTCACAATACACCGGGATATCTAATGTTAAAATTTCTGTGTCTAGCTAAAGATGTTGCAGTGTTCCCACTTCTGCAGTTTATGTGATAACAGATCAAAACTATTGAAAATATAGCATCTGTCTGCCCACCAACACGCAAGTGCATCACATACGTGTAAGAGAAAGGGTTTGACTCACGCAAGAGTGAGGAGACTTGGCAAAAGGTGCCGATAAAACAAACGCCTGTTTGTTATCAATGATGTTATTAATCTTATCTATATATGTTCTCTCTCTAGATCTGTGGTTCCCAAACTTTTCATGTTGCGCCCCCCCCTTACCCCTGTCTGTGCCCCCCACCAGGAGATGTGGTTGGGAGCCAGGAGCAGGAGTGGGGCCACGGCTCCCAGGGCAGAGGGGGCAGACAGGGTAAGGCTGAGGCTGGAGCCATGGCCAGACAGGGAGCCAAGGGTGGGAGCCGCAGCTAGGGGCGGGACTGGGGCTGGGAGCGGAGCTGCAGCTGGGTCATGGTTGGGGGCTGAGGCTGGGGCTGGCAGAAGAGGCTGGGGCTGAGAATGAGGAAAATAATATTTCCTTACTCCAAGGGTTGTCATGAGAGTAAATTCATGACTTTTTGGGAGGCTTTCAGATTCTACACTGACTGGGGCCTGTATGGATAGTGAATGGTACAGAATTGCTTTATCTTGATTTCACTGGTTCTCCATCAGGGCTGTTAGAAGTCTTTCTCAAACTCAGCAGCCATTATGAGTGTCCACACCTACACTGAGAGATGGCTATACTGAATGAACTATGCACAAATGTCAGATGGCGAACTACATGTGTGCTTCCCTCTTCACTCCCTCACTCTAGTTACATAGCCTGTGTTTTAATTTCTCACTAACAAATGGGGAATGAAGATAATTTTCTTCCATTATATTTAGTTTTGATAGGTGAGAAAAATCTTGAAAATGTGGATTGAGTGGTCTTGAACAGGTAAAAATGGGGGAAGGACATGGTGGAAAATATCTGCCTGAGATTGTTAGAGTGTAAAAGGGCTTTAGTGTAACAGAGTGCATTTATCCCTTTGTTTTAACTAGTAAATAGTAAGCATGGGAACCAAATCAGCTGGAAGTGTCAGTCAGAAGAGAGAGTAGAGTCAGTCCCAGGGATGTAAAAGACAATAAAGAATAATTGATTTTTGTCACACGCCAGGGGTACCTTATAGCATTTTGGGGAAATATATGCTTATATGTGAAATGTTAGAAGTGACGGAATTAGCATTGTTTACAGGATGGCTCCCTAGGGAAGGAATCTCATTAGGTACATCATGTAGCGAAGTCAAATTCTAGCTAGGAAAAACAAACATGTAAAGTGAACAAATGGAGAACTTCAAGGCAAGAGCTCATGTACCCCTGCAACACAAGCATGAAGCATGCTTAGAAACAACAGCTAACTTAAGTATATCCTAGTGATAACATAGCTGCAATGAGTAGTAAATGACACCACAAGGCATCATAGTTATTTATGCTTTATTTATGTATGCAACAAGAGTGGGTGTCATAACATGGTGACATCTGCATATATTCTATCACAGACACTAACAAAAAAAATAGCTAGCTCTCATGTGCTCTACGGCAGCATTGAAAAGCACCCAAGGAGAGGGTGAGAGAGAAGTGTTTTATTGAACTTGGGGTTGTTGGTGCAATTTGGGGCTGTTTTAATTTTTGCTAGCAGATAATGGCCCTCAAGGGACCACGTCACCATCCAGAATTGCCAGAACACATTGCATTCTGTCCCTGCCTACCTGCCTTTTTCTACCTTGCCCGTTCAGAATGTCCCTGTAACATGGTGGTTCTCAACTGTGGTCCACCTTCAGGGAAAGCCCCTGGCGCGCCGGGCCGGTTTGTTGACCTGCCGCATCCTCAGGTTCAGCCGGTCACAGCTCCCATTGGCTGCAGTTTGCTGCTCCAGGTCAATGGGGGCTGTGGAATGTGGCGGACAGCACATCCCCCGGCCCGTGCCACATCCTGCAGCCCCTATTGGCCTGGAGTGGCGAACCACGGCCAGTGGGAATCGCAACCGGCCGAACCTGCGGACCTGGCAGGTCAACAAACCGGCCTGGCGCGCCAGGGGCTTTCCCTGAAGAAGCGGTGGACCACAGTTGAGAACCACAGCTGTAACAGGATGGCTTGCCTATGGGCTGGAAAGCCTGGGCCTAAGCCAGCCCTGATAACAAGGTGAGAGTCCCACTTGAGAGAGGTCAGGTGATTCCAATATAAAAGGCAGCAGGAAGCTGAAAGGAGGCATATGGTTGAAAGAGTAGTTGAGACCGCTAGAGGTAGGAAGCCTGGTCCTATTGGGTTCCGGGAACAGATGCTTGGGAGAGTGTGAGGAGCTGTAGCTGGTGAAACAGATTTGTTTCCTGTAGAGCCCTATCCAGGTGAAGCATGTGAGAGGGAGTTCCTGTACATAGATTTAGTCTATAGAGGGCCCACATTCTGAATGAAGACCTGAGCAGCAAGGGAGATAAATGCTAAAACCTGTTGATTACTGTAATCAAGTGAAGGAACCCAGGGCCCTTGAAGAATGGGGGTGAGCTGATGATTTGTAGGTATAAACACCTGATAAAAATGGGAGTGTGCCATTGCACAGTAATACCATTATTGGCATTCAGACACATATTTTAAGTGTGTGCGTGTAAATTGCTTGTTGAAATGTGCTTATTTCTTTATCAGACAGCATATGTTATTGAGATTTACATATCACTTACTTGCTTAAGCCCCACTATAGCAAGATAGTTAAATAAAGTGTCTAATATAGTTGGTCAGAAAATTGTACGAATGGAGGAGAGAGATGGAAAATTTTTACTTTTTTTTGTAAAAGTGGACAGTCTAAATTTTTCTCTAGGAAACAGTTGTTCTAGTCAATGGGACTATGCACATCATAGAATCTCAGAGTTGGAAGGGACCTTAGGAGGTCATCTAGTCCAACCCCCTGCTCAAAGCAGGACCAATCCCCAATTTTTGCCCCAGATCCCTAAATGGCCCCCTCAAGGATTGAACTCACAACCCTGGGTTTAGCAGGCCAATGCTCAAACCACTGAGCTATCCCTCCCCCCTGACATCAATTAAGTTAGACGTGTTCAAGTGCCTTGCTGAATGGAGACTATGATTGTTACTACTTTTAATTGAGATCTGTGGTGACTTAACTTTATTCAGTAGCTTCTTCCTTACATAGGTATTCATTCTCAAAGTGGAGTTGAACTCTTTTATTGGGCTCTGTCATAGGCTGGTTGGTCTCTAAGGGGAGTCAGGCTCAGCCTTGCCTTTGATCAGCAGCCCATCCCCAACTATTCCTGGTATGGACTCAATCATAGTGATCTCAGCTGTGTCAAGGAGAACTACAAAAAAGGGAAGAGAACGCAGTCAGGGGAGTTCCCAGGAGAGGAGTAGGAGGAATTCCTGTGTCTTCTGGGAAGGGCTTGTTGAAGCTAGCTGTCAGGCCCATGTGGGGAGCCCTTACATGGAGCCTGTAAGAAGCAGAGACATCTGAGGGAAATTGCAGGAGTTCCATGGGAGGGGAGGCAATGGAGAGCCTGCTAGGAAGAAGCAGTATAGAAGAATTCTGCAGGGCCTTAGAGTAGAGGAAAAGAGCAGAGAACCTCAGAATAGCCAAAGGGACAGAAGAATTATTGGTTTAGGTATTATTTGGACTCATATTTTGACTTGTTACCCCAGAAAGGGACTGAATTTAAGAGATGATATGGCTGGAGGGCTAGATCACGGAGGACATAGCCCCAGACAGGCAATCGGAGGGCTGAGGAAGCAGTCAAGAGGGGGTGCTGGAGTCAAAGACCCTTGCAATGCCATCTTCTGAGACCAGGAGGCACTTACAGCTTATATGGGCACATATAAGAGCCCATATAATGTTGTGTTTCTTTTTTAAAATGATCTATCAGATGCCAAGAATTTGAGTTAGATTGTAATCAGGTACACAATTTGTGTTCTTGTAGAAGAAGAAATTTTAGAATACAACTCTGGGCTGATGTTAAAACACAATTTTACTTTAAGTTACCCAATCATCCCTGTGAGATGATGGTGGCTGCTGCTTTTACATTCACAGATTGATGAAGGTAGATGAACATTAACACTGAGAAGGGAAGGGATACCTTTGAAAGAATTGCATGTTAGGGCATGTAGTTGCAGTGTTTAAGACTGGTGCATTCATTAAATGTAATGAGCATCCCAAATGGGCAGCCTTGTCGGTTGCAAAGATAACCAATCAAATAAGCTGAAGTTTTCGTAGACCTGAATGTATTATTGAGAGAACAGTTTTAATGACTTCTCGACAACACTTATGATGAAAACCTAGTTCAACTAATTCTGTTTCTATGTCTCTGACAAATGGGACTAGGATACATGTTTGTTATTCACCTTGAAGTAGAATGTTACAGATTTTAATTTGTATATTTTATTTTCCAGCATTTAGCTTGTAAAATCCATCCTTTGCTATCTTCTCTCTGCTTTGCTAGAATAGAGTATATGGAAAAAATGCACATGGGAATGAATCACTGACATGAGAGGAAATGAGAAATGTACCTGGAAACATGAATTCTGTATGTGGAGGTTTTGCTCCCTGTGTATAGCTTCCTCTCCTCTATCAGTTAACTGCCTTTACGTCTACTTACAATAGTTCTGGCTGGAAGGGCAGATGTAGCTTCTCTTTTGCCTTCAGTAGTGGAATCAATCCTCAGAGAACGGTTCCCCCACAAAAATGCCTTTCCTTTTTATTATTTTGATTTGGAAATGGAGGTCTATAATGGAACTACTAGTGTAACATTATCTAAACCTGTGCTAAAGATTTAAGGGCTAAAATAATGAGCAGGTCCATTGTACATCAGCACTGCGGAAGAGAACAATTATTTTGTTTACTGAACTTGTCATTAACATAACGTTCCTGTGTTAAGAGTGAACAACAGCTAAGCCCACCAACGGGAGTGGTGGGGGCAATTACCCAGGGGCCTGGGCAATTTAAAAGGGCCCGGCGCCCTGGCCACCACTGCTGCTGTGGTAGCGGTGGCAACACTCAGGAGCCCCAGGCCTTTTTAAATCGCCCGGGTGGGCCACAGAGCTCCTAGGCGCGCGGGGGTTGGTACTGGCAAAGGCAGCCGGGCGGGCATGTGGAAGCCCTGGCCGTGCCAGAAGAGCACCCCCAGCAGCACGGCCAGCAGCTGCTCGGGCCCATTGACTGTTCTGCTCTGAGGCCCGGAATTGCTGTCAGCGGGCCTGTCAACAGCTAAAATGCCAGAGGTTTCGCTGAACTAAAAATCCTTTCCTTTACTTAAAGTTTGATTGCATTCTTGGGCAAATCTTCAGACTTTTTGGATGGTTTGCAAAAACTAAAGATTGTTTTGTCCCTTCCTCTGATACTCATCCATTAGCCCTTATTGGAGTCTGGAAACACTTTCACCCAAAACCTTTCAGCTTCACCCCTGTTACACTCCAGCCTTTTCATCACTAGCTTCTGTCCTTCACTCCAGCTGGGTTCCTGGGGTCTTTCACCCCCATGCTCTTCAGGAGCATTTACAGTTTGTTTTTTTAAAGACTAATTATTAATAAGCTTAAAATCATCAATATTAGTGCAGCTAAAAACAGCCTACTGCTTCTGTAGCACTGCTGAGCAAAGCAGTAGCTTGCCTGTGAAATGCCGTGTGGCAAACTATAAAAGTGATATTGTATAGAAAGGAATATACACTGAGGCTGAGGCTTTCAAACTTTGGTGCCTAAAAATAGCCACTTAAATCTAAGACAGTGGGAGCTGCTGCTAAAACGTACCTCTGAAAGTATAAAATGAGGATTTAAGTACCTAACTTTGGGCAGTAAACTTGCAACATTTGGCAGAAACAACTTTACATGTTGAGAATAGTCTGTGTCTGAGGGAAGCATGTCTGCCATGTGTGATATCTAGAGGGATGAGCTAATGATTAGGACTCATATTGATCAGTTTGAAAACTATGATTGACAGCAGGGCTTTCTTGGTTGAGAGCCCTCAGCTTTGGAATTCACTCCCCTCCCAAGTCCGGTCACTGTAAGGACAAGACACGATAGTTATCCTTTGGCCAACTATTTTTTGCTTTGATAAGTGTAACTAAATTGCCTAGTTCTGAGGGCGATAAGAATTAATTAAAAAAAAAAAACTGAGTTCCTCTAAAAACCTATGGTCAAATCCTGCTATCCTTACTGAAGCGAAAGCCCATTGACTTTTAACAAGGATGCTGATTCAGCTTTCTTGGATTTGACTCCTAGATTTTTATATTTTATCCTTCAATGTGGCAGTCCTATGACCATCACCTAGAAAAGCATCTTGTGGATGACTGGCTATTGTGATGCTTCCTGGGGGACCCAGGTTTGTGAGGCACCTCAGTACCAGCTGCCCTTCCTGTGAGGGAGCCCTGTCTGGGCCTGCCTGGGGTTAGCTCCCTGGCAACACTCCCCTCCAGGCCTTGCTCTGTGTTTACAGGCTACAAGAGGCACACACCAAACCCTGAGTCATCCACGCGTCTGTGGTGTTCAGCTCCCCTATCCATTATGTCGTCAAAATTACCAGGCTGACTGTTCCTATAGGAACAGCACACCACAGCTTTGCTTAACACACAACACTTAGATTTGTTTATAGAGAGATGATAGCAAACAGAATTAGTGGAAATAAAGGATTACATATAAAACAAAATCATAATACATTTTCCTGTGGCCTACACTCAACTAAGATGTTATCTTTCTGTCTAAAGAAGTTTATCTCAACCAAAGTTCTTCCCAGCATTTTCAGCCAAGCCTGGCTGAGATGCCTTTTGCATGATGCAAACACACTGACAGTTTACTTCTTTGGTGAAGGATACCAGGGTGTCTGTCTTTATTTTCCACACCCCTAGTGTAATGGAGTCCTTGGTCAGTTAGGTGGCCCAGTGGTTAGCACTCCTAGTGCCCGCTCCCAGTGAGTTGGTCTTACAGTCCTGGTCCTCCTCTAACCAGAGGTGCGGTGAGGTGAGTAGACCTTGCTGGAGCTCAGGGCCTAACTCAGAGTATGAATCAGAGTAGGCCTTGTCAGAACAGTAACACAAAGTGTCAGCTAATCAAGTAAGCACGTTCCTGACCCAAGGGGATGGTATAAAACCACACCAAATGCTCAAGTAACTATGTAAACACATTCCTAAGAGATGGCAATACTCTGCTCAGCAGCTCAAACAAGGTGAATGAGTAGTTTTGAGTCTCTTCTGTCATAGGGGCAGTAGTAGGGGAGCCCAGGCCTGCTCATTCCACAGGGCTTTGACCCAGGGCCCAAGGAAGGTCAACAGTACCCATCCTCTGAAGGTGTCTTCTGAGTTACCCTCCCTGGGTCACTTCCAACTGCTGCTTTTTTCTCCCCGCTTTGAGTCCCACATAATGTGGGAAAAAAAGGTAACCCAACTGTCAGCCCCAACCGGGCTCAGCATACAGTCATACTTCCTCAGGGAAGCTTCACCAGTGCCCTTGTCAAGAGCCTTCAGGGTAGGTCTGTCATCCTCCCTTCTGAACTGGGTTGTTTCCTTTTCAACGTTTCCAGTTGGAACATGTTTGGAGGGGCTACCTGGAGCCAGTATTGTCCTTTAACCCCTTCTGGGCCAGTATTGGGTTTGTTTACCCCATCACACCTAGGTATACCAGATCAGACCTTTGATCTTCACCTATCCCAAATTTTGGTCTTTGGGATATCAGAGGTTAGAGTGAATGACATGCTAATGAAGTGGATACCAGGATCTGCCAACCTCTTAAGGGAGGGAAAACAGATTTATGGTGACAGCAATTCCTTGGTCTCTTTCCATGTGAAAAAGGAAGTGGGGGAAGCGGGTACATGAAGTGAGGGATCCTTCTCTTCCCAGTGGATTAATGCACTGAGATGTAGTAGTGACAGTGGCAAGGTGCAGGAAGTGGAATGTGTGACGGGTTGGGATCACAGAGACCTGCTTGGTGCTGCCACCCGGTGTGCCAAGGCTGCTTCTGCCCCTGCTTCCAGGCCTTTTCCAGCTTGGGACTCCCGAATCCTGTCTGTTTGAGCCAGATTCCACTGATCTGCTGCATAAATAGACTTTCTCCTCTGGGTGGACACCCCTCCCTCTCCCTGTGTAGCATCGTTACAAAATGGAGTTGGGGTCACATGGACAAGTCACAAGTCCGTGCACAACTCAGTTCCTTCTCAGCCAAGCCACATTCCTGGCAAAGCTCAGATGTGGATTGGTGTCTGCAAGTTCCATTGTCTGTTAAGTGTTTCTTGATTGGGCACATTCAACAGAACCTGCACATTCCTTTCTCACGAAATACAACCAATATTCATAACTTCTACTACACCAATGATACATGCATACAAACGGGAGGAATAAATTCAGTAGGTCATAACTTTCACAGAGATATGTTACATGGCACATGTAGCATAAAACATATTCCAGTTACATCATGTATACGTTTATAAGCCTCTCCCCATAAAGCTTTATGGGGTACACCGTCACAGGATGCACCGACCCAACAAGAGAAGGTGTCAGTAGAGAGGGAGTCAGATAGGTGTGGGCTCCCCCTCAGTGCTGCAAGTATCATTCACATTGTTGTTTTTTTCACCAACAAATGAGTTAAAATATATGATCATTCAACTTTAAATACTGGTACTTGATCCATCCTTAATGTGTGTCAGTGTGAAGCTTGACCAATGGCAGATAGATATTCTTACTGCTCTATTACACACCTCAAGAAACAGGAACTCCAGAAAGTAACAACCCAATGAGAATAGAAAACCATTGAATGATGAGGGTTAAGATAGTGTTGAGAACTGATGTTTGTAGTTGGCCTATTCTATATAGCAGTTACATCTATGGACCAAGGTCCCAAAGCAGGAGTTTGAGTGAGGCTCATCTCTACAAACAATCCCCTCCAGCAGTTTGGAACATACTCTGGCAAGAAGCTGTTGCAGAATATTTGGTCTGTTCTCTTCAATATATAAAATGCCTAACATTTATGTGGTAGAGACATAATTAATATACGCTAGTTTTTCATACAGCACAGATGTTTCCCTACTTCATATGGGAATATCTACCACCACAGTAGGGGCAACAGATATCTCTCTTCCTTTGCTAGCTCCAGTCCTCACAAATATTTGCTTTAAGGCTTTCAGCACTTGGTTCAAACTAACTTTATTTTAGCATCTTCTCTAAACCCTCTCAAATGAATTTTTTCCCCTTTGAGTAAGAGGGGAAAGGAGCTAGTCCCAGAAGACTATATTTCACTAGGGAAGTGAGACACCCAACTCTGCTGCATTAATTGCAAAGTGGCCTTTCACTCAGAGGACCATGTTAACACAGGAAAACAGTAACACTGGATGTTTTTCTGTTTCTAAACCAAATAGTACAATACACAGGTGTTTAAAACAAAAACTAAAGTAGAGATAATTGATGTGCTCATCCATGAATCCGGTGCTCTAATTTATTAATGAAAAATGATGAAGAAACAATAGAAGAGCTAATTTTTTTAAAGGTTCTGCCTAGTTCCTTTCACTACTGCTCAAGTTATTGGTGAAATCCTATGAATGTCAGATTAAGAGAATCCTTATCTAAGGGAGAGGAAGTAGTGGCAGGCAGATCAGTCATACAAACAGGCACTTTGGTTAAAAAGGTGAAGATACAATTGAGAGAACTTTTCAAAGTAATGTCTTTGACGTTGATGCTGAAGTTCTCTGTCTTACCTGTAAATATAGCAGTGGAAACCCAGTTATGAAGTTCATCTTCAGATCCAGATTTTGTGGACTCTCATATCCCTTATGTTATATTGCACTAAAGTTTTGTAGAGCATTCTGGAGCCTTTGAATAAAAATTATCTATACATATTGCCTATTCTGTTTCTGGAGTATTTGTCTACTCAAGAGATGACAAGAGAACTAGTCACAGGACAGACCAATGTAAATATTTTTAAATCTGATATTTAAAACGTGGTTTGCTGGAATGTTTATTAATGGTTTCTGGTACAAAATGATCAAATTTTCATTTAGTATTTGTATTACAGTAGCACTTAAAGGCTCCAAATGAGATAAGAGTCTGTGCTAACCACTGTTCAATTATGTAATGTGAGACAGACCCTGCTCCAGTTAGTTAACAGTCTAGACAAGACAGATGAAGGGTGTGAGAAAGGAAGTTGTTGTTGTTGTTGGCGTCCGTTAGTCTCAAGAGACGATGGATATGCGCCTATGGGGAATATTTAGTTGATGGTTAGAGATTGGTCCCAGATCAGTTGAGTTACTTGCACAAGGACACACAAAGTCTCTTGCAGATCTGGGAGCTGAACCTGAGTGCTAGTCAAGTGCCTTAAGAAAAAATTCACCCCTCTTCCTCATCCTCCTGCATTTGTAATATCTTGAAAATACATTTAACTAGTGGTCATGTTTATACTGAGAGATCTCTTGAAAGAACCAAGAGCTAGATTAATAAAGGGAACTTAGGCACCTAAATCCAACATTTAGGCACCACTGGCATTCACAAAACCATTGCTCGGTTGCCTCCTACAGGTGCCTAAAGTCCTTAGGCACCGAATGTTCCATCAGTAAAGACCCCATGGTACCTAAATTTCCATGCAAATCTAAGTTCTGACACATTCAAGCTGCTTGGTGCTTAACTCAAAAGAAGATTCACAAACTAAGCATTTCCCCACCTATCTCACTTGTCTGGCCCAATCCTAGGGTGACCAGATGCGAGATCCTAAAAATTGGGACTTGTCCCAGGGGGGTGGGGGAACCCCTCCCACCAGACTTGTTGAGTAAAAAAAAAAAAGCAAAAACCCCTCTCCCGCCGCCGCCGGACTTGTTGAGTATAAAAAAAAAAAAAAAAACCCCAGAAGAAGCCCGATATCGGGACAAAAGTCATCCCAACCATGCATCGGTCAGGACGCGGGACAAAAGAAGAAAAATCGGGACATCTGGTCACCCTACCCAATCCCAGCAGCTGTGCTCCAGAGGCTACCTAAATACATGCCTACCAGAATGGGCCCCCACAAAATCACAGTGGTGATGTACCATCACTTGCCTTATACCCAATAGCTTGCTGGTTAGAGCACTCATGCAGGATATGGGAGAGTGAGGTTCAAATCTCAAGTGGATGCCCCACTGAGCTATGGGGTATTGAGGGGGCGGGGTTGTCAAGCTTTCCTGTTAAAGCTGTTCCATTTTGTATGAAATGTTTACTCACTGGGCTAGAGAAAATTGCTCTGTAGCCCAGAAATTAGGGCATGTAGCTGGGAGACCCATGTTTTAGTCCCTGCTCAAATGAATATTTAAGTATTATGCATAAAGTGGAACTGAAGAGTCCCACCCTGGAATACTCTATAGCTCATTGGTTAGGGCATAGGAGACCTGTGTTCAAATCCCTGTTCTATATCAGGCAGGGTGAGGATTTGAACCACTTCCTGGGTGAGTGAGCTAATGACTTAGTTACTAAGTACAAGAAGGTGGCACTGCCTTCTGCTCCTCCTTAGTTTCTCTAAAGAAAGGACTGACCTTGCTTAGGCACCTAACTCCCTTTGAGGGGTGGGGCTTAGGCCACGCCTCTCTACTCAGCATTTCCTAGAGGCTAGCTCAGGCAGCTGCTGGCTTCTGAGAGTCTGTGTAGGTGCCTAACTATCCACATGCATCGTATAGGGACCCTCGGAAACATAACCTGAGGTAGTGAATTCAGGGCTGGTGCAAGGAAATTTCGCACCCTGGGAAACTTCCTTGCACCAGCCCTGCGTGCCGCCTAGCTCCCCCTCCCGTCCCCGCCCCCCCAGCAGCTGGCTCCCCATCCCCCCCCGCCCCGCCCACAGCAGTTCAGCTCCCCGGCCGCGGCAGCTCAGCCCCCCGCAGCGGCTCCCCACCTGCCCACGGCAACTGGCTAAACCACCCCCTGCTCATGGTAGCTCAGCCCCCACCCTTGGCGCCTCCCTACCTCCCGGCTCCACGCTCAGCTGCTGAGCGTGGAGCTGGGAGGCAGGAGGCAGCCATGGCAAGCTGCCCATTTCCTTGCGAAGCCCTGCTGAGCCCAGCAGCACGGCAACAGCCCTCGCCACAGCAGGGCTTCGCGAGGAAGTGGGTGGCTGCCTCCCGGCTGGAGCATGGAGCCGGGAGGCAGGAGGCAGCCGCCCGCTGCCAAGGGCGGCAAAATGCCATCCCCCAAATCCTGGTGCCCTAGGCGACTGCCTAGGGTCGCCTAGTGAAAGCACCAGCCCTGAGTGAATTCCACTAGGCAGCAGGATGCCTAAATATTAGGCTTAAAGCATCTAAGCTCTGTTGTGAATCTAGTCCCAAGGTACAAATTATCTTCCATATTTAGACTGTTAGTAGAGACAAATGGCAGGTTCTAGAATAAACTCGGGTAAAAACAAATCCTTGGGGCACTATGCAGTTATCCATCAACTTTACCAAGTTGAACTGTTAGTGATTGAGGGCAGTTTTCAGCACCCAAGTTGGCAGAGCATTCCTGTT
This sequence comes from Chelydra serpentina, assembly GCA_037349315.1. Classification (NCBI taxonomy): domain Eukaryota; kingdom Metazoa; phylum Chordata; order Testudines; family Chelydridae; genus Chelydra; species Chelydra serpentina. Next base: position 10,703,077 of record JBAIAC010000028.1, on the reverse strand, counting down.
TGAAGAATGAGCATTGCACAATGTAATAAAATCTCTATTACTATAGTCCTCAGTTGGAATCCTCTGTTAAGCTTCACTGTTTGGTGAATTTAAAGAAATTAGAAAATACATGCATAAGGGATGTATGTTCGACTTCTAGGCATCCTTGTGTGTGTCCCAGGGATTAAATCTGTTTGTGTCCAGCATTCTCTCTTCATACTGTAAATGGTGAAGAAAGTAATTTACCTCACATGTTTGGTGCTGAATATTTTTTATAAAAACTTGAAAAGGAAAAGTATCAAGAACACTTTAAAGGAAAAAAACCCACTAATGTGAACAAGGCTATTCTGCACAGATGCTGACCATTAACATATGCATTCAGGAACGCTGTTGTCAGGTGGTGAGGGAATATTGCCGTGATATTGGAATAGAAGAGGAAATGTTCTTACATTCGCTTTGTAGGAGGATAGATCTTATTAGTCTGCCATGAGCCATCATTGACAGGAAAGTAATCTTTCTTTATAGGATTTGTTTCTGTTTTTCAGTATTTCACTCACAACAGAACATTACTGTATATTACTATCTTCTCTAGAACAGAACAATTTAACCTTGTGCTGAGAATAGCTTGTTTGACATATTTTAAAACCAGCTATATAATTAATTACAGCCACATTTTCTTTTCTTTTTTTGTCTGGGTCCTTTTGCTCTGCTAAAGCCTACCAGGCAATTTGCTTTTCTCTCTCTAGTCATACAAATAACCACTTCCTAATTATAGTAATCAATTTACATGTAGTAATCACATTAGCTGTGGTAATTATAATATGCATCACCTGGACCTGTATTTGTTTTAATAGGAGGAATCAATAATTCTCAAGTGGTCACAAGTGTGAGGCTGATTATGTGTTCAAGTGATCAGAGATTAGGCTGCATTTGATTAAATGAACTGCTTGGAGTTTTTTTGCAATTAATGTTGATCTGTAAAATAAGAAGACCTCATAAATAAATGTACATTAGGAATTCATACCTGCTTTATCTTTGCTGATAATGTAGGGATTATGTGGACAGAATGCCAGATTGTGAAGTGGGCAAAATACAGAGCTGGAGAGAGCTGTCAACTAGAGATCTAGAATCTGGAGTTATGAGCCCAAAACCCAAAACTTAACATAGTTTTTTCTCTGATATTCAGCTGTTACATGCTGATGTTATAGTAAATTGGAAGCCACAGAAACAGATTTTTTGGACCATCTCCTCCACTATTGATCTTGACATGTGGAGGCAACATACAGCTTATCTTGTCAACTGCATAAAAGGTGTATTTTGCACCAAATACCTCAGAGCAAGCAGCCTTGGAAGACTGAGATATGAGAGTAACATAGTGACTTATTTCTAATGCAGCAGGAAAACTAGTAAACATTTTCAAGTACAATAGGAGTGGGCTAATTTTCCCTAGCAACAGGGAGATCCAATGTGAATGACTGTTATGAGTAAGTAATAGGGCTGTTGAGCAATTAAAAAAATTAATCGCGATTAATTGCGCAATTGAACAATAATAGAATGCCATTTATTTAAATATTTTTGGATGTTTTCTACATTTTCAAATATATTGATTTCAATTGGCTGAACAAGAAGTAGGACTGAGTGCACTTGTAGGCTCTGAAGTTTTACATTGTTGTTATTGAGTGCAGTTTTGCAACACAAATATAGATTTTTTTTTTAAGTTGCACTTTCACGATAAAGAGATTACAGTACTTGTAGGAGGTGAATTGAAAAATACTATAAAGTGATTTAAATAAGTAATATAAAATACGTAAATAATAAGTAATATAAAGTGAGCACTGTACTCTTTGTACTCTGTTGTAATTGAAATCAATATATTTGAAAATGTAGAAAAACATCCAAAATATTTAATAAATTTCAGTTGGTATGCTATTGTTTAACAGTGCAATTAAAACTGTGATTAATTGTGATTAATTTTGTTAATGACTATCAATTTTTTTGAGTTAATCGCGTGAGTTTACTGAGATTAATCAACAGCTCTAATATGTATGTAACAAAAATGTTGTAATCCAACATACCATAAGCACTTGACAAATGTAATTGAATTTTAATTAGATATTGATAACACAGCAGAAGGCAGCATGGTCTAGTGGACTGAACACATCGCTGAGAATCAAAAGATGTTTTTCAGTCATGGTTCTGCCACTGGTTAGACAAATGACAGATTTTCTGCATCTCAGTTTTCTCAACTGTAAAATGAGCATAATATTAATTGATTACCTAACAAAGTATGAGGATTATTTAGTGGTTGTATAACACTTCCAACCTGAAACATGCTGAATAAGTTAAATTAGTAAATTTAACAAACTTCATAGTATACTAGCAAATTTTACACAGTCTTTGTATAGGTAATGAACTCTTAGTCCAATATGGGATTGTGCTCTTTGAGAAGTTGGGAGAGAAAATCAGTTTGTGTTGATTTTGGGGTAGTGTGAAGTAGCAAGGTTCAGTTGTACTGTGTTCTTTTACACTATGACATTCCATTAATGTCTGCCATATTATGAACACCTATTGAAAGGATGCAAAGAAATAAAAGGAATTATACTGTTTTCTTGTCTTGATTTTTTTAAAAGGGAGATTGGACAGACTCACATTACTCAGATATATTATGACCAGCTTCTTTCCATCTAACCAGAAAAAATGGTAACCCGTGTATCATGACTTTCACTAAAAAGCCAGGCAGTAATGGTGTGATCCATGAAGGTACTTAGGCACCTCCGTCCCATTTTTAAGCACTGTCACAGGTTCAGGGTAACTACACCTGTATTTGTCCTCTATGATCCCTTGAGGACACCCACTTAATATCTGTTGGCCCCAGCCGTCACTACTTGGGTAGAGACCAGTATCTTTCTGTTTACTGACTGGGGTTTTAAGGCTTTACAGGTCTTTGCCTTACATTGTGATATACCCAGGAAGACAGTCTGCCTAAATTCCAGCACCTGTGCATTGTTTTCTCTCTGAAGGCTATGAATTACGTATTGCCAGCACTTACAAGTTATCACTTTCTAAGTAAGCAGATATTTTCCTGAGGTAAAAGCATTGCAGGAAAAAAATATAAAAACAAGTCCCCATATGGATGGTGAAAGCTCACCAGAGGTCACTCCTCAGTCCTGTGGGGCCCCAGTAGGCCAAAATCTTTCCAACCTTGCCACAAGCTCTTGGGGCTCTTGGACAGAAGGTTCTTAAATTTGCTGGATAAGAAAGAAGGCCCTGAATCAATTTAAGTGCAGTCTTTTTAGTCCAAAAACCCTTTCTTTGTTTTCCTAATCTTTTGAAAACCCAGCATAAACCAGTATGTGCAAACCATTCCAGGGCGAGGAACTTCTCTGGAATTGTTTAGTCTCAGTGATTGACTGGCCTTAATCACCCTCCAGTGTTTCTTTTTAGTGGTGGATCTTCATGGATCACACCTCTTAGAGTGGTCATACAGCTGTATATAGTTCCTGGCCCACAGTGATGCATAAAATTAATACAATGTGTCCCCAAAGATGTTGCCAGATCTGTCCCAGGCATCACCACAATCCAGAAAATGCACACCTGGCTGCCATCTAACCCTGTAGGGGCCTAAACTCACGCTGCACCTGAGCTTTTTGCCTCTGGGCATGAGCACTGTTGCTCCCCATTAGGTGTCCGGACAGCTGTTTCCCACCTAACTGCAGAGCAATTTGCAAACTGGGAAAGATAGGCAAATGCTCAATCTGATAGGTATGTTCCTCAGGCAAGTTTTCACAAACCCGCTGGGGATGTGACAGTTTTTTCTTATAATCTCCAGCCTAGTGGATAGGGTATTTGCTCAGAATGTGGGAGGTCCCCCTTCCCACAGTTTCGTTCTGAGGGGGAGAAGAGATTTGATCAGGTATCAGCCATTTCTCAGGTGAGTACCCTAACCATTAGGCTATGGAATGTTCTGAAGGAGGGGAAGTGGGGGGGGGTGTCTCTGTCTCTCCTATTGAATCCGTTCCACTGTAACTCAATATTTGGGCCAGTGAAAGAGTTGTAATGACTCTATAGCCTAGTGGCTAGAGCCCTCACCTGAGTGCACTGTTCTTGTTCAACGCCCTACTGCTCCTCAGGTGGCAGGGGGGGACTTGAATGGGGAGTGTCCCATATCTTGGGTTAGTGCCCTATCCACTAGGCACAAGTTTATAAAAGAGTGCCTCCTCTTTCTCTTCCTGCACCCTCTCAGACTGTTTTGTGGAGTTAGGTGGCCTCTAAGCAAGTCCCCGCTAACCGCACATGACTTAGGTGGCCAAATGCCTATCTTCTTCCTTGTTCGTGGATTGTGGGTAGAAATAGACACTAAGCTCTGAGAGGGCTTGGTCTTACCAGTGGCTCCCTGCCTAGTGTGCTAGCTTTGTGGATCACATTCTAATGTGCCTGTCTCTCCTTGTTCATTGTGCAGGGAATACAGGCACCTAACTCAGGCTATGTGCATCACAGTATTTGATTTCCTCAGCGCTTAAAAGTTAGATGCTGCAACACTGTGTCACAATGCGTAAGTCCCTTCATGGAGCTGGGCCTAAATAATGTGAAAGAAAAGATGGTATTACTGCAGTTTAAAGCAGCCTGAGTGTATCCCATTATCTTGGCCATTAAAAAATTATATGCATAGTATAATTATCTAATGAACCATTTGATGTGCTGAGCAAATTGAATTGGACCTTTTGAAAATAACATGTCAAATTTTCATTTTGTAAATAGATGCTTTCTATTTGTTAGATATTGTAGTGTTCTTTAAAAAAACAACCACAAAACCACCAAACAAGATATTACAAAATTATAAAACTAAAATCAAATAACAAATGCAGTTTCTTATATTAATGTAACTTAATGGGGTAGGTGGAGACATGCTGGGATAGAGATTTGGGTCTGCTGAAACTGTGCATTGTGCTGGAGCTGGGGCAGCAGGAGGAGGCAAATGACTAGGGGCTAGTCTACACTGGGAACGTTAAAGTGTTGCCACAGCAGCGCTTTAACGTGGCTTCTGTAGTCACAGCAGAGCGCTGGGAGAGAGCTCTCTCAGTTCTCTAAAAACCCCACCTCCACAAAGGGGGTAGCTACCAGCACTGGGGCACTGTCTATACTGGCACTTTACAGCGCTGGAACTTGCTACACTCGGGGGGTGGGGGGGGTTTCACACCCCTGAGAAAGAAAGTTGCAGCGCTGTAAATTACCAGTGTAGACAAGCCCTAAAATACTTTTCCAGTCTCCTTATTCTCAGCCCATTTTAAGCTGAAACAAGCCCCTGAATAACTCCTGCTAAAGATATCTTCTAGGGCCCACTGTACTGGCAGGAGTTCTCTGAAGTTCAGTACCCTCTGGCTTTACTCCCTCTTTTCCCTAAGCACACACGTATACCCTATGCCTGTGGAGGCAAATGGCATAAAATTAGTGATTTAGACTTTACACTACCGGGGATTCCCCTATCTCAGGTGCATGTTCAGTTATCCTGTTAAGGGATTTCATGAGAGCACCATGAAGAGGCCTGACCTGGGGGCCAGGAAGCGGCCTACAAGAAGTTAAATGGACAAAAATTTGGGGGCTAGTCACAAATGTATGATGTTGTAACTCCAAAAGAGATAATTGGAAGTATCTTTGAGCTTTATCTGTGTGTGTGTGTGTATTGTCTAAATCAAAAATAGACTAAACTTGCTACAAATTGACACAGTGTAATTATCAAACATTTGCCCATCACTTTCAACATTTTGCAAAAGTAGCAGGCTCTGTTAGTTGCTGTGTTTATTATTTGTATAGCACCGTGGTTGTGCTAGACACCTTACGGACAAGTCTCAGCACAGAAGTGCTCTCCCGTCACTACACTAAAATTGGGACCAGTGATTCAGAGAGATGCCGAAGGTCCAGAGATTTCCCAAAGAAATAGCTCCTCTGATCAAAGAAGGGCCTCTGTCCAAGCCCAGGGGAATATATACACTTGACTCAGGAGAGTAGGTATTAAGGGGACTAGTACTGAGCCCTGTTCAGATAATTGGCAACCATTCCTGCTGAGTGCCCAAGTGTCTTCCAAGCTCAGCTGTCAGGGGATAACTTTATCATTGCTCTTGGATGTGAATTAGGCTCACACAGGCACTTGGTTGTGGTTTCTCTGACCTCTGATTCAAGAGATTTTTATTTGTCCAAAAACACTTCTAAAACAGGTGAATCCTAGCTGCTTTCTGTCATTCTGTTTACAAGTCTGTCTACTACACCTGCTCTGGCTGGATGGCAATGAAAGAGAAACAGTACAGATGTGGAGACAGTCAAAGTAGTCAATCCTTAGTATGGCTTATTTGGGAAAAGGGTGTAGTTCAGGAGAATATTTCCTGGAAGAATTGTGTTTAAAATAAGGGTACCATTAGGGTGTGTGGATACCCTTGGTGGTGTCACGGCAGAGTAATGTCTTATTTCTGTAGACAAAAAACATCAGTCAGGACAGATATAACACACTCGTTCACTGCAATTAAAATCTATGGTTTATAAGTCCTTGCAAATCCTGGCTTATCTGCCCTATTTATTTCACTCCTATCCTTTAGGCAAATTATGATTTTAGAATGTGTGGAAGGAAGAAAGATCAATTTTCATGAGAGAAAAAACTAATGTAACCTTAACAGTTCAGGAAAACAGTAATTGGTGTAGTTGCCTCAATAGGCACCTATGCAAAGGCTCAGTTCAGAGGGGCACCTGCAATAGCCCAGCCAGCGTGATGTAGGGAACACTGAGCTCTGCTCAGTCATTGAGCTTTCCAAAGGTATATGAAACATTGCATCCCAAGCATTTATTTCAAAGCCCAGCAACTCTAATAATGAGATGCACTTAGCACAGACCACTTTGTGTCAGTTACTTTTTGTGTTCTGCAGAAATACAGGCACCCATCCTACTGCTCACAAAACTGCAAAAGCCACATGGCCTCTTAGCACAACTTAGATTCCCTTGGAAGAATGGAGTAAAAATTGCCATGACTACGACTGTTTCATATTACCACTTTACATTTGTGAAGCTGTAGGTTAAGTTGCTTTTGCACATTTACAATGAAAATCTCAGAGCTATGAACCTTGTTGAAATTCAAACTCACTTTCCAGCTTTTTTCTTTGTTTCTTTCTTTGTTTCTTTCTTCCTTCTTCTTCTTCTTCTTTTTTTTTTTTTTTTTGGTGTGTGTGATGCCATCACATTGGAGTTATGTCTCTAAGAAGTGATGAAACTGGAATTGGTGAATTTAGGAACACCTCATTTGCCTCAGGCTCTGAGAGCCAGCAGGAACACTAGCAAACCTGTTTAACTAGGTCACTTTCAAGGATGCAAAAAAAAAAAAAAAAAAAAAAAAGACTGGAGATCCCCAGGGTCTCCTACTTTAATTGGTAAAGTATTTCCTCCACCCTCTTCTTAAATAAAACTTTGACTTATGCTTCTTACTGGTAATTGGTCTGGCTTCACTTACATGTACATTATTAATGTGAATGATGAAATATTCCTGTTACTGCTCTTGTTCGTTCTGTTTTTTCAGTATGAAGTAATGTACCATCTAGTGAATGCTTTGGGCCTGACTCTCTTTTCACTCTGCATCACTGACCGCCAAGTTCAATGACTGAGAACTGCATGGGACAAAAAAGGTTCAAGGGTTTAACTCTTGGATTCGTGCCTGCACTTCTCTGTTCTTTCCTCTCATGTTGGCACCATTATCGTAGCCCTGACTTCTCATGTCAACTATCGCAATTCCTGTATCTTCCAGATTTTTAAGAAGCACATTTGTCACACCAGCTCCAGTAGTATCATCAATGTCAATACATTCTAGAAAATGCTCTCTGATCTTCACCATTGCAGGGACATTTTCAGTAGGTTCTGTTGTTACAAAACACACCATTAAAGTCATTTGTTCCATATGGCTGATGTCAGGTGTGCAGTCCAGAATAACAGAGTAATATCTTGCTGGCTTCAGATCTGCCACGATCTTTTGTTTGACTTTTCTTGCCAGTAACTGTATGATCTCATTTGAATTGTTTTTCCAAGGTAGTGGTGTGTGTACATTTCTTGGGTGGTGACTCTTCTTAGATGCTCCTGGAGTACAGCATCAAACTCAGCCATCAGCGCCACAATTTTAAGGAAGTTTCCATTGTTTGGCACATACAGCTGATCTGAAGTGCCACATAGTGCTAGGTTTTGGGTAGCAAGCATTCTCACAATGGCAATGAGCCTTTTCAGAACATTTTGCCAGTAAAGTGACTCTGATGCAATCTTCTCTTGATGCTGATCATCTATGGTGGCCTTTAACCTTAGTCTCATCTCAAGCTCTTTACACCTGTGGAATGCTCTCTGGTGATTTGCTGCCTTCTCGTAGCATGTTAGATTTCTAGCCAGCTTTTTCCAGTCCTTTGTTCCTGTACAACCCAATGTGGCTGGAACATTAGACTGGAAGAGTCTGCAACAAAAACAGTATGCAGCATTCCGGGTTTTTGAGTACATAGCCATGGCCTCTCCACTTTATCACCATTGGGGATTTCACGCCAGGAATGTGCATGGTTACATCCATTTGAGATGGAGATATGGATGCTGCAGTAGCTGCCAGGTCACCTACACTCTGACTAACTGGAAGATCAGGCATCTCACCACTCACATCCTCACTGGGGCCAGAAGGCTCACTGTGGACATTTGTGTCTATGTCTCTCAGGAGAGTTTCTTCCTGCTTAGATAGAAAAGCTTCCTTTGCTTTCTTTCTTTTTCTGAATGCTTCCCCAGAGGGGTGTTTTCTTCTTTCACTCATGACTGCTGTTCTGTGCCAGCTATAATGGCTCTCAACACTCAGTTGAAGGGGACAAATAAGCAGGCTAGTAGCAGGGTCTCAGTGAGGGAAGATATCAGCATCTTAAGGGCCTACCTGGCTCCTACTACTTCAGTTGACTGCCTGTTCATAGAATCATAGAATATCAGGGTTGGAAAGGACCTTAGGAGGTCATCTAGTCCAACCCCCTGCTCAAAGCAGGACCAATCCCCAATTTTTGCCCCAGATCCCTAAATGGCCCCCTCAAGGATTGAACTCACAACCTTGGGTTTAGCAGGCCAATGCTCAAACCCCTGAGCTATCCCTCCTCCCCAAGTGCATTCAGGGAAGCAGCAGGAAACAGGAAGCTCCCTGAGAAGCTGGTGTTAATCAGTCTAGGCTTCTGGGGTTGCTAGAGAGGTACATAAGAGGCTCCTCCTCCTCTCTCTCCCTGCAGCTCCTGTTGCTTTCTGTTATTCCCTCTCACCTTTTCTCCTGCCTGCCTGTTATGTCTCTTGTATTCTCCTTCCTCCAGCACAGCACTCCACCACCTCTGTGCATCTAGAGTAGAAAGAATATATATGCACCAGCAGCAGACACAATTTTCTACATTTTGGGTCCTAGTGGCGCCACCCCTTCCCCCCCGCTCACAGTCTGGCACCTGAGGTGGCCGCCTCAGTTCACCTCATGGTAAGGCCAGCCCTGCATACCGAGAGGTAATGTAAGTTGCATGTGTGTTAATCAAAGCAAACCACCAGTATTAAACCTGACGAGAGCTCTGTCATAAGCCTTCTTTCCCTTTTTCCTGTATTTCTTTTGTTTTTCCCTTGCTGAAACCCTGCCTTTCTTGGTCTTAGCCCAGGTCTACACTAACCCCCCCTGTCGAACTAAGATACGCAACTTCAGCTACGTTAATAACGTAGCTGAAGTCGAAGTACCTTAGTTTGAACTTACCTGTGGTCCAGACGCGGCGCGCAGGCTCCCCCGTCGACTCCGCCTACTCCACTCGTCGAGCTGGATTACCAGCGTCGACGAGGGAGCACTTCCTGGTTCGATTTATCGCGTCTTGACAAGACGCGATAAATCGAACCCAGAACATCGATCCCGCGCCTCCGACGTGACGGGTAAGTATAGACATACCCTTAGTGTATTACTTATCTCTTTTTGTAACTTTCCCCACTATCAACATTACCTCTGAATTTTGTCCAGAATGGTACAAAACAGATTAAAAATATCACCTAGATTGCAAACTGCACTTTTTATCATGTTTCCCGTATCTAACTGAGTTATATTACTGATGTTACTCTAAGGGCATGATTACAATAAAAAACTAAAAACAAAACAAAACAGTCAGCTGAAAACAACCTATCCCTTATTCAAATGTGCCTATTTCACAAAAGCTGCAAGGAGTTGTTAATCAGAGATTCAAACTAGCAAACATTCGCCTTTAGGCATGCAGGGTTGGCAAAGCTTGTGAAATCACTGTCATTAGCCCTTTAAAGCTCAAAATAAAAAGAGCCTGAATGCCACCTTATATTATATATTTTATGTAAAGATTTGGTAATATATTTTGTTTTAGTAACAATTTTCAGGAAGACTTTTTTGAGCCCCAAACAAAAATAAAATGTTTATGCCAAGTACTTTTCCTACTTTAATCAGGTATTTTGCTAAGTTCAATAAATGTTATAAGGTCTTTAACTAAAGATTGAGAAAACTGCCCTCTTAGTGCCCCTCACAAAGCTCACTTCTTCAGGGGAGCAGCCAAGAAGGAAAGAACTGTGACCTTAGGAATCTGTGTAAGGCATTGTTTTGGTTGCTGCAAAAAGTCATATTAGGGTTTTTCTTGGATCAGTCAATAAAAATGTGTCTTACGGGCCCAGAGTCCTAAACATGGTTATTCTTGAACAAGAACAACAAAGTATTGTGCACATGTGTTCACATTCAATAGATCAAAGAAACTGATTGTCTCACATCCTGAGGTCACATAAGCATATGGTTCCACTCTGTGCTGGAGGGAAGTGTAGGTCCTTTTTAGAGATGTTGTGGAAATGCCTCTGTATCCATTTCTCTGGGGACATGATACAGATACAGAAATGCATGTGTCACAACCTGGACCTGTCCCGATCTCTGGATAGACAACAGGCTGGTGTGAGTGGCCAGAACTGCTGGATCCTATGTGCTCCTAAGGCACCTGGGTCTGGACAGAGCTGGATCACTGTTCCTAGATATGAGGCTTCAAGGGCTTGTCTACATGGGGAAAAGTCCACAGTATCTGGTGCGTACCAGCAGCTTGGAACAAGCTCCCCATGTGCACAGTCTTACTGTGCATTAGCTTTATGCACGTTGGAAGTGTACTAAGTTAAACCACCTGAGGGCACTGTGAGTGCAAAGTAAGAGTGTCCATAGCGGGGAGTTTGTATGGAGTAGCTAGTGTGCTGTAACTTCACACTCTAGCTTACAGCACCCTAACTTTCCTATGTAGACATAAGTCTCAAGTCTGCACTTCTTTCTTGGGTCATGGGGCTCCACAACCAACCACCTAAAACACCAAACCCAGTGCCTGGGCCTTCCTGTGCCACCCCAGTTGATTATACAGCTCTCTCAGTTCCACCTTGCGGTGGGTATGCTGAACATCTCAATTTAACTCCTTTAGGGGTAATGTGGTAGAAAAGGAATAAGCTGAAAGCGCTAGAGAGTTCCAGACCTTGGGAAAACAACAACCAATCTTGAGATGCAAGACGCCTTCTTCTTTCTCCCTCCTCCTTCCCTGCCTGGTCTGATCTGATCAGTGTTTTAGGCAAGGCTGAGCTGTCCTGCCTTCCCTCTTTGTCTTAAGCCCAGTCTTCTGAGGTGTGGCAGTGTTCAGCCCCCCATTCATAGGGTTAGGGCCTGCTCCAGCTTTTCTGCCGCCCCAAGGGGAAAAAAAAAAAAGGCTACTGCCGAAGTGCCGAAGCAAAAATAAAAATAAAAAAGGCCAATCCCTGGACTGCCGCCCCTTACAGCCGCTGCCACAGGCACATGCTTTGCCGTCTGGTGCCTGGAGCCGGCCCTGCATAGGGCATTTCCCCCTTAAACATTGTCTCTGTCCCTTCTGGGCCATGGACTCAAGCCACAACCCCTAGTTCAGCTCTGCTTAGAGAGTCAGAATGGGAGAGTCATTCACAGTGATGGCCCTTGATTGCTCTGTCATACCTCCTCATATATAATCATTCTACTTAACGTCAAGCCCCCACTTCAAAATAGATGGTCTAATTCACACTAGAGGTTGCAATACAATGTGAAGGTCACGTCCCAACATGAAGGTTACAATACAAAGTGCCAAAGTGGAGCCACTGAAAGGAAATGGTGGTTGCAAAACAAGGAGTTCACAATCTGACACAGCATGTACCAATGGACACTAACTACCACTCATGAGCCACCACAAAGACTTGTGTGAGTAGAAGTTTTTAAATGGAAAGATCATCATTTCTTTTTTTACCCTTGAAAAATCCACTCCGCTGAGAGATGGAGCATGGATTCAGTGAAATTGATAATCATAAACAATAACTACTGGGACTATATAAAAACATGGCTACCTTAACCTAACCACTGACTCTGGGTGTGGGGGAGAATTGCTAAGACAGCTAAATTGCAGAGTTTAAGAAACTTTGAGGAGATCTGAAGAGACTGTTCAGTGTGCACCTCCTAGCAAGGAACATTTCTAATCTGATCTGAAAAGGCAGGGATGAGGAAAACAGTGGCCGTAAAGCAAAAAAATTAATACCTGAAGGGTAGAAATCAAAGCACAAAAGTTGAGATCCTTGAGACAAGCTACAAAATGCAATTTTTATTTTTTCACTGGTGGGTCAGAGGGAGGGCAAACTAAAAGGAAAGGAGAGGAGACCACAAGAAAGGAATACAAATAGGGAGTTCAAAACTGTGCAGTTGTGCAGTCTGTGGAAATTTGAGTAGCTCAAGATCCAATAAAATAATTTGACATTAGAAGAGAGATGGACAGATGACTAACTCCCTGACTGAAATATCTTAGGCCTTTCACAGCTCTTTCTCCAGGTACTTTGATTTTAGCTTAACAGTGAGAAAGCTGGGCAATGGTCCTAATTGCGTTTAGTATCCAGGAGATTAAAGGAAGGCTGGGTGCTGTCTGTGTGCTGCTGGCACTTCAGCTTGTTGTTGTTGGCGTCCGTTAGTCTCGAGAGACGATGGATATGCACCAGCTGGAGTGTCCTCTCCAGGGCGCAAGCCAGGGTGATATGGAGGAACAGCTGTTGCCCATGCAGCAGAACCCAGTTGTCTCATCACCAAAGACTTTACATGTAAATTGAAATAACGTGGAGTAGAGAATTGAGCCTAATGGGATACCTCACTGGCCATAGAGGAATGGTTGCTCATAAGGGGGAAGGACTTGAGTCATTTCTGGGCATTTATATTAGAACCTTGCAGTTTCTTGGAGGCTGTTCAATCAACTGTATCAAATGTTAGAGAGGTCCAGCAGTCTTTTGTGGCTTTTTTATATGAGAACAATAATGTGGTTGCTTTTTTAACTTCAGAAGACCCTTTAATAAGTAAGGTCCATTTGTGAATAAACCCAAGTACAAATAGGCAACCTCACACATCTTGGTTGTGTATTGACATCCATGGTGAATGTCTTCTCAAGGGATTGAACATTCGGCCTCTGGATCTAAAAGCATGACCCACCACTGCTTGAACTAAAGGACCAGGTCTGTCAGATTGGCACCAATAGCAGACTTCTAAATCTTTATACATGGTCTAGCTCAGGGGTTCTAAAACTTCCTTGCACCACGACCCAAAATTTTGTTTTCCTGGCAACAAAAATCACTACACAACCCCAGGAGAGGGACCGAAGCCTGAGCCCACCTGAACCCCATCATCCCGGACTGAGGGGCCAAAGCTGAAGCTCAAGGGCTGCAGCCCCAGGCAGGGGGCCTATAACCCGAGCCCTGCCACCCAGGGCTGAAGCCCCAGGCGGTGAGGCTCAGGCCTCAGCCACAGGTGGTGGGGCTTCGGCTTCAGCTCCAAACCCCAGTAAGTCTAACAGCAGCCCTAGTGACCCCATTAAAACAGGGTCGCGACCCACTTTGGTGGTCCCAACCCACAGTTTGAGAACCGCTGGTCTAGCAATTAGAAGGGGTCTCAGAGTCAGAGTGTGTTAGAAAGCACGGGTTACATTTGCATGTTCACAAAATCCAGCTGGCATGTGCTTAAGAGCAGACCCTAACCTCAATACAAAGTTTGAAAAAATACTTTTGAAATGTGTTAGGAAGAAACAGAGAGAAAACGAAAACTGATTCTCCCAAATAGTATATCTGTTCTTCTAGCAAATGCAACTGCGGGGCCAAATTCTGTTCTGGTATGCTGGGGTAAATAGTACAGCAACCTAGTAGATTTTGGATCATTATATCTTTTCCAGCCTAGCTCTCTTTCATTGTAATACGTTTCTACTGTCTGGATAAGGCTAAATTTTAGATTTTGTCCTACAAAGCATGCTGCATTGTCACACAACTCACTGAGGAAAGCATAGTTAGTGTCCTCGTAACAAGATAATTGATATATATTAATTACGTTTTTAAGCCTCTTGTTTCCTTGGACACAAATTATTCAGGGGCTTGTTGATCTGTGCACTTAAATTCCTGATAGGTATCTAAATGCCCTAACAACCAGCTCTCCATTGAGTAGCTGACCAGAAGCCAAGTATTAAAGAGCACAAGCACACCAAAGGATTTTTCACTGCTTGCTGTTTCTTTGCTGTATAGAACTATGCAGTGCATGTTATGGAACCCCAGGAAACACTGTCATGCCCAAGAGAGACAGGAATATCACAAATTATGTTAATTAGATGGTGTATATAGCATAGTAAGAGAGGAACCAGAGTGGTTCCTTCTTCTTCACCCAGCACTCTGGAAATAGTAGTGTAGCTGAGGCCGCCCCACGTACATACACACAGAGTCTGGGATGGTTTGTACTTGGGGTGGCTAGCCCGTGCTGCTGCTTGCTACTGCAGCTACACTATATTTTTAACACAGTAGCTTGATGAGAGTTAGCGTACCTGTCTGCTTACGCTAGGAATCACAGCCCCATACATCATAGTGTAGACATAGCCTGTGAGTGTTCTTATTTACCACATGTTCTGTATTTGCAGGCAACACAGTATCAGATGCAGGTGAAATTCCAGACTTCTCTCTAAATTTCCCTGTGGCGTGTAAAGTTGTCAGATCTGTAACTAAGTTGTACTTGAGCATTACCTGAAGTACTCTGAGGGTTAGAGGAAGGCCCATTATTAATTTAGGGTCAGATTGTAAAGTCTTTATTCTCACTGGTGTGAGGAAATACTTAAATTGAGTAAAAGTTTCACAATCTGGGTCTGAATACTTGTACCAAAGTGACATGCAGAGGCACCCATAAGCCTGCCTCCCCCGCCTTGTGGTAGGTGATATACAAACACATAATTGTCACTATTTGGGGAACTGTCTATGAACAACTTATGAATACTGGTGAATGTTATGAAATTGCTGCATCAGATATGCTCTAGTTGAAAAGGAATTATTTTGGGGAAGTTCTATGGCCTGTGTTATACGGGAAGTCAGAAAAGATATCACAGTGGTCCCTTCTGGCCTTGGAATGTTTGACTCCATAACATGCAAATGGAGAGGAAAGAGGGACAACATCAAATATATATATATAAAATACCATTTTCACAAGCCTATATATGTTTGCTTTTATTACTGTAAATAGATAAAGTAAATGCAGATGCTGAAGCATTAGATCCTCGTTTCTGGAATGGTATTATACCTAGTCTTGTCTGCCGATTCAAAGGGAAAGTGATATTTCTTCATTTCCATTTGATCTATTTTTTCCCCCCTCCAGCATAATAAAGAATGATAATACTTTTAGATGTTGACATTTTAGAAAGCTGAGAGGGGCCTGTAGTGGACTGCAAATGATGAAAGCTTAATTAAAGTTATTTTCTTATAATAGCTCTAAATTGGTTTTCTTCTCAGAGTAGAGTGGTCTTGTGGATTGGGCTTGAATTTTTGTCCCCTTTGTAATCCAGTAGTGACCCTCGTAATACAAAATCATTCTAAATGTACAGCTTTTTAAAATCCAGAGTTAAGAGAGCTGATTCAACTTGAATTTTCATATTTTATATATGTAGGAAAGTATTATCATAAAGACATGAAGGGTTGTTTTTTCCTGCTGTAATCCACTGCAAGCCTAAAAGTTAAAATTAGAAACTGCTTTTTCTCAATATGCTGAAAGATCATAAATGAAAAGCAATGGGAAATTGGGATTTTATACTTCCACACTAGGGATAAAGCTTTTACATTATTCAGGCTCTGAGCCTAAATAAGTCCTTGTACTAAATGCATTATTACAAGCTAAGGTCCCAATCCTGTAGCTGTAAGGTCATTTGGACTTCTTCTATTGACACGAGGATTTGATCCTTTAAACAGCTAAACTGCTAGAAGAGGCAGGCTAATTAATATGCATCTTTGAGTTAACATAACTTTATTGCTTTACATTGTGCTTCAATTTTAGTGTCATCAAAGACAGTAGAAGCTATTCACACCTTGATGTGCACACCTATATCTCATTAGCATCTATGGGAGCTATGCATACATATTAAGGAAATCGTAAACCCTTTTGTGATCTTTAGTGCAGACTTCTTAACTTTGGCAGGTGCACACAAATATAGAGCAGACATATAAACCATCAAAGAGACAGGCTATCGGATTATGTGTATAGTACTTATGTATTAACATCAATACAGTAATAGCCCCTGACCCTTCGCCTAAAGTATAGAAGACCCTAGAAAATGATTCTGTATACCACAGATAAATAATACACAGGGATAATATAAAAGAGTGATGCATCCAGTAAAACATAGTAAAACATTTAAGCTTTTGACTTTTGGTATTTTATGGGGAGGCAAAAGGAGAAGAATCTGTTCTACATTCTTTTTGAGCCTGTTATGTTTAAAAGTGTTTGCAAACCCAGTTTTCACCCAATAGAGTAAAAGGGGAGAGTGGTATCGGAAGCAAGATTGTTCCTTCCTTTTAGAATATAATCACTTAAGAACGCAAGCGTACTGTTTATTCTAACAGACTTTGATCATCCACATTTTATTCCAAGTGTCTTTGCACAGAGCAATTAGTAGATGTCAATCTATTACCCGCCCCCCCCAACACTGTCAATGTAATGTAAGTAAAAAGTAGTTTGGCAAAATTCAGTAAATTAGGCTGTAAGTCATTTAACACATGCAAGGAAAAGGCTAAAAATCTCCTAGATTTTCTTTAACTCTGGTGGGTTAGAAATACTGTTCCCTAAACCAAAAACAACATCACAAAAACTTCCATGGTTACCAAAGTGTCTCTGAATGTAACAAAATCCTTCTTTCAGTGCTTACAATTGTTTGTCTGCCTGCATGAATCTGGGTGAGATGGCTCTAATCTCCTGTTGCATTGACCTCTCACATTCATGCTGCTGTGGGTCATGGATCCATGATAAGAAATCTGACACATGCTAATATATTTCTAAAATGAGTATCCATATAAAAAAGTTTGTGATTTTTCTCCCCAATTTAGGCACAAATCTATGCTACATGAACTAATTTGATCACAAACTTTTCGAAGCGGAATATTTGTAAGAAAAGTTGATTTCTAATTACTGCAGTGGCCTTGCTGTGCAGAGGGGGTTATAAAATTCTAAGTAATCTTAAAATGGCTCACACACACTTATTGGGAAAACACATTGTCGGACATTCTTTAGGTTTAAAGTGCCAGCATCAATTTGTTAAGCATCAACTTGCATTCATATGTGATTGATAGAATTAATGAGAAAAGCTCTGCTTATTCATAATTCTTCATCTTGTAAGCCTGAAATTCTTAGTAAACTGTTTGTTCAACCTAGCAATTTCATAAGAGTATGTTGTCCAACTTCCTAAGGATATTTCTAGTTGCTTGGCAATGGATTGTGGAGCAATTCATTTAAAGTTCAATGGACATAGGAATAGAGAAATTTATTCAAATCCACCTCTTATTAAATCAGGATTTGAGTTTTTTAAATATTTTTTTTTCAGACTAATGAAACGGACTTGAAAGAATTAGCTAAACCTCAGTGGAATTGTGACAAAGTAATTCTGATGACTATGTTGTCTATTAAAGTTTTCACTGCCAATAACTGTGAGCTGAATGGAGATGAATATATTTTGTATTGTTTTGTGGATTATCGGAAGGGGATTTATTTGTAAACAGTTTATTGTCTCAACAGCATCTTCCTTTCAAGATAAGTAACAAGTAGATCACACATTGGCATTTTTACTTGGCCTGTGAGTAGCTGAATACTTTACAAGGGGGGATGCTTTCCTTCTTTACTATTGGAAAACTATTCAGGTAGTAAAGGTAGGTAAAGGAGTTTCATGCTGCATTTGTAGAACTGGGATGGATCTCAAATAGGCAGGGGTACTTGAATTGTAAACCTCACAGTAAATCCATGTATGTAGCAGTAAATGTTTGACTTTCACTTCAAATATGTGACCAACCTCATCTAACTGAAGCAGGTACTTCAAAATATAAGACTGTCATTGATTCCAACTTTTGTGAAGTACAGTAAAAGCTTTGTTATCTGGTATGTTGAGGGAATGGGGGGTGCCAGCTAGTCCAAAATTCTGGTTAACTAAGAGTTATACTTACCGAGGGAGGGAGGAAGCTTGGGGCAGGAGCTTGGGGCAGGGGATTGGGGCACAGGAGTGGTTTCAGGGTGCCAGATCCAGGCGGCGCTCACCTCGGGCAGCTCTCCGCAGGCCGCGATGTGTCCACTGCCTCTAGGTTAAGGCGCAACCAAGAGGCTCTGCGTGCTGCCTGCCTCTGCCTGCAGGTGCCACTCCCTGCAGCTCCCATTGGCCATGGTTCCCGCACAATGGGAGCTGCTGAGCCAGCGCTCAGGGTGGGGCAGTGGCAGCATGCAGAGGTGCCTCGCCATGCCTCTGCCTAGGAGTACCGGGGATGTCGCCACTTGCAGGGAGCTGCCCGAAGTGAGCGCTGCCCCGACTCGGACAGAGGGCAACCCTATCAGAAATGCGGGTTTCTAGAGCTTTCTGGTTGGTAACGGGCCGGATAACACAGCTTTTGCTAAAAAGAAAAGGAATACTTGTGGCACCTTAGAGACTAACAAATTTATTTCAGCATAAGCTTTCGAGGACTACAATCCACTTCTTCGGATGCATAGAATGGAACATACAGTAAGAGGATATTTATACATTCAGAGAAACATGAAAAGGTGAAAGTAACCATACCAACTATAAGAGGCTAATTTAATTTTAACCCTAAAAAGTTAGTTGTTTCAGTCTGCAAAGATCAGCTGAGGGAAAATTACACGGGGAGGAAAGTAGTCCAGTATGGAGAATCCATAGGAGAAAGCCATCTGTGGAGATGAGAGATTGTCTCAGAAGGAATAGGTCCATTCATGCCTAATGTGCAACATTTGTTACAGTTACGTGCAGTTTGCAAGGTCTGCAGAACCTCCTCTTACTTTGTGATCCTTAACTCTGTCTCTGTAATATCACCAAGAAAACCAGAAACTCGGAGCCAATCTTGTCCATCCTTCAGATAAGTTTTTGTTAATATTAACAGTAACGTGTTAGTGTATTTCTGGTAATTGAGATAACCTTTACTGGTTAGCACAGTTTTGTATTAGCTGTTCTCAGGGTGGCACTGATGGGTGCAGATCTAAAGTTCTTTGCCTGTTTATTTGCATACTTGTGAACGTTTGGGGTTATTTTTATAAAATGGAATAATAGTTTTCAGTTTCTAGGCTGCTTGAAAAAAACTACAGCATTCATTTTGTGGTTTCTTGGTTGAAGTAAGTGATAAGGCTCTTTCAACCTTAAACTCTAGGTTAACAAAGTATTTTTCCAGGGAAATATGAACTTTTTTTGTGAAATTGCTATGCATCTCTCTAGATCTAATTCTTTGTCCTGTGGCTCCCTAAGGTAGAGTTAAAAAAAAGAAAATCCATCAACAACAATATTGTTTCTGAGGTAAGCTAACAAAGACTAAATAAATCCTCTCTGGGGCATTAAATAAGGCAAAGTAATAAAATGAGCAAAAATCATCCCAAGTATAATAACGACATGATAAACAGAAAATCACTGAATCAATATGATACCTGTAGATGTAAACAGTGTCAAAATCGTTGCACTCTAGCTGAAGGCAGTAACAAAGAATGCTGATCAAACTCTAATACCATGTAATGTATTACTATTCTAGATGCACTGGTACATTATTAACAGTACTGAGTATGCAATGTAATTCTCGGGCTGTTCAGATAATTGGGGAATGGTCCAGCTCACTACTTCACAGATCTCTTGAACTAATAGCAAGAAAGAAATGCAATAATATATCGTGATTTTATACTTAGCCGTGTGCTGTTTTGGCTGCTGTAAACTCATATTCTCTTTAGAATGAAAGAGAGGAAGGTTTGGAAGGAAATGTCAGCACTTTTTTGAGTTACAATAATATGAGTTGTAAAATAGGTCTGTAAGATTGAACGGAGTCTGTAGGAAAAACCCAGCAATTTTTATTGTGGAGAATTGTTAGTTCTTGATTTGAACTTGAGCTGCTGCTTTAAAGAATCTTCTAGGGACATCTATAGAGTAGATATAATAGTATAGGTCACAAAATTTGACATTTTATATAGTGTAATTTGAATTGAGCTGGTAAGTCAAAATGCAGTGCTGAGAAAACACTGAGGTGGAAAGATATGAAATAGCTATTTCAATTTAATAAAATTAATGGTTACACAGATAATCAATGATCTCTGATATGAAATAACTGTTCATAGTGCACCAAAGTTGAAAAAAAAAATGCCCTCCATCTGTGTGTATGAGAAACTTTGCACTCACAAATTCCTGCATGCACACTTTTCAAGCACTAATGTGTGTGTGTGTGTGTGTGCGTGTGCGCGCGCGCGCACACTCCCCTCTACAAATAGACACTATAGTAAAGCCCATTTGACAATTTGATCCAGTAAGTTTTAAAAATGGTGTGGGCCCTCAATACGTCATGTTTTCCAGACAATTATAGCTGCAATCATATGAGAAATAGTGTATTTGTTTATGTTCTTTCTGAAGATTGTTACTTCATTTATAGTGTGTTAAAATATAGCAATTTTTTTTTGTTAAAATGGAAAGGAAAATGTCACAAAAACACAATAGTTTAGGTAATGGGAACTTGACAGGAATAAATATTCCCTGTAACCAGAAGTATCAAGAATTAGTCATGTACTATCTAAAGCAAGGAGTTTTGCCTGCGGATCGGGCCTTGTATGTGATACAGGAATGCAGCTGCTTATAGTGACTGAAGCATCAAACATACGGTCAGGACTCTTGTGTTATATTCCTGAGTGTATGCCCCCTCAATATGATTCTCATTAGATAATTCTCTCTCTGCCTTGATGTACCCATCTGTAACTCTAGAACAACACGTACACCACGTAGAGTTGCTGTGTGGCTTATTTAGTTGAGGTTTGTACAGAGCTTTGTGAGCCTGAGATGAAGGATGCTGTATAATTATGAGAATTTCCTGTTTATTAATTCTGAGCCCTTTTCTTTGGATATGCTAGGCCATCTTCCCTGATTTGCTGTGGCTGCTTTGGGCTGTACGCTGGGCCTCATCTGGTACAGGTATAACTAGCCCAGAGAAGAGCACCTTTGCGGAATCTGGTGTAGAACTGGCATAGGCGTTTCCTGCTGCTGCCATACATAGCAAGGGAAAGGGCGTGCTCTGGCATGAAAAGGACTGTGGCTGCGACCGTTTCTACTCCATTCTGATTCTCAGTTGCATTTTCAGACTCTTGTGGCCATTTGCAGCTCTTTGTTAATTACGGCAGCCCTGGGGCAAGATCAGAGAAGAATAAAAATGTGCTTTATGGACACAGTTCAGCAAAGCATGTAGGCAGTACTTGAATTACAGGCGGGCTTTGAGGGTTTACTACTTTTAGGGGCTACCTCACTTCAGTTTCGGGCCTCCTTATTTCTCACAACTGTTTAAATTAAAGCAAGCCATTTGGCTTAATTCCCCTGCCTCCCCCTCATGATTCTATTGTGGCACTTAAGCACATTCTTAACTAGCGCCACTGAAATTACTGGAACTGCTCATATGCTTAAAGTTAAGTGTTGGTTTAAATGCTCTACTGAATCAGGACATGTTCCATCTTTGTGTACACACATCCCTGTCCTGTGCTCTCTGCAGTTTTAGATTTACCTCATGCCCTGGCTCTCTATGCTCACAATAACATGGAGAAAGGCGTTGCCAAACTAACAAAGAAAACAGTTTAAAGCGTAGCCAAATGTAACAATTTAGTTAAATAAATCCATATTATAAGTATAGGACCCACTTCCTTAGCTTAAGGGCAGAGGTTCATGCCCACTAAAATAGTTTTTCCCATGCAACTTTGTGAGATACCATGGTATTTATCCCCTTTGAGTTGCACAGTGTCGTTGGGGCATAGGTGTGTCCCCTTTAAAGGAACATTGATAAGGGAACTTAAGGGTGCATGTACACTGTGATAAAAGACCTGCAGTACAGCTGTGGCTGGCTCATGCATCTCTCGGGCTATGGGGCTAGAAAATTGTGGTATAGATGTTTGGGCTTGGGCTGGAGACTGGGCTCTGTGACCTTCTCTGCTTGCATTATAAGCCCAAGCCAATTTTATAGCCCCGCAGTCAGAGCCCTATGAGCCCGAGACATCTGATTTGGGCCAGCCGTGGGTCCCTATTGCAATGTAGATATACCACTAAATAAATAAAGGGAAGATCTATGTGCTGCTGTGGGGGTTTTTTTTTATGGGGAGCTTTATGAGAACGTTAAAAACAGTTAGATATTTCTCCACAAAAGTAGGCATGTGGGTATTTTCTACCTGCAAAATGAGATTAAGTAATGTGTGTCCATGTCCCATTCCTAAATAAGTTGTGTGTATATTTGTTTTAAAGGGGCATAATCAACTGGTGCTGATTTTTAAGCCTGTGCTGATTGATTTGTCCTGTTTGATGTATTATAAATCACACAGGAATAAAGTCATAGTGAAAATTTCATTAAACTTCTGAGGCAAAAGATATCCATAAATAAAACAGTATGAAATGGAAGACAGCAGGAATACACTATTTCTTTTCCTTTTAAAAATTTAGATTTAAGTTTACAGCAAAGGCCATTTTAACCTAGAGAAAAATAATAGCAGAAAAATAACTTGTCAAAATCTAGCTGTGAAGGTGTGATTATTCCTAAATTTATCCTTTGAAATGCAGCAATATCTCAGTAGCCTTCATTTAGCCATCTACAGCACCCACTGTTCTATTTTATTAATCATAATTATTATTATTTATGATTCATTCTATTAGGTCAATTTAGCGTCCTTACTCTGGAAATCTCCTATTAACTCCAGTGAGAGTTAACCTGAGTCAGAACTCATAATGTGGAAACATGCTCGTTTAATTTCATGCAATTCTAAAATTCCCATCATCCACACTGACAGATCTGTGACCTTGTTGAATTTCACATCAGCCTTTTTTTTTCCTGTAAACTTTCTTACAATTTCCTACTTTCCTCTCATTAATTATTCCTTTTCTTTCTACAACCAGACAACTCAAAGAAATATTTTTAATTCTTTTGAAGTGATTAGTTTCGCGATTAACCTGTGAGCCTACATACAAAGGGGAAGGGGAGAATCAGACCTGTATATCTGAAATAATGTCTTAAAAATAAAACCTACTGGGATATAATATTAACTAGTACAACTTAAACTGAACTCTTTGCAGGTTTCTGTATTGAAGAGTAAAATTTAGGTTAGATGTTGAACAGAATGGATTTTCAGTAAAAACGGGGTGGGGTGGGGTAAACAATCCCCCAAACCCATATATCTATTTTGAAGTTGTATCTGATACTTTTTCTTCACTTGTTCCTTTTGTATATCCATAAACTCATGTACTCAGACTACTCCATTACATCTTAGCATCTTAAAATAAGTCAGAAGATACTCATCTTTGGTTCTATTATATCATTACGATACAATAGAGCATATTTTATTGGCCAATTAATCCATGTCTTGGGTGCAGCTCTTCACAGATGGTTTTACAAACAGTAAAGCCAAAATTCAGGAGATAAAACATTAGTGTTTTAACTGAGGGCAGAATTGGGTCATAGAGAGGGAACTCAGTCTGCTTCTTTGAAACAGAAACCAATCTCAAATGTAGCCCAGGTATCCTGAGGAGCTACTGACAAGGTGTCAGGCTGCTAACACTGGCCTTGTCTACATTGTATGCTAGCCACACAGGGTAAGTAGTTGAGTGCTTGCCCTGCTACTGCATGAACACACTGTTATTAGAAGAACCTAAGAAGAAGCTACCTAAATATGTGTTTCATAATAAAGTGATAGCAGCCTGAAGTGCTGAGTCCTCCCCTGTTTTTTTAGTTTGGGAAATCTCCACCAGGCTCTGCCCTTCCTGGGTCAGAGAGGGGAACAGCTACTGTGAATCAGGTTTGAGCTCTTCTCCAAGGTGAGGGTCATCCCTTATGCCTTTTCGTCTCCCTGCTCAACATCTGGGCATGCTGTCACATCTTTCCAGACATCCAAGTTCTGAACCCACACCTGACCCAGCTCCACAGATGAATGCACTGCTGAAATGGGGCTCTGTGTTTGTGTGGATGCTCAGAACACAGTCCAATTCACTGTAAAGCCAACAGGGTGTTGGGGCACCATCAGCTCTCTTATTCTTATTCCTGGCCTTCCAGTAGCTCACCTTTAGCCTCTTTGTATTCTCTCTGCACTGCTTTCTGATCTGGTCTAGTCTGCTCAATTCTATGTTCTTCTCACTGCTTTGATACATCTTCATTCAGTTTCCTGTTCCCCTTTGTACTGTTAAAATCATGGGTTTTGTTCACTTCAGCCCAGAGCTGCATCAGATTCTGGCAGATTCATATGGCCAAGTGGATGCATGAGGATACAGTCTTATCAGAGTATAGACAGGTGCCATCCCAGTGCACCCCCTTCATGGCCTTGTATGGCCCTGCAGGCATCCTGCCTCGCTTTTCCTCTAAGGTTCCCAGAAATAATCTACTCACAACAAAAAAGTCTTTTAAGGCAATATTGCCCCTTCTAGGGGTGTAATGTATTCAACATAGCTCAGCTCTCCAAACTGAGCTTCCTTTCACCCATTCCTGCATTTAGGGTTTCTTCTTTCTGGGGCTGGCTGGCAAGTTCACCCCTTTAGATCAGGGTTTCAACTGCAGGTTTAGAAACTGCATGCTGTGTAGTTGTTCCCTTCAGCAGCTGCCTCTGGGCTAGGCTTGAAGCCTCACCTCCCTGGTCATCTGACCACACTTCTACCTCTCCCTAAAGGGGCTAAAACATCCCAAACACCAATCTGGACCAGTTGGGAGAGCCTTGTCCCACCCATTCCTCAAGGCACCTTGTCCCGGGTACTTAAAGGAACAGTCTACGTTTTTCCCCATGTCTTCCCTCTCCCAGACACCAACAGTTAACAGGGACCAGTTTCCTCTCACTCAGTGTTTTGATTTTTCTGGAGAGCTGGAATAGGATAACTGGCTTAGCTACCTCTTCCAGTCTTAAAGTGACAGTACTTCATTACAAGCAGCCATTGTTCTGCTGTTTCAGACAGTAGAGATGAGCAAGCCTGGAGAAACTGCAATCAGGGTGGGACCATGGATGCTGAGCAGAGGAATATGAGGTAAACCACTTCCAGGCAGGGGTCAGAGCACACAGAGATGGCACAGTGGTACTTAAGAGTGAGTGCCCAGTGTGTATTCACAGTAGTAACAACACAATAAAAGCAACTTCGTAGTCTGCCCTATAGCTCACAGCATGGTGGCTGCCTCACCATGTGGCACTGATAACAGTGTGTGGATATGTGAACATGTACTGTGTGACGTAGGAAAAACCAGGTTGAGCACAAGGTTAGCACCAATGACGACAACGCCATTGTGTGCAATGGGTATAGGTACATAGTCTCCTTTTCCAGGGTAACTGCCAAGCTGGCAGTTCTCTGCTCCACAGAGCTAGCAGCTTTGCGGTATTTAACTTTCCATTCCTTTAGAAAAGGTGACATGTCTGGAATTCAGGAAAACCTGCCACGTTTGCTATTCTGGTAGATGCTAAATGTTAGAAGCAGCCAGACCTTTAGAAAAGCAAATTTGCAAGAAGCCTGAGTGGGGAAGGCTTTCTGCTGAGCTCAATACAGGAGGGCAGGCAACATTTTCTCTCTTTGATTTCTGTCACATTCAACAGAGTTTCCCAGGTGTCTGGACTGCTTTCAATACTACGTACCTGTTAGAAAAAGCTAATTTAGGAGCCATCAAGTAGCTGTTTATTTAACAGAAACTCAATATTGAAAGTGAAGCAGCCAGTGAGGAGGTTGTGGTGAGAGCAGTTGTTGGGTAGGGTAAGTGTGTTTGGGGTGGAGAATCAGGGATGGGACTTCTAGGGTGGAAAAAAATCTCTGCTTTATGCTGATTTGGCTTCTCAATCCTAAAGTATGTTCTTCAAAACATCACTGAAACAATGTTTTCACACTATTCTCTCCCCTCCACGTACATTCTGGTGTCCATAAGGGCTAAGTATGGCATTGCTCAGACTCTTACTACATGCAAGTATATTCCATGGGTATGAAGAAAACTCAGACTAGCTGGATATAACTTGACACAATTAGAGATGAGCTGGAACAGTAACCCTAGCTCCTTATGCCTCTGAAGTGTGTGTGAGTTCAGACTCTGAAAGCAGATCCAATCAAGATTTCACAGCAGGATCTTTTCTCCAATGGAACCAAGTAAGACCCTAGGTTTGAAAACATTAAGGGCATATCTAAATATATATCACTGCAGCGAGTCTGGCATAGAGCTCTCATGGCAGCATAAGAAAACCACCTCCATGAGCGGTGGTAGCTGTCAGTGGGAGAAGTTATGTTTCTCAGCAGGGTGGTTTATTCATACCACCTGAGTGACATAAATTATAACATACGCTCTAGTGTAGACATAGCTTTGATGTTTGGATGTTCCTCAGAGCTCTCTGCAAATTCCTCATCTTGGTGCGGCTCTCTGCCAGGCTGGACCCCTCTTAACTGTTCAAAGCAACCTGAGAGCTGCTCTAATTAAACCAACTGCAGAAAGGGACAAAACCTGATCAAAGACTGGCATTGTTAGGGCCTGCTGCATTCCCCCTTCCCTCCTTGCATGCCTCCCTTTTTCCTGACACATCAGCATGAGGGAAGGAAGGAAGGAAAAGTGGTGTCAGTGCACTCATTTCAGCTCTGCACCAATGAGTATTCTCACTGCCTGCTGAGCTGGGTTGGTCTGCTCTTTGACATTCTGAGAGAGCCCAGGGGGTAGCTTTAAGAAGATGCTAACCCCTCCTGAGAGTCCTAGGAATATGATATGTTTAAACATTAAGGAGTGACAGAACTTGTACGTGAGGTCACTGAAGGGGATGGTGAAACAGCTTAGGCTACATTGCCACCAATCAGTGTGCGTCATGCTCAGTATATTGTTAAATGTTCAGAATCTTCACTTTCCTAGTCTGGCCTAGACAGTGGGCCAGATCTTCTGGTGATACACACTATGCTGCCATCAGGCCCTCAACCATGGGAGTCAACTGAGCCTCTGGGTTTACAGCACTGAAGAGTTGCTGATAAATCTAGAACTAGCATGAAGATCTGTCCTTTGTCCATCAATAGACAATTATTTAACAGCAGGACCAGTGTTGTCCCCATACAGTATTTAGAGGTCATGTGTGGTGGGGGTAGGGCAGAGGGGTTTGGAGTGTGGGAGGGGGCTCAGGGCTGGGGCAGAGGGTTGATGTGCAGTGGGGGATGAGGGCTCTGGCTAGAGGTGCTGGCTCTGGGGTGGGGCTAGGGATGAGAGGTTTGGGGTACGGGAGGGGGTAAGGGCTCTGGTAGGGAGTATGGCTTCTTGGGTGGGGCCAAGGAGGAGGGTTTGGGGTGCAGGCTGCTCTGGGGCTGTGGTGGGGAGGGAGGACTCCCCCCAGCCCTCTCTTGTGGCAGCAGCCCAGGGCCAAGGGAGAGGCAGTTCTCCCCTGGCCTCAGCAGCTCTGAGACTGGAGTCAGAGGAGAGGTGCCTTTCCCCTGGCCCCGCAGCCCTTGATAGCCTGCTGCGCGACCATGCGGCCACGTAGCTTATAGGGAACTTAGATCAGCAGAAGACTTCAGAAGATGCTACATTTACCACGACACAACCAATTTGTGATCTATTTATAGCTGGAAAGCTATGGCTTTTGACATCTTTTATTTTATCTTTTCTCCTCAGGGGTTTCTGCACAACTGTGCATGCGCATATTTCATGTGCCATGCATATTTTTTTTTTTTTTGCAGAAAATAGCTTCTGCTGAAAAGTTGCTGCAGTTCTGCCTTATGCCCCCCACTAGAACACAGCAGCTGCTCCTGGCCAGCCCCAGCTCACCAGCTATAACAGGGAAGAGAAAGAGCCTGCCTTCTTTACTGTGCCTGTTGGGCCAGGTCAGGAGATTGAGGGGGGGGATATGGGGAGACAGACAGCGTTGTGCTGCTGGGGGGCGGTCAGACAGGGGCCCATAAGGGTTAGTGGGGGAGACAGACTAGAGCAGGGGCTGAATGAGTGGAGGCACAGGGCTACCAGGGGTAGGTAGATGCAGGGCCCCCAAGGATAAGGGGGACAGGGGGTGACTGATTAGGGGCGCAGATACATGGGGACAGGGGGTGCAGGACACATAGAGATGAGGGGAGGGGGCTAGCTGAGGGGGGTGCAGGAACACATGGGAACGGGGGCTGGCTGAGGGAGGAGGCACAAGGAGCAGATGTGCCTGACTGAATGGGAGAGGCTAAGGGTTAGCCAGGGTCTGCATGGGGAACACTCCCTAACAATCCACTCCCACCCCTACTCCCCCACCACTGTTCCCTCTAAGCTGTGCGCGTGTGTGCGCGCACACAAATCCTAAACCCCGCGCACACAGCGAAACACCGCGCGCAGAAAAATTTGCACAGAAGCACAACAATTTGCATAGAAGAAATGTTTTGCGCACACGGCCTCTCAAAAATTAGAGGGAACATTGCTCACCCCCCCCCCCTCAAAAAAACCCTGTTCCATACTTTTCCCACCCTTACCCAACAACCATTCAAGTTCATACCCAGGCTCCTTCCTAGCAATTACTACCTTCTCCCTCAGCTCCTCCATTAACCCTGACTCCCCCAAGCCCTTGCAAGGCTTCTGAGGGGTGCAGGAAATATGGTTCTGTATTGTAGTTTTAAATGAATTATTACTCAGCGTTCTATATTGATACGCCTAGTAAGGAATCTGTTTGTCAAAAAATCATTTCTTGAACTTTTTTTGTTGTCTGTATTGTTACAGACATATGTGCTGACAGTATTTTGAAATAAATTATGAACATAATTAAAACTAGTGTGATTATATTGTGTTATTTTGACAAATAGAATATGCAGAATTTTTAAATATCGTGTGCAGAATCTTAAATTTTTTGGTACAGAATTTCCCCAGGAGTATATTCTACATCATCACACTGCTTTTTTAAAAGTGTATTGCTATTTGTTAGGTCCAAAACCTGTTCAGTTTATGCCATACTTGACATACTTGTTGGGTTTGTTTTAGTCCTCCTCTGAACTAAGTAAAGCCCAGATTTGAAAAGGTGCTCAGCCTCCTTCAGGATCAGGCACTTAATTGCTGCATGGCAAATCCTAAATAGAAAGTGGCCTAAGCCTAAAATCTGGGACATAAGGCCGAAGACAGTATTTCCTGAGTTAGGCAGCAATGAGTCTGCACCGACAGGTCTTGTCAGCCCCAGCATATTATGGAGGCTCTCGGTTACTATAGTGAAGGCCATTTAGCACCTAGTTTAGCAGAGAAGCTCTTTGCACTGCAGCATGGAAGAGGAAAAAGAGAGCATATTGTGGGTCTGTACACAATGCAAATCCACAAGGACTAAACTGTACCAATACTTGTCAGTGGCCCACTGTTATTTGGCTACATGATTTGAAAGGACCTGTAAAATGGCAATAAACTTAGAACAGGAGTACTTGTGGCACCTTAGAGACTAACAAATTTATTTGAGCATAAGCTTTCATGGGCTACAGTCCACTTCATTGGATGCATAGAATGAAACATATAGTAAGAAGATATTTATACATACAGAGAAACATGAAAAGGTGGAAGTACCCATACCAACTGTACGAGGCTAATTAATTAAGAGGAACTATTATCAGCAGGGGAAAAAAACTTTTGAAGTGATAATCAAGATGGCCATTTCGGACAGTTGACACAAAGGTGTGAGGATACTTAACTAGGGGAAATAGATTCAATTAATATAATAACTTTTGCATAGAGACTGTCCGGTTTGACCAATGTACATGGCAGAGGGGTATTGTAAATTTGGTAGTCTCTAAGATGCCACAAGTACTCCTGTTCTGTTCTTTTTGCTGACACAGACTAACATGACTGCTACTCTGAAACCTCTCAAAATAAACTAAGAAATTGTCTAGCAATACTTGTATCTAAAGTGAGACCTCTAACTAAGGCAATTGAGTAGAAACGTTTAAACACCCTTTTAAAAGTGTTCTAATGTGATTTCCAGCACAGTTTAGCTGTCCTTTAAAGACCATTTTTTCTAGGTCACCAATGTTTTGCTGGACTTTGGTGTAGTCTCTAGACAGGTATCACTGTACATATATTATTGAAAACAAACTCTAGTACATTTTTTCTTGTAACTTTTTTGTTTCATTTGGAGGAGAAAGATTTAATTGAAATATACCAATCTTAGATAAAGTTCTTCATATCTGATTCACAGACAATGGCTGAGGGAGCCCCTTGATACTTAGTTGTTTTTTTAAACTTACAGGCTTTTTTCCATTCTGTGTAAAATCCAGATTTTTCTTTAACTTCATAGACATATCCCTTGTGAAACACTTCGTAGTTACTGGATTTCCAGTCTTTGCAGCACCAAAAAGCTGTGTGATCACACAGAGAATTCTAGCTCTGTCTTCCTTATGCTGAATTTTTTTATTGGATATTAAAATTAACTACATGTTTTTGGATTAAGCAAGGAACCAAAAACCATAAAGAGAAGAAATTCTTGAATTGCCTATACAGCACCGCTAGGAGCCTCGGTAACAAACAAGAAGGACTGGAATTGCTCATTTATGAGCATAAATTCAATCTAGTTGGTATTACTGAAACCTGGTGGGATGATCCACACAATTAAAATATTAAAAACCATGGTTATAACCTATATAGGCAGGGCAAAAGGGGTGGGAGAGTGGCATTCTGTTGAAAATGGCATTACCTATTTCTGAGTCACTGATAACTCAGAAGGAAATGATCGTGAATGCTTATGGATCAATGTTCTAACAGATAAAGCACAAAAAGTGATATTAGTTTGTGTCTACTACAGAACACCAAATCACAGTAGGGAACAAGATGTCTTGCTCCTTATGCACCTACCTATAATGTGGGGGGGAGGCGGGGGGAACTGTGTGATCATCATCATGGGGGAGTTCAATTTGAATGACATGCTGAGGGTCTCGTGCTGCAAATACTAAAACATCCCTGGTATTTCTAAACATTATAGGTCACAATTTCCTAACTCTGAAATTGTTATAGCCAACACGGGAGATTCTTTTAGACCTTGTCTTAACAGATAAAGAGGAACTTATCATAGAATTAATAATCTATGGTAATTTAGATACAAGTGATCATGACTTGATCACATTGCTAATGTGCAAGCAGGATAAAGTCCAGACCAGTAATACACACACACGTGGGTGTGGGCGCATACACACACTTGTTGCTTTAATAAGGCCTATTTCACAAAACTGAAACAGGTAGGAATAAATGGTCAGTTTTTACAATGGAAAGAGGTAAATAGCAGGGTTCCCCAAAGATCTGTGCTGTTCAACATGTTCATTAATGATCTGGAAAAGGGAGTGAATAGTTAAGTGTCAAAATTGGAGATGATACAAAATTATTCAAGATCGTTAAGTCCAAGCTGATTGAAAAACTGGATGACTGGGCAACAAAATGGCAGAGGAAATTCAACATTGATAAGTTCAAATTAATGTACATTAGAAAAAAATAATCACAACTACACATATAATGATGGGTTCTGAATTAGCTATTACCACTCAAGAAAGATATTTTGGATTCACCTTGGGTAGTTCTTTGAGAACTTCATCTCAATGCACACAGTAGTCAAAAGGGAACTGTGCTCTGGGATGTTGTGATGGCCAAAATTATAACTGGGTTAAAAAAAAGAACTAGATAAGTTCATGGAGGATAGGTCCATCAATGGCTATTTTTCTGTACACATCCCCTGTGCTGGTACTGGCCACTGTCAGAGTCAAGATACTGGGCTAGATGGACCATTTGGTCTGACCCATTATGGAAGTTCTTATGGAATTTGTTTATTGTAGATAAATGGTGAAATATCTACCTGTATATCTATGTATTATATGCAATATTTACACAGGAATGTATAAGTGCTGATAAAACAATATTTAATATTAAAATATTATTTTTGTGCCTATCGTTACTTGTTATCACACAATTACTAGTTATGACACAGGTAAAATGTAAGTGCTTAAAAACAGTTAAGATAAGCAAAAATTAGTCAATACATTACATGCTCCTGCCTATATCACCAAAGTAAGACCTAACTGTATTTTTGAAAAATAGGTTTTAAAACGATAGATTTGATCAAGTATTATCAATAGGAGTGGGTTGTGGATCCATGGTAGCTGTGGGTAACTATCATGTATTAATATATGGATAGTTTTCATGTAATGGGAGATTGGTCAACTAAATAAACGGGCATTATGGATTAGAAATAAGGATTTATCAATATCTAACTATTTGTGGTTACAGCAAGTAACTAATCCAGGGAATAACTTAAAAAAGCATCATCCAAATATATTTAAAAAGGGATCTGAGTATTTTTGTTTTGTTATCTTAATTTGAATGATGGTACATTATCTCATGTCATAGAGGTTACCACAACAGGTAATGAAAGATACCACCATGTAATGTAACAGAAACCTGTATAGTGTAGGATCTGATGCCATTTACCACTGGATAGCCAGTTTCTAATATAAATATACTTGACAGATGGAAGCAGAGCCTACTAGCCTAATTATTATGTGGATATTTTAGGGCGTCTTTCAGCATAATGCCAAAATTATTTTATTATTGAATTGGGGTTGAATATACAGGAAACAGAAGTAAAAAAAGCTGTACATTATTGCTTTGCACCTAGCAAAACAGAAGCACAATGCAATTTATGCAATGCAAATTGGTTACTTGATTTGGAATTTGTTTTCCATATGCAATGCATTCAATTTGAGAATGCACAGGGGAGCTCATTTTGCTAATTTACAGCAGCGTGGTACCTTGGAGAGAACAAGCGATATTACAGAAACAAAAATCAAGAAACTATGCCCTATGAGCCTCCATTGTAGCAGGTAAAGGAGCCTGATGTGCACACTCAGATATCCCTTGTGCTGGTGAAGTTAAAATTATGTCCGCTTTAGTGACCAGTAGTTTTTGAATCCTAGTACATTAGACAAAGGGTATTCAGTTGCCAAATGAATATGATTAAAAAAAAACTGGATTAAGGCAATTTTGAAAACTTCACATCAATGAGCCCCTGCACCTGCCATTGGAACTTGGTCAACACTGACATGGTTTCATAGGGAATCCTGGGGCATGGACATGTCCTGCTGCTAGTCAGCATTTTTAAGCATTATGAAATAAACAAAGACATAGATTTACAGGGTCTGTGGATTTTAAAACTGTATTTTCCAAAACCTGGTGTTAATAAAATCAATTAAATTTCAATGTTGAACTCGGTCATGTTTGGCCAGTGTTTAGCCACTGGGAAACAGGGAGACAAATTTTATACAATCTCTTTTTCGAGAAGAGTATTTCACTTGTGTGCATCTTGTTTCAAATGCCAATGGCCTCCCACAAAGTGGTGTTTGTGATGGAAACGAACATGACTTCATAGATCAGCACTTGTCTAGGACCAGGTCCAGGAAAAGCGAGAGAGCGAGGATAGTCTTGTAATTAAGGTACTGGTAGGGAGTTCAGAAGATCCAGGTTCGACTCTGCCACATATTTCTTTTGTGATCGTGGGCGAGTCACTTTATCTCTATGTTTTAGTTCCTCACCTTTAAAATGAGGATAATATTACTTCCCTTCTTTAGACTTTCCTATCTATATAGATTCTAACTTTTCAAGGAAGGGCTTCTGTCTTATTCTTTATTTAAACAGTGCCCCTGTGATGCTACTATAATAATAATTATTAATACAGCCAGTGCTTGACAAGTGTCTTGGTCCTGAAAAAAATACTCTGCTAAAGTATATCTAGAATTAGCAGGTTATTTTACCATGTTATTCTAATAACCATCTGTTTTATTTTTCCTGCCAGTTTAAGCCCAATATGATTTTAGCAGTTGTTTGGAAGAGTTACAGGTGGAAAGCTTGTACCTTCTCTGTGGTCCAGTATTTGTTTCAGGTGGTGAAATTATTCTGCTAGTTTATGAAATATCAACAACTAAATGCATGTTGGAACCAAAGTGGAGGGAAGAAAGCAAGATAGTAATCGGAGTCATGTCGTTTTTAAGGTCTGATACCTCTGAATGGCTGGGTGTGACAGGATACACCTACTGTAACCCTGCCTCTTCATGAACTCAGACCGCCCTGAGACCATCTTCCTTTTAAACACCGGTGTGTACTTTATTTATGGTGTTTCAGTTCCTCCACCAATACATCCACACCTTTACACTGTTTTCCAGCTTTCTGGTCCCTTCTCTAAGGCCTTGGCTACACTTACGAGTTACAGCGCAATAAAACTGCCGGCAGCGCTGTAACTCATTAACTGGCTACACTTGCAAGGCACGTGCAACGCTGTATCTCCTCAGTTACAGCGCTGCATGTACTCCACCTCCCCGAGAGAAATAGCAACTGTTGCGAAGTGGGTGGAACGTTGGTCTTTCAGTGTAGCCCAGGAACAATGAAGTTACTGATCTCCGGAAGCTGCTTTGTTTTGAAACGGCACTTCCAGGTTGGAGTTCAGAGCTCCGTTGTTGAGCTGCTAAACACAGCTGCTCAACACAGGCTCCGTTTCCTCTCTTTTATCTGCTCTTTAAAAACAAACAAAGCCCCTGCTGTTTGCTTTCAGTGATTGAGAGAGAGGCAGGGGATGTGGAGGTGTGGAAATAATGAGCTGACACTCTGTGGAGATTCCAAAAACCCACTCTCTCTCCAAAAACACTCCCTGTCAAAGTCCCCCTCACCCCCCCGATTTGAAAAGCACGTTGCAGCTACCTGAATGCCCATAATGCACCGCTCCCAATACAGCTGCAAGTGCCGCAAATGTAGCCACGTCAGTGGTAGTTACTGCGCTGGCCGCTGCCAGTGTGGACAGGCTGCAGCGCTTTCCCTACTCAGCTGTACGAACACGGGTTTAACTAACAGCGCTGTACATCTGCAAGTGTAGCCAAGGCCTCAGGGAAGGGGAGTTTAATTGCAGTATAGACAGACATTAAGGCTTGGGCTGAAGCCTGAGATCCGGGACCCACCCGCCTTGCAAGGTCCTAGAATCCAGGCTCCAGACCAATGTCTACACCACAATTAAACAACCCCTTAGCTTGAGTCAGCTGGCACAGGCCAGCCTTGGATTTTTAATTGCAGTGTAGCCATACCCTGAGTGTTTTAGCCTGGTTTGGTGTTTTTGAGTATTTCATAAATTCAAGTTGAAGGACAGAATATAGTATGTCATTAAGCTAACAGCAGTGTAATTTTCATTTTCAGATCAGTTTCTTAAGTTATTGTGTTTATATGGAACACTTACAGTCACTTTTAGATTACTACTATTCATAATTGCTTGTTTCTATGGGTTATATAGCAAATTGTCCTGTGGGTATGCCTCTCTGCTGCTGTCACCTGAAACATCTGTTGTTGGCCATGTGCCAATAAGTTTGGAATTGTCTTTTAATTTTAGTGGCTGGACTAAACTCTGATCAGAAGCACTGAAACTACTAACAGCTAGTAAAGCAAATTGCTCGTATTTTTGGAGCAAGAAATCATGAGTTTCTTTTCCCTGACTACATAAGTGTGGCTAATAACCTCGTGGCATAAATTTCAGAGGAGCTGAGAACCTGCAAACCCATTGGGCTCTATACCTCCTGAAGAATCAGGACAAACGTATGTGTGTTTATGCACACAAGGGTGCATGCCTGCTGTCAAAAACTGTTATACTTGGCTCCAACATCCATGGAAACCTAGGTACTTTGCATCATTACGGTGTTGTGTGGGATTTTCCACTGAATAAACAGCATAAGGAAGTTTATGGAACAGTGGTCAGTAGCCTTTATGGAAAGGCAATAAAGGAAAGTTCTTGCTGACTTGTACATGACATACCTTTTATTAAATTAAAACTTTATTTAAGTTTTTAACTTAACAGCATTGAACTGTAGGCTGAATGAGTGTTGCCTTAAACAGGGGATTATATAGTGGCTTCTCTGCAGTAGTGGAGCCCTCTCCTCTAAGGGACTATCTGAACTACTCAAGTGTGTAGTAGTTCTTGCCCAGTGGTTGCTGACCTAAAGATGCTGTATAACAGTGGTGGGCAAACTGTGGCCCACAGGCCACTTGTGGCCTGCAAGACAGTTTGTTTACATTGGCACAGCCACCCACAGCACCCAGTGGCTGCGGTTCGCCCTTCCCAGCCATTGGAAGCTGTGGGAAGTGCAGGCCAACACTTCCCTGTGACCCACATCGCTTCTCACAGCTCCCATTGGCCGGGAACAGCGAACCGCGGCCACTGAGAGCTGTGGGCGGCCGTGCAAATGTAAACAAACTGTCTTGCGGCCCATCAGCGGATTACCCTGATGGACCATGTGTGGCCCACAGGCCGCAGGTTGCCCACCGCTGCTCTATAAAGACACCAGTTGTATGGCATATTATTAATAATAGCCAATGTTGATAAAGGGTAAAATTTTAAAAAGTGCCTGAATGAATTTGAATTCTAAGTCAGTTGGACTTAGGCTCCAGTGTCACTATTTTTTAAATGGGACATAGTTGCTTTTGAAAATTTTACCCCAAGAGTTTTGAGCAGGATGTCATGAGTTTTGTTTTCTATCTGAATACATACGTAAATAACTGTGGTGTCTATTTTATGCAGACTTGAGTCATTATCAAATATGGTAGATCAGATACAGTACTGTTCTGGACATCAATCTTCTGAATGACCAGTGTGACGTTATCTGATTAAAATATCACCATATAGATCATTGTTGCAACCACTGTTATATATTTGCAACACATTTTGTACAAAATGTGGCATGTAAGATGTCTATGAAAAGGTTATGATTTGCTGGTTATGATTATGCTCTTTGTATGCATCATCATTTGTATTTGAAGTTATAAGTATTGGCTATATACCTAGATTTCAAATGTTTGCTCCTGGGGTAACACCTACTAGTTAGCTAGCCAGCATATCTTGGAAGGACTATTCAAATTGAGTGGCCCATCAAAAGAACATTTAACTGACAATAAGTGTTGGATTTCCAGAACAACTCCAATTGAAGTTAGAGTGAAGTTCCCATTGACTTCAGTGGGAGCAGAGCAGCTTTGAGCAGGGGCGGCTCTATATTTTTTGCTGCCCCAAACACGGCAGTCAGGCGGATTTTGGCGGCATGCCTGTGGGCGGTCCGCTGGTCACGTGGATTCTGTGGCGTTTCTGTGGGTGATTTGCCGGTTCTGTGCCTTCGGGGTGCTCACCGCCGAATTTCCACCGAAACCGCGGGACCAGTGGGCATGCCACTGAAGACTGCCTGACTGCCGCCCTCACAGCGACAGGCAGGCCACCCCCTACAGCTAGCCGCCCCAGGAACGCACTTGCTGCGCTGATGCCTGGAGCCACCCCTGGCTTTGAGAATCCCACCATACAGCCGAGTCTTGTAGGCAATATATCCCCCTTATTTAGCCCATGTACTTCTCATTGAGATCAACACAATGTCTTTTTACAGATGAAAGAAATGCAGAGCCCCAAGAATTTTGTATAATTAAAATCCATAATACTAAATTCAAATTATGTTAAGCATCATAATGTCCTATTTTAATGCAGACTATGTTGTACTGTGTTATTCTGTAATAGAGTTATGTTAGTAATTCAGTACCTATTGAAAACTTTATAGAAATAGTTGGTAATGTAATACATTGTAAAGTGAATATCACATAGGAGTCTCCACTGCTCTGATACACACATAGGTGTCATCTAGAGGTTGAGATGAGATGACAATCAGAGTAAACCTAGGCTACAGTACAACAATTCATATATCACAAATGCATTACGTTGTTACTATAGATAGAAAGTTGTCAGTAGTCAAACATTTAATGATTAAGCATTTCAAACATTCCTGTTCACCTTTATTCATTTGCCAATGAAGGATATATTCATATATAAAACACACAAAGTCAATCACTCAAATTAGGAAAGGCCAGTGTTAAGGTTGCCTGTATAGCTTCTGCAACAAATAAGGCAGTGGTTCTACACAAAAGCCTCCTTCACTACTCAATCCTGATTCAGCCCCAGAACAAGTCCATCCTGTGCACTGAATGAGGTAAGAGTCCTGTGGAAATAATAGTATGTGATTATGTAACTGAGATTATATCATGATGAATACACACAAAGGGGCCAAATTAAGTTTGAATAGCAGCTTAATCCAGATATTTCCTAACACCGGAGTGCTTGCTTTTGCAACCTTAAAGTTCTTTTTAATGTATCATTTACCGGGTTTCTAAAAAAGAAAACTGAAAAAAAATTTAGAACGTGTGGTATAATATTGTCACCCAGCTGGGTCGTCAGTGGGAGTGGAACCTTTTTAGATCCACCACACAGACCTCTGCCACTTGAACTGCCAGAAAAATGGATAGGGGTTGCCATCCTCTGTGTGGAACAAGCACTAGAGTGGGATGAGAGACACATTTTGCCAGTGGGTGTCAAAGGTGTTTTCTGACAGCAGAGGATTTGTGAGACTCAGGAATCTTGGGTTGTGTTCCAGCCTCTAGAGGGGCATGTGCGTTAGTGGGCAAAAACCCTTCTGCCTGTTTTCCCCAAGCTTGACACCCTTCTGCCCTGTTCTCTGTAACCTGTTGTCTTCCTATCTCTCTGCCAGCACTGGCTTCTCATTCCAGAACCCTCAGGAATCTGAGGCAGAATCTCCCTCCAACTTCAAGTCTCTCCCCACTCTCAGTCCTAGTCTCCTGTCCAGCCAGTCCCAGTTGAGCCCTTATCAGCATGGAGTAGGGCGGAAGAATTACTTCTTGTGTTTTGTCTACAACCCTCCTGCTAATACATTCCAGAATGATGTTTGTTGCTTTTTTGTTTTGTTTTGGTGCAACAGTGTTACACTGTTGACTTATATTTAGCTTGTGATCGACTATGACCCTCAGATCCTTTTCTGCAGTACTCCTTCCAAGGCAGTCATTTCCCATTTTGTATGTGTGTGACTGATTGTTTCTTCCTAAGTGGAGTACTTTGCATTTGTCCTTTTGAATTTCATCCTATATATTTCAGATCATTTCTCAGTTTGTCCAGATCATTTTGAATTTTAATCCTATCCTCCAAAGCACTTGAACTCCTCCCAGGTATTGTCCGCAAACTTTATAAGTGTACTCTCTATGCCATTATCTAAATAATTGTTGAGGCTATTGAACAGAACTGGACCCAGAACTGATTCCTGCAGGACCCCACTTGATATGCCCTTCCAGCTTGACTGAACAACTGATAACTACTTTCCAGGAATGGTTTTCCAACCAGTTATGCACCCATCTTATAGTAGCTCCATCTAGGTTGTATTTCCCTAGTTTCTTTATGAGAAGGTCATGTGAGACAGTATCAAAAGCTTTACTGAAGTTAAGATATACCACATCTACCGCTTCCCCACATCCACAAGGCTTGTTACCTTGTCAAAGAAAGCTATTAGGTTGGTTTGACATGTTTTGTTCCTGACAAATCCATGCTGATTGTTACATATCACTTTATCTTCTAGGTGTTTGCAAACTGATTGCTTAATTATTTGCTCCATTATCTTTCCGGTTACTGAAGTTAAGCTGACTGCTCTGTAATTCCCAGGTTTGTCCTTATTTGCCTTTTTAAAGATGGGCACTATATTTGCCCTTTCCAGTCCTCGTGAATTTCACCTATCTTCCATGACTTTTCAAAGATAATTGCTAATGGCTCAGATATCTCCTCAGTCAGTATTTCATCAGGCCCTGGTAACTTGAAGACATCTAACTTGTCTTGGTAATTTTAAACTTGTTCTTTCCCTATTTTTTTATTCTGATCCTACCTCATTTTCACTGGCATTCACTATGTTAGGCATCCAGTCACTACTAACCTTTTTGGTGTAAACTGAAACAAAAAGTCATTTAGCACTTCTGATATTTTTCTTTATTTTTCTTTAGTCATGTTCTTCGAAATGGCTGAACAGTTGTGGCCGAAACTTTCCAAAAAAATTCAGCCTGAGGCAGAAACCCAACATGGAAAATTTCAGTCCAAACAGGGAAAGTCTGACAAAGGTTCAGCAACTGAAAAAAGGTCTTATAATGGGAATTGTCTGGCAACCATAATAATAGGCTGTGGTACCAGTCCTACATATAATAAAAATGTGAAACACTTAAAACTATTATTTTTCATTTTGTCCTCTTTGTGAGAAGATAAATGCTGAGGAAAAAAATACCACTTCTAGGTGAGGATTTCTTTTAATATTAAATGTTATACTAACCACCACCGCTTTATTATCCAGATAATATACACTCTTGAAGGCAGGGCTTTAAAATTGAATCCCCGACTGACTTTTTAATTATAGCTGTGTGACTGGCATAATAGCTAAAGAATATATACTGGGTCTAAATTGAATCCGTAGGAGAGTGTCTGTGTTTGTGCAGACAATTTACATTATGAAGCAATTCCAAATCTTAAAATGGGTGAGCTGGAATGAGGAAACTAGGGGGAAAGGCTCCAAACTTTTAGTTACATTTTTGAGGCAGAATCTAAAATCCTTAGACTGCTACTTTCATGACAGTAATAAGGATTTTAGTATGACTTTTCTGTTAAGGTAAGGTATTCAACCTGAGAAATTAAATAGCAGTCTTAAATTCTTTGCTGCTCCTTTCATGGCACAAATATTAAGGAATTTAATTTGACTTTTCTGTGGAAGAATTATGTTCAAGCTGAGAAATTAAATCTGAGTGTTAAACTCTTTGCTAGCTCTGGTATTTGTATGGCATAAACATACCACTAAATGCGCTATAATAAGCAGACAAGTGCCCTTCTAGCACTTCATGATCAAAATTATTTGTATAGCTCCTAGGTCTGTTGTTGCACTTCAGAATCAAAACAGAAAAATTAACCACTCAGAAGGTATTTTCCAAAAAGATATTCATATACTATTTCCAAGATATGTTCCAGTTTTAAATTACACTTGTGATGCAGAGGTGTTTTAAAAAAACAAAAGAAAATAAACAAACAACACACACACACACACAAAAAAAACCCCGATCTTCTTGTGGAAGATATTCTACAGATTTTTATAAACTGTTTCTAGAAAAAAAAATGAAGATGACAATTAAAAAAAAAAGTAGATACAATTTCAATGATAGAAGAATGTTTATGTTAAGACCTCTACTAAATGCAGTCTACAAGAAGAATTGCTAGAGATTCTAGACATAGTAGGAATTTATGAAATAAACAAGATACTCATGAAGTTAGATTATAACTTTTCTTTCTCTAAAGGAGAATGACATTTTTGTATGGTATTTCTGTGTAGTCTCACTATCAAAGATAACGTTGGGTTAGTGCAAATAAAAATATTAGTAAGAATTCCTTGCAAGGTTTGTTTTACTGGACTTCCCCAGAGTGGAATGAGACACAGCATGCAAATGTACTTGTGTACAGCGTGTGCCAATTTTGGATATTGGGATAAGAACAATTTTATTTTTTTGGAATATCTGTCTTTGAAATGCCTTGACCTTTCTAATACAGCTACATTATAAATATGCCTGTTAAAATCCTATTCATTTTATTTATTTTGTTGGAACAGTGCTATGATACATTTACAAGCTTGTCTTCATACTTCCTGTCACAAGCATAACTTCATTGTCAAGTACTTAGACCAGATTTTCAGCTAGTGTAAATTGGTACAGCCCCATTGACTTCAGTGTTTATACTTCACCATTCAGTACTGCTGTTATCCTGATCATTAAGAAATTATGCCAGTGTTCCAAAGAAGAATCTTTCCCTCTCATTAGTTACATTTGTGAATGAGGAAAATAAATACAGGTTGTAATTAGAGATCAATGCATACTGGCTTTTTTTGGTTCCTGGACCAAACTGAAATATCAGGGGGAAACATGATTTTTTTTTAACTGAAACTCAGTTTCTTTATTTTTTTTAACCAAACATTTCATTTGAGCTGAATTTTTTTTTCCATTTGGGTTGGTTTTTGGTATTTTTCGCTCCCTTTTAAAATGAGCAAGTTTTAAAACAAAATGTTACTTTAATACAAAAAATCTGAACATTTTGTTTACAATTTTGAAATTGTAAAATGGAAATGTTTGGTTTTGAAAAGTCAAAATGTTTTGATATTTTCCATATTTTTTTTCCGGCCTCAACAATTGGCCAAATTCAAACGGAATTTGTGAATAGTTTGGTTCCTCCTCCTCCCATCCCCAAAATTCATTTTTCAGTGAATTAACTATTTACTTCCTGTCCGTCTTTTCCTGTCTGTCTTCTACCTTTGGGGAGCCGAACCTGCACCCATTGAAATCATCTGAATTTTTGTCATTGACTTCAGTAGATGCATAGCTTGTCCTTACTTTATATTTAATAAAAAAAAACAACTTGGAGTTGAGAGTTGTACATATCATAAGAAAAATAAGTCCTTTTAAAGTCATTTTTGAAAGCAAACCAAAACAAAAAACAACTATTATGTATGAATAGTTCAGTTGATGGATTGGGTCTCTCTTACCAATTTTATCCTCATATTCTCAATTGTAGCACTAAAATGAAAGGGGTAGGGAAAACCAGTTAGGCCTAGTGAAAAGTGAATGTGCAGAGAGGACCAGAATCAAACATGGCATTATAAGTGTGATATTTGTGTTTTTATAAGTGCAGGTAGTCAAAGCAAGGGTAAATTAACATTTCTTATTCTAAGAGCTGAAACTGCAGTAAGTAATAGTAGTGTTATTTATCATCCATTTCAAAAAGCAAACATCTTGCAGGCTTTAGTGCTTGCTCACAGAAAACCTGCATCATAAACAATAGCAGTTTTGTCCAAATGAAGTAAGAGCTACAGAATTGTGCCCAAATTTCTCCTGCCCTGAGTTTTCATTCATTACATTTATCATCTTTTCAGCATGAAATAAAAACCAAAAATAGTGGTGGCAGTACAATCTCGAGGTGCGTCAGACTTGTACTCTGGCGTCTTTTGGCCCTTTGTTCTGTAGATTGGGCGCTCTCCTGGTTCTGAAAATCCAGCTGTGAATCTTGCTGCACTCTTGCAAACTTTTTAAAGTAACATAACTTGCATGGGCACTATCGTGTTGCCAGAATAGACAGAATCACAAAGATGTGTGTTAAAATATAGAATGTGGCTCTACATCTTAATCATTTAAGGCTTCTTTCATGCTGGTTCTGTTACAGATAGTTAAACAAAGGGGCATAAAAACATACGACTCAAGAGCCTATGATGAAAAGTAAGTCTCTGCAGCAGATCAGCAATTTAATTAAGAATGTATGACAGCAGGTATTCAATATCAGCCCATGCTAATGGTCATGTTTTTAACATGGTTATTTCAGCTTGAGATAATGTGATAAATTGCCCTAACACACAAATCAGGAAAGCTTTAAACTTTCAAACAAACCAAAGCAAAACAGTGATAAACTAACAGATACAGTCTGCTTGGTAAAGGTGGCTGAAAATCAGTAGCTATACTGAAAAGCACTATTAAAGCAAAGCCCATGTAGTGGAAAAAAGACCTAGAAGACTTTATCCGATCAATTCATAATGTTTCAACACAATGAAATTAGTTTGGTAAAAGTGAGATCCAAGCCTTAACTGAGGTTCCAAGGGTAAATAAGGGTGGCAGTGGTGAATTCTGTATATACTATACACTGAAATGTAAGTACAATATTTATATTCCAATGGATTTATTTTATAATTATATGGTAAAAATGAGAAAGTAAGCAATATTTCAGTAATAGTGTGCTGTAACACTTTTGTATGTTTAAGTGAGATGAAACTTGGGTGTGCA
This sequence comes from Chelydra serpentina, assembly GCA_037349315.1. Lineage (NCBI taxonomy): Eukaryota > Metazoa > Chordata > Testudines > Chelydridae > Chelydra > Chelydra serpentina. The sequence goes on along the minus strand of JBAIAC010000028.1, from coordinate 10,658,896 downwards.
CAAGACAAATCAGACTCCTGAAAGGGGTACAGCAGTCTGGAAAGTTTGAGATCTGCTTTAGCCTGCCCTATCTTAATGGTGTGTGTCTTTTCTCTCAGGGCTAGATCCTGCAAGTTGCTGAGAACATGGTCCCTAAGCATGTGCTTAAATTCTAAGTATGCAAGTAGCCAAATTGAAGCCAATGAAAAGGTTTCACTTGGGCTACTTACATTCTTAAATTACATCCAAATGTAAATTTATGTGTAATTTTTACATGTAATTATACATTTCAAAGCAATTTAAAGTTATAACTACATTATCTTTTGTTTGATTTTAAGTAACATTACAAGCTTTACACAAAAAATTAAATTTATCTGAGCACTTGTTCACGAAGGGCAGCCCTTGCAGAATGTACCCCTAAAAAAGAAAGCAATCCACACGAGTGCTGGTTTGTGGTTTCGGATACCAGAGTGGACCTGTCTACATTGCAGTTCAAACCATGTTAGTCAGAACTATGTTTCAGCATTGCTCTTACGATCAAGGAGCTAATAATTCTATTGCATCTCTATTGTAGGAAGACCACCATGACCTTGCAAACAACTTGTCATACTGCCTCTTCTCATAATTGCTTCAATGGCACATTTAGGGTGAGCAGATGTCCTGATTTTATAGGGACCGTCCCAATTTTTGGGGCTATTTCTTATATAGGCTTCTATTACCCCCCACCCCCGTTCCGATTTTTCACACTTGCTGTCTGGTCACACTAGGCACATTTAGCAAAACACATGCATGTTTCTTGGCTTTGTTTTTCTTTTTAATAGACAGTTTATGTGGATTATTATATTCTTATTAGAACAATGTCAGCATGTTGATCCATTTATTGACCATTCTGTTTATTTCATTACACAATGTATCTGAGTTTAAAAGAAATGGTAACACCAAGTCCTATATAAATAATTGTATCTGCTGGTAGCCTACATAATTCCTACACGAAGAAGAAAACACATTTCAATGTGCAAATAGTAAATATAGTTCCTTATTTGAAATCTAATATCTTGTAATACAAGTTCTTAACACAACTAATGCATTTGAAAACTAATATGTTGTATTAAAATCCATTATTGATGCCTGCACAAGATTTCATTATTGCTGTAAAATAGGAGATTTGTGATGAAGCGTGGCTATACTATTCAACAAATTAAGTATTTTGAACAAGATGTTTACTTTACCATGATATCATGATGATATCCTGGGGAGGGATAGCTCGGTGGTTTGAGCATGGGCCTGCTAAACCGAGGGTTGTGAGTTCAATCCTTGAGGGGACCACTTAGGGATCTGGGGCAAAAATCTGTCAGGGGACAGTACTTGGTCCTGCTAGTGAAGGCAGGGGACTGGACTCGATGACCTTTCAAGGTCATTCTAGGAGATAGGCATATTTATTTATTAAATTAGATATCATGTCCTCAAAATAACCTACCAAATTCTCTGCTGTCAGAATTCATTTGGCATCAATGAAATTATGCCAGCAGAGAATTTGGCCCGATAAGGTAATTTTATTTTCCTCTTTTGGTGCTAAAATGTCAATCTTTTTTGTTTTTCTTTTTTAATTTAATTCCTTTTGGTAACTGTGGTATTATAGAGGGTACACATGAATTGCTTTTTATGGAATACTGTAAGTATATTATTCATTAATGTTGTGATTTGTCCTTTTTTAAAAGTAACAAAATATAAATAGTAATGCAAAGAAATGATCAGACAGGCTATTACATAGGGAGAAAGTGTTGTAAGTTGGACTGGGTCAAAAACTTTCATCAAAGCATTTTGGGACAGAAAATTGGGTTTTTGAGAGAAGAAATTTTCACAAAAAGTGTCCACTTTCCTTGGTTCAAATTTTCATTGAGAACCTAAAAGATTTTTAGTTTTTGTCTCAAATACAAAAATATCAATTTTTTCCATGTACGGGAAAAAAGTTTTCCAACCATCTCTAATTATAAGATCCTTAGGGACTTTCTCCTATTGTGAGTTTGTACAGCACCTGGCAGAGTCCTAATTGCAATCTATGGGTATGTAGCATTACAAAGAATTAATAATCATTATCTGACAAATGCAGGCAGTTTTGGTAGAAGATGCTTAACATATCATATTTTTCAGATATTTGATATATGAAAAGAGGGCATGAATACAGGGAATTATGGTTCTGACTTTTCCTGCCCTCGTATTATAATAATAATGCTTCCTCTCATGCCACCTAACAGATTATCCCAGTGGGTTTTTTTAACTGAAATCCTATTACATGTATTATTTCCATTTTTAAGATTGTAATTTTGTGGGAGGGGATTGATTTTTTTTTTCAAGATGAGATTCTCAGCTTCCAGCTTCCATCTTCCTCTGAGGCACTAACATTTGTGCCTGTCCCCAGACCATCAGATAGCATTGTGAAGATGTTACATTCTGCTTTGACTGCTGCAGCTGCCCTTCTGATGGAGTAGGCCCAACACTTCTCGGACACATCATCAGCTGGTATCAATTGGTGTAAATCTGCTGATTTCACCAGAGTTATCCCCATTCACATAAGCAAGAATCTGGCCCTTCTGAGCCTATATTACTGCTGGGATTTGATTCAAGCTTTTACTGAATAATCTTTTACAGTCTTGCCACTACCTGCAGCTGTCACTTCCATTAGCAGATCATTCTAAGTATTTCTCAAGACATGAGGAGACACAGACCTTTAATCTTGCTATTCTATGACAAGCTAAAGGGAAACCAGGGTTACAATATAATTGAACTTCAGTCATTCCTGAGAGAAGAGATTGGCACATTTTGGGATTTTTCTTCATTCAGGGTCTATTGTGCGTGAGTGGTGTTCGTTTTTTGTTTTGAAGAATCAGTCTTTCATGGACCAACAAAAGGGAGAGCGACAAGCCAGCTTATCTGTTAAATCTCTGATGCTGCCAGAAGAGTTGTCAGTTTAGGCTAAACAGTTTTACAATTCAGTAATATCCCAAAAGGAACAATATTTGAGCTTGTTTGGCTAGGCAGGCAGTTCTAACTAGCATGCCAAACTTCTGGGTTCTAGGTATACCAAGGAAGCTAAAAGTCAGTTCAGCAGCATCAGTCTTGATAGTGGCTTTAGTTCTGCCATCTGCTGGCCAGGTAATCAAGGATTAAGGGTTAAATTTCTGAAAAAGTATTTTTATTAACTGAATTTGACTTTATCCTTACAGCAAAATTCTTATAAACTCCTTTGTATGATCTATTGGTTGCATTTTTTCAACCTGTAAGCACCATTTTGAGGAGTCTGCTCTTGAAACGGTATATTCTGCCACAGTTCCATGATTTAAAGACACCAACGTTTCTTTCAGTGCTGGGTTTTCCTACTGCTCTGCTGGCAGTTAAGTCAGGAATACAGGGCTAATACCAGGTATTATAGGAAAGAGTTGGAACAATTATCTGGTTGGTCAGTGGGTAGAATTAGCACATACCATTCTGGACAACTTTCTTCTTTTTGCTAAGTCTTTCTGGGGGTACCAGGAAGGGGCAAATAGGTTGACACATGGAACATACCAAGTGAATATAGAGTGCATCCCTCCCCACTTCAGACTGACTTGTGAATCTTACCAAGGATGTTCAAGGTTTGTGATTGCAAGGAGAGCCAAATAAATTGGGCTCTTTCTTACAATCCTGGGTGAGCTCTCTCTCTCTCTCCTGGATGCTCTCCAGGCTGCTGTACTAGACCCAAATCTTGGGCTGCATTGCTCCTGACTTGCTGGGACTGGACAGAGTTGAGGCACTGTATCTCTGCCAGTAGGTATCTAGGCACACACTCCCAGTGCAGAGCCCATGTCTGACCCTCCTCTTGGGTCACCTTTCTCTTCCTAAAATTCTCAGAGAGAAAGCCTCCTTTTTATAAGTTTCCATTCCCCTTCCTCCCCCCACCCTACCCCACTCCCTGGTCAGGGATTCTCCTGAGTGACTTCAAGTCAGTCATCAGGAGATTCATTGCTTGGTTAAAACTCACTAGTTGAAGAGGGTCCTTAGGTGGCAGCTAATGTATTGTCTTAGCGAGCTTACATGTGAATGGGAGACCCTCCAGATAAATGACCATTGAGTGCTCTGCATTATTAGCCTTCTGTTAGGTTCAAGAATTTGTCCTCACACCTCCCTGGAGGTTTCAGCACAAGATGAAGGGTAAAAAGAAAAGTATAGGAACAGACTGTCTTATAGTCAAAATGGCGCTCACCAAAAAATTGAGTTTGATGTAGATACATACAGACATACATGAATCTAGCACACTCTGAAATACACCATAGGGGACAAAGCTAGATGAAATTCTGCAGGTTGAAATGAGCTGCTTCTTCCCACAGGAAATTGAAATTCATCTTACACTATGTTCTGAAACAACACTGAGACTACTGTTAAAGTTTCTACAGACAGATCCTACTCTGATAAATAATATACCAGTGGGAATACCCAATATGAAAGTCCTTCAGAGAATACTACTCCTACATAGGTTGTGCCAATTTACTGATTTAGAGGATGTTTCCTTCAAAGGAAAACATTTATTTTACAGTATAAAAAAAATCTCTAACATGCCATACCTGTGCCCACTAAAATGATATTTTGAAGTTTTCATAGAAAAATGAACCAAATAAATAAAATTCTTAGTTTGGTCAAAAAGGTATTCTTCGGTAGAAAAAACACAAAATGTTCCACCCCTGCTCTCTTACAGTGATTTTTTTTAATAGTGCTTTTTTTTTCTTCTGATGGTGAATTGTTAACAAATCAGTCTTGATTTCTGTGATCCCAGTTGTGCAACTTTTATTCAAGTTAGTGAGCATTTAGTCACACAAGGAATCCTAATTACTTTAATTGAGAGAATGTATTCACAGCAGTACAATGCATTCATTTTTGCAGTTGATGCAAATTTTCATCCAATTGATTGTTCATTTCACAAACTATTCATTTCAGCTATACTCAGATTGTGTTGTGTCATTGGCCTGTGCAACCTTCCTTCATTCCTCATGTGCATTTTAATGCAATCTTATATTATATGATCACATACTATTTTTTCCACAGGACCCCTGGCTCATTCAGGGCATAGAATGGATTATGTTTACTTAATGAGCAGTTATACAGTGTATTGTTTTCCTTAAAAGTTTGACAAAGATATAATCAGCTGAAAACAGGGTTTCATAATGAAAAGCGTAGGGCATCCTCAATAATAGATGCTACCAATACTGCCTATAATATTCTTTATTTAGAAGAATTTTTAATACTAGCACTACATTTTTATTTCAATCACTTTAATTTTAAATTTTGTCGGTTTTTAAAAGACCTATTGAGCAAGCTCTGCATCAATCAAGTATGTTTTTAGCATAATTTGATGGGTTTAGTCAAAACTTTTATAATAAGCTAGGTCCTGAAAACAAAAACAACAGCAACAGAATGTTAGTAACAATGTATCTATGAGAGCTGTTTGAAAAATGCTGTGTGTGTGTGTGTGTGAAGACATGTTTGATCAGTGTGTTAGAACTAACTAGTCAGTAGACTGGAGTTGCAACTGAATCTTGTGTCTTTCTTATAGAATTGCAAGCTTTTCATTTTCAAAAGGGACTTAGGCCAGATCCTCAGAGGTATTTAGATGCCCAACTCCCACTGATTCATTAGGTGCCTACATACATTTGAGGATCTGGGCCTGAGAAGCCTAGGTCCCACTTTGAAAATGGGACCTCAGCTCCTCAGTTACTTAAGTGCTTTTTAAAAAAATGTACGCTCTACCTTTTTGTATTTGAAAATTAAATATGAAGTGAATCACACTATGTGTGCTGTATTCCATTTATCAAAACCCTCCTTTTCCTCAAGTTTTCTTCAGAAAAAAAACCTGAATTTTTATTTTTATTTTTATTTTTCAGGTTGGGGAAAAAATCGTATCTCCCCTAGAGATTTGCAGATGAATATGTGTGCATAAAAGTCATTACATTTAAGGAGTTATGGATGTATTCCTGAATACATTGGTTTGCATCCAAAATACTTACAGACAACACATGATGGGTGAAATCCTGGCCCCAGGGAAGTCAATGGGACTTTTGCCATAGACTTCAATGGAACCTGGATTTCACCTTATGTGACTCAATGAACAACAGTGGAATGACCTTGTAACATTTATAATTGCAAACATTTGCAAATCAGTTTGTGGGTGATGTACAGCCAGTGTGAATGAAAATACCAATCCCTATTAATCAAATGTAATTGTGTACAATATCTACATGTAGGCTCCAAGTGGAAGAAATTTTTCCTCCCTGTTATTTTTTTATGTTATTATCTATATGATTTGTTAGTCTCCATGTGCAGTGAGCATGACTGTATTCATTTGTCTAAAATTTTACGTGACTTCAGGGGCAAACTAATTAAGAAAAATATCTCCCACTTGTTTCTAATTTTCATGATATAATGCTGCAAATGAGAGATTATGCTGAGAGGATGAGCTAACCTGACTCTACAAAACCTTCCCTATCTAATAGGTATGTGGGAAGCCAATGACTATCATTAGGAAAAATAAGCACTGGGCACAGCTGTAGTTTGTCCCAATGTTTTCCCTAAGGTCTGTGATAAATTATACCACAGCCCTGCTGGATTTTATTGATATGTGTTTGATTTTTATAGTGTGTAACTGACTAGCGTTAAAACTACTAGAATATAATCATCTTGATAAAGACCGAATTATACTATAAGATAAAATGAAGCCTTATAGCCTTTGTGAGTCTAAGGATTCCCTAATCAAATCTTTACAATTCTCAAATTACCATTTCTCAGTAAACCCTGTGTGAAATATTTATTTATATCAACATCTGGCTACTTTTGTGTCTTTGCCAGCTAACAAAGTATTACGGGCTAAATGCAGTGGAAACCTCCCTCCCCCCCCCCCCCCCCCCACACACACACACAAATGACAGCTGGGTTCACTCTAAATTTCTGGGTACTAAATTTTTCCTGGCACTAGGATTGCTCTAACTCATTTACGTTTGCATTCATATTATTTCACAGGGGCCCTGCTGGGCCTAGTTTAGAAGACTTCTGCATAAAATGCTGGTTTTGTTTTTGGAAATGAAAGAAATAAATCAGTTTGCTCATTAGAGGGACAAAGCCCGTATCTTGAAGAAGCCTAAATTAATATGAATGTATAAAGGCCTCTATGGACTTTGGGACACGGAAGACTCCTTTGGCATTGCATGAAAATTCTGCTAGGTTTCCTTTAGAGCCTCTCTCTCATAATCCTCAACAGTTTCCTAAAACCAGTAGGATGTCTCCTTCTAGGAGACACACAGAGGTCTAAATTCTGTTCATATTTGCATCAATGTAAATCAGGCATAAATGCCTTCACTTCAGTGGTATGACTACTGCAGAATGTGGCCTACAGTAGTCATCCACTAATTGAATTAATATTAATTCCAGCCAGAGGAAAAATGCATGCTTTCTGTATGTGTGTCTTTCTGTATGTGGGTTTATCTATCAATCCATAAGTTTAATAGGTGTGTGAGAGAGATATAATATGAATGTCTTATCTTAGAATAATCACTGTTAGTTCCAGTAGCAGATAATTTCTCATAATAATTTTGTAGTGGGGCTGTCAAGCGATTACAAAAATTAATCATGATTTATTGTGCTGTTAATAATAGAATACCATTTATTTAAATATTTTTGATGTTTTCTACATTTTCAAATATATTTATTTAAATTGCAACACAGAATACAAAGTGTACAGTGCTCATTTTATATTTTATTACAAATATTTGCACTGTAAAAAACAAAAGAAATAATATTTTTTAATTCCCCTAATACAAGCACTGTAGTGCAATCTCTTAATCATGAAAGTTGAACTAACAAATTTAGAATTATGTACAAAAAAACCTGAATTCAAAAATAAAACAATGCAAAACTTTAGTGACTAGATGTCCAATCAGTCCTACTGTCCGGTGACATTGCAATTAAGAAGTGGGCTGCATTATCTCCCGTAAATGTAAACAAACTTGTTTCTCTCAGGCTGGCTACACAAGAAGTAAGACTGAGTGGACTTGTATGCTCTAAAGTTTTGCATTGTTTTGTTTTTGAATGCAGCTATGTAACAAAAAAATGTGTATTTGCAAGTTGCACTTTCATGATAAAGATATTGCACTACAGTATTTGTATGATATAAATATTTTTAAATAATTTTTACTGTGCAAATATTGGTAATAAAAATAATATAAAGTAAGCACTGTACACTTTGTATTCTGTGTTGTAATTAAAATTGATATATTTGAACATGTAGAAAAGCATCCAATATATTTAATACATTTCAACTGTGATTAATCGTGATTAATTTTTTTAATCACAATTAATGTTTTGAGTTAATCGGGTGAGTTAACTGTGATTAGTCAACAGCCCTGTTTTATACTATTCAGAAATATCTCATACCTGGCAAAATTTCATGTTATCCTGGTGTTTGCATATATGTGCACACATGTGTAATATTATATGGAGCTGTAGATATGGCTATATAATACAATATATTTGTTATGTCACCAAGAATTTATTTTCATGACTTTGGGATATTTGTAATATACCTGAGTGATGAAGTCATACTTTATCTGAAACAAGAGCCAATAAGAGTATCATAACACAATTATATTTTGTTTAGACAGACACGTCATACGAGAGAAGTGGCAAGATTTTTTAATATTTTATTTGGCACTATTTTGGTTCCCTTTGCCTGTAAATCAAAGTTGCCGTAGTACTACACTAAGCCGAGCGGAAGTTTTGATAGAAGGATAACTATTACATGTAAGAAACCCCCAAAATGATATAAAATAGATTGTCTGAGCATAGCTAATGGGATGGATCATGGGAGAAGGGGAGTCCTGTTCTGCTCCTGCGAGATAATGCACACTTTCTCGTCTGATGATCAGTGAGACTTTGGGCTTTAAATCTTCTATTGCCCCAGAATGGAATGCCTCAGACTGGTGAAATCTTGCAGGAAAGCAGCAAACATTCCACCACCACATACAATAAGAAGCTGGTGCAAACTGTTCATCATGTCCTTATGTGATAAGTACTTTATACCTTTCAAAATGTTGCTGTACACAAACGGTTACCAATGTGTACTTGTTTTACATCTTATTTGTATGTTATGTGATACCTGGATGGCTGTATCATGTGCACATTTTTCTTGCGCCTGAACTAGGTGAATATTGGAAATGTTGGCAGTTTTGAGCCATGTTCAGGAACTTAAAGTGCTGCTTCTCCCAAGGTAAGTTTGAACACAGCTGATCATTGTGTGTGGATGGGACCAAGTCACATTCAAAGGCGTTTTCAAAAATAATACTCAGGTCTAATACTTGTGCACACAACTGGCTAATGAACTGGCCGTCCAATTTATTCCTTCTTCTAAATCAGGGGTCTCAAACACGCGGCCCGCGGGCCACCTCTTCCCTGCGGCCCGCCGGGCTCCCTGCGCCCTCCCCACATTTTTTTTTTAAACCGCCAGGCAGTTCCCGCCGCCAGACAGCTGTTCTGGCGGCGGGAACTGCCTGGGGGCTTAAAAAAAATGGGGGGGCGAGGGGAGCCCACTCCGTGGGCCGCATGGGAAGAGCTTCGCGGTTTCTGGGAGGGAGGGGGGAGGAGCAGGAAGCCGTGCGCACAGGGGAGGAGGCGGAGAAGGGGCGGAGAAGGGGCAGGGCGTAATGGAAGGGGTGGAGTGGGGGCGGGGCTGGGGGCAGCGAGGGGGCGGGGTCAGTGATGCAGCCCTCGGGCCAATGCACTAGTCCTCATGCGGCCCTCGTGGTAATTTGAGTTTGAGACCCCTGTTCTAAATTATGATGCTTGAAATAAATAAAAGTTAATGTAAGTGTGTGCAGTTCCATAACTAGCTCTGTTTGTGTCTGGATATTATTGCTACTCTTTTTCTGGAATCAAACTAACCGTCAGAAACTTGTTGTGTACTACCTACTCTGTAGATCATGATACTTATGTTAACACTAACCTGTTTACAAAATGATAAATAATGTACATTTTAGGTCTGCTGATTGGAAGCATGAGAAAATATTTATTCACCAGCGCTTTTCTTAATTTTCTTTAATTTATTATAATTATACTTGCAATGGTTTTAACCTACCTCTTTATCTCCTTAGAAGGGGCATAAAGGTGTCATTACTATACAAGTATAAGAATGATGATGTATTTGGCAGCTCTGGAATCTTCCCTAGTCAGATTTGCAATTTACTTTCTTCAAAGTCCAAAACATGTTTAAAACTTCATCCTTAATTAATTCATGTAGGGAAATCACAATCATTAGACCTTTAAATCATTAGTTTCTTAATCTTTCTAGTAATTGTATTCTAGAAATAAGTGCTGAACTTCTTGAAGTTCAACATAAAAGCTGAGGGAGGTGGGTATGGTAAGTATTCTGTACTTTCTTGATTAGTAATTGTAATGGTAGCAGGGGGTACCACCTTCAGCTTGTTTTACGACTGCTAATGACTTTTAGGTTTTTTGGCAGAATGAGGACAGTTATAAAAAGGAATGGCATTCTCTCATTTTTCTGCATTACTTTTTTTCGTTTAAGAGTGACTTACATTCAAATTTTTGCTCTGTTGAGGAGCTGACTGTGCAAGTTCTTCAGACTTTTTTTTTTTAAATGTTACTCACTTTTTCTGAGATTACTGGCCTGGAAGAGAATAAGAAGATAAAATTCATCAAAGTCAAAGAATTCAGAGCTACAGCATACACTGGTGTATTCATCTGTAGACAGTCAGCACAAAGCACCACTTCAGTCCCACTTACTTAGATGATAAGCTCTTTGGGGCAGAGACTGTCCTAGTTCATGACTGGGGCTTCTCGGCACTACCACAAGACAAATAATAATACTTAAGATCATGTGATTCAAATGGTTCATAAGAATTCTGCTGGTGAATTTCATCCCTAACACTTTAGTTCATGCACTCTGCAGCATCCAACTATTTTGATAAGGAGCTTGAAATAACTTCTTATACTTTGTTTAGTACTTATTAAATGATAAAACATGGCTTACCACATGATTGCTCTAAAGAACTGAAGGTCACACATTAGATGTTAGTCATATAAGACCAAGATTATGAATTGCAAAATCATATTAGAAGGCTGGATGGTATTTTATACTATCAATTGTAGGTTTGTCTAGGGCAGTAGTTCCCAAACTCAGTCCGCGGCTCCCATTGGCCGGGAATGGCAAACCGCGGCCACTGGGAGCCACGAGCGGCCATACCTGTGGAGGCGGCAGGTAAACAAACCGGCCCGGCGCGCCAGGGGCTTACCTTGAGCAAGTCGCGGACCGAGTTTGGGAACCACTGGTCTAGGGCCATGGATTCCTTATTATGTTACCTTAAAGGAGACTTTTCGTATTTGGAACAAACTTTAAGAAACCAATGTTCTGAGCTGGTGGCAGGTGAGTTTCTTGCAGAGATGAAATAAAGTGGCTATCCACAGAGGAAGGCATAGAGTGCCTTCTGATGACTGACTTTTTGATGAACAAACACTAAAGGCTGCTTTAGAGCAGATTTTTATATACATTCTTAGCAGTGTATAATGGGGCTCTGTACCAAGAAGAACATCGAGGAAGTAATAGCAGCAGTACCAAATGAATGTTTTTGTGTGTTATCTATTCTTATGCCAAATCCAGATGTTTCTTAAAAGCATTAATTTCTTCTGGGCTTACCTTCAATTGAAACATATAAATAGTAATGAAATACAAGGACAATTTAATTCCAGACTCTGAATTTCATCTTATTTATATAAATTGTATGTCTGACTTCTGATTTGATTTACACTGGTGTAAGTAAGATTAATATCAGTCCTTCTAACTTTAAAATGTTTGAATCTCAAGCAAGTGAAAATCACTCTTTTGTCAGTTCTGTCTCCTTTATGTCTTACAGAAGTGCAGGCTGAAGTCTGTAACGATATGGCTGAATGTAATAGAGATAGTTAATGTCATAGTGATTAGCTTTACTTTCACTGTTATAGGAATCGCTGTCAAAAGGACTGCATGATATTCTTTGCAATCTAGTGAGTATATGGGAGGTAATGTGGATGTCCAAACATAATGAAATGTGATACAAAGCTCAGCATAGCTACATGACGACAAGTAAGCTTTGGTGTGTACAAATGTTTCTAGCAGAGCTGTGCTAGAAAGTTTAAACAAGAGGAGAGCTGATTACTCAACTGCAATCTACACTTGAAATCTGATATGATTTGAAGGATAGCTCAGGTAGCCTCTGAATGTGGTTTGAGGCTGGAATAAAAGTGCTTCAGTAGTAATACAAAAAGATGATCAAATTGACTGTATACACATTAGTGTAATTCAGTGTTTCCCAAACTTGGGACGCCGCTTGTTCAGGGAAAGCCCCTGGCGCGCCTGGCAGGTTTGTTTACCTGCCGTGTCTGCAGGTTCGGCCAATCACGGCTCTCAGTTGCTGTGGTTCGCTGTCCCCGGCCAATGGGGGCTGCAGGAAGCAATGGCCAATACGTCCCTCGGCCTGTGCCGCTTCCCGCAGCCCCCATTGGCCAGGCACAGCAAACCGCGGCCAGTGGGAGCCACGATTGGCCGAACCTGTGGACGTGGCAGGTAAACAAACCGGCTGGGCACGCCAGAGGCTTTCCCTGAACAAGCAGCATCCCATGTTTGGGAAACACTGGTGTAATTACAGGAATATTGAAAGGAAGATGGCATCTGGTTTGTTTATCCGAGTGCTAAGTAGTCTAAAAAAATCGTACAAGAGGAGTTGGGCTCCAGGCCTTTGCTTGGTTCTTATACAGTGAAGCACGTCTGGTAACGAGTTTTAGTTGTAATTGTTTTTCTATCACAAAACAATCTCACCTTCACAATTGGTTGAGACTTTGGCTGCCAATTTACCAGCTTGTAAGCAAATGGGGAAGGTGATATATCTCAGGACTCAATGGGGCTAAATTCTCAACTTGCATAAATTGATTTAATGAAGCTATGCCAATTTACACCAGTAGAATATGTAGCCCAGCATTTCTTCTGTGTCATTTTAAACAGGGACAGTTGCAGCTAAGTTTTTGAGCCTGTTTTGGTATCATTACCTAACCCAGTCCAATTTGAGTCCTTGTATGGATCACATAGCAAAACCAGGAAAGTCAAGAATTAATTTTCTTGATAAAGATTAAAAAAGGCAAACCAAATATATTTGTTTTTAAAACTAAGGTAATCTTTGTACATTGTAGAAGAGAAGAAAAGGGCACAAACACAATTTCTTTTCTTTGCAATTCACCTTTTGCATACATAGTAGCCTAAGTACATGTCTAAAATGATGCAAAGATTTTTAAATGGCAGGAAAGTGAACTAGAAACTGTCAAGTGTTAGTGTTTCAAGCACCTGATTCCTATCCTATTTTTAATTCTAACTTGTGCAAATTGGAGAAAAGAGTGAAAGCCTGGTAAGGTCAGAGTAGCATCATTCTATATCTCATGACCTTTACAATCAAAGGTCCTGTCCCTCAACATCTATGGGAACAATCCTATGTCAGGTTTGGCTCACACACACGGGGATGTAAATAGAATACTGCTCTAATACGTTGTTGTTTGGAAGGATGTATTCCATGGAAATAAATACGATCCCTACAATTTGAAAATGCCAGAGCATTTACTTGGTAAATAAAATATAAACAAAGCTGTAAATATCCTTCATTACAATGCAGCCTGGTCTTTAGAGGATTTTGAATAGCTGTTCTGCACAATTGAGGACAAATTAATCTCTCTGAATATCTCTCAGCTGAAATATTCTAATGTTAACTAACAGTTTTCAGTGATCAAAGTGATTTACTTAAATAATTTATTTACATATAAAATTGAAAGTTTTCATTATAGTAACTCTGGGGGTGTAGCTATGTTAAGATAATTGCTCCCCTGGAGAATTAGGAGTACTGTGGTTGGTTTTGCCTTGACCTACTTTCAAAGACAGGGCTGAGTTGCCTCTTGACCTTTAGGGTCTCCCAACTACCCCTTCTCTTACTATATGATCACTCAGAGCTACATTGCTGGTTATATCTGAATTCTGTTTTTGATGTAATTAATTACCAGTTTAGCCAATGGTATCCAGCTATTTCTTTATTGTTGAAAGATCAGTAATTCTTTAAGTTTTGCTTCAATTGATCTAACAACTAATCTAAGCTTAAAGTCTCTCAAGGGTTCTTGCAGAGTAGAATTATGTACACATTATTTTCTCCATTCTGTTGCTCTCCATATTGACCCTTTTAAAGGGAATTTGTTAACTTAAAAATGAGGGACCAAATTCTCTCTTGGCATCACTCTGCTGAAGTCAATGGAACTCTAAGGGCATATCTTCATTAGTGTGTTTTACTTTGAGTTAATTGGTTGCAATTAGTTGCTAGAAACCTCATTCTATGATGCAGAGGATGTCTGCTGTGTGGTAGTCTACAGCCCTAGAAAGTGAGCTGGTTAATGAAAGTTAATTGGGGTGCAGATTTGATTGTATTGATATTTGAAGTCTGAAATTAACACCAATGTAACAAAGCATGTCACATGTCAAATCTTGTATCACAGCTTCACAATGAGAACTGTAGTAACTCGGAGATGTTTTAATACAGTAAATTGTCTATCAGGTTTATGCCTTGAGAAGGCTTTAAAAGATTTTCCATCTGTGCAGATATGATGATTATTTATTTAAATTAGAATTACAGATTCTTTTACTTCCTGTAGACAAAACAAAAAAATTAGCTATTCTTTAAGACAAGGTACTTAAACATATGACTGACTTCAGTCACAGGCTTAGAGATATTCAAAAAAGTAAATGAAATGTTTGTGGAAAAATCATTTTTCATTGAAATCTGAAACTGTAAAAATTTCATATTTTGAAATGTTTCAACCAACTGTTAATGTGAATAGTCACAGTGGGAATAATGATATGCTTAGGAACATGCTTAAGTATTTTGCATAACTGGGATCAGTGTTTGTCTACAGAATGTATCTTCTTTCATTTTATGTAATCCTGCAATAGGGAACCGCTTAGATCAGCAATCTTACATATATAAACAAACATAAACATACCATTACAATTTATCATCAGCTTGGCCTCACCATTCTCAACATATATAATAAACTAGTAGTTTAAAATGCAAAACTATATGTACCATTTATGACTGAAAAACAACTTTAAACTCATAATGACTATAATCTATTAACTATGTTACCTCAAATATGCTTTAGATCTTACCAAGTACCACTGAGAATTTCCCTTTGCTGCTAATGAAAGAAAATGTATTAAACTGTCAATTGTTATATTTGCCTTTTATGAAATAATAAGTAACTGAAATACTCTAAGCTTAGTTGCAAATCTGTCCTGTCCTATATTATATTTTGTAAATAGGACACCATCACATTAAAAACAGATTACAACCATTTTCTTTGAGTCTGGAGCATATTATTATGATTTTAATATTGGGTTTTCAAAAGGCTAAGCTTTGGCCTAACTCTACACCCTTTGAAGTCAATGGTTTTACCCTTTCCTGCTTTTTTGTTTCATTTTATTTGCTATTTGCATATAGCTCCATAACAGAGCATAGTGCATGAAAGTGAATGTCACTGATGAAAGTGAGAGATTAATAACCTTTAGGAGAATTGCTATATGCAAGCCTCCCTTTGCAGCTCTGTCCATGCATCTCAATCCTGACCTGACATATACTTCTGTTCCAGTTTTGGTCCCCTGTGGAGCACGGACTGCTAATTGCATGGTGCTTTTGTGATGTGGACAATTATCTATATGGAACTAGGTGGAGACTTCAAAACTCTTTTTCACTAGTAACTAAATCAGGGGTTGAACTCAGGTCTCCTGAGAAGAAAGGTCAGCATATTAACCCATGCAGTTATGTCATTACTTACGACCAAGTTCAATAAAAGCTCCAATTGGATTCTTTGGCCCATAACCCTTAAATGGCAATTTTCCCCCAGGTCTTCTGATGTTTTGTGCAGGCTTCCACAGCCCTAAAGCCACAGAAAGTTCTTATTGAAGTTATCTCTTGTAAATTGCACCATCCTTCATCCCCACATATTATTGCTCTAAACAATTATTTTATTTATCTCAGGATTCTCAAAAATGCAAAATGTTTTAAACCCAGAGATTTGGACAACAGAGAAGTAGACAGGAAAGTCTGTCACCCAGACTAGACACCTTCCACTGGCAGGATAAAATGAACATAGTGTCATGTGCCTATTAAGGATCTCTGCCCCACAGGAAAATGGAGAAAAAATAGATGAAAGAAACCTAAGACTATGCCTCTCAAATCTCATCTCTTATCCAGTATTAATTCTTTCAGCAAGTGATTCAAGCTACTGCTTTCTTGTGTGTTGTAAATTATCCTGTTATTATGTCTTTGTTCTCTACCTCACTGTCTTTGTTAATATCACATATATCATTCACTAACAATATATTTTAATGTCAATATGCTCCTTTGGATTTTCTTGTAGAGATTTTTTTTTTAAATGGCGGGGGTTTCTTTTCATTTCCCTGTCTTCATTGAGCCTTGTAGGCATATGCCAGAGATTACTCCCACCCTTCTCAGGTTCTGTTGATTCACATTTAAATGGTCACATGAATGGAGCCAATTGAACCCCGCTGAAATGTAATAGCCAGCAGGAGGCAAGTTGTTCTGATCCAGAAGGAAGGAAAAGAATGCTTCCTCCATAGGAAGAGAAGTTTTAAAAAATGACCCATTGGAAGAGGAAAACTGGAAATCTGAAATTTGAATTGGGGATTTAGTTTGAGAACAGACAGGGCCAGAGTCTTTGAGCATGAATTACTTTGATTTCTATAGGAGTCTGTCACACCGAGGGCTTGCAGGACCAGGGCCCACAGTGTTCATTGCTGAAAAGTGAAGGGTATATAAATGGAGATATGCTAATCTCCTAGAACTGGAAAGACATTGAAAGGTCATTAACACCAGCCCCCTGCCTACACTAACAGGACCAAGTACTGTTCCCTGACAGATTTTTTTTTTTGCCCCAGATCCCTAAATGGCCCCCTCAAGGATTGAACTCACAACCCTGGGTTTAGGAGGCCAATGCGTAAACCACTGAGCTATCCCTCCACCCCTCAGAGTAGAGGACCTGATTCCTATACCATACAAGTCAATTGAGTTTTGCCACAGACTTCAGTGGAAACAGGATCAAACCCTGAGTGAGATAGACATCCTATTGATTTCAGTTGAATTTTATTTGGTTTCTTGCTCCATCTTTGTCTTCCCCCCTCCTCCGGGTGTTTTGAGAGCAAGAGCCTGAGTATGATGCAGATGTAGGCATTCTCTTTACTTTAGGCCATGGCTACTCTTGCAGATGTAGAGCGCTTTGGGTTAAACCAGCCTTTGGAAAGTGCTGCAGTCTGTCCACATTGACAGCTGCAAGCGCACTGGCGCGGCCACATTTGCAGCACTTGAAGCTGCATGGGGAGCGGTGCATTATGGGCAACTATCCCACACAGCACCTCTTCCCATTCTGGCGCTGTTTGTTGTGGGAAGGGGGCATGGGGTGCGGGGCATTCTGGATACTGTCACAACACCCCGTGATGCATCGCTTCACATCCCAGCAATCCCTGTGTTTCTGTCCACATTTGGCGCCATCTTTCAATGGTTTCTGTGCGGCGCGCTCTGTCTTTCTCTTCAGTCTGCGGAAATGGAGCCCGAACTCCTGAAGAATATGCTGACGAGTCTCACCAGCACGTCATGTTTGGCAGTCGAGTTACTCCTTAAGATCCACAGTGACAGTGAGGAGTCCAACAATGATATTGACTCGCGTAACACATATGGCACGAGATTGCTTGTGGCATTCACGGACATGCTCACCACCATGGAACGCTGCTTTTGGGCTCGGGAAACAAGCACTGAGTGGTGGGATCACATTGTCATGCAAGTCTGGGATGACGAGCAGTGGCTGCAAAACTTTTGGATGAAAAAGGCCACTTTCATGGAACTGTGTGAGGAGCTCGCCCCCACCCTGCGGTGCAAGGACACGAGATTGAGAGCTGCCCTGAAAGTGGAGAAGTGGGTGGCTATTGCAATCTGGCAGCTGGCAACTCCAGACAACTACCAATCGGTCGCTAACCAGTTTGGAGTGGGAAAGTTGACCACTGGAATCGTGTTGATGCACGTTTTCAGGGCCATTAATCGCTGCCTGCTCAGAAGAAACGTGACTCTGGGTAACGTGCATGACATTGTGGCTGGCTTTGCACAAATGGGTTTCCCTAGCCCATTTGGGAAGGGGCGATAGATGGGACGCATATTCCAATTTTGGCACCAGCCCACCTAGCCTCTGAGTATGTTAATCAGAAGGGGAATTTCTCTATAGTTCTCCAGGTGCTTGTGGATCACCGTGGACGTTTCATTGACATTAACGCAGGGTGACCCGGTAAGGTGCATGACGCACGCATCTTTCGGAACACAGGCCTATTCAGGAAGCTGCAAGCCGGGACTTTTTTCCCAGACCACAAGATCACAGTAGGGGAAGTAGAAATGCCCATTGTGATCCTTGTAGACCCAGCTTACCCTTTAATGCCATGGCTCATGAAACCCTACACAGGGAGTCTTGACAGCAGCAAGGAGCAGTTCAACAACAGGCTGAGTCAGTGCAGAATGACTGTGGAGTGTGCTTTTGGCAGTTTAAAGGGCTGCTTTCACTCTCTGTATGGGAAACTGGACTTGGCCGAAGACAGCATCCCCGGGGTTATATCCGTGTGTTGTACCTTCCATAATATTTGTGAAGGGAAGGGGAAAAGCTTCACTCAGGCATGAGTGTCAGAGGTTCAACACCTGGAGTCTGAATTTGCACAGCCAGAGAGCAGGGCTATTAGAGGGGCCCAGCGTGGGGCTGCAAGGATTAGGGATGCCTTGAGGGAGCAATTTGTGGCTGAAAGCCAGCAGTAATGTCTGGTGCCCTGCAAGGTAGTGGAATGCAGTGGTTGTGTTTGCTACACTGACTTGCAGTGCTTGTTGCTTTCCTGGGCTAAGGAATCTTTTGCTTTATGCACTAATAAAATATCTTTTCAAAGTCAAAAAATCCATTTATTGAAAACAAAATTCATTTATTGAATAAAAACACAGAAATACAAAAAGGGCAAGGGGGTGGGGTGGGGAATGGTTCACTCACAGACTTGCGTATGTCCTCCTACTGTGCTCTGGAATCCTGTCTGGAGTGATGTGCACTGAGTGCTGCACTTCAGGTTGGCTACAAGGCATGGTGATGAAGGTTGAGTGCAGTGGATAAGGGTCATGGTTTTCATGGCTGTGTGGTGAAGCTGCAGGTGTTGGAGGCAGCTGGGGGTGGTAAGAACTTGGATCTTGGGGAAAGTGGGTTGGAGGAGACATGGGGAAACAAGGGAAAGAGTTTTGGGACAAGGGCGGCGGGGGGAGGGGGCAAGCGCGGTAGTGCTCCGCCTGCATGGCGACGAGCACCTGGATAGAGTCCACTTGCCGCTCCATTATGTTGATCAGCTGATCCATGGTTTGCTGCCGTAGCACCGTATTTTGCTGCCTGAGATCCTCATTCTTCTAGCGGATCCTCCTTTCACTCTCCCTCCACTTCTGTGCCTTTAGATTCTCACTCACAGACTGCTGCATTATTTCCTGCAGCATGTCTTCTTTGCTTTTACGCGTTCTCTTCCTGAGTCTTTGCAGTCTCTCGTGCGGTAATAAGATGGACGGCTGACATCTCAAGGTTGCACCTGTAAAGGCAAAATGCAACACTTAACAAAGGCAGCATTGTACACACCGGACAGAGCAATGTTTCTCCCCACACGTAAGGAGGGCAATCACAGTCCACACAATACCATAATTTGCCTGTCCCAAAGCGAGCACACATAACCCACGAGAGCCCCAGAATGGTGAATAAGCACAGGGTTAAGGCAGTGGCGTAGCCAGGTTCTAACAGCAGGGGGAGCGAACACATAAAAAAGGCACCCCAAGCAGAGAAGGGAAAAAAAGGAAAAACCCAAGTCTTGCCACCAAAGAAAGAAGGACCCGCCGCCGAATTGCTGCCGAAGACCCGGAGCGACTGAAGGACCCGCCGCCAAAGACCTGGATGGACCCCGAGTGAGTGTAAAAAATGTAAAAGGTGCCACTTGTGGGGAATGTGCTCAGTGGAAGCAGCCTCTCCCCCTGCTCCCCCCTAATTACACTACTGGGTTAAGGGGAACTGATTGTATCATGGCTGTACTGTCCTCTGGGTTTATGTTCCTTGGGGAGAGCCAACAGCTGCAGGGGGCACCTAGACTGAACATTGTCCCAACATTTCCCACAGGATTTCGTCCTGGAAGATATCTCAGGTGACCGGGGAAGCAAGGAAGGGTCTTCTACAAGAATGCGGCTTCTGCCCTGGCCCATATGCAGCTTGCCTGTGTGCAGCAATGGTCTCCCCACCCCTCACGGCACAGTGGCACAGACATGTTAGCCTGACTGGGACAAGGAACACGGTGTCTCTCCCAATAAACCTGCACAGGTGCATTGCCCACATTCTGGATGAGACTTTTGAAGAGATGACCAAGGCCGATTGCCACGATGTGATAGAGCCCTATTCTGCATTCAGCCCAAACCCTCCTTGCCCCAAGAACCCGCACTGAAAACTTTCTTCCCCCCCAAAAAAGCCACTTACCGGGACCCTCCTCTGGTGCTTGTCCTTCCCCAAGCACCGGCCGCTGCTACTGGATACCTTCTTCCTGGCTCGAGAAGAGCTCCGGGCTGCATGCCTCGAGGGAATCCGGGGTGTCTCCCCCGCCTCAGCACCCTCGCTCCTGCTTTCCTCCTCCTCCTCCTTTCCCCTTGTTGTGCTGGGCTCGGACGTGTCCATGGTGGTCGATGGAGTGGAGGTGGGGTCACCCCCAAGTATCACGCCAAGCTCTTTGTAGAATTTGCAGGTCGCAGGGGGAGCACTGGAGCAGCGGTTTTCCTTGCAGGCTTTGTGGTGGGCATTCCGCAGCTCCTTTACTTTAACCCGACACTGTACTACAATCCGGTCATGGCCCCTTTCCGTCATTTCCTTTGATATCTGCCCGAACGTATCGTAATTCCTACGGCTGGAGCACAGCTGGGACTGGACAGCTTCCTCCCCCCAAACACTGATGAGGTCCAGCATCTCGTCATTGCTCCATACTGGGGATCGCCTGGCGTGTGAAGGCATGGTCACCTGGAAAGATGTGCTGAGAGCACTCCATGCCTCGCTGAGCAAACAGGAAGGGGATTTTCAAAATTCCCAGGGAATTTAAAGGGCGGGTCTGACGGTTGGTCACCTGAGGCCAGGGCACTAGAGTTTGAACTGATGACCAGAGTGACTAGAACAGGCATTGTGGGATACTTCTGGGATACTTTTGGAGGCCAATCAGAGCACATTAGGTGTCCACACTGGTGCTGCGGCGCTCCAACGGGAGCACATGAAGCGTTATTCCTCTCGGGGAGGTGGAGTACCAAGAGCGCTCCAACCGTGGAGTCAGAGCACTCTACGTGCCTTGCCAGTGTGGACGGGAAATAAGGTAGAGCGCTCTAGGCAGCTTTATTGCAGTATAAAGTGCAAGTGTAGTCAAGGCCTTAGTTGTGCTCCAGTGTGTTCTCATCCTCTAAACCAGTAACATTGCCACAAGTTGTGTGCGTGTGTGAAGTGCATTTCCATTAACCTTTCAGTAATACTTCCAGAGCATATGTAGCTTAACTGGTGTTCAGTAAGTTACTTAGGAGCACAGCTGCCTGCCAAAGTACAAAATTGTAACTATAGTAAAGAGGACCATGATGACCATTATGAAAAACCTACAGTAAAAATTATTTAACATTTATATTGCAGTAGCACATACATGCCTCAATCAAGTTTTGCCCATTAGTACAAACACATAACAAATTATAGTCCCTAGTACCTATTCCAGAGCGCTTATAGTTTTAATCTATACTGTGCACTTCTTATGGCGGCGTGTAGAGTATACACTGCACACCCCCCCCAGCACAGGTAAACAGTGGTGCACTGCTTAGGTGAGTAGACAGAACTCTGTGAGTATGTACCCTACATGGCTCTCTCCTCACCCAAGCCACACTCCAATTTTACCAAGGTAGTGTCCTGCTTCCTGCCCACTGCCAGGACATTTCCGTGTTCCATAGAGCTTCTCTGCTGCTTCCCTCTGCCACAGCCTTTCACTGCCATGCATAGCTACACATCAGTGTGGACACAGCCTGTTCTTTGCTGCAGCATGCAGCTATACGTACCCTACACCAGTAGTGGGCAAGCTGCACCCCGCAGGCCGCATGCGGCCCCTCAGGGTAATCTGATTGCGGGCCACGAGACATTTTGCTGACGTTGACCGTACACAGGCACTGCCCTCCGTAGCTCCCAGTGGCCGCAGTTCACCGTTCCCTGCTGTGGGGGCCTGTGCCTGCGGACGGTCGATGTCAGCAAAATGTCTCGCAGCTCACAATCAGATTACCCCGAAGGGCCACATGCGGCCCGCGAGTTGCAGATTGCCCACCACTGGTCTGCACACTTCCGCCATGAGTGTGCAGTGTTGACGTAACCTTAGTATGACAATCAACTCTGCAAATGGCATAATAGCATTCTATCTTTATTGTTTGGTTTTCAGATCTAATTTGCTGAGATTTTAAGTAAAATAATGTTTGATTTTTGGTTTTTGTTTTCTTTTTAATAATGGCATCATCAATAAAGATGTGCAGGTGAAATTTTGTCTTCATTTAAAAATGAAGAACCATTGGGCCAAATTCGCTGATGGCTTAACTCCATTGAATTAGTTTATAATTAGCTTCAAATAAGCTTGTAATAAGACAAAGAGTGGGACAAAGGGAGCAATAATAATATAATTATGCTGATTTGAATCACAGAGAAGTTCCAGTTCCTTAACCTCAAGACCATCCTTCTGTCTTCTCGAGCACTAATTGGAGTAAAATGCATCAAAGTTCCATTTTTCACAGAAAAGCAAGACACTATGATACTAAATATATATGGGGATTTGATCTACTTACATAGATTTCAATTTTCATAATTTTCACAGTAGAAGCACACATTTATTGGTTAAATGTAAGACACACTGATGCTGAATCAAATATGTTATGATTTATACATGTTTGTTTCTAGTTTGTTGCTCTGCAGTCTTTCTATCCCACATGAACTAGAAGGTCTTCTAAGCTTATTTAAAATATTCAGAATTGTTGCATTCTTCATCCACCTATTTTTTTGTTTTTTCTTTTGGTGTCATTGTATGTGTCCAAATCCATATCTATACATTACGTATTTGCTCTAGACATCAGTATTTATTCACTGAATTGAAGCTATGAATCATGGTAACATATCTCTATAAAGTATTCAAAATTCTAAGCATAAATTTTAATTTGATTCTGAACAACATGCTAATCTGAGGAGATGTTAAGTAACCTTTGCAATACATGTTGATATATAAATAGTGGCATTAGTGTCGCTGAACATCTTTATCAGTGTTTCATGGTATCATGCACGCTCCATCTCTGTGAACTGTAAGAGGAGCAAACTGGCATTACCAGCATGCATAATTCTCTTTTTGAACTCCCAGGTCCTGATTCCACAATAACTTTAATTGTTTCCCATTGTCATTGCTCATAAGAAATGTGGGATCATGTATGAAAAGCTTTAGGAACAGTGTCATATACTTGCTAAATGTTAAAGGAGCAGATGCCAAGTAAGAAAGCAATGTGTGGAATGTTGTTATTCATAGATTATGGGTGTCCTTTTAACTACTGTGGCTTTTCATTATGTTTGTTTATTATTAGTTATTTAGTGCAGTAAAAAGTTCCATTACCTATTGTGATGGGAAGTTAGGATAAATCAAAAATGCTTCCCTGCTTATAGCAACTGAATTACAGCGTTGGGTACTTATCCCATGCATGCATATTTGAGATGTAAATTAAGTAC
Source organism: Chelydra serpentina (assembly GCA_037349315.1). Lineage (NCBI taxonomy): Eukaryota > Metazoa > Chordata > Testudines > Chelydridae > Chelydra > Chelydra serpentina. Next base: position 10,634,953 of record JBAIAC010000028.1, on the reverse strand, counting down.
AACAGCACTTGCTGTGGTTCTTAAACACAGTGCTGCATGGACAACCAGAGACATTTTGTTATGTAATTCAAAACATGAAGTGCAGCCCAAATTCAAAAAGCACAAGTGTGACATTTTTGGCAATAGTTGTAAACTGACCATAGAGAAGAAAAGTACAATATTTGCAGTCCAAACCCACATCTTTTTTTACAACTTTGGAAGGATGGAAAATAATCACAGAAAACAGCTCAACCTGGGGAAAAGCAAGTTTTAGAGATGTATATCTTGGATATTTCCTAAAGTAGTCATTACCTGTGATAAATGGAGGCAGATTTAAAGGCACTGCAGTACACCTGACAGGAAATACATAACAAGCTGTTTTAATTGCTAATGCACTTGTATTAACAGGGCAATCTATGACAATTGCACTATCAATAATTACTGAGACATGGTTAAGAAATAGAGAACAAGGTTTGATGCTGACAGCCAAATGGAGGTCCAGTAATTGTCTGCTGTATCAAATTGTAAAGTATAATGACTTCTGAAGGTTGAGGTTTATGAGAGCAGTTCATTATGTGTTCCAAACAATGCTTTATTTTTCTATTGTTTCTCCATTGAGTGGGTAGCAAGCACTGCGGCTGAAATTGGGCTCAAGGGAACCAATGTCTACCAGTTGTTTAACCTTGTGACATTTCACTAAAAAGCATCAGGTTCTTTTGAAATACATAATACATGAACTTCTCTAATTGTTTAGCATTGATCAGCACTTGAATAAATTGAGTTGCTATCATATTAACATAAGCAGCGATGCTTTAGTGAAGGTTTATTTCCTGTAGTAGATCAAGAGGTTCAGGGATTTCTGCTTCTTTAAAACAGAAAGTCAATTTAGAAGTCTGCATTGTAACAAAGCCTTCTACAAAGGCAGCAAAATGCTGTGAAGTAGCATCCTTCATTTTAACTTCTAGATGAGGCTGCCAGTATGGATTTGTTCTCAGACTTCTTGTCTTCTCTGTTTTGAAATCCGCCTGTCTTTGCATTTTTCTGTCTCTACATAATTATACTGAAATCCAGGTATAGTGGGTTTCCGTAGTAATCTAATTGGCCTGTGTGTCAACAGGCAGGCCAATGTAATTTCTTTCCTTTGGGACCTGGCAAGGTAGGGCAGTATAAAGGCACTTGTCTTACTCTGAGAAATAAAAATATAAATACCTTTTGAAAACAGTTTTCTGAATGTGTGTGTGTTTGAACGAACACACACACACACGTCACTCCTTTAAAGAAGATATAAATTGGGGGGGTTAGGGAGTGGTTTTTTTCCTTTCCCTGTGGTGGGGTTTTTCAACTTCCCAGGAACATCCATGATTTTTTGGGGGAGGGAAGGGCAACTGGCCAAAACAGAAGCCTGTTGTGTGCTTGTAATACCAAATAGACTCACTTGGGCTGGCTTGTGTATTTGCTTTTGTTGAAGTCCATTGCAATAACTGTCAGAGCTTATCCCAACTCTGTGCACAGAGACAAAAGAGCTGACACTATGTTATATCAGAACAATATGCTTAGAATGAACATAGATCCAGGTTCCCTGGTCAGGACTCAATTCTTCTCCCTGGGGAGGAAGCATTTCTATCTCAACTGAATTTCAATCTTGTGTGCACTAACTTGGATCTTGCATAGTTCTGAGCCTGTTTTAGCCAGAGAACAAAAAAGAGAGGAACAAGCTTGTCCAAGGTGTCCAGTTGTTCAAATTCTCTGAGATAACTTCCCTAAATAAAAGGATGAAAATATAAACAGAGCCCCTTTCTATGTCCATGTCCTGAAAGTACTCAGGAGAGATGACTTCAGGTTTTTGACATCCCTGCATGTGTCCTCTCCACCTTCCCAGACCCAGCTGCCTTAGCAACCTGTTAATGTGATCTCTTGAACCATGGGAGAAATGGGCAATGTAGGTGACATAACCCCAGGCTGGATATCTGCCCTGTTGTGGACATGATGGAGGAGGGCATAGGAGGTTTATTAAGAAATCCCTCTCTGTCTTGGGAACTAAATCTCAGACTCTTTTTCTTTAGTGAAAGTGCTTTGTCTATATACTTTCATTATGGATGTTACTGTACATTCAATTTTAAATTCAAAATCTTGAACATGATAAGCTATGAGTATTTCCAAAGTTTAAAAGACAGTAACCTCAAGCACTGTATCCATCAGAAATCAGTGGAATACATCAAATATTTGCCTAGCTTAGGACTTCAGAGGGGTGTTTGATGTTTTATCGCTGATGTCTGCTTGGCATTTTAGTCCCTTTCTGCTTCGGTGGCAGGTGGTTATGTATCTTGCTGCTTTTTTCTGCTTTATTTTTTGCTTCTATGCACATCAGATACATATTGTGCTACATTAAAAATACATTATACTTTGAAAAGCTGGAGATACATCAGGAGTCTGGTTGTTGTTTTTTTATTAGTTTTCTGTCATATTTGTTTTTTGGATGGGCAGTGTGAGATAGAAATAAACACATTACATTTACTTTTTTCAGTGCTTTCACATAAAAGATCACACACTCATGTGCAAAGCTCCAGTTATACCCATGCCCTGTCTCCCCTGTAGGATATCTCCCTGCTATGGAGGGATCCAGAACATTAGCTGGCTCTTAATGTCACCTTTAACTGAAGTCCTTGGTGGTGGTGGTGGAGGGAGGCTATGTGGCTGGAGAACACACTACTCCAGATGTCTTTGCCAGGGCTCAGCAGAGAATCAGAGGACCATAAGCAGCTCACTTATGTTCCCCCCACCACTGCACCAAGCACATACTCTGCAGCTTGGAATCTGGCCCATTATTTTTTTTTCCAGCTATTGAAATAGATTCTTTCAAGGACAATAAGTGCTATCTATGGACATTTCAAGTGTTAAATAAGACATTTTGCCGTTAGAGACAGTTCTTGGTTGCAAAACACCTTTTTCTTCATCATTCCCCGATACCTCAACTGTGGACAATGCAACTTTTTCAAAGTATCCGAAAAGGATAAAACGGCCCACATTTGATCAGATAAAAAACCTGAGATATATTATACCAAAGGGTAATTTCCTGAGAAATGAAAAACTGAAGAGCATTCCTGATATATCCATGACTTACCAATGTGTTATTGAGATGCTACTACAAATATATCCATTCACATTATAAATCAGACACAATGCAATTGTAGTACATTAGGGCCCAAACCTGCAAACTTTTACTCAGATCCATATTGAAGTCAATGGACTTATTTGTGCGAATGAGCATTACTCATGTAAGTGAGGCTTCGCAGGCTTGGACTGTCAGGTCTTGATTCACCAAAGCACATGTGCCTTTAATGAGACTGTTTGGGGGCTTAAAGTTATGCACATACTTACATGACTTTCTGGATGAGGCCTTACGTACTAAATCTGAAATCTGCATCTTCACTAGAACTTTCACCTTTTTTCAAATTACGGGATAGCAATTTAAATACATATTCCTTTCTTCCCTCAGGGTACAATCTCCAACTTGTGTCCTAGCACTGAGATGCTTTGTCATCTCAGTTGCTAAATGCTCTGCCAACTTCATGTTCTAACTTTCCCTTTCTCAGTTTCTAGTAGCCAACACTTAGGGTACGTCTATACTTACGCGTCCCGTCGGAGGAGTCCAATCGATCTTCTGGGTTCGATTTATCGCGTCTTGTCTAGACGCGATAAATCGAACCAGGAAGTGCTCCCCCGTCGACGCTTGTAATCCTGCTCCACGAACGGAGTAGGCGGAGTGGACGGGGGAGCCTGCGCGCTGCGTGTGGACCCCGGGTAAGTACCTTTTCATTCGAACTAAGATACTTCGACTTCAGCTACGTTATTCACGTAGCTGAAGTTGCGTATCTTAGTTCAAATTGGGTGGTTAGTGTAGACCAGCCCTTAGTAACTCATCAGAGAGAACATTTTGATAACACTAGTGTTGCTATTTCCGGCTTGCCAGAATAATATACTTTATATGTACTCCAGACTTCTGCAAAACTTTTTATTGATGCTCTGAATGTGCTCAGAGTATATTGTGACACATGATAATAGCAGCAATTTCTGTAATTCACTCATTTTGACTTGTGATGAAAGGTTAAATTGCTTTCAGCTTAGTTGTTTGAAGAGTTTGTTTTCAAGGCTGCTGACAGACTTCAATTCTGTAAATAAATATATATACATTTCTTACCCCACATTTATATTTTTTTGAAAAGAAACTAAGCCAAGGCTTTTCATTGCAGCAGCAGATGTCTTTAGGTCTTTATTTCTCTCCTTCCCGCTCTCCCCTTGCCACCAAAAGAAGACCCCCAAAAACCTTTTAAATTGATGGTCTTAATCATAGAATCTCAGGGTTGGAAGGGACCTCAGGAGGTCATCTAGTCCAACCCCCTGCTCAAAGCAGGACCAACCCCAACTAGATCATCCCAGCCAGGGCTTTGTCAAGCCTGACCTTAAAAACCTCTAAGGAAGGAGATTCCACCACCTCCCTAGGTAACCCATTCCAGTGCTTCACCACCCTACTAGTGAAAAAGTTTTCCCTAATATCCAACCTAAACCTCACCCTCTGCAACTAGAGACCATTACTCCTTGTTCTGTCATCTTCTACCACTGAGAACAGTCTAGATCCATCCTCTTTGGAACCCCCTTTTAGGTAGTTGAAAGCAGCTATCAAATCCCCCCTCACTCTTCTCTTCTGCAGGCTGAACAATCCCAGTTCCCTCAGCCTCTCCTCATAAGTCATGTGCTCCAGCCCCCTAATCATTTTTGTTGCCCTCCGTTGGACTCTTTCCAATTTATCCACATCCTTCTTGGAGTGTAGGGCCCAAAACTGGACACAGTACTCCAAATGAGGCCTCACCAGTGCCGAATAGAGGGGAATAATCACGTCCCTTGATCTGCTGGAAATGCCCCTACTTATACAGCCCAAAATGCCATTAGCCTTCTTGGCAACAAGGGCACACTGTTGACTCATATTCAGCTTTTCGTCCACTGTAACCCCTAGGTCCTTTTCTGCAGAACTGCTGCCCAGCCATTCAGTCCCTAGTCTGTAGCAGTGCATGGGATTCTTCCGTCCTAATTGCAGGACTCTGCACTTGTCCTTGTTGAACCTCATCAGATTTCTTTTGGCCCAATCCTCTAATTTGTCTAGGTCCCTCTGTATCCTGTCCCTACCCTCCAGCGTATCAACCACTCCTCCCAGTTTAGTGTCATCTGCAAACTTGCTAAGGGTGCAGTCCACACCATCCTCCAGATCGTTGATGAAGATATTGAACAAAACCGGCCCCAGCACCGACCCTTGGGGCATTCCACTTGATACCGGCTGCCAACTAGACATGGAGCCATTGATCACTACCCGTTGAGCATAACCATCCAGACAGTTTTCTATCCACCTTACCGTCCATTCATCCAGCCCATACTTCTTTAACTTGCTGGCAAGAACACTGTGGGAGACTGTATCAAAAGCTTTGCTAAAGTCAAGAAATAGCACATCCACTGCTTTCCCCTCACCCACAGAGCCAGTTATCTCATGATAGAAGGCAATTAGGTTAGTCAGGCATGACTTGCCCTTGGTGAATCCATGCTGACTGTTCCTGATCACTTTCCCCTCCTTTAAGTGGTTCAGAATTGATTCCTTGAGGACCTGTTCCATGATTTTTCCAGGGACTGAGGTGAGACTGACTGACCTGTAGTTCCCCGGATCTTCCTTCTTCCCTTTTTTTAAAGATTGGCACTACATTAGCTTTTTTCCAGTCATCCGGGACCTCCCCCGATTGCCATGATTTGTCAAACATAATGGCCAATGGCTCTGCAATCACATCGGCCAACTCCTTTAGCACCCTCGGATCCAGTGCATCCGGCCCCATGGACTTGTGTTCGTCCAGCTTTTCTAAATAGTCCCGAACTACTTCTTTCTCCACAGAGGGCTGGTCACCTCCTCCCCATACCGTGCTGCGGAGTGCAGCCGCCTGGGAGCTGACCTTGTCTGTGAAGACAGAGGCAAAAAAAGCATTGAGTACACTAGCTTTCTCCACATCCTCTGTCACTAGGTTCCCTCCCTCATTCAGCAAGGGGCCCACACTTTCCTTGACTTTCTTCTTGTTGCTCACATACCTGAAGAAACCCTTCTTGTTACTCCTAACATCTCCGGCTAGCTGCAACTCCAAGTGTGATTTGGCCTTCCTAATTTCACTCCTGCATGCCTGAAGAATATTTTTATACTCCTCCCTGGTCATTTGTCCAATCTTCCACTTCTTGTAAGCTGCTTTTTTGTGTTTAAGACGAGCAAGGATTTCACTGTTAAGCCAAGCTGGTCGCCTGCCATATTTACTTTTCTTTCTACACATCGGGATGGTTTGTTCCTGCAACCTCAATAAGGATTCTTTAAAATACAGCCAGCTTTCCTCGACTCCTTTCCAACTCATGTTATTCTCCCAGGGGACCTTGCCCATCAGTTCCCTGAGGGAGTCAAAGTCTGCTTTCCTGAAGTCCAGGCTCTGTATTCTACTGCTCTCCTTTTTTCCTTGTGTCAGGATCCTGAACTCGACCATCTCATGGTCACTGCCTCCCAGGTTCCCATCCACTATTGCTTCCTCTACTATTTCCTCCCTGTTTGTGAGCAGCAGGTCAAGAAGAGCTTTTCCCCTAGTTGGTTCCTCCAGCAATTGCACCAGGAAATTGTCCCCTACACTTTCCAAAAACTTCCTGGATTGTCTGTGGACCGCTGTATTGCTCTCCCAGCAGATATTGGGGTGATTAAAGTTACCCATGAGAACCAGGGCCTGTGATCTAGTAACTTCTGTTAGTTGCTGGAAGAAAGCCTCGTCCACCTCATCCCCCTGGTCTGGTGGTCTGTAGCAGACTCCCACCACGACATTACCTTTGTTGCTCACACTTCTAAATTTAATCCAGAGACTCTCAGGTTTTTCTGCAGTTTCATACTGGAGCTCTGAGCAGTCATACTGCTGTCTTACATACAACGCAACTCCCCCACCTTTTCTGCCCTGCCTATCCTTCCTGAACAGTTTATATCCATCCATGACAGTACTCCAATCGTGTGAGTTATCCCACCAAGTCTCTGTTATTCCAATTACATCATAATTCCTTGACTGTGCCAGGACTTCCAGTTCTCCCTGCTTGTTCACCAGGCTTCTTGCATTTGTGTATAGGCATTTAAGATAACTCACCGATTGTCCTGCTGTCCCAGTATGGGGCAGGAGCCCTCCCCTCTTGCACTCACCTACTTGTGCTTCCTCCCGGTATCCCACTTCCCCACTTACCTCGGGGCTTTGGTCTCCTTCCCCCGGTGAACCTAGTTTAAAGCCCTCCTCACTAGGTTAGCCAGCCTGCTTCCAAAGATGCTCTTCCCTCTCTTCATCAGGTGGAGCCCATCTCTGCCTAGCACTCCTTCTTGGAACACCATCCCATGGTCAAAGAATCCGAACCCTTCTCTCCGACACCATCTGCGTAGCCATTCGTTGACTTCCACGATTCGACGGTCTCTACCCCGGCCTTTTCCTGCCACCGGGAGAATGGACGAGAACACCACTTGCGCCTCAAACTCCTTTATCCTTCTTCCCAGAGCCACGTAGTGTGCAGTAATACGCTCAAGGTCATTCTTGGCAGTATCATTGGTGCCCACGTGGAGAAGCAGGAAGGGGTAGCGATCTGAGGGATTGATGAGTCTCGGCAGTCTCTCCATCACATCATGAATCCTAGCCCCTGGCAAGCAGCACACCTCTCGGTTTTCCCGATCAGGGCGGCAGATAGATGACTCAGTCCCCCCGAGGAGAGAGTCCCCGACCATCACCACCCTCCTCCTCCTCTTGGGAGTGGTGGTCGTGGAACCCCCATCCCTAGGACTGTGCATCTCATGCCTTCCAGTCAGTGGAGTCTCCTTCTGCTCTGTTCCCTCAGATGTATCATTCACTCCACTCTCTGCACTAGTACCTGTGGAGAGAACATGAAAACGGTTGCTCATCTGAATATGCGTTTCTGGTACATGGACTTGTCTCATACTCTTTCCTCTTCTGGAGGTCACATGCCGCCAATTATCCTCACTGGCCTTCTGTCCCCGCTGCGTAGCCTGCTCTGAATCCTCAGAACACTGTGCCCGCTGAAGCCTATCCTGACGTCTATCCAGGAACTTCTCATTTTCTTTTATGGAACGCAGGGTTAATACTCGTTTCTCCAGATCTTGAATCTTCTCCTCCAATATGGAGATCAGCTTGCACTTTGTACAGAGAAAGTCGCTTCTATCCGGTGGAAGAAAGACAAACATGGCACATCCTGTGCAGGTCACGACAGCGTATCGCTCAGCATCCATAGTCCCTTCCTTCGAAGAGTTTCCTCACTTGTGGCAGAAGCTACTCAGGGAACCTGCAAGGGGGATGCCGCAGTAGGCTCTCTCCAGGCGAACTCCCAGGCTAACTCCACCTGCTTGCTTCTCTGCTATTCGCTGCTCAGCTGGTTCGCAGCTGACTGACTGTCTTTTTAGAACAGCCTGGAACAAAGCACTCCCAATTCACACTATTCAAACAGGCAATCAAACAATCAAGCACACGGTCAAACTGTCCCCACAACAGATACTCACTCCCCCGTCTGCAGCCCCCTGGTTGCTCTGCCTCTGCCTTTAGTTTGGGCTAAAGGAGTTAGGAATGGCAAGGAAAGCTTGCCCCCTTCGCACTCCCCTTCCAAACTCCCCTGTTCGCAAAGCTCCCTGGTCGCTTGCTCACTGCTTTATAAAGCTCTAGCCTGCCTGATTGATTAGCCCCGCCCCCTGGTGTAGAAGCTCACAGCTTCCAACTGCCCACCACAGCACACGGTCCTGCAAACAAACAAATGAATGAACAAACAGACAGACACAAGTACCCCCAAACACACACTACAGACAACCACTTACCCCAAGGGTCCTGTATTTGCTCCTGCTTTACCTGGAGCAATTCCTCTCAAACTCCCCTGTTTGCAGCTCCTGTTCACAAAGCTCCCTGGTCGCTTGCTCACTGCTTTATAAAGCCCTACCCTGCCTGATATGATTGTTGCTATGTGTTGTTAAAGATGCAGAAAGAGAAGAGCTCTCTCATCTCTTCCTCCTCTCACCTTGGCCACCTTATGAGGAGGAATCAGCTGTAAATATTAGGTTGCTTAATTTGGAGCTTTATCCAATGTTCACTGAAGTGTCTGGGCATCTTTCCATTGACTTTTGTTGGGCATTGGGTTAAGCCCCTGAATGACCTACAACCAAGGAGCTCTGTTCTGGAGATGGATTTATTTGTCATAGGCCTTTTTGTTCAAGAAAACAAAATGTATTGAAAAGGTATCTACCTGAGAAAATGTACCTGCCACTAAAATATATAAATAACTAGAGCTAGTTGAAAAAAAAAAAGCGAAACTTTTTTCTACCAAAAATGGTTGTTTGACATAGGTATTGTTTATAATAAACAAGTTAGCAAATATACAATTAAGTTTCCTGTAGTAATGTTAAGTGCCAATTGCACATACGTTGTATTTTCTTTTCTTTAAGAATACCATCATTACAGGATTGTTGTATAATTTTCAGAAGTGCAAATATTTCATCAGAGTGAAGGAAGATCCTGACTCTTATAAGGGTTTTTTTATTCTATATAGTAAGTAACCTTTCTTCTTCAGACCAATTTTGACAGAGTTAAGGCAAAAGTGTACTTCAAAGCCCAAAACCCTTGGTAAGGGGAAGTATTGATTTCCTTATGTTTGTGTAAATCCTATGGCTGAATGGAAAAGAGTCACAAAATGAAAAGGACTGTTAAGAATGTGCCACTAACAGACTGTTGCCCAATATGCCAATAGTATTCTCATCTCAACAAGGGAAATTATCAGCCTCATTAATATAGTAAAATTCCTTGGTGCAACTGACAAGCTTGTAATCTTTACATGACATTTCCCAGTAATGTCTGAGAATTGACTGCAAATGTTGATTGATCAGGATGCTCAAAAAGGACTTGGCTGAAAATCATTTTTTGTCAGTTGTTTTCCTTGTCAAAGTGTATCTCCGAGATCCATTAGACTGCTCATCCTTTAGGACTTTATCAGGAAGAATAATTTTAGAGCAGTGTTTCCCAAACTTGGGACGCCACGTGTTCAGGGAAAGCCCCTGGCGCACTCGGCCGGTTTGTTTACCTGCTGCGTCCGCAGGTTTGGCCGTTTGCGGCTCCCACTGGCCACGGTTCACTGTGCCCGGCCAATGGGGGTTGCGGGAAGCGGCGCGGGCTGAGGGACGGACTGGCTGCCGCTTCCCACAGCCCCCATTGGCCGGGCACAGCGAACCGCGGCCAGTGGGAGCCACGATCGGCTGAAACTGTGGATGCGGCAGGTAAACAAACCGGCCGGGCGCGCCAGGGGCTTTCCCTGAACAAGCGGCGTCCAAAGTTTGGGAAACACTGTTTTAGAGTGCTTACATTTTATACAAGACTTTAACTCACTAAAGACTGAAAGAGCAAATACTACAAATCACCTACTTGCTTAATAAGAAAGGCATTATTCTTATTTCTTGCGCTGTAAAGAGAGAAGAGAATCTAGAGCTGGATTTTTTTCTCTAAATATATTCATTTAAAAATAAGGTTCAATCTACTGCTGTATTAGACAGCTTCAGATCTCAATTAAATTGTGTTAATCTGGAGTAAAATGCTTGGTTTCAGGGGCTTCATATTCATCCATTTAGGGTCTGTATTTTAAAATACCAACGTAATTCAAAATCATGCATTTTTAACAGAGTCCAATCAAGATGTTTAGTCCACTTTCTGAACACGCTCCATCCTACTGGAATTGGCTTTTGTGAGTCTCTATCTCTTTCTCTTTCTCCCCTCTACTGGATTATCTGAATTTGAACATCAAAATTCTTTGGTAGTAGCCAAAGTGGATATCTCACATCCCCACTTTAAAATTCTATTGGCCAAAAATGCTTGACTCTGGAACTGTATCCCATACCAACAAAGAGTCGTTAAGCAGTTTGTAAAGAGCTTGAGTGTACACTTTTCAAACATGACTACTGTTGGTAGGTGCCTTCTTTTTGAGTGTCTGGCTTGAGGTACCTTCAAGGGGCTGCCTTTCAGAAGCTGCTGAGCTCCTGCCCTCACAACGCCCCTTCAGGCAGCCTCAGAATTGGGCTCTCGAAAATCACTAACCCCTTTTTGAAAATTCTGTCTAAATTATTCCTTGAGAATTGAGAAGAAATCAATGGGGAATTTTGCCCAAAACTCAGCGTTACAATGTACTTCTCTATATACTCATGGTTAGGGCATTCTTGTATAGTTTGAATCCTTGCTTCTTAAAGTCACAGAGTTTAAGGCCAGAAAGATCCACCAGATCTTCTAGTCTGACTTCCTGTATATCACAGGCTACCACCGCCACACACTAAACCCAACAACCGAAATCAGAACAAAGTATTACAACCCCAAGATTAGGCTAGTATGTGACACAGGCAGAGAATAGGAGGGAGCAAGCTGCACCAGTGCTCGCAACCCTCGCAATGGGGGAAAATGATTAATTGAGAGAGACCCAAATAATCCTGGCAAGTGACCTGCAGGCAAGTGGTGCAGAGGAAGGTGAAAATCCTTCAAGGTCACTGCCAATCTGACCTGATGGATAATTACTAGAGCCCTGTGTAGATACAAAAATGTGGATCTACATCTACCAGAATCAATGTGTATCCGAACCACTAGCCATCTTTTATGTGTGTCCCCAACCAAACCACACCCATAGCAGCAGGCCATCTCACAGTGCCTCTCATAGCTTATAACTTATGCTTCCTTGCTTTGAGATCCATTGGGATGCAAATAAGGTGGAGTGCGTGCTCCTCTCAAGGGGAAAGGAGGGAGGAATTGTTTATGGAATCTCCACTGGGAGCCACATGCTGGGTGTAGAAAGCTGCCATGCAAATTCCCCATTGGGTGGGAGGAGGCCAGGGTGCTGGAACAGGGGAGACCCGGGAGCCATGGCCCCATCACTTTTTACCCGCCCTAAGTGTGAGTGAGCATTGGGGAGGAGAAGGCAGAGAAGAGCGAATGGGAGCGGGGCCTGAGGGAGAAGGGGCAACGTGTGGGCGGCAGCTTGGGGGGAAAGGGTGGGGTAGGGCGGGGCTAGGGCATCGTGTCGCATGCTGCTCCAGGGGCTCATGAGTGGTGGTGGCGGCGGCAGCAGCATGTGTTGATAAATTACAGCCCTCCATGGTTTTATCCGCATCCAATCCACTATCCGCAAAAATTGATTCACGGATATCCATATCCACAGATATAAAGCGGATATCCGTGGATTTGCAGGGCTTTAATAATTCCTTTCTGATCCCATATATGGTGATCAGTTAGATCTTCAGCAAGTGAGCAAGAACCAGCCAGCCAAGCACCTGAGAGAGAGAGAAAGCTCAGTGCCACATCAGAGCTCTGGCCTGCGCCACCTAATGTCTCATCTCCAGCAGTGAACAGCTTCTAAAGCAGGAGTCTCAAACTCAAATTAGCACGAGGGCCGCATGAGGACTAGTGCATTGGCCCGAGGGCCGCATCACTGACCCCGCCCCCTCGCTGCCCCCGGCCCCGCTCCCACTCCACCCCTTCCATTAGGCCCATCCCTTCTCCGCCCCTTCTCCGCCTCCTCCCCTGTGCGCATGGCTTCCCGCTCCTCCCCCGTCCCTCCCAGAAACCGCGAAGCTCTTCCCATGCGGCCCACGGAGCTCTTCCCTGCGGCCCGCCGTGCTCCCCGCGCCCCACCCCCGCCCCCCATTTTTATTTTTTTGGCGGCGAGAACTGCCTGGGGGTTAAAAATATTTTTTTTTAAGGGGGGTCGGTGGGGGGGGGACACTCGGGAAGCCCGGCGGGCCGCAGGGAAGAGCTCGCCCGCGGGCTTCGTGTTTGAGACCCCTTTTCTAAAGCATTGAGACTAAGGCTGCAGCAATGGCACTAATAGGAGACTACATTCTAAAACATTTCAAATCCGCATTCACACTTAGTCTAAAAATTACTTCTTCCTCTATATGGAGGGGAGAGGTAATCACAGTACCAACAGCTGCACTAAAGCAGCCACTTTGCCTTTGGCAAACACAGAGTCTAACAGCAGCAAAATCTCCTAATGTACAGTGTAACTCTCACCCCTAATATTTAAGAAGAAATCTAACGCTGAATATGCGAGTGTATAATGATGCACAGTGGGTCAAAGGCAGGAGATCTGGGACAGAACAAGTCTCATTGGTATGATTTACCTTAATTTTTTTTATAGAATAAGAGACAGAAAAGCCTTAGTAGGTCACATCCCTGCCAGTGCACCTTAGCAGAATCTAGTAAGTTCAAGTATTCAGCCACTTAGGACATAGATTTTAAACTATCACACTAAATCAAAATCATGCACATTTAAAAGAACTCAATCAAAGTGAGTTTATGAATCTTCATCCTGCTGGAATTGGCTTTTTTTGTTTATTTCTCCAGTTCTTGGTCCCTGGAATATGAACATTGAGTACCAAAAGAGGGAGGTGTCATGCATTAATTTTTTTTTACTGGTGATAAACCTTTCACATGAAAACATTATTTCTTCTTGTCAGTGGATCCACATTTTTTCAGATTGTTTAGTCACTTTATTAATGTACTATTTATTTTAACATATAGAAAAAGAAGCACTGAAAACTTTGCTGGTAACATTTAACTGATACTGTCATTAAAAGTCTGAAGTTAACTCAGCAGAAAAGTTCTTTTTGATTGTTTTACATCAAACAAATGCAATGGATGTTGAAGTATAATTTTAAATAAATTGAATATCATTATTAGCTAGCTAAATAGCAATAGAGTGATTTATCACAATACTTTAAAACATTTTCTCTTCTGTCATTTTCTCATAAATTGTACAGATCTTTTTTTTCTGACAGAGAAATAGAAACAAGTACAAAAATAAAACAATCCTGTTTATTTAAAAACATGACCTGGAAATCTCATCTGAAAGACAAAACATTGTCATTTAAAAACACAAAGGCAGAGCAACCACCAATAAAGAAATCTAAATCCATGTGAATTAGCCATATCACCTAAGAGTCCAGTAGCAGTCAGGTCCAAAAGTACTTCAGTTTTATAAAGCTTTTTTGAAAAAGGTGGACATTCAAGTTAATTGGGTTGGGGAGAAGCAAGAAGATGGAATTGCATCTGGGATCAGCACAATTCTATTACTTCATTGGATCTATGGCAGTTTTCTCCAGCTGAGGATCTTAAATTAAATCCTGCCCCTTTGAAGCCAATAGAAGTTTTCCCATTGACTTCAGAAGGGGCCACCTCTGGCCTCTGGCCTCTTGTTTTTTCTGTAATTCTGTATTGAGCAATATGAGGTTAAAGATTAAATATAAACAAAATAAAAATCAGCAGATAACAGAAAAAGATAGCAATGTTGTTATGCAGGCAGGATTGAGTTATTAGAAAGCTGTGCTCAGGCCCTTGAAGGGATTCCACCATTTTGTTCTAAATGGACACTTATTTACTGTTGCTTTTAAATGTTTCAGTAGATGGGTTTTTTATTATAAAGTGAATAAAAGAGGTGATCGCTCTGTTCCCTTCCCGTTCACGTATCTCCTGATTTGACTCCAAATTGCCCAGGTTTTCATCTCCATGGGTTTTATTCTGCCACTTTGCATCTCCTGCTGTCTCACTCCCTCTCGGATATCCTGTTGCTCTATCTCCCTGTTGTGTCTCCTGTTGCGTCTCCTGCTGCCCTACCTCCCCTGCTGCCCTTGTTAGCTTGTCTCCCACTGTTCGCTTCCTCCCACTCCCTTCCTCTATAATCCAAGAGCTCTTGCTTTTCTTATCTTCCATAACTGCATGATTTTTCTTAATATTGTTGTTGCTGCTATTATCTTTGTCTCCCTCTTTCAATAGGCAATTGACTATGGACTCTTTCTTTAGTCCTCTGGAACTTACTGAAGGTATATGATAAAAGGACTGGGTATGGCACTTAGTCACACCTTTTGGGTTGCTGTTTTGAGCTTAATAATAATTTCTCTCCCTGTTATCTTTAGCCCTAAGTTGCCAGCAGCTGCTGCATTGCACAACTGAATCTGGATTTGTAAATGTGGGCAGTCTCCTTTGATAGATTTTTAACTCAGATCGGCAACTGCAGGGGATAATGCAACAGCTTCTTTACTGGATAGCACTTTAACGTGATACCTGGTAATGTCTGTTGTGAGCTACTGAATTCATACGAGAGTATGAAGATTTTTATTGTTCGGTTTGGAACAAGTTACTTTGTATGTGTCTCTCTTGACGTTTTTCTTTTGTAGTTGATAATCTTACTGCTAACATGCATAACAGATGGGCTTAATACAATGTATACCCTTAACAGTTTATAAAGTCAGTCTTTTTGGATTTCAAACACCACAAAATAAATAGTGAAATCTCAAAGTGGTAATTTTGGTCTCATATTGATAGGTCCTGTGTACCCACAAATCCCACCTGGTCCCAATAATGTCCCTTACTTCCTATCTGTGGAAGGGCTTGGTTCACTTCCACTGCAGGGTGAGGTTCTGAACTGTGGAAGCTCAGTAAGAGGCATTTTTACGTTTGTAATTGATTTAGATGTTTTGGACTTCTATACTTCAACTTATGGGGGGGAGGAATAGCTCAGTGGTTTGAGCATTGGCCTGCTAAACCCAGGGCTGTGAGTTCAATCCTTGAGAGGGCCACTTACAGATCTGGGGCAAAAATCTGTCAGGGGACAGTACTTGGTCCTGCTAGTGAAGGAAGGGGACTGGACTCAATGACCTTTCAAGGTCCTTCCAGTTCTAGGAGATTGGCCTATCCCATTTAAAATAAAATAATAATAAAAAAACCTGTGGGTCCCCACCATGGTGCAGCTCTTAGGCAGTAACCAATAAAGTTGTCCCAGGCCGGAGGGAGAGCTGGGTTGAGCGTAAGGGATTCAATGGAGCACGGCTCTACAAATTGGTCACTCCCATACACTGGTGTCTAAGGAATGGTAGGGCTCTTCCAACCACAGAATAGGTTCACTCTTGCACACCGTCACTTTGTGAGGTGAGGGAGAATTCCATTCAACTTATGTAAGGAACTTCTGAAAGGCTTAACAAAGCTAAGGAACTATGGCAGACAAATTCACTACAGATAAGTGCACAGGGAGAGAGGAACAACTTAACTACTGATAAATTTAGAACCCGTCTGTATGTAACTATAATGACTCAGAAGAACTGAGCTTGAAGACACTATGGAAGCTCAGTAAGAGGCATTTATATGTTTGTAATTGATTTAGATGTTTTGGACTTCTATACATTTATTCTCATTTGGACCCTCTTTGCATAGGTGTAAATGTGACTACAGAAGGCAGGGAGGATCAGGCCTATAGTTATATAGATATAGTGTGGCTATACCCAGGTACACACCGAGTATATGGGACTGAGAGAAAGCCAAGACCCTACCTGCATAACTTCTTTTACCACTAGAAATGGAGTGTGTAGGGCCAGAGATGCACTCACACACAGTACTCCAAGGGAACAGATGTGGCCCTTAATATATAAGACATTCTTGGCTTACTGTCATTCCCTAGCACAGAAATGTGCAGCAACCATGGGTTTGTTATATTGCAGTGATCTGTGCATATTTTTGTATTTTTATTCCTGCATTGAATCAAATATATAGTTTTCAAGACAACATCCCCTATGTTGCCAAAGCTGCGCACAGGGATTTAGAAGTCTGACACACTTTGATGTTAATGGGAGCCACCCGGCAAAATCCCCACGCTCTGCTTTGAAAATTTAGGGGCTGTTTTTTGAAATGTGCCTTTGACTATAGTAATACCCATCGTTTCTGATTCTTTCCATCATTTCTCCTCACTGTATATCTTTTAGTATGGACAATATTTCATCATTTTTTTTTAAATTAAAATTATCACTTGCTGTATCTGGAAACACTGAGACTAGACATAGAAAAATACCTAGAAATAAATTGATCAATACTGCTGAACTGTCCCAATGCTGAGGCAATGTGATTTGGGAAACGATGGATCATTCATTATGTTTGAAGTTTGGTAGTCTTTAAAAACAAGGGGGGGTGGGGGGAACCTTGTAAAATAGGAGTGCCTGCATGCAGCCTTTACTGTAACATCTGAACTGGAAAAATGTTCCTGGTATAAAATGTGATGTGCTTCTCTTCTGACTTCATTTAAAATTTCGAGATTAGAATCAACACAATGTTGGAGGATTCACCCCAGTCTGTGTTTCTCTTTGTCATGGAATTACCTTAGGGTAGTGGACGCTCAACTCTGTAGAGATTAAAAATAATTGTAAGTCCTCCAGGAGAAAGTAAGAGGAAAAAAATTGTCAAATACACTTTACATTAACATCATCATGCATGAAGCTTTTAAAAATGTACATTCAGATCATGTCAGCACTGGGTTGTTCTATGTTGTTTAGAGGAAGAGAGAAATAAGACAATTGTAAACGAATTTAGACCATGTCTATACATACCGCACTGCAGTGGCGCAGCTGTACCAATACAGCTGTGCCGCTGCAGCACATCCAGTGAAGACACTATGCAGATGGGAGAGAGCTCTCCCATCGGCATAATAAAACCACCTCCACGAGCGGCTGAAGCAGCTCTCCCACCGACATAGTGCTATGCACATGAACACTTATGTTGGTGTGACTTATGTCACTCTGAGGGATGTTCTTTTCACACTCCCCTGAGCAACATAAATGATGCTAACATAGACTGTAGTGTAGACATAGCCTTAGTTGTGAAATAACTTTTTTTTTGGGGGGGGGAGATTTTCCAACCCCCCCCCCATCTTTTCCTCTTTTGCTTCCAACCTGCATCCCCAAAATTCTCTTATGACAGTCATCCTCTCTGAACCTGTTAAGATTGATCCACATATTAGCCAGAAGGATAGGTCTAGCATCATTCAAGAGCAATGCCAAGGTGCTCTTTCCTTCCTAGCAGGAGCTTAATTTAGTGACTTCACAATGATATCAGCCCCTGCTGACCCAAGAAATAAGGACATACCATCTTAGATGCTTGCAATCAATTCAGTGGGATATATATTCAGTTGACTTTTGATGTAGGTAGTGATTGGAAAGTCTGTTCTATAAATCCCCTTCCCACATCTGTTTTGTGGATGGCAGGAAATTTTCCTCTTACTCAGATAAAATTGTATACTTGTCAAATATTTTGCCACTGTCCCACTGGGTTTTTTGTTTCAAGTGGACTAGTCAGTTCATACACAGAGTAAACAATACAGAAAGTTTTATTGGACACTCTTGAAAAGCTAATTTAATTAAGCCACCTTTTCTCTTAAACCATCAGAATTCTTTAAAGAGAACAGGCCCAGCTATTGTTTCTTAGTAGGTGGTTTATTCATTCAGTGAATACTGCACCCCTGTATTTATGGTAACCTTATTAAAGTTATATTGTATAGATCCATAATATCTATGAACTGAGAATAGTCAGTTGAAAGCAAAAGGTGTAGGTTCTTTTTGGTGTTGGGAAAAATATACTCAGATTACTTTTGTGAGAATTTCTG
This sequence comes from Chelydra serpentina, assembly GCA_037349315.1. Taxonomy (NCBI): domain Eukaryota; kingdom Metazoa; phylum Chordata; order Testudines; family Chelydridae; genus Chelydra; species Chelydra serpentina. The sequence goes on along the minus strand of JBAIAC010000028.1, from coordinate 10,616,443 downwards.
TTCTACCATCCTATTTCACTCAGCTACTTGCTCCAGAAACCTAAATGGAGAAATTTTTTTCAGAGCTTCTTTCTAGCTGACTTGCTTACACAGCGTAAAGAACTGTGTATGTGTGCACACACATTAGACAAAGCTATGAGCAGATATGATTAGCACTCTACTTGTGGCTATGGCTGTGCATAGTTACCCAGGTACAGAATTACTGCTGATAGAAACACTGACTCTAAAGATCCTCGGAGGGAATGTACTGGTAGTTGCAGGTCCTGTTAAAGTAATATGAATGGAAGATAACTATTATGACAAAGCCTGTCATAATAGTTTTAGTACAAAGTTGGCTTGTACTAAAAAAACAAAAACAAAAAACAAACGAAAAAACCCATCACCAAACTTGAGTAATAGAAAAGCTGAAAATATTTGTTTTTTCAGAATTTTACTACAGGATTTTTAAGGCATAACCCTTTCTATATACCCTGGAAAAAATAGTGTAAAACTACTTTGTCAGAGAGATCTACTTTGTCTCGACAGATATGAATGAAAAACCTCTACTCATAAATATATATATTAGCAATTCTATTCAACCTACAGAAAACCTGTGACCAGCAAATGTCTTCCTGTAGAGTCCTGCAGAGTCTGCTTACGCAATGTTGCCATAGATCTCTGGGATATATTTAGACCACATTTGCCTTCACGGTTATTGGCTAATGGCGGTGAGGCAGCTGCTTCTAGTGATACCTGTTTAAGAAGATGCTGCCATTTGTAAGTCAGCAGGTAATGTAGTTATAGAGGGGTCAGGTTTGAAAGGTTGATCATGTGTGACTCTTTATACCCAAATGTTGAAGGCATAATGCAGTAAGAGCCTCATCACTTGGACATCTTAAAATACCTATGGTAGAGACCTGTTTTTTCTCCTGCATTTCACCCAATGCATCACTCCAATTTTTGCCATGCACCTGGCCTATTCTAAAGAAGAAGCCTGTGGCCTTTTCTATGGCTCTGGAGGCCATAGTTTTGCCTGCCTAGACCCTCAAGTCTTTAGGTTGCTTGTCTAAAAGGAGGATTATTCAGGTTTCTGATATTGTTTAATTTCTGTCTCTTATATTTTATAATAGACAGGTCTCTACAGGTTTGGAGACTATGATACTAAGCTCCTTATTAACCTTAAACTTTCCGAGCTGGATTCAAATCACTTGATACTTGTAATTTTCTTTTAATGATCTCTCTGCTCTAACTACTTAACCAGTCGATGTGTCTTTTTCCCGACACGCATGAAGATATTATTCAGAGAACAATACTGATATAAAGAAACCATATTGTTCATATTTGAAGTCCAGCTAGATTCATCTGGTTAGTCATATTCTTGCTGCAAACAAACAGCTTTGCAGCTGAATAAAATTGTATCTTAGTCCACTGATTCTGTGCTCTGATAAACTCCACCTATTGGATCTAGGAATTAAATTCAAGTGCCTCTTGCTGAAAGTCCTGTCTTATAATTACTCTTCATTTCGGGACCATCTTTATTTGCAGCTTCCACCTAAGCTCCAAAAAGGAACATTTTCAGCATTTCCATATACTTAGGCCCAGTTAGTACAGCTGTTTAAACAGCTGATGTTCTTCAAAGTGCTTTCCACCTTTATCTGTTTAAATTTTGGTAAAACCAAATATTTTGGTACCTATAAATCCATCATGCTAGTGTAATATTTTATAAGTGAGAATCCTACCAAGAGCTAATGATTGATTCAGTATTAGAAAATGTGTGAGAACATTTTAAGTAGAAGTAGAATGTACAGTGGTACAAATACAAAATAAAATATGTATATTACCATTGCATTGACACGGATGAGCTTGTGCTTTAGACATTGGACTGGCATCCAAGAGAGCTGGGTAAAATACCTGACCCTGCTGCACTCTGTCTTTGACAACATGGGGGTATCACTGAAATTCTCTGTGCTTCAGGCCCTCAATAGAATGGAGATGTGACCAAGCACCTCTTGATGGCAACTGGCAGAGGGCACAGAGGTACATGGTGGTACAGGGATCTCATGGGTTCACCAGAAGGGGTTATGTAAGCTCTCTTTTGAAAGCCTGTATGACACAGGTCATCAAGATGTATGTATGGAAAATCTGTGAGAAGAGCTACTGCCCCATATCAGGGTCGAGAAATAACTTGCACTGTATACCCCGGAATGGGGGACAGCATCTGTGGCTTGACCAGAGGGCTGAACTGCCGAAGACCAGCCAAGAGAACCAGCAGTCTGGGTGGTAGTGGTGGTGGAAGGCTTGCGAGAGACAGGCGCCACCCTGGTGTAAGATCAAAAAAGAAAAGCAGGCTCACTCCTAACTAAGAGAAGGGGGCCATCCACAAGAGGTGGGTGCCGCCCTGTGAAAGAACTGTGAAGGCAGGTATATCGGCCAGAGAAAAAGGGGTGCCCATGAGAGGTGGGTGCTGACCCCGTTACAGGAGCTAACAACCTGCTAGAATCAGCAAGACTTCCTCATGCTGCAGACAGGTGGTAACAAGATGATTCTCAGCCCTTGGTGCCCTGAGAAGCATCAGAGAGGTTAATAATACTTTTAAACTCACAGGATCAAATACTTGGGAAACACTCAAATACTGCAGTGATGGGTACCATATTATATATAGAGAGAGACTTTATCAGGATAAGTTGCAAGATTTTCCAGTTCTTGGAAAGAAGCAGTGTGGGAAGAGATTTTTATTGTGATATGATAAACATTTTCTTAGCTACCACTGTAGCTGCAAAAGACGCAATGTAAGTTTTGACCAACCCATCAGAGGAGGTGTCTGAATAAACAGTGGGTAGAGAAAATAGCTGTGGAAAGTTTTATGCTCTACACCTGTTTAAATTATTGGATGAAGATCAAATTGTATCTAACTCATGAAAGGTTAGGAGATGTCATTTGGCTTTCTAGGATGCTTAACACTTCAAGAGCAGGACAGAAAGGTAACTTGCCAGACCACAGAACAGCTATCCAGTATCAGCTTGTGTAAAATAAACTCTCTTTGTTGAGTACCATGTTAGGTTATGAAGCAATAAGATTCCATTGGGTTTGTCACAGTTCTCTTTGCATGTCATTATGGTTACGCTACTGTATCATTTCCTAATTGTGCCTTTCAAAGCTGTCACTCTCTTATGCTCCCATGACAACTCTATTTGAGGATCTAATTCAGTGTTACTGGACCACTAATGATGACAGAGTAAGTGATTAAAACACAAAGTTATTTTTCATGGATTTGGTTAAACTGCTTCATGACTTCCCTCCCAATCCAAGAGTTTTAGTCTAACATCTGTCTTCTGATTATATGTAATTGTGAAAGCTGACCTTGTTGAGTTTCCATAGAGAGTTGTTTCAATATCCTGATCTCTGTGATCAGAAGATGAAGCATTCATTGATTTCTTCTTGTTTCCAACAGTTTTGAAGTCTCAATATTAAAATGTAAGTTGCTATGTTTTCAAATTGTCTTTTCTTCATACCTTAGTAGTGAGGAGTTGGAATAGATTTTAGGGGGGGGGGTTTCACAAGGAAAGGTTGGATGTGTATTAATTTAGTGCCACATACATTATTTCCAACAACAGATACTGTCAATAGCTGTGAAATAGAGTCTAACAAAATGGCCACAAGTATTTTAGTAAGTGGAATAGTTCCTCACAGAAAAAAAATTATATATAAAATAATGTGTCAGTACTGAGCAAATGAAATGAAAAGAGCAGTGAAACATATTGAAATAGTGTAAAGAATAGTAAACAAATGAAAAAAAATCATTTCCTCACACATCCCTCACTATGAAGTAAATGAGATAAAGGAGAGTCTGCCAAGAATCATAACAACATACTATATGATGATCAATTACAAAGGCCATGAAAGAATTATCCACAAAAAAATGTTAATCCTTTTAAAGGACCTCAACAGATTGTGGTAATCACCCTAACACCACTCTTTGTATTGAGGTGTATTCTAAGGACATTTTACTTTCTCAGGACAGTGAGAGAGATGGGGGGAAAAGACTTATAAAGCAGTTACCATGTGTTCACACACAGATCAAAAAGAGAGGTCTGAATTTCCCCATGAGTCCACACATGGTTGGAGAACAGAACTGGCAGTCATTTGTGTGATTTCAATATATTCCTTTGTTGTGCAAGACCACAGAAGAAATGATAGATTAACTTTCCTTAGAACGTGGATGGTAGTGCCTTATATGCAGGGAAGTATTTCTTTAAAGCTGAGGAATGCTTCCCATTTTAATGGGATATATGCATTTGATATGAAAAAGCCAAAGGCAGTGTTTTAGACACAGTTATAAAAAAATCTACAGGGAAGGTACCTATTCTCCAGCATACCTCAGTTCTTTTCAGCTTTGATTTATACATCAAAACAAGGGCAGGGCGCAGTAAAACTAGGGACCAAGTGACACAACTCTGTGTTTCTATCAAGAGGCAGTTTATTAGCTACACATTCCATGAAATGCGCATTAATAGGCTAAGACAATGTGCACTGAGCTTCCAGGTTCACCTTTGCATATTAATGAGTAGTGTGTAATAACATTTATTGCTCTTGCTATTCCACATGCAGGGAACATTGAAATTAGAGCTGGGTTATATAAGTAGTGTCAGTGGAATTTATGACTGTGCACACTTCTTTTCTAAAACTGTAATTTCTTAACACTCAATGTTCCATTTTCATACAGGTACTTGGCATCCATCTAATTTCACAAAATTAGCCACAAAATACTTCTGTCCTAATAACTAACCTAGCTACAACTCAGTCTAGCCACCATCAATTTTGTGAAGTTTGATGTACATTGGACAAAATATCCTGCTTTTTGGTTTCCACCACAAATGATCACAAGGTCATATAAAGATCTTGTTAAGAACAAATAAGGTATTTATTATTTTCTGTAAGGCAGGAATGACAATGCTAATTGCTAACTGCTTGGTACTGTTCCATTAGAGCACATGAAAGGCATACATCTCTAGGGGAAATTTCCCTACTGGTGTAATAGCCTTAGCCCAGGGCTACACTGGGGGGGTGGGTCGATCTACGATATGCAACTTCAGCTACGTGAATAACGTAGCTGAAGTTGGCGTATCGTAATCGACTTACCTGGCTGTGAGGACGGCGGCGAGTCGATCGCTGCCACTCCCACGTCGACTCCGCTTCCGCCTTTCGATGAGGTGGATTTCCGGAGCCGACGGGGAGCGTTTTCGGGGATCGATTAATCGCATCTAAACGAGATGCGAAAAATTGATCCCCGCTAGATCGATTGCTACCTGCCGATCTGGCGGGTAGTGAAGACAAGCCCTTAGTGGTAGCAACTAGTGTGGCCTTAGCTGATACATAGATATGGAACTTTACCCTTCTCAATGTGATCATCTGTGCATTTTCTCCAGTGACTACAAATCTATTCTGGGGGTAATCAGCCTCACTTGGCGAATACATTTAAGTGCATACTTATTCTAGGATATAACTAGACTGTTTTCAACTACAACTTCTATAAAGCATTTATAATGGACAGATATAGACAATCTGCTTTGAGATAACTTAGAGGCAAGTGGAATATGGACTTCATTGCAAAAGTTCACAGAGAAGGTATTTATTTGGAGGATGTGAAAGATGGAGAGGAATTTGGTTCTAAATCTGATTCAGACTCACTTTGCTCTGTAACCTTCAGGTAGTCATATTCTCCGAGCTTCAATTTCCCACTCTATAAAATGGGTGTGATTATATTGACCTACTTCACAGGTGTGATTGGTCTAATGATGGGACAAACCCCCAACTGGTGTAAGTTGGCATCCATTGAAGCCAATGAACTGGCACAGTGTTTGTAAAATGCTATGAGTTCAAAGCACTGTCAAGGCCAGACAGTGACAGAAAAAGGACAACATTCAGGAATTTAGAGCGTCTAGTCCTGTGGTTATTCCTATAGGGCAATGGTTTTCAACCTTTTTTTAAATTTGCGAACCCCTGAAAAATCTTGAATGGAGGTGCAGTCTGCTTTGGAAATCTTAGATATAGTCTGCAGATCCCCATGGATCCATGGACCACTGCTATATGGTATGTCTCAAGGTCACCCTAATTCTCCTGATTAACCTCTAACCACTGACCACCATATCTGGGCTAGGGAAGGAATTTTCTGCTGGGCCAGATTGTCAGAAACTCTGGGTTTTTTTGCCTTCCTCTGTAGGATGGGGCACTCAGGTCGCTTGTAGGTTTAAACTAGTGTAAATGGTGGATTCTCTGTAACCTGAAGTCTTTAAATCATGATTTGAGGACTTCACTAACTCAGCCAGAGGTTATGGGTCTATTACAAGAGTGGGTAGTGGTCAGTTGGACCATGAGCATTTCAATAAGACCCAACAGCCAGGCAGCTGGGCAAGAATTCACTGTCGTAACTTAGGGCTGGTCTACACTAACCCCCCCCCTGTCGAACTAAGATATGCAACTTCAGCTACGTTAATAACGTAGCTGAAGTCGAAGTCTCTTAGTTCGAACTTACCTGTGGTCCACACGCGGCGCGCAGGCTCCCCCGTCGACAGCGCTTACGCTTCGTGGCAAGCTGGATTACCAGCGTCGACGGGGGGGCACTTCCTGGTTCGATTTATCGCGTCTAGACAAGACGCGATAAATCGGACCCAGAAGATCGATCCGACGCCTCCGATCCAGCCGGTAAGTGTAGACTAGCTCTTAGAGTCACCAGCATCTAGTGTTCCACCACTGGCTGTTGGGGATATTTGCTACAAACAGTTGCAGATAGGCTATATGCCATTGTAGGCAGTCCCATCATACCATGCCCTCCATAAACCTATCAAGCTCAGTCGTGAAACCAGTTAGGTTTTTTGCCCTCACTACTTCCCTTGGAAGGCTGTTCTAGAACTTCACTCCTCTGATCATTAGTAACCTTTGTCTAATTTCAAGCCTAAACTTGTTGATGGCCAGTTTATATCCATTTGTTCTTGTGTCCACATTGGCACTTAACTTAAATAACTCCTCTCCCTCCCTGGTATTATCCTTCTGATGTATTTATATGATATCTACCCTCAGTCTTCCTTTGGTTAGGCTAAACAAGCCAAGCTCTTTGAGTCCCCTCTCATTAGGTAGGTTTTCCATTCTTCTGATCATCCTAGTAGCCCTTCTCTGCACCTGATCCAGTTTAGATTCATCGTTCTTAAACATGAGAGACTAGGATTGCACACAGTATTCCAGATGGTCTCTCCAGTGCCTTGTATAATGGGACTAACACTTCCCTCTCTACTGTAAATACCTCACATCATGCATCCTAATTTTTTCCCGGCTGCATTACATTGGCAGTTCATAGTCATCCTGTGATCAACCCAGGTCTTTCTCCTCCTCCTGCTGTTTCCAACTGATAAATCCCCAGTTTATAGCAAAAATTCTCGTTAGTTCCTAAATGCATGGCCTTGCTCTTTGCACTATTAAATTTCATCCCATTTCCATTATTGCAAGGTCCTCCAAATCGTCTTATATGATATTCCAGTTCTCTTCCATATTGGCAATACCTCCCAACTTTGTGTCACCCATAAATTTTGTTGGCACACTCCCATTTTTTGTGTCACGGTCATTAACACAAATGTGAAATAAGATAGGCCGATCACTGTTGAACTTCACTAGTAACCTCCCTCCAGCCTGACAGTAGGACTCCTCTAACAAGTTCTTTATCCATCTTTCAATTCTCATATTAATCCCCATCTTTTCCAACTTAACTATTACTTTCCCATGTGGAATTGTATCAAATGCCTTACTGAAATACAGGTAGATTACATCTACTGTATTTCCTTTGTTTAAAAAATTAGTTATCTTTTCAATCAAGGAGATCAGGTTGGTCTGGCACAATCTACCTTTTGTAAAACCATGTTGTATTTTATCCCAATTACCATTTACTTCTATAACTTTATCTAATTTCTCTTTCAAAATTTGTTCTCGGAGCCTGCTTACAATAGAGGTCAAACTAACAGGGCTGTGGTTTCCTGGATCACTTTTCGCCCTTTCTTAAAAATAGTCATTATATTAGAAATTCTCTAGTAATTGGATACAACCCTTGAGTTTACAGATTTATTAAAAATTCTTGCCAGTGGGCTTGCAATGTCATGTGCCAGTTCCTATAATGGAGATTATCTGTTGGGGGAGGGCCCAGTTTAGTCCCATTAAGATGTTTGAGTTTGATTTCCATCTTGGATGTGGTAATTTTTGCTTCCATATACGCATTTCCATTAGCCACCCTGCTACTGCCCAGAAGCTCCTTATTTACCCTTATTTAAAAACTGAGGCAAAGTACTTGGTTAGGTCTTGGGCCATGCCTCGATTATCTTTAATCTCTGTCCCATCCTCAGTGCCTAGCAGTCCCACTTCTTCTTTCCTTGTTTTCTTTTTTTTTTTTACTATTGTTTTAATTGCCTTTGCAAGGTCCAGCTCTGCTTGGCTTGATGCAGTTCTCTTTTCCCCCCTACACTTTCTGACCTCCAAGAGGTAGCTTTCCTTGCTTGTCCATCCCATCTTTCATGCTTTGTAGGCTTTCTGCTTTCTCTTTGTAACCAGTTTGAAATGCGTGCTCATCCAGCTTGGTCTATCCTTCCTCATCCATCCTTCCCTATGAATATTTTCCCCTTGCTTGGGATGGAGGCATTAGATAGTTTCTGCAATTTTGATTTGAAGTAATTCTAAGCCTCCTCCACATTCAGATCCCTAGTCATTCAATTCAGTCCATTTCCCTAATTAATATCTTTAATTTTTTAAAGTTTGACCTTTTGGAATTAAGGACCCTAGTTGCAGATCTAATTTTGTTTCTCCTCTTGATGTTTCTGTGTGTTTTTCAAAACAACTTGAGAGATGGGGCCTGAGTAATCCCAGAATTGGCTGGTAAAAGGCTATTTTCAGGCCTGCATTTTATAAATGGATTATATCCTACTGAGACATATCTTTGCTCTCTGATACCATGTTAAGTCTAAAATTTCTTTCTGCAGTCAATTCTAGTCTAACAAAAAATGTCTGACATTCAACTTGCTGATGTACTTCTTTTGTATTATCAAAGTTTCTATATGTCTTTCCCATAATATATCCTTTTCTTGTGAAATAATGAATTCAACCCAGGTACATATAGAAATCTCTTGTTCCACAATGAGCTGTGACACTACCTCAGACTGCTAAATCAAAACTTCAGAAGGCTTCCTTGAAATAAGAGTTTTCCTATTGCTGAGAAAGTGTGTGGTTTACAGTCAAGACAATGTATCTACTCTTTTCCTCCAGGAAAACACCAATTCATCAGTGTTTCATTGAAAATCAAAATAGTAAGTGTTGTCATTCTGAAAAGACACACACTTATTGTTAATATTAATTACCAGTGTTAATATTGTATTGTCACATCTATAATTTTGTACACAACATTGTATAGATTTGATAGCTCTTTATAAAGCCAAGATTTTGTATGGCTTATTGTTGATTTCAAGAAAAACTGTTCATAATGGGGCTAGGAGTCAGGGCTCCATGGCTTTTATGAAGATAAATGTAACATTAGGTTGATAGCCTAAGCAAGGATGATTGATGCCGGTTTCCTGTGATATGTGCCCAAAGAAACCACCTGTGGAAAGACTTGGACTATTAATCTGAAAATTGTTAAATTTAAAATTAATTCAAGGCCAGAGGAGACTGATTTCCACTGTGACTTTTAGGGAGGTGAGGCCTAGCCCTAAGCTGGAGCAAAGTCAAATAGTGCTCAATAGCCATGGGGATACATAAGTTTCCTGGGTCAGTTCAATGCTCATACTAGCTGAAAAGGTAAGGAGTATGGGTTTGATACCTTTGTCATTGATGAAGCCACTCCAAGTAATCACCTGGACTAAAGTACAGCTACTTAAATAGGTAGCATGAAATACACAAAGATGTTGGGATGGTATTCACCAAAAATGAGATACCAGAAGAACTAGTGCAGATTCTAGTGAAAGAGGAGACCACAGGAATCTAGGGATATCAAGCCCTCTGCTTCCCACAGTGAAAGAAGAAGTGGATAGGCTAGAGAAGAAGTGGATAGGCTAGATGTAATAGAACAAATTAGTGAGCTAATAGAGTGGGCAGCTGTTATAAAATATGAGACTGTCCATATCTGCATAGACCTAAGGAGACTCAGTAAAGAAGTATGGAGGGAAAGGTATATTTGTGCCATCAAGGAAAACAGAATTTTCTGTTTAACTGGTGAAACAACATTCTCCACACTAAAGGTTCAGTTTTGATCATTCTTACGGGACACTTCTGTTCTTGGTTCTGCCACCGACTCAACATGTGACTGTGAAAAGATGTCATAGGCTATATCTTCACTGCAGAGTTAACTCAAGGGTAAATAACTTGAGTTAACTCCTCTTGAGTTACTTAGCCAGAGAGAGAGAGCAGCCATGCAGCAAAATAGCACTTGAGCTGCACACAGTGATTGGATTAGCAGGACAAAGTGAGCTTGTTGGCAAACAACTGATGAGTTGTGCTAACTGGAGTCGTAGCCTACACTCCTTGATGGGCCAGCCAGCTCAAATTAAAAACTTCACCACACTTCAGTTAGGATTTTTTAGGGGGGACGACGACACTCAGGTTATAAATCCAGTTAACTTTGTAGTGAAGACATCCCTTTAATCTCACATTATCTCATCTTTACTTATCTGTGCAATGGGTAGAATAATATCTACCTGCTGTGGATGTGAGGTCTAATAACATTTTTGAATGGCTCAGTTTATTTTAGCTGTTTATGTAGGGAGAATAAAGCCATTCCTGCTGTAATGCACACAATTTTAGGAATTTTAGTTTTTCTTTGACAGCCACATTTGAAAGTGCATTTGTACAGCTAAGTACCATATTTTAATCATGGAGATGGTCCACATTTTAAATGTCTAACCCTCTGTATCTGCCATTAGTAGTAAAGTGAGTAATTTGATTGTAACAGCTTATTTAACACTTATTAGCAAATTATTCAGTGACTCTAAGAATGCACAGAATTAACTGAACTAAGCATTCATATTTGGTGGGATTTGCTGTAATGCACATTGAAGTTTTATATTTTATTTTAATTTTAAAAGAATAGAAAGGATAATACTTCTAGCAAAAATGCATTGTATCAGTTACTAGCAATTTCATAATTCCCACTAGCTATTTCTTTATGGTTTTGAGAGCCTTGAAAGGAGAAATAACATAAACGAAATATGAATTTAACACAAGATAGACTGGCATGTCAAACCTCTCTGAATAATTTGGGATGTATTTACACTGGCCAAATTCCAGTCCATGTCCAGATGTCTTAGGTTGCCCACCTCTGTGGTGGATTGCACTAAATCTCCAGGTCTGAACAGCCTCAAATGTCAATGAAGGAGAAAAAATATAACTGCAAGGACCCAGTGCCAAGGTTCCTTTTTCCTCTTTTAGAAACTGAGGATACTGCTTACAACCAAAGAAGCTGGGGAGCTGCATTAAAGTGCTATGCTCAATTAGGAACACATTGAAGCCAATGCAAATTTGGTCATTGTCTTCAATGGGGAGCAGAATCAGACCCAAAATATAATCATTTAGAGAGATCGTACTTAACTTCCATCCCCTGTGGGCGGGTAAAGAATCCAATACACTATTTCAGAATGATAAAAAGAGACAACCACAGATGACAAAGTCACAGTACTATAAATGGTGCAATGTACTGTTGTAGTAGTAAGCATGTTATGTTGCACATACCTCCCAATCCACGCCATAGGAATGTATATATTTGGATTCAGAGCTAATGGGACAAGACTGCTACTATCTTTGTAAGGTCATATACATGTGCCTGGAGGATCTTACTGAAGAACAAGGAGAAAATTGTATGTATATAAAATTATTTGTTTTGAATGTTTATTAAGAAGCAAGCGACTCTAACTTAATTTAGGGCAGCGGTTCTCAAACTGAGAGTCAGGACATCAAAGTGAGTCATAACCCCTTTTTAATGGGATCCCCAGGCCTGGTGTTAGACTTGCTGGGGTCTGGGGCAAAAGCCCAAGCCCAAGCCTGAGCCCTGGGCAGTAGGACTTAGGTTACAGGGCCCTGGCCCAGGACTTGGGCTTCGACTTTGGCCCCCCTCCAGCCTGCGGCAGTGGGGCTGGGTGGGCTTGGGCTTCAGTCCCTCCTGGGATCGTGTAGTAATTTTCGTTTTCAGAAGGGGATCGCGGTGCAATGAAGTTTGAGAATCCCTGGTTTAGGGTATTTCCTATTAACTTACAATGCTAGCAAACATTAGGGTCCAGTTTTTGGGTTCATTCAAGCTAAGCAGATGGAAAACTGGTTCATCTGAATACTTTCAGGATTTCCCCCATATAGGAGGGATCTCAGTGTAGCAAATTGCTGGCACAGCAGTTGTGTGCCTCACCTATTTTATCTTTCGGCACAGGGGCTGTGCTTGGGAAGATGGGGAGTGCCTATCCTCAGGTGATCCTCAGCTGCTGAAATGGCCCCATGGGACCATAAGCAATGGAGCCTAATTTATGGCACTTTTGAGGCTGCTGAAAATTGCTCCAGTGAATGAAAAGAGCCCCTGGCATGCCCCTGAACTGGGAACAGCAGAGATAGCGTAAAGCCATATTTGCTCCAGTCTCTCTGGCTTTGCCAGGCCAGAGATTCTGTTCCTAAGACTGCTGGCTTAGAGCTTTCTGTGGATACTTCTCTGCCCTGCTATCTCAGTCATTGTTTAAGCACTTTTAGAGGAGCCTTCCCCTGAATGTTCAGCTCAGCCCTTTTTTACATGAGGTAACACCCACAAACTTCTATTGTAATTTCTTATATATAATATGGCATGTCACATGCTTCAAACAGACCAGGTATGACATCACAACTCTTTTGTATGAATGTTTCCTTTCTAAAAACCATTTAATTTACAACAATTTAAAAATCACACTAAAGATGTGGTGATCTCCTGCACACCAGCTTGAATGGATACTATTGTTGTCAGACGGCTACCGGTGTGGTGCTCTGCTCAATGTTGATCTCAGTCGGCTGCGTGCGTGTGTTCCCTCTGTGTGCTGCCCCAGCTCTGCGCAGATAGCTAGCACAGCAGACCCAAGAGAACCCCCAAAGACCACAGACTCTAGTAAGGTACAAAGGCACGTTGGCCAGGTTTATTGTTGAAACGAAGCACAGTGATAGTTCCTGATAGACTCTACCAGGCATATTACGAATGTATGCTCCCTGACAATGGACCGGCTCAGTCAGTGGCGGGACTTTCCACTGCCCCCTAGGCCAGACAAAGACACCGCCCCAGGGACGCATTCTTATACACAGGTACAAACAAGTTAAATAAAGCTCCTGATGGATTGAGGTGCAACCCCTCTACGTAACCAGGTACAACCCTTTCTACGTAGTAAGGTGCCGCCTCTTACCTTGTACATGTTGGTTCGGACAAAACAACTCTATCCATCATATTACTCTTTTGACCCTGTCCTTGTTATCTATGTGGACGGTATAAGAATGTTCTGGTGCCATTTGTTTATATCTCTGGTACATATTTGTACAACAGAATATGTTTATGTAACATTAGCCCTTTCCTTGCCAGCTCCTGTGAGCAGGGCCTGCCTCTGGCTCACAGCTTAACTTTGCTTTATATTAGCAAAGTCTTGCCCATTACTTTAGCTCAGGCCTTAGGCCTCATACCGGGCCTCTGATACAAGGGTTTACGTTTCAGGGCCTCATCTTACTACATTCCCCCACTTTTTGTCTTTTTAAGGGGAGGATGTTTACCCATCGTCCCGGAAAAGCATAATGCATGGACGAAAGATAACCCAGTGGGCTAAACACTGTTAGGTGGTTACCTTGTTTCACCATTCATACACTCATGCCCCATCTGTCCCTTACTCTGCACATTCCCTCGTACGACTGATAGACAGAGATTCTCATCCAATTATTTTGAGTCCCTTATGGTGGGCCTGGGAATGTTAGCCCAGGACCTTGAATGAAGGAATGACTGGTATGAGACGGTCTGCCTGTTATTGTGTAGTTACACTGAGGGCTTCATAGGGTTTTAACATCTATATATAAGTATATGGGAATCACGGATATAAGAATATGTAAAGAATATGTATGACTATATATAAATGTAAATATAAGTGACTTGATTATATAGGGGGGTGAATATTTGTTATACAAAAGGGAGGGATGAATATATGTTGTGCATATTGTGTTTCAACTCCTTATTCCTTAAAGTGATTATTTGGTCGAACCATGGCAGTGTTGATGATTGCCATTTCCATCCCCTTCTCCACTCGACGCTGTAGCTTAGCTTTCTTGGCCTGGCCCACCAGGTAATAACACAAACCCATGAGGACAACAACTGTTAGGGCTTGGACTCCCATTAAGATGACACTAAGGGTCCGGACCACTGGATGTAAAGTCACATCCTCTGGAATTGCCCACCAGGGTGTTTCCACCTCTCTTTGGACATCCTCTGTTTCGCTCATCTGCTGCTGGATCAACTGAGCTATGGGTATCAAAGATTCTTTAGTTCTTGCCACCAACTCATGTATATCCAGTTGCAGAAGTTTCACTGGGGGGAAACAAATCAATTAATAAGTCTTGTAAGCGCTCATGTGGAATGATTGTTTCAGTGACAGAGTTGCTAGTACTTGTTGGCCAAAAGGCATGAGCCCCAATTTGAATGGTGCTGGTAACAGGCACACAGAACCCAGCATCACTTGTAGGGCAAATGTTGCCATTTATAGAAAAATTATGATAGCCAGTAGCACAGGCCATGTCCTGAATTCACACTACCTCATTAACCAATTCCTTTCGTACTAGGCGAGCCCAGCCTTTCTGAGTATTATTAATGTCAATTGTGGCGTAGCACTCACACAGCACAATCCATTATGTTTTACACAACAGGCTTGATTAATTTCCAAGCCAGTGTCAGTCACTAGGCACACGGTGGGGTAATGCTGTATATATGTTTTGTTTACAAGTGTCCCCACACTGTTCGCATAAAATACCTTAACTGGCTTTTGCAGCCATCTAGGTACTGCCATCATGAGGTGAACCCTTTTATTGTCCTCATGGTCCAATTTCGGGACCCTATCAAATTTAGCAAATTGAAGAAAGATAGGTACAATATGGTTTATGCCTTGTTGTTGTATTCGGTTTAAGATGGCTGTGGGGTCTAGTATCCATGGCCAATTCTGAAGTTGCAACTGCAACAAACTCTGTTGTACTATCTCGCTCACTCTATTGCCTTAGGCCGTGCAAGCAACTGCCAATGAAACATCACTATTTTGTATGCTGATGATGAGGGATAAAATGGTGGCATTCAGGTGGATAAACCCTTGCGCAATCAAATGTATATTATCAATAGTGATCGCATGCTGGTCCAGTAATAGACTGCTAATACCACCTCCAGTCTTTACTGCCTTACCTATTCTGTTTACCATGGTGTTTATTTTTAAATTCAGATTCTCAATATCTGCAGAATTCCAGATGGACATGCCAAGACTGGAGCCACCCAGTGTTGTTCCTAATAGGTCCCTTCGGTCTCTTATTTTGAGGGGTGATTTGGGAACTTTTCCAAAATTGCAATTGCATGTCCATTTCCGAATTAAACCAATCTTTGTAGTGTCTGGGGCATTGCCTTGGCATGGTCATACTGGCAAAATCAAGCTTTAGTGGCACATAGATCCATCCTATATTTTCTACCATATATTCAGCAGTCGGGTGTAGGAAGATTCCTGAGGTCAGCCAGGGTTGTACGGTGGGACACTCACTGTTTGGGGTAGTGGTGGTGGGTGGAGGGGTAGGAGGAGGTGGTGTATGAGCTGTTGTTGGACAGACCTTGTCACAGACCTGCACGTGGTAGCAACATGTACTTATGCTTGGGGATGCAGACCAAGTTCCCATGTATGTCCCTGCATCTTTTAGTTGAGTGTTATGAATGCAAATTGATGCACTCCATTTATCCTGTAAGTCAGTAAGTTCTACCCTGCCAGTCCAATCTCCATGAGTTTTTACACTCCCCTCTATATAGCTAATTACTGGGTCTGCTTCTCTAAACCAGTCCACCTGTACTGTGTTGGTTCCGAGTTGATGTGCTTGGACAACACATAACATAGTCAGATCCTCCCCCCACCATTCCTGTGATATATTGCTCCCATATTTGTCGTGGTGCCACTAGAACACGCTCCATTTCTGGAGTGGCTCTTTTCCTTTCCTTACTCTGTATAGGTGTATGTGCGCTCCTGTCCTGGGCACTAATGGGATCTACGCAAGGAGAGACAGTAATAACAATAATCTGATCACAATTAACAACAGAATCCACCCTCCAACAGCATATTCCCCCTGTGTCTCTGAACTTAAAGTCAATATTTTTCCAATTCGCCATCTGGAGTTAGCGACCTCCTGGGCAGAAACCCGTTGAGTTTGAGTTTGAGTTGAGTTGAGCCCAACAGTCCATCCCCAAGCCATCAAAATCGCAAATGGTGACACCCTGAGGATGTTTTTCACTTGGCGCTTTCCTTCAGTTTCACACACTAATTTAAGGACCGTGCCGATAGGATGCTCCTGGCATATTGCATCCCATTTAGTGGTGCCATTAACTGCCTCTGTCCAAAGGGATCTGGTCACCGAATGCATTTGGTTGATCTTGTTAACATCGGTCAGTCCCTGCGAGCCATGGCCTACGACCAGGATACCCCACAGCATACATATACAGGTTGTCATCATAACCTGTCAACATACAAACCAACACTCGCCTCTCTCTAATTTTTTTTTTTTTTTACTGCTTAATCAGTAAACGGTAGTGATCATAGAACCGAAGCAATTATTTACTTCAGCCGTTTCTTCTTCTTACCAGTCTGCCCCTCCGGAGCATAGTCCCTGATCAGCAACTCTAAGATCATGTGATCACTTTGAGGATTCAGGAACAGGAATCTCGTTCTTAAAGGAACAGTGGGTGTATTATCGACCCATGAGATTCCGGGTCCCAACATCCACAACGGCAGTTTCCCCACTTGTTCTGATATCAGAAACAGAATTTGTTTATGTAACATCAGCCCTTTCCTTGCCAGCTCCTGTGAGCAGGGCCTGCCTCTGGCTCACAGCTTAACTTTGCTTTATGTTAGCAAAGTCTTGCCCATTACTTTAGCTCAGGCCTTAGGCCTCATACCGGGCCTCTGATACAAGGGTTTATGTTTCAGGGCCTCATCTTACTGCAACTATTAGACAACAAGATGTGTTCACAGTGTGGGGAATAGGGTGGTAATTCATATTATTTAGAAATATAAAAATATCATAAGTATCACAGGGGTAGCCGTGTTAGTCTGGATCTGTAGAAGCGACAAAGGGTCCTGTGGCACCTTATAGACTAACAGAGGTATTGAAGCATAAGCTTTTGTGGGTGAATACCCACTTCTCCGGATGCAAGCAGTGGAAATGTCCAGGGGCAGATATAAATGTGCAGGGAAGAGTCAGGCTAGAGATAACGAGGTTAGCTTAATCAGGGAGGGTGAGGCCCTCTTCTAGATACTTCATACTATATACCCAGGTTATACAGGAATTCAGGACAGATGTCATCTTTTCCCAGTTTCATGGCTGCAATGATCTCCTTACTTGTGAGCAGTCCAGACCATTAGGATGGTATGTGTCTGTGAACGCTACCTGCCGGAGTTGATGTTGGGCTTGTGTGTGATACTGTCTGTCCACTGGCTGTTTCTCTGTCCACAAAAATTTAGCAGAAATGGCATGAGCCTTCACCTGTGGCCTAGTGGCATGAGTGGGATTTGCATCCTCCAGGTGTCTCAGCAGGTTACGGGCAGGTCTGCTTGAATGTGTGGAGCCAAGTCATCGTTTCAGCCTTGCTGCATCCAGTAATACCAGAAGGGCTTTTCCAATTTCTGGGTCTCTACAATCATCTTATTTGAGGAAGCAGCTCTCTCCAGTCCAGCAAGAAGTGTACGATGACCTGTGTCCCTGGGTGATGTTCTTCTTTGCGGTGGAGATTAGGAACTCAGAAAAATAGTCATAAATCTTTGGGATTGGGGAACATGTATTTTCCACAGTCCTACTGAAAGTGCCCTAGTCTGCTTTTTCCAAGTTCCAGTGTGGCTCCAGTTTTGAGTAGAAATCTGGGATTTCAGTGCCAGTATGGGTCAACACTGGTCTCTGCTGGCTGTTGGGGAAGTTGCCAAAAATGATCCATGATGGGGGTATCCGTGTACCTGTATCATCTTTAGAAATGAGCATCAGAGCAGGGCAAGTATCCTCCACCCGATCTTGCAGAGTGGAAAGTGACGGGCTGTTTCTTATTAAAAATAAGGAGTTTATAATTTACCAACGCCCAGTATGTCAGTTCTTCACCTGCAGTGTTGTTTGCGAAATAGTTTCCATTGTGTGCGGTGATTAATGAAGTTGTTCACAAATACAGCAGAGTCCTGTGTGGTTGACAGAGTTGGTTGAGGCCACTCTGCACCAGGTGGTTTATATGGGTTAATGATGGTAAGCTTGCTGATGTGCACTTTGTATGCTGTAGGAGGTAGGACCACACATTCTTTGATCTGCTTTATGTAGCTGGCCAGCCCTTATTTTGGGTGATAATTGCTGGGTATGAGTTTATAGGCATCAATTTTGTAGCAACGGGCTTTTTCTTCATTTGCAACATGAGTCACTTGTGGGGGGTGAGGATGTTGATGTTGGTTGACTTCAGCATTTTCTCCAGGTAGTTGCACTTGGACCGTGAGTGGCTTTCAATATTCAATTGGCAGACCTTTAACCCAGGTTAAATCAATCAGCCTAGAACTTTGGCCCTGAAAAGGTAGGCTTATTTGGTTGCTCTTTAGACTGGGAGGTTGACAATCTATGTTTGGTCGCTGGTTTGATAACGTTAGTCATGGTTTCCCACTTAACAGGGTAGACCATGTGCGGGTCATCATATTCCACCCTTGAGGCAAGTGGAATAGCAGTCTAGGACATTGTTTTTACGCGGAATTTCATTGGGGTTTTTTTGCGTTTGTTGGTTGGTTTTGTTTGTCTTTATTTTCTGTTGTTATGGATAGTTTTGTATCCATATTTAAGAGTAATAAAGACTTCAAAAAACAATTTGGCAACTGCTACAGGGTGTGCTGTTTCTTTATCAGAAGGCCCAGGCCCAGCCCTGTTCCAAGTTCTTGCCTAATACAGCAAGGTATTTTGGGAGTTGAGGTTCTCATGCAGGGCCGGCCCTAGCTTTTTGGCCGCCCCAAGCAAAAAAACAAACAAACCCACAAGCGCCGCCCCCCCCCCCCCAACGCTGGCCAAAACACCCCCCCCCCAACAATGCCGCCCCGCCAAAACGCTGGGGGGGGGGGATGGCAGTGGGGAGCGCGGAACACCTGCCGCCCCACTGCCCCGGCCGGGGCGTCAACGGGGAGCAAAGCACGCCTGCCGCCCCACTGCCCCGGCGGGGAGCGGAGCACGCCTGCCACCCTGCTGCACCGGCCAGGGCACCAGCAGGGAGCGGAGCACGCCTGCTGCCCCACTGCCCGGCCAGGGCGCCGGAAGGGAGCGGAGCACGCCTGCCGCCCCCAGGGGGAGCCGGCAGGGAGCGGAGCACGCCTGCCGCCCCGCTCCCCCGGCAGGGGCGCCAGAGGAAGATTTATTTTTTTTTAATTTACAAAAAAAACTAAAAACCTTGAGTGCCGCCCTCCTCCAGGTGCCGCCCCAAGCAGTGCTTGGTAGGCTGGTGCCTGAAACCAGCCCTGTTCTCAGGGGGACCTGGGAACTGTAGGTTGCTAGGAAAGAATACTGAAGAATGGCAGCATAATGGTTGATTGTTTTCTTCAGCACAGAGAGAGACCCGAACAAAACAGGGCTGACTGTTGGATCTGTCCAACTAAGGATAAATCTATGCAACAGCTGGCTGTAATTTCCAGCTTGGGTCGATGTATATGTGCTAGCTTTGATAGAGGTTTGTAGCTGTGTTGGTGTGGGTGGTACATGGGCTAGTCCCCAGAGTGCTCACTGGTCGTCTCGGATGGAATTGTACTTGGGCAGCTAGCCCTTGCTGCAATTTGCACTGCTGTGTCTATGCTGCTATTTTTAGCATGATAGCTCAGTCAAACCTAGCATATATATGTCTACCGCATCTTGAAATTACACCGCTTGTTACAGAGTAGATGTACCCTAAAAGGTCAATGTAGGTATTTTGGAAAAGCCTAGTGTCCTAAATGGCTAAAACACCAGACATCAAGAATATGTCTACACTGCAGTTGGGAGCATGCTTCCCAGCTCAGGTAGACAGACTCCTGCTAATCCTGTGCAAGACAGCACTCAAAAATAGCAGTATGGCTGGGATGGCATCTATAACCTGCCCGACTCCCTGGTTATGTTCTCAGGTGGCTCACCTGAGCTGCTGCCCATGCAGCCAAGCCCACGCTGCTAGTTTTTAGTGCGTTAGCTCGAGTACTCCCTGCTTCAGTGTCAGCATACTCCAAATGACAATCTGTTTTGCCTAGCAAATCTACTATGCAATAATTTTTAGTAGAGGTGATATAAATATTAAACTGAATCTCAATTCACAGCACAGGAGCTTTGCTTCTAAGAAATGTGCACTATGGAAATAGTTCAAGTCCTGGCAGACATAAGAGTCAGAAGAACATGAAGAAGAAACAATATTCTCTTAAAAATTGATCCAATTAGTAAATCAACAGCTGCATTTCCACTGAAATAAGCAACATGGGAAATTAACAAAATAATTATTGAAACTATTGATCAATGAGCATGACAGAATTTTTGGCACATACTCAGTTTACGCTGGAATACTGTGTTTTGTGGAGAGCATATGAGATACACTTCATACACTTAAAACTTGTTGCCATAATACTTGATTGTTGCTTTTTACCCTGTCTGACAAATATTTTAGTCCATGATGATAACACTTCTGTTTAAAAGAAACAAAGAAAGAAAAGTCCTCCTTGAGAATGGCGCTCTAGGGGAAGGAGTGTAGCTGGATAAGACTTTTTCCAAAGAACAAGAAGATTTTGTTTGGGATCTGGTATATTGTTTGTCTTCAAAGAAAGACAATGGAAAGTTTACTTGGTCTTCAAATACTTGAAGGGTTGCCATATAAAAGATGGAGAAAGGTTGTTCTCTCTTGCCACAGAGGACAGGACAAGAGGCAATGGGTTCAAACTACAGCATGGCAGATTAGATTAAATCTCAGGAAAAACTTTCTAGCATTAAGAACAGTAGGACAATGGAACAGACTACCTCAGGAGGTTGTGTAAGCTCCTTCACTGGAAGTTTTCAAAAGGAGGCTGGATAGCCATCTGTTTTGGATGGGCATGACACTACAAGTCCTGCATCTTGGCAGGTGGTTAAACTAATGACCCTGGCAGTCTATTCTAACCCTATGATTCTACTTTAACCTTGCTGATCTGCTATTGGAAGAGCGGTTATCTTTGAAGGAATGAGCATTGTGATTGCTCTGTACCTGCTAGGTGCATTTTGCAGAAATGTCTAGAAAGGAAAGAAACAATGGAAGAGAGCTGGAAAATACAAACCTATGTGTTCTCATGTACATACTCTTTTTTTTTTAATGCCAGACATGATATTACATAGACTTTTACAGGTACCTCAGACATTCAATGGTAACCCAG
This sequence comes from Chelydra serpentina, assembly GCA_037349315.1. Classification (NCBI taxonomy): domain Eukaryota; kingdom Metazoa; phylum Chordata; order Testudines; family Chelydridae; genus Chelydra; species Chelydra serpentina. Next base: position 10,594,814 of record JBAIAC010000028.1, on the reverse strand, counting down.
TAAACAAACCCTAAATATTGTATATTACTCCTTATTCCACTAGGCGTCAGCATGTGTTTTTTATTTCACAATTGCAATGACTTTCAATATGGTTCTCATTGGCTATCTATCACATCCTAAAAGAAGATTAATAGTCCATATAAGAAAAGGAGAGAGGTGCAAAGTTTGACTTTCAGAAGAAATTGTAGAAACCGGGAGCTCTGATTCAAGCGTACATTTTTTTGTTTTTTGTTTTGTATTTATTCACTAGCTGCCAGTCTGCCAACAATGTTGTAGCATCTCCAGAGAATAGAAGCTTTATGCTGTTGCCAAGTAGCATCTATTTGATTAAACACATCAATTAATTCTGCTGTATTCTAAGGAAATGGGGTCCTTTTGATTTTAACCTTTCTTAATGCAGAATGCCTGTTGTAGCTAGGAATGTATTTAGTTGAAGAAATAGTATCAGGCACACCAAAGGATATATCTTTCTATAGAGCTAGGCCTGAACCTAAACCCTGAATCTGAACTTTTGTATGTATTGGAATGAGTGGGGAATGGATCCAGACAGGAATGTTATTGCAGCCAGTGAATGTTGCATTAAATCATTGATAGCAGTTTTTGGGAGGAGACATAAGACCAAGACCTTGGTCGTTTCTAGACATATAAAGACCCTAGGGTAATTCCTCAAGAGCGGGCAGTGTCTTGGCCAAGCTCCTACTCAGTTAATTACATTATACTAAACTAAAATTCCTTCCTGCACCTTAATGGCCAGAACCTCAGTCAGTGTAATTTAGCCTTGCTCCATTGGTTACAGTGGAGTTGCACCAATTTACACTAGCTCAGGATCTGGCCCTTCAAGTCTGGAAAAAAAAAACTTCCTTTCCTTATTTCTTACATGTTGTTGTGCACTGCTAAGTAGATGCTGTGTCTCACCCCAGAGGAGGCTGCATTTCTGGGGTGCGTGAAGCAATCTTCACCAGTGTATATATAGTTTCTGATGTTTCTAAGGCATTCTGGGATTCTTCCGAATGAAAAGCGATATATGCATGTAGCAGGGTGGCTACCCTACTCCTGGCCTGAGGGGCTTAAACCAGCCCTGGGAGAGGGCTGAGGCTGGGGATGGCTGATTGGGGAAGCAGCGGCAGCTGGGCCATGCCCCAATCAGGCCGCAGCTGGCCCTCTAAAGGGCTGCTAGTTGGAAGCTAGGAAGTTTCCTCTTGCTGTGGAGGCATAGGTGCTGACTCTGTGGGTTGCAGGCTCTTCTGGCTCCAGCTGATCGGTGGCACATGGGGGGTGGCGGAAAGCACAGGGGCGGCGCCTCGGGGGAGGGGTATGTGGAGGAGGCGGACTGCTTTGGCTGCCGTGACGCCTGGGGAAGCCGAGGTGAGCTGGGCACGGGGGGGCTGGCAGGGAGCTACTGGTGGGTGCTCGGCTGCTTCTCCCCCTCCCCGCCCAGGCTTGCAACCCTGGGCGGGGAGGGGGAGATGCAACGTGCCCAGGGGAGGAGACAGGGGTGGGGAAGGGGTGGAATGGGGGTGGGACTGGGGTGGAGTGGGGGCGGGGCTGGGGGCACGAACACTCTGGCACTGATGGAAGTTGGCGCCTGTGTGTGGAGGGAGATGGGCCTGGCTGCTGGGGGACCTGAGAAGGTACCTGGAGTAGAGCAGGGCTGGGGGAAGGTCAGAGGATCTGGGGAGCTCTGGCCTGGAAACCCCCCCCAAGCTGCAGGCCTAGACTAAGGCCAAAAGGGATACTGGAGTTGCAGGGGGCAGCCCACGGGTAGGCGGAGGCAGCAGGTCTAAACCCCCCTTGTCTATGATGACTGGCTAATACAGACTGCAGTCTGCCCCAGTGAACGGGGGCTTGATGATGACTGTCAGTAACCTATAGGCTGAGGCAAGGTGGGGATAGTGGGCGGGGGGTCCCCCTCGGAGGGTAGATCCAGACTAAGGCGGTACTGCCAGGGGTCAGCACCCCAGACAGAAGGGCACCAGGGTGCGGGAGGGACACAGGGACCCAGTGGCAAGCGGGACACTGACTAGCAGAGGACGCTCCAGCGGCTGGTGAGCTGATTCCCCGGAGAGACCAGCAGGAGGCTCCGCAAGGGTGAGTCATCGCACTGTCACAATGCATGTGAAATCATTATGAGAGCATAATTGGCAGAAAATACAGTAATGGTTTTTTTTTAATCTGAGCTGGATTTATAAATAGAATCTAATAATTAAGTGACAGGAGAGAGTACTAATGTATTAAGGGTGTAAAAATTAATGAGTGAAACAAGTTAAAGTGGAATTTACAAACCTCCGCTACAGTTCACTAGAATAGTGAGGTGTTAAATCAGTTTATAAAAAGGAGTCCGTTCCATATTCCCTACTTGTTGTAGGTCTTTTGCAGTGTTTCCCTGCAGGCCAACACAAGTTATGGAAAAGCTCAAGCACATGGGTGGTGCGTGAACGCCCCCCCCCCCTTGGGGGAGGTCAGGCCCTGGCCCCGCCCGAGCACAGGCCCGCCTGCCCCAGCCACCTTGACTTCCGGGCTGGCCTGAGCACCGGCCCAAACTCCAGGCCACAGACCCATGCTGAGTCCCCACCAGCTTCAGGGGAGAGGGGGAGCGAGGATGAGGCCTTGGGGTGTAGCGTGGGCGGGTCCATGGCCTGGGTTAGCCTCCCCTGGCCTATTATATTTGCTGCCCATGCTCAAGCAGTGTTTTTTAAACAAACATGCAAGGTATCAATAACACCAAAGTGAAATTCTGCAGCATTTGTGTTTTGAGAGCACTGATGCTATGGTGATAAATTAAGCAAAGTCTAGAGTGACAAAGAAAAATGTACCTTAAAATTGTCTTCTTTGCTGTAATCTAAAGCTGTTGGAAGAAACAAGCAGAATATGGAGCTACACCTGCGTTCAGTTTTAATCACTAGTGGGTTTAATCATCCCCCAAGTATTGCAACAGTTTTCAATATGCTAATATGTGCTGATTATAAAAATTTATTGGCGGCCCAGAAGTATAAACTAGTATGGTTCTTGTTCTTGTGGATTACCATTCTAGAAGCTCTATCATTTGCTGCTTCCTCAAATGCTCTCATGAAATACAAATAAACACTATAAATGTTCATGACTTTTGGTTTTACTGAAGTGATGCTCAGGAAAAACATTATGCCTGATTTTAATTTCAATTTTTTTCCCTTTTAAAGCAGCTCAAAAATCCCACATTTAATGACATTGTTCGTTGATTTATAAATGAAAAATATGTAATCACATCAAGCAGAATTTAGATTTTTTTTTAATTATGGTAATTGGCTGATGAAGATGCTTACTGCTTTTTTTTCTGATTTGGACATAATTATGCTGACTAGTTCTGACTTTTTCCACAAATTGATGCTGATTATTTATATTTAGCTGTTAAGCTCAGCTAAGTTTCTTGTAGATGGAATCTTTATTGAGATTCTTACCCCTTCTAAATAAGCACTGCAGAGCAGTGCCTCCAGTTATGTAGTTTTGTAACTGACTATTTTTTGATAATCATGCACCTTTGTGTGAAGGCTTTCTGTGGAAATTGAGATGCGTTTTTATTGTGCATACAAGTTAGATGTGGCAGCAAAAGGCTCAGGGTTGCCAGTTCTTTCTGGATTGCAAATACAGTAAAGCAAAAGGCCATGAACACATCTGAACTGAAAAGGGTTAGCCTCTAGAAGGCTAGAGAATGGACTTTAGTTTTACAAAAAGCCTTTCTGACTCCCTATCTCAAAGGATCAACAAAGTAACGAGTTAAATACTGGTAGTGCAGTGACTTTGCAGGCAAATGGAACAGACACTGTGTACTAAACAATAATTCACTTATAGTCTTGGACATGAATTATAAACTATTCTTTTAAGAAGGGGAATGTTGGCCAGCAGGTTTTTCTTTTGTATCTAAAGCCAAATACACCAAAAAAGTGATTTTCCCGCCCCCCCCCCTGAAAATGTCAAAAAAATGAAGATCCAGCTCAAGTCAAATTTGGTCCATTATATGTGTCAAATATGAAACCAAATAGGCAGTTTTCCACCTGATTTTCCTCAGTAGTTAGCTTCCCATTTTCCCATTATCAGTATTCATTTGCTAATTGGGTTTCCCTATAATGTTACAGGTCCCCATCCTGCAAACTGATCTGTAAAGTAGCTTCAGTAACTGGGTGTTACCATGTCTCAGTGGGTTGCGGCTGAGTATGCCAGATTCAGGACAATCTGCTGAGAAATGGGGCAGACTCCTCCCAAACTGGTTGTTACCTCTTAGATATACCAAGTCAGATACAAACGTAAACCTCTATCTCAACACACTGATTAACAAGAAGTCCAAACTGCAGTCTCCTTAGGCATCCCAGCCCTTGTTTCACCATCCAGACACTAGGCTTTATGATGGGTAGTTATTGAAAACTGATTTAATCAAAGGATTCTTCTTATCTCGAAATATCAGCCACATACCGAGGTCAATAGATAACTCAGATCTTACCCAATTATCAAGCTGCTGCTAGTCCTTTAGTATCTAATATCTAAATGTTTATTTATAAGAGAAAAGGAGATATACACAAAATAATCACAAAGGTCTTGGACCAGGGTTTTAGCAGTGATGTTAGACTGTTGGCTTGTAAAATCTCTATTAATTTCCAAAAGATCGGAAGGCCCTCATTCCATAGTCAATATGCTCCTTTTAGTGCAAGTCAATAGTCCAGAGATCATAGGCAAAATGGAGATGCTTCCAGGGTCTTCTATACCTTATCCCATCTGGAGGGAATGCTCTCAGTCTTATTTTGTGGAAAATTACCTGCAAAAATTGGAGTCTAGGGTTACATGAGCAAGTCATATTTTGAAGAGCATACATGTTTTGATGACTCACAAAAGCAGCCATTACCCATATTGTGGCTAAATAAAGTGGTGTTTAATGGGCTATCAACTTGAATAGTTCATTCACAATGTGCTGGCCAGGCTAGATGTAAATTTCCTGCTGAGTATTACCCTAGGACAGACACATCTGACATACTAGTACATAGTCAATATTTATAACTTTAAATACAAAGATGATGCATGCATACAAACAAGATAATCATATGTGGCAAATAATAACTTTTCCATTGACACATTACATGACATACTTTGTATAAGATTTCTTGCAATAGTATATCAGTGGCCATATTAATGATACAAATGGTCCTATTTCAATCATAGAGCATCACACAAAGCCATAGAGGTCAGTCTAGCAAGGTGCTGAGCATGCTCATCCCAATCCAGCAAAGCATTTAAGAATATGCTTAATTTTAATCCAGTGAGGATTGAATTTGCTTAAAATTTTCCTGGTTGGGTACAGAAAGTTCATAAAATTGAGCTCACATTGAGTAAAATCTATTCAGAACCCAAATTATTGCAGTACACATTTGATGTTAAGGAAATACATGCCCTCACTTCCCATCATGCTGCTTTTCATACAAATAATCGCAATTCTCACTTTTTATCTTGACTAGAACAAGTTTGTGATGAGGCCATTTTCTGCCACCTTTGCTCATGCTGAGTAGTATCCTTCCCAGTGAGCAGACCTATAGATTTTAATGTACTATAATAGTTGCAGAGTAAGTTACCCCTTGAAGTGAGGTGCCACAGGACCCTTTGTCGCTTCTACAGATCCAGACTAACACGGCTACCCCTCTGACCCTTGAAGTGAGTGGGGTTGTGATGTTGCACTCTATGATTTTATGAAAATATGCTAATGAGTGTGAATATAATGTAGCTGGAATATGTTTCATGCAAAAGGTCTCTTGTAAGGTATCATTACAAAGCTTATAATCTACTGAGTGTGGTCATCCTGTTTGTATAAGTGTATCACTCTTGTACCTGAAACTAGAAATATGAAATATAGCTCTGAGGTCCTATTGTAATTATGCAAAGTGTGGGCCATTAATGGTGGTTTGGAATCTTGATGGCTCGCATTAACCAGGACAATTGACTGTAGATGGCTCTGTTTACTTGTAAGTCTTCCAGTATACCTGTGTGCTGGCAAGTGGGTAATGAGGTCTTACAGTGACATGTGATCATGTCAAATGAACTGGAATCCATCTTTAACCTCGTGCTTTTTCCATTGAGAAGGAGGGGTGGGAACTAGGGTGACCAGATGTCCCAATTTTATAGGGACCGTCCTGATTTTTGGAGCTTTTTCTTATATAGGCCCCTATTACCCTCCACCCCCGTCCCGATTTTGCACATTTGCTCTCTGGTCACCCTAGTGGGAACCCAGAGGGACAAAGGATTCCCGTCTTATGAAAAAGATGAATAAGTGGGTGGAACAGAACAAAGGGGGCTGCAATCATGAGAAATCCCCTAGCTCCCACCTGAGCTGGAACAAGGGCTGTACCAGGGGAAAGGATTGAGCCCAGACTAGGAAGGTGTCCAGTCTGTGATAGAAGCTTATTGAAACATCTCTGAGGGTGAGATTTTATCTGTATTTGGTTTTCTTACTGTATTAGGCATAGACTTGCATGTTTTATTTTATTTTGTTTGGTAATTCACTTTGTTCTGTCTGTTACTACTTGGAACCACTTACATCCTACTTTCTGTATTTAATAAAATCACTTTTGACTTATTAATTAACCCAGAGTATGTATTAATACTTGGGGGGTGGGTGGCAAACAGCTGTGTATATTTCTCTATCAGTGTTATAGAGGGTGAATAATTTGAGTTTACCTTCTATAAGCTTTATACAGGGGAAAATGGATTTATTTGGGGTTTGGACCACATTGGGAGTTGGGCATCTGAGTGTTAGACAGGAACACTTCTTAAGCTGCTTTCAGTTAAGCCTACAGCTGTTTGGGGACATGGTTCGGGTCTGGGTTTGCAGCAGGCTAGTGGGTCTGGCTCAAACCAGGCAGGGCGCTGAAGTCCCAAGCTGCCAGGGTAGGAAAGCAGGGGCAGCAATAGTCTTGGCACATCAGTTGGCAGAACCAAGGGGGTTACTGTGATCCAGCCCATCACAGGGCAGGTCACCAGATCTGGCCCACAGTGTATGAAATACATTGTATACTAATTAAAGCCATTTATTGGTAAAACATTTATATCCATTTGTAAGCTTTTTGTAATTCTCTTTTTATTTTGTCCAGTAAGAATGGACTTTTTAGTGAAGTTACATGCGCATAAAGGAGTGGAGAATCAAGCCTTATGTAAACTGTGTGACTGAGGACTAGTCTAAACTGGCAATGTTAAAGCGCTGTTGCGGCAGCGCTTTAACATGGCTTGTGTAGTTGCAGTAGAGCGCTGGGACAGACCTCTCCCAGTGCTCTAAAAAAACCACCTCCACAAGGGGCGTAGCTACCAGCACAGGGAGCTGTCTACACTGGTGCTTTACAGCGCTAAAACTTGCTGCACTCAGGGGTGTGGTTTTTCACACCCCTGAGTTAGAAAGTTGCCGCACTGTAAAGTGCCAGTGTAGATAAGCTCTTAGTCAAATAAATAGACACGCCCTGTTCTATCTTCCCTTGCTGCATATACTTGTCTAGATCCTGTTTCCCCTTTCACCTGATGTGTGCTGCTCCAGCAGAACAAAGTAAATGGAAAGCCAGTTTACTTGGCTAGCGGGGATAATCCCAGCTCTGGGGTTGTAAGCAGAAGAGAAGTTTTCTGGGTGCCCATTGTAGTCAGTGCAACACAGATATCCTAAGGTGCTCTAAATTGCTCCTTGGGACTGATCCAGAGGATTATGGATTCACCATAGTGGTTTACAGCCATCTTTGTAATCCTCCTTTGAGCGCTGCTGGGTACCTCAGGATCTGGCCCAGTATCTTAACAGGCATAGACAGATAAACAAGCTAGTACCAGTGGAAAAACAGAAGTCTGAAAAGTTTCAGTGGAATCGCTATAGAAGAATCTTTTGGCCAAAGCTTTCAAAAGTGACACGTGATGCCTTGATTTTTGGGTGCTCAAAATGAAACACCTTTGAAGGGACTAATTTTCAGAAAGTGCCATGTATTTACCCTCTGAAAATCATGCATCTTAAAGATGTCTCAAATTGATTGGAGATTTTGATGGCCTCAATATTTGGGCAGTCACTTCTGAAATTCTTTGCCAGATGAGGCATTACTGGTTATCCAACCATGAAACAAAACAACTAGACCACGATAAGGAACTACACAATCAAAATGTAGTTTCCTGCAACTAACCTTCAAGCTTTTATAGATATAAGAAATTGCCCGTAGTTGCAATTCCCAGTGTAGAGTAAGAGGTTCTCAAGTGTTGAGTTTAGCTGAATTTGGAGAGAGAATGGCTAGGGAATCTAAGAATATAATTTTTTTTGACAAATACAACCAAACCTCAACATCAACAGATAATGTAAACTCTGGGCTAATGTAAAAGCACTTACAGATCATCTTCTTACTTACAGCATGACAAAGCAATGAAATGCTACAAAAAGGCAATCTATTCCAAACTTCCATTTGTCACAAGAGATCTGAGTCAGCACTCAAAGTACATAAACCTATATTTTTCATCACAAACACATCCTAGTTTCATATTAGTTTGCAGAGCACCACATGCAACTGTTATAAGGCCAAACCCTGCAATTGAATTTCTGTAAGACTTTTGCAAAATGGCCAAAAGAAGAAAGAAAATACAAAGGTATTGCTGTTTGATGTATTCATTCAAATGCTATTGGAGAGAAGTACTGCCTTTACAGAGAAATTGCTCTGTGAATGTTTGACCTTGTATTTACTGAAGACAATGACCCAAAACTGCATCTACCTTTCAAGTCAACTTGACATTTGAAGGCTTTAAAAGAAAATTCTGAAGGCCTTGGTTGCTTCATTTGGGATAACAGAAATGGACTGATTAAAAGGACCAGCCAAGACTCAGTTCAGTATTTACCCTGAAGCATGAGCCCCTTGAATACATGGGGGCTTATTCATCCAACCGTTATAGGAAACAGAAAGAAAAAAGCTGAAAATTCAGTGATTTCATTGTAAGCGAGGGCCTGTGGCCTTCCTCTGGGGTCTGCCATTATAAAAAAAGGTATAGACTGGGGAAGAGAAGAGGACTTATGTGCCTTACTCAAAGAAACAGTTCAAGCATTCACGTCTACTCTGAATAAGAATAATGCATTTAATTAGACTATCATTGTGACAAATTGGTTGTGATGAGGCAGTTGAATATCCCAGGAGAGTGATGCTAATCTCTCTTGTAGTTTAAAGGCTCTGATGTGTGGGCATAAGACGGATAACAAAGCTTATTGGGGGCAATAAGAAAGCATGAATTCCTCCAATTGAAGAGAATAGATGTTTGAATTGGCTTGAGAAGATATAATGGTTTTGATCTAATCTTTAGAAAGAGAAAAAAGCAACCTCTAAAGCAGAAAAATTATTACTGGGCTCTCACCATTTTCATAACTATATGAGATAAAGAGAGAAACCTTAGAAATAAAGGCAATCTAAACTAATCAGATTTTGTTAAATGTTCTTTTACAAGTGTGATTAATTTGTTTAATTTTCTGAATTCTAAATAGGACAGGGCTACTGACTACCTTATTACATAATGTACTTTGTCATTTAGTTTATCATTTCAGTCTTGAAAATATACGATTTAAGGCATCATTTTTTTAAAAAAGAGACAGAATCCAAGCTGTGGTGCAACACCTCCAATAATGCATACAATCAATAAAATCTACTTGTATTTTTACTTTCTCCTTGTTTTTTTCCTCCTGCTTAGAGCACATTGCATAAGAAGAACTCAAGTAACTATTTTGCAAGTTCAAAAGGCAAATTTCAGAACTTTTAATAGAGCAATCCTCTAGGATCTTGGTGCAACTCAGTGAAAGTGATGTATATGTACACAATACCCACTGACTTTTATTGTGGTTATCTCAGGACAGAAATTGCCTTTGAAATTTGATCCAAAGCCCACTGAAGTCAATTTAAGTCCATTGACTGAATGGACATTGTATCAGGCCTTTAATATCTAATTGTTGGTATATCTACTACTACTTCTTGAGGAAAAAGAATAATGAAGGGAGTATAATGGCATGGCTACACGTGTGAGTTAGAGTGCATTAAAGTAGCCCTGGGCACCCTAACTCATGATTTGTCCACACTGGAAAGGGACGTAGAGCACGCAGACTCCATGGCTGACATGCTCCTGGTAATCCACCTCGACAAGAGGCATAATGCTTGCTGTGCCCTGGCTGGAGCACAGCGGAGCCAGTGTGGACGCCCTGGTCTGTTAATGTGCTCTGGTCAGACTCCAGAAGTGTCATACAATGCCTGTTCTAGCCACTCTGGTCATCCGTTTGAACTCTACTGCCCTTCTCTTAGATGACCAACTGTTAGACCCGCCCTTTAAATTCTCTGGGAATTTTGAAAATCCCCTTCCTGTTTGCTCAGGAAGGCGTGGAGTGTTCTCAGTGCGTCTTTCCAGGTGACCATGCCTCCCAGCTCCAGACGAGCCCCAGTATGGAGCAATGACGAGGTGCTGGACCTCATCCGTGTTTGTGGGGAGGAAGCCATCCAGTCCCAGCTGCGCTCCAGCCATAGGGATTATGATACCTTCGGGCAGATATCAAGGGACATAATGGAAAGGGGCCATGACTGGGATGCACTGCAGTGCAGGGTTAAAGTGAAGGAGCTGTGGAATGCCTACCACAAAGCTCGCAAGGCAAACCACCGCTCCAGTGCTGCCCCCGCGACCTGCCATTTCTACAAAGAGCTGGACGCAATACTTGAGGGTGACCCCACCTCCACTCTGAGGACCACCATGGCCACTTCAGAGCCCAGTTCAACAAGGCAGGAGGAGGAGAAGGAAAGTGGGAGCGAGGGTGCTGAGGAGGAGGGAGACACCCCGGCATCCCTAGATGCATGCATCTAGGAGCTGCTCTCAAGTCAGGAGGAAGGTAGCAAGTCGCAGCGGCCGGTGCTTGGGAAAGGACAAACGCCACAGGAGGTGCCCGGTAAGCAGCTTTTATTTGGGGACAGAAGTTGTTCAGGGCGGGTTCTTGGGGGGAGGAGTGTTAGGGCTACATGCATGCCTTGATGTGGAATAGGGCATTGATGTACTCTCTCACATCGCAATAATTGGCCTCAGTGATCTCTTCAAAGGTATCATGCAGAAGCTGGGCAATGCGCTTGTGCAGGTTCCTTGGGAGAACTACTGTGCTCCTTGTCCCAGTCAGGCTAACATGTCCGTATCACTGTGCTGTGAGGGGCAGGGGGACCATTTCTGCACACAGGCAAGCTACATATGGGCCAGGGCAGAAGCTGCATTGTAGTAGAAGACCCTCTCTTGCTTCCCAGGTCACCCAAAGCAGCGAGATCTTCCAGGATGAACTCCTGTGGAAAATGCAGGGACAGTGTTCAGTCTAGGGACCCTCTGCAGCTGTTAGCTCTCCCCAAGGCACAGAACCCCAGAGGACAGTACGGCCGTGAAAAAATCAGTCCCCCTTGCCCCTGTGCTTACTCACCATTTTGGTACCCCTATGGGTTGTGTGCTCACTTTGGGATGGGCAAATTATGCTATTGTGTAGACTGTGCTTGTCTTTAAGTACGGGAGAATCAGCTGGAGGAACCAACTAGGGGAAAAGCTCTTCTTGACCTACTGCTCACAAACGGGGAAGAAATAGTAGAGGAAGCAATAGTGGATGGGAACCTGGGAGGCAGTAATCATGAGATGGTCGAGTTCAGGATCCTGACACAAGGAAGAAAGGAGAGCAGTAGAACAGAGACCCTGGACTTCAGAAAAGCAGACTTTGACTCCCTCAGGGAACTGATGGGCAAGGTCCCCTGGGAGAATAACACGAGGGGGAAAGGAGCCAAGGAAAGCTGGCTGTATTTTAAAATCCTTACTGAGGTTGCAGGAACAAGCCATCCCGATGTGTAGAAAGAAAAGTAAATATGGCAGGCGACCAGCTTGGCTTAACAGTGAAATCCTTGCTCGTCTTAAACACAAAGAAACAGCTTACAAGAAGTGGAAGATTGGACAAATGACCAGGGAGGAGTATAAAAATATTGCTCAGGCATGCAGGAGTGAAATTAGGAAGGCCAAATCACACTTGGAGTTGCAGCTAGCCGGAGATGTTAGGAGTAACAAGAAGGGTTTCTTCAGGTAGGTGAGCAACAAGAAGAAAGTCAAGGAAAGTGTGGGCCCCTTGCTGAATGAGGGAGGGAACCTAGTGACAGAGGATGTGGAGAAAGCTAGTGTACTCAATGCTTTTTTTGCCTCGGTCTTCACGGAAAAGGTCAGCTCCCAGGCGGCTGCACTCCGCAGCACAGTATGGGGAAGAGGTGACCAGCCCTCTGTGGAGAAAGAAGTAGTTCGGGACTATTTAGAAAAGCTGGATGAGCACAAGTCCATGGGGCCAGATGCACTGCATCCGAGGGTGCTAAAGGAGTTGGCCGATGTGATTGCAGAGCCATTGGCCATTGTTTGACAAATCATGGCAATTGGGGGAGGTCCCGGATGACTGGAAAAAAGCTAATGTGGTGCCCATCTTTAAAAAAGGGAAGAAGGAAGATCCAGGGAACTACAGGCCAGTCAGTCTCACCTCAGTCCCTAGAAAAATCATGGAACAGTTCCTCAAGGAATCAATTCTGAACCACTTAAAGGAGGGGAAAGTGATCAGGAACAGTCAGCATGGATTCACCAAGGGCAAGTCATGCCTGACTAACCTAATTGCCTTCTATGATGAGAACTGGCTCTGTGGATGAGGGGAAAGCAGTGGATGTGCTATTTCTTGACTTTAGCAAAGCTTTTGATACAGTCTCCCACAGTGTTCTTGCCAGCAAGTTAAAGAAGTATGGGCTGGATGAATGGACGGTAAGGTGGATAGAAAACTGGCTGGATGGTCGTGCTCAACGGGTAGTGATCAATGGCTCCATGTCTGGCTGGCAGCCGGTATCAAGTGGAGTGCCGCAAGGGTCGGTGCTGGGGCCGGTTTTGTTCAATATCTTCATTAACGATCTGGAGGATGGTGTGGACTGAACCCTTAGCAAGTTTGCAGATGACACTAAACTGGGAGGAGTGGTTGATACGCTGGCGGGTAGGGATAGGATACAGAGGGACCTAGACAAATTAGAGGATTGGGCCAAAAGAAATCTGAGGTTCAACAAGGACAAGTGCAGAGTCCTGCACTTAGGACAGAAGAATCCCATGCACTGCTGCAGACTAGGGACCGAATGGCTGGGCAGCAGTTCTGCAGAAAAGTACCTAGGGGTTACAGTGGACGAAAAGCTGAATATGAGTCAACAGTGTGCCCTTGTTGCCAAGAAGGCTAACGGCATTTTGGGCTGTATAAGTAGGGGCATTTCCAGCAGATTGAGGGATGTCGTCATTCCTCTCTATTCGGCACTGGTGAGGCCTCATTTGGAGTACTATGTCCAGTGTTGGGCCCCATACTACAAGAAGGATATGGATAAGTTGGAAAGAGTCCAACGGAGGGCAACAAAAATGATTAGGGGGCTGGAGCACATGACTTATGAGGAGAGGCTGAGGGAACTGGGATTGTTTAGCCTGCAGAAGAGAAGAATGAGGGGTGATTTGATAGCTGCTTTCAACTACCTGAAAGGAGGTTCCAAAGAGGATAGATCTAGACTGTTCTCAGTGGTAGAAGATGACAGAACAAGGAGTAATGGTCTCAATTTGCAGAGGTCGGAGGTTTAGTTTGGATATTAGGAAAAAACTTTTTCACTAGTAGGGTGGTGAAGCACTGGAATGGGTTAACAAGGGAGGTGGTGGAATCTCCTTCCTTAGAGGTTTTTAAGGTCAGGCTTGACAAAGCCCTAGCTGGGATGATTTAGTTGGGGTTGGTCCTGCTTTGAGCAGGGGGTTGGACTAGATGACCTCCTGAGGTCCCTTCCAACCCTGAGATTCTATGATTGCTCTGTGTGGTGTGAACGATGCTGCCTCTGTTAGTGTTGCATTTTGCCTTTACAAATGCAACTTTGAGATCTCAGTCATCCGTGTTATCACCAGCCGAAAGACTCCAAAGAATTAAGAAGTGGCCATGTAGAACCAAAGAGGACATGCTGCATGAAGTAATGCACCAATCCCTTACTGAAAATCTTAAAGCACAAGAGTGGCAGGAGAGTGAAAGAAGGGTCCGCCAGCAGAATGCAGAACGCCAGAACCAAAGCATGGAGCAGCTGCTAAGCATTATGGAGCGCCAAGCTGACTCGATCCAGGCACTCGTAGCCATGCAGGCAGAGCACTACCGCGCCCATCCCCTCTGCAGCCCTTATTCCAAAACTCTTTCCCTTGTGCCCCCATGTCACCTCCAACCCACTTTCCCCAACATCAGGGTTCTCACCACCACCACCTGCCTCCAACACCTGCAGCTTCACCACCCAGCTCTGCAAACTACGACCCTTACCCACTGCACTCAACACTCATCACCATGCATTTTATCCAGCCAGAAGTGCAGCACTCATTGCACGGAACTGCAGACAGGAAGACATAGTATGAGAACAGGACATACGCAAATCTGTGATTGATCTGTTCCCCACCCCACCCCCTTGCCCTTTCTGTTTCCCAAGCAGCTGTATTTCTTTTCAATAAATGGATTTTTTGGCTTTGAAAACATTCTTTATTATTGCATAAAGTAAAAGATACCTTAGCCCAGGAAAGCAACAGGCACTGCAAGTCAGCATAGCAAACAGATTCCTACTAACATTGGAACCACTGCAGTTCACTCCTGTGCAGGGCACCAAACATTATTGGTGGCTTTCAGCCTCAAATTGCTCCCTCAAGGCATCCCTAATCCTTGCAGCCCTGCTCTGGGCCCCTCTAATAGCCCTGCTCTCTGGCTGTTCAAATTCAGCCTCCAGGTGTTGAACCTCCAAGGTCCATGCCTGAGTGAATCTTTCACCCTTCCCTTCACAAATGTTATGGAGGGTACAGCACATGGATATTACCGCTGGGATTTTGTCATTGGCCTGGTCCAGCTTCCCCTACAGACAGCAGCAGTCCTTTAAATGGCCAACAGCTCACTCCGCAGTCATTCTGCACCGGCTCAGCCTGTTGTTGTACCGTTCCTTGCTGCTTTCAAGACGCCCTGTGTAGGGTTTCATGAGCCATGGCATTAAAGAGTAAGCGGGATCTCCAAAGATCACTGTGGGCATTTCTACTTCCCTTACAGTGATCTTCTAGTCTGGGAGGAAAGTCCCGGCTTGCAGCTTCCTGAACAGGCCTGTGTCCCGAAAGACATGTGAGTGATGCACCTTTCCACGCCAGCCTGTGTTAATCTCAATGAAACACCAACGGTGATCCACAAGCGCCCGGAGAACCATAGAGAAATACCCCTTCTGATTAACATACTTGGAGGCTAGGTGGGCTGGTGCCAGAATTGGAATATGCGTCCCATCTATAACCCCTCTGCAGTTAAGGAAACCCATTTGTGCAAAGCCAGCCACAATGTCATGCATGTTACCTGGAGTCACATTTCTTCTGAGCAGGATGCGATTAATGGCCCTGTAAACTTGCATCAACACAATTCCAGCGGTCGACTTTCCCACTCCAAACTGGTTAGCGACCGATCGGTAGCTGTCTGGAGTTGCCAGCTTCCAGATTGCAATATCCACCTGCTTCTCCACCGTCAGGTCACTCTCAATCTCGTGTCCTTGCACCACAGGGTGGGGCGAGCTCATCACACAGTCCCATGAAAGTGACTTTTCTCATCTGAAAGTTCTGCAGCCACTGCTCGGCATCCCAGACTTGCATGATGATGTGATCTCACCACTCAATGCTTGTTTCCCAAGCCCAAAAGCGGTGTTCCACGGTGGTGAGCATGTCTGTGAATGCCACAAGCAATCTCGTGTTGTATGCGTTACTTGATTCAATATCATTGTCATAGTCGTCACGGTCAGTTTGGATCTTAAGGAATAACTCGACTGCTAAATATCATGTGCTGGTGAGACTCCTCAACATATTCCTCAGCACTTCAGGCTCCATTCCTGCAGACCGAAAGGGAAGACAGAGCGCGCAGTACAAAAACCATTGAAAGATGGTATCAAATGTGGATGGAAGAGCGGGGATTGCTGGGATGTGAAGCAATGCATCACGGGGCGTTGGGACAGGACCCTGAAAGCCCTGCACCCCCTTCCACAAGCCACAGTGCCAGAATGGGAAGAGGTGCTGTGTGGGATAGCTGTCCCTAATGCACCGCTCCCAATGGTGCTGTAAGTGCTGCAAATGTGGCCACGCTAGTGCGCTTGCAGCTGACAGTGTGAACATACTGCAGGGCTTTCCCTACTGCGCTTTCCAAGGGCTGGTTTAACTCACAGTGCTCTACATCTGCAAGTATAACCATGCCCTAAGTAATCATGAATGGCCAAAATTGCCAGACCTGGGTGCCTGAAGGTGGACATATAAATCTATATGTAGGCATTTTTTCAGACATACTGACCACCCACAGTTCCAGTGAAGTCCAGGGGAGCAACAGAACAGTGGTTCTCAAAACGTTGTACTGGTGACCCCTTTCACATAGCAAGCCTCTGAATGTGACACCCCCCCCCTTATAACTTAAACACTTTTTAATATATTTAACACCATTATAAATGCTGGATGCAAAGCAGGGTTTGGGGTTGAGGCTGACCGCTTGCGACCCCCCCCTTCCCCCATGTAACAACCTCGCAACCCTCTGAGGGGTCCCGACCCCCAGTTTGAGAACCTCTGAGATAGCACCTTTGAAAATTAGAAACTAAGGGCCTGATCCAAATCCCATAGAAGAGAGGGAAGGAGAAAAGCGGGGGAAAAAGAAGCTTGACTTTTAGGCTTCAAAGAGATTAGTAAAGAAACCCCCCAAAAACCCCAAAAGCGCATTAAAATACTTGACACTGGGTTTTTTTGACACTTTTGGGCAATGAAGTTGAAGATGTACACACGGCACCCTGCTGAGCGCATGTGAGTTAGGAAGATTGGGCAACGGAGGAAAAGGAAAAAGCTGACAACTTGGGAGTCTCCACATGCACCTAGTATTGTGGTCTGGTAGATGAAAGGAACAATGCAGAGTTTATGGTGTATTTGCAGAATCAACTACAGAATACCAGCTAATATTTCACAAGTAGTTTTGCTTGCTCAAAGAATATGATAGTTACTATTGTGGGCTGTGGATTTTTTGTTTGTTTTGTCCTGTGGGTTAGAAGTAACCTGTTGATATGTGTTCATTCTTGGATCTCATTTCTATCATTTCCCCTTAATTCAATTGCCGCATTATTTAACTTAACATAAGATACTAGTATCGGGTGCTGAATCCATCATAAAAAGTAATTTGTAGATACAACGAACATAGTTCATGACTAGTATAAAATTAGCATAGTTGAACTAACATCATGATCAAGTGGTGCTGATACATCAATTGGGAAATAACTTTACTTTTCACCCCAAAGTAAACACAAAATATGGTATGTAAAAATCATAACTGGTATAGTCTCCCCAGGATTCCTCCATATAATTTTATTAGCTCTAATGAGAGCTACATACAGTCAGTGAAAGAAGAGCATATCCCAAAGAAAATAGAATGCAAGGTTCATATTATGCTATTGTGCTATGCTATATTTGATCATACTGGACTTACCATTTGTGGAATAATAGTCAGCCCGTGACTGCTTTTCATTTATTTATTACAAGCACATGACCTAGACGCCTGTGTTGTATGTGCTAGTTACAGTAAGTTTGGTGTAGCACTCCAGAATTTTAACTAGCTCTAGGTAAGCAGCTAAATAATAAACTGACAACCTTAGCACAAAGAGCATTAAAAGTCATGGCATCCTATTGCACTTACAATAATAATTTCCTACTGTTACATAGTGGAGAGTCAACTATCCCTATAGAAATTGGAGTGTTTATATTAGAGAAAGGGAATTAGATTTTCTCAGTTTTACTTCTAATAACACTTCAACAGTGAGTTTGCAAAGACTGCAGTGCAGATATTTGATCTCTGTTTACAAGAGTAAAGTAATATCAGATTAGCTTTGTTCTCTGACCAAGAAATAAAAGGCTCTGTTGTGGAACCCTTACATATGCTGATGAACAATTACTTAAGTAAGTAATCCAATTGAGTAAGGGTTTTCCAGATGGGCACAAAATACAATGAAAAAGCATTACATATTTGTCCCGTTAAGCAGATACCACAATAATGTTTTTATCTTTAAAATGGGAATCATGATGTAGTGCTGTTAAGAACACTGTTCTTAAACCACGTTATCTTCCTCACAGTCTGTGCTAATTTGAATTAATCTTTTTTACATATTAGATTTCGAAGGTGGCAGTTCTAATTCTAGCATTCTGTACTATTGGCCCTTTGGAATAAGCATCTAGGATAAAATGAAAGATACAATGTAAGAACTTTCAGAGTAACATACCTGCAGGACTAGTGGTTGATCACACATTTTGTTGTGCACATCAAATTGTAATGCTGTCATCCTGCTTTGACTTCTCATTCTTAATTGTTTATGTTCTGTTTTATATTAAATCTTTTTTTTTTTAGGGGGGGCGGTGTGCTGTGGAAGAATAATCAGCTCAGAAAACCTTGTTATTCAAGCAAAGGAATGTCTGCAATTACTAAGATCAGATTCAGGGGACTTGAAACAGCTCTTCTGGCTGCCAAATACAATGTTATCATTAATTCAAGCAGGAAATAAAGCAGTCATGCCCATAAGATATGATTTAGAGTAAGAAATTTACTTTTTATGAGCGTTATTCTATAAGATGTTTCCCTCTTTTAATGACGGTGTAGGGGAAAAAAAAATCATGTTCTAAATGAAAATCTACCACCAGCCACTACATTTTCTCACAAACTGTTGCTGTGTAGCCACAATGCCCTTTCAATATGTGCATAAGAAATACAGTTAGGGGATGTATTGTTTACACAAAATGCATCCCAGCTCATTGTTCACTCACCCACTGGCTTCATTTACTAGAATCATATGTTGATTGATATTCCAGAACATGCAAACTATGTGTTTAATGAGGGCTGATTACTACTATACGACTTAAATGACTGAACTTTGGCAACAATTTTCATGCTCTAATGTGTATCTTAATATTAATCTAGTCATGGCTGCATGCATTTTCAGTACGCTCTTGTATACTTTAATTTTTCTTGGAAATAGAATCATTATACAAAATGCCCTTTTCTCTCCCTTATTCCCTCCCATTGCTGGTTGAAGGAATTCTAATCAGCCCCCCCAAAAAAAAAAAAAGCCCCTGTGGAAATCGACTGCAGATTTATATTTTAAGGGAGGGACAGAGAGAAGAAATGCATTTTGTCTGACTATTTATGTACACTAAATTGTTAATTTATAAAGGATGTGTTTCATAAGGACATTGTATTTTTGGGGTGGGGAGGGTATGTGCCAAAAACAACCAACAACACAGAGTGAAAGTAAACCCAGCCCTGGAGATATTCATGCAGTGATGGTGCCATGCATAGCAATGAGGGAGGCATGGTGGATTTTGCAAATATAAAAGAAACACATTCCCCAATGTGATCTGATACAGGAGTTGACAAAATTACACACAATAGGGTTGGACAGTTGCAAGCAATAGACTGTTCCCCTTGTTTTGTTTATAGCAGATGTTAGACCTGTGGTCTTTGTGTTCCCTGCTAAAGCATGGTGCCATTTCTGTTCATTTGTGACATAACAGATTCCTGTTTTATTTGCTTGTGCTGGTTTATATCACATATCATGGCATAGCCTACTTCACACCACTGAGATGAGATAATTATCTGTTGTAATATAATTGTACAGTTGATATGTGTGTTAGCTTCAGGTGGGCATGACATAAATTCTAGCGCTCCCCAAGAGTTATCTGGATCTGCAGGTAGAGCATTTTAATATCCATAAATCAATTGCTGTAATGTACTGCTACAGATGTTAGGGAACTGTGTGACCATTCTAAAACAGTGAAACATCGGACAGTTTTCTGTTCCACTTTTGCACAATATATATTTTAGTGACAGTTTCAGCAGCCCTGGCTTTTACAACAGTTTGTTTCATTGTTTCTTCTTACATTACATATCCAATGAGAGAAGACCCATGGAAATGTGATACTAAATATTGCAAGCATTTTTGTGCTATTATATGTTTGTTGTTTTCCAATTAAAGGAGCTAAAATAAATACCTTGTACGTAAAACAGATCGTATTTAAAAAAAATTAGGAATGACAGCAGAAACCAGCAAACCATGAGTTGACAAGTCACTGTCACACTAGCTAAACAAATATATGTTGTAGATTATTTAACAGTTGGATTGCAAGCTTGCAATTCTACAGTTTTAGGAGTCCAATCCTTCCAACAATTATTACTCAGAGCAACGCTTACTGCTATGTGTGTACTCATTATAGTCAACTACTCAGAGTAATAAATGTGTGTAAGATAAGGGACGTGGCTATTCAGTGGGACACAAGTCTTCTCTGGTTAGAAATTCATAATTATGGGGATTATATGAAGTGGGAAATACATATCTGTTTTGTTCATCTGACAAATGAGAGAATATGGAAAGATCATTACATGCCCCTTTGTATAAAATTGAAACTGTTAGTAAAATTATAACTGGGCAGAATTCTTTTCAATATTAATAGCGTTCTGTAACAGCCTCTGCTCTTTGGCATGCACTAGAACTATGTTTCCAGTAGTTTCCTATTTATTATCTTTGCCTAAGTAATTGTGACATCCTCCGGGCTACAATCTGGACTGTTGAACCGCTGTGTCCCTTTACCTCTCCAGACCAAGATGCTTTTTACGCTGCTTTGCTCGTGACAAGCAGTATTTCCAGACTATGCTCACATACAGCCATTAGCGTGTAAAGTCACTCTTAGAAAAGTTACATAAATGCTCTTCCAGCCACTCATGGACTACATACAGGGCAACACCCACAAATTCCCTAGCCCAGCCTTGCCACCCCAGGAATGCATGTCTTGCACTGCTTAGGACCCCCCATTCTGCCCCCCCCACCCAAACAGTATAAGCTCATTAAAAGTCCATCATTCCATCAAAGGCAAGGATTATGCATCAGCCTTTGTTAACATGAGAAGAGATTCCCCAAGCATTTCAATAAAAACACAGTGATTTAAATAAAAGAATAAAACAAGTATATTAAGTAAAGAATGATGGATTTTAAGTGATTAAAAGTGGTAAATGCATTAAAGTTAGAATCTGGTTACAAAAGAAATAAAAGATAAAAAGGCAAATTTTTTCGTAAACTTTGCCAAGCTAAGTAAGATTTCAAAGCAAAAGGATTTCTCTCACCCAAAACTTTCAGCAGTCCATACTAATTGGAAAGCTTTCCAGTTATGATCACTTTCCCTCCAGTTCAATGGTGATTCTTTCAAACAATATTGCTCCCTGAGTAGTGATGCAGGAGGAGAGGTAATGTGTACCCTCCTTCTTGCTTTGAGGAATACCCCCCACTCCCCCAGCCAGGGTGAAGACAAAGTAGTCCCCTGTGTATGGGAGCATCATTCAGGTGAATTGTAAATTTCTTGTTCACGCCTTCTGCATACTTGAAGTTTGAGACATCTTCAGGGATGATATGCAAATCTTTTGTTTACAGCCCCACCCCTCCACTCCCGTGGCAAATTGTTGCTTCAGTAGCTAATAGCTTTCTAACATCTATGGTCAGTCCTTTGTTGACCCTCAGGAGCTAGTCTGTGGGTGTTTCCCAGAACTACACATATTTCAGGAACAATCATATAGTAGAATCTTATAACTCCATACATAGTGTGGAATGATACCCCACAAGGCATACTTTGCACAAAATATATCATAACCATGTAATAGTGGTAAATATGGGATACAGGGTGTCATATGGGGTACAGAGTATCACAGTTATGAATTTGACTTTAGAAATATGATTTCATGGGAAATGCCTTCATAAACTCCTTCTGTAGGAATGGCTCAAGGCGCTATAGGTTGCGACATTATGACAAAATTGTGGGTCATTATTGCACTATGGTTATTTTAAAATAACTATGAATACTTGACAACACTGAATAATTACTGATCACCCACATCTTAATATGTAACTTCATAAGAGGTTTGGGGTTTCTTGGTTCTCAGGGTTCCAGAACTTTTTTTGGGGGGGCGGGGAACTTCCCTAGTGTTGAGTGAGAGAAATTCAAAATACTTCTGGCACAGAATTTAAATAATACAAGCTATGCATGTATCATTCAAAAGAAGATAGGTAGGGTATATCATTGATCATCTCATCCACTGGTAACATGACAGAGCTTGTTACAGGAATACTTTGCTGAAAAGAAAATAGGGCATGATCCAGGGCCCAATGAAGTCAATGCAGAGCCTTTCCATTGACTTTAATGGTAGCTGGATCAGGCCCACAGATGTGTCAAGAGAAATCTAGGCTTAATATTCCTTGTATACAAAAACTGGCATAAACTCTCAGCAGTGGATCAGGGGTGCTGGAACAATGTTTATAGTAGGGGTTAAACCCTGTATATAAACCCTGTATATAATGAAAACCATTTCAAACCAGGGGTGCAATAGCACCCCTAGTTCCAGCACCTTTTCAGTGGATTAAAGTAGGATCCACAGACGCTGCCCCTGGGCTGGGAGGAGGGGATGGGCTCACAACGTTTGGATCCAAGGGGGTTGTGAACACCATAGAATGCTGAGATTTACCAGGAGCACTGAGAGCAGGAGATAGTACTGGCAGTTCAGAGAGCCTGGCAGGGTCATCTGGGGCAGGAGGGTGGGTAGGAATGGCAAATGTTTTTTACTTGGATTAGATCTGAGGCCCATTTAGTCTTAATCCTCCATTGTGAATTGTCCTGAAACTGACATCATATACTGCAGACATTTTTGTTTTTTAAAGTGCTCTTCCAAACAGCTGCACATGAGTATTTTGCATTTGCTAGAGCATCTCCCACTCCACGGTAAAAGCCTTAGCAGGAGAAATTTATTTTCTGTGGGAGGTTGTTTTAAATTGAAGTTACTGGTGATCCCAGAAGTGCACCAGTTGAAGTTAGCTCTGCTAAACTCAGCTCCAGTACAAATTTCAATTGTTCCTTATGACTAATTGAAAACAAAACAAAACACCTCAGGCACCCACAGAAATTCATTAGAATGAGATACTTGAATGGCACACTGCAACCATGAGAACTGCTTCAGAAGAGCCTCATTGATCACTTATAAGCATTCTAATGTGCAGCACCTGCACACTTTTTTAAAGAGCTTCTCATTTAAACATAAAGTACAAACAGGTATTGTATCTGGCATTAGCCTGCTGTGGGAACATGATCTCTATACACATTATAATACTTAAGTGCTATTCTAGACCTTGGGGCATAGTGACTGCTAATAGAGAAAAATGGATGCAAACTTTTCCTAAACTGCTTTCATAGCAACTGCAGATGAGCTCAATTTCTTAGATTATTATGTGACAGAACACTGATGACAGAACTGTGCACTGGGCATTTTGACACCGAAAGACCAGAAACTCACCTGCCAAATGATGTCAATAGGAATTCCTGGTAAAGGTGTTATGTCTATTTACTAGCTGCCCATTACGTACAAGTCAAATTTGCCCTTTAAGAGTAAACAGGTGCATTTGTTTCTCTGTGATTTCTGCTGATGTACTCATTTACTATGTGTTTGCTGACTGCCTAGAAGACTTTTTCATTAACATTGGTGCGATTCGTTTAACCCCTTTTCTGCCAAGAAATAATTGAGGGAGATTTTCTGACCAGCTCTAGTTATTTGCTAAGGTCAGCGCTACTAAAGTATAAAACAAAGATTGTAGAGAAAGAAATTACAGAACTTTGTGTAGCAGTGCTTGAGGCTGTTAATTTTTCTTCATTTGTTCTACCTTCTAAA
The DNA here is from genome assembly GCA_037349315.1 of Chelydra serpentina. Classification (NCBI taxonomy): domain Eukaryota; kingdom Metazoa; phylum Chordata; order Testudines; family Chelydridae; genus Chelydra; species Chelydra serpentina. Next base: position 10,571,011 of record JBAIAC010000028.1, on the reverse strand, counting down.
GCAGTGGTGGGTAACATACTGCTCACGGGTTGCATGCGGCCTGTCAGGGTAATCCGCTAGCGAGCCGCCAGACCATTTGTTTACACTTGCATGGCCACCCGCAGCTCCCAGGGGCTGCGGTTTGCCATTCCCGGCCAATGGGAGCTGTGGGAAGCGGCGCAGGCTGCAGGGATGCACTGGCCGCCACTTCTCACAACTCCCATTGGCCGGGAACGGCGAACTGCAGCCAGTGGGAGCTGTGGGCAGCCATTCAAATGTACACACATGATCTGGTGGCCTGCCAGCGGATTACCCTGTTGTGCCTCCTGCGATCCGTGGGCTGCAGGTTGCCCACCACTGCTCTAAAAAAAACCCTGCATATTTACTATGACTGTGCATGTATGAAAATGTCCAGTGAGCTACTGTAGCACTGATATGAAAAAAGGCATTAACACCTTGCTAAACTAACAAGATTCCCTTAGCTTATTTCCAGCTCATAATATTCTAATGGCTGATCTTTAATTTGTAGTTTTATTCACATATTTCTTAAACTAGTATTAAATATAATATTAAGCACTATAGTTACTGGTGCACAATAAACCTTGGGAGAAATCCATTAAACCTACAAGCAGAAGTCTAGCAATTCAGTGGTCACCATGAAAAATGCAGCTTTCCCGTTGCTGGTGTCGGGGTCAGCTGAGGGAGAGATTTGGCTGGACCAGAAGGGAAAGCACAAACCTAAGGTATTGGTTGGAGTGGGAAGAAGGAGCAGCAGTCCACCTTCCTCCCAATTTGGTAATCTCAAACAGGGACTGGTCTTGAGCTCTGTGTGTGCACTGGACGGGGTGCGGAGGTAGGGTTAGCTCCCTCCCTGTGACCTGATTTATTTTAAAATGGGTTATGTGGAAACCTCATTGGCCCAATGGAAAAGCAATCCTTCTGCCCTCCCCCCCCCCAATCCTACCCCAAGCTGTGTGTGTGTAAGTTTATAATGCTCCTTCAGAGTGTGGGCCACCATTCACATGTCCCAACTTCCTTTGAGGAGTCAACAGGTTGGTAGAGGTAGCAGGGTGGGCAGTCCTGCCACTGCAATCCCAGGTACGTGTTCTGTGAAATGTGTCTGGATCCTTGATTTGCTTTGCATGGCTAGGGGAGGGCTCCAGTGTCTGCTGCAGAAAGAGGAACCTCCCACATCAACTGTCATTCCTCGCACAAGGACAGGGAAGTGGGGGGAACTGAGGCCATTTTGGTCCTGATGTCTGGGTGGATTCCAAAGAAGAAGGCCTAGTAGTAGCCTCCTTTTAAGGATTGCTCTGCCTTTATGATTGCCTTTATGAGCTGCATTGGCCTTATCCTGCTGCTTAGTTTGTATGGAGAGGAGCTGCTGGATTACGTCCTTCCCCCACTTCTGTTAAAAGCTGATAAAATGTGTGGCCTTCAGTTTAGCCAAAGCTGTGTGTGTGCTACCTGTATTCACTGTAGTGACTGGGCCAACTAACAGAACCATGTAAAGATATAAAGACCCAGTCAGCCCCTGTCCCAAAGAGTTTACAGTCTAATCTGAAAAGACTCAACAAGTTAGTCATAAACGGAAAAGAAGCGGGACAGGAGTTATAATAATGCCACATGGTCAGGGCCAGCCCTAGCTTTTCGGCCGCCCCAAGCAAAAAAAAACAAAAAACCCACAAGCGCCGCCCCCCCCACGCCGGCCAAAACACCCCCCCCAAAAAACGCCACCCCACCAAAATGCAGGGCGGGGGGCAGCGGGGAGGGCGGCATGCCCGTCGCCCCGCTCCCCCTGCCAGTGGGGAGCGCGGAACGCCTGCCGCCCCGCTGCCCCGGCGGGGAGCGGAGCACGCCGGTGGCCCCGCTGCCCCGGCTGGGAGCGGAGCACGCCGGCGGTCCCGCTGCCCCGGCCGGGGTGCGGAGCACGCCGGCGGTCCCGCTGCCCCGGCCGGGAGTGGAGCACGCCGGCCGCCCCGCTGCCCCGGCCGGGGCGCGGAACACGCCTGCCACCCCGCTGCCCCGGCCGGGGCGCGGAGCACGCCTGCTGCCCCGGCCGGGGCGCGGAGCACGCCGGCTGCCCCGCTGCCCCGGCCGGGAGCGGAGCACGCGGGCGGAGAGCGGAGCACGCCGGCCGCCCCGCTGCCCCGGCTGGGGCGCGGGCGGGGAGCGGAGCATGCCGGCCGCCCCGCTGCCCCAGCGGGGAGCGGAGCACGCTGGCCACCCCGCTGCCCCAGCGGGGAGCGGAGCACGCCGGCGGCCCCGCTGCCCCGGCCGGGGCGCCAGAGGAAGTTTTTTGTTTTTTTTTTAATTTACAAAAAAACCCTAAAAACTTGAGTGCCGCCCCTCCCTCCAGGTGCCGCCCCAAGCACGTGCTTGGTAGGCTGATGCCTGGAGCCGGCCCTGCACATGGTTACTTATATATACAGTGTTGTTGTAGCCATGTTGGTCCCAGGATATTAGCGAGACAGGCTGAGGTAATATCTTTTATAGGACCAACTTCTGTTGGTGAGAGAGACAAGCTTTCAAGCTACACAGGTCATTGTCTTCAGGTCTGGGAAACTAACTCAGTGTCACTGCTAAACATAAGATTTGAACAGATTGTTTAGTATGAGTAGTTAACACACATTTCAAGGGACCTTTCGAGGTGAAGTGAACAGCACTGATACCAGTACAGATCCTTAGGGGATCCCATTTACCTCTCTCCACTATGAAAACTGACCATTTATTCCTATCCTTAGTTGTTGTTTTTTTATCTTTTAACCAGTTACTAATTCATGAGAGGATGTTCCCTCTTATCCCATGATTGTGCACTTTACTTATGAGCCTTTGGTGAGAGACCTTGTCAAAGGCTTTCTGAAAGTATATATACATTTTTTATTATGTTGATCTCCTTTTTCCTCTGTGTGCTGTTCTGCTGCATAGATTAGCACAAACTGAATTAGGTTTACATTTAAAGAAGTTTTTATTGTGCTGTTGTATAGTCTGCCTGAATTCATTTGACCTGCATGGTTGCAATTCTCATTCAATGACTTCTGTTTATATCTAATCTCTGTTCTACCTGAGTATAAAAGGTCAGATCAAGGCATTGCATTGAATATGAATACAGTATCAATGGTTTATAACATGGGTGATGATAAAGATACTGAAGCTTCCTATTATTTATAGTATATTTATTTATAGTATAATATAGTGCCAAAAATCTACTTTGTGGTCATATTGTAATATGAATAGAATGGCACCATTGATGGGATATTTTCTTTATTCACACAGACTCCACTAAAACCAAAATGATTGTTACAACATATTTTATGTCATTTTGTGAACGTTGGTCTACCTACTTTAAATGAAAACTTGCATGAAATGCACAAGGGTCATGGTTCAATAAAGTACTTAAACACATGCTTAAGTCCATCCTAGTTCAGCAAAGAATTGAGGCATGTGTTTAAATGCTTTGCTAAATCAGCATATTTACATATGATCAAATGAGTGATTAGTATTTCACCAGTAACTCACTGAATTTCAGAACACTGCAGTGCTGGTGGAAAGTGGGTTTACTTTCACTATGTAACCCTTCTGCCCTTCAGAGTTGGCAGCAACAAGGGCCGGGTTCAGTATCTAGGGGTTCTGTTCCAATAACACAATGAAAAACCGGCTTGAGCCCCTACCCAGTGACCTGGGACAAATACAAACCACCCCCCTCCCCCGGGAGCCTCTAAGAGACAATACTTCCCCACTTGCAAGCACAGAGTCTGAGTGTAGCAAAAGCCTTTTAATAACAGAGAGAAACAATGTGGCGTTATGTTGGGGAAACACCACAAGCAAGATTCGCAACACAAACCATGAGCAAGCAAATTGGGCCGTGTCCTTTCCCTTTGGTTCTTGAGTCCAGCACCCAAAAGTCACCCCTCCCACAGCTTCTGTCCCTGGTTAGTGCAGCCCCAGAGTGGTTCTTGAGTCCAGCAACCCAAAGTCACCCCTCCCACAGTTTCTGTCCTTGGTCAGTTCAGCACCCCCAGAGTTGAAAAACTCATCTGCAGAGTTTACTTCCCAGCCTGGGCAGAAAGGGGGGAGGTATGGGGGAACTTTACGTGCTCCACTGCTTGTATCGATGGCCGATTGCCACGCCTCTCCATGGGGTTCTGCTGCAGTCTTCACCGCAAGCCGTTCGCCATCCTGCTAGCCTCTCACCAATATATCTTCAGACCCCCCTCCCACTAATTAACACAAATCTTTAGTGATTTCAGCTGGTAGTAGGGGCGCCTCAGTGCTGGTGCACCACTAGCCCAAAGTAGGTCTAATGCTTAGATCCAAGTATCAGTGATTTCAGCTCTGCAGCATTTAATCAGACTCCTAATGGAATCAAAATTAGCTCTGTTATTACACAGTGGAGAGAAGAAAGGGTCAAAGCAGTGATTAGGACCCTCAGAAGGGGGCCCACACTACCAGGTACAATTACCTGTCCCCACCCTTTCTCAATTCACTGGATTTTGGAACCCATGTCCCTTGCTTAGCGGGTGCTACTTAGTTGATGGTGAGTCCCTCCATCATAAATGACCAGGTAATGTTCTACTGTCCTTGATGCACATAACCAGGATAACAACACTTTATTCTTCCTGCCCCAATAACAAAGAGACTGGGGATCCCACAGCAACCAAGTGACCATTTGGGAAAGCAGTCCCATCATACTAGGCGGGGTGGGTGTGCCGATGCAGACGACATCAGCACCTAAAGTCCTTTTCCACAACTCACTACAACTCACCACCAGCTGTCAGGGCAGAGCTCATCCTGACTCTGCTTACATCTATGTTCATTTCATTCATATTTTTGGTCATATAATTCTATTAAAATAACTATAATGGTCTGTTGTGAAACAGCATGCCATTTTATTGGTTATCCATGTTATTGGATGCAACAGCAACTTTTCATTCCAGATCACATTTTTCATTGTATGTGTCAGTTATAAAAGTGGTACCATTTACAAATCAGAGTGTGTCATATTTTTATGAGCCTGTGGCTTGACTGATTGCTGGATCAGCTAGTGTATACTGAAATGAGACAAGGTACTTAGTTTATTAAAAGAACAGAACAAGAGGATGGTGTTAAAGGATTATCAAACCCTCATTTGAGCTGGGCAAGGAGAGTATTTTAATTTAGAAAAGTGAATCCATAAGCCACATTCAAAGATAAATCTTCCCTTCTCTGAGGCAAAATTCAGACAACTTAATTAGGTCAAACTTCAGTAGCAAGGTATTAAACAGACCATTTACAGGCAAATATTATGTAAGTATTTGCATTGTTGTTATGCTAGCAATCAACAGGTCAGATAACTAAATTTTGCAGAGACTATCTAATAGTCTGCTACGCTGAAGTACCACACTATATCCCAATTACTGCCATTTGGAAAGGACACATTCCATTGAATCACTGCATTTAATTTCTCTTTTGTCTTCTCTGCTGCTATGAAGATATTCTGTAAATCTTGAACTTCTGATATCAGTGTGGTTTCCTCTCACTGCTAGTATAGGTGAATTAGTATTCATACTCCAGAAGCGACAAAGGGTCCTGTGGCACCTTATAGACTAACAGAGGTATTGAAGCATAAGCTTTCGTGGGTCAATACCCACTTCTTCGGATGCAAGTATTGACCCACGAAAGCTTATGCTTCAATACCTCTGTTAGTCTATAAGGTGCCACAGGACCCTTTGTCGCTTCTGCAGATCCAGACTAACACGGCTACCCCTCTGATACTATTCATACTCCGTACTCCTAATCTCTAACTGATCAAACCATGTGTTGAGATTTGTGGGGTCCATTGTTGCTCACCATCTATTTAATGTGCATGTTCTAATTTGCAGTGGAGCTGGGGAATAGACAAATTCCCATCTTGCAGTGACAGGCTAAGATCCACTACAGTCTAGATTGTGCATACTTGGCTAGCTGAGGTCTAGTTTGGGAAATAAGTCCTAAATGGTTGGGAACCACAGATTTAAAGACTAGATCTATGCTGAATTCATTGTCTGGACAAATCGACTTAGCCTTTCAACTTAGTTACATTTTTTTCCCTCCACGGGGGAGTGGTACTGTTTTTTGTGTGTGTTTTCTGAAAAGCTGTTGTTCTAAGATAACTTAGCTATCTTGGTGTGGGGAATAAAACAGCCACCTCTTTCATAAATGGTAAGGGCTAGATTGCTATACCTATACTTATCTTTAATAGCACATCACAATCTAGCCTTATATGTAGATCCTCCCACTTTCTCTTAGGCCTTGGCTACACTTGCAGATGTACAGCGCTGTTAGTTAAACCCGTGTTCATACAGCTGAGTAGGGAAAGCGCTGCAGCCTGTCCACACTGGCAGCTGCCAGCGCAGTAAGGTGGCTACATTTGAGGCATTTGCAGCTGTATTGGGAGCGGTGCATTATGGGCATTCAAGAGCTGCAACGTGCTTTTCAAATGGGGAGGGGTGAGGGGGACTTTGACAGGGAGCGTTTTTGGAGACAGAGTGGGTTTTTGGAATATCCACAGAGTGTCAGCTCATTATTTCCACACCTCCACATCCCCTGCCTCTCTCTCAATCACTGAAAGCAAACAGCAGGGGCTTTGTTTGTTTTTAAAGAGCAGATAAAAGAGAGGAAACGGAGCCTTCCCCCTCCCCCCTGCCGTTCTTCTCCCCCCCCCGCCCCACGCCGTCTCTGTCCAAGGCAACTTTGCTGCCGGCATTCCTAACGGAGCCCCTCCCCTCTTCCCGCCCCCCCCCCCCCCCCCCCCCCCCGCCTGCAAACAGTAGCTGTGTTTGGTTTTTTGTAAAGCACCTCAACAACAGAGCTCTGAACTCCAACCCGGAAGTGCCGTTTCAAAACAAAGGCAGCTTCCGGAGATCAGTAACTGCGTTGTTCCTCGGCTACACTGAAAGACCAACGTTCCACCCACTTCGCAACAGCTGTTATTCCTCTCGGGGAGGTGGAGTACATGCAGCGCTGTATCTGAGGAGATACAGCGCTGCACGTGCCTTGCAAGTGTAGCCAGTTAGTGAGTTACAGCGCTGCAGGCAGTTTTATTGCACTGTAACTCGTAAGTGTAGCCAAGGCCTTAGACCAATAGCCATGTATCAGTGGCAGAGCAAAGGTGTGTGCAGTGAGAGAGAAATTTCAGAGGGACCCCGTGTATCCACAAAACCTTTCTTTGGTTCTCAGATTTATTTTCACACGGTTCTTGAGAAATCAGAAAAGTGCAACTACAGTAACCCCAAAGGCATCATAATCTCTGGCTAAATTCCCTTCGTGCAGCTTAAATCCTTTTATAAATAAATATTACAAACTCCAGTAGCTGTGCTTCTGCTAGAGCTCCTTGACTTGACTTCCAGAACTAAATCCCCTGCTCAAGTGAACATAAGCCTGTCTCTTTGTAAGGTTCTGAACTTCCGTAGACATTTTCATACAGCAGCTGAGAACATCTTCTTGAGGTTGTGCTGAAAAATCATTACTAGGATTTAACATTTCACCTCCAACGCCCTCCCCCCTGCAAAACAAAAACCAACCCTTCACTGTCTAGTTAAGTCAGGCTTCACCTTAGTGGTAGAACCGAAATTGGGACCATCATCGCCAGGAGTCTTGTTCTGGGATGCATGGAAAGACCTGTGTACTCTGATACAGTATGCCTTTATTTATATTAATCTGCTTATGTTTCACAAAATCATAGACGTGTAGAGTCAAATCCTCAGCTTGTATAAATTATCATAACTCTGTTGAATTCAATGGAGCTATGACAGTTTTTACCAGCTGAGGACCAACATGCCTGCTCCAGCTCCAGCAACGTCAGTAGGAGCTAGATCAAGCCCGAGTGGCAGTCTGGTTTTTGATAATGTTGAAAGTTCCTGTCACTTTAAAACAATAGTCATCCTGCAACAGGACTTCCAGATTCTCCCACTTTAAGCTGAATTCTCATCATTGACATTTATGGAGTTGCTCCTGATTTTATCTAGGATTAATAAGGTCTGAAACAGGCCTTATCCTTTTTTCCCCTTTAATTCTTCCTTTGGAATCTAACCTAAACCATGAAAAAAATCAAATAACTAAGATATCCGAGAGAGCTCACACCAATTTCAAATTGTGTAAATGAAACATTGAGATGAAAATCACCTGCTTCTGTGCATGGTTTTATTAAGTCAGTTCTGATACCTGTGCTATAATAGTACTGTATACCAAATAGATATAAGATATAGCAGAAGCAGAGGGACACTTTAGAGCATTAAGGTGAATACAGAACTGGAACATTAGCTTCCTAGATGCTGCACACACTCTTAAAAGTGGTAGGCAAATCTACTTTATAATACTGAGGAAAGGCATCTTTCTTTAGTGCTAAATACCACTTTAAGGTGATAACTTGAGAAATTAGACAAGGCACTCTCACATTTTTGAGCCCCATTCAAAGAAATAAACAGAACTGTTTATTTCCATTTATGTTAAAATACTGTCTGATATAATAAAAATTTCCCTTTTAACTCTGAGCTAATAAGGAAATACAAATGCTCACCACATGTGATGTGCTCTGAGATTTCTTCAAGTGTGTGAGTGCTCAATAGAAACAGCACCAGAAAAGGGCAAATATGTAGAACCAGATCCTCAACTAATTTGCACCACTTCACTGGTATATTTTGGTCGCATAACCTGAATAACTGGCTCGGGACAATCACCTGAGGATAGTCCTGCAGCAGAGTACAACCAACATAGGTGTGCATATGCCAAACACTCTTTGTTGCTGTTTTAGTAGGGAAAGAGGTGAGTGATTATGACAAGCCCACACTAAACTGATCCTTAATTTAGACTTGGTCTGTACACAGCTTCTGTACCAGTATAACTAGTTTGGTTGAGGGTGTGATGTCTTATTAATTTTTGTCTACAAATATAACCTGTAGTGTGGACGCAATTAGACTGGTATAAAGGTGCCTTATACTGGTATAAGCTATTCCCTTTCATTCTACATAACTGCATCCACACAAGGGGGGAATGGCTGTATGGCTTTAACTATACCTGTGTAGCTAAAGCAATATAACTTTGCATGTAGACAAACCCTACATTTTCAGTGTGTTGTGACCATTAGGGTATGGCTACATAGCATCTGGGTGCGTGCTTCCCAGAACAGGTAAACAGACATGTTAGCTGTGCTCCAGCTAGCATGCTAAAACTAGCAGTATGGCCACATCAGCATGAGCGGCAGCTTGGGCTAGCTGCTTACATGTGTACCTGTGGTGCTGTGGCTACACCTTTATTCTTAGAGTTTCCAGTTTCGCCCCAGCACTATGCGGTAGGCCAATCTGGGGGCCATACCCAGATGGAGGACTTCCTCCCAGTGGCCAGTCTCAATCTTTACCCAGGCTGTGGGATAAGGACGGATATCCCCATGGACACATTGTAAGTGCATCTGTTCAGCAGAGAGTTTAAGCTCAGGGACCAGCCCCTCCCATATGAGGGTCTGACTACATCTCAAGTCCACGAGGGCATTCGTGGGGGTCTCTTCAACCCATACGGGGATCACTAGCTTCCCTGGTCCTCTTTTCCGAGCCCTTTGGCTGGCAACCCAGACTTGCCCATGTCCATGAACGGACATTCCCACCGAAAATGTCCCTCTTGGCCACATTCCCAGCAGCAATCTCGGGCTTCTGGTGGCCCAGGGCCTTCTTTTGGTGGGTTTCGCCCCTCTTGTGGGTGCTGATCCCTTCGACTCAGAGTCTGGGTGACCCCGTCTCTGGATTCGGGGCTGGGAGGCTTAGTGAGTGTGGGGTGGGTGATGGATGGAGGTTCCCGGGCCTCCACTCCCCGGGGGCTTCCCTCGCCTGGCCTGTCCCCTCTGCTCCCTCGGCCACCAGATAGTCTTCCATCAGGCTCACGGCTGCTGACAAGGTCACCGGTTAGTGGCATTGCACACATGCTTTCCCTCCTGCCGAGAGGATCTGGGTGAACTGCTCTAGCGCCATCATCTCTGCCACCTGGGGTCCGGTCAAGCCTTCCAGGTCCAACCATCTTCAACAGTGGTCCCTTACCCAATGGGCCATGGCCCATGGTCGAGCCCCAGGGGGGTACTGTTCTTTGTGGAGGCGCTGGTGGTAAGTTTCTGGGATAATGCCAGTTTGGTCTAATATGGCCACTTTCAGCCAGGGGTACTCCAGGGCCTCCCAGGGATTGAGGTTTTGGTAGGCAGTCTGTGCCTGTCCAGTCAAATACAGAGATTAGCATGGTGGCCCAGTGCTCTGGGGGCTCCTGGATGGCTGTAGCGACCCGCTTGAAAGTGACCAGGAACGCCTTGGGATCATCCCCTGGTCCCATCTTAGTGAGGCGTATCGGCAGCCTCACCAAAGTCTCTCCAGATTCTGTCCCTGAGAGTGTGGGGGCTGGGGCTCCCGGCGGGTGTAGTAGAGTTGCACTTGCTGGACCAAGCGTTCTTGTTGTACTTGTTTCTGGGCAGCCAACTCACGAAGGAGCTGCTGCTGTTGTTCCTGATGCTGGGTCATCTGCATCTGCTGCTGGCTGGCCATCTGCTGCATCATCTGAGCCTGTTGCTGTCGCTGATGGGCTGCCTGCTCTTGCTGACTCTCCAGCATCCACTTTAGAAGATTCTCGGTATCCATCTTGGATGGTGCGGGGGGCTCCTGTCGTCTACATTCTTTCCCCTGGACCTTCAGCAGGTCCTGGTCATTGCCCACATTCTCCACCAAGTGTGACAGTTTACGTCCCTAGTGTCAGGGCAGCGCAGTCTAGCTGCCAAAGTCTATAGAACAGCCTTAGGAGTAGGGCAGCATGGCCTAGCAGCCAGAGTCTACGGGGATGGGGTGCCCACCAAGGGGTGTGGAAGCCCCGGTAGGGGGGCCTGGGCCCTCCCGACTCCAGTGGCCCCCCTACAGTGGTGTAGCAACTTGCCACTGACTCAGCCGGGGGGGGGGGGGGGATCCTACCGAAACACGCTGAGGTTTCCCAGGTGGGAGGTACCACTCCATCACCCTCCCTGGGTCACTTCGTACCAGCGTCTGCGTTGGGATCTCCCATGAGACTTCGGATTCTCCATGGTCAGCTGGGCCGGTCGCCTCCTGTGGCTCCTCCAGTCACCAGAGTTCAAGCGGGCCCAGGGAGGCTCTGATTCCTGGTGCAGTCAGGGGCTGTGGCTGGCCCTCCTCAGGAGCTTCCCAGACAGGTCCTTCCCCTGCGGCATCCTGCCCAGAATGAGCTGGATTTCCTCCCTTTATACTGTTTGGGCATCTGGAGCATGCCCAGTCCTGCTGGGGAGGCAGGGCTTCCACTGTAAATAATATGGGCTTAACCCTGCCTGGGCTAGTGCGGGGGTAAGCAGACCAGGGGTAAGCAGACCCTGTCACACTCCCTATTTATAGAGCTTACATGGCTGATATAAAACTGGTAAAATGGTACTATACTAGTCCCAGATATGCTAAAGAAGTTAAGGGTCAGGGTCAGAGTGCCTCAGTACTCTAGCTATTCTTGGCCCTGGGCCCCAAAAGGCATCCTGGTTATAAATAGAGCTGCCTTAGAATACTGGGAAGTTCAAAGTTGACTTAAAGTCACTCCTCTTTATAGCTCAGGGAGGGTTGTTGATTTTTAAATTTTGTTTGCTTGCCTATAACAGATTTGTAATATTTTTGGGTCATATTCAGACCTGGTATCAGATCTGGCTTCAGTGTAGTTGCATCTGTTCCATCAGATCTGATTTTTGCTCTTTCTTCCTGAAATTCATTAGTTGTTGATGTTGGTTATTAATCTTGTCTTTAAGACAGCTGTGGTCTGTTCCCACAAATCTTTTGCATACTTATTATGGTGCAGTTAAGGCCAATGGGGTTTGCCACACAATTTAACAAATATATCCTTGATATTGCAGTTTGATTGTGCAAAGTTGAATAAACAAGCAGCTATTATTTTTTTTTGCTTGCAAGCTCTAGCAACCAAATTCTGGAGTTCACTGAATCAGGACAAAGACAGCAAAAGAAAATAAAGGATGTGTCTGGAACAGATGACAGTGTATTTGAACTTGGTAGTGATTTTTTTCTATGCCATCCTCACACTGCTAGAATAATTTGACATATGTTTCTGAATGTGACTATCTACAGCTTTATTTGTTTTTTTTATTTTGGTTTGGTTTGGATTTTTTATCTTATGTGTTTAGCTTTCCCTGGTGTTTGAGGGAATAAATAAATAAATGTAAAATAGTATTGCAGTCTTCAAGGAATCGGCATGACAATGCGAGAATAGCATTGCTCTCAGGAGGATTAAACAAAAAACACAGTGAAGTCTCCCAAGTCAAACAGAAAAGATGCCTCTGTGTGAACTGTGCAAGAAGAAGCTGGCCAAAAGCAGACATAACTCTGGATGAGAGGCCAAAGCTTCTGACTTCTTCAACATCCCATTATTATTCCCTTACCTGATTAGAATGAACTGATTACACAAGAATATTCCTTGCCCTGATGCTCTGTTAAAATAAGCAAGCTAGTGTATAGGGATTATAATTAAAAATCTGAATTTCTACTTATTTGTCTATTTAAATCAGACTTGGGGTATTATATTTCAGATATCCAGAAGAGAAGAGAGTTACTGTAGGAATTAGACCTCAGTGAACTATGGCTTTAAACTGAGTTTGGATATTAGCATGAGCAACAGACCGAAAACATGTCACCCAAAAAACTGAAATCATGAGAAAGAAAAGAGTTGTTTGTGGTAAACTTGTCATTATCTAGCATTATCTTATCTAAGGTTTGGCTTGAGGTAATGAAAATAAAAGAAAACATGGTTAATTGGGCACCAGGTGCAGTAAATAATTGGTTAGAAATGGTCCAGTAGTTGGAGAAAAATATGGCAAAATAAGATGATCTTGAAGAATAGACCCAGTCATGAATCTTGTTTTGACCAGGCAAATGAACAGGGTTCAACCCTAACTGCCCAACTGGCCTTAGCTGAGGTCCAATAACTAGCAATGACATTACTTGTTTGGTATAGTGTGTAAAAAGACAATGTTTGTGAAGTTTCTTTGTCAGAGCTTTTTCCTTAACCCTCTGGAGTCATTCATGATGGGAAGGTATCTCCTGGGCCTAAGCCTGTTGTGAGTATACGGCCAGTATTTATAATTGTATTGTTGTTAGAACATAGAATATAGGTGTATGAGTATATGCTTATATTTGTATTTTGGATGTAAGCAAGACCAAGTGGCCTCTGGACAAATAAAGGAATGCTTGTGTGGCTATTGAGTCATGATAAACTTTAATAAACTTATTGGGGAAATTATTTCCAATAACCCTTATAAGCAAACATATCTACGGCACATATCCAATAGTAATTTCTCAAACATAAACATCTTGGCCCTTTCGTTGCTTTTAGTTTAAAATACCCACCTAGATTCACCTAAGTCATTAACTTAGTGTGTTTGTATTTGGATTGAGTTTTAAAAATCAGAGCCTTGTGTAAGCTCGAAAACTTGTCTCTCTCCCCAACAAAAGGTGGTCCAATAAAACATATTCCCTCATTCCCTTTCTCATCTACATCCTAGGTGGTATCATGGGTTTTACTTTTATTTGGTTTGGATTGTTTTGTTTTTGTTAAGTTTTTTTGAAATCTCAAAATCAGAACCATGGGAAAGTGTTTCTAGACTCACTAAAGAGTCGCAGAAGACAGGCAAGCATTACTAGACACCCTGCTTACATTTTCTGTCTTTTTCCCCCTCCTGTTTCCTGTTATTGTGAACATTTGCATTGATGCAAGATAATAACATAGGTAAGCAAAAATCTGAGATTTTGCTTGCCTTTTCAATCGAATATGGCATTCTTCACTCTCTAAACTGTCACGTAGCTTTGCTATGCACTGCTTGGCATCTTTTGCATTTCACCCCTGAAGTGTGCAAAGTGATTCACAAATACAATAAGGTCATAAAATTGACCTTGTGGGCATAAAAGTGTGTCTGGTGTAAAGTAATGCAGAAGCACTATGAATTGGAATTTACAGAAAAGTGGATGTGTTACCTTCTGGGGAAGGAATTCACAGTGTTGTGGAAGCAGCAGAGGGCATGGAATTGTAATCAAGTGGAGGTAAAGGTTTGTGAGCATTGTGTCCCAGACGGCTTCTCCCTCCCACTCCTTGCAGGCACTTTTGCCGTGCTGGTGGATGGCTGTTTCCTCTCCAAGGCAGATGTGATGGCTTCCATGGTGACTTTCAGGGCATCAGATGCAAATTTCAGAAGGAAAAATGCTGATAGTTTCCATCTGTGGAAGTGCAGGCATGGCCCTTGATTGACCAAAAGGAGGGAGTGCACTGAATAATGCCACTCCCTTTTTCCTGTGCTACCCAACACTAGTGGATGCTGAGGGTGGCATAGTTTATGAAACGCTGCAGGATCTTTCCGGGTGGCCCTATGTCAATGCAGTGTGAGTCATTATCTTTATTGTTATGTTTTCATTTATTCATGCTGTTATCCTTTTCTTGGACTCTCAAACCTCTGTTTGTGACATCATGATTAGGGTGACCATATGTCCGATTTTATACGGACAGTCCTGATATTCAGGGCTTTTTCTTATATTAGAACCTATTATTCCCCACCCCCTGTCCTGATTTTTCACACTTTCTATCTGGTCACCCTAATTATGATTATTTGATGTATTGTGCATTTTGATAGAGGATTATGGGTTCAGGTGAGGAGCTAGCAAATGAGCAGATGTAGTGTCATGCCAGGGTCCTTTAGTCTGGTTTAAAAAAAAAGGGGGGTGGGGAGCAAAGCAGAAAACAGAGAGCCCAGGAGAGTTGGCTTTATATACAATGCACTCACAATGTTCTATGAAGCTTCCACAGCTCTTCACGAAAGAAAGCAATAGGGAGAGACAGAGAGACATGATCCTGGTGAAGTTTCAGAACCTGCTCAGTTCAAAATGTTTATTAACCACTGTGGGGAACCATAATTAATAGAAAGCTCTTATCTCTTGACCTAATCCCACTCCCATTAAGGACAAATTATTTCAATGGGAGTTGGATTGGGCCCTCTATAGCAGTAGCAAGCCTAGGTGCTGGTATTCTACATGTAAATGAACACTTCTCTCCATTGTATTTGCTTTATTTGCACAGTGTGCTTAACTGCATTTGCAAAAGTAGTATTTGACTTCAGGCACTGGAGAGGGGAAAAAAACAATTTAACATTCTCAACAGTATTAAACCTCCCTGATGAATAATCTACTTGACATGGTGACTATGGCAAATGAATGGAAAATGCATTTCGGCCCTTTTTCTTTAAAAAAAATTAAGATTAAATAAAATACTCATTCACACACTTGCTGCCGCCATGCCCCTACTGACATCAGCAGTCAGGGTATTCATTATTTCACAAGCTGCAGATGCACATGCAGTCTGTGTCAGAGGTTTTTGCATTGCTAGGAAATCCTGCTCACTTGGCTATGTAGGTGGAGAGGAATTTAAGCAGGAGATCAGTCAGTAGATTTCAGTTGCTTGAAAGTATTCAGAGACATCCCATAACCCAATGATAAAGAACCCAGCAAGTTCACTTTCCTGGGAGCAAAGGGCAAGACAAACATTTCTCAGAAGGAAACAGAAGAAATCCAAATAGATATCCGAAAATGTATTACAGTCTTCCTGGAGCTACAAGAGGTGAGAGCACCTAGTTCTGAATCCAGACATTTGTTTTCTTCCCACACTTTGTCCAGCTTTAATCATAGCAGCAGAAGGTTCATAAAGATTATTTTGCTTTGATTCTCAAACAAGTTTGTTTTTTCTCCTTCAGATCCGAACAGCAGATGCGGCCAGCAAATCCAATGACTTTGTACTGCTGTATCACTGAGTTCTTCTAACAGCTTTTTCATGCATTTTGATGCTTGGGTTTTTAAATTTTTAAACCGAGTTCTATATTAGCAAAGAAAAGTCAACATCAAAGACATTAGTTTAAAGTTAGGTCTTCTCCTTGTCTAAAAAGGAAATGGAAATATTCTAAATATCTGATTTGCAAGGGAATGCTTAATTTTATTATGCCAAGTGTAGGTATATTATCAAATGTACAGTCACTCAAAGTTAACAGGCCCCAGTATAATTAATGTGGAGAAAAGGGTAATCAAAACTTGTCATTTCAGGTATATGCTTATTATAGCAAAGTTCACAAAGGAAACTCTCCAATGCACAACTGATTAGAATAGCTGATGGGTAGGTTCCTCTGAAGCCTCCACAATAGGATTCTGGCTTTATCAATTAAAGATCTTATCTGAAATGGCAGATCATACATTCCCAAGCAAATGTATTCTCCACATTGGCCTTATAACCATCAAACAGCCACTGAGGCCAGCATTTTAAGTGCCGTCCCAAGTAGGGAACCCAAAACATGAGCTGTCCCAAATTGGGGAACTCTTAGAAAATGTTGGTCTTTGCTCCAGTAACAAATAAATGCTTGCATTTGGGAAACATGACTGGGCAACAGGCCTTCTGGGTTACGCCCCTTTTCTCATGGTGGCATAAAGATTCTATCAGCTTGCTGGGTACCTCAGGAAAAACACTTTCCACCAGTCTCCTGCTTACAGTACATACGTAGTTGACAAAGACTGTCTTCCAAATCTTTTCATCCAATCTAACTTCTTCCTGAAAGAGAAGTGGTTTTTTTATTTGTTTTTCCTTCCCATCTGGAATGTAGCATACCTTGACAGGTGACAGAAATAGTGCCTTCCTAGTTCTAGCTAAGCATTTACAATATGTTTTGAGTAGTCCAGACAGAACCCAGGTGTCCTGGGGTGTTTCACCATACCTTTGTTGAGCTGTGATGTCAAAACATATCAGTGTGATCATTCATAAACTACAATAGCTCTCCTGCATCTTTTCTCATGTGATTCTATTATATGTACAGTAGTGTAGAATGACAATATGCCTTCCGTTTTCATCTCTTTGATTGCCTTTAATCTTAAAGACAAACCTTTCTGACTTTTTCTCTGAATCACAGTTAACTGGTTTATGAGTTGTATGAGGACTCAGTGGGCTAAATTTAGCCTAAATGCAAGTGAGACCAGCGCCATTGTCTATACTGGAGTTGTAGCCTGTTATAGCAACAGTGCATCTTCTCCACTGTGTATAGCAATCCAACATGTGGGTTCAAGTAATCTCTATATTCATGGGATTTCATATTACTATAATTCTCCCTATATTCACAAGGACTCTATCATTTTGTACAATAAGGGCAAAACTCTCCCTAATACATTTGAAAAGACTACAGCTTTGACTTCCTCATTCTCATGAAGAGTGCTGGGAAAATAAATGTATTCTGAATATCAGAAAAACATTGATTCAAAGAATAATTCAGGACATGTACTATGGAGGCTTGGTTAGTAGCTGCAGTTTCTCCAGAGACTCTGAGAAGTTCCCATAGAAGAAAATATTAGAGTTCTCTAAACAGGCATCAACAGCATGGAGCAATCCCCTTTAACAAATACCTGTATGTCTCTACAGGTTATATTCTTGAATCATACGTTTGACAGGCCTGGTCTATACTAAAAAGTTAGGTTGACCCTGCTACATTGTTTGTGGGTGTGAAAAATCAAGTGCAGACAAGCCCCAGGTGATAGCTAAAGAGACACTGTCTTTAGAGCTTTTCAGAGGTCATTCTGAGAGCGTTAAACCACTCTCTGGCAAGCATGAAGATTCCACAGCACTGAAGCAGATTAGGAAAAGTGATACCAGGGTTTGTTTGTTAAGGGTATAACTTGTAAAAGTAAAAACAAATATGATCTTTTGTAATTAAGCATATGTTTGAAATTTGGCTTTGCTTACTGCCAAGAGGCTTTTCTTGCAGAGAAGGTGTCATTTTCTAAATTCTCCAGCCTATCATTCTAAACCAGTGTGTTATTGGCACCTGTGCCTTGTCAAATCTGGCAGTCCACCTTTGTGCATGGGCAGGAAGCCATCCTAACAGATGTGCATGAGTGTATACATGCTAGGAAACCAGTACATATGCAGCAACAGTCTGTGCTGTGTTTCCATGCTATAATATAGGGATTGGATAAGCCATCACCGCTACGCAGAGGTGTCTGAACTGTGGCCATGGTCTCTTGTTATCAGGGGCGGCTCTCTCAATTTTGCCGCCGCAAGCAGAGGCGGCGGCCCCGCCCCCGACACAGGCAGACGTAGCGGGGCCCCGCCCCCGATGCCTGCCTGCGTCGGGGGCGGGGCCCCGCTCCGTCTGCTTGCATCGGGGGCGGGGCCCCGCTACCTCTGCCTGCATCGACGCAGGTAGTCCCAGTCCGTGGCGGCAAGATAAGAGCAGCGGACCTGCCGCCCCATTGCTGCTGCGGCGGGTGAGAATGGGGTGGCAGTCCGAGTCCCGCGATGGCAATTCGGCGGCGGGAAGAGCGGACCTGCCGCCGAGTTGCCACCGTGGGACTTGGACTGCCGCCCCATTCTCAATGCCGCCCCAAGCACCAGCTTGGAAAGCTGGTGCCTGGAGCCGGCCCTGCTTGTTATGATGAATCAGGATTAGTGTTTTGAGAGGGAGGGGCATTGTAATGAAGTCAGTTCACAATTCCTGCTGCACTTCAAGGGATATAGGAGATTTACACGAGCTGAGGATCTGCCCCAGTGAATCTTAGCACATACTTTTAATAGTCGAGATTCATCTGTAGGTCTGGCCTTAGGCACATATAAAGTGTGAGGCTTCTCCAGGTCCTGTCTCTGTTAGAAGCTCTCCCAGATTTCAGTATTTATCTGTGATAGCATCAATTTTGCTGTCCCCACCACCTCCCCTCCACATTGAAGAATGAACCCAGGCACCCAGCTTACCTGAGGCACCAAGTGCCAGCTACTCGGTCCAGTCATACTATCAGTTCCTGAAAACAACCTCTATCCCTCTGTGACAAATGAGGTGAAAATCCATCACTTTCATATTGCAAAACCCACCTTCATTCCCCTCCCTCAGTATAGCCAAGTTCCCCAACTTCACCTCAGCTGCTCATGACATATCTGCCATGTTGGTAGCACACAGCAGCCTGACTTGCCCAATATCTTAATTCTCACAGGGCCCAGCAAAACCTAGAGCTGGCTCTGCATAGCCTGGTCATGTATGTCATCCAGAAATATAGGCTTGTACTCTAGTAGCTGCTGAGCACAGAGCTTTTTCTCCTTGACCATTGCAAATGTAGAGTAATAGGAACCAATAGTATTTAATTCCATACAAACCTCTCAGTGGCCCTTTCAATACTCTACCTTAAGAGTTCCAAGCAAAAGAGCTGTTTTGTCCCTGAGGTTGTTATACAGTATAGCAGATTTATGTTTGCTTATGTCGCTTCTGTTATGCTTCATGAACACTTCATGAATGCTTTGAATGCTGAAAATGTCTCAGGCAATTTACGAAAAGGCATAAAGACAATCTCTAGTGTGTTTTTAAAGCTCTTGCTCTAAGCTTTTGTTTTGAAATTCTTGGCCCATGGATTATTTCATTTATTATATACTTTTATAGCTCATCTACCGCTGTCGCTGATAGGGATGTTCTTGTGAATCTGATGTGTCATTTCAACAGTCTATCCCTCTATGCAGAGTTCATAAATAAAAGACCAACAATGCTTTGGAAACGTTGCATGTCATGTTAGATAAAGTTAATATTTATTTTATTTATATGTTAGGCTAAAGTTTGCACTGATGCAAATCTATACAGTTGTATTTATAGTCACAGTTGCATACAATACTTGTCATTTTTTGGACACATGAAAAGATATGTCACATTGAGACCTGCACATTGGATAACATACTGCAAGATACATCTTGAAAAGTCACTCTTTGGAATCATAACTAACTTTTGTTTGTCATCGAGTAAATTCCTATTCTCTAAATGTAATTTCTGTCAAGTGCAGCCATGTCATTTTTCATGAAGTACATATGGATACATAGTATCTATGAACAGACAGAGTTTGCCATTAAGTTTGGAAACATATAGCTAATTATTGTGTGAGTAGCTTATCTTGACCAAACTGGCAGCAAAAGGAATTGAACCAAGTGTTGCATTAACAAGACATGGATGTGTATTGGGAAAAAAACCCAATTCTGTTATTGTAGTAGATGAATAACTAATCTACTATTAGTGTGCTGACATTTTCCAGAATGTTAGACACAGGAATTTCCTTAGGAGAATGTTATATACTCATGTCTTCATTTTCTGGTGGGTTATATGAACCTTTTAATACCTGAAATAAAACAATGGGATTGGAACTTATTACTTGTAATGCAAAAAACAATGCTAGGATTAGGGTCCTCCCTTTTTTTTTAATCAACATTCAACAACTTTGTCATGATCCCTGGGATAAACTCAAAGATAATGAGATAACAAATGAAAATACAGCAATTCAAACAACACAAAATACCCTTGGGTTGGTGCTGTGGACTCTTTCTAAACCTCAATCCATGACAGTTGACATGTGGCAAGTTCTGCTGATGGATCAACAGTGGTACGCATAGACTGCAGTACAGCAATAGTATGTGTCTTAGCTTACCAACCGGCAAACCAACTACTGCAAAATCACCTGCTGTCACTGCAAATACCAAGAGAGCAAAGAGCACTAATCACTAATTATATGGATAATCCTCACCTACTACATGCTTAATGTTTGAACCAGAGCTGTTCTGTTGCTGTTCTCTCCCCCACATCTCTCCAGGGCCAAATCTGGGCACTGTTTACATGGCCATAAGGAAAGTGCGAGTCTCCTACGGCTATAAAAGCAGGCTGTTCTTTGACTGATGATCATTCCTAATCTAAAAGAGAAGTACGGGGAGGGGGAGAGGAAGAGAGCTCTGCAGGAGCGAGGTGTGAATCTGCACAGGAGATGGAGCTCATCTTAACGAGCTTTGCATTTTTTCAGTGAACATTTTAAATGTTCATAATTTTCCAGCCATACACAAGCATTTATAACGTAAACGTGTTCTTTAGGTTGTAGTGCTGACTGATGTACTTATTGGCACTTAGCAAAGTCTGTGCTAGCAGATCCCAGTTACAGCGCCGTTCAGAGAACGCTGAACGGAAACTGCTGCTGTGTGTTCACACTGTCAGCTGCCTGCGCAATAGTTTGTTCACACTTGCGGCACTTGCAGTGGTAGTCGGAGCAGTGCACATTGGGCAGCTATCCCACAGAGCATCTCTTCCTCTTCTGCCGCTAAGAGTTGTTGGAAGGCTGAGGGGTCATGGGGCATCCTGGGTCCTGTCCCAATGACCCATGATGCATTTCTTCACAGCCCAGCAATCCCTGTGCTTCTGTCCACATTTGGCTCCATCTGTCAAGGGTTTCTGTACTGCGCGCTCTGCCTCTTTGGTCTTCAGGAATGGATCTCAAACTGTTGACTAGAATGCTGCTCGCTCTGACTAACACGTCACGAGTGGCAGTGGGGTTATTCCTTAAACTACAAAGGCAAGAGGAGTGCGACATTGATCTCGCCACGCATACCAGCTACTACATGAGATTTCTCGTGGCATTCACGGAGATGCTGACCACAGTGGAATACTGCTTTTGGGCTCAGAAAACAAGTACTGAATGGTGGGATCACATCGTGATGCACGTCTGGGATGGCGAGCAGTGACTGCTGAACTTTCACATGAGGAAAGCCACTTTAATGGGACCGTGTGATGAGCTCACCTCAGCCCTGTGGCACAAGGACACAAGAATGAGAGCTGCCTGCCGTTGGAGAAGCACGTGGCGATTGCACTGTGGAAGCTGCCTACTTCAGACTGCTACCGATCAGTCACTAACCAGTTCGGCGTGGGAAAGTCAACTGTTGGACCCGTGCTGACGGAAGTGTGCAGGGCCATTAATTGCATCCTGCTCCAAAAGACCGTGATTCTGGACAATGTGCGTGACATTGTGGATGACTTTGCACAAATTGGCTTCCCTAACTGCAGAGGGGCGATAGACGGCATGCACATTCCAATTCTGGCACCAGACCACCTCACCACCGAGTACATTAATCGGAAGGAGTATTTCTTGATGTTTCTCCAGGTGCTTGTGGATCAACATGGGTGTTTCACGGACATTAACGCAGTCTGGTCCAGAAAGTGCATGACGCACCCATCTTTCAGAACCCTTACCTGGCCTAACCCTTAATGTCATGTCTTATGAAGCCTTACACAGGGCACCTTGACAGCAGCAAGGAGCAGTTCAACAACAAGCTGAGCAAGTGCAGAATGACTGTTGAGTGTGCTTTTGGCCATTTAAAGGCCCGATGGTGCTGACTGTATGGGAGGCTAAACCTGGCTGATGACAATATTCCTACACTTATAGCCGCATGCTGTACGCTCCATAATATGTGTATAGGGAAGGGTGAGAGCTTCACTCAGGGCTGGACCACTGAGGCTCAGCATCTGGAGGTTGAATTTGAACAGCCAGAGACCAGGGCTAGTAGAGGGTTGCAGAGCGGGGCCATAAGGATCAGGAATGCCTTGAGGCAGCAATTTGAAGCTAAAAGCCACTATTGTTGCAATGCTGAGGAGTGAAAAGCTTGTAATGCTAGGAGGTGATTGTGATTGGTACAGACGATGCACTATGAAGGTTTAAGAAAATTGCCGGTTGTTTTGCAGGGCTCTGTTTGCTTTCAATTAATAGAATAAATATTGCTTTCAAACCAACACAATTCTTTTATTAAAAAACAACAACCAGAGGAGAGAGACAAACAAAAACACACATCAGCACTGAGGGGGATGGATGAAGGGAAAGTCCCAGGAGGAGGTGGGGTCCCGGGATGGTTAAAGATTTGTGTATGTCCAGGGATCATATCCAACCTTCTCCTTTGGAGTACTGTGCAGCGGGTACTGTACTTCAGCAGGACTAAATTGCAGAAGGACGGGTGTTGAGTGCAGAGGGTACTGGGAGTCTGCAGTGCTGGACTGTGATGGGGGAGGAGTGGAATGCCACAGATACAGACTGGAACCAGGAGGTTGATAAGAGTGTGTTGCGGTGTCTGGGGGGCGCATGGGAAAGAGTTTTGTGACAGCGGCTGCAGGGGAGGGCGGGTGCAGAGCTGCTCGGTTTGCAGTGCTAGTAGTGCCTGGAGCGTGTCTGCTTGGTGCTCCATAATGTTTAAGAGCCAC
The DNA here is from genome assembly GCA_037349315.1 of Chelydra serpentina. NCBI lineage: Eukaryota > Metazoa > Chordata > Testudines > Chelydridae > Chelydra > Chelydra serpentina. The sequence goes on along the minus strand of JBAIAC010000028.1, from coordinate 10,547,946 downwards.
TCCACGGCTTCGTTCTGGTGCACCACGTTCTCCTTTTGGTCCCCCTTCTCGCTGTCCCGCCATTCCTTCAATTCCTGTTTTTCAGCTGCAGAAACAGAACAGAACAGCATCATGACATCACACAGAAAGTCCTCCTTAGTTCTTTGTGGCCGCTTTCTAATTCTGCGCAGCCGCTCAGCTGGCAATAACAAAGAGGGAGGCTGGGCTCCCAAGGTCATCTCTGTGAAGCCAAAACACAACATTTTACAGAAGCAGTATTGTTTGCAACACAGAGAACACTGATTCAGTGATTTAAAACACAGCCACTATTCACATACCTGACCCCAGGCAAGCAAATATGAGCTGACCCCAGGCAAGCAAACATGAGCCGCAAGACCCCCAAAATGGTGAGTAGCCATAGGGGCAGGGGAAATCAGTGTTCCAGGACTGTAGTGTACACTGGGCACGTGGCTCTTGGGAAGAGCCAGCACTGTAGGGGGTGGTATGATTTACTGTAGTGATCATGATAGATGCTGGTATTATTGCAGTGTCAATGTCCTGTAAATAGCTGTGGCCTGTCCCCTTCCCACTATGGATGTGTGATGCACATTTAATTATCTCTGAGGAAGTGGAAGGTGTGGGAGATGCTAGTATTACAAGGTTGAGATCCTTTTGTCCATTAACACCACCAAAACATGTCAAGGACTACCAAGGAAAGTTTTTATAAATTAAATCTATAAAACTTCAGGATAGCTTTATAACTGAAGTGGATTTTGCTGCAATGTCTTTTTTTCTCCTGCTGAGATAAATTTAAATTAATATTAAAAATCCCAATAAATAATTGTTGATGAGCTCTGAAATATTCATGTTATTTATTTATTTAGCTTTCTTGATCATAATCAGCATCTATTCAGAAGTTCAATCAGTGCCTAGTCAACCTGCTACACTCATACCATCTCTGTATTCTCATCACAACCAAGTTATTTTTCTTTTCTTTTTATGCTTTAAATGTTCATGAATCCTTCAGGGTTACCATTACTGGTGCATCATTATGTTTATTATAATGGTGGGGAGGAGGGGATAGGGAATTTTGCTACACATGATGACATTTCAGTTTGAAGACATTTGTAGATCAGGCTTTGAAAATGTTAAAGGAGAATGTTAAAAGCATTATCTCCTGTAGCGCAGTAGGACTCTTGTAGTGTTTTAGATAGGTGTTTCCATGCAACTGACCATTGGTTACTATCTGGTCACAGGCTTCTGGTCCTGTAAAACTTTGCTGATCCAGAGCCCATTGAAATAAACACAAGGACTCCTACTGACTTCAGTGGTTTTGGATCAGGCCCAAAGATCCTGTTTCAGCCAGGTACTTCAGTATATTCCTAACTTAAGCACATGAATAATCACTGAAGTCAATAGGATTGCTCACAAACTTAAGGCTAGGAACATGCTTAAGTACCTTCCTCAATCAGAGCCATAAGGAAGAGCTGCTGATATTACAAGGTTGAGATCCTTTTGACCATTAACGTCACCAAAACACGTCAAGGGCTAGAAAGGAAAGTTTATAAGTTACAACTTTGGCCATGCAATGAAATTATTGCTACTCTGCTGTGGATCGGTTCACGTGACTGAAGGTACACATGTGCATATGAGTTTGTGGAATTGGGTTGTTAGTTTATTTTATTAGGCAGTTATGATAATTAAATTATGTTGTTTTTCTGTGGGCAGCACATCTAATCGTAAAGAATCACCACCAGCAGCAGCAGGCAAACAAACGTCAAAAGACAGGTTTTGATGTAGCTATGAGCACTACAGATGAGTCAGTGCAATAATATTTGAAGCCAGAATGAACATAGTTCCTATTTCATAACACTAATAGGAAGATAGGAAAGATGTTTGCCCTCAATCCCCTATAGTTAATGTATGAAAAATATATTTCAGGGGAAAAGATGATTCATGGTCCTTGCTCCTGAAAAGAATAATATATATATTACAAACAAACAACTCCTCCCCACACACTGATTTTTAATTCTTTGGTGGCTGAGACACAAATTACAATATGGCTAGTCATTCAGATCTGAGACCCAGTCCTGCTGGTTGCTCTTCATGGGCAAATCAGTGTGTCTGCACAGCTCCACCAAAGATGAAACTCACTGCAGCATCAAAGTCCTTCAACCAGGACCATATACAAGAGTGAATTAAACCATAGCGTAAATTTGTAGGAAAAAGGGTAGAAGTGGAGGTGCAAAATGAGTGGGATTTACACTCTACGTACTGTCATTGCTACATTCCCCCTTCCCTTCCCTTGGTGTGTAAGTGGTTGTAAAATACTCTACTAGTTTATTGTATACCAATCTGTGAGTAAGTGTGGCTGAAGCAAAATGGGCTTACTGTTAATTCAAAATTGTGTATGATAAACTACCAGAAATATTTGGGGATGACTAGGGGAGAGGGTGGAGCTAATGGATCCTCTGATCCTTTCCCATCATCGCTTGCCTCCAACCCATATCTATAGTGAGGTAGCGGTGCAAGCGCCACGAATGTTAGTCCCGGCCTTGAAGTAGCCTCTGTGGAGTGATTCAAGTGTTGCTCATTTGCTTTGGAGAAGGAATCTATCAATCTAAGTATCTCAGCTGGGTGCAGAAGCGTGGATTTGGCCATTATTGGAGGAGGCCCTGTAATGGCTTGCAAAAAGAACAGGAGTACCTGTGGCACCTTAGAGACTAACAAATTTATTTCAGCATAAGCCTTCGTGGGCTACAGTCCCACTTCATCGGACCACATCACATCAGCCACACCATCAGGGGCTCGTTCACCTGCACATCTACCAATGTGATATATGCCATCATGTGCCAGCAATGCCCCTCTGCCATGTACATTGGCCAAACCGGACAGTCTCTACCCAAAAGAATAAACGGACACAAATCTGACATCAGGAATCATCACATTCAAAAACCAGTAGGAGAACACTTCAACCTCTCTAATCACTCAGTGACAGACTTAAAGGTGGCAATTTTGCAACAGAAAAGCTTCAAAAACAGACTCCAACGAGAAGCTGCTGAATTTGAATTAATATGCAAACTAGATACCATTAGACTGGGAGTGGCTCGGTCATTACGTTAATTGAATCTATTTCCCCTAGTTAACTATCCTCACACCTTTGTGTCAACTCTCTGAAATGGGCCATCTTTATTATCACTTCAAAAGTTTTTTTCCCCTTCTGTTAATAGTTCCTCTTAATTAATTAGCCTATTACAGTTGGTATGGGTACTTCCACCTTTTCATGTTTCTCTGAATGTATAAATATGTGCTTACTGTATGTTCCATTCTATGCATCCGATGAAGTGGACTGTAGCCTATCAAACCTTTTGCTGAAATAAATTTGTTAGTCTCTAAGGTGCCACGAGTACTCCTGACTCTTTTTGCTGACACAGACTAACACGGCTGCTACTCTGAAACCTGTAATGGCTTGGGAACGCCTCAGAGCAAAGGTTGTGCCATTTTCAAACATGTTACAAAAGCATAGCTGAGCAAAAAGACTGACGGGCACTTACAGCCACCAGCACCCCTCTGTGAGTTTGCGGGCTTGTGCCCTGACAGCTCTGCTAACTTGTGTAATATACTGACTTCATCTGTGTGAATGTCTCCCTCTAGTGCCTGTTTGCAGCAAGTACAGTTCTTGTTACTTATTCCAATCTAACAAAGCTACCTTTAGCTCAAATGGGGTAAGTGCTTGTGTTTTCAGTGGTAAGGGGTAAAGGAATCCATCCCCACCAGTGGCTCTGTCTGTACAGCAATGGTGTGGCTCATATGCCCTTTTTGGAAATGTATGTACACTTACTTAATAAATACACTCTATTCAGCCAGTTGACCTTGAGGCCTCATGATAAGCTGCTTCTGCCTATCAGGTACAAAAAAAAATCTAGCATTTATAAAAAAGCAGATTTTTTTAACACTAAGACCCCAAGGAGCCCGTATAGCCTATCATGTAAATCCTTATATTACAGATTATAGACCCAATATATCATAACAGCTCCTTCACAGCCATTGCAAGTCTGTTGTATAAGTAGATATGAGCAACAGCTGGATTAAGTCTGTGTGCTAAAAATCCATAGGAATTATTTTGTTACAAATAAATAGCATATGCATTTCTTAACCCAAATAACTCAATGATGTTTCATTTTCTCAAATATCCCCAAGGCATGAGCCAATGCCAGAGGACAAGGACCTGGACAGTTTTGCTTAAAAGTGAATCTGTCTTTGCGTAATAAAAGACAAAAGCATGAGGGTGGTCTCTCTCTCTATTTTTTTGCACTTTGATCATTTTAAAAATGCAAACATCGTTCATTTTTCTCATTTCTCAGGGGAAAAATCTCCTTCTTGACTTGGACTTTGTAAGGTATGTTGTAATCTGGAGTGAGTGAATGCAACTAAATTATAAAACCCTGTTAATGAATTAATGTTGAATCAAACTAGCTTCTTTAAACAAACTGAGAAGCAAGTTTATAAACTTTGGATTGTATTTAGGAGTGAACTTTACTATTAAGGGTTAGCATCAGATTTGTTAAAGTCCCAGTGGGAAAACCTATCTTGCTGAAAGGGGAGCAGTTGTAATACTAGTAGTTAGGCATGAGCATCCCGTAATTCAAAAGCTGTTTCCATCTCGCTTTAAATACTGATTCAACAATCATCATAATAGTAGTCAAGGGGCCACTAAACTGAGAGCTAGGAGAGATGAGCATAATTTATACAAAAGGCTAGTAATTACTTATGCTTCAGTTTTGGGGTGCCTAACGTGAGACAGGTTAAAAGGGTCTGATTTTCTAAGAAGTTCTGAGGCTCTTTGAAGATTTTCAAATTGAGCTCTCCCCTTAATACTAAGACATCCAAAAATCACAAGTCACTTTTGAGAAATTTGGCTCCGGACTTTATTCCTGACTATGCCACTGACCTTCTGTGTGATTTTTAGTAAGTCAATGCCATGTGCCTCAGTTTGCCTATCTGGAAATCAGGGATAATGAAAAACACTCTGCCTAAAGTGCTTTGAGATCTACAGCTTATTAAAAACAAACAAACAAAACCCCAACAAAAATCAGAAAAAAAACCACACCACACATATATCTTTCTAGGAATGGAGAGAAATAATTGACCCTCTGAGTTTCACCAGTCTAGGAATGTAATTTTCTAGTTACATTGGTTGAAATTGTAAACAAGCAGTGTCATTCCCTATGGATATAGTCAAAATCAAAGAGATTTAAATTTAAATTTAGAGCCTCACAATTCATCTGAATCAAACTCTGGATTTTTTAGTATTTCTATAACATTTCATGCTATGCCAGACAATGAGGTAATTGGCCATATGTTAAAAATCAAAATTAATTTTGTGTCTAGTTTTCCAGACAGTATTTCTCTGGCAAAGGCATAAAGATGATTTGAAGCCATTTTTCAGGGCTCTGTTGTGATGTCCCAGGGATATGTTATTAAAGCACTTACCTATAATCACTTTCAGCTTCAGGGATGCTTCTATATCTTTGAATAAAATGTTAGTCAGATTCCACTGGTATGTTGTAAGCCAGTCAAGGATAACGTAAAACAGACTCCAAAATATACAATGATAGTAATCAGCATCTCTTCACTCCTGTCTTTTTATTCTTATTTGACCCTATTTGCTTCCTTTTAGTGTAGACCCCTACAGTCTCACCTGAAATCGGCAAGAGGCACTTGGGCTTTTCGGCACTTAGGCTAGCAAGATATTCTACCCATGCATTTGGCCACACATGCTGCAGGGCCACCCAAAATTCTCTCTATTTAGGGCATGTGCTCTGACAAGCAACCCTATTGCTTTTGAGACCTAGAAATGGGCTGAGACCACAATTCTGATTTTCTATTTGACTGATATTACTGGTAATGGAACATGAGTCTCTTGAGTAAAATGGTTAACCGCTAATGTATTCAGCCACTTTGCCTACTGGCTACTCTCCCCTTTAAAAGACGTATATCATTAAAAATAGTGTTTAAAACTCTTCTATTCATAAGGATCCTGAGCCATTTTATGTATATGATGTCACATGTTCAAACCAAGATACTACAATACAAAGAGAGTCAGTGCAGGAGATGGTTGACTTTGTTGCAGAGTCATGTATGCACTATAATTATATAAAACCATACATCTCTACTGCCATTCTGTAATTATGTGCATTGATATGTATTATTGATTTAAAGGCAATTTAGAAGAGAGCAGTGTCCATCTCTTAAGTGGTTAAACATATGTAATTGGTTTGTTAATGTATCTGTTATACTTAAATACTGCAAAATGTTTTTTTCCAGTCAAAGTGTACTTTATCATCTACAGTACTGTTTGGTATCAATGTAGTAGCTATGACAAGTAAGAAATAATAATAACCCTTGTGTAATTCCTATTAACAGGCTAATAATTTGATGTACTCAATGTGCACCATGTAATAACTAAAAAAAAAAGTGAAAACCTAAAAGTGATTCATTTTATTCTGGTCTCATCATTTAGGGTAGAAGCCAAAAAGCATTTCTCTGTTTGTGTGTCTTCAAAGAAGAAAAATGTTCAGAAAGAACTTCTACACAAAGTTGTTGAGAGGGAATAAAAGAGACCCCCCCAACACACACACACAGAGGTCATTCAAAAAAATATCTATGATCACAGCTTGGAGAAATAGAAGGAATGAAAAATAAGTCTCATGGAAACAAAGGAGCACTAATGATTATATATGTACCCATAAAGCTATCCATTCTCCAAATGTCATCGGTTAGAATTAGATAGAGGAGTCATTAATTGTGTGTTTATCATTTTTGGAATTCTGAGTGATACCACACTGTTAAGTATTATACTGGGCTATAAATGTATAGGCATCTTCTGAATTTAGTTCTTATAGTAACTAAGAATTGCCAAAGGAAGAACATATACCGTCTGTTTTGTTTAGTTGCCTACTGGTGTGTTTATTTTAATGGGAGCATCATTTGAGGAAACATTATGCAAAGATTGTTTTTTTATATCTATAGGAAGAAATTTGCAATAATGCAGTTTGATAAGTAGGACTCTCAGGAATGATTAAATGGCCACTGTCCTCCAAAGAAATAATACATGCTATAGATTATTATACAAAGGCTCGGAAGTTACTTTTCATAATGCTTTCTGTCTTCTTTCTTCAACTCTAAAAGGAAACAACCACCATCCTGATAGCTCCTAAAATGTTAGCAGAAACGACAAACAAACCTGGAAAAGCAGATTTACTAAATAGGAGAAGCTTCTAGACATCAGAGTATCTTCTTGGCCAGACACAATTTCTTTAACGTTTCTCAAAAGAAATTCATACCTGACAAAAGAGGCAATTAGTTTTTTTGAATGACAACAGGAAATGTCACCACTGGCTGTAATAATGAATAGAGCCATCAGTTTATGTTGGCAAGTATCATTATTATGAACATTAAAATAATCAGTTTCCTGTCATCTAAAGTCTGCACCTGCATTTTTCTTCCCTCAAACACCCTAATTTCAGTCACAAACCATATAGTTTTACCTGCTATTTTACTTCTCTTTCTCAGTCAGAAATGTTACAATAATCTTGAAGTCAAGGTTGAAACATGTCCCATAATAAGTATTAAAAACGGAAGGTGCAAATGCTGACATATCCCATCTTTGCTAAGGTACTATTAATAGGTACATAATGAGACAGGAGAACTGCATTGGTTTAAGAGAGAAGGATAAACAGCTGAGAGACTGTCGACTCATAAATGTATCAGTAGGATATGTTCTTTTTGTACTGTCACTGAAAGAAAGTAATTAATATTAAACAATGGGTGTCACCTTCAGTCCAGGCACTCGTTTTAGACATCCGGGGCAGAGCCTGCTGGTAAATGACTTCCTGTGAACATTGGTTCCATTAACCAAGTACCTGAGCAGGCATCTGTGTCTCTATTCATGTTCCTCTGACTCTTGTTTCCTTCCTTGGGGACTGGGTCAACGCATGAATCGCAAACCAGTCATCTGATAAATCCAGGTGATCTTAAATAAGGCAATGCTTATTGTAAGATAGAGAAAATTAAAGATATTAAAAGTTAAACAGAATAAACTTATTGTAGCTATAAAGTCTGCATAGCCTTGCTTGCCAGAATAAATGTTGGGGTGTTTGATTGTGTCTATAGTGTAAATACAAAATAATCCTCTTTTTGCTAGCTGGCTAGGCAAAGCTCCCTGTCTTGTCAATGTCCCAATATTTGGGTATTATCTTTCCCCATGTTTCTAATGTGACTCAGTATTTGCTCCATAGTTGTTGTTCTCCTTTCCATCTGACATCTTATCAAACATCCTTTTATAATGTCCATTGAGACTTAGCTTCAGTCATAGAACTGCATGTCTACCAATACACACACACTCATAACAGATCTACTGAGTTCTCCCTTATGGATGTTCACCAGACGGCAGTGAGGGAATCCAATCATTGAAGTCCCACATGCTTTAAGCCTCCAGACTGCTCCTAGATTGGGGGGTCTCTAGGCATAGTCTGGGTACAGATCCTTCATCTGGCACCCACTCCTTGGAGCTGACACCTCTGAAGTCCAACTGTCTATCCTCTGGGACCAGTGCTGACCCCTCTCCCCCAAGATTCCTCTCTTGCGTACACCAACCCCCTCTGAAAACTCCATCCATATCACAACTAGGACAGGTGCAGTCTGACCTAGAGGTCAGAGCAGAAGTCAGACCACATCAGGTTACAATGAGGTCAGAGTCCAAGGCAGGTCAGAGGGCAGAACCAGGTGTCAGGAGGCATGCAAGGTCAGGTTACCAGGAGATCAGCAGCAGGGATTCGGCACCAATATTGCATGGGAAACAGTCCTAAGCAAGGGGAACCCAGTTGCATGGACAACTTCCTGTTCATGGTACTTGGTTTAAATAGAAGCTGGGAATCCATCAGGACCCCCCAGAGTTCTGCCAATCAGATCCCAGAACGGGAGTTGTCTGTCAGAGTTCAGCTTCTATTCTGACAACTGAAAGTAGGGAATTGAGTGGCAGTTTGGAACTTACAAGCACCTAAGTGCCTGTAGACCAGCGTTCAAGACCGGCAGTTCCTGACGTGCTATAAGGGCACTCTGAGTTTACAGTTTAGCTCTTTGTGGCGTATGATAGGTGTAGCACACAGACTTTGCATGGGATTCTGAAAAACCATAGCTCTTTACTTAGTAGCATAAGAAATACACAGCTGTAGACAAAAATAATAATCCCTACTCAAATTTACCTGCCTCAGTTTCCTTGCCACTCAGGAGCATTCTTTGGGCTGGAGTCAGAGTCCTCTGGGGGCATCCAAGATCTTTCTGCAGTGCATGGTTTGTCTTCTGAATGATGGAGCCCCACTCTTTCTGTCTTTCTAAGTCAGCTTCGGTAGTCTTGCAGCTAAACCAGGCATGCCCTCCTATGAAAACATGTCCCTTTTTTCCCCTTCTCCTGCCCAAAGCTTCCTGTGTAGCTCTGAGAATCCTCTCCCTATGAGTCTTTTTTTTTTTTAATCCTTGCTTTATCCCCTTTGTCTTTTTGTCCTGTTTGGGAATTTTTCACATGCTTCCTTGTCACCAGAAAGGTAGGATAAAACTGATTCTTCTAGGCTTGAGCTAACCCATTGTCCCCAAGGTGCTTCCACCTGGTGGCTGTAGTGGGGCAACTGCCCCACTCCAGTAGGCAGGGGTTAAAAGCAGTCCTGGAGAGGGCTGTGGCTGGGAAAAGCAGTGAGAGCAGCTGAGTGAGTAGCTGACTACCACAGTTGTTGCTAGCTCAATCAGGGCCCAGCTGGCCCTGATAAGAGCACTGTGGGCCAGGAGCTCTGGACTCTCACGTTAGTCCTGGAGTGGGAAGGGCTAGTTGCCTGGGAGCAAGGTACTTGAAGCAGAGCAGTGCCGGGGAAGGGCAAAAGGAGCTGGGGAGCTCCAGCTTGGTAAACCCTCGGGCTGCAGGCTTTGGTGAAGGCCCACAGAGGTACTGGGGCTGCAGAGGTGTAGCCCAGGGATAGGTGGAGGCAGCTGGTCCTAACCTCTTGCCAATGATGAGTGGCCTTTACAGGCTGCAGTTTGCCCCAGTGAGAGGGGGTTAGATGATGACTGGCAGTAGCCACTAAGGCAAGGTGGGCTTAGAGAGTTGGGGGTCCTCCTGGGGGTGGATCCAGAGCATGGGGACTGCCGTGGGGCACTGGGGTCGGGGAGGGAGATGGGGTCCGAGGCAAGTGAGACACCGGCCAGAAGGAGGCGCTCTGAGGCTGGAAAGAGCTAATTCCCAGATGACCCACAGGAGGTACCCACGCTGGTGAGTCTTCGCGATCTGCTACAGTGGCAGATCTACGTTCTAATGACCCACACCGTTCTAATGACCCAATACGTTCTAATGACCCACTATTGTACCCAGTCTCGGAGGGATGTGACACAATCCTCGTCAGTAACATGTACACAGAGATATTCAAAACTACAGTGATTAAATACAGAGCAACTTCATAGCATCAACCAGAATTCATAAGTTGTACTGACAGATTCCCCAATCATCTCAGCACATACATATGGCAAGGCACAGTTTACCCAGTATGAACTGAGAATCACCAAATCCAGGGATGTTTTCTGGCCCAATCTGCCTTTATTTTATATTGAATAGACAAACCGGATTTACTCCTATCAAAGGTTTTAGGTGACTATGCAATTAAGGGCCTAATTTGTCCTTTCTGCACTGGACTGTTGCCCCTGGTAAAAATTGCCAGTACAGGGGCTTCTCTGCCAGGGGCAGTGTTGACTCTGCTGGTTCTATGCTTCCCCTGCAGGAGCCGAGCACAGGAGGTATTCTGGATAGTTCAGTGAAGGCAGAGGGCTTGTGATGAGATTGGAGAGAATATTGCTGGGGAGTCCTTATGCCCCAACTATTCCCTAGCTGTACAAGGCATATTGGAGCTATGGCAGCCAGGGCATAGAATACAACCACGCTTAGGCCAAACCAGCCCCAAGAACCCTAGAACTGTGGCTGTGAAAGCCACTTCAGTTTGGTCTCTGTGACAGTGTAGGGCTGTGTCTTTAATCTACCATGTTCCAATGAATGGCTTCTTTTTTTGCTGAATAGGATCTGTTAGCATTCAGTTAGATTTTCATTCCTTGTGATGTTGGTTTTCCGTCTCTTCATTGTTAGTTTAATGCTAGTAGTGTGTGAGTGCATGTGTGCACACATATACACAAGATATATGTGTGTCTTTGAACACATAGACACACACATATATCTCTTCTGCCTCTTTCTTCATCCACTAAATCATTCTGAGTTAGCTTTAGTGCCAAAATATGGCCCTCACAGTATACTAGGGAAGGCAGAGAATACAAGTGAAAAATGTTCCCTGCATGGATCCAGGTTCTCATCCATTGCAGTGTCAGTTTACTCTAGCTCAGCTCTGTCTCCCCTCTCTTTTTACTCAAATCGAGACATGAATGCTTCAGTGAAAGATATGTTAGTGTTCAAAGTGAAAATTAGCCCATATGGTTGCAGAGAAAAGCTTGAAAATGCAATCAGACTTAAACATTCAAAAAGGCTTACAAACCAGAAGGCAAATAGCGTGCACCCCTCTCCCCACATTTGTTCGTTTTTACTATTTAATTATTATTAATAATCTCATGATTTTTGGAATTTGGAATGCAAATTTTAGATTGTTTTTGTACAGTTGATCTGAAGACATTCCAAGCCTCCTCTACATTTAAGTCCTTGAGCTCTCCAGGCCAGTTCATGTCTTTAACTAATTACCTTCATTTCCCAAAGTCTTCCATTTTGAAATAAAAAAATCATATTTCACGACTTGGTTTTGATTATCCTTCCATTTAATTTAAACTGAATCTACTCATGATTAAGGCTATATTTTAGTCATGGGTATTTTTAGTAAAAGTCATGGACAGGTCACGGGCCGTAAACAAAAATTCACGGGCCCGTGATCTGCCCATGACTTTTACTAAAAATACCCACCCTGATTAAAATTGTGGGGGAGGAGAGAGAAGGTGTGGGTGCTCAGGGGGAGGGTATCCAAGGGTGCCATTGGTGCTGGGGGATGTGACCTGGGACCCTCACTGGTGCTGGAGGAGGGGGTGCCTGGCTGTGGCACACGGGCTGGGACCCCCATTGGTACTGGGCGGGGGAGGGTTGGCGGGGCTGGCAGGGGCTTCCTACCCAGCTCCGTGTCCCTGCAGCTCCTAGGCAGCGGAGGCAGGGGCCAGGGCAGGGGCTCCGCTGCTCCCATCATAAGCGCCAGCTGCCGCAGCTCACATTAGCTGGGACTGCAGCCAATGAGAGCTGTGGGTGGGGGAATGCAGGCATGGGCAGCACAGAGACACCCCTCCCTCCACTGCCTAGGAGTTGCAGGGGGGGCATGGCAGTGGGAGCCAGGGAGCCCCCCACCCCAGGTATGTGCCCTCCCATACTCCCCTACCCCTGAGCCTCTTCCCACACACCCAAACTGCTGCAGCTGGCCCAGGGGCTGCCCAGCTTGGGCAGTACCTGAGCCAGCACCAGCCGCTGCGGAAGTCATGGAATCCGTGACCTCCGTGACAGGCTCGCAGCCTTACTTATGATCACTCAACCCAAGGTTATTTCTTATGGCCAATTCTCCTATGAAGTCTACACTACTTACCAAAACCAAGTCTCAAATTTCATCACCTCTTGCTGGTTTGGTGAAAATTTAATGAAGAAAACTATCATTTATCACATCCATGAATAACTGTCCCCTTACCACTATTAGTAATATTTATTCTCCAATCTACATCCGGGAAATTAGTCTCCCATTATGACACAATTCCCAATAGTATTTATTTATCTCTAATAATATTAAAGAGCTCTGTGTCCAAATCCAGTTATTTGTTCAAACTCTGCATTCAAAGAAAGAGAACCCTTTGTTTCACATTTCTTAAGTATATCAAAATTAAGCTTTTACAAACGCTGTTGCTATAGGTTTCCAGCCACAAGACCATTGGGATTGGAGAGAGAATTTAAACAATTTAGTGGCATGTTTCATAGACGTTTCAGTTTTGAAATCCATCAGTGGGCTGGCACACTAATGACTTGTCATAACATGCTTATCCAGCACGCATGGAGCTCTTTTGTTCAGTCTTGAATACATGGATGGCTGCTGGCCATGCAAGCTTGGGAAAGAAACAAGATTTGAAGTGCGATTAGCTAAATACTTTTGTGATAACTTTCAAAACCCAGTCACAAGGTAAATGGCATAACGTGATTTGGCAGTTGGTGAGTTACAGGAACATTAACTGTCAAGCTCAGTTGACAGCCTTGGAGCTATGTTTCGCATAAAGCATTTACAGTTTGGAAACGAAGACACAGAGTGACAAAAATGTCATCCATTCCATTAATGGAAGTAGGATTTCTAAATATACTGTTAGTATACTCAAAGTAGACATTTCTTTTTTCATAAGGTATCATTTGTGATCTTTCTATGTTTCTTTCTATCTATACCCATGAGAGTAGAGTAGAGTCTGCTGTCTTTCCAGCTTGCTCCAAATGTTATACATCTAACTTAGGAGAGTTTTTTCCTTTTTCTGTGCACATGACTTTTTTTTTTAAAAAAAGGTTCAAGTTTTAATAGGTATATCAGCGTTGTTGGCCAGTTTATCTCAGCGCTGATTCTTTTTTCTAACTCCTTTTATTTGCCTTCTTACAGTCCCTCTCCATCCAAGTCATGTAACCAGTGGCAGAGCTAAGAAAGGGTCAAGGGGCCGATTGTCCTTCCTTACCTGACAGCCTTTAGGTGTAAATGGGGTACCTTTTTAAGCATATTATGTAATTGACAAAAAGAGGTGTGCAACATGAATTTTCACATGGGGTAGATAACAAGCCAACCTCGCACTCACCCAGCAGTGGTGACTCCTGTGCCATGGACCAAGACCCTGGATCCCTGCTCCAGGTGCTGCGACATGGAGCACGTGGTTGCATGGTGCTGTAACCGTATGCCCAATGCCACAACACAACTCTCTCAAATTTGCCCCAGCCACCCCTTCCTCATGACAAAGGGGCAGCTAGGCCAAATCTGAATGTTGTTGTGATCCAGGGAGCCAGAGTGGGAAGCTGTGCCCAGTCCTGCAGGACAGGAGCTGCCACTGCTCAGTGCATTGGGGCAGGCTCTCGCGCCAACCCACCACCATGACCCATCCCCTCCCTGGTTGCAAAATCTGGCGCCACCACTCGAGGTTGCAAATTGAGCAATTTTGTTTGCTGAATCCCAGTTATGTGTGATTTATGCTGGGGAGGCCTGTTGTGATCCTTACAAAAGTTAACATCATAGGGCAGGTAAGGGTGCTTAAGTTGCTAGTGAATAGATCCAGAACACACATCTAATCTTAATTATATGTGTAGTTATTATGATGATCTGATGTGTTATGCCTAAAACCATGTATAATGTTAAAATATTCGGATATCAGTTCAGATTTTCATTTTTCTTTTGCCAGCATTTTGCTACATCTGTTTGACCTAAATTATTTAATGTAATTCACATATCCCTGAGAAAGTTACTTAAGGCTAAAAGTGCCTATGCAACTACTCTGGGGACTTGGGTTCAAATGTATGTGAAGAAATTGATGAAAATGAATTGTTTATTCTAATCCTACTCTTTCATTGGGAAGATTGTACAGCATTTACATAGCTGTGTTCAGTATTGGTACCTGATCCATTGCCTATTTAAATTAATGGGACTACTCACAGTTTGTAAAGTTAAACATGTACCTATGTCTCTACAGGTTCGGGGCCATAATCCTTTACATCCCATGAGTAATGTACTGAATTGAGCACAAATCTAAGTGCCAGCCACTCTAGAATTCTAATAGTTCTGTGTCTGACAATGCTCACTGTGTCACCTTGGACAACTCATTTAACCAGGGTTTTTGCTTTCTGCAACTGAAAAAAGGGATAATTATACTTATCCACATATGTAATTGTGAGGATTAACTAGGTAATATTTGTATAGCCCTTGTGTTGTGAGGATTAATTAGTTAATATTTGTATAGCACTTTAGAATGTGCTATTTAATTACTAAGTATTATATATTCATTATTATGAGCAACATATTCGGGGGAGGGATAGCTCAGTGGTTTGAGCGTTGGCTTGCTAAACCCAGGGTTGTGAGTTCAATCCTTGAGGGGGCCATTTAGATTTTTGCCCCAGATCCCTATCAGGTGACAGTACTTGGTCCTGCTAGTGAAGGCAGGGGACTGGACTTGATGACCTTTCACGGTCCTTCCAGTTCTATGAGATAGGCATATCTCCATATATATAAATGCACCTGAATAAAACAATTGCTAAATCAGGTGAATGTATCAGTATATTTTAAATAATAGTGGAAGTAATCTGCCTCAGTACCTCTTTGTGTAAAATATAAGATGATCACTCTTACTGGAATCTGTTATTGATGTTAGAAATGATTTAAATATTGTACTGCTAAGTCTGCAATCTAATTATGATGCTAGCAGCATTATAAATTGCTGACAGAATCATCAGTTGGATTAGGGTCAGATTCAGATTATTTTGCCAACAGTGAGCAGTCCCTTACTCGACAAGTAGTAGTAATGGAGAGTTGTTTGTGGAGTAAGATGCTGTTCACTGTAAGGGCCTCAGACTCTGATGCTTAGTGATTTATGCTTCAATATCATTGATTGTTTTAAAAGTAGCTTGTAAGTATATGAAGAAGCACACATTTCCATTTATTTTGACATACCTACGTGGTATCACAAAACAAGAGAGTCAGCAAAAGACTTAAAATAATTGGAGGCTTTTTTTAAAGTAAAAGTTAAATATGATTTTTTTACTTGCTAACTTTCATTTAAGCTGCAAATTGCGAAGCCCTACTTATGAACAAAATATAATGACTGCTGTTTAGTTCTAGGACTGGCCAGTAATACCTACCACATCCCCCCACTGCACTCTGAACAATCATGCAAATCAGGTTGGGTACCTCTTTTCTATGAAGCTCCAACGAAACTTGGATGATGATGTCGCTTGCTACATATCACTTGCATGCTATTCAGAGGATGCAAGAATTCTAAAGGACGTTAACTACTACTGCACTTTATTAAAAGATACAACAATGGTCAGAATCTGGTTAGTTGCTGATGCCACTTTCCTATATGGTCTCAAGAGTGAATCAACCATTTGACCTTCCTGGTAATTTGACACACATTATGATTCAGCTAATACTCTAGCACAGAGCACTAGAGCCATCACTAGGCTAACCCCTGCCAGTCTCTTGGTGGTTTTCCTGACATCCCGTGGCATAGAATAGTCCTGCTCTTCCCCATGAACAGGATCAGTTCTTCCCTACTATCATACCTTCTCTATGGCCTAAAATTGGCTTGAGAATACCATTCTTCAGTAAGAGCTACCCAAGGGCTTACCACATTCTGATTACATGTTTCAAAAGTTACTAACATTAAGACAGAAAGATGGTGGAATAAGGACTGTTCCACATGCGCTCATCATGGTACAGTGAATTGCTACCATCCTTTCTTTTGCGTCCTCACTGCCCTTCTGCCTACTGGTCCACTTACAGCAGAAAAGCAAGTACAGACAGATAGCACATAAATAATGTCCTTTACAATAGCAACTTCAGCAGCTATGAATTCTGTGCAACTATGTCTATCTAATTAGAAGAATCAGGGGCAAGTGGAAAAAGATGATGAGCTAGGGTGGGAGCAGGAGGAGCAGAATGACCCTGGTCTACTGCTTACGGCTTGTTCCCCCTCCCCCATCAGTTTTATTTTCCAAACTATTTAGTCAGTGAACAGTTACAACAATAGAGTAATTATTTATTTAAAGAGGGCAGCCCACCAGATGGCCAACCAATATACAGGCCCTTACAGGGTCTTGGCAGGCAGCCACTGAGTAGTCTGTTATAATATACCAGAGGAATAACTGGGGTGTATCAACAGCAGTGCTGTATGTAAGACATGAGATAATTGTTCTGCTTTCCTTGGCACTGGTGAGACCTCAGCTGGAGTACTGTGTCCAGTTCTGAGCACCGCACTTTAAGAAAGATATGAACAGATTGGAGAGAGTCCAGAGGAGAGCAATAAAAATGATAAAAGGTTTAAAAAACATGACCTTTGAGGAAAGATTGAAAGAACTGGGCATTTTTAGTCTAGAGAAGAGAAGGCTGAGGGGGAACATAAGTCTTCTAATATATAAGAGGTTGTTCTAAAGAGGAAGGTGATCAATTGTTCCCCAGGTCAAGGTAGGACAAGAAATAATCACCTCAGTTTACAGCAAGGGTGATTTAGGTTGGATATTAGGAAAAACTTTCTAACTGTAAGGATAGTTAAGCACTGGAACAGCTTGTTTAATGAGTTTGTGGATCGTGTGAATATAGTTAATCCTAACTCAGTGTGATGTGAGGGTAGACTAGATTATATCTTGAAGTCCCTTCCAGCCCTATGTTTCTGTGATTCTATGATATCACATAAGAGTTATTGCTCATTTTCTATTAACATAGCTTCATGAAAACATCAGTAGAGATAGCTACACTTCACCTCCAGGAGACAAGAGAATACTAATTTTATAATTTAAGTGGCTCTTATCTTTGTATCATGGAAATCTAATGGGAGAAAAGTATGAACAACATTGCTGCCTTTCTCTACTCAGAAGCCTGGTTAACTTAAAATGACAATAAACATCCCTATTCTGTCCTTATGTGATCTCTCTGAACTTTTTCCAGTCAAACAGAGCATTTTATATTTAAAAGGAACGCATATATTATTCATCAGCAAAGACTTAGCTCCGTGGCTGAAGTGTGTAAAGAAAAAGCAAAGATTTAAAAAATAGATTTCACATAAAAGTAAACCTGCAAGGGAACAAAGCAAAACCTGTGACTGCTACTGTTCTTTGCTTTCAAATCTATGGAGCCTTTGTATAACACGAGGCGCGGGGATTCTAAAACAAAGCTTTCTTAACAAAAAAGAAAATCAGATCTTTATCTTCCAAGTTCTGAAATGTATTTGTCAGAGCCATTCAGTCTGGCAGTAACTACAAGCACTTTCTGGAGGTTTCTACTCGATGCTTTGAAATGCTACGCTTCCATCCCTGTGCTTTAGCTAGTGATCATCTTGTATTCTTTTTCATGATTGGAGTTTGACAGCTAGCTCTTGCTGGCCACTTTATCCATGCGGGAGAAGTCCATGAAATCTTTGCTTTGTAACATCCCTGCTGCATCGGAGTACCAAAGAGGCTCAAATATAGGATGAAATTCACTGTTGTAGAGAAGCCCAAAGCACTGAAGTACAGAGCTGGCCCAAAGCTGCTGCAGCATGGGTTTGGGGTGGAGGTTAAGAGGCAGAGGCACAAAGGCAGAGTGGCTGTGGGAGCAGGGCTAGGTAGGCCAGCTCAGAAGATATCTTTGCTGTCAGATCAGGGGAAGAGCCACTGAACCCACAATCCTTGTATGAGGGTTGCAGGGGAGTTAATGCTATCCCAGATAATAGGCTCATGGACAGGAACAGTATTTGACAGTACCAGTTTACTTTACTCTTGTGTTGATGGGTAGATTATCTGTACCCAACCTTCCATGCAGCACAACTGCATCAAGCCAAATTACTTAGGTTTTATAATACTAATTATGAATGGCTCCCAAAGTGACTATAAGAAAGGAAGAGGTGGATATTTGTTAATATTTTCCAGTACCGCATAGCTCTATGGCTATTGTAAATTATTTTTTAATGGGTTTGAATTGATGAGATTATCTGTGTACACGTAAATACAGAGATTCTCAAAGACACTGGCCCCTATCTCATGTGTAAAGCAGCCCTGTTGAGGTTGAGAATCTGGAAAAAACTGAAAAGTAAGTGAAATAAAATCAAATATGTTAGATTTGATGATTATCTAATATGCTAGTTAAAGAATACTTAGCAGTGTCAGTTCAGTAGAGGGCCTACTTGCTCTATTGTCTCTGAAACAGGAAAGTTAAAGTTCTCCAGCACAGAGAAGAGAGAGAATGAAAGAAAGATAGCAAGAAAAAAAGATGTAATAAAATAATTGAACACACAAGGAAACACCTTAGATTGTGACACAAATTGACAAAAAGTCAGGAAATTCAATGTTTACCGCTTCTTAAAATAAAGGTGCAATAGCCTAAACAAATAGTGCTATGTCAGCTTAAAGTATGTTTGGAATCAGAGGCTTCTGCCATTATGTTGCAGCCTATAATGCTATTGAAATGCAGTTTACTGGGATTATGGAAGGTTTTCTGTTTTTTTTTTAACTGATGCTAAACACACACACACACACACACACACACACACATACACACACACTTGATATGTGAGAGGTTTTAAAATTCATGATAATTGTTTACTTGACAAAACAAAATGGCTGTCACACTCAGGGGCATTTAGTAAATGCCTCTTTTGGATAAGCTAAAACAAACACTCAGGCATTTTAAGATGCCATAATGATCTTATTAAATGCATAGATTAATATTCATTAGCCCTCATTGTGTATAGCTTATTGAATTCAATGTTAGAGGTAGGTGTATCTACCCTTTAAATCAAGCCCATGGTTCTGTGTATGTATACATTTTGATGACAGTATGTCTCATTGATTTTTTTAGTTATGTTGGCTAATTTCCTGTTTACAATTGGTGCTATAGTCTATCCTGATGATCCAAGTGAGTAGATCTCATATCTGCATGGAATTCTATTGACTGAACAGTTTGATTCCCCCAAGAGGTAAAATAGAGTACTCCCAAACCGACCCCAAAGCCCTTGCTTTCTGGTTCTCATAGGCACCAACTTCATATTAACTGTAAATAAATCATCTTGTCAGATTGTGTACATGTATGGATGTGTGTATGGGTTTGCATATATAATAAATATATATTTAAATAAAAACATTATTAAGGTTGCCAGGTAAAGCACTCAAAAGGAAATGCCAGAATTACGTTTGCAACCTTAATTCCCCCCTGCCCCTATGAGCATGTGCATTATGATAGTCTTTAATTACACAATCACATATAATTTTTTTCCGCAGGACCCCTGCCTCATTCAGGGCACAGGATGATTGGTGTTCACTTAATGAGCAGCTGCTCAATATTTTGTTTTCTCCTGATCATAGAATCATAGAATCTCAGGGTTGGAAGGGACCTCAGGAGGTCATCTAGTCCAACCCCCTGCTCAAAGCAGGACCAACCCCAACTAGATCATCCCAGCCAGGGCTTTGTCAAGCCTGACCTTAAAAACCTCTAAGGAAGGAGATTCCACCACCTCCCTAGGTAACCCATTCCAGTGCTTCACCACCCTACTAGTGAAAAAGTTTTTCCTAATATCCAACCTAAACCTCCCCCTCTGCAACTTGAGACCATTACTCCTTGTTCTGTCATCTTCTACCACTGAGAACAGTCTAGATCCATCCTCTTTGGAACCCCCTTTTAGGTAGTTGAAAGCAGCTATCAAATCCCCCCTCACTCTTCTCTTCTGCAGGCTAAGCAATCCCAGTTCCCTCAGCCTCTCCTCATAAGTCATGTGCTCCAGCCCCCTAATCATTTTTGTTGCCCTCCGTTGGACTCTTTCCAATTTATCCACATCCTTTTTGTAGTGTGGGGCCCAAAACTGGACACAGTACTCCAAATGAGGCCTCACCAGTGCCGAATAGAGGGGAATAATCACGTCCCTCGATCTGCTGGAAATGCCCCTACTTATACAGCCCAAAATGCCGTTAGCCTTCTTGGCAACAAGGGCACACTGTTGACTCATATTCAGCTTTTCGTCCACTGTAACCCCTAGGTCCTTTTCTGCAGAACTGCTGCCCAGCCATTCGGTCCCTAGTCTGTAGCAGTGCATGGGATTCTTCCGTCCTAAGTGCAGGACTCTGCACTTGTCCTTGTTGAACCTCATCAGATTTCTTTTGGCCCAATCCTCTAATTTGTCTAGGTCCCTCTGTATCCTATCCCTACCCTCCAGCATATCAACCACTCCTCCCAGTTTAGTGTCATCTGCAAACTTGCTAAGGGTGCAGTCCACACCATCCTCCAGGTCGTTGATGAAGATATTGAACAAAACCGGCCCCAGCACCGACCCTTGGGGCACTCCACTTGATACCGGCTGCCAACTAGACATGGAGCCATTGATCACTACCCGTTGAGCACGACCATCCAGCCAGTTTTCTATCCACCTTACCGTCCATTCATCCAGCCCATACTTCTTTAACTTGCTGGCAAGAACACTGTGGGAGACTGTATCAAAAGCTTTGCTAAAGTCAAGAAATAGCACATCCACTGCTTTCCCCTCATCCACAGAGCCAGTTATCTCATCATAGAAGGCAATTAGGTTAGTTAGGCATGACTTGCCCTTGGTGAATCCATGCTGACTGTTCCTGATCACTTTCCCCTCCTTTAAGTGGTTCAGAATTGATTCCTTGAGGACCTGTTCCATGATTTTTCCAGGGATTGAGGTGAGACTGACTGGCCTGTAGTTCCCCGGATCTTCCTTCTTCCCTTTTTTAAAGATGGGCACTACATTAGCTTTTTTCCAGTCATCCGGGACCTCCCCCGATTGCCATGATTTGTCAAAGATAATGGCCAATGGCTCTGCAATCACATCGGCCAACTCCTTTAGCACCCTCGGATGCAGTGCATCCAGCCCCATGGACTTGTGTTCGTCCAGCTTTTCTAAATACTCCCGAACTACTTCTTTCTCCACAGAGGGCTGGTCACCTCCTCCCCATACCGTGCTGCGGAGTGCAGCCGTCTGGGAGCTGCCCTTGTCTGTGAAGACAGAGGCAAAAAAAGCATTGAGTACACTAGCTTTCTCCACATCCTCTGTCACAAGGTTCCCTCCCTCATTCAGCAAGGGGCCCACACTTTCCTTGACTTTCTTCTTGTTGCTCACATACCTGAAGAAACCCTTCTTGTTACTCCTAACATCTCCAGCTAGCTGCAACTCCAAGTGTGATTTGGCCTTCCTAATTTCACTCCTGCATGCCTGAGCAATATTTTTATACTCCTCCCTGATCATTTGTCCAATCTTCCACTTCTTGTAAGCTGCTTTTTTGTGTTTAAGACGAGCAAGGATTTCACTGTTAAGCCAAGCTGGTCGCCTGCCATATTTACTTTTCTTTCTACACATCGGGATGGTTTGTTCCTGCAACCTCAATAAGGTTTCTTTAAAATACAGCCAGCTTTCCTCGACTCCTTTCCCCCTCATGTTATTCTCCCAGGGGACCTTGCCCATCAGTTCCCTGAGGGAGTCAAAGTCTGCTTTTCTGAAGTCCAGGCTCTGTATTCTACTGCTCTCCTTTCTTCCTTTCTGATCATTTGCTGTGTGGCCCCCTTCCTTATTTACTGCACATTTATTCAAACATTGCTCTGAATAAAAATTATTTATTTCCTCATAGTCTTTTTGATATATAGTATCACAAGTATAAATACATTTATTTTCACAAGACCCCATCAGGTGAGAGGATGGAATTATCCCCCTTTAATGATGGGGAGCTGAGATACTGACAGGTTAATCTCAAAAGTATCCACTTCTATTGGGTGCCCGTTTAGAAACACCTAGGAACTGATTTTCCAGTGTACTTAGCATTATACAGTACTTCATATGTTCACAGCAGCTCCCATTGACTTTAATTGCAGTTGAGTACTCTGTACTCATGGGCAGCAGGTGAACCGTGGATTTGGGGAGGCTAGCCCCAGGCTGACCCACCCCTTCTGCCTGGGGCCCCTCCCCTCCCGCCCCCTTCTCCTGCTGGAATCCAGAGCCCTCCCAAGCCCCAGAGCACCTGGCAGGTGGGGGGGGCATGCAGGCAGCTGAGCACGCCCTCCAGCGTGGTGGGTGGGTGGGCAGGCAGCGCAGCCCCACACAGGAGTGCCGGGTGGGAAGTCAGCACGGCCCCCAGCCCTGTAGTGCTGGGTGGGCGGGCAGCACGAGCACTGGCTTCAGCTGCTGGGAGTCCCTGGCTGCAGGTCAGCCCCTGCTACCCCCAGCCCGGGGCAAGGGTGCCGGAGCCTTCCCAAAAGTGGAGGGAGGCTGGGGGTGGGGGTTGCCCAAGGTGGAGGCAAAGGCAGCCCCCTGTCTGTGTCCCAGGCCCCCGCCTAGGGCAGGGGCAGGGCCGGCTCCAGGCACCAGCCGACCAAGCACATGCTTGGGGCGGCACCTGTGGGGGGGTGCTCAAGGTTTTTTTTTATGTTGTTTTTTTAATAATTAAAAAAAAACTCTTCCCGGCCCGTGCTCCCTGCCGGCGCCCCGGCCGGGGGAGAGGGCGGTGGGCGGCTTTTTTGCCTGGGGCGGCAAAAAAGCCAGAGCCGGCCCTAGGCAGGGGGAGGGTCCCAGGCTCCCCACAGCTGCCTGTGCAGCTCACCCCCGCCCTCCTCTGGCCAGGGTGTTGGGGTGCCTTGGAGCTGCAGCCCAGCCATGATAAGAGCCAGGTGGGCAGCTGTGGGGAGCCATGGCAGTCCCTCTACCTGGCTGTGGTACAGGGGGACTGAACAGCCCCCAATCTGTGTCCCTGCCCCCACAGGTGGAGGGTCCACAACTCCGCGGTTCCTCACAGCTGCCTGTGCGGCTCTTACCATGGCCGGGCTGCAGCTCCAAGGCATCCCTCTCCCCCAGCGAGAGCCAGGTCGGGGACGGGGAGAGCCACGGGCAGCTGTGGGTAGCCGGCGTGGTGTCGTGGACCCTCCTCCTGAACCAAGCAGCCTGGGCGGCAGGGATATGGGCCGGGGCCTTCTCTCAGCCCCCTTGCACACTGGGTAGGTGGAGGGTCTTCTGTGGCTCCCCATAGCTACTCGGGATCCATGGCTGGGCTCCACAGTGGCCTATCCAGGGATGGGGCCTCGGGGGGGGGGGGAGGCAGAAAGGAGGGGAAGGGGATGGGCTTTGGTCCCCTGCCCCCTCCCCCACACTTCCAGTACCACTGGCCTGGCCCCCGGCCAAAAGCCACAGCAGACCTTGGCAGGAAGTAGGAGGGAGCCTGGTGGTGGAGTGTGGGCGGGACAATGCAGGAAATTTGGGTAGTCTGAGCTTCCCCTGCCTTTGATACTTGCTGCCCATGTCTGTACTCCTGCAAATCAGACCCTGGTATCTTAAGTCAAGTATCCAGAAAATAAGGAGCACACAGGTATCACATGTGAAAAGTTTAGTTTAAATGACTTGGCCAGCGTCACATAGGATATCTGTAGCAGAGATAGGAAGAGATTCCAGTTCTCCAAGGCCACGTTTAGCTGCCTTATCCATGCGTGTCCTTTCTCGTCCTGCAAATCCCCTGCTTCACTTTTAACATCTTTCACAAATGAAGCAGGGTTCTTGCAGACATCACTTTACTTCACTCCATAGACCTAATTCATCCCCAGAATGGGGCCATTCTGTGCGCTGACTGAGAGAGGGTCCTGTGGAAAAAAAAAAGTGTGTTATCATATAATTAAAAAGTGTATCATAATGCCAGGTGGGTGGGAGAGGGGCAAAATAAAGTTGGAGAGGCAACCTTAATTCTAGCATTTCCTAACTTTTGAGTGTTTGACTTTGCCCCCTTAATGTTTTTTTAACAGAGCTTTTTGTGTGTAATTTCCTAGATTTTTTTAAAAAAGCAAACTGAAAAAATCCAGAAATTCTATTAAGTGGCATCATATTGATACCAATATGCGTCACCAGCAGGGTTGGAACCCTTAGATCCCACCGCACAGACCTCTGCTACTTAATTTAACAAAGTAACTGATCGTAGTAGATTGTGATCTTCTATGTAGCTAAAAGCCAAAAAATCTCTCTGCAGTTTTTCAAAGGCAAATAACTTGGCCAAATTTGAACATATTTTCATAGGGACAGCAAAAGGCACATTGTTTACACAAAGGTCACCCCCTGCCAAATTTCAGACCTGTTCCAAAGAATAAGAGCAGTAGAGCCTTTCAAAGAAAAGGCTGCCAGATTATTATTTTTTTCAACATAGGCAAAACAATATATTTTTTACTTGCCTCCTTCTTGGAAATGGCTGGACCATTTTCAGACTGAGGCAGACAGTCCCGTGGGGAAAAAATGCACCCCAAATAGTTAGTTTGGCAAAGTTATAAGCATATACAGGGAAGTGTTCTGCACCTAAATACAATATGATATGAGCACCGCTTATAATACATATACACAGATGGAATGTTATTACTGCATAAATATCTATCTATCTATTTGATCTAGGAATTTCTGCTGCAATTAGATTGCTATAGGTCTTGGCCACCCATTGAGTTCTTTCTCTATATTATAACCCTGAAAAATCCAGTAACAAGTAAAAATATTTTTAAAAAGGGTTTTAAAAAAAACATTGTATGCCTTCTTTGAAAAGAAAAGGCTATTTAATATCAAAGATACAGAAGCATGAAATTCAGATCATTGTATAATAATTCCTTTGGGAAATTCCACAGCCAAAATCAGAAACACATTAATTGAGCAATTGGCTATAGAAGAATATGGCTCTTCAAAAAGAGAAGCCAATTGAAACAATAGTTTATACAAAATGTGAATGGGGGCATGTGATGATGGGAGAATTGAATCTTTTCCCGTAGGAGAATTGCTATTTATTAAGTACATTTTTATGCATTACTCAACATTTTAAAGGCTTTCCAAGGGTTTGACATTAACTATGATAAACTAACGTGAATATGTATCAGTCTGTAACATTTGTGCTATTCATTTCTAACACTAGGGCCTGATTATGTCTAGGATTTAGGCATGTGTTTGCAGGATTGGGACCTATGTGATAAACATTGGTGTGAGCTTGGGGTGTTGAAAGAAAATATTGTGTGTAATTTGCTTATTTATTTACCTTTAATAATGCAACAGCACTGTTGCCTTTGGGTGCATGTACAAATTTAGACAATACAAACTTGATATTAAATGTTAACTAGAAAAATATATTCACTCACATATTAAAATAGAGTATAAACCCCTCATGGAAAAGCACAAATAAATGGATGTACTTTACACCATGCCCTGCAGGTTAACATACACACTTTATTAATAGTTATTAATATTTTATTATATATAGATATATAAAACCAAGAGAAAAAAACAAATCAAACTGTATTAAAGTTTGGTTTGTATAGCAAGTATGGAAGTGGAAAACCATGGAAACATTTAAAGTATATTACATAAATGTATTGTGCAAGATATCCACGTACAGTTACCATAAAAACTAAATTATATCCTTTCTGCATTTGTATTTAGCATAATTTAAAGGGAAGGAACTTAGTCCCTGCCCCAATGAGTTTACAATCATTGTAAACTCATTGGGGCAGGGACTATCTTTTTGTTATGTGTTGTACAGCAGCTAGCACACCATTGCCCAGGTCCATGAGTAGGCCTCCTAGGAGGTATAGTAACGTAGATATAATATAAATTAACTACAACACAGAAATCATAGATTTAAGGTCAGAAGGAACCATTGTGATCATCTAGGCTGACCTCCTGTACATTGCAAGCCACCGAACCTCACCCAGCCACTCCTGAAATAGATCCCTAACCTCTGGTTGAGTTACTGAAGTCCTGAAATCATGGTTTAAAGACTTCAAGTTACAGAGAATTCACCATTTATATTAGTTTAAATCTGCAAGTAACCCGTGCCCAGTGCTGCAGAGGAAAGCGACCCCCTCCCTCCCGGGTCTCTGCCAATCTGACCCAGGGGAAAATTCCTTCCTAACCCCAAATATGGCAATCAGTTAGACCCTGAGCATGTGGGCAAGACCCACTAGGAAAGAATTTTCTGTAGTATCTCAGAGCCCTCCTCATTTAGTGTCCCATCTCCAGACATTGGGGATTTTTCCTATTAACAGCTGCTGATGGGCCACATGCCATCGTAGGCAATCCTGTCATACTATCTCCTCCATAAACTTATCAAGCTCTGTCTTGAAGCCAGTTAGATTTTTTGCCCCCACTGCTCACCTTGGAAGGCTGTTCCAGAACTTCACTCCACTGATGGTTAGAAACTTTCACCTAATTTTCAAGCCTAAACGTGGTGGGCAGTTCACATTCATTTCTTCTTGTATCCACATTGGCACTTAACTTAAATAACTCCTCTCCCCCTCCCCCGGTATTTATCCTTCCAATGTGTTTATAGAGAACAATCATATTTCCCCTCAGCATTAATTTTGTTAGGCTAAATATGCCAAGCTCTTTGGGTATCCCTAAAGTGGAAATTATAAGTTAAATTGGAGAAGATGGGGATTAATATGAGAATTGAAAAGTGGATAAGGAACTGGTTAAAGGGGTAACTACAGTGGGTCATACTGAAAGGTAAACTGTCCAGCTGGAGGAAGATTACTAGTAGAGTTCCTCAGAGACTGGTCTTGGGACCAATCTTATTTCTCATTTTTGTTAATGACCTTGCACAAAAAAGTAGGAGTGTGCCAACAACATTTGCGGATGACAAAAGGTTGGGAGGTATTGCCAATATGGAATAGTACTGAAATATCATATGAGCAGATTTGGAGGACTTGAAAACTGGAGTAATAGAAACAGGATGAAATTTAGTAGTGCAAAGTGCAAGGTCATGTATTGAGGGACTAACAACAAGAATTTTTGCTATAAACTGAGGATTTATCAATTGGAAGTGACAGAGGAGGAGAAAGACCTGGGTGTATTGGTTGATCACAGGATGACTATGAGCTGCCAATGTGATGCAGCCGTGAAGAAGACTAACTATGGGCATAGTTTTTCTGTAATCATTTGGTGTATATAGGAAAAGAGAAACACTGCAAGTTCGCAGCAGACACATTATCAATAATAGTGTAATCCTATGCTTCCAGACAAACATCACATGAGCGGAGAAAAAGTAGAAGTGTTTCAACCAGTTTTGGTATTCTTACTATGACGGGTTCAGTCACAGGGACCCCATAGGGACTATCACCTGATGTGCTGAGCCCATTTTCTCTGCCAGTTTGGGCCTCCAGAACCCTGCCTTGTCGAGCCAGACACGCCAGTTCTGCTCCAACACAGATCCATGGTCTGAACCACGTGCCCCAAAGCTGCAGACTTAACTGAAAACGGCTTAGCAAGTGTTCCTGTCTCCAGCACAAGACACACAACTCCCAATGGGATCCAAACCCCAAATGAATCTGTTTTACTCTGTATAAAGCTTATACAGGGTAAACTCATACATTGTCCACCCTCTATAACATTGTTAGAGAGAAATGCACAATTGTTTGCTCCCCCAGGTATTAATTACTTACTCTGGGTTAACTAATAAGCAAAAGTGATTTTATTAAGTATAAAAAGTAAGATTTAAATGGTTCCAAGTAATAACAGACAGAACAAAGTAAGTTATCAAGCAAAATAAAACAAAACACGCAAGTCTAAGCCTAATACATTAAGAAACTGATGATTACAGATAAAATCTCACCCTCAGAGATGTTCCAATAAGCTTCTTTCACAGACTGGACTCCTTCCTAGTCTGGGCCCAAGCCTTTCACCTGGTACAGTTCTTGTTAGCTCCATCTCAGGTGGTAACTAGGGGATTTCTCATGATTGGAACCTCCTTTGTTCTGTTTCACCCCCTTATATAGCTTTGGCACAAGGCGGGAATCTTTTGTCTCTCTGGGTTCCCAACCCCGCCTGCTAAATGGAAAAGCACCAGGTTTAAGATGGATTTCAGTACCAGGTGACATAGTCACATGTCCTGTGAGACCCTAGCCTCCATTCTTCCTGGCCTGATTCACAGGAAGGCTTGCAAGTAAACAGAACAATTTACAACCAATTGTCCTAGATGATGGGAGCCATCAAGATTCTAAACCACCATTAATGGCCCACACTTTGCATAATTACAATAGGACCTCAGAGTTATATTTCATATTTCTAGTTTCAGATACAAGAATGTTACATTTATACAAATAGGATGACCACACTCAGTCAATTATAAGCTTTGTAATGATACCTTACAAGAGACCTTTTGCATGAAGCATATTCCAGTTACATTATATTCACACTCATTAGCATATTTTCATAAAATCATATGGAGTGCAACGTCACACTTACTTCCTGTCATAAACTGTTATAACAGTACTGGTGTGCACACTTAAACAGGTGTCGTATTCCTAGCCCATACACGCCTGTAGTGGGTGTCAAGATACTGAATAATTCAGTCTCTCAGTAAGTGGGGGTACTATAAATATATGTACATTAGTGGCACAATAGGTGGGGTGGCATTCACAAATGGGATTAAACTGGGACATACATTCCTCTTTAACTACTTTTAGAGGAGAATCTATGAATTATCATATTTTTGTGGTGTCAGAAAGATGAGGTTCCTTTTATTTTCCAAATGTTGCTAATCCAATTAAGCCTTCATTAAACTTCCAGGTATTGGGTTTTCTCAGTCAGCATTTGACACGTCATGTGGGCCATTAACCATGGAACTATATTAATGGTAATGAAATGTTTCCTGGATAAATATAGCTGCAGTTGATTATTTATGCCAAAAGATAACTGCGCTGGAAGACTCTGCCCTGAGACCGACAGCCTCTTACTCTTTGTCATGATTGCATGCTCTCTTATTACATATCTTTCTTTTTGACTTCCTCCAAAACAATGAGTGGTGCAGTTTTATGTGAACTCAAATAATGGCCTGGTATACTGCTGAGTGTAAACAGGAATGTATACCCCATTTTAAACCATGGGAGGATGAAAGGAGGAAGGTAGTAGCTACCAACTTCTTCCTCCTCTGCCTACCTGTGGCTCTGTGGCAGAGGAGGAATGAGCTTGGGCAGTGGATGGTGTGTGTGTTGTAATATTTACCTAGATCTTTTATCAGTAAAACTAGCAACCTCTAACCTTTTCTCTCTACACAATTATCTACCTATTCTTTAGCTAGAATGTAGTGAAGCATAACTTGATTGCCTAAAATTCCAAAAGCCACTGAAAAGGATATGAATTGTAAGCTGGGCTATATGCTTGACTGTATAGGTTTGTGTAAACTACATTAGTGTTTATGGGAGCTGCAGCTGTGGATCAATTGGAGACCATACCTGCTAATGACAACAGTATTATGCTCTTACTGTTACAGAAGTGCTGCTCATATCACTATCTACATTTGCATTACATACTACTATTTTACAAGATTAATGTTCTGTTGTCATGCAACTTCTGCAGTCATTTACACATGTGCAAACTGGATGTAAAAGACTCCCAACAGACAGTGGAGTGAAGAATTAGGCCCCTTGTCTGTTTAAAAAAACAAACACACACATTTCCCCCCCATGTTTAACATGGAACAGAAGATTTTACATTCTCTAAAACAACGGGGAGTCCAGTGGTACCTTAAAGACTAACAGATTTATTTGGGCATAAGCTTTTGTGTCTAAAAAACCCACTTCTTCAGATGAATGGAAATGTTTTCTCACTCCATGCATCTGAAGAAGTGGGATTTTTACTGACGAAAGCTTATGCCCAAATAAATATGCTAGTCATTAAGGTGTGTGACGGGGCAAGGCCAGATGGCTAGAGTAAAGAGGTGAGGAACAAGTATGTTCCCCCGAGACTAAACAAATCCCTGATACCTTGGTAACCAAATGGCAGTTGCTCTAGGTTAATCAAGACACCTGGGACCAATGAAGATCCTTCTAGAAAAGCAGTGGAGATAGCTAGATTGATTGGGACACTTGAAGCCAATCAAGGGCTGGCTGGAACTAGTTAAAAGCCTCCCAGTTAGTCAGTGAGGTGTGCCTGTCAGGAGCTGTGAGAGGAAAGTTGCGCTGTTGGAGAGACTGAGCTGTACACACCATATTAGGCACAAGGAAGGAGGCCCTGAGGTAAGGGTGAAGTGGAGCTTGAGGAAGTGGGGGCTGCTGCAGGGAAGTAGCCCAGGGAATTGTTTTTAAAAGGTTAGCTACCATAGCTGATCCCTGGGCTGGAGCCCAGAGTAGAGGGCGGGCCTGGGCTCTCCTCTCCCCCCACACTTTACCCTCTGGTTAATCACTGAGCCTGGGAGACAACAGAGACTGTGCAAGGGAGGATAGCTTCTCCTTACCTCCCTCATTGGCTTATGATGAAAATGGCTCAGTAGACTGTGACCCTGGCCTCTAGAGAGAAAAGGGTTATGTGGAGGGTCACAGTGAGCCTCTGAGGCTAGTGAAATCCTCCAGGAAACGCAGGACCCATGGAGACAAGGACAGAGCTTTGTCACAGGTGCCACTGGACTCCTCATTATTTTTGTGGATACAGACCAACATGGCTACCCTTCTGACACTTTACATTCTCTGGCTTTCGTGGGTGAATACCCACTTCTTCAGATGCATCTGAAGAAGTGGGTATTCACCCACGAAAGCTTATGCTCCAATACGTCTGTTAGTCTATAAGGTGCCACGGGACTCTTTGTCACTTCTACAGATCCAGACTAACACGGCTACCCCTCTGATACTTTACATTCTCTGAAATTCCTCTCGCACCATTGTTGATAAATATTCTTGTCTAACATCAGTCCTTTGACACATACTTATTTTGCCCAACTTTGCTGACTGTGTATCAAAAATCTGTGTTTGAAAGAACTCTTTCATGTCTTTTTCTTTGCATGTCACTTACTGGCTTTATTTAGCTGTGATTTTTATATTTGCAGTGCTTAAATTCTCTTAGTGTAATCAGTGTACTCTACAAAAAAGAACAAATGTCTTTTTTTCATTCTCGGTTTCAAAAGGATTATCTTTCCCTTTGGGCTTTCCCCCCCCTTTATCTCATGTATCATCCAGCGTCCACAATCAGAGCCCTGAAGTGCACGGGGGAAGAGGGAAATAGGACATTTTCAAGCTCTTACCCATTTTCACTATTATACTTTCCTGTTGTTCATCACAGAAACATGGATTTTTGTGGTTGCATCAGAACTTTGACAGGACAAAACTTGTGCCTTGATTTGGGATGTAAGGCCCTGTAAACCCTGCTCTAGTGTAAAAGCTTTACATGTTATACCAGGTGCACTACTGCATTGGTATTGGACACAGCAGTTCTGAAGTAAAGTAGAATACTTACTAGGATGCACTTCCAGTTCACTGGTGTTTAATAGCAATGCAGGTTTCCTACCACTTGGACAAGACAAAAAAAGGAAATAAGTGTTTGGGTGAATTTGTGCACTCTCAAAATACTTTTCTGTTCCGTACTATACTCCAGTAATCAATTTTTCATTTAGAAAACTGCTTTTTGTTGCAGTGAGCAAACCTCATGAGGTCTATTCCTTTTTTCAGACTGCTCTTTTCTCAGGAGGTTCTGATCTGCTAAGAAAAACTGAGAAAACTTTTGTTTTAATTCAAAACACTGAGAGGTCATACAGTTTAATATTTCTATTTGTGCTTTAATGGGAATGTCAGGATGGCGTCCTCCTTGGTATGATACATCTAAGTTAATGGTGGTTACACAGCCGTGCAATATCCATTTTCCTACTTCAGAAACATCTGAATTTTAAATGACTTCCTGATTGATTATGTCTCCATTTGACTACATTCTAATTCATGGGCAATATTATTCTCTGAAACTCATATCTACAGAGAAATATAAAGACCCTTGAGCCAGGTTACTTTCTTTTCTACAAACCATTGCAGTCAATGGCAATAAGATCAGATTTTATATTTCGATATTATCAACATATTTCCCCACCCCTCAATCTAAGGGTGTTGTGTGCCACTTCCAAGGGAGAGACGCTCAGCACTCCACAGGATTTGGTCTCTATAGAACAGTCCTGTAATAGCTTTCGATAAAATATATATTCATAGCGGATTAGGCAAGACTTACATGAGGCATGAGAATATTATCTGCATCTTTTTAGTAAATATAATTTCTGGTCTCTTTTACATGAAGAGAGCAACATACTCCATAACAAGCTGTGTGAACGTGACTAGTATGGGTGATCCCACTGCAACTTATTGTTTCACTGTAAATGTGTTTAGTGTAAGATAAGTAGCATTTAAGCACAGATAGTTTAGAAATCCACTGATGACAATTTTCTTCATTTCTGTCAATCATTTTATGTATGTCCTATCCCAAACATTTATTTGCATATTTCTTGTGTTAAATGAGCTTTTAAAAATCTCCAACTTCCTGGACTTTAATTAGAGTAAGGCTCCAATGATTTTTATTTCAAATGGGTACTTTTAAAAACTCTTCATGTCTCTATTTTGGCATATAACAGCAGGAAGAAAGGAAAGGTATCCTTCCTAATAGCCAATTCGTCATTTTCTGTAACATTTGTAGGAACGCCTCCTGTATCAAAGCATGGCTCCTTTTTTAGTTTCTCTTCATATTTCCCCCCCTTACCTTTGTTGCAGGTCTGCGGTCTAAGGTCTAAGTAATCCATGATGATAGATATGTTTATCCACTGAAGTAAAAAAATAAGATAGTTAGTCTGAAGTGTTCTTTATGTCTTTAGTCTCTCAGTTAACTGCCTGAAAATGGTAGTGTCAATTCTTGCTTTCTTCTAGCTCCACATGCAGGCTGGATGGAAAAAATTGCAAGTTCTATTAAATGTCTATTAAATTCTTGCTATGTTCCCTATATTGCCTACAGTTTTTTTAAGAGTAATTACTATAGAACTTTATCTCTACCTGTGTATTTTTCATTTGCAGTATATTACCACTTTAAAAATCTTATAGAAATTAACAGGGATAAATAAAGTGTTTAAGAGTAGTATCATAAATACAGTGATTAGAGCAATAATCTTTTACATAACTGTATACTTTAAGATTTATACTTCAAACTGATAACCAAGCTTAGTAGTTTTGTCATAATTTCTCATGTGTTGCAAGTAGTTCATTGGTTAATGCCCATGGCTTGTTGAAACAAATATATATTTTTAGTCACATTGTAATTGTAGTGTTTACCTTTTTCGCCATAGTGTGATACTTTATACCATTCTTTGTGATAATATTTTGCATAATTTTAGAACTGACTATTACAAAACATTGTAAATTAATATTCCTTTGGATTTTGAAATGTTAACTTTGATAGTTTCTCCTCTTCCTCCACCTTTTGTGTTTGGTTTCTGCAGACATGTTTGCAAGTGATTTTTATGAGCAGGAGGTTTGTGGAAACAGCAAATCTAAGTAAATATTGGCGAATGTTGGGTGGAAAGTGAATATTGACCTCACTCTTGGTTAGCACCGACAACAGACATTCTAAGATTTTAAGAGCTTAAGGAAAAACAGCATGTGACTGAGGTCACATATCACTCTGCTAAAATTTCAGATTTCACATGTTGCATACTTGGAACAAACTGTTCACAAAAGTGATATAGAACAAGAATTATTTGCAAAAAAATATGGTGAATAACTTTGAATAATGCAGAAACATCTTCTAGGAAGAGCATACCCTAGGACATGACATAAGATGTGTTTTATCAAAGTGTATGCTTTTTTTTGGCTATCTACTTTTATGTGCATGTGCCCAAAATGTTTGAGTTTCTGAGTAGTCCCAATAAATGTGTGTGTATTTTGAAAGATGTCCTCCAAAATGTCATCTTCTGTACTACTTTGAAAACTAGCTTCACATTTTTATCACAATATCACTATAATGCATTATTTAGATTGTGATAGCACCCAAAATATGGGTGTGACATTCCCCTCTGGTGTTATCTGGACTGGTGATCTGCTAGGTCACTCCAATCATTGACTCTGGGAGCCAGCCTTACCCTGCTGTGCTGTGAGAACCTCCACTCCTGGGCTGTCCTCTGCCATGTAAGCTGTTCCTTGGATTGTGCAACTAAATGACACTTGCCAATATCTCCGGTCCCAAACACAACCCTAGGAACCTCCATCTTGCAGTGTCCAGTTATGCCCGCTGGACACTGCAAGCTTATACGAGTTTGTCAATTTAACAAAGAAATGGATATGTACCAGGCTTGTTGTCCCAAGAGGAGTCTCTGACACACTTCAAACCAAACACACTGCTTCTGGTGGAATAAACAAACAGATTTTTTAACCACAAGGATAAATTTTAAGCAATTATATGTCAAAGCATAACACGCCATGAAGACACATTTTCAGCCTCATAGCTATAAACATGAAATTATTACCTATAACATTACTATAACAACAATTACTGTAACATCACTATAACAACAATGCTCAATGCATCATGAGCCTTCCAAAGACACTTGACATGACAAACTTTGCATTGGATACCACATGGTCATTTTACAAGGATGAACGTGGGTGTACTGGGTGTTCCCCCGAGGTACAGAGAGTCACAATGGGAGGTACTTTCTAAACACAGATAAAAAGACTGCCCATGTCAAAACCAGAAGATAAAATGTTTCTTGTGAAAGAGGAGGAGGAGGAATCCGGCTATTAATGGGAGAGACAGGAAGTGAATCCAGAATTCCTTTATGACCATAGAGAAGATTTTTACTCTCTCTGTGCCTCAGTTCCTCCTCTGTAAAATGGAGATAATAGTATGTCTCCCACGAATCGCTCAGGTTGTTGTGAGAATAAATTCTGTTGGCTACAGAGGTATGTTAAAGACAAAGGACACTGAGATGTTTAGTTCGGTGATGATGATCAGAAAGTCATCTGCCTAAAGATATTTGATCTTTTCCATGACCTCTGTGTATCTGTTATTTTTAAATTATTGCATATCATATTGGTGAAGGATTTGATTGTAAATAAGAATAGAATGGGGACTAGTTTCTATTCTCTTTTTGAAGGTAAAAACAACAGTAATGTGGATAGATCATGAGCAACAGAAAATAAAGTATGTTCAAAAGAGCGTGGCAGGAGAAATACCGTTTTTTAAAAAGGGAGACAGGCATTAAAATAACCTTTTTTTAAAAAAAAAAACCCTACAACAAAACCTATGCTCTAAAGTTCAATACCAGTGGTGGAAGATGTTCAAAGACTGATATGTCTCAAGCCATAAGTCCTGCAGAGCGTTGCCCTTTTGATGTCCTCAGGACTTATACAATACCTACTTACTAACATTCAGCAGTAAGAGTGAGAAGGGAAAATGACAGAAGAGAGCAGTAACCAAAAAGCTTTTTTTAAATAAAAAGCTTATTTACCTTTCATAGCAGTTTTACATTTGTTTTGTTTTCTTCTTTCATTTTAAACACCTAATCTTGTATTAAGAAGTCAGTTATATAACTCAAGTTTGTCCTGTTAACTCACTAATAACCATATCCTGGGCTGACAGCCATCTTAGAGCTTCTCAGCCTAAGATATGCTATTACCTTATTAAAATAAAGTCAACATCCTACATCTCAAAGCAGCACATCCTTGTTTCTAACCAAATAAATCACAATACACCTGTGCTCACAACAGTACATAAATGTCTGTTAAGAAATAGTGCTATTGCTAATGTTATAAAAAAGAATAACTAGGTGTGACTAGATACAGGTCAAGATTTTCAAAGGTGACTAGTGGTTTTGGCTGCCTTAATTTTGGAGACACCTTAAAAGGAACCTAATTTTCAACAGTGGTGCTCAGCCCTTTTTCCAAATCCGATTACTTCAGAGAGTCTTACTTGGAGACTCAAAAAAAGAGTTGCTTTTGAAAGTGTAAAAAGGCCTCTAAGTATTGGTAAAAACAAATATGAAATGTTTACATTTTCTGATTCTGCAGTTTTAAGGTCATTGCTCTCTGAAGCTATTGTAACAAAAGGGACAATTATAGGGTTTGACCTGGCATGGCAAAGAACATTCATAGAATCTCAGGGTTGGAAGGGACCTTAGGAGGTCATCTAGTCCAACCCCCTGCTCAAAGCAGGACCAATCCCCAATTTTTGCCCCAGATCCCTAAGTGGCCCCCACAAGGATTGAACTCACAACCCTGGGTTTAGCAGGCCAATGCTCAAACCACTGAGCTATCCCTCCCCCCCATTTGAATTTCTGTAATTAATAGGCTGAATGTGGTGTGAATTTATGGACCAGATGAGGGTTTTCCCCAATTTATGGGCTGGACAGAATGTTTACATTCAACTATTTTAAGTATTGGGTGAGTTGCATCTTCAAGGGGAAGGAAAACTGGTAGCGAGAGAGAAACAAACGAAGAGTCTGATATTTGCCTCACTGCTGCCATTCTCTTGGGTAATGTAACCATATACAAACTGATAGGATTCGAGTGTGGTAGACATCTGAGTTATTCAGATTTCAGACTATTCTGACCACATGGTGTTTCTGTTAAGTATGACATTTGATTGGAGAATCATGTGAGTATATCTGTAAATAAGGTTAATCTCACCAAGTTATTACAAAAAATCCTTCAGTTATATTTTCATAAATTCTGTTGATAGAGCCCACGGGACCCTTTTGAGCCCAACAGGAGCAATATATCTATTCCATTTATGAACAGCAGGGACTCAGTCATCTCAATTCCTGAATGCCTTACCCTATTTGCCTTTTGTTTACAATACACAGAGTCATATATTTGCTTTCTCTGTAAATGTGGCACAATGGGTTCTGATACACTCTTGATACATTGTCTAAATTAAGCCCTTGATAAGAGAAAATAAAACTTCCAAACACACTTCTGTATATCTTGTGGGATTTTTCATTTGGTGGGGGGCCTGCCTACCTTGGCTCACTGTATCTTGCTGATACGACCTGAGGAGCAGCTGATTTGTTTATTTCACTGTTTAAATTAATGAGTGCTGCAGGCATTCACGAATCAGCAAGCTGGTTCTCGTTAATAAGACAAATAGTTTTACAACCAACATACATAATTTTTGGCTGCTTTATGGTGCCAACTACAAATTGTGACAGACCCAGGCCAGTTGGGTACAACAGAGTAGCAGCATGCAGATATACTGGCCACTGGATTACCAGTTTTCTGTTCCCTGACTGACCAGAGCAGGGACTGCTCCAGGCTAATGAGGACACCTGACAAGAGTTAGGTGAGGCCATTAAGGTGATGTGAACACCTGACTCTAATTAAGGCTCTTCTGAGCATATAAAAGGGCTGACTCCAGTCAGGCTGGGGAGAGCCAGGGAGCTAGAGGAGAGGAAGTGCTGTTGCTACTGAAGGACTGAGTAAATGAGGACACGTTCATGCCATCAGTAAGGGAGCCCTAAGGTAAGGGTGAAGAAGTGAGAAGCAGGAGAGCTGTGGGGAAGTGGCCCAGGGAAAATGTAGCAACTCTGGCAGTGAAAGGTCAGCTGCCAACAGCTGCTACCACTAGGGTCCCTGGGCCGGAACCCGGAGTAGAGGGTGGGCCTGGGTTCCCCCCAACCTGTCACTACAGAAACACCTCCTGGGAGGGGAAGACAGGCCCCTATCAGGACAGGCAGCTAATCTGTTCTGAGATAAGCTCATAGGAACAACAGAGACTGTGGGAGTTCTCTCACCAACCTTGTGCTGGCTTATGATGAAAAGGGCTCAGTAGACTGTAACCCTGGCCCTAGAGAGAGAAGGACTATGTGGAGGATTGCAGTGAGCCTCTGAGGCTAGTATAAACCACCTAGAAGCGCGGGACCCACCGGGACAGGGTTGAAGCTCTGCCACAAAATAATTCCCGAACACCGGGCAAGATAATGTGATTAAACACAGCCCCAAATAAGGGATGCTATATATGCACACCTGGCAAGGAAGGGTGAGGCGGCACTGCAAGACATTTTGCCTTTCAGAAACCCCTCTTAAGCACAATTTCTCCTGGGCCGCCTCCTGCACCAGTGGCATAGTATTTTTACATCCATTTATGGGGCATGTCATAATATGGTCCCATCTTGCTCTCTGAATGGTCTTCTAATAGGATGTAACCACTGAGTCCCACATGCTGTTAAGCTCTCTGGGTACTGAGTAATAATGGTCCCTAGCTTTGTGTTACTCAGTCACACTCCCCAAGTGCAGACGCCATATTTGACATTCCTCTTGGCAGTGGAACCTCACAGTTTAGCTGCCTAGCCACTGGATCCAATGTCCCAGTCCTCCCAAGCATCCTAGCTCTTACATATGTTTGATCCAGGGTCCACCTGGCTATGTGAGCACTGATTTTCCTATTATACCCTCCAGGGACCATGTGGCAGTAAAGCAATGAGATACAGGCTTAGACAAACACACTGTACTCTTAATTAGCACATGAGCTACAGATTTATGGAAAACACCCAACTCCTGAACGCCTTCCTCCTCAGTTTGAACTCACCTGCTTTTGGTCCATGTCCTCTAAGACAGAGGTTCTCAAAGTGGGAAGGCATGAGAAGCTTTAGGGGGGAAAAAAACTTACTATATAGATTTTGCCCACAGCAATGAGTAATCACTCCTTTTTTGTGGGTTGGTCAAGGCATAAAGAGCAAATGTCTTAGATGTGTTCATACAGTTGTACATTCCATGCCACCCTTAATTCTGCACTGCTGCTGGCAGAGGCCCTGCCTTCAGAGCTGGGCGCCTGGCCAGCCGCCACCATTCTCCAGCCACCTGCCAGCTTTTTTGCCACCTGGGGCGGCGGGAGACTGCTGCCGAAATGCCAGCGGCCGCTGAGGGACCTGAGATGCCGCCCCCCTCAAAAATCCTGGCACCCTAGGCGACCACCTAGGGTCGCTTAATGGTAGCGCCGGGCCTGCTCTGAAAGCAGCGCCACCACCAGCAGCGGAGGAGTAAGGGTGGCAATGCACCACAAGGGGATTTCCGGATAGCTGTTTCAAGCGTCCAACCCAGGATGGAATTGCTCTGGTCTATAAAACCAATAACAACAGTGTGACACCAGTAAGCAGTATCTCACTTAAAATTTACATTACTATATACTTGGTTCTATTTTCATGATTGTGTGATGGGTTGGATCACAGAAACCCCCTTGGGAACTGCCAACTGATGAGTTGAGACTACCTCTGAGCCCCCTGGCAGCTTAGGACTTCAGAACTCTGCCTGGTTGTGCCAGACATGCCAGCCTGCTACAAACACAGACCCAGTCTGAACCACATCTCCCAAATGCTGCAGGCTTAACTGAAAACAGCTTAAGAAGTGTTCCTGTCTCCAACACTCAGATACCCAACTACCAATGGGGTCCAAACCCCAAATAAATCCGTTTTACCCTGTATAAAACGTATACAGGGTAAACTCAAATCGTTCGCCCTCTTTAACACTGATAGAGAGATATGCACAGCTGTTTGCCCCCTCCCCAGGTATTAATACAGATTCTGGGTTAATTAATAAATAAAAAGTGATTTTATTAAATACAAAAAGTAGGATTTAAGTAATTCAAAATAACAGACAGAACAAAGTTAATTACCAAGCAAAATAAAATAAAACACGCAAGTCTAAGCCTAATACAGTAAGAAAACTAAATACAGATAAACATCTCTGAGGGTGAGATTTTCAATAAGCTTCTATCACAGACTGGACGCCTTCCTAGTCTGGGCACAATTCTTTCCCCTGGTACAGCCCTTGTTCCAGCTCAGGTGGTAGCTAAGGGATTTCTCATGACTGCAGCCCCCTTTCTTCTGTTCTACTCCCTTATATATCTTTTGCACAAGCTGGGAATCCTTTGTCCCTCTCTGGGTTCCCATCCCTCCTTCTAAATGGAAAAGCACCAGGTTAAAGGTGGATTCCAGTTCAGCTGACATGATCACATGTCACCTTAAGACTTCATTACCCACTTGCCAGCACACAGGTATATAGGAAGACTTACAAGTAAACATAGCCATCTACAGTAAATTGTCCTAGTTGATGGGAGCCATCAAAATTCCAAACCACCATTAATGGCCCACACTTTGCATAATTACAATAGGCCCTCAGAGTTAAATTTCATATTTCTAGTTTCCGATACAAGAGTGATACATTTATACAAATAGGATGACCACACTCAGTCGATTATAAGCTTTGTAATGATACCTTACAAGAGATCCTTTGCATGAAGCATATTCTAGTTATATTATATTTACACTCATTAGCATATTTTCATAAAAATCATATTGAGTGCAACGTCACTCACTGCCTCACTGTTTTTAATATTTAGTGAGAGTTGCATGTTGATTTTTTACAATCAATATATGTAC
Organism: Chelydra serpentina; assembly: GCA_037349315.1. NCBI lineage: Eukaryota > Metazoa > Chordata > Testudines > Chelydridae > Chelydra > Chelydra serpentina. Next base: position 10,507,028 of record JBAIAC010000028.1, on the reverse strand, counting down.
TTGTATGGTGGGAGGGAGGGCATAAACTACTACATACACAAAGAAAGGGGGCATGATCAAATAAGTTTAAGAACCACTTCTCTAAGAGAGGCTAGGGTCCCCCCCCTGCCTCCACTCCTCCTTTGGGTCTGCTGGTGATGGAATGGCTTTCCTGCGTAGAGAGCATTTACCTTTTAAAACAGACTCTGGACTTGTTTTTACTACTAAAAAAGCTGCATTTTTACCTCAGGGTAGCAAATGTGTGTGAGCTATCCCAAGATAAGAACACCATAAAGACTACACACTTACATTTTACAGTGAGGTAATCTCTCCAATGTCAATCTCAGGCAGGGGTATATAACTGATCTTGGCAAGTTTACCTCATAATAAAACTAAAGTGCCTGGTCTTTACTGTGTTCTTACCTTGGGGTAGCTCACACACTTTTGTTATCCTGAAGTAGAGGTAAAAACAAGCACTCTCACATCTTCTTCCCCAGGAGCTTCGTGCTGGGGAAATTCCAGGCTCTAACCCCAGCTCAGGCCCACACCCAACCAGTAGGAATCCCACTGTTCCTGTGCAGAGAGTTGGTCAAAGTTGATAGCCTTGATGCCTTTATCATTCTTAGGGTCAGCACCTAGGCCCCAGGCCCAAGAGTGATGATATAATCCACCATGGTTGTTTCAGTGTACTGTGAGTCAGGAGCAGGGTTACAGAATGAAGACTGATATTCATCATGGCTTTCACAAAACCAAAATGGAGCCACAGACATACCCCCCTCCTCAATTTGTCACCGGATGCAGCACACTCCTTTTTTGTGCCTCAAGACAACTTCATGCCTTGAAGGTGGAGGAGCTCCAACTCAGCCTTAGATATTACATAATTACATTTTAAAAATCCATATAAATAGAATGACATTCATACATGGATGGATATCAAAGTTATTGGTCCATCAAGACCTACCTAACTTCACAGGCATTGTTTTCCCCCTTAATGGCAGGAGAATTGCAGTTTAGTTTTGCTGTTTTTGATGAATAAGCATATTTACCAATTTATAGTGGCCCATGAGGGGGAAGGAGTCGAGGAAAGCTGGCTGTATTTTAAAGAATCCTTATTGAGGTTGCAGGAACAAACCATCCCGATGTGTAGAAAGAAAAGTAAATATGGCAGGCGACCAGCTTGGCTTAACAGTGAAATCCTTGCTCGTCTTAAACACAAAGAAGCAGCTTACAAGAAGTGGAAGATTGGAAAAATGACTAGGGAGGAGTATAAAAATATTGTTCAGGCATGCAGGAGTGAAATTAGGAAGGCCAAATCACACTTGGAGTTGCAGCTAGCCGGAGATGTTAGGAATAACAAGAAGGGTTCTTCAGGTATGTGAGCAACAAGAAGAAAGTCAAGGAAAGTGTGGGCCCCTTGCTGAATGAGGGAGGGAACCTAGTGACAGAGAATGTGGAGAAAGCTAGTGAACTCAATGCTTTTTTTGCCTCTGTCTTCACAGACAAGGTCAGCTCCCAGGCGGCTGCACTCCACAGCACAGTATGGGGAGGAGGTGACCAGCCCTCTGTGGAGAAAGAAGTAGTTCAGGACTATTTAGAAAAGCTGGACGAGCACAAGTCCATGGGGCCAGATGCACTGCATCTGAGGGTGCTAAAGGAGTTGGCCGATGTGATTGCAGAGCCATTGGCCATTATGTTTGACAAATCATGGCAATCGGGGGAGGTCCCAGATGACTGGAAAAAAGCTAATGTAGTGCCAATCTTTAAAAAAGGAAGAAGGAAGATCCGGGGAACTACAGGCCAGTCAGTCTCACCTCAGTCCCTGGAAAAATCATGGAACAGGTCCTCAAGGAATCAATTCTGAACCACTTAAAGGAGGGGAAAGTGCTCAGGAACAGTCAGCATGGATTCACCAAGGGCAAGTCATGCCTGACTAACCTAATTGCCTTCTATGATGAGATAACTGGCTCTGTGGATGAGGGGAAAGCAGTGGATGTGCTATTTCTTGACTTTAGCAAAGCTTTTGATACAGTCTCCCACAGTGTTCTTGCCAGCAAGTTAAAGAAGTATGGGCTGGATGAATGGACGGTAAGGTGGATAGAAAACTGGCTGGATGGTCGCGCTCAACAGGTAGTGATCAATGGCTCCATGTCTAGTTGGCAGCCAGTATCAAGTGGAGTGCCCCAAGGGTCGGTGCTGGGGCCGGTTTTGTTCAATATCTTCATCAACGATGTGGAGGATGGTGTGGACTGCACCCTTAGCAAGTTTACAGATGACACTAAACTGGGAAGAGTGGTTGATACGCTGGAGGGTAGGGATAGGATACAGAGGGACCTAGACAAATTAGAGGATTGGGATGAGGTTCAACAAGGACAAGTGCAGAGTCCTGCACTTAGGACGGAAGAATCCCATGCACTGCTATAGACTAGGGACCGAATGGCTGGGCTGCAGAAAAGGACCTAGGGGTTACAGTGGACGAAAAGCTGAATATGAGTCAACAGTGTGCCCTTGTTGCCAAGAAGGCTAACAGCATTTTGGGCTGTATAAGTATAAGAAATTTGGGCATTTCTAGCAGATCGAGGGACGTCATCATTCCCCTCTATTCGGCACTGGTGAGGCCTCATTTGGAGTACTGTGTCCAGTTTTGGGCCCGACACTACAAGAAGGATGTGGATAAATTGGAAAGAGTCCAGCGGAGGGCAACAAAAATGATTAGGGGGCTGGAGCACATGACTTATGAGGAGAGGCTGAGGGAACTGGGATTGTTTAGCCTGCAGAAGAGAAGAATGAGGGGGGATTTGATAGCTGCTTTCAACTACCTGAAAGGGGGTTCCAAAGAGGATGGATCTAGACTGTTCTCAGTGGTAGTAGATGACAGAACAAAGAGTAATGGTCTCAAGTTGGAGAGGGGGAGGTTTAGGTTGGATGTTAGGAAAAAAACTTTTTCACTAGTAGGGTGGTGAAGCACTGGAATGGGTTACCTAGGGAGGTGGTGGAATCTCCTTCCTTAGAGGTTTTTAAGGTCAGGCTTGACAAAGCCCTGGCTGGGATGATTTAGTTGGGGTTGGTCCTGCTTTGAGCAGGGGGTTGGACTAGATGACCTCCTGAGGTCCCTTCCAACCCTGAGATTCTATGATTCTATAATTTCATTTAGTTTTGCCATATTCCAAAGCTTGAAAGATAGACTCATGGCAGCCATTGTCTCCGTGAAATAATTAGTATTGTGGATTCCAATCCATACCTCTGTATGCTGGTGTGCTCCTGGCTCATTCCAGCTGACTCCACTAATGTATTTATAGTTCGCCTGTATTTTAAGAAAAATGCAGGCAGTTTTAACACTTACCACCTTTTCCCAATTCAGATTTTGTGCGTACGAGAGAGAGAGAGAGAGAGAGAGAGAGAGAGGCTTGAAATTGCAGTTGTTAGGCCACAAGAAACTATGTATCTGTAAAACATAATTCAGTCATTCTGTAGAGAAGGGATACCAGCACTAGTGAAAATATCACCTCTTTTCTAGTCACTCATTTGGATATTTAAAAAAAGATACTTAGAGGCAGTGCCTGCGTCCTCAATGCCCTTTGGAACAAAGATGTAGGCTTATGAAGAGATCAACAAGAAATGGCAGATATAACACAAGGAGTAAAACCAGGGAGAATATTCAAGGAATTTAAAAGTGTGCAGTTTAGATACCCTATACTCCATTATTTAAAATGACACTTTGTCTGAATTGTGCGGTGGATTTATGTACATTTATTTTCATTTCTTATAAATTCATTAGAGCCCAGGCTTCAAAAAAAATTAGATACTTACATTTTTTTCTTATGGTAATAATACCTTTGCACATAATATCACGATGAAATGTTTATATACACTAATACTTTCAAGTTAGAGCCCATGGAGTGGGAATAACAGCTATTGTCAATGAGAAATTTACATGCACAAATGAGAAAAGTGTTGTGTTTCTGATCAAAATTGTACCCTTAAGAAGTTTCTTTGGTTCCCTTTGTTCAGACCCAATTCACCAAAATTTAGGGTTTGTATTATTTATTATACTTAAAGTCTACCAACGTTGTGATTAAGAAGCCATTGGTATCTCTTGACTTTTGACACCTGCGCTTAAAGTATATTAGCAGCTGTGTACAGGATAAGACGAGATGAAACAGTGTCTGTTGGCTACTCAAGACAGCACAGCAAATGAGTAAAACAAAAGGAGAGAACAAAATCTGGAATGTCAGACCATTATTGATAAGACATTTGCTTAGTTATTCCAAAATTGAGACACTCTCCAATTTGTGCACGTTGTGGGACAAATATGTACAACTCTTATTCAGGACATTTTGCAATGTCCAGGGCTGTCATTTGTTTAATACAACACCTGACTGCCTTGAACTTAAAAACTTTTATTTGCAACAAGTAGTATTACAATTAAGGAAATAGAGGAGAAAAGCCTTTTGACATAGAGAAACTAGTACAGTAATTTCAACGTTAGGATCACATATTGAAAATCTGTAATTCAGGATTAATCCAATAGGCTACAGACTCAAGACTGTACAGATTTAAGTACTTGTATCAGCTGTCCAATAGGGTCTTAGTAATTTATTTGATGTTAAAATAAACTTATAACACAATATTGGAATTTGCTGCCTTTGGAGTTTACCAAATGAAGGTTATTTTCCACTTATCCCTGTGCAAAGTTGGAAAAGCAACCACTTAGTGTCTGACACTTATAACCACACTGTACTTTAGGTACAGCAGCGTGGTGCCTTCTCTGAATTCCAGTACCAGGATTCAAACATCGACAGCAGTCATAAAGGCTTTTAGCCTTGTCTGGTGACTTCAATGGGGCTTTGCTGCTTTATTTTTTTAAAAAATATGATTTATAGTTAAAAGTACACATGTGCACTTTTAAGATTAGTGAGCGTTTTAATTTTAAATACCACATACAGCATTTGACATTTCACTTGGGACTCAGAGAAAATCCTTCTCTTGACATAAAACCAGTAGGAAGCAATTAAGCTAAAATTGCCCATGAAAGAGACACATTTTTTCTAGTTATGTTTGGTATCATTTTTCCCCAATGACCTCATCTCTCCTGATGAGATGTTTGATCATTGGGTCTTGAAATATAGATTTGGTTTCTGCTTATGATAGGGTCTCTTTATGGAACCATTACGAAAAAAGAATTTTCCACTTGAACATTTACCATGAAGGGATTTACTAGAGCTGTGTAAAAGGCATTGTTCTTCTATGGATGACCTCCTTGCACAGAATGATAGTTTTATCCTTCTCTACATCATTATGTTTGCTGTGGAAAAATCCTGCTGTGCTACATCATAATAACATGTAATCTTCTTGCTCAGTTTAGCTGAGATTTAAGAAGCCTCTGTTCATAGAAGCAGTTCTCTAAAGTCTGATCTATAATTTACCAGAATCAACTTAGCAAAAAGAGCAAGAGGCTTTATAAGAGGGATACAACCCTTAAAACTCTTAAATGAAGATTAGTTTAAAGTTTTACAATCCGGCACAGAACCATCTGGCAAATCTCATGTCAGGTTTTGTTAAACCTTTGAGCTTTTCTAGTATACACGAGTCATTCAGCCCCCCTTCCATATGTCCCAGCCCTGTCCATCCCCCGTCTCTTCTCTCCAACACTACCATAGATAACTTTGAATACATGAAAAAATAACTACACCAGGGGCATACTTAAGAAGTATTGGGCACCAGCAGCTCCACTTCAGGACAGTACGGCTGTGGGTGCTGTGGAAATCATGGCGTAAGCTAGCTGGCTGTATATCCACCAGGTGATTTATTACATCTTTTGAAGAGGTAATTGCAAGATAAAAGCTGCCTGTTGGCAGAACCATTAGAATCTCACTGGATTAAATTGTGGCTTTTGAGGTCTCTGATGCATTTGAAAGTGCAGGGGGCTTTGCGCCAGCAGTAATGTCATGAGGTATTCTGCTGACAGAGAAGTCAGGCAGGTCGAATGTCCTCCTAGATGGGAGAGAATTAAACATAGGAACAGCAACTGCTCCAGTCTGTAACAAGGCGCAGATTGTGCTGCTACCAATCCGTGTCCACCAGCCAGTGAAGGAAGTGGATAATGCTCCCATCGTCATGATTTGGACTCTGAGAGGATAAGGTGTGGGATACTGGCTATTTTGTACACCTGGCATTCTTGTTCACTTGCAGAAAAGAGACCCACATATATGGGTCTGGCACAGCATTCATTCACAGTTCGGGAACCTGCTTCTAACCACATCTAGGGGTTAGCTATGCACACATCTGATGCCTCCTTCCTCACACCAGGACTCAGAGTGCTCCTTTATGATTCAAGTTTCCAGACTGGTCACTATAATCGTCCCTTTCCAGGGTAAAAAAGTCTCACCAGCCAGCTGTCCAGTTGAGATCTCCAATGCCCCTGTGCTACTTCCCAGTGGCTGGCAGGGGAACCCAGGCTCACCCTCTACACTGGATTCAAGCCCAGAGATCCTACAACAAGAAGCCAAAGTCGACACCAGGGGTCTCAAACTCAAATTACCATGAGGGCCTCATGAGGACTAGTGCATTGGCCTGAGGGTCGCATCACTGACCCCGCCCCCACTCCACCCCTTCCATTAGGCCCCGCCCCTTCTCTGCCTCCTCCCCTGTGCACATGGCTTCTCGCTCCTCCCCCCTCCCTCCCAGAAACCGCGAAGCCGCCAGACAGATGATCTGGGCGCGGGAACTGCCTGGGGGGTAAAAGAAAATAATTGGGGGGCGGGGAGGGCGGGGAGCCTGGCAGGCCGCAGGGAAGAGCTCCAGCCCGTGGGCCGCGTGTTTGAGACCCCTGGTCTACACAGTCCTACCCCTTGCTACTGGTTCCCTGGGCTTCTTCCTACTTATCAGCTCTACCTCCTAGCATCCCCTTGGGTTTTACTAACCCAAACTCCCTTCTCCACAGAATAACTGCAGGCTACCTAGCGTTACAGCTCCAAACACTTCCATCTCCTTAGAAGTGAGTGCAAACTATTTTTCCCACAACCCCTTTCTGCTGCCAACTTCCTGGCTTTATACAGCCCCTTTTGTTCCTTCCCAGCTGGGCTTCATCTTCAATCAGTCATTCAAGCCCTGTTTTTCCCCTTAGTGCAGCCTGTCATCTTATTTATCCTAATTTACTGGCTCTGGGGTGAATGGGTGGGGTGAACTCACCATCACAGGGTCTTAATAAATAAAAATTCATGAATCATGGATATAGTCTTTATTTCAGCTCTCCTTTACATTTTACCCATATTTTCTTCTAATCCACGTAATTCTAATGTTTTCTTATTTGTACTATGTACATCATAAATCTAAAAATAGGAAAATGAAGGTATAAAAATAATTTATTCTATACAAAAATTGAATTAGATCATGCTTCTTTCATTTAAAATAACTTAGTGTCTTTTTTGTTCATTATCTGTATCACATCAGGGATCTTGGAATGTTGAGACAGAGACTTTATGTATCCAGTTAGCTGAAATCAACTTATAAGTATCAGAAGGCATTGCTAATGGGGATAAACTACTCCTCAGAGGTACAGCATTCTCAGTGTGATGATAACTGAAATTAGTATAAATGTTTCTTGATTTACTATGGGCTGGAAATATCAGTAAGTAGTATGCGGTTTCAGGCTAAAAATATAGTTGACAAGAGTGTACTTTAAATTGGATAACTAACAAAGGCTGAAGTATGCATTTACAATACCTGCAAATATTTCCTAAAGTCACGTAACTAATATCGTGCTTTTGAAATAGTTCTATCTGGCTGTTCCCTAAAATTATTTTTAAGCAGTATAGGAATTAAGCTTGAAAAGAAGGCAGTTTCATAAAGCACTTTCTTTATTTACTTTCCCGTAAAGGGCAGGAGTGGAATGGTTTTGTGTTTGGTGCTCTTAATGTTGATGTAGCAATTTTGCATGGCATCAGAGGAAAATGCTTCCTGGGGGGTGGGAGGGGTATAGCAACACTCCCTTACCCCACAGACCAGACCCAGGCTGCAGCTGGCTCTGTCCATCAACCCCCCCCCCCCAGAGACCCACACAACCTTCTGCCCCGCCGAAGATTCCCACCAGCCCCTGTGCCCCATCACCCCTCTCCAGAGAGCACCCCCCTTTGTGTCTCCAGAGACAGCTCCCCTCCTCCCACCTCCCCTGCTCTCAAGCTCCCTACAATCTTCCCCTTTGCCTCCCCCCCGCCCCAGCTCATTGGCCAGGAGGCTCCCAGACTGTTGGCCACCAAGGCCAATGGGAGCTGCACCTGAGGCAGGGGCCTGCTTGCAGATGCAGACCTGCCCAGCTGTGCCAGTGCCTCCACAGCACGGGGAGGAGGAGCCACAGGTGAGCAAACCCCGCTCATCATCATCACAGGCACAGCAATTCTCTGGATATTTAATTTCACTGAGGCAAGTAATTTAATCTGCTCTCCCTTTCCAGACAGTTTGTGGCTTTTCCTGTTAGAAAACTTACAATTTCTTTGCAAACAAGTCCAGTTATAGGTTTCACTTGAGAAGTATATTTTCTGGTTGTTCATAAGCTTATTTATTGTAACTAAGTTTCATAGAGAATTTTAAAAGTCACTTGAATTGAACCTGTTTTTTTCCATTGGTCCAAAACCACATGGAAGATGTGCAGATTTTTATTTCTCTGGGGCCAAACCACCCTATGTAGAAATGTAAATGTCAGAGAGCTAGAAAAGCTCTGCAAGGGTAAGAGTCCTTTCAGCAAATTGCCCTCAAGTCATTCATTCTTCTGGGCATTCCATTCTATTGTTCCCTCTTACAGTGATAGAGATCAGTGTCTCCACCCGCAGGGGAGATGCAGAAGACTGGGCCAGCCATTCTGCCTCTACCCTTTTTCTCTGTCTGCTCCCTCTACCGGCCCCTTTGGTCTCCCTGGGATTCCCCCTACCATTATTCTCCCTGGGTCTTCTTTCTCTGGAGCTTCTCATGAAGTAAAGTTGTCATTACAGGATCTTATCTCTGTAATGTATTTAATTTTGATTTATTAAGTGTTAATTAATGCACTATGGGAGTCACCCTTCAGCCCTCTGTATACATCAATCCTCTTCTTTCCATATGTTTTGCCCATAGCCTAGGGTTTTCTGCAGCCCTAGGGCAGCCAGCAATAACACCGGCGCCTTTGCAATGGGGTGAAGGAAGAGAACCATGAGATCGCTATTTATGTGATTTGCAAGAAGTGTTATTATTACTCAGGGTACCAAATGTGTTTAAATGATATAAGTGCCTTGTAAAATCCCAAAGCAAGCTCATTTTCATTTCTCATATAATCTCATACACATGAAAACTGACTATCTTTGTATACGCCTGGTATCACTACAGCAAAAATTTGGTATTTTGTGTCTCATTTTTTAAGTTTGTATTTTTAAGTAAAGTTTAGTGGTTAATTTAAAAAAAATTAAGTTTAGTTTTAGTTTCTTTATTTTTGTTCATCAAACAAACTAATGTCCTTTATGACTGAGTATTCAATAAATGTTTGCCTTTAAATTAATTAATAAAATTCCCGGGGTGCACACCCTAATGAAATGTGCTGCGCACGCCTATGATAGGCAGCTGAAGGGTCCTGGAAGTAAGAGAGTTAGCCAAATGGGCTCGTTTCCCCCTGGAGCTACCCAATTACCCCAAGGAGGCACGGGAGTCTAGAATACGGCTTCAAGTTCTTTATTGACCAGTCAGCTGAACGGGTGGCTCTCCTCGACTAATGCCAGAGAGAGAGACACACCTTACAAGCGCAAAGCAGGCCTTCTTATACCCAGTAACAAACAACTTAGCGTGCATACATTCTGTTAACCTATGGAATTTTTAGATTCCTTTCTAGGGGTAAACAGGACACATCTGTTGGACTCCCTTGATTGATTATCCTTTTAGGGGTCGTCAGGATACATATGTCTGACTTCCTTGACTGATTGTTTTGTGTACGTGTATGGGAAAGCAGCTTCGTGGATGTGGGGAGCAGCTAGGAAAATAGGCAAATAGTTGACCTTTGCTCTAACAAGAGGAGCAGGAAAAAGGGGATCCAGAGTAGGGTGACCAGATGTCCTGATTTTATAGGGACAGTCCTGATAATTTGGGGCTTTTTCTTATATAGGCTCCTATTATCCCCCACCCCTGTCCCGATTTTTCACACTTGCTGTCTGGTCACCCTAGTCCAGAGTCCAAGTTTCAGAGTTAAGTGACTGATAATAGGAAGTGTGAAGTTTCCTGTTTGCTGCTGCTGCTCTCCATAGGGAGAGGGCCAAAGGAACAGTAGAGTGCTAGGCCTCCTATTACACAGGTGGGGGTGATTGAGACATGATACCTCATCTGCAGCTGTTGCTGGCTGCTTTGGGAAAGCAAATTAGAAAGTCTGGGGATTTCCACAGTCTACCCCTGCAGGTTTCTCTTATCTACTCCAGCTGTGGAGAGGATAGGGGGAAGCTGCTCAGCCTGGTGTCCAAAGAAGCCCTTGTGTGTTCAGTGAGGGCTGGAAGGTTCTCTCTTACTCCCGGTGCCGTCTGCTGTAGCTGATTGTGACTGCTTTGGGAAGGTGCCCTGGGGATTTCCATAGTCTAACATCTACAAGCTCCTCCTGACTGATTGATGTTGGGAGAGTGGATGTTGCTAGGCATGGTGCCCCTAGGCATGGGGTCCCTCAGCTCCCCAGTTGCAGTGTGCATTAGCTCCAGAGGCAGTAGCTGGAGAGATGCTGAAGTTACCTCTCAGGTTACTAGTGTTTTGCTAAACGTGCAGTGAAGGGAACCTAATTTATGCTAAAAATCATGCCTTGCTGCCACAGAAATTGTAATTGGTGCATCTATAGGAACTCAGGGAGCTCTAACTGAGCCAATGAAACCATAATGTACCATTCAGACTGAAATCAATCAATGCATCTTCATCTCATTATGAATAGAATTTCCTTATCTGTATTAAGCTTAAATGTCAGAGGGAGGAAGTAATGGGAGCATAAACAAAAGGACTCAGTGAGACTATTTCTACTGTATGTTTAGATTTGAAGGAGGTCGCTTGGCCTAAGGGAGCAGGGGAAGGCTGTAGGTAGAAGTTCTACAGTGAAGCAGGAGGAGGGAAGCTGTTCGGGATAGTACCACTTTCCTTATTCTGAGAAAGTTCCTTGACCCATGTTAGAAGATAGCCATTCTTTATGTGACTCTACATCAGAAGTTCTCAACCTTTTCCTTCCTGAGGCCCCCTCAACATGCTATAAAAGCTCCATGGCCCACCTATGCCACAACAACTGGTTTTCTCCGTATAAAAGCCAGGGCCAGTGTTAGGGGGTAGCAAGCCGGGCAATTGCCTGGGGCCCCATGTCACGGGCCCCTGCAAAGCTACATTGCTCAGGCTTCAGCTTCAGTCTTGGGTGGTGGAACTCAGGACCCTGGGCTTCAGCCCCATGCAGTGAGGCTTCGGCTTTCTACCCTGGGCTACAGCAAGTCTAATGCTGGCCCTGCTTGGAGTCCCCCCTGAAACCTTCTCATGGCCCCCCAGAGGGCCCTGAACCCCTGGTTGAGAACCACTGCTCTACGTGATTGACTCTACTTGCTACTTCAGACTTTGAAAGGCACTATCTTTTCCAAGAAGAGGGGCCTTCCAGCTTGAGATTCTGAGTGGTTGGTTTCTTTGCTGCTTACCTTAATGAATGAGGGAGAGGATGGCTAACTGAGTAAGTGACACAGACAGTAACACTTCTGTAACACAGACTGTATCATTTTATCCATGTAACCCCAATCCTGATGTGTGGCTGCAGCTTTTTCTCCTCTGGGTTATGGGTCCTGGGTTCATCTATAAGGATGCCTGGTGCCTCCTTCCAAGGAAACCCCTTCTAGTGCAGTGAACACGGAAGGCTTGTCCCTTGGGAAAATATTTAGCACACAATCAATTAGAGAAGTGTCAGTCGGAGCACAAAAAATAAAATAGCTATCACAATTTCCAGAGTAATAGAACAGTAACTGGGACTTTATTAGGTATGGGGAATTCAAGACAGGGAACAGTGGGAAAAGGGATCAGGATAATAAAAGACAAAGCCAACAATATATAAACTCTACTCTTTCCAAATGTACAGCTTGTACAAACCGCTCTGTGTTCTCTGCTACCAGTAGCCTGGCAAATAGTGAGTTGAAGCTCAGTCTCTGATGTGTGGTGCAGCGCTGAAGTTGGTGGCTGGCTTAAAACAAAATAGCAAAATAAATAAATAGGGTACTCTTAAAAAGTACCCACATTGTGCATGGTAAGATTGTCCTTGAGACTCTCTGCTCTGGATTCCAGTGTGCAGTTAAACTGGCACTTGGTAGCCTGATTGTGACTCTTCCCAGTCTTCTGACTTTCCTCCCTGGCTGTGATGCTTCTCTCCATGCTACATTGCAAACACAGCCAAAGCCAAAAGTAAAACTATACCCTTTGTTTCTGAGTCCTGTTTATGATTGATTCTGGTTGCTAGCCAGTTCTATCTATACCTTGGACCCTATGCAATCTGGGAAACGGAATCCTGACTTCTGCCACCTTTGCTGTTGTAGTCCAGGGCAAGTCTCCTAGACACTCAGTGTGTGATTTCAGGAGCACCCTTTTCCCCAAAAGGGTTACATCCACATGAAAGGAAATAGTTGCAAATAAGGCCCTATGTAATCTGTGGCATATTGGACCGGTATTCTGAAACTTTCTACAGCTGAATTCTGCAATAGCATTAGATTAATAGGAAAAAAAATCCTCCAGAAAATGAATTGTTTTATTGAATTATAGAGAACATGCTTGTTTTTATTAGTTTGATGTTTAATGGAAAACAAATCTCTGTGAATATTTTCCGCACATCCTGCAGGCTGCTGACTAATTGTTACCTTGCCACAGGATCCAGTATTGGTGCTGCAAAAATCAAGGAGCCTAAATTTATGGTCATCCCTAATTATCCTGGCTGTTGGGATGGGTGAAGTGCTCTGTTCTTGCTTCTTCTGTCAACTGGCAGGAGACAACAATGGGAGGGAAGGGAACATAAGAACGGCCATATTGGATCAGACCAAAGATCCATCTACCCAGTATCCTGTCTTCCAACAGTGTCCAATGCCAGGTGCACCAGAGGGAAAGATCAGAACAGGTAATCATCAAGTGATCCATCCCGTCGCCCATTCCCAGCTTCTGGCAAATAGCCGTTAGGGACACCATCCCTGCCCATCCTGGCTAATAGCCATTGATGGGCCTGGCCTCCATGAATTTATCTAGTTCTTTTTTGAACCCTCTTATAGTCTTGGCCTTCACAACATCCTTTGGCAAAGAGTTCTACAGGTTGACTGTGCGTTGTGTGAAGAAATACTTCCTTTTGTTTGTTTTAAACCTGCTGCCTATTAATTTCATTTGGTGACCCCTAGTGTTATGAGAAGGAGTAAATAACATGTCCTTTTACTTTCTCCACACCAGTCATGATTTTATAGACCTCTATCATATCCCCCCCATTAGTCATCTCTTTTCCTGACAGCTGAAAAGTCTGTCTGTCTTATTAACCTCTCCTCCTCTGTTCCATACTCATAATCATTTTTGTTGCCCTTTCCTGATCCTTTCCAATTGCAATATATCTTTTTTGAGATGGGATGACCACACAGTATTCTGCATGAAATATTCAAGATGTGGGAGTACCATGGATTTATATAGAGGCAATATGATATTTTCTGTCTTATCTATTCCTTTCTTAATGATGCCATTCTGTTTGCTTTTCTGACTGCCACTGCATATTGAGTGGATGTTTTCAGAGAACTATCCATAATTACTCCAAGATCTCTTTCTTGAGTGGTAACAGCTAATTTAGACCCCATCATGTTATATTTATAGTTGGGATTATGTTTTCCAATGTGGATTACTTTGCATTTATCAACATTGAATTTCATCTGCCATTTTGTTGCCCAATCACCCAGTTTTGAGAGATCCTTTTGTAGCTCTTAGCTTTGGACTTAACTATCTTGAATAGTTTTGTATTATCTGCAAATTTTGCCACCTCATTTTACCCCCTTTTTCAGATCATTTATGAATATGTTGAATTGGACTGGTCCCAAGTACAAACTCATGGAGGACACCACTATTTACCTCTCTCCATTCTGAAAACTGACCATTTATTCCTACCCTTTGTTTCCTATCTTTTAGCTAGTTACTGATCCATAGAGGACCTTCCCTCTTATCCCGTGACAGCTTACTTTGCTTAAGAGCCTTTGGTGAGGGACCTTGTCAAAGGCTTTCTGAAAATCTAAGTACACTATATCCACTGGATCCCTCTTGTCCCCACAGTTGTTGAACCCCTTCAAGGAATTCTAGTAGATTGGTGAGGCATGATTTCCATTTACAAAAACCATGTTGAATTTTCCTCAACAAATTATGTTCATCTACGTGTCTGATAATTTTGTTCTTTATTATAGTTTCAACCAATTTGCCCGGTACTGAAGTCAGGCTTACTGGCCTGTAATTTCTGGGATCACCTCTGGAGCCCTTTTTAAAAATTGGCATCACATTAGCTATCCTCCAGTCCTTTGGTACAGAAGCTGATTTAAATGACAGGTTACAGACTACAGTTAGTAGTTCTGCTATTTCACATTTGAGTTCCTTCAGAACTCTTGGGTGAATACCACCTGGTCCTGGTGATTTATTACTGTTTAGTTTATCAATTTGTTCCAAAACCTCCTCTAATGACACCTCAATCTGGCACAGTTTCTCAGATTTGTCATTCTAAAAAGAATGGTTCTGGTTTGGGAATCTCCCTCACATCCTCGGCCATGAAGACCAATGTAAGAATTCATTTACTTTCTCCGCAATGGCCTTATCATCCTTGAGTGCTCCTTTTGCATCCCGTTCATCCAGTGGCCCCACTAGTTGTTTAGCAGGCTTCCTGCTTCTGATGTACGTAAAAAAAAAATTGCTGTTACTTTTGGGGTCTTTGGCTAGTTGTTCTTCAAATTCTTTTTTGACCTTCCTAATTATATTTGCCAGAATTTCTATTTTTCTCCTATGCTCCTTTCTATTTTCCTCACTAGGATTTAATTTCCATTTTTTAAAGGATGCCTTTTTATCACTCACTGCTGCTTTTACTTTGTTGTTTTGCCACGGTGGCACTTTTTTGGTTCTCTTACTATGTTTTTTTAATTTGGGGTATACATTTAAGTTAAGCCTCTATTATAGTGTCTTTAAAAAAGTGGGACGTCAATAGGCAGTATTGACTTGTTGGTGAGAAATGTGTGATCAGGAAAGGTACTGTGAGGAAAGAGTTTGAGAGGCAGTCAGGTGGTAGTAGGAATTACTTAACATTCATGGAGGAGAGCCTGGGGAGTTTCTGAGCAGCTCAGAAAGAGGGTACCAGGGGATGGTGGAGGGAAGAGTGTGGTGGAAGAAAAAAGGGTGTGAAACCACTGTGGTTGAGATCAGGAGTGAGAACTGGACCAGGTGAGGGGGGTGGAGGAGAGAACAAATGCTGTGGTAGCATATTTCAGCATCTTGTCTCAGACCATGCTCCCACATTCACAGCCAATGTCTCTAACAGGAAAGAGATGGTACAGAATATTATATTTTCTAGTACTGTAGCAAACCAGCCTATCTCTTTGTAAAGCTGCAGTAATAAATAGGTTAAGTCTAATAGTGTAGAGTTATTGTGGTTTTTTTGGTTGTTATATTGTACAAAGAAAATTATTTACTGTAGGATAATGACCTGTTTGCTTTTCAGTTATACTGGTCTTTGGTAATATTCCCATAATAATCCACTTATTCTGCATTTGCAGGGAACTAGCAGACTTTCTTCTTCTCATACATCTTTATCAAGCTTAATCTTGAAGCCAGATATGTCTTTTGCCCCCACTGCTTCCCTTGGAAGGCTGTTCCAGAACTTTACTCCTCTGATGGTTAGAAACCTTCATCTAATTTCAAGTCGAAGCTTCCCGATGGCCAGTTTATATTCATTTGTTCTTGTGTCTACATTGGTACTGAGCTTAAATAATTCCTCTTCCTCCCTGGTATTTATCCCTCTGATATGATTGCTCTCTATAAATATATCTCCCCTCAGCCTTCTTTTGGTTAGGCTAAACAAGCCAAGCTCTTTGAGTCTCCTTTCATGAGACAGGTTTTCCATTCCTCAGATCATCCTAGTAGCCCTTCTCTGTACCTGTTCCAGTTTGAATTCATCCTTCTTAAACATGGGAGACCAGAACTGCACACAGTATTCCAGATGAGGTCTCACCAGTGCCTTGTATAATGGTACCAACACCTCCTTATCTCTACTGAAAATACCTTGCCTGATACATCCCAAGACCGCATTAGCTTTTTTCACGGCCATATCACATCGGGGCTTCATAGTCAGCCTGTGATCAACCAATACTCCGAGGTCCTTCTCCTCCTCTGTTACTTCCAACTGATGCGTCCCCAGATTATAACAAAAATTCTTGTTATTAATCCCTAAATGCATGACCTTGTACTTTTCACTATTACATTTCATCCTATTACTATTATTCCAGTTTACAAGGTCGTCCAGATCTTCGTGTATGATATCCCGGTCCTTCTCTGTATGGGCAATACCACCCAGCTTTGTGTCATCCACAACCTTTATTAGCACACTCCCACTTTTTGTGCTGAGGTCAGTAATAAAAAGATTAAATAAGATTGGTCCCCAAACCGATCCCTGAGGAACTACACTAGTAACCTCCCTCCAGCCTGACAGTTCACCTTTCAGTATGACCCGTTGTAGTCTCCCCTTTAACCAGTTCCTTATCCACCTTTTGATTTTCATATTGATCCCCATCTTTTCCAATTTAACTAATAATTCCTCATGTGGAACTGTATCAAATGTCTTACTGAAATCAAGGTAAATTAGATCCACTGCATTTCCTTTGTCTAAATAGTCTATTACCTTCTCAAAGAAGGAGATCAGGTTGATTTGGCATGATCTATCTTTTATAAAACCATGTTGTATTTTGTCCAAATTACCATTGATCTCAATGTCCTTAACTACTTTCTCCTTCATATTTTTTTCCAAGACCTTGCATACTACAGATGTCAAACTAACAGGCCTGTGGTTACCCAGATCACTTTTTTCCCCCTTTCTTAAAAATAGGAACTATGTTAGCAATTCTCTAGTCGTACAGTACAACCCCTGAGTTTACAGATTCATTAAAAATTCTTGCTAATGGGCTTGCAATTTCATGTGCCAGTTCCTTTAATATTCTAGGATAAAGATTATCTGGCCCCCCCGTTTTACTGCCATTAAGCTGTTCGAGTTTGGCTTCTACCTCAGATGCGGTAATATCTACCTCCATATCCTCATTTCCATTTGTCATGCTGCCATTATCCCTAGGATCCTTATTAGCCTAATTAAAGACTGAGGCAAAGTATTTGTTTAGATATTGGGCCATGCCTAGATTATCCTTAACCTCCACTCCATCCTCAGTGTTTAGCAGTCCCACTTCTTTATTAATTTTTGTCTTATTTATATGGCTATAGAACCTTTTACTATTGGTTTTAATTTCCTTTGCAAGATCCAACTCTACATGGCTTTTAGCCTTTCTCACTTTATCCCTTCATGTTCTGACCTCAATAAGGTAGCTTTCCTTGCTGATCCCTCCCATCTTCCACTCCTTGTAGGCTTTCTGCTTTTTCTTAATCACCTCTCTGAGATGCTTGCTCATCCAGCTTAGTCTACAACTCCTGCCTGTGAATTTTTTCCCTTTTCTTGGGATGCAGGCTACTGATAGCTTCTGCAATTTTGACTTGAAGTAATTCCAGGCCTCCTCTGCCTTTAGATCCACAAGTTCTTCAGTCCAATCCACTTCCCTAACTAATTTCCTTAATTTTTTAAAGTTAGCACTTTTAAAATCAAAAACCCTAGTCACAGATCTATTTTTGATCGCTCGAACCAAGGTTGTCCCCTACAATCATTTCTTCTGAGATCCTCACTACTCACCAAAACCAAATCTCAAATGGCATCCCCTCTTGTTGGTTCAGCAACTACTTGGGGAAGGAATCCATCAGCTATCGCATCTAGGAAAATCTGAGCCCTATTATTATTACTAGCACTTTATCCTCCAGTCTATATCTGGGAAGTTAAAGTCTCCCATGATCACACAATTCCCATTAGTATTTACTTCATTTAAAACATTAAAGAGGTCTCTATCCATATCCAAATCAGATCCCGGTGGCACACCCCAAGCACTATCCCAGGGGAGGCTCTAGTAGCTTTCTTCCCCAATGTGATTTTTGCTCAGAAAGACTCTGTCTTATCCATTCCATCACTTCTTCTTTCTTTACACTCTACCTCATCATTGATATACAATGCTACTCTACCACCTTTACCTTTATTTCTGTCTTTCCTAAACAGCACATACCCTTCTATACCTGTACTCCAGTCATGCCTACTATTCCAATATGTTTCTGTTATCCCTATAATATCTGGTTTTACTTCCTGCACCGATAGCTCTAGTTCCTCCATTTTGTTACCTAGGCTCCTCGCATTGTTGTACAAACAGCTTAATTTTTGCTGTTTGGCCTCGCTCACATTCTTTACCTGATTAGGTATGGACATTCTACCGCCAGTATCACCTATTAGACTGGTATCTACACTACTCTTGACTTAGGCCACTATTTATTCTGTGCTTGCTTGTTTACAACATTGACAGTATGGGAGCAGGCATCTGGTTGTCTGCTATAGCTTCTCATTTTGCACATATCCAGTCCAACACAGGTTAGGATTCACTAATAATTTACTCCTTCCCACCAAGGAATTGCATTTAATTAAATGGTGAACGTACATTCACAGCAATTTTAATTTATTTTTGAAGGTCGAGTAGCACAATTTTTTTTTTCACTTGTCAGATTCTTAGAGTGAAGTGGCTGTTAAAACAACACTGGTGACACTCAGCATCATCCATTAAAAATTACAAGAATTGTTTTATAACTCTGCAGCATTGTGCCACTTGCATTTCCCTAGAAATGGGTGCTTGCTTGCTAAAAACAAGACGCAATAGTGCTCAAACTGAGACCGTGATTATTTTAAATAACACCTGATGTATGATGCTTACTTCTGCAAATGGCAAACTAGAAGATTATCAAGTATAGAATTCATACTATGAATGAAAAATAAAATCAAGATCTTGACCACTTGTTTCCCTTGCCACTTCTTGAAAAAGAAAGGATCCTAGCTTTGACTTCCTGTTGTACGCCCTTTCTAAACATATTTTAGTATATGAGTGGTGGCTGGAGTGATGATCGCATTTCTCTTACTATACCTAGTTCACCAAGGGTGGTTTGAGGATTTATTTGTTAATGTTTGAAAGCCACTCAACAAGGTATAAAGTGTTGGTGTATGCATGCAATTTTTTCAAAAGTTACATCCTCAGGATTTTATCCAAAATGCAGTGAAGTCAATGTTAGTCTTTCCAGTTTTATGGATTTTTGCTCAAGGTCCTCATTTATTATTAAAAAATAATTTATCTTAAAGAGTTTTGTCCAGTTCCTCTTCCTGATCTCAGTCTCTCTCTCCATTTGTTTCCAAGCATCTTCCTGTTCCCCTCCTGCCTCTTTCTGTAGTATTCAAGTTACCACCAGTTTTGAAGTTTCTGGAGACTGGAAAACTGACCTGGAAATTTTATGAAAACATGTTTTCCTGATCAGATTTGTGGCATTTTCATTTCAGATCATAGCTGGCAATACCCTATGAAAAGAACAGCCTTTCTATATGGTATTTGAGCAGTTCTGTTGCCTCTCCTGGACAGAAACTGGAAGTGGAAAGCCATTTATCTAACATTTCCAAACCTCATTAAAAGGGGTTTTTGAATTTGATTCTAAAAATGGACAAAATGTTTGAAAGGGTTCTTATTTTATCCAAACTAGTTAATAAATATTTTAAGTATTTGTACAGCATCTAACACAATGTGTTTCTCATGAGGTTTGCCACTAGGTAGTGCCACAGTAGAAATATTTCCTACTACTACTAATTAATAATATATATGCATGTATGTTGTTTGTTCTGCTTAAAAGTAGAATATATTTACCTATACTTGTGTATACATGAAAAAACATAGCTTTCCCCCACAGAATATAAAACAAATATGCCCGTTTTAATTGGATTTGATTCACACTAAATCTGGTATTTTTTTCCCTTAGAAAAAAATTATCTATTCATTGTCATATTTAAACACTGAATCATGTTCATTTGCCATCATATCATCCAACACCACAGGCATGTGCAATTGTACAATTCTAAAACAAGATGCCCCCCACCACACATGCAGCCATTATATAACCTACCATAATTAAATTCTCAGTTTATTTCAATGGTCATTTGAACTCGGCACTCTCAGTAATCCACACAAACAGAAGATAGCTGAGGTATCCTACAAACTATGCATTTTTTGACATCCTTCATTTTAATCAGATACTTAAAATATATATTATGATAGACAGCAAATCTTTTGGCTGATCACATTTCTGTGTGTCTAGGTATTTATATTGCACTCCTCGCCATGATCTGAGGCACTCAGATCTGACACTGTAGTGCTGCATTATGACATGTCATTAGGCTCTCCCATAACATGGCATGTCAGAGTGTAAACTTTCACAGCTACCAAAATAAAGATGCCATAATAAAACCTGTCCCTTAATATAGTGCCTTTTGTCAGAGGATCGTGATGAACTTCACAAAAGTGTATATTATCCCCTTTTACAGACAGAGAAACAGACAAGAAGCAGATATGTAACTTGTCCATGGTTACACCATGAGTCATAGGCAGAGTCTGTAATAAAAGTCAGGTTTCTTGAGTCCCAATTCTGTGCTCTAACCATTGGATCATGCTGTTTCCCTCTTTGGAGTAATGTATGGGTTCATGAACCATCTCTGTCTTTAGCAGGACTGCTAAATTTGATTGCTGTCTTGAACAACACTACAGCATGTAATATTTCTTAGGAAAGCCCCAAACAGGAATCTTGTACAGAGGAACATATAAAATGAGAAAATGCACAGCTTCTGTTGATAGAACTACTGTTAATGAAGTCTATATTAGTCTGAATGTTGTAATAGCATACTCCCGGGATATTTTTATCAATTATTATTGTATATCAGTCTCCGTGTGAGGGTAGATATATTTATTTGACCATTTATCTAGAAGATTCATTTAATGCTTCCAGCCAACATTCAGTTTAGTTCTTGTAGTTTTATTGAAAAATCTTAGTCGATGCCCTTCAGGAAGTCAGATGATGTCTTACTATTTACCAAATCTATTATTCTGCAGTATATAGCAAGACACTGCCAAAAATTGGTAGTGACCACTTGAGTGTTATGAAAAGTGTGATGTTTGCTATTTATCTTAAGACCAGTTATATGTGTGGGTAGGCATACAGAAGACTTTAACAATGACTCTCTGGTAGTTGAAATGGCACCTCAATCCCTACACTCATAAAATCTAAAACATTTATGAGAAGAGTTGAGCAATTATACACATTAGCAAGCTTGCAGGGTGGTTTGGAAATGTCAAACGTAATTTACTTGGGAATATGAAGAGTCAGCAAATATAATTCTTCAAGGGCTCCGTTAAGCCATCTGATTGTAAAGACTTTTGATTTGGAGTCAGTCTTGCCACTTCTTTAGAATTCTCAGAGTTTAAGGGTCAATGAGCTATTAAGCAGCACATCCTTCTAAGCTCCTATTATAAAGAGCTTTAAGGAAAGGCAAAGGCTATCAGCCAAAAGCATGAAAGAAACCTCAATAGCACAGTGTTTAAAAAGTAGGTGTTTTGGGGGAGCTTTCTGTTTGATTTTTTTGTTTTGATAGGCCACACTTAAATTAATTGCAGTTGCTTTGTGGGTAACAGACAGGGTGACCAGACAGCAAGTGTGAAAAATTGGGACAGGTGGTGGGGGGTAATAGGAGCCTATATAGGAAAAAGACCCAAAAATCGGGACTGTTCCTATAAAATTGGGACATCTGGTCACCTTAGTAACACATGTTATATTCATGGTATGTCTTTGATTGCCAAAATAAATGAGATGTGGCAATGTGGTCTAGTGGACAGGACACTGAACTTGAAATCAGGAGTCTGGTTTCTATTCCAGATTCTGCCACTGGCTTGTGGTGTGGTGATGGGCAGGCCACTTTGCTGCCCTGTGCCTCAGTTTCCCCATCTGTATACGCTTTGAGATGTTGAGATGAAAATTGCTGTCTCAGAGCTATCTATTATTTTTATATCTAATGTTTTATAAAAGTGCTTTCAAGAAAGGCTGAAAAAGTGCTGCTGTTCAATTCAGCAAAGCATTAGATGCAATTTTGTTGGGATTCCTCACTACATTATTGCCGCATGAAAACTGGGCTATGTACTGAGCCAAAAAAAGACCTATCCCAGTGACCTCTGGAAAAGTGGACAATTCTGGTTGATCATTGTCTGAATTTTATGCATATATCTTGTAATTTGTGCCTTACAATAGAAAATGAGTGTTAATATGAATAGGTTGGCTGAGCAGATAACCTGACACATTTTTTTCTCCCTTCAAAAGCACACAAAAGAGGTGGGAAGACCCCAGAGCCCTTTAAAAGAGACAAGCCTGGAATCGTGGACTCAGCCCCAGGTAGGTAGGAACCACATTATTGATGAGTTTCTCTGTTTGCACCCCCTACCCAATAATATAGTAGTGTTCATTTCTGGGAGTTTTAACAGTATCAATTTGAGTCTCCAAAGAGGCACTGTAATGGTTAGCTCTCTGGTATGTAACATCACGTGGCATTTGCTTTAGGTTCTTCTATGAGAGTCCCATGGTTAATGTGGCTGTTAGTGCTAAGTTATTTGGTTAAGCCCTCTTAAGATCTGCTTCCTTTTTCTCACACCCACCCCCCTCCAGCATGGTTCATACCCCAGAAAAAAATATAAGGATTTCAGCTCCTGTCATTCATGGACTTTTTTACCTGACACACACCATTATAATGGGGGTTGAAATAAACCAGTGACAAAATAGAAATTTAAAATTAAATCAGTATCCAAATGGTGTCTTAGGAAATTATGAACAGCTCATTAACTTCTGGGATAGAATTCTATTTAAGCCTACAGAATGACAGCTTAAAGCGAAGGCTCATGAATTTGACATATTAAAATTTAAGGTCCAACAGTTT
This sequence comes from Chelydra serpentina, assembly GCA_037349315.1. NCBI lineage: Eukaryota > Metazoa > Chordata > Testudines > Chelydridae > Chelydra > Chelydra serpentina. Next base: position 10,483,921 of record JBAIAC010000028.1, on the reverse strand, counting down.
GACCCACCAGAAAAGATATGCTGCTTATTCAAATCAGAAGACAGGGAGATGGATGAATGGGAATATTGATATGCAACATTTACATTGAGGAACACACAATGCTTTATAGGATCCTATTTTGGCGTATTTACTTTGGCAAATCATTTATTACTAATTTGTATATTCTGCTAAATTTAGGAATTTAGACCCATTTCCTTTATTTGTCTCTTACATATCACCCCTGCCTTCATTTATATATAAATATTGGCGGGGGAGGAAGAGGACTGACCCCACTGTAATTACAGTGCTCTTGTACACCTGGTAATTTCTGCCTATAGTTAGAGTTCTGCCTGACGTTTTACACTGCTAGCATTCCTCTCAAGCAGCTCTGCCTGCACTTAGGGCCTGATTCTAGAAACGAATTACGTATTGGAGCCCATGACATTTTACAGTCATATTTACTGCAAGCACATGCAGAAAATCCAACATAAGAACTCACAATTGGAACTGAACACCCACTTGTGTTCTCTCAATCTCTAGTTTGTGTGAACTGTTGCAGTAAGTGAATGTTTACATGAGGCATAATGCTGACTGTTCATGCATCTCTGGGCTTGCTCTTTGAAAATCAGCATCTTATTATCTGAAGACTTGATTGAGGTCTGATGGACATGGGATTGAATTACTGCTGATTTTGAATGATATGCTCTTGAACTGTGCTTGCATATATACAGATATCCCTGTCGCTAGGTAGAACAGTGCATGTGAAATTAAAGTAAAAGCCTTGAATCATTAGCTCCCAAAGCACAGGACTTTAGGCCTTAAGCTAAAGGAATAGTTAGTTACTAACAATAAGGATGACCTTTGTCAGGGGGCAATTGTATACACACACCAGCCAATGTGTTGCATTCACTCATGCTGCAAGGGATTTTTTTAATGTATTATGTTTGCCATTCCATATCCACCTATCTCAGATTAGGAACTAATCCTTATTTTACTTCATATTTGCTTATGTGACTGAACAGCTTCAAAAATGTAATGTTTTGGGCACTCATCATACTTAGTTATTTAGAAAATTTTTTAAACCAGATACAATTTTTATGAGTTTTTTTGTTTGGATGGAAGAAATGTGATCAACAAAATGTAAAACACTGAGGCCATTATCGTAGCAGAAAATTAAATTAGTTGTTAATTCTTTCATGGATGTAATTCAGGCTACTGCAAATCCCTCCTTGGACATTATATATAAAGTGAGTGAAAATTCATGGTACGGATAAAGGCTTTGTCTTTTTTATGAGCAACAGGCAAATGGTACAAATGGTGCCCATAAAGCAAATTGGTTCCCAACTCTAAAAGCAAGCAGAATATGCTTAAAATCTAGTGGGAAGCACCATAGGAAGAAGCAACTGCTATATATAGGAATATATTTACATGGGGATGAATGAGTGCCCCTTTTCTAAAAGGAACACTCAACAGTTCTCTTGGAATTCATAGAAAAAAAGCACTGAGTTATTTGGGTTATTTATTGAGAATTCAAAGTCAGCCACTTAGCCCAGGGCTACACTAGGGGAGGGGGGTCGATCTACGATACGCAGATTCAGCTACGTGAATAACGTAGCTGAAATCGGCGTATCGTAATCGGCTTACCTGACCATGAAGACGGCGGCGCGTCGATCGCTGCAGCTCCCCCGTCGACTCCGCTTGCGCCGGTCGATGACGTGGTTTTCCGGAGCCGACGGGGAGCGCGATCGGGGATCGATTAAGCGCGTCTTAATGAGACGCGAAAAATCGATCCCCGATAGATCGATTGCTACCCGCCGATCCGGCGGGTAGTGAAGACAAGCCCTTAGTAGCAGGTTGCATTTTATCAACAAAAGGGAATAAACCCTACAGCATGTAGCACATCTTCAGTGTTCAGGGACCGATCTGGTCACATACACAATCACTGAAGCAAACACTACCACATCTGTGTCCCGATGACAGGAAGCGGAGACACAGGCAGATACTGGTTTTGGGACAGTTTTGCATGTAGAATGTAAAGTACGTGTTCTTGTGGGGGTGTTTCTTTGTTTCCAGTTCCATTGTGATTTTGGTCCTCAGCAAACAAATTCTAGCCAATTACAGCAGTTATAAATAGACCCATTAGCCAGACAGTTTGAAATTCAATTGTCCTTTTCCAGGAAAACTGAATCCCAGCAAAGCTTTCTCAGACTTCATTGCACGGGTGGGAAAAGGGACTCCCATCAAAGCCATGGATTTGTGAGTCCGAACATAGTCAAAACCCTTTACCTCCACTATGACCCCTAATTAATTCAAACAGTTCTCTGTTGCTCTCACTATGAACTTAGTGATTTGAAATTGAACTTTCCTGTGTGGAACATAAAACACATGACAACATCAGGGAATGATTTTTTATAGTTCTTCGGTAAATTTTAGACAAGATTTTTGCAGAGGAAGAGAGCACCAGGAAAAGGGTACACGATAGTAGCTACCAAGATGAGCTTGTCATCAGTTTATACACTGTATTGAAATGTTAAATACCTTGTATTGTTGTGGTTGTTTTCTTGCTGCACTGCCTGATTAAACAGTTGGCTGATAAACTGTGTCAAGGTTGTTCAAAACTCCGTCAGCTGCAGTTAAGAATACATGCAAATAGCCTAGATTTCTGAGGGTCAGCTAGACATAGGGCAATTTAAAGTCAAACCAAGCTGTAGCATTGGGCACTTTCATTTATAGTGTTTTACGTCAGTGTCATGGATTAAGAGATCAAGGGGAGGGAGAATTAACTTAGAGCAAGAAAGAAAAATGCTAAGGGTAGAGAGCCAGTTTAATAGGGTAAGTAATGGGAACAGTGCCTGGAGTCGGCTAGGTAAATTCTGCAGCAGTGGACACCTGCCAGCTTTTTTCACTAAGGCCCACAGAGTAAATCTACCATTGTGTCAATTTCCGAATTTTGTGTGTGTGCATTATTAAACTTCCTTCTGTTCACACCCATTGCACTGTCCCCACTCTGTATCTAAAGTCCCCAAGGAGTTTCAGAGATGGTTGGCAGAAGTACATGAGAGGAGGGAAATGAATGGCAGTTGAATCTTTTTATGTATTACTTTTAAGCGCCTATCCTAACAACTCTAGGCACTTTATACCTTTAAAACATAAGCAAAGGCAAAGAACAAAGATTTGTCTGGTCAAAGTCCAGGATAACAAATACAGCATATAAGCACTCTTAACTGACCACCCTTTATCCCTGAGCCTATATCCTTAACCAAAACCCATAAAATGATGACCCTGGAGGTCAACACCACCCCCTTCTCACAAAACACTTTTTTTAAAAAAAAAAAGACCTTTCTTTAGGAGGGTTAAATGTCCAGTGATTAAAATCGTACTTATAATTGTTCCCAGCTGGCGTGTTCATCACTGTGTGTTTATAGACCTCGTAGTGAAAGGTATGGGATGTTGGTTATTTATGAGGAGCCTGACCAGCAGGTGCAATGAAATGCATAGGGATAATTTTATCGAGCAAGTATGACCCTTTCTCTTTAAAAAGCAAAATAAGGGAACTGTGTTTCTTTTTTTTTTGTGAGCAGAATTTTTTAATAGGAAGGGGAAAAAAACCCACACTCACACCGCAAGCCTAATTACAAGTGATGGAGTGTAGTATTTTTCTACGCAATTTTAAAGAATCACTTTTTAATCTTGGAACAGTGGATAACAACCTCACTAATCCAATATTTTAACAGTAAATACATTTGATGATGGGAATTGCTACACTAATCTTATATCCCGCCACAGTACAGTTAAGAAATCCACAGGGGTTTTCCTAATCAGTTTTCATAAAGTAAATCAACTTGTGTAATTCTTATGCACTCTCAATGGCCTGTAGCCGCAGACAGAGCTAGGCACAGATTTTTTGTCTTTTCCGTAAGTGTTTTGCACCCTAACCAGAAGCCAAGCCATCCCTTTCATGTTAAAACACACAGGGAGGGGCTTTTGGAGGGAAAATCTCTGAGTATTCTTTCAGGGAGATTCTCTCACATTGTGCTGTTGGGGGCTGGAGTTGGCTCCTCTTCTCCCCTCCCCCATGGTAGAAGGGGCCAATGCTGTGGATGTTGCACAGCCCCCATTTATGGACAAGTGAGGAGATCTGCTAAGCTACGAAATTCAGCACACAGCAAAAGACAAATATATCTCCCAAATTGAAAATGTGAACCCTAATATTACTGTTACATCAATACTAAATGCCGCCAATATGTAATCTATCAGCTCAATGGTCCAACATACCCTGTCTGTGCACATAAGAACCTCTTGCTTTGCAGGCCCTGGACTTGCTGGTGATAAAACATATTAGAGAATGTGGTTCATGAAGTTCAGCATGGAACAGTAACTGTTATTTTGCAAAACCATCAAAATTTAAATAATTAGAATTTGTATCTTAGAATCATAGGACTGGAAGGGACCTCAGGAGGTCATCTAGTTCAGGCCCCTGCACTCATGGCAGGACTACGTATTATCTAGACCATTCCCGACAGGGGTTTGTCTAACTTGCTCTTAAAAATCTCCAGTGATGGAGATTCCACAACCTCCATAGTCAATTTATTCCAGTGCTTAATCACCCTGACAGTTAGGATTTTTTTCCTAATGTCCAACCTAAACCTCCCTTGCTGCAATTTAAGCCCATTGCTTCTTGTCCTATTTTTCTCCCTCTTCCTTGTAACAACCTTTTATGTATTTGAAAACTGTTATCATGTCCCCTCTCAGTCTTCTCTTTTCCAGAGTAAACAAGCCCATTTTTTTTCAATCTTCCCTCACAGATCATGTTTTCTAGACCTTTAATCATTTGTGTTGCTCTTCTCTGGAATGTCTCCAATTTGTTCATATCTTTCCTGAAATGTGGCTCCAAGAGCTGAACACAATACTGTAGCTGAGGCCTAATCAGTGCAGAGTAGAGTGGAAGAACTACTTCTCGTGTCTTATTTACAACACTCCAGCTAATAGATACAGAATGATGTTCACTTTTTTTGCAATAGCGTTACTCTGTTGACTCATATTTAGCTTATGATCCACTATGACCCCCAGATCCTTTCCGTAGTACTCCTTCCTAGGCAGCCATTTCTCATTTTCTATGTGTGCAACTGATTGTTCCTTCCTAAATGGAGTACTTTGCATTTGTCCTTATTGCATTTCATCCTATTTACTTCAGACCATTTCTCCAGTTTGTCCAGATCATTTTGAATTAATTACCATTTGCCCGTTACACCCACTTTATAGTAGCTCCATCTAGGTTGCATTTCCTTAGTTTGTTTATGAGACGGTCATGTGAGACAGTATCAAAAGCTTTATTAAAGTCAAGATATATCATGTCTACCGCTTCCCCCCATCCACAAGACTTGATACCTTGTCAAAGAAAGCTATCGGGTTGGTTTGGCATGATTTGTTCTTGACAAATTCATGCTGACTGTTGCTTACCACCTTATTATCTTTTAAATGTTTGCAGACTGATTGCTTAATTATTTCCTCCATTATCTTTATGGGTATAGAAGTTAAGCTGACTGCTCTGTAATTCCCCGTGTTGTCCTTATTTCCCTTTTTATAGATTGGCACTATATTTCCCTTTTTGAGTCTTCTGGAATCTCTCCTATGACTTTAAGCTGACTGCTCTGTAATTCCCCAGGTTGCTGGGTTGTCCTTAATTCCCTTTTTATAGATCGGCACTATATCTGCCCTTTTCCAGTCTTCTGGAACCTCTTCCATGACTTTTCAAAGATAATTGCTAATGGCTCAGATATCTCCTCAGTCAGCTCCTTGAGTATTCTATGATGCATTTCATCAGGTCCTGGTGACCTGAAGACATCTAACTTGTCTAAGTAATTTTTAACTAGTTCTTTTCCTATTTTAGCCTCTGATCCTACCTCATTTTCACTGACATTCACTATGTTAGACGTCCAATCACCACCAACTTTCTTGCTGAAAATCGAAACGAAGATGTCATTAAGCACCTCTGCCATTTCCATCTTTTCTGTTATTATTTCCCTCCCCCCTCACTTAGTAACGGGCCTACCATGTCCTTAGTCTTCCTCTTGCTTCTAATGTATTTGTAGAATGTTTTCTTCTTACCCTTTATGTCTCTAGTTAGTTTGATCTCGTTTTGTGCCTTGGCCTTTCTAATTTTGTCCGGGACTCACTTTTGATTTTTATATATTTTAAGATGTCCTGGTTAAGCCAGGTGGTCTCTTGCCATACTTGCTATCTTTCCTATGCAGTGGGATAGTTTGCTTTTGTGCCCTTAATAATGTATCTTTGAAAAACTGCCAACTGTCTTCAATTGTTTTTCCCTTTAGACGTGCTTCCCATGGAATCATACCTTCAACTCCCTGAGTTTGCTAAAGTCTGCCTTCTTGGAATCCATTGTCTTTATTTTATTGTTCTCCCTCCTACCATTCCTTAGAATCATGAACTCTATCATTTCGTGATCACTTTCACCCAAACTGCCTTCCACTTTCAAATTCTCAACCAGGTCCTCCTTATTTGTCAAAATCAAACCTAGAACAGCCTCTCCCCTAGTAGTTTTCTCCATCTTCTGAAATGAAAAATTGTCTCCAATACATTCCAATAATTTGTTGGATAATCTGTGCCCTGCTCTATTATTTTCCCAACAGATGTCTGAGTAGTTGAAATTCCCCATCACCACCAAGTCCTGTGCTTTGGATGATTTTGTTGTTTAAAAAAAGCCTCATCCACCTCTTCTTCCTGGTTTGGTGGTCTGTAGTAGACCCCCTACAATGACATCACCCTTGTTTTTTACCCCTTTTATCCTTACCCAGAGACTTTCAACCAGTCTGTCTCCTATTTCCATCTCAACCTCAGTCCAAGTGTATAAATTTTTATTATATAAGGCAACGCCTCATCTCTTTTTTTCCCTGCCTGTCCTTCCTGAGCAGCCAGTACCCATCTATACTAATATTCCAGTCGAGTATTATCCCACCAAGTCTGTGTAAAGCCAACTATATCATAGTTGTGTTTATTTACTAGCATTTTGAGTTCTTCCTGCTTATCCCCCATACTTCTCGCATTAGTATACAGACATCTAAGATACTCATTTGATTTCCCCTCAGTTCTGTCTTCTCTCTCTTTTATCCCTGCTATAACAGCTCATGCTCCTCCCAAATTCTGACCCTTCTCCCAGGTCTCCATGTTTTGACTTACCTGTGGGCTTTGGTCACCTGGCCCCTTCAAACCTAGTTTAAAGCCCTCCTTACTAGGTTAGTCAGTCTGTATTCAAATATGCTCTTCCCCTTCCTCAATAGGTGAGCCCCATCTCTGTTTAGTAGTCCTTCTTCCTGGAACAGTATCATGTGTTCAAGGAAGCCAAAGCCCTCCTGGCAACACCATCTTCGCAGCCAGGCATTCACCTCCAAGATGCATCTGTCTCTGCCTGGGCCCCTATCCTTGACTGGAAGGATTGAAGAAAACTCAACCTGCACTCCTAACTCCCTCACCCTTACTCCCAGAGCCCTGTAATCACTTCTGATCTGCTGAGGGTCATACCTTGCAGTATCATTAGTGCCCACATGGATGAGTAGCATGGGGTAGTAGTAAGAGGGCCGGATGATCCTCGACAATCCCTTTGTAATGTCTCGCCTAGGGGCCCCTGGCAGGCAGCATACCTCCTGGGATGGCATGTCAGGGCGACAGATGGGTGACTCCAACCACCTCAGAAGAGAGTCACCAACCACCACCACCCTACATTTCCTCCTGGGAGTGGTGGCTGCGATCATCCCATCTTTGGGGGTACATGGCTTCTCCTCCTCCACCTTTGGGGGTGATTCCTCATCACTCATTGCCAGGGCAGCATAATGGTTTTCCATAACCATGGTGGGTGGGTTAGGAGTAGGGGTGGAGAACTGCCTTCTGCCAGAAGTAACCAGCTGCCAGTGTCCTCCCTTGACAGTCATATCCTCCTCTCCCAGTGGTATGACAGCAGTCCTCTGTAGCTGGATAGCTTCCTCAGTCTTGGATGTTTCTATATGAATACTCTTGAGGAATTCCTCGTTGGCACGGATGCTCTTCAGCCTAGCCACCTCCTCCTGCAGCTCTCCCGCCTGCTTCCTGAGAGATTCCACCAGCAGGCACCTTTCACAATGGGTGGTCCCCCCAGACTGGCTTTCTGAGAGTGGGAAATGCAGGCCAGAGTCTCTGCAAGTCCACACCAATGATCTGTGAAAGTTGTTATTGGCACTGGCAATGCAGCCCTTCCTAACCATAGCAATTATATTATGATTCCCTCCTACAAACTCCCTCTCTAACTCCCCTGTTTGCGGTCCCTTGTTCACTAGCTATCTTCTATGTACTTTGAATAATAAAGAGCAAAACATAAAATTCAATATATTGGATTTTTGTGGAAAACCTCTTGATTAGTGACCTCTTCTGGAGACTAGTGGTAATTTTGTCTTCTGTGCTTATGCTAATCTATGTTCAGCTCCCTTCAACCCACAAATTGAAGGCATTTTCACAAAGCCTGTGTGCATATATAATCCGGACATATCCTGTTTACTCAGCTGGCCACTTGAGCCTTTAAGTTTCTAAATTAATGGAAGTCGAGCTGAAGGCTGAAACTCTCTTCTTAACCCACTTTGTTGTGCTTAAGTATTTGTATCCCATAGTGTATGAGTTTCTCAATCACCCCCAAAAGATATGCTTTTTCTAGATATATCTACGCTATATGCAGTGTTTAGGTATTTTGCATATGCAAAATAATTTAGCTGCTGCTTTGGAATATTTACAATGCAGGATGTGACTGTACATTAGCAATGACGTTGATGATGCACAGATAATATGTATTACTTAAGTGGAAATTGAATTTTAGTGACACTCCTGAGTTCTAAAGACAAGTGAACAGAGTCTGCTGATGCCCCTGCCCTCCACATCTGTGTTGCTTTACCAAGATGGTGATGTTATGAATAAAGAGGGGTAGCAGGATAAATGCACTCCTCTGAATAAGGGGATCAAAGTAAAGTGGCTCACATTTTGACAAGTATCTAATATTGGATACATGATTCTGTGTGACCAAAGTTAGACAATCAGGCTGGGATTTTCCAAGGAGTTTAAAGGGAATTAGGAACCTAAATCCCAGTGAAATCCAATTACGGTTGCTACCTGAATCTCCCAGTCTCATTTAGAAATTCCAGTGTTTGGGAGACTGATTTCTGGCATATAAAATTAGAGACTAATCTTAAAAATATAAGTCACTGGCTTTACATAAGTGGGAATTAAAACATCTTTATTTTAATGAAAAGCCTAATAAGAACAGTACACAGTAAAATTGAGGATAATAATGGAAACTCTGATAGACATTGTTTCTGGTGCTAACTAACGTGACTATAAAATGTGTGTGGAGGTTGGCCATCCACAAAGGCAAAAACCCAACCTCTTCTTTCAAGTACCTGACAGTTTCCTTTTTTAGTTGCAACTCCAGGTAATAGTAAAGAACCTGTACTAGCTATGCTTAATGCTAATCTTAATATACAAATCTTTTATCTGAAAAATCAGGCTATGGACCTGCAGGATGGGTTGGGAGGACTAATTATTTATTGGGACTGAGAATTAACTTTGTCGAGTCTAGAAATTGAAATGATCAGTTTCCAAACTTTAGAACAATAACAAAAATGTTCAGAGTAGTTTTCAGAGAAATGGAAGCCACTTTGCATTGTACATACTGATACAGACAATATCACCTCATTATATACTGCAGATATATGAGACACCTAATGCCAGTCAGCTGTAGATCTGAAAAGGCTAATGAAATAAGATTTCTCTGGATAAATGTTCAGATAGATAAATAAATAGCACTTTCTCATTCCTTTAAAAAAGCTATTTAGCAAAAATCAATCAATCAAAAAATATAATAAAATGAATGAATAAATAAAAATACCTGTAGGATTCAGTTACAGAGATGTAAAATGCAAAATCCTGACTTCATTTGTGTGTTCCTTTGCATTAATTGCAGGAGATTGTGGTGCCACTTATCTCATTCTAACTAAAGGGTAGCCATTGGCAGTTTATTAGGTAACTAATATTGTTAAATATTATTATGCATTGTCATTGGGAGATTTAGTAATTTGGAAAAGGAAGTTAATTTTCTAGCTTAAACCTGGAAAACCCCCAAAAAATCAGAGTCAAAAGTGAAACTATCCTCCTGTCCCTAACTCCCGTAAATGGTACGGTCACTTTAAGTGGTGCCTTGGAATATGATGGTTGAGTTCAGATGTACCGTACATGCTACATACTGCAATGTCTATGCTTAGTTAACTTGGCTAAGGATGGATTTTCATCCTTAACAATTTTTTTTGGTCTGTGTTGAATCTAAATTAAAGCCTTTGTAAATGAATGCAGTTTTAGTTTCAGTAATTAAAATGAAGGCCCACACATAGAAAGAGCATGGCTGTTTGGGTAGCCTGCCCTCCATAATTATTTGTGTTTTTTTGTTATTGATCTACTGACATCTTAGTTCAGGCTTGAGTCTCCAGATAATTATAACTTAAAATGAGCTGCATGCCTTGATGAGCAACCACTCCAGAAATACAGTGAGTTGCAACATAAGAGGTTTCTCTGAGACCTTAGTATTGCTGTTGCATACAGGCACTAAAAATTGGTCAATTGAGTGAGTCTCGAGCAGCATCAGCAAAAGAATCAGCAACAAAGGTAACAAAAAAAAAGGGTCATGAAATCAGGAGTCTTCTGTGAGCACTTAACTCCTTATTGATTTCAGCAGGGGAGGCCATTACGAAGAAAAAAAGCCATTTTGGTTCAAGTTTATCTATCAGTTTCTCAGACCAGCACATAATTATATGATAAAAACTGTCCCATTTCAGCTAAGCCACAATTCTATTATAAGCTGTTAAGAGCTAATTAAAATAAATGAGTGTTCCATAGACAAAGATTCCAGTGAGTTTGCCTCTGGTACGTCAGCACTGGCAATTACTAGACCCTTTTCTCCAACTGTCTTGATACTATGTTTGATTTAAATTAAAGCAAAGCATTTCAAGGGAGGGAGTAAGTCTGAAGATTGAACAGCTGCTCTTTTGCCCAACCTTTAACTTCATTCCCACTTCTTCCAGGGTTATGGGAAGGTCCACGTTAGACTTCTGTACATAATTGTTTGCAGTGTTGTTGAAGCTATATTGGTCCCAGGATATTAGAGTTACAAGGTGAGTGAGGTAATATATTTTGTTGGGCCACTTCTGTTGGTGAAAGAGACAAGGTTTTGAGCTACACCGAGCTCTTCTTCAGGTCTGGGAGAAGAGCTCTGTGTAGCTCAAAAGCTTGTCTCATTCACCAGCAGAAGTTAGTCCAGTAAAAGATGTTACCTCACTCACAGTGTATCTCCTTTGTGCTGGGTCGTGTGTAGTCCAACCATGTGAAGGAGAGTGTGCCAGTGAAACACTTTCTAAGGTTAAGCAAGATGTCCGGGGGTGAATCGCCACCATTTACTCAGAGTGGGGTGCCCATTTGGGGAAACTGTGGACAATTACGAGGTGCTGGCAGCACAAGTGTGCCTCTCGGAGCTCTGCAAGCCCCACCTTTCCCTTTGCAGACTAGCAGTTAGCTCACTATACTGTGTTACATGCAAGTGCCCAGTTCCTTGTGTTCAGGACACCTGCCATGTACACTGATCCACTACCTCCACGGAAGCAGTGCATCTCTGTTTACTGGCTTCATCTCCATTCAGCACTCTCTATTTAACAAGGCACTTAAATGTATCTACAGTAAAACCAAATTGAAATTTACTTGGGAGCTTGAAATAAAGATTTAAATAAAACAAGTATAAGGATTTGGAAACATAAGGTTACAGATAAAAATATAAAATGCAATCTATGCCTATACTTATTAAGTTACTTTCCTGTCTAATACGGTATTTCTTAACCAGTGGTCCGTCCTTACAGTGCTTGTTCAGTCAAGAAAGCTAGCATTCTCATGAAACACTCCTGCTGCCAGAGGTCTCCTCTGTAATGGTTAACATCTTGTGTCCTTTCTTCTTCTCTGGTACAGTTACAGACTATTGTCTCTTAGCCCAGGCAGTCCCCAAGTTGTAGGCTTCTGTTGAGGTTCTCTTGTCTTTGTAAACACGCAAGTCTGTTTACATAAGTGGGAATGTAAACAGACAGTAAACATAGAGCTTGGGCTGGTTCCACTGTTGTGGATTGTTCTCAATGTTGATAGAGTCAGCCCCGAGATTCCCCCGCCTCAGGTATGTTTCATTTCCAGCAGTTTTGGAAGGCAGCCGCAGTATGCTACATGTTACATAACTGTAACATTGTTTCCTGGTCAAGCATTTCACAGTAACCATGACAATCATTAATTCTTAGCTTTTGGCAGACACCATACATGGCCCCTTTTGGTAAAATACTGAGAAGATGGTTGGGCGCAGGGGGATATAACTGGGAATGTCTGTGTCACAGTCAGGTTTAGGTCTGTATCTCAATAGACAGCCACTTGTACATGTATCTATGCCAAATTGTTCCATTTACTTTCAAGGTCCAAATGTCAAAGCTGCCAAGTCTGGAAAATTGGGAAACTTTAAAGGTTTTTGTCCCTCGGCCCTTTAAATATTTAATCTTTTTAAATTTCGTGTGCTCTGACTTTGAAGAACATCTCTTACCACACCAGCTGTGTCGCCTGCTAAATAACATTGGTGCACAGTGCTGAGCCCTTTCTTCCTTTTCCTTACTTTGCATCTAATATGTCATTGGTTTTATGACAGCGTAAATGGGGAATGAGCTGCTAGCTGCAGAAGAGCTCCTCAGCAACCATAGCATTACCTAGGAAATTTTTGGTCTGGCCAGAATCCTCATGGTTAATGCAGCAAGTGCACAAACAGGCAGTCTCAAAATGTGTTCCATCAACATACTCCTTGTTGCAGATGTAACAGGGAAGCGGGATGCTTTGCTGAGCAAAGAGCATTCTTCTAGCCATTCTCTGGTGCATATTGAATTGAGGAAAATATAGCGTTCTATGGTATGATCAATGTTGAGCCAGATTACTAAAGGCAATTAGACACCTAAAGATTCAGGTAGATATCCAGTGGTATTTTCAAAGGTGCCTAACTCCCATTGATTTCATTGGCCTGTTGTGGTTTACCTATGCCTTAACAGTGCTGTCTAATTTCTTCAAGGACAAAATGCTTACTCTCTGCCTAGGTGCTTATAATGGATCCCATCACTGCACCCCACAAACATTTTTGAATTTATTGTGACAGCAACCCCATTTGGTCAGGAAGCATTAACAATCCTATTACATGACAGATGTGGAGCTGTGGCACAAAGACTTGAATTCATTTGCGCAAAACCATCCATCCTCACTAACCGTGGGTACGTCTATGCTGCTGTCGGAGGTGTGATTGTAGCTCTTGTAGTTTAGCTAGCGTGGCTAAGAATAGCAGTGAAGATGATGCAGCAGCATGGGCTATACAAACAAAACTAGAACCTTAGGGATGTACTCTGTTCCTAGCCTGCACTGCACCACCTTGTCTTCACTGCTATTTTTAGCTGTGCTAGATGGATTAAAGCTAGTGCAGGAAGCACTAGCTGCAATCACACTTCCGATTGCTGTGTAGATGAGTTGGGCTCAGAATGCACAAGTTTTAAAATACTGAATATAAAAATAGTTATAATGAACATGTGTGTTTATCTCGCCATTGTCCAGTTTGATATTAAAGAGCTATTAAATGTAATATCTAGGGTAAAATGATGAAAACGTTATGTGCATGGGAAACTCACCATAGGCTGCTGAATAAACCAACTGACTGAAGTATCTGTACATATCAAGATACAGGGGATAGTCTGCTTCAGAGAGTGTAAGCAAAATTCATATTTTCAGACCTCATTTTTTGGAAGCTTATAAACAATATCTGTCTTCTGGTTGGAAGGGCTCTGAAAGAGGAAAGCCTGAGTGGGAGGAATAGGGGAAGTTTAGAAATGTTGGTCTGTGAAAAGATCAGCAAAATTAATACTATTTCTGTCTGTCATCAGTGTTTATGTGGCCCCCATCACCACAGTATCTGAGTGTCTCATCATCTTTAATGTATATATCCTTATTGTACAGATGGGGAACTGAGGCAAATAGAGGCTAGTGATTTGCCCCAGGATATGCAGGGACGTCTGTGGCAGAGCAGGGAATTGAACCCATCTCTCCCAGTTCCTAGGCTCATGTCCTAATACTGGACCATACTTCCTCTGGTCAGTCAATTGTTTTTTGTTGTTGTTGTTTTTTTTAACTCCCCTGTCCTTCTCTCCCAATTCATGCTGCTTGTGAACCTTTCTACCCTCCTGTCCAGATAGTTTTGTATGATTTGATTGCATTAGGGTTAAAATAACAATAGTAATCCTGCTATATCATGCCCACCTATTCCACTTGCCTATTAAATTGTTTCTAGTTGGAGAGGCAGTGTGAAATAGTAAGCAAAACTGTTGCAGCACATTGTCACTGAGCTTACAGCTGCTCAGCTGAGTCACCTCAGTGCTGTTCACAGGTATGATGCTTGTAAAACAAGGGGCATGAAGTGGATTAAAATGCCAAAAGAATGAGTTTGCCTTCAGGTCCGGAGGTACCAGCTACATGACCTGTATTTACCATGACAAGACAGTGAATATAATTAGCTACACCACAGTATTGTAACAAGAAGAAAAGTATAGCAAGACTCTGAATTCTTCATTTCACCTAGTAGTATGTAAATTGTTCGCAATGAGCATGATCCTGCTTGATATCAGTGAGAGCTTTGCTATTGACCCCAGTGGAAGTAGAATCAAACCAAATATTTATTAACCATTGAATATGAAGGGTTCACAAGTACATGGTTAATAATTAGCCATCATTCACAATTGAGGCCAGGATATGACCCCCACCACACTGAACAATCAATGACATACATTTGTTTTGTCTCCGACCAGTATGGTGTGAAAGCTCAGTGAATGATGGTCAATTTGAGTTCTTGACCCATCTGTTGAATGATTTTTTTCTAAGACCATCTAGTAGGCTGACCATATTTCCTTGAGACAAAAACGGGACATTGGGATGGCAAAAACGGGACGGGGAGACAAGGGGCAGCCGCAACAAGCCGCCCCTCGTCTCCCCGCTCAGCAGCTCGGCAGGGAGACGAGGGGCAGCCGCAACAAGCCGCCCCTCGTCTCCCCGCTCAGCAGCTCGGCGGGGAGACGAGGGGCAGCCGCGGCAAGCCGCCGCCCCTTGTCTCCCCACTCAGCAGCTCGGCGGAGAGACAAGGGGCAGCCGCAACAAGCCGCCCCTTGTCTCCCTGCTCAGCAGCTCGGCGGGGAGACGAGGGGCAGCCGCAACAAGCTCCCCTTTGTCTCCCCACTCAGTTGCTCGGCGGGGAGACGAGGGGCAGCCGCAACAAGCTGCCCCTCGTCTCCCCGCTCAGCAGCTCGGCGCGGAGACGAGGGGCAGCCGCAAGAAGCCAGTGTTCAGTTTTTTACAAAAAAATAAAAACTATATATAGTTTATTAAAAATGGGACAAAATTGACATTTATATTAAAACAACGGGACGGTCGGGAAATATGAAAAAAACGGTACTGTCCCGTTTAAAACGGTACGTATGGTCAGCCTACCATCTAGTCCCATCTTCAATACTGAGTCTCTTGGAGGCCTGAACCATATTACTTAATCTCTCTATCAATTCCTCACCTGGAAAATTGGTTGCCTATCTCAGGTAAAATTGGTTATCTATCCGAGCTGCAAATTAGTTATTGTATATCAGGTGCTCTGAAGGTGAAGTGGGCAACATACATACTTAATATTAAAACACTTAAGAAAAGATTTAAAGGACACTGCCAAGTTGTTTTTTTTAAAGATGCAAACATTTTTTGTTAAAAACATACAACCCAGGATGTGTTGGGGAGAGGGTGCGTGTATGCAGACTTCATATCAATGTGCAGAGATTTAGCTCTTGTGTTTCTCTTTTTTGTTAATGAGAGTAATACAATAAATAAGTGAGCTGAATATTCATCCCTTAATATCATTTGTAGTAGGATATGGCTGTATGAAAGTTTCTACTTCACAAGTCTCTTTTTCCAACCCTCTCAGGCACAAATCAAAATTCTCTACCATGGCACTGATTTCTAGGGAAACTGGTCACAATATCAGAGTGAAGGATTAAGACTTTATTGCATTGATAGAGAGAAGAAAATGAATGTTGGGAGGAGAATATTTTGGTTAAATGTACAGTATATAGATAATTTTGACAATAACTGTTACTTACTTAGAAAGGAAATGATCATAACTGCCTTAAAATGCAAATTTTGCTCTTTGTTCTAATACACTTTTCTTTAAGAACAGGTATTTCTTAGGAAACATAATTAGCACCTGTGGAAAATGCATTTCATGCCAAAATAAGGCAACTCCATTTTTTGTGTGCCATCTGTCCCATTCTGTGAGATTTGCTGAAGGGAAAAGTAGTTTTTTGTGCAGTATTATTTTTTTTATACATGAACTCATTAATTTGTTTTGGTTTATAGTGTGTTATTTTTTCCCTTTAATAATTTTGAAGTGCCCTTTTTACAAAACAGATCTAGCTGATTTAATTACCGAGGGGATTTGAACAGCTTTCATGGTGAAGGACAAACACACTAAGAAAACTAATACACAGATCCAGACTGTGGTTTCTGATGCTGCTGACTAAGACTGTAGTCTGGAAGATTTTGCAAATGTCAAAAAAGTGTGGAGTCTACATTTTGCACTTGTCTTCTACTGCTTCAACAAGCCACATCAAAATCCAACAGGAGAGCACTACAAATATTTACAATATATTACACTCATTTTTAAACTCTCACACGTTTCAGGCACAAAGCAGCTGATGTTGTAAACAGCATGACAAGAACTGATGCTGGTATACTATAGTCAGTGTGTGTTATCCATTACACTACCCACAGACGTTTGTTTTAAAATCTACAAACTGTCACAAGAAAAAAGAGCATGATTGGCACAGTCATCACAGCATGTACACGTGCACTTATTTGTAGTGTGATATATACACCCCGTATACGCATGTGATATCCATGGAACAAATCATAGTTGTGAAAAAGTGTGGAGCCAGGTGATTAATTTATTGTGTACTTTGCCTGTCCTCTGTCTACTAAGCCATCTCTCCCAGGTTTATTCTAACATTTCAACTCTCTCTGCAGCTTGAAACAGAAGACGGTGCAATAAAATATCCATTTGCTCCAGAAACATTTCCTCCCCATGCCACTAGTTGTGGAAATTTCTTCTTCAAAATTATTCTAGGGTAGGGGTTAGGATGCAGTCCTCGGTACCTAGGGATACAAAAATGAATCCCAGTTTAAAACACCACCACCAAAAACTATTACTAACGTCTCTAAAACATTACTCATTCTAGAGATGGCTTTTTGTTTGGTTTTGGTAACATATGTGCAACCTAAAAATTATATGATGGTGTGATGTTGTCTAAAAGTTTTATTGGTACTCTTTTGGATACCCTGAATAACAACTCATGCTTTTATTATGAATAACATGCTGCTCTGAAACTCAGAATGATAAAACCTTTAATATTGTGGACTCTCTCTCCCTCTCCCTCTCCCGGGTAGAGAACTAGACTAGGACTTGGGAGACCAGGGTTCCCATCTCTATTCCTCTTCAGCAGGGGTAGGGCCAGGTAGGGAAGGCTGTGCCTTCCCAAACAGCCTGACCCACACCCCCTATCAGCCCCTCCCACTTCCCACTCCCTGACTGCCCCCCTCAGAACCTCTGACCTATCCAACCCCCCACTCCCTGTGTAGAGTGACCAGACAGAAAATGTGAAAAATTGGGACCGGGGGGGGGGAGGGGGCGGGGAATAGAAGCCTATATAAGAAAAAGACCCCAACATCGGGACTGTCCCTGTAAAATCGGCACATCTGCTCATCCTACCTGACTGCCCCGACCCCTATCCACACCCCCGCCTCCTGACAGGCCCCCCGGGACTCCCATGCCTATCCAACTGCCCCCTGATCCCTGTCCGCCCCCCGGGACCACTTGCCCCTTATCCAACCCCCCCCACTCCCCACACCCTTACTATGCGATTCAGAGCACCGGGACTGGCAGCCGCTGCCTGGCCGGAACCAGCGCACCGCCCAGCTGGAGCCAGCCACACTGTTACGCAGTCTAGAGCACCCTGGCAAGCCGGCAGCTCTCACAGTCCCACCTCCCAGAGCACTGGCAGCATGGTGAGCTGAGGCTGCGGGGCAGGGGGGACAACAGGGGAGGGGCCGTGGGCTAGCCTCCCTGTCTGGGAGCTCAAGGGCTGGGCAGGACAGTCCCGTGGCCCGGATGTGGCTCCCGGGCCGTAGTTTGCCCTCCTCTGCTCTACAGACTTCCTGTGTGAACTTGGGCAATTAAATTAGTCTGTCTATGTCTGAGTTCCTCATCGGTGACATGTGGTAATATCACTTTCTTACCTCAGACAGGTGTTAAAAAGATTGTGAGGTGCTGAGATACTAGGGTAGTGGGTGCCATATAAGTACCTGAAATAGATGATATATTACTCCATACAGTCATATTGTCTTAGGTCAAGTTTGCAGTAGGAGTCATAGGCGCCGACTTCTCCTCTTTCCCCTGGGTGCTCAACCCCCCCTTCTGCCCCAGGCCCCACCCCCACTCCACCCCTTCCATGAGGCCTCACCCCACCCACCCCTTCCCTGCCCCCATTCCAACCTCTTCTCCAAAGTCCCCGCCCTAACTCCACTGCTTCCCTGCCCCTATTCCAACTCTTTCCCCAAATCCCCGGCCCTCCCTCTTCCCTCCCCCCTCCCCCTGGAGCATGCTAATGCTGCCAAACAGCTGTTTGGCGGCAGCTGGGCGGGAAGTGCTGGGAGGTAGACAGAGGAGCGGGGACACGGCACTCTCAGGGGTGGAGGAGAATGGAGGGCGGGGGAGAAGGGAGCTTGACTGTCAGTGGGTGCAGAGCATGCACTAATTTTTCCCCATGGGTGCTCCAGCCCCGGAGCACCCACGGAGTCGGTGCCTATGGTAGGAGTCCTTTGTTAATATTGCATGCTTAGGTGGATGCAGCTTATACTGGCAAAACTGTGCTTTTGGCAGTGTAGCTTATTCCAGCACAGTTTGAAGGTATCACTGCATTTACACTAGGGTCTTTTGCTGGCAGAGCTGTATTGATCACAAATCACAGCTCTGACCAAAATAGCCATGACAGCAGAAGTTTATAGTGTAGACCTGGCAATACTTGCACTGTAAAAATTATAAACAAAAGAAATAGTATTTTTCAATTCCCTTAATACAAGTACTGTAGTGCAATCTCTTTATTGTGAAAGTGCAATTTACAAATGTATTTTCTTTATTACATAACTGCACTCAAAAACAAAACAATGTAAAACTTCAGAGCCTACAAGTCCACTCAGACCTACTTCTTGTTCAGCCAATCGCTAAGACAAACAAGTTTGTTTACATTTACAGGAGATAATGAAACTGGCTTCTTATTTACAATGCCACCAAAAGGTTAGAATAGGAGTTTGCATGGGACTGTTGTAGCTGGCATTGCAAGGTATTTACATGCCAGATATGCTAGACATTCGTATATCCCTTCATGCTTCCGCCGTCATTCCAGAGGACATACCTCCATGCTGATGATGCTCATGAGACAAGTTGGACCCGCTGGGATGTCACCTGGTGTGCTGGGACACCACTGAGGCAGACTATTCTGCCAGCCTGGGCCCCTTTTTACCTGATCTTGCTGGGCTTAGCTCCCCAGTCTTTTCCAGCCAAGCACACAGGCAGGGTCACACTCAGCTGCACAAAGAGACAGAGATCTGCTCTGAGAAGGCTCAGCTTAAAGGGTTTGCCACATCACCTAAATGTCCACCCCCACCCTTGGAGTACAAACCCAAAATTATATGAAATTCACGTCTTTCCTCAATATGGAGGAGGGCATGCACAACTTCTCTCGTCCCGTCCCCTCCCCCGTAGTTAGAAATCACATAAACTGGGTTATATTGTAACCTAGAAATAAATGTATCAACTATAACAGGTATATTTTAGGTAGTTAAGGAGGTAGCAGACAGAACAAGGCAGATTACTAAGAAAATAAAACAGAGCACACAAACTAAACTTAATACACTAAAGCAGTAGGTCTCAAACTTTTGTACTGGTGACCCCTTTCACATAGCAAGCCTCTGAGTGTGACCCCCTTTATAAATTAAAAACACTTTTTAATATATTTAACACCATTATAAATGCTGGATGCAAAGCAGGGTTTGGGGTGGAGGCTGACAGCTTGCGACCCCCCATGTAATAATCTCGCCACCCCCTGAGGGGTCCCGACCCCCAGTTTGAGAACCCTTACACTAAAGAAACTGGTTACATGCAAGTTCTCACCCTAAATATGGTTCTAATAATCTTCTTCACAGGCCAGATGCCCTTCCAGGCTAGGTCCAGTTCTTTCCCCCAGTTCAGTATTAGTTGTTTCCCTCAGTCATCTTTGGTGGAGTAGCATGGGAGAACTGACAACTCGGATTACCGCACTCCCCACCCTTAAATAGGATTTGCATAAGGCAGGAGTCCTTTGTTTCCTAGTTTGACCTCCCATCTCCCCTAGCTTCTCCTGGAAAAGTACAGAATTCAAGATGGGTTCCAGTTTCAGATGACATGGTCACATGCCTCTGTAGGCCCCCGTAGCCATTCTTCACAGGCTGACCCACACATTCACAGGAAGGCTAAGCTCTTTTACAGTCCATTGTAATGGGCCATCAGCACTATCAGGCTTTTTCATTGTTGTACCTGAAGTGTTAGCAGGGGGCGTCACCCAAAGTATCATAGTTGAAATATAGATACATAGTCAATATTCGTAATTTCAGATACAGAAATGATACATGCATACAAATAGGATAATCACATTCACTAAATCATAACCTTTCCAATAATATCTCACGTGAGCCATCTTGCATAAAGTATATCTCAGTTATGTCCTGTTCATATCATAAGCATATTTTCATAAAGAATATGGAATGACACATCATTAAAAATAATGCTTTAATTACATTTGTGACTGAACTCCTTGGGGGAGAATTGTATATCTCCAGTTCTATTTTACCCACATTCTGCCATATAATTCATGTTATACTAGTCTCGGATGTTGTTCGTTTCAAGAACACTTTTATGGCAGATTTGACAAAACACAAAGGCGGCACCAATGTGAGATTTCTAATGATAGCTATAGCACTCAATCCAAGGTTTAAGCATCTGAAGTGCCATCCAAAATCTGAGAGGAACGAGGTGTGGAGCATGCTTTCAGAAGTCTTAAAAGCGCAACACTATGATGCGGAAACTACAGAACCCAAACCACCAAAAAATAAAATCAACCTTCTGCTGGTGGCATTTCACTCAGATGATGAAAATGAACATGCATAACTCTGCACTGCTTTGGATTGTTATTGAGCAGAACCCGTCATCAGCATGGATGCATGTCCTCTGGAATGGTGGTTGAAGCATGAAGGGACATATGAATCTTCAGCGAATCTGGCATGTAAACATCTTGAGATGCCGGCTACAACAGTGCCATGTGAAAGCCTGTTCTCACTTTCAGGTGACATTGTGAACAAGAAGCAGGCAGCATTATCTCTTGCAAATGTAAATAAACTTGTTTGTCCGAGCGATTGGCTGAACAAGAAATAGGACTGAGTGGACTTGTAGGCTCTAAAGTTTTACAATATTTTATTTTTGAATGCAGTCATTTTTATGTACATAATTCTACATTTGTAAGTTCAACTTTCATGACAAAGAGATTGCACTACAGTACTTGTATTAGGTGAATTGAAAAATACTATTTCTTTTGTTTTTTACCGTGCAAATACTTGTAATCAAAAATAAATATAAAATGAGCACTCTACACTTTGTATTCTGTTACAATTGAAATCCATATGTTTGAAAATGTAGAAAACATCCACAAATATTTAAATAAATGATATTCTATTATTGTTTAACAGTGCGATTAATTATGCAGTTAATCACAATTAATTTTTTGAATTGCTTGACAGCCCTAATTTTTACTTGAGTTTGTATGTCTCAGTTTTTGAATACCCAAGTCAAAACACTTTAGAAGGACTTGATTTCTGGAAAGTGCCCCTTTAAAGTTTCCTGGGTTAGGCACACAGAAATTGAGGCAATGCAAATCAGCACTTTTGAAACTTTTGACCATACATATGTGTGTATAATGAGTTTGTGTGACTTGGAAGACAGAGACACAGATATATGTGTAATTCACATACCTCAGGTCTCTGTAGAAATATTACGTTAGTCAAACAATGTGGGGTGGGTTAAACGTAGAAACCAGTTAAAATGATCACTGGAAAAATGTCTGTAGAATAATATTTTTAAAAAGAATATTTCAAAGAATCCATGTGAAATTGCTTCTTAAATTACTAGCCATGTTTCATGCAATCCTTTAGGAGCTTCTATCAGCGAAGGATGGAAAGAGCTTATGAGTAGGTCTCTACCAAATTCATGGCCATGAAAAGCGCATTATGGACCATGAAACTGGTCTTTTGTGTGCTTTTACACTATACTATACAAATTTCACGGGGGAGACAAGTGTTTCTCAAATTGAGAGTCCTGACCCAAAAGGGAGTGGGATGGGGGAAGGGGTCACAAGTTTATTTTAATTTGGTCACGGTATTGCCACCCTTACTTGTGCTCTGCCTTCAGAGCTGGGCAGCCAGAGAGCAGTGGCTATTGGTTGGATTCCCAGCTCTGAAGCCAGCGCCCCGCCAGCAACAGTGCAGAAGTAAGGGTGGCAATACCATACCATACCACCCTTACTTCTGCAGTGCTGCCTTCAGAGCCGTGCAGCCAGAAAATGGCAGCTGCTGACCAAGGGCCCGCTCTGAAGGGAGCAATGCAGAATTAAAGGTGACAATAATATGCCATGCCATGCTTACTTCTGTGCTGCTGCTGGCGGCGACTCTTTCTTCAGAGCTGAGCTCCTGGCCAGCCACTGCCGCTCTGCGGCGAAGGCAGAGCCGCCACCAGCAGCAGCACAGAAGTAAGGGTAGCAGAACTGCAACCCCCACTACAATAACCTTGTGACCCCCCCAACCCCACAACTCCTCTTTTGGTCAGGACTCCTACAATGACAACATTGTGAAATTTCAGATTTAAATGGCTGAAATCATGGAATTTACTATTTTAAAAATTCTATGACTGTCAAATTGACCAAAATGGACCGTGAATTTGGTAGGGCCGTACTCATGAGCTTAAAAGTCCCAAAGAAGCTGGCAATGAAATGTATAAGCTGCATTGACTGGACCAGGTTATTATGGGCCTTTAGGAAATTTCTCCAGTTAGTTTTCACTCATGCTAACCACTAGTTTAATTTAGCAGTGTATAGTACTTATCTCTCATAATCAAACATGAATGGTAGAGGATGCTGGTGAAAAATATAATGGATGACTAACTATATATCCTGCATTTCCATTCCCTTCTACTTAAACTGTCCCTATCTGATGTCATCCTCTTTTACTCCATTGCCAATAGTAACACCTGATCCTTACATTGATCCTCTGGCATATGCTAGCTGTATTCTGTCCCTCTGGATTTTCCTGGCAATGCCTGGTGTGTCAAGATCCATAAATTTGATGCTAATTACAGTGGATTCCAGTCATTTATACTCACTCAATTTTATCTTTCTGTTCAGCAATTTGTTGTGTAAAGTAATGTGACAAGGCTTCCAGCTCTGCCTGGCATTCTTAATTCTGATGGGTTTTCCTATAATGACATTTGTGTGTGTGTGTGCAGCTCACAGATTTGCTTAGTTTGTCTACTTAAATTAAAATGTATGGTAGTTATTCTTTACAGTCTGTTCCATTCTTCTTCCCATTCAGAATTCAGACATCTTCTATTACAATAAGTATCCAAACTTAGGACAAGCATATCGCTTAGATTTTCTTATATTTCCCCCCCATTTTTTTGGTGGGGGGGAAAGCTGATTTTGACTAATCATGAATGAAATCATGGAGAATATTGGGCATTGTATTCCTTGTGACAAATTGATCTTAAAAAGTAGTTACGCTAAGACCATTTTAATTTTTTCCCTGGCCAAGTTACATATAAGAGCAGCAGTCTGCCCTATCAAATTGGGAATTTGGGAAAGAGTAAACAAACAACTTCAATTGGAAACATGGTTAGCAAGCATTGCACATACTGTAAGAAGCAGATAAATGCTGGTCTATTATACAAGAGTGGACTTAATAGAAAAAATACTGTGTTTTTTCCCAGTTAAAAAGAAAGAATCATTCAAATTAACCAGTGTAAAATAAATAAATAAATCAGACCTGAAAACTGCTGTCTGTATCCCGGCAAAATTCCTATTGACTTTTTTAGAGTTCTTCCTGAATGAGAACTGCAAGATTTGGCCCCAACTGAAAACATAGACATAAACTTAATTCAAATATCTCTTATTTGAGGAGAAAAGCCTGAGTAGGTGGCCTGGGCACTGTGCAGTTGTTGGAAGGAATCTCCCCATACAAGGCCAAAGTGCAGCTCTTTAGAAACCCCACATAGGTTACTTTGTCCAGCTGCTGAAGCAGGCTTCACAATCCTTTATGTGGTTCCTTGATGTTGGAAAAAAAAGGGATCACTGCAGTAGAAGATTTTTAGGCCCATCTCCATCCATCTGCTGCACTGTCATGCAGGTACCTCCCCACAGAGCAGAGGGTTTGCTTTTTCGTGCTCTGCCCTGTCCCCCACATCTTGTTCTCCCATACTCAGCAGAAATATACTCAGTTCTGTTCTGAAGGGGGCATCGTCAGTCAAAAAAGCAGAGGCAGGATTCTCCCCTCCCCAGGGCCGGCTCCAGGCACCAGCTTGCCAAGCTGGTGCTTGGGGCGGCAGGTGAGAAGGGGGCGGCAGTCCGAGTCCCGCGGCGGCAATTCGGCGGCAGGTCCACTCTTCCCGCCGCCAAATTGCCGCCGCGGGACTCAGACTGCCGCCCCAGTCTCACCTGCCGCGGCGGCAAAGGGGCGGCAGGTCTGCCGCTGTCCCCTTGCCGCTCCGGAGTGGGACTGCCTGCGTCGGGGGCGGGGCGCTGCCACCCCTGCTTGGGGCGGCAGAATTGTAAGAGCCGCCCCTGCCCCTCCCCCCAAACTAATTATGTTTGAATTCTAGTTGATGCTATCCCTGAGGCCCAAAACAGAGCAGAGAGCTAAACCTGCCCTAAGTATAGGTGATATCTTCAGCTGTAGAATGAATATAAATCTTGGAAAGTGATAGCAGTAAAGGAAGAAGAGGTTTTCAACTACTTTGTTTTAAGGTGACTATAATGATCATGAATTAAGTCTGAAGTAAATTCTGTTAATAGCTTGGCTTATTAATCAGTTTTACTTTTCTTTTACACAAAAGTATTTCAGTTTGCTTTTAAATTTACTCTAAAAACAAGTAGAGCAGTTGGAAAGGCCCAACATGTAAGTTCTCGCAAAAGAGTCCGTTTTTATATATTTTTAATACTGTCTATTTTATAATCTCTGAGGTGGCAAAATTTGTAAATGATGCAAAATTACAAAAGATAGTTAAGACCCAGGCAGACCGCGAAGAGCTACAAAAGGATCTCTCAAAACTTGGTGACTGGGCAACAAAATGACAGATGAAATTTAATGTTGATAAATGCAAAGTAATGCAATTGGAAAGCATAATCCCAGCTATACATATAAAATGATGCGGTCTAAATTAGCTGTTACTACTCAAGAAAGAGATTTTGGAGTCATTGTGGATAGTTCTCTGAAAACATCCACTCAATGTGCAGAGGCAGTCAAAAAAGTGAACAGAATGCAGGGAATAATTAAGAAAGGGATAGATAATAGGACAGAAAATATCATATTGCTTTTATATAAATCCATGGTGCGCCCACTGTGTGTAACAGATGTGGTTGCCCCATCTAAAAAAAGATATATTGGAATTGGAAAAGTTTCAAAAAAGGGCAACAAAAATTATTAGGGGTATGGAACGGCTTACGTATGAGAAGAGATAAATAAGACTGGGACTTTTCAGCATGGAAAAGAGACGGCTAAGGGGAGATATGACTGAGGTCTATAAAATCATGACTGGTCTAGAGAAAGTAGATAAGGAAGTGTTGTTTACTACTTCTCATAACACAAGAACTAGGGTTCACCAAATGAAATTAATAGGCAGCAGCACCCACTCTGAGCCCCTTTGTTTGTTAAAACAAACAAAAGGAAGTATTTCTTCACACAATGCACAGTCAACCTGTGGAACTCCTTGCCTAGTGGATGTGGTGAAGGCCAAGACCATAACAGGGTTCAAAAAAGAACTAGATAAATTCATGGAGGATAGGTCCATCAATGGCTATTAGCAAGGATGGGCAGAAATGGTGTCCCTAGCCTCTGTTTGCCAGAAGCTGGAAATGAGTGACTGGGGATGGATCATTCAATGATTACCTGATCTGTTCATTCCCTCTGGGGCACTTGGCATTGGTCACTGCCGGAAGGGCTAGATGGACATTTGTTCTGATCCAGTAGGGCCATTCTTATGTAGTAGTTGGAGTAGGTTTGTGTGTGAGAGCAGCCTGACTGGAACTGGAAAGCAGAGTTTGTTCTTTGGGCTGCAGCCATGAAAGTGGTGTTATTACTATGTATGTTTTTCTGCTCTGTTTTCTGTTGTGTCCAATCTTGCTCAAAGCAGTAAAAGGAACACTGTGCACATTGTAAACAAAAAATAGACTAGGAAAGCATGGTGTGGGTCTGTGTGCATTCATTTCTCTCCTGACAGGGAATGATCTCGCTGCAGAAATCTCTATCCTTTCTTCATTTCTCGGGGTCTAGAATGCTGACATGAGTGGGGCTCAGAGTGGGTGCTGAGGATCACCCACTCAGCAAGTTTCAGGATCAAGATCTAAGGCCAGAAATTTTAGAAGTGTTTCACATCCACAGCTGGGGCTTTCTCACCACTAGAGAGGGGTAATTCTGTTTTGTGGAGGATTTTGATATTTCAAAATTTGATTTTGTTCCAGTTTAGAACAAAACAAACACAAAAATGCAATTATCCATGAAAGGGAATAGTGCCCTGGCTTTGGGGTAGTCTGTGTTAGTCCCTCGGCTGTGGAACCTGGAAGCCCTGGGAAACTAGGCTGCCAAGCAGCCAGGAGGCTAGAAGCCCAAGCTTCCCAGCAAGCTGCCAGACAAGCTGCCAAAGAGCTGGGCAAGTGAGCTGGCAGGAAATCAGACAGGTTTGCAAACCTGCTTGGCAGGCAGAGTTCTGTCAGAACTTATTTGATATTGAACCGTTTCTGCCAAATGTTTTGATTTCAATGAATTCTGATGAAAATTTTTGTTTGAATTTTTCTGATCATATGTACTCAACACCCTGTAATTTCCAAGTAAGAATAATGGGAACTTGAATCAATATACCAGGCTTCCTCTCATGTATATTTACATTGGAATTACTTGAATAGGGCTCAATATTTCCCTTGCATATTCTGAACTTTAGTATATTAAAGGGAATAAAAAAGTTTGTGGTTCATACTGAAAGTCCAGTTTACTTTGGATAATCATCCAACACTTTGGATTCTTAGCAAAACTAACCAAGCCTGTCAGGTTCACAAAATTGGGCTGTTTATATCCTGAGAAGAGGTTTTCCTTGGGAGATTTTCAATACTTCATTCTCCAACCAGCTGTGAATAAGGTAAAAAACAGCCTTCCTCGCAGTATTCTGATCGATCTCCTTCTACATAAATGTAAGAAAATGATAAATAAGAAGGCAAAACAAGTTTTTACTACCTCACATAAAGTCTGAGTTTCATTTGAGATTTGAACAAAGGTGTTAGTGCGGTTTGCCAATCTTTAGTAAAAGTGACAAAATCCTGAAAGAGGCAAGTTCCTTTAGGGTGACCACATGTCCCGATTTTATAGGGACAGTCCCAATTTTGGGGTCTTTTTCTTAATAGGCTCCTATTACCCCTCACCCCCGTCCTGATTTTTTCACACTTGCTTTCTGGTCACCCTAAGTTCCTTTTCCTTCTGCATCCCTCTGCAGTGCTTCCTGATAGGATGTTTGACCGTCTCAGGAGCCTAACTAATGTATAGAAAGGCTTAGGTTGTGGCTGAAAATCATTCTCATGAAGAGAAGGTATCCATATAGTTCCCCCTCCCCACCCCCAATGCACACACTTTGATGGTAGGCCTAAAAAAAACCCTGCAAGTAGCAGGTTACATTTTTTTTCTCCATTTTAGATTTTTCCAGGTCTTTCCACTATGTGTTTTCCTAGTCCAGTAACTACTGAAGGCCTACAGTATGTTAATCCTTCTGTACTTGAACATCTTCTATTAAATAGTGTATCTTGAATTAATCTGACCTAATTTCGGCCATATTGATATCCAAATGTAAACATATTTTATTTTGCACCTCTATTTGTAATAGCCAACTTTACTTAGTTTAGCAATTAACCTCTGATTAGAGAAATATAGGCACTGGCATGAGGAAACAACCCTGAACTTTTCAAGTCAGTGTGCTGATCTGTTTACATAATCCCCACTTATTTGTATTTTATTTCCCTTCAAGGATTTGGCTATTTTTAGTTATTATGAGAGAAACCTTTTCCTAGTTGTCTAAGAGCCAAAGCAGGTGAAATCATAGAGTAAAATTCTCAGCTCTCATTGCTAGATCATTGTTAGTTTAAAGGTTCTCTTTCTAAGTGCCCATGACAAAGGATTGTACAATGAGTAAGACAGATAACATAGACCTGAACTTCCCCTAAAGCTTTTCCATAATAAGTTATATTATCCCAGTGTATCCCCCTAAATCTTTGATTCATTGCACTACATTCCATTTTTAGAAACATACATTTTATATATCTGAACATTCAAAAATATGACATAGAAGTAATAATTAT
This sequence comes from Chelydra serpentina, assembly GCA_037349315.1. Lineage (NCBI taxonomy): Eukaryota > Metazoa > Chordata > Testudines > Chelydridae > Chelydra > Chelydra serpentina. The sequence goes on along the minus strand of JBAIAC010000028.1, from coordinate 10,455,038 downwards.
GAGTATGTGTATGATATGGAATTTGATTCATAAATATTATTATTGATAATTATTTTATGTAGATGCCCAGAGACCTGACTCAGGATTAGGGCCCCACATGGGACAGCCTGGTTCCTGACCCAAAAAGTTGAGACCACAATTGAAGGTCTCAACCCTGCTAGTGCATCTGCATGGGCAGGCTTTTATGGCCATGTTTAGCCCAACTGAAGTCATGCTAATGCCAGATCCAGTTGCATAAACAGTGCCTAATTTAAGACAAGTGAGGGTTACACATAATAAAAAGGAAAGGGGAAGATAGGATGAAGGTCAGAGTAATAAGATCGCATAGAGAAAAATACAGAGAAAAGTAAGACAAATTACTGATAATTATCATTGTACTCAGGAAAAAACAAATGAACAACAAAACCCTGATGTATTCATTACATGGAAACGTACAAAGTATTGTAAATGGCAAACGACCAAATAAATACGGCTATGGAAAATAAATGCCTTTGTGCAGAGTTGTTTAAGCATGCTAGATGTGTTGTCAACCTACTGCAGCTAAAAGCAAAATACATGTGTTGAAAAAGAAAAAAAAGAGAATTGAACAAAATCAGTTACTGGGGTGCCGGTTGTTAAATGCTGACAAGTAGCAAAGGTTGCTTATTCTGCTCTAAAATTGTGGGAGCTTTCTAGTGAATTTGGACTCTCTGGCCTGGTCTGCATCATAAAATTAGGTCAGCATAACTATGTTGTCAAGGGTATGAAAAAGCCATACCCCTGAGTGGCAGAGTTGAGCTGACCTAAGTTTCCATGTAGACAACACTAGGTTGACAGAAGAATTCTTCCAATGACCTAGCTACTGGCTTTTGAGGGAGGTGGATTACCTACTCCAATGGAAGAACCAAACCAGTCGGTGTAGGCAGTGTCTACACTGAAATGCTACAGCAGCACAGCTGCGCCACTGTGCAGTGTTAAGTGTAGACAATCCATTTGCTAAGAGTCAGGCCTGGTCTACACTAGGAATTTCCTTTGATATAGCTGTGTCTCTTGGGAGTGTGAAAAATCCATCTATGTCTAAACCAACCTAACTCCTTGGTGTAGACTAGTGCTGGATCAATGGAAGAATTCTTCCATCAACCTAACTACCACCTCTTTGGGAGTTGGATTACCTACTCTGGTGGGAGAAGCCCTCCTCCGCATAGCTAGTATCTATACGGAAGTGCTACAGCAGCGTAGCTGTGCCACTGCAGCGTTGTAAGTGTAGACAAGACCTCGGGAATGAAAATTGGCCATTTACTTTCATTCATTTACACCTCAAAATCCATGTTATCAGGGAATGTTTCTTAACAGGGTTATAATAAATATGTTTCACTAGGTTCTTTAGATTTTGGTCTCAAAATCTCGATCAGTGTAGTGTATCTATCTGACTGAATTGAAGAGTTAAGAGGAAGGTTGTGAAGCCTAGTAACTAACTTCACTGTAAGAAAATCCTGATTCTCCATTTACTAAATTGCTTAACGATAATAATTAATACTACTTGTGGCAGCTGGGGATCGTGCAGGTAATTCTGAGATATTCCATTCATTCCGCTGAGGATATTTTTCAAAGAAACAAGTCTGTTGGGGAAAAAAGTACTATTTAGAATTGTGTCCTTCAAAGATTAACATTAATGGGAGTTAGTCTTAATTATTTTGTTTTTAGATATTTTAACCTGTGGTGGTTAGGTTTTTTGTCTTCTTGCATAGAAGCTGTGGTCTGTAAGTTAAGATTCTTCTTCCAGAAACTGTGACCTTTCCCAGCCAGAGCTGCTAAATGGTGACATTGAATCTGTATATTCTGCAGATACCCAGGCCATTTTCAGTTCTCTTCCAGTGCTACCCACTTTCTGGGCATGTTTCTTTCACCACGGCAGAAGGAAGCATGTAGCCACTTTGCACTGGTGTAACATCCCTCCTGGTTCACTTTTCACACCCTGGGCAAGGCAGCAGAGATTGTCAGTAGTTTATTGAGTAAATTGGGTACATTAGCTAATGAATGAGAGCAGCATTCTCTGACATACAATAGTGCTATGGATTTAGATTGAAGAAACAAACTTCAATCAAGAGGACAGACATTTAATCTCATCTTTGAGACTGAAGAAAAACTACACTGGTACAGTTTAGGAGACTTAAATACAAAAAGACAAAGTCTGGAGACTGAAAAACATACATGCATGTAGCAGTTTCTCAGTTCATCGCTCTGGATGTCTGCCTGTGAGGATAGTGAGTCTCCTAAAAAGAGGTTTTCATCCCCTGGTAATTTATATCCTCTGTTGTATTTTTCTGAGGCCTAGTGATGAGGTCTCATTAAGTCATACTTCAGATAAGCCTTTAATACACAATCAAATTGGATTGTCCAATTTACTGCATAGAATATTAAGTGAGTCCCTGGCTTTCTTTGGGAGATATTCCCTTGGTGAGGAATACTGAGGCATTTCCTTTGTTTGGGGTTGGTCATTGCAAAGGCCTTTCTTAATCTTCAAAGAATACTCTTTGAGGTTGTGTAGCCAGCTCAGAGAAATCCTTCCCTTCCAAGGGAGTTTAGGTAAACATCCTTAGTGTAACTAGTTATTTTAGTATTTTAATATATATTCCTCCTAGGCACTTTTCCCATACAGACAGCCTACAGTTTCTTTATACAACGAGAATAAGAATGTTTGGAAAATTATAAATCCTAGTTACAGGGAGTCCTTGGATTTACGATGCCCGACTTACGTCGGACGCCACTTACGACGCTTTTCAATTGACTGCCCGTTTCGCCCCTACAACGCTTATTTTGCCCTTGCAAAGCTTGATTTGCATAAAGTTCACTTGAAATCACTTCCTGGTTGTGTTATACTGGTATGGAGCTGGAAGGGATCACTTCTGGTTGGCTTTGAGGCAACAGGGTAGCTGCTTGGTTGTGATTGGCTCTCAGGCTCAGCCAATCAGAAAGCTTGAACAGTGATTGGCTGATACTCAGCATGTGTGCTTTTCCCCCTGACTTTCTGAAGCTGTATTGCCAGCACTCTGAGCAGCATATGTGAGTTTATATGTTTATTTGAATGCTGTTTACAAAATACAGTGCACAGTAAATACATTGATATTGCAACATTAGTCATCTATAATTCATTTAGTACAAAAATCTGGGTTATTGTGGTGAAAATAGCGTATCAAGGATTGGTTCAGGAACCAATCCCCCCTTCATACCATTGATTCTTATGGGAAAAGTGGTTTCGACTTACAAAGTTTCTACTTACAATGCAATTCTGAGGAACAAATTGTGTCGTAAGTCCCTGTACAAGTATTTCGTCACAGTTAGACACTGAAATAGGAGGAAAATGTATTGTTAATTTTTATATGGCCTATCATTGTGGCAGCTAGTTGCTTTAAAAACAGATTTCAGTGCAATGGTGGTGGGGAAGTTACCCACCAAGCTGTTAATTAAAACCTAGACATAATAAATACGTCCTGAAGGTAACTAGATTTTGGCTATGATGCTGTGCATGGAGTGTTTTAACTTAGAAACAAGTAACAATAAATATTTTTCAGCTGACTGTAACTGCCATGGCATGGTATGAGGTGAGAAGGTATTTCATAAATATAAGTCCGAGATTAACTATGACTGGGGATTATTTCTTTGATGGCACCCAAAGTTGAAAAGGAAGTCAACAATGAGACATATGCACAGGAACACATTCTTGTTGCTGTGCTACTCAGGATGTGAGAAGCAGGATATTCTATGCTAAGGAGAGATTCCATGTAGCCTTCAGGGGTAGCCATAAGCAGAGCATATGACAGTTGTCTAGTGTGGAAGTAACAGACCTGTATGTATCTGAGAGGAAAAATCGTTGCCTCCTGGCCAGTCATAGTGAGCACCCCAGAGAACCAGTTTAATTGGGAGAAAAAATGGATCCAATACGACTCTGAGGCTGTAAGATATTTTGCAAAGTTGGGCAAATGCAGGTATCACCTGTGGCCATAGCTCATGATATTTCCTTCTGCCAACAAACATCACTTCCAGCTTATCCAGGCTGATATAAAACCAGTCAGTCTGCATCTAGATACTCAACCTCTGTTAGATGTTGGGTGACAAATTCATCCCTAATGTAATTCTTTCAACTTATTATTATTGGTGTGAAAGGTGAATTTGGGCATGGGATAGTAATGAGCCTGCAGAATACGGGTTTGAGGAATAGTCAGAAAGCCTACTACCTTCAGCCTATAAATGTAAATTATAATTAGGGTTACCATATTTCTGAAAGGAAAAATGGGACACCACGCATGGTGTCCCAAGTCTCCTCATCCCGAAGGGCTGGCCCGAGCCACTCGCCTGAGCCCTCCTCCCCATGCAGGACTGGCATCCTTCTTGCTTGATCTCTGCCTGTGTCCTGCCTAAGTCCTGCCTCCAACCCTTTGCAGGGCTGGGCATTTGCTTTTGACAACTGATCAAGTTGGCAAGAGAAAATGAGACAAATGTCCTCTTTTGTAAAAAAAAAAAAAAAAAAAAAAAAAAAAAAAGCCGAGACAGCCGGGAGTGTCCCGGCCAAAACGGGATGTATGGAAACCCCAATTATAATCTACTTGCCTTCACTTTCAAGGCCCTTCATGGCCTATTCCCACCTACCTATCACGTCTCATTCAGTATTGAAAAGGTTGACTCCTGCCTTTGATTGGCAGATGATGCCGCTTCAGTCATCCACTTGTTAAATTTTCAAACAAACCCCTTTGTGCTTTCTCTCATGCTGCCCCTAATGTTTGGGAGGAGCACGCTCTAAACATCAGCAAAGTCACTTCATTATCCTCCTGCAGTACCCTCCTTAAAACTTTCTTTTGTTGTGATGCCTACACAAAACTTGACTACTGTTAGGCCAGTGGTGTGTTGAGACCACAGCCTATCATGCTGACCAATATCGTCCCATTGTTTCCTTGTGCTCCCCCTTCAGTCTGTCTGTGTCCATCTGTTGTCTCTTGTCTTTTACTTAGATTGTGAGCTGGTGTGCATCACAAATTGTCTTTTTGTTCTCTGTCTGTACAGCACCTAGCACAATGAGCTACTCATCCATGACTGGGACTCCTGGGGTCTTCGGTAATAAAAATAACAAGTAGTAATAATAAAGTTGCATCTCAAAAGTCATCACAATATCCACTAATGACAACTCCTAAACTCTGACTAGAAAGGGTGTCAAGATGGAACCTTGTGGAAATCCCCTAAGGATCTTCCTGGATGATGGACATATTTAGCGACATGTTTGTTATGCTTTTGAGTTGTCCCTTAATACATATGTTACTGTGTGTTATCTCAAAACATTTCCAACTCCTGTATGTTGAACTGAGCAAATACGCTTCATATTATTTACAACATTGACTGCTTTAGGAATCTTTTATTTTCAAAGTGGATCTCAGTGTGCTTAATATGTCTTTGTATTGGTCTGAGTCATTCTGTTAGTTTGTTTCATGTAGTTTCTATTGATGATAAGTTGTTTCCTTTCTGTAACTTTCCACTAAGAAAAACAATCCCTTTCCCTATGAAGAGTTTGTGGCTGAGATTTTCCAAAGAGCCTCCGGAGTTTAGGTGCCCAAATATTGGTGAAAAGTAATGAAAGTTGGGTGCCTAATTCCCTTAGGCTGGGATTTGCAAAGGAACCTATGTCCTTAAATTAAAGAAAAGTGAGGATACAAGAATTTAGTGATTTTTGTGTGTGATATAATTAGAATAATCCAACAGTGTCATGCAGGAGATATCATTGCTGTGATTGTTTTGAAATGCTGTAGTGTACTTACTCTACCGACTAGTTTCCCAACAGATTTTAAAATTTAACAAGCAAAGGCCACTGTGAGTGATGAAATGAAGCAGCAGTGGAGCCATTTCAATTAAACTTCTATTGTATATTCCTTGTTCGTAGTGCACTTCCTACGTTTTTGTAGTGCTTGCTGAAGTATGAAGTGGTTTCTATGAAGGAAAGATAGCTCTGATTTTATGACTAAGTGGATAGTATGATTTCAACTTGCTGTGACAGCACTTCTGCAGTTGTGGCAGCTTGAGTAGCTCAGAAAAAGGGAGAAAGCAGCGAAGAAAGAACACAAGGAAGCTGTGTCCAACTAGAACTAATGTTCGAGGCCACCTTGGTGAAGGATAACATTTGATACTCCAGTAATGTTATTACAGACGTAGCATGTGCACAAGAGTTCCTTTTTTGTTTTGTTTTGTTTTTTTAAGAGGAGATTTACCATTCTGCTTGACTAGACTATAGTTAGGCAGTGGTCATGAGATGTCTGCTTCCTAATAAACCACACTGGAGTATTTCACCGTTAATCTTGCCCTCCCATCCCATTTGTTTTCCCACCTGTTGTCTTTCATTGTGTGTTCAGAATCAGACTGTAAACTCTTAAATGCTTAACTTTAGGCCTCTGCTTAGGTCCTATTGACTTCAGTGGGATTTAAACATGTGCTTAAATGCTTTCCTTAATATGGATGTTTTATTGAGTAGTTTATCTACTACTATAACTATGATTTATGGAAGGGACAGCAGACTAAAAGTAAGTAAAAATATAATACTGAAAAGTTTTACTTAAGGGCCAGACAGCGTTACTCACATTGGTGAACAGTTACTCCCACTAATAGTCCCACTGCTGCCAGGGGGACTGTTTGCCTTTGGGAATGAAGGTGTCACAGTCGTGTCCTATAACACTCCCCAACCCATCTCCTCACTTTTACTCAAAATACTTTTTTTCTCACCACGCCTTTCCCCACTTTCCTCTGCTACATGGTCCTTTGATTTAATTCTCATCTGGAAGCAAGACTGCAGCACTGATTTTTCTCCCCTTTTAAAAAAACAACAACTATTTATGTCTATAGGAAGTTGAATGTTACTCATTTAGCTTTTGTTTAAAGAGACATTATACAAGAATATAGTCATTATATCTTTCTATTTGAAAGCATGTTAACATATTACAGAATGAGTATCATGATAGCACCTGTAATATGGCAGGACTGATTTCTAACCACATAGCCCTTTTGGTGCTTCCAGAGCAGTACTAGGCTATTTAGATACTGTGCCTTTAAATTTCCCTTTTCCCCAAGTGGACGAGAGGGAGCAGGGGACAATTAGTCAAATTCTGGAATGGGTATAGTAGGACCTAGAGCTCACATTGAGTGTATTCAAACTTCACTGTTAAGTAGATGCCAACTAGAGGCCCAGCAATTGCTTATCAAACTGTTCTATTTTACAATATACCTTCAAACATCTTTGAAAGATGTTCCAGGGCTTGTTTGTGCACAGTCATGGGCAGAGAGAGGAAGTTTGTCTTCATTTGGATGCCAGAATATAATATGCACTTTTAAGGGGTGCTTTTTGATGTGGGCACAGCTGCAAAATGAGGACAGACATGCATGGAATAAGACAGATATACATGAAACTTTAACACAGGGGAGGGGTGCTACCTGCCCATCACACATACTCTTCTATAGCAAGCATTTAATTGGTCCCAGTGTGGGGGTTACCTTACCATAACTGAAAAGGTTAGTAGCGACTGGACATCTAACATAGTGAATGCCAGTGAAAATAAGGTAGGATCAGTGGCTAAAATAGGGAAGGAACAAATTAAACATTACTTAGAAAAGCTAGATATCTTCAAGTGGCCAGGGCCTGATGAAATGCATCCTAGAATACTCACGGATCTGACTGAGGAGATATCTGAGCCATTAGTGATTATCTTCGAAAAGTCTTGGAAGATGGGAGAGATTCTAGAGGACTGGGAAAAGGGCAAATATAGTGCCAATCTGTAAAAAGGGAAATAAGGACAACCCAGGAAATTACAGACCAGTCAGATTAACTTTAGTACCTGGAAAGATGATGGAGCAAATAATTAAGCAATCAATTTGTAAATACCTAGACGATAATAAGGTGATAAGTAATGGTCAGCATGGATTTGTCAAAAAAAAAAATCATATCAAACCAACATAATAGCTTTCATTGACAGGGTAACAAGCCTTGTGGATGGGGGAAGTGGTATATGTGGTATAGCTTGACTTTAGTAAGGTTTTTGATACTGTTTCGCATGACCTTGGGAAATATGACCTAGATGGAGCTACTATCAGGTAGGTGCATAACTGGTTAAAAAAAACATTCCCAGAGAGTATCATTGGTTCATAGTCAAGCTGGAAGGGCATATCACGTGGGGCCCCACAGGGAATCAGTTCTGGGTCTGGTTCTGTTCAATATCTTCATCAGTGATTTAGCTAGTGTTAACATGAATCTTTACTGGCCTGTGGCTGGGCAGATGTTACTGGTATCAGTGAGAATTCGGAAACCAATATGCTTAATGCACAGTAATTTATTTGAGAAGAAATCACACACGCAGTTAAGGTTACACAGTACATTTTTTTTTCTATAAGCCTCAGTTCTGCAAGCATAAACCCTCAGTAACTATGTCAGCTCTACACAATATCCAGACTGGCAAACAAAGCAGGTATATCTACCAATTCTAGATGGAAACTTCTTCTCTTTTCTTCTTCCCCTTCTCAGATACTTGGTCTGTTAAATGTCCCCCAAAGCAGGGTCTTGGTTACCCTGATGACCTCCGGTTTTAAAGTCCCACAAACGTCCTTCGAGGAGGAGTCTCGGTTCCCCCAGATGACTTCTGTCTTACAGTCTCTAACTTCTTCAGATGTTAATTGGGGAATACTAATTTAGCTAATTTACTTTGCTTAGCATATATATCCTTTTGTTCTTAAAGCAGTCACATGTGCCAGAAATATTCCCTGTGGGTGTCGTATTGCTGGTTTGCTCTAATTAATATTTTGGAGGGGACTGTGAAGCAGACACCGACCAAAGCTAAATCACTGTTTACCCTCTCATCAATCATTCACTTAACCTCTCAGCGTGATGAAATCTGAAGTGATCACTTTGACCCAGGTCATCTTGCTCCAAACCCGCTGATCGCATGATATTACATTTTCTTTGCTTTGTGAGCTGGTCCCTGCTGATATTCTAAAGTTCAGTGTTGAAACTTGCATGCAGATCGAAGCGTTATTAACTATTCAAATGCAGTTTCAGCACTTCCAGTAATTTTCCACATCATTTATCTAATGCTAAGAGAATCCTGCTCCCAGATTCCTTTAGCAAGTTCAGACATACCAAGTCATACCAAATTCATACTTGCCACATTTATTCTTATCAATCACAGCAGTTCATAATAATTTGGCACCAGCCCAACAGATGCCACAGAGACTACCCTTATAAAGTTTGTGGACAATACCAGGCTGGGAGGGATTGTAAGTGCTTTCGAAGATAGGATTAAAATTCAAAATGATCTGGACAAACTAGAAAAATGGTGTGATGTAAATAGTATGAAATTCAGTAAGGACAATTGCAAAGTACTCAACTTAGGAAGGAACAGTCATTTGCACACATACAAAATGAGAAATGACTGTCTAGGAAAGAGTACTGCAGAAAGGGAGCTGGGGTCATACTGGATCACAAGCTAAATATGAGTCAAGAGTGTAACACTGTTGCAAAAAAACCCAAACATAATTCTGGGATGTATTAGCAGGAGAGTTGTAAGCAAGACATGAGAAGTAATTCTTCTGCTCTACTCTGCGCTGATTAGGACTCAGGCAGAGTGTTGTGTCCAGTTCCCGGTGCCACATTTCAGGGAAGATGTGGACAAATTGAAGAAAGTCCAGAGAAGAGCAACAAAAACGATTAAAGGTCTAGAAAACATGACCTATGAGGGAAGATTGCGAGGACAGGGTTTATTTAGTCTGAAGAAGAGAAGATTGAGAGGGGACATGATAACATTTTTCAAGTACATAAAAGGTTATTGCTAGTAGGAGGAGGGAGAAAAATTGTTCTCTTTAACTTTTGACTATAGGACAAGAAGCAGTGGGCTTACATTGCAGCAAAGGTGGTTTTGGTTGGGCATTAAGAAAAACTTCCTGTCTGGAATAAATTGACAGGGGAGGTTGGGAAATCACCATCATTGGAGATTTTTAAGAGCAGGTTAGACAAACACCTGTCAGGGATGGTCTAGATAATACTTAGTCCTGCTATGAGTGCCGGGGACTGGACTAGATAACCTCTCGAGGTCCCTTCCAGTCTTATGAGTCTATATATCCTATAACTGGTGCCAGGATTACAGGGCTCCTTAACATGTAACCCATAACACGAAGTAGGCTCTTGTGAGCCTACCCCCCAGGACTCAGCTCTCTCTGAGTAGCACCCTTCTCCCCACACCCTCTGGTGCAGCAAGGTGTGGACTTCAGCCCATGTAGGCCATGAGGTCTCACCCTATCACAGGAACCCAAGGCCCATCACCAAAATCCCAGGTCTTTTACCTCTGGGAACCATTCATTTTATTCTCTTAACCACATTGGAAATTGGGCGCAAGTTGTGACAAATAAACACCACCCAGTACCTCAGCTAGTAACGCCTTCCTGCTCAACCCACTGTTGCTTGAAAGTGCTGCAAGGAAGGCAACAAACTACCTGTTCCTCTGCTAATTGGCCCAAGGGAGAGAGAATTCCTCCCTGACCCCCTAAACAAGCAAGCAGCTAGACTTGCAGTACAGATGGGTTGGGTGGGCTGCTCGAACGGAGTCAAGAGGATTCACGTGGGCCCTGCTCTGGGCTAAATCCTGGGATCTTGGGAATGCTGGCTAATCAGCACCTCTCCCCACCAGCTGGCCAGTGGATGCCAGAGACTTCCAAGGGCGAGGAGCTATCTATTGTCCTTTCCTCCCTTGCTACTCGGACTGTTGCCCTTTCACTTCTGGCCCCATCAGGTTCTTCCACCCGTGGATGTGGGTGGCATTTCTTTGAAAGGTACTTGGAGGAATGTTCATTTGTTTAAATTAATTGATCAGTTCCCCACATCACTTTCTTGAATATATATAATCCTGTGTATTTAAAATATATTCCAGTGTTAAATTGCCTTAACTGACCAAAATTATATGTTACAGGTGAGACTTGTAGCACTGCCTGTAATTAAGGTTGCCCAACACTCCCCACTGTTCTCAGTTGCTTATTGCTTTGCTAAACTGTTCAGGTTGGAAAAATAGTATGTGATCATATAATTAAAAATATATCATCATATATGTGGACAAGGAGGACTAATTAAGGTAGCACAGGCAGTCTTACGTCTGGCATTACCTAGCTTTTGAAAGCTTGACTTTACAAACATAAGACACTTTTAATGTATGGGGCAGGGTTGGTCTGTGTAATACATAGAGAGAGACACACACACACAATATAAAACTTGTGCACATGTTTAGTTATGTAAGCTCATCAGTGGGAGACCAGATGACATAGAACTAGCCAAAGACAGCTTTATATTAGGGCTGTCCAGCAATTAAAACAATTAATTGTGTGATTAATCGTGCTGTTAAACAATAGAATACCATTCATTTTAAATATTTTTGGATGTTTGCTACATTTTCTAATATATTAATTTCAATTACAACACAGAATACAAAGTGTACAATGCACACTTTATATTTATTTTTATTGGAAATATTAGCACTGTAAAAACAAAACAAATATATATTTCAATTCACCTCATACAAGTACTGTAGCTCAATCATTTTATCATGAAAGTTGAACTTATAAATGTAGAATTATGTACCAAAAAAACTGCATTAAAAAATAAAACAATGTAAAACTTTGGAGCCTATAAGTCCACTCAGTCCTACTTCTTGGTCAGCCAGTCACTCAGACAAACAAAGGTTGGTTACAATTTGCAGGAGATAATGCTGCCTGCTTCTTGTTTACAATATCACCTGAAAGTGAGAACAGGCATTCGCATGGCAGTGTTGTAGCTGGCATTGCAAGATATTTATGTGCCAGATGTGCTAAAGATTTATATATCATTTCATGCTTAAACCATGCTGATGATGGGTTCTGCGTGATAATGATCCAAAGCAGTGCAACTGACGCATATTCATTTTCATCATCTGAGTCAGATGCCACCAGCAGAAGATTGATTTTATTTTTTGGTGATTTGGGTTCTGTAGTTTCCACATCAGAGTGCGGCTCTTTTAAGACTTCTAAAAGCATGCTCCACACCTCGTCCCTCTCAGATTTTGGACAGCACTTCCGATTCTTAAACCTTGGGTCGAGTGCTGTAGCTATTTTTAGAAATCTCACATTGGTACCTTCTTTGCGTTTTGTCAAATCTGCTGTGAAAGTGTTCTTAAAACGAACATGTGCTGGGTCATCATCCAAGATTGCTATAACATGAAATATATGTGGAATGCGGGTAAAACAGAGCAGAAGACATACAATTCTTCCCCCAAGGAGTACAGTCACAAATTTAATTGATGCATTCTTTTTTTAACTAACGTCATCAGCATGGATGCATTTCCTCTGGAATGGTGGCCAAAACATGAAGGAGCATATGGATGTTTTGCATATCTGGCATGTAAATACCTTGCACTGCTGGCTACAAAAGTGCCATGCGAACACCTATTCTCACTTTCAGGTGACATTGTAAATAAGAAGCAGGCAGCAATATCTCCCGTTAATGTAAACAAAGGTGTTTGTCGTAGTGATAGGCAGAATAAGAAGTAAGACTCAGCGGATTTATGGGCTCTAAAGTTTTACACTGTTTTGTTTTTGAGTGCAGTTATGTAACCCCAAAGAATCTGCATTTGTAATTTACACTTTCACAATAAAGAGATTGCACTTCAGTACTTGTATGAGGTGAATTGAAAAATATTATTTCTTTCATTTATGATTTTTACAGTACACTTCACTGATTGGTCCATCAGCCCTCACAGAGAGAGTGCCAATCACAACACATCAGATGCATTGTTCTAGCCAGTCCTCCAACTACCCACTGGCCAAGCTGTCAGTAGTTCCGGACATCCGATTGACATAGCGCACAGCAGCCTAGAACTCCTGAGCGATCCGCTAACCGCAGCCTCCCAAGCAGCTGGGATTACAGGCGCATGCCACCACACCGGGCTTTACAATACATATATTTGTAATCCAAAATAATATAAAGTGAGCACTGTACACATTGTATTCTGTGTTGTGATTGAAATCAATATTGAAAATGTAGAAAAACATCCAAAATATATAATAAATTTCAGTTGGTATTCTATTGTTATAAATGCAATTAATCACAATACATTTTTTTAATCGCGATTAATTTTTTTTAGTTAATCACATGAGTTAACTGTGAATAATTGACAGTCCTACTTTAAATGGGAAAGGAATATATATGCTCATTACACATGTGGCTGGTGTATTGAAAATTTCTAAATTTTAAGCTTCAGTCTCATAGTTCCCATTTTTATACGCTTCATCAGTTGCTCAGTGTTATACAAGTATCCAACATAAAAGATAAAAGTAATATAATTTACCACCAAGGACCAGAATAGTGACATTGGAATGGAACTGCATCACATCAGCCGCATAGGTGCCTTAGGACAGGCAGGGTATTGTCTTCCCTGTTTTGTATTACAGACATTGTGATCTTTACTTGTTCCCATAAATTGACTTGAGGAGTACATTTTTATATATCAGTTTCACCTGTCAGGCACTTTCAAATTGGTCACCTGCCTCTTCTGTAACCCATAGTCTAGTGCACACTTAACTCTCTAACAGGGAGCATAAGTAGATGCACCAGGACAGTGCTTCGAAGTGGAGGGGGCAAGACAGTTGGTCTTTCATAATCAGTCTGCCACAACTGCATCAGGTTCCTTTCTCAGCTATACATTTTGGTGGAGATTATCAAGTTCTTCCCTTGGATCCATTAGTTGCGTGGAGAGGGGGGTTCTGCTGCATGGGCAACAGCTGTTCCTCCATATCACCCTGCCCTGGCTTGCGCCCTGGAGAGGACACTCCAGCTTCGCTTCACAGCATCGACACAACACGGGAAGCAACAGTTTACCGGTTATAAGCCCCCTGCTCGATTGGCGTAGAGCTGGCGCCAGGGGTTGCTTCCGACGGTGGAAGGGATCACCATGTCTCACTGGACAACTATCGCCCGCCTCAAGCTGGGCAGCCCCCAGCCAATAAGGTGTTGTCCCACCACAGTTCACCTGCTTCACTGGGTGCATGGGGCTTAGTGTACGTGAGTACCCAACAAGTGGACTGCGAACCATGCACCAGGCAACAACAAAAGAAAACCAACATTTAAGAAACCAGCCCTCAAGTTAGGATGCTGGAATGTACGGACCATGACAACTGACCTATCACAAGACCTTCAGGCAATCAGCGATGTTCGGAAGACTGCAGTCATCAATGATGAGCTAGCACGACTCCAAATCGACATAGTCGCTTTGCAGGAGACACGGCTGCCAGACGCTGGGACTCTCAGGGAAAAGAACTATACTTTCTTCTGGCAAGGGTAGAGTGCCGAAGAAATCGGAGAGTGTGGTGTTGGATTTGCCGTGAGAAATTCTTTACTGGGGATGGTGGAACCTGGTCAACAAGGAACTGAAAGACTGTTATCACTCCGACTCCACACATCCACTGGATCCGTCAACCTGATCAGCGTGTATGCACCAACACTCGGCTCCACCAGGGATACCAAGGATGAGTTCTATGATCAGTTAGACACGATCATCAGGAGTATCCCTAAAGAAGAGCACTTGATACTACTGGGTGACTTCAACGCCAGAGTGGGTGCTGACCACGACTTTTGGCCAACCTGTCTTGGAAAGTTTGGCATTGGAGAAATGAATGAGAATGGACAACGACTTCTGGAACTGTGCTCGTACCATGACCTCAGCATCACCAACTCATTCTTCCAGACAAAGCCTCAACACAAAGTGTCCTGGAGACACCCTCGCTCCATGCACTGGCACCGACTCGACCTGATCATCATCAGGAGGTCTGCCTTGAAGTGCGTCCTGCTTACTCGCACCTTCCACAGTGCTGACTGCGACAGTGATCACTCGCTGGTGTGCAGCAAGATGAGGCTACAGCCAAAGAAGATCCACCACTCTAGGCCAGAGGGCAAACCCTGCATCGATGTGAGCAAGACCGCACACCCAGACAAGGCAGAGAAATTCACCCATGAGCTCTCCGAGGTGCTGAACTGTATGCCTCCTGGTGGCTGCGCCAAAGAGAGATGGGACCACATCAGAGACGCAGTACACAGCACAGCCATGAAAGTTTTTGGAAAGAAACGAAACATGAATAATGACTGGTTTGAGGCCAACTCCGCCACATTCACTCCAGCCATTGAAGAACGCCGCGCTGTTCACCTGGAGTACAAGCGTTCCCCCAGTCATAGGACTCTACAAGAGTATCGATTTGCCAGGAGCAAAGTATAGAGACTAGCTTGACAGTGTGCAAATGATTACTGGCTCCAGCTCTGCCGGAGCATTCAACTATCTGCTGACACTGGAAACATCAGGGGAATGTATGATGGCATCAAGAAGGCCATGGGACCCACAAAGAAGTGGAGAGTGTCACTAAAGTCTGCAACAGGCAAACACATCCAGGACAAGGGCAAGCAGATGGATAGATGGGTGGAGCGCTACTCTGAAGTGTACTCCAGGCAAAACACCATCACTGAAGCTGCCCTCAATACTGTGGATGGTTTTCCCGTTGAAACTGAGCTGGACGAGAAGCCCACCATGGAAGAACTGAAGAAGGTCATTGAGAGCTTGTCCACAGGAAAGGCTCCAGGAAAGGATGGCATCCCACCAGAAGTTATCAAGTGTGGCATCAACGTCCTCCTAGAACACCCCCACAACCTCCTCTGTCAGTGCTGGGACGAAGGTGCAGTACCTCAGGATATGAGAGACGCCAACATCGTGACCCTCTACAAGAACAAGGATGATAGAAGCGACTGCAACAACTACAGCGGCATATCGCTCCTGAGTGTTGTGGGTAAAGTCTTCGCACGCGTGATCCTGAATAGACTGCAGAAGCTTGCTGACAGAGTTTACCCAGAGTCACAGTGCGGGTTCCGAGCAGGGAGATCCACAACCGACATGGTTTTCTCCTTAAGGCAGCTGCAAGAGAAATGCAGAAATAGCACAAGCTGCTATTCCTTGCCTTCATAGACCTGCCCAAAGCTTTCGACCTTGTGAACAGAGATGGGCTGTTCAAGATCCTGGTAAAGGTTGGCTGCCCACCGAAGCTGCTGAGCATGGTCCAGTTTTCACGACAACATGAAAGGCACAGTACTGTATGATGGCTCGTCCTCCGATGCCTTCGACATCCACAGTGGAGTAAAACAAGGCTGCGTTCTCGCTCCCACACTCTTTGGCATCTTCTTTGCAGCATTGCTGAAACATGCCTTTGGAAATTCCACAGAGGGAATCTATCTCCACACCCGGTCTGACGGGAGACTTTTCAATCTGGCTCGACTATATGCCAAAAGCAAGGTACGGGAGGCAACAATCAGAGACATGCTGTTTGCAGCAGTGGAAACCGATCTCCAGCATCTGATTGACCGCTTTTCCAGAGCTTGCGAAGAGTTTGGGTTGACAATCAGTCTTCAGAAGACCAAAGTTATGGCCCAGGATGCAGAACATCCAAGCATTGCCATCAATGACTATGTGCTAGAGGTGGTTAGTCAGTTCACCTACCTTGGATCTACCATCACGGACAACCTCTCACTGGACCCTGAGATCAACCGTAGAATCAGCAAGGCCTTCACAATTTTGGCCAGATTGTCACAGAGAGTATGGAACAACAACATGCTGACCATCAACACAAAGGTCGCTGTGTACCGTGCATGTGTGTTAAATACTCTTCTCTACGCCAGCGAAACTTGGACCCTCTACGCTTCGCAAGAAAAGAGACTGAACACCTTCCACACGCGCTGCCTCTGTCGCATTCTCGGGATCACTTGGAGTGATCGAATGACGAACAACGAGGTGCTGGAACGTGCCAAGATCTCCAGCATGTTCACTCTCCTCCGTCAACGCCACCTCAGATGGCTTGGCCATCTAAGTTGCATGGAAGATGGACGGATCCCCAAAGACCTGTTGTATGCCGAACTTGCCTCTGGAAACAGAGCTACAGGACGGCCCAACCTTCGCTTTAAGGATGTTTGTAAGAGGGACCTGAAGACTGTTCAAATCGACAAAACAGCTGGGAAGAGTTTGCCCAGGACAGATGCAGATGGAGACACGCTCTGACCACTGGATTGAAAACTGGTGAAGAGAAGCTGCGGCAGCTTGCTGAGGAAAAGCGGGTTCAATGAAAAAGGAAGCAGCGGCTCCAACCCACAGCTGACACCGCCTTCAAATGCAGCAAATGCAATCGAGACTGCCACTCTCGTGTGGGGCTCCACAGCCACAACAGACGCTGAACAACCATCAACTAAACATTCCCCATGGGCGCATATCCATTGTCTCTCAAGACTAACAGACGCCAACAACAACTATGAAGTTCCCAAAGGAAAATACAATTTTCCATTATAAGGCGTTTTTATTAGAAATCTCCTACAACGTCTACATGGATTGTTAATTTAGACCACTCTGGCAAGGCCTCACAGAGATTAGCAAGAAGGGGATCTATTTTTTCCCCTGATGAAGACATGCAGGACTAATAAATCCTTTAGCTCAGTGTTTCCCAAACTTGGGACACCGCTTGTTCAGGGAAAGCCCCTGGCATGCCTGGCAGTGGGATGCATGCCTGGCTGCGGGAAGCGGTGGCCAGTACGTCCTTTGGCCCGCACCGCTTCCTACAGCCCCCGTTGGCCGAGCACAGCGAACCGTCGCCAGTGGGAGCCGCGATCAGCCGAACCTGCGGACGCAGCAGGTAAACAAACCGGCCGGGCGCGCCAAGGGCTTTCCCTGAAGAAGCGGTGTCCCAAGTTTGGGAAACACTGCTTTAGCTGAACAGATAATGATTACAAGTCTCAACAGACAAGCTGCAGTTTTTCAGTTCCTGAAAGGTTGTTCATAATAACAGAACTGACTAGCATGGAACACCTACAATATCTATGTTGAGAAGGAACTCTGAATAGAATTCCATCTGGTACCAAGGGATATGCTTTTTGTCTGCAGAGAGGAGCTCTTATCCTGATATTCATGTCCATAGCTACCTCTGACCAGGGACAGAATGTTCACTTTCCATTCATAGAAATAATATGATGGCATAATGAAAGCTGACTTACAGTGATAGAAAATTTTTAAATTCTTTTTATTAGTAACAGATGCAGGTGTCTTCAGACATAGCAACCCAAATCATCATGTGGTACAGCATGTGATATTATAGAGTGTGGGTGTGTGAGGAGGGAGGAGAAGTTAAAGCAGATTTAGCATGGGCAGTAGAAAATGACATACTGTACTTTGCTCTTCCTGTTGTATTTTTGTGCTCTGAAGAAAAAGGTCACTTACCTTCATTACTTGAGTTTGAGGCAACCCACTCCTGTTTGCCAGTGTTTCTATTTGTTTAATTATCTCTTGAAGAACTCTAAATAAGCATGGACGTAGGTGGAGTTCATAGCTTGGCAGTAGGGGACAGACACACACAGGCAGTTTTGACTTAGTTATAACAAAATTCTAAAATTTTGGGGCATTTTTGTGAACACTATCATGTGATGCTGAAATGCCAGGATCCTTCAATGGTTCTTGAATTGAATTCTTAAGACTTTCTAAATTGGTCCTCTGTTGATGGAACACACATGTTGTGATATTCCATGCCTTTTTATAGAACATTCATCACTCGCTTAAATACAAGGCATTTTCAGCTAGCTAGAGTTCTGTTTGACTAGAGGAACACACATCATTGCTGCAAATATTATGCAGTTCTGGAACAGGTTAATTGTGTGCACTGTCCATATGATTCAAGTGCAACAGACAATATTTTGGCTGTACCACAAAAGAATGATAATGTATCTGTCTTGTATTATCTGTACTGCTATATATACTTACTTACCCCATTGCTAAATCACATAGTTGGGGTCTGAACGTGGCGAGACCTACTTTGCACCTATTTTGTTTGCTTCCATGACCGAAATAAGAGTGTTTTGTTTGACATTGTTAAATGAAAACCGTGATGCAAAAAGTTCAATCAAGCTCAGAACTTGACAGCAATTTAATTGGTGAAGCTGATCAGTGTCAGGCATACAACGTGCTTGCCTTTGTCTGCCCCCCTCCCCTTTTTTTTGTAATCCGTGCTGTTTAACACTCTTCCATAAGGCAAAGTACATTCCATCTGACAATTTGCATACATATCTTGCAGGAAGAAAATAGGACATTTCCCCATTCCCTGACATATTGCTGTGTAATATAGGCCAATTGGTAAAAGACAACTACTTTATTCTCCCTCCTGAGTCTACTGAGGCTAATACAAGTGTGACCCTTTAATAACATCAGCTCTATTGTTCAGAAAGCCCTCATTTCCCAAGACAAGGTCTACTCAGAGAAATTATAATATTTGGGTTTGTTCTAAAGTGTGTCTGCCTAAACTACATCTATATGTTTATACTTCTGATTCTTTTTTACTTTATAGTCTAATGAAGCATCAGCTGCATCCTTATATTTCATTCATTTGAATTGATAGCTTATTAAAATGTCTGTCTGGGTACAAACTTAGCAGCAGTGAAAAAATTAACCACTCAGTAACTTCACAGTTTAAATACAGACAGCAAAAGTATAGAGCACTCAAATGACTAATGATTCAGACAATTAAACCTTTCAAATATGTCATTTTTAAAAAATCCCCATAAAATATATTTTGCAGATTGCGTGCATATATTGGTGATTAAGCGACATAGTATTTTCCTTCTGCAGAGCAAACTGTGACTACATTTTTATAAAAATATTTCTAACCCAGCCGTGCTGTTTATTCTTATTCTTACATTGGCATTGAATCTGTGGGGTATCCAATTTGTAAAGTTGTTATTGCAAAATAAATGAAAGTACAGTATGTAAAAGAGTGAGAGAGAGCTAGTGAGCTATGTGATATGAATGGAAGTTGCTAAGAACTGTTGAGAACTTTTTATAATAAAAATAATATGCCCATTAGCACAGATAGGTGATGAAAATGCAAGTTTTGGAGTTAAAAGGTTTGTGAACTTTATTGGAGTCTGACAGATGTTTTTAGTTGGGCAAAAAAGGATTAAAGAATTGTCATAATGTATCTAAAATCTTGGAATTTAAGAGCCCGATTGTTATAAAGTTAGTCTGGAGCGTCTGCATCTACTTTTGCACATGCACTTAAGGCCTGATCCTACACCAAGAAAACCAATGGGAGGTTTGCTACAGAGTTCAATGGGTGCAGGATTAGGCTCTTACTCTGTGTGTGTGTGTATGTGTGCGTGTGTGTGTGTGCGCGTGTGTGTGTGCGCGCGCATGCTCACGGACGCTCGCGCATACATTTTTCCAGCTAACCACATTTGGGAAACTTAAAATGAACAGTTTTATATTTCCAAAATACTGAAATTGGGAAATGTACAAAAATATTACAAAGAAAGTATTGTGTACATACTCTGTGTGTTTTCGTATATTTCAGGATGGCAGGGGACTGTATTTTGGAATAGAGTTGCCAGGCATCCAGTATTCGACCGGAATGCCCGGTCTTATGTTTGTAGGCCGTAAAGTTTTACATTGTTTGATTTTTAATGCAGGGTTTTTTTGTACATAATTCTACATTTGTAAGTTCAACTTTCATAATAAAGAGATTGCACTACAGTACTTGTTTAAGGTGAATTGAAAAATATATATTTTTTGTTTTTTACAGGGCAAATATTTGTAATAAAAATAAATATAAAGTGAGCATTGTACACTTTGTGTTTTGTGTTGTAATTGAAATCAATATATTTGAAAATGTAGAAAATATCAAACATATTTAATAAATTTCAATTGGTATTCTGTTGGTTAACATGTGATTAAACCTGTGATTAATCGCGATTAATTTTTGTAATCACAATGAACTTTGTTGTTAATCGCATGAGTTAACTGCGATTAATCGAGAGCTCTAATAACAATATCTAATGTCTGTGGGCTCCTTGGGGTGTGGGCCAGTGTAAATTATGTTGTAAACTAAAGCACTTTGAATACATAGGATAATAACTTAGTGTACTGCTCAGTGCCCTTGGCTTCTATGACAGTTGAGTGTCAGGTGCTCAGAATCGGGCCCTTCTGACAACCAAATAACCTCAAATGAACTGTTCACCTTCCGCCGTTGGGTTCCCAGCCTGTTGCAGAGCATAAAAGCAAGAAGCAGTTCGGAACATGGCAGCTGGGGCTAAGCGGGCACTGTTCCCCTGCTCCATAGAACTCCCCACGTGCAATTAATCAGTCCAGACGGTGACCAGAAAGAGCCAGGGGAAAGCAGCTCCTTCCCCAGTTCAGGCCATAAATAGGGTTAAGTGGGGACATGGGGGCAAGGGGCAGCACAAATCCCATGTGAAGCAGCAGGCAGGGGGCAAAACAAACAAAAAAAGAAAAGAAAAAAAGGTTCAATCCACTGCCACATAGAGCCAGACAGTGTCAGGTAGCAAAAGGCAGGAGACCCCTTCTTCCCCTCCCCTCCCCCACAGTCACTACAGAAGGGACAAAGAGGGCCCTAAAAACAACACACCTTTGCTTATAGCCCATACAGAGTGCGCGTGTATGTGTGTGTGTGGGGGGGGGGGGGAGAACCTCCCTCTCTCTGGGAAAGCAGTGGTTGGGCTGCACTGGGGAATAGGGGGCTACAAGCCATTCCCTGTTAAGGCAAGGAGGCAAAAGGGGCAAAAGCTGGTAAACAGTCTCAGCATGGCTCTGGGGAGACACAAAAAGGGGAAGGCGGAAGGTACGGGGTGCACAAAAATAAGACTTAATTCTCCTTTTCCTCCGGCACCAGTAAAGCAGGGTAGTTATAGGAGAGCACATTCACAAACGGAGGTACAGTTCTTTACAGGGAGTATAGGTACAGGAAGGAAAAGGAGAGGGTAAGTGTCCCCCCCATAGCAGTTGCAGTGTACATGAATGTTTAAAAAATCAGGGTGCAGCTTTTCCCTACTGTAGCCAGAGCCCAACAGGATAGGGGCAAGTTGCATCACCCCCCCCCCCCCAGTTAGTTTCGTTACCACAGGAACCCCAGAAAGCAATCAAATCACACACAGGGCGGACCCAGTGAAGTTGGTTGACCCCAGGGCAAGCCAGGGGCAGAATCCCTACAGCAAGGGCAAGTGGGTGGGGGAGCCTGGAGTAGTGCACCGGAGTATCAAAGTCAGCCTATCAGGCTTGGGGAAATGGGGGCACCCGGTGCAGCATTTGCTCAACCGAGTGCACTGGATTGTCAGAGAAACCTATCGGGCTTGGGGAAGTGGGGGCTACTGGTGCAGCTATCGCTCACTCAACTGAGCTAACGGCGTCTAATGGGGGGCCAGTTAGCATGGAGCTGATACAATTAATTAAAGCAAAAAGAACAGGAGTACTTGTGGCACGTTAGAGACTAACACATTTATTTCAGCATACACTTTCGTGGACTACAGTCCACTTCTTTGGATGCACAAAAGCTTATGCTGAAATAAATGTGTTAGTCTCTAAGGTGCCACGAGTACTCCTTTTCTTTTTGCTGACACAGACTAACATGGCTGCTACTCTGAAACCAATTCATTAAAGGTATTGCGTATGAGGTGGTTTCCACAGCACTACAGGCTGTACAAAGCGAAACAGGTCACACAAATCCAGGATGTCCCCTCAGGTGATGTCAGGAGCAACTGTACATGCACAGGGCACAGATCGCCATCCATGACAGACAGATGTCTGCAGACAGATGCTGTTCATGGTAGGGAACCTTGGTGTAGGACAGTTGTCAGTGTGGCCAAAAGATCAATGGCACCACACACATGGCACAGCTATGAGAAAAGCTCCTACAATTTCAGGAGCAGGAAGGCCAGTCAGCAATATGGCCCATTACAGAGGAACAGGTGCTGTGGTACATGCTATCATTGACAACCCGCCACCTGGCGTCCTCCACAATTTCGAATCGCCTTTTGGCCATTACTTTTGTCAGTAGGCTAAATAGCTACCCAGATCCTTGTGGGGGTTTCTTAGTTCATAGGTTTTTGGCAGGATGGTCACATAGCAGGGAACACAGGGAGGCTTCCCGCCGTCCCGTCAGTGTTTCCACACATAGGGACCTCCTTCACATCCTCAAAGTCATATGTAATAGCGCTCAGGAGGTGTTTTAATGTTTTAATGTCAGTGTGGTGGATCACTGCTTTCTGGCTTGCAGGGAGGAGGGGAGACGTAAAGCTGCTGAAAAAGCAGTCAGCGTAGTGGATGACTCACCACATACGAATGAGGAGTTTTAAAATATCTGCATGGGGCTTGGCCTCTCCCTCATTCATTTGGAGCAAGCTGGACAGCACCCACCCTCCATAATTAGGTCACAAATATGCCGGGTGTTTAGCTATCTCTGCTGTGGGCCTTACACTAACCGCCCCACTAAGGGAGGCTGGTAAGGAATTTTTCCCTTACCACCATATTGGCCAGGTGCAGTGGGGGTTTTTTCACTTTCCTCACAGCAGGTTCAGGTAGGCTCGGTTCATGCACAGCATGACGGGTGGTAGGCCGTATTGCAACTATTTATTTAACTGTATAGCGCAGACATCGGCAACCCTCGGCATGCGGCACGCCAGGGTAAGTCCTCTGGCGGGCTGGGCCGTTTGTTTACTTGCCGTGTCCCCCGGTTCGGCCGATTGCAGCTCCCGCTGGCCGCGGTTCGCCGTCCCCAACCAATGCGGGAAGCAGTGCGCTGGCCGCCACTTCCCACAGCTCCCATTGGCCTGGGACAGTGAACCGCGGCCAGGGGGAGCCACGATCGGCCAACCCGGTGGACGTGGCAAGTAAACAAACTGGCCCAGCCCGCCAGGGGGCTTACCCTGGCTAGCCGCATGCTGAAGGTTGCCAATGCCTGGTATAGCGGATGTTCAGTGCAGGTACTCCATAAATTAAGGCACAAAAGAATGGAAAAAAGGCCTGGAAAAGGAATTAAGGAGAGGTGCTTGGTAATTAAGCAAGTTGGGGGGTAGTTGGGGACTCCTCTGATTAGTACAGAAGGGAGCCAATCCCCCCATCATCATAGTGCACCTTAACCCCTCCTGCGAGGGGGTGGTCGGAAAGCTCCTGGCAAGGGTATTGCTGGAGGGACCTGGATGAAAAGGGGAGCGGGGACTGGTGGAAACTCCCCTCTCCCTCCGAAATTGGATGGAATTGGTAAGGTCCCGGCAAGGGAATTGCTGGAGGGACCTGGATAAATAAGGGGGGAGCTGTGGAAGCCCCCCCCCCCGCTCCAAATTGGCTGGAATTGGTAAGGTCCCGGCAAGGGAATTGCTAGAGGGACACAAATTTTGCACCTGCACTGTACATTTGTATCCACCAGGGTAGTCCCAGACATCTAGCTAATAATAAAATTGTGGCCTGATTAAACCCATATCTTATGTCTCCTCTCATTCTTTTGGCCTAGCCAGACAACCAGATAGCCTCAAATGAACTGTTCTTTTCTGATAAGCAGTGTGCATTTTAAAAGACATTGCTTTTGAGATAGCTGAATGTAAAACAAACCCCTCAAATATTGAAAGGGTGAAAACATGGTGGGCTTGATCCTCCTTTCATTTCCTTTATTTGTATTGGAGTAAGAGGAGAATCAGGTGGTTGTGTTCTGTTTTAAGCTTACTTTTAATATAAAAATGTATCCGACCTTATTTTTCCAAGATCTCCAAAATAATGCATCATTAGGCTAGCAATTAGCATAGAAGTGTCAGTCTCTTTTTAATGAGTAATAAATACCTGACCATAAACTCTTTAACCTTTTCTACCAGAGTTTTAGTGATTTTCTAATACTGTAGTGCACAGTGCTAAGAAATAGGTATTTGAGAAGAAAGTACAGAGTAGTCTGTTTTCCTGGCAATATTAAGAAGACACACCAAAAATTTAGAAACATAGTGTTTCAGTGCTACATGGTTCTTACATTAAAAGATGATGAAATATAACAATATTTTATAATTCACAAACAAATGCAGAATCAGACAGGGCTTTTCTGATTCTCAGACAGCAGCTCACCATTATACAGAGCCAAATATCTAACCCATTTTGCAGAGCAAATCAACTGGTTTCCAAATGGGAATCGTACATGCTTCATAATTCCCAAGCCAAATTGCATTTGATATCCAATTTAGCAAATCTTATAATGAAAGCTGGCTGTAACATTAAAAGAAACCATGTTGGACAACTCAACTGAAATGATACTACTCATTTCCTTACATTTCAAGAATGTGTTGTTGTTGTTTTGTTTTGTGTATCATCTTTGTTCAATTGAACAACAATATATTACTTGGTATACACATTACTGAATTTCCAGAGAGCTGGAGAGATTGATCTCCCAGCCTTTAGCTCATATATTAACTGACCCAACCGTCTGATTGAACTGTGTAATGTAACCCTTAAGCCATTTGACTCCTACTCCAGCATGCACTGTAGTTATTTATTATATAATTTAACTCCCTTTGGCACACGCTTGCATGAATTACATCAGAGATTAGCAAGTAAGGTCTTTTATTTTCCCTGTGAGACTGAAATTTTGGGTTGTGAAAATTAACAAGCATTATTTTCCCCACCCACCCAATGTTTTAAAGCTCACATTTACAAATCAAATTTTCAACTTGGAAGAAGTGTTTGATGATTTTTTCAGATACGGTTGGCAAATTTGTGGTTTTGCTGATGGAATATTATAGTTTTGGGGTTTTCTTTCTTTTTGGCCCTCCATCTCCCTCTCCCTTACCCCCATCAACTAGTTGTTTCCCTTTTGACTGGTTATCTCTGTGGACTCATGTTTCTTCCGGTCAGGTAAGGCACCCATAGTTCGATACCAACTTAGAATTTTGGTTATTTAAAATTTATTTTATTATTTTTAGATGAGAGCAAGGAAACATAACTTTACAGAGAGGGAAAGATATTTTGAATGAAGATGACTTGATTATATAGTGATGGAATGCTGCTCTTATTCAAATGGGGCTAACTATAGAGTTTCTCACATGGTTTTCAGCTTTGAATTCAGTCGTTGTTCAGTGGGAATATGCCTCAGTAGGGAGCATGCAAAAATATGTAGGCACCTTTGAATTCAGCACACTCTCTATTCTCTCCAGTCAAGGTATCAGGTATTTATAAAGCCCTGGTCATTTTGTATGTATGTGTTGTACAACAATTAAAATTACGTTCACCATGCATTCTCACATTCTCCTGCTTGTTCTTGGTGTGAATGTATGGTGGTGGTTTTATTTTTCTTCCTTTTTGTCTTCTACTCTCTGGAAACTCCCAGATTGTGGGTTGATCTTGGGGGAAGTCATACTGGAGGAAGGCCTTATTGACGAGATGGCTGTTACATGTAGACCCGAACATGGTCAGGGTCCACCTGATCTTCTTTTCTAAGGTGATTTCTTCTACTAAGGGAGCCGCGTAGTTGTCCCCACCTGAAAATATTCTGTCCAATGCACAGAGCTAAGTCCAATAATTTTTTTCAGAAAGTGAGAAAATAGCCAAGGATTGTCCGTTCCTTCACATTTGTGATCCTATCTGAACACCCCGTTCCCACAAACATACACCAGATGCCACCCACTCTGATGTGTCCCAGTCTACTCCTTCTCCTACTTCTCCCCCCACCAATTTCTACACACACACATCCCAACCCCTAGTGTATCAACTACACCTTCCCACCCACTTTCTCTTCAGATGAGTCCAGTTCTGTATAAAACATTTCCCTCAGAGTTCCACTGGGGACCAAAAGGTATACTGCCTAGGTACTAGCAGGATGATGGCTGGTGTAGGTACACCCCAAGAGGCGGTAGCTATGTCAACAGTAGAAGCCCTCCTATCGCCATAGCTCTGTCTATACCAGGAATTCAGTTGATATAACTGTGTTGCACAGCGGTGTGGTGTTTCTACACCCCTGAGCGATGTAGTTATACCGACATAAGTTTGTAGTGTAGACTAGGGCTAACAAAAAAGCTTTTCTTCACTCCCCTCTTTCTGAAAAGTTGCTGAGCCTATTTTGGCTCAAATTTTAAAATGTACGAACCTTTAGGAAAAGACAAGGCCTGGAAAACTTGAGCCCAAAAGCTGAAGGTTTCACAAAGGTATGAGTGAAAGAAAAAGGAAGGAGGTTGGAATATAAACTCTCAGGTGTCCGTAACTCAGAGGTGGATCACTAGCAAAAGGTAAATATGCTTATGTGTGCACAGGCGCGCACACACACGTAGTTACAGTTACTAGTTAAGACAATTTTAAAACAAATTTCCTCATATCAGAATGAAAAAACAAACCCTTCTATTAGACTGGGTCTGCCACCTGAACTGTCAGAGGTTCTGTATGCTATCTCTCCACAGTGATGTTCAATTCAGCTGTATCTTTCAATGTAAATTTATCTCTCTCTCCTTCAAATACTGGAACAAGGCAATAGCTGAGGTTGTCATCACCCTGAAGAGTATAGTCATGCCCCTAATTGCAAGTTTGTCCTTCAATTGAACCCAAGTCAGTTACTATTAAGTCATCTCTAATGATTTACTTCAGCTCTGGCCTGTTGCATTGGAGTTCATTTCCCTGACCCATTTAAACTTCCACTATCCATCCATGGTAAAGCAGTTGTAAAATATTTTTTTGCTGTGCTTTGCCTGTAATGATTAATACTGAACCAGGCGATGAATGTGAACAAAAGGGTGGCAATTACAATTTCATTAATCACTTAATAATTGAGGTGTATGGCTCAATAGTGACTTTAGAATTTCATATCCAAAAGAATTAAGGATAAATTTCTATTAATCACTGTGTCCTTACTGCTGACAAGGCCTGTTTCTAACAATAGATACAATCATTTCAAGATGTGCTACAATTAGAGTGAGTATTATAAAGGAGTTCATCATCTGGGCTAACATTCTGGTCCCAGGGGGCTTAAGGAGCCTCTCTCTTACACCTCTGATTTAACTTTAAGTGCTGTGCATTAAAGTTGTGTCTTTCCATACATTTATAAATGTTTAAAGCCTTTAAAAAATGAACTTGACTTGTGGATTATATACTGTACAGGCTGGTTTGTTACAGCATGATCCATCTGAAACATTGCAATGTCTCAAATTTCAGTTTCTTCCAAAGACTGTGTGTGTATCATGTATTTCTTAGTCTTGGGAATCAGGGGGAAAAAACAAAGATGCAGCTGACCTTACCGATTCGAAGAACAGAATGGCAGAAATAAAGTAGCCTGCACACAAGAGATGGTAAATGCAGCAGAAGAAATAAATGAAGTCATCAATATGTTTTATACTAAACTACATTCTGAAAATAAACACCCTGATGCATGGAGAATTAATAGGATTTTCCAAAATCTACATATTGAATACACAAAGGGATAAACTACAGAGACCCTTACATGAGACTGGGGTAATTGGAGCATTTAAACACTGGGAAACACCTGCTCGAAATGGGCTCCCAGGGAATTGTATACCTTTTGTAAAGAAATGTTGGACTCTATTTTATGCAAAGTGTACAGTGCTGCCTTTGATATTTGCAGGCTACCTGTGTCACTCAGGGATGTCCTCATTTTTGTAATGCTGCAACTTGGCAGAGATGTGGAAATCTGTGGCAATTATCAGCCTACATTTGTAATTAACGCTGATAGTAAAATCTGTGCCAAAGTTTTATGTAAAATCCTCGAAGCCATTCTCCAAAAATAAACTGAGCACTTCTACACATTGGTTTTTCAAAAGCAGCAAAGTGTAGATTTGAGTTAGGCACATAACTCCCATTGAAAATCAGTGGGAATAAGATGGCCAATGCTCATTTGTGCCTTTGGAAATATATTCTACAGTCAAGTTCAAAGGCATCAGAACCTTCCTCATCAATATTAGCATAAAGGTAACAAAAATCATTAAAAAGAGGCCATACAGTGGCTGTTGCACTGATGTAGAAAAAGCTTTTGATAATATGGGACTGAAAGACGACTTTAGGTCACTGCATAAAATTTCCTAATTCCATAAAATTTTCATAAAATTCTGTACTTAGATCAAAATTACATGGATACATAGAATTACACAGTCATTAAAACTCATATGGTATCTGTGACAGATATTGCAATCCCATGCAATATCTTTGGGGACCATGTTGAATGAATTTTATGTTGGCCAGGGATTGTATGAAACTCTAGGGGTGAGGGTTACCACAGTTCCTCCAGGAATCAAAAACAGTGAGGGGGATGATTAAGGTGAATCACGTAGGTGGTAAACGCATTCAGGAAGGTACCACCCCTTGAGCAGGGCCGACTCTACCTTTTTTGCTGCCCCAAGCGGCGAAGCAAAAAAACCCAAACAAAAAACACCTGCCGTGCAGTGCCACCAAAGAAGAAGGGAAAAGAAAAGCCGGAGTGCCGCCCCAAAAACAGCTGGAGTGCCGCCCCTTCAGATTTGCTGCCCCAGGCACCTGCTTCGTTAGCTGGTGCCTAGAGCCAGCCCTGCCCTTGAGTAGGCCTGCATATACTGCTTCAAACTGAGTTTTCAGATACCAACAGACAAAGGAAGGGCTTTTGTCATAAAAATGCTGCTTTCTGATCCTGAAGGTGGACAGGACCTTCTGTCCAAGGAGGGGGCCCTAATCCTTGCAGAATGGTGGAAAGACTTTGATGTGGTATGGCCCCATGAGGCTGATGGGTGAGATTGGTATATTTAGTGTGTTTAAATCTTGTCTTTTTTTTTCTGTAATGCTTTTATCTTACAAATAAGTGTGCTTCCTTAGAGCTACATGATAATTTGCTGACTGCTGGCAATATATTGTTCATAGCCTTTGGAGAGAAAGCAATGCACAGGTGCTGGCCCTGAAGCAGACTGGCTTGCTGGTGTTGACACAATGTAATGCAGTGTGTTGTGCAGCTTTAAACCCACCCTCCATCCCACTCTGGTCAGGAAGGAGTGGGATAAGGGTCCCTGCCTTGAGACAGCTAGAGACATGAGACCTGACTGGGAGCTCCTGAAGTGGACCATGGAAGGAAGGATGTAGATGCAGTTATCCTGAAACTGTGAGAAAATCAAGGACCTTTTGCATGCATAAAAGAACCCAGGTGATCTTTTACCTTTATATGTTCATATTGTTTTGCCTTTAGTATCTGCCTTGAGATAGGAATATAGGACCGCAGATGCTAAAGCTGGGGAGACAGTTAAAAGATTCTGATTCTTCAACATTTGATGCAGCTCAACCATACTTGAGACACTACATCTTGCAGAAGGAGATAGCATTATATCTAACGATAGAATCAGTTGGAACGAATCTGAAATAACGTCCATCTTGAGTGAAAATTATAGAACTGAGTTCTTTAACTGGCACTATAAATTAGTAGCAAAAAGTGTCTTATTCTTGGGTCTCATCCTCGGGCCGGATTGTGGAATCTATACTGCTAGTGCTAAGTAGATACATGTGTAGTCTCACTGAAGCCATTGGGGCTACTTTTTTGCATAATTACTCAGCAGCAGCATGGGTGATTTAAATAAGGGATTTAATTAAAATCTTGACCCAGTGATTAGGTAAATCAAATCAAATTTGACTGAGGTGGGTGAAAGTAGTTCAGGCTAATGCTCTGAGGTGAAGCCAGCATGATGAAGATGAATATATTAGCAAGATTATTATTATTATAATAGGTTGGAAATAATTGTCTTACTGAATTTAGTCTTTTTTTCTGCTGTCAGAATTATTATACAATTCCCTCAATACTATTTACTATTCCTATTATTTTTCCGGTTTCTTTTTTTTTTTTTCAGTTTTGTGGAGAAATGGACAATTTGCAGTGAATATTTGGTACTTTTTTAAAAAAAAGAAATTGAGCTGTAGTGGTCACTTGTGATTGGTCACATTTTGTTGTTTCTGTTTCCTGATTGGCTGGGTGTAAATCAGAGGTGGGTTTAATGAAGCCCCTGGGGCTTTGGCTCATTCAAGGGGGCGAAAGCAGAAAAATGGGATTAGGAAACCTTGGGATTTTTTTCTTTTGGGGCTACAAAGTTATCAGAGCATCATAGCTGGAAAACGTTACGTTGCAGTAAATATTTCTCTACAGCGTGTTTACCTGCCGCGTCCGCAGGTTCGGCCGATCGCGGCTCCCACTGGCTACAGTTCGCTGTGCCCGGCCACTGGGGGTTGTGGGACATGGCGTGGGCTGAGGGACTTACTGGCCGGGCACAGCGAACTGCGGCCAGTGAGAGCCACGATCGGCCGAACCGGTGGGATGCGGCAGGTAAACACACTGGCCGGGCGCGCCAGGGGCTTTCCCTGAACAAGCGACATCCCAGGTTTGGGAAACACTGCACTACAGTGTTTTCTCTCATCTCATTTATACAAAGAAAATGAATGCGTGAGATCCTAGTTATGAAAGGTGTGATTAGATTCTTGCCTGGCTCATTTAATTGCCTCTGAAGCAGGGCTGTGTTGGGAAGTTTGAAGAACACTGTCCCTTTATGTCCAAGCATAGTCATATTTCCTCTAAATTACACCAGTGCTAGTGCTAAAATTTGAGTGTGTGAGAATGAATTTAGCTTTCCATGAGCATTTGTACATATACAACTCAGCTGCTTGAAATTGTGAAAGAAGGACACATACAAAAAGTATGGGCATTGTTGAAACAAATCGATTTTTGAATTCAGGTGAATACTAATGGAATTTTTGTGCAGTATTCCCCAATGCTAATTTTGATGTTCACTCATTATCAGTAGATGTGTCCAAATATCACGAATGCTCTTGCATTTTATATATCTATATCTATATCTATATCTATATCTATATCTATATCTATATCTATATCTATATCTATCTATCTATCTATCTATCTATCTATCTATATATATATATATATCAACATTTGGGGTAAATTTGCCACTAATTAATTACAGATTCATAAAGTATAGGACAGATGAAATCCTCCAGAACACTGCACAGCAAAGCACATATTTTCACCGAAACATTTGAAAATTGGGGTAGATTGTAAGGAGTGCCGAAACAGTGCAGGGAGAAGGGGATTAGAATTTCTGAGTTGCTTGGTTTACTGCTAGCTGTTTATATTGAATGATATTGTTGCACTTTAGTTATGTTGGACATTAATGTTGTTGTATATTTAAGTAATGGCAAAGGCATTTTGAGCATATGGTACAGGGACCTTTATAGTATTTATATGAATCTGAATACATAAATCATTTGAGAGCTATAGATTTTAAAATTTAACTGCTAGCATACATAAGTATATAGTTTTATTATTTGTGCTCGTGTATATCCATTTTTAAATAACTTTTGTCCTTCATTCCTGTCTCTTAATTTTGAAGATGGGGGGAAAGAGTTTTAAAACTTATTTATGAACTGTGTTAAATATTCCTGTAGAACAATACAGAAAAAAAACACATCATCTGTGTAGATATGCTTCTGTTGATTGCAAAGGAATATTTTAGCTTCAGTAAATGAAAAAGGCTATTTGCATTCTTGTTGTTCACTTGTTACCATTTTATTGCAAATGTCTGCAGGTTTTGAGAGACACAAAGCAGCATTTAAAGTATGCATTTCAAAGTTATCAGCGTGAAATAGGACCACCCTAAGATGATCTGTAATTTTAAATGATATTGTAGACAACTGAAAAAGTCTTTTTCAAAACACAATAAACAAAGTATCAAAAGTCTATTTTATACAGCATTATGGAAACAATTAAGCATGAAAGAAATCTCTCATGCTGACACCAAATGTATTCAGAAAACAGAAATGAATTTTTGAATTGCCTACTTACTCTTACAATACAAGTTGGCAAACCCAAGCCTGAGCACTAGACTTACACTGTGCTTTGAAAAAGCTGTTTATTTTTTCATGCATCTAATATTGTTGTGTAGTTTTTATTGCCGGTGAAACTACCTGCAGAAATTGGGCTCTCCGGCTAGCTCTGAGATTGTGGGTAATCAATTTCACCGTGCTTTCTGCTACATTTTGCTTTCCCCTCTTCTCCTCTGTGTGGCTTGAACTTACTTTATGGCAACCTTGCTTCCTCTTTGTCATCCTGTCTCTGACTTTTCACCAACTCTGTGTGCTTTATTAAACCAGTCTTCTGGGAGGCAATTCAGGCACTCCTCAGTACAAAGGTGATGGAATCCCCCTCAGGTGAAATAAAAGCAAATGTGGTGGTATACACATCTAAGGTCAGTACTGAAACAAACAATAACTCGCTGTTACTACTTTAATATATTGTCCACTACAGAATGCTGCAAACTTTGCATTATTTGTTTTAGTTGTTTGAAATCTGTCCTTCTAAAAATATGTTTCTGCACATCTGTAATTGGGATCATATTAATTCTCACTCTTTGTTAGAGATTTATGTTCATAAAGATATCAATGGTATTGAATTATTTAGAAATTTGATTGACTTTTTTCTGTAGTTGTATAGAAGTAATCTGGCTGGATGGATCTCTGTTGCTGCTGGAGTTTTTCTCTGTGTGTACAGATCATTTTTAGCTTGCTTTCTTTAAGTTTGCTGACCTGTATGTTGCCATGTGTAGTTTGGACACTGATGGTTAGAGCATGGCAGTAGCTCATTCTTAAACTTTGATTCTATGTAAACTAATAGACAATTTTCATAGACAAACTCCTTAAAACCAAGGATGATTACATGAGATTTGTATTCTGACATTCTTATGTGTATGTTATATGAATGGGCAGAAGGGGAGCGGGTGAAGTAGTCATCAGCTAGAAAGAAAGGGGTTGACGAAATTAATGTTACTCTTCCCTTCAAGCAAATGCCATGCCTTATACTCTTCCTGTATTATACATTGTTTGTAAACAATAAGAAGCATGTGTTCCATATTGACCCTGTGTCCTGTTTATTCCCCAGATATGTAACACAGCTCAGAAATGATCAAACCTGTACACATTACATAATATAGCCATCTAATACTTGCACTATTCACTTTGTATTAAATCAGACCATACTTACAATAACAATCCCCGTGAAAGGAATTTGAAAAATTTCAAAATGATGGTCTTCCTTGCCCTGCCAACACCTTGAACAGTGAAGTAGAACAAAAGGGAGGAAAAAGCCCATTTTATCCCTGTACTAATAGATGCACTCACACACCTGAATGATTAATGTTAAATATTAAAATTAATATTAAAATGTTATGACATTACAATCTTTGGTAGGAGATTGTAAACCAGCAGTCCTTCAAATTGCACAAGGGGAGGGGTTTCCTTGTGAGAGGATACTTATGTATAACAAACAGAGAGCAGTAGCGTACATGATAATGGATAGTTGTATAAATATTTTATTGATATGAGTTTGGAATGGGTTAGGGTTGGGATGAGTTGGGGGATGAGTGGCTCCATTTCTGGTGGTCCCAGGGGTAAAGGAGCATAGCATAGCAGAGATCAGTAATATTTCTCATTGAAATATCTGTCTCTTGTAAGGATCCAGGACATCAGAAGCAGTGTCATGGTGCCTCACTTGCATCTGAGTATTGCAGTTTGGGATCCTGCTGACAGATAATAAATACAGTGTAGCAAAGAGGTGTCATTAGGATGACACATTTCACCCAACTTGTAAACGGCTGTGCTTCATTAGTGCCAGGAATATACAAGAAATGTTGATATATAATGCCGTCTGCAGCTCTGCAATCATAACAGCGCAAGAATAAAAAATATTTTACAAGGAGGGAGGAAGTCCTTGTAGTATCAGTTGAAATTATTATTGGTGTTTATTTAGAGCAGTGTTTCCCAAACTTGGGACGCCGCTTGTCCAGGGAAAGCCCTGGCGCGCCTGGCAGGTGTGTTTACCTGCTGCGTCCGCAGGTTCGGCTGATCGCGGCTCCCACTGGCCGCGGTTCGCTGTGCCCGGCCAATGGGGGCTGTGGGACGCGGTGCGGGCCGAGGGACGTACTGGCCACTGCTTCCCACAGCCCCCATTGGCCGGGCACAGCGAACCATGGCCAGTAAGAGCCGTGATCGGCCGAACCTGCGGACGCAACAGGTAAACACACCAGCCGGGCGCGCTAGGGGCTTTCCCTGGAAAAGCGGCGTCCCAAGGGAAACACCGATTTAGAGTAAACACAATAAAAACAGCATATATAACAAAGAGAAAAACATAAATATTGAGAAATAGCATGTAAAAAAGTGAACTGTACTCTGTGTGTGTGTGTGTGTGTGTGCATAAATATATATAAAATAGGATTAGCCAACAATTAATTTATATTAGCATAACATCCTTTCACATTTCTCCACAGCATTTCTTTCCATTCACTGCACTTCCATATGATAGGAGACATGCATTGGAAATATATATTCCATGAGATTTATTTGACATGTTCAAGATTATCCAAAGGATTTATATGTTTCTCCTCTTCTCTTGTGAGAGACTACTTTGGCCAATCCTGTGAAGAGTAGACCTGTCAATACCCTTATGCACTGTGGGTAGTCCCAATTAAGTCAATTGGACTACTCGCGGTGTGTAAAATTAAGCACATGTATGTGCTTACAGGATCAGGGCCCACCAGCCCAAGATATTATTTGTTATTATTTTATTAAACTCATGTACAAATAGTCTCATTTATATGTTTGATTAGTAATTGCAAAAGATGCAGAATTCGTTATCTGTTGCAAAAGACGCGAAATGCCCTTTTCTGGTAAAGTTGTCCTTTAAGAAGAACACATACTGTACTTGCAATATTATATTTACACTGTGAGAGCCCTGCAGAAACTCATTTTCTCCTCATTCATATTAGGCTTTAGATTATTTAACCTAATTTCAACAAAGATCATAACAGTAACTAATAATAACTAGTGCTTATGAGAGATATTTTATCTGTAGTTCTCACAACTTTTTAAAAAGAAGAAGTATCTGTCTTCCCATTTTACACATGAGGTAACTGAAGCTCCCTAGACCATCTTTCCTTCCCTATCTTTTAGCATCATGTACTTTATGACCTACCCAGCACTATGGTCTCTGGATATTTTTTTTCTTTTCCTCTTTTCTTTGCTTCTTTTAACTCAGGATTTTGAGTTCAGTGTAAACTTTGGCTGCATTTCAGATGGTGATGGTATTCCGTTATCTTGTTTTCCATTTTGGCAAATGATATATTTGTGTGTGTGTGCCTATAAATTCTGTGCCCACACTGTATGATACCAGCTCTCCGGTGTTGTACATATGCTGTTTTGCTAAATGATTCTGAGCAATAGATATTCCATCTTTTATTGTTTCTGCTCAGTGCTTCACTTTAATGTTGAAATTGTGACTTATTTTCCCTTGAGTTTGTTTTTCATTATCTATGGGTGCTATCCCTGGAACAACTTGGCTTTAAACTAGCTTGGAGAGCATACGGTGATTTCAATAAAAGTAATTCTTGTGTCAAGGCACAGGCATGTCATGAGTTGTAAATTAGATTTTACTGCTAACCCTTTGCCAGAATTTTACTTGCTGGTCTGTGCAATTCCTTGGTAGTGAGCAAAGTAGTTTCTCAGCTATTGTTTAAACAATTAGGGATGTAATTCCTGTACTGAAAGAGAAGGAACTAGTCATTCTTTTTTCTTCTTTATTTTATGTTGTTTTTAACTGTGTGTTTTCTTCAAAACACAAGTGAAACTATATCTTTATAAATCTAATACTACTCATTACCATTCCTTTTCAAATTTAAACATGTTCCCCAATGCAAAAATTATGGGGGAAAGGCTCTATTTAAATGCAGACATTGCAAAAATTAAAAATACTGTGGTATAAATATTTTGCCATCAGGCCTCCAGAAGGAAGGATGTGGCCAGGAGATGGGGTTTATCCAGTGTACTATTGAACTTCAGCTTTTCTCAGCTGTGAAATGGTCACTGGGGGGCTGTGCAGCTGAATGAAAGCTAGAATTCTTTCCAGGCTGTTCAGACTTACTCTAGTGGCCAAGCTGAGAATATTGGATGCAGGGCTGGTGCAAGGAAGTTTCTTACCCTAGGCGAAACTTCCTTGCACCAGCCCTGCACCACCCCCACCCCTGCAGCAGCCAGCTCCCTCACCCACAGCAGCCAGCTCCCCATCCCCCCGCGGAGGCTTCCCACCCCCCCCGCCCGCGGTAGCTCAGCCCCCCGCCTGTGGGCCGCGGAAGCCTCCGCCCCGCCCGCGGTGCCTTCCCGGCTCCACGCTCAGCCGCTGAGCCGAGCGTGGAGCCGGGAGACAGGAGGCAGCCACAGCGAGCTGCCCGCGAAACCCTGCTGAGCCCAGCGGCACGGCAACAGCCCTCGCCACAGCAGGGCTTCACGAGGAAGCGGGCGGCTGCCTCCTGCCTCCCGGCTCAAGCGTGGGGCTAGAAGACAGGAGGCAGTCACCCGCCGCCGAGGGTGGCGAAATGCTGTCTCCAAATCCTGGCACCTTAGGCGACCGCCTAGAGTCGCCTAGTGAAAGCGCCGGCCCTGCTGGGATGGCACAAAGATGTCTCCAGACCTCCCTGTGCTCCATCCGTTCTTGTGCTGAGTTGAGTTAGAGATGAATGGAGAATTTGTGCCAATTAAGAAATGGTGGTTTCTTTGTTAGCATTTTATCCCTTAATAATAAGGCATTTTTCCTCCCCTGGATATTATTGGTCACTATTGCACACCTTTACTTACAGAAACTAATCATGTCCAGTCATGTAACACAGCTGATAGTATATGTGTATTGCATATTAAATGAAAATTAATTGTAGTTTCTTTGAAGTATGGCAAGTAAAAAAAAGTGTGGTCTATTAGTTCATGTATAGGACTGGGATCCAGAACTCCACAGTCCTTTTGCTGACTCTGCTTCACATTATGGCTTCACATTATGAGCCAAATCTTTCTTAGCTTGCTGAAATAAGTAATCCTGCTAACTTCAGTTGCGACTGTTCATATGAATTGGGCAAGCAGACTGTAGCCCAATATCTTTGTACCTTCATTTATCAACTTTGAAATTATTAGTATTTATTATTAATCATGCTAACGCCCCCTAGGGACCAGAGTTTAAAGGTATTTAGGTGCCTAAATGTGTAGTAGATAGGTGCCTAGTGGGATTTTCAGCAGTGCTTAGGTATCTAACTCTAATTGAAATCAATGACAGTAAGGTGCCTAAATGCTTTTGAAAATCCTACTAGTCATTCCTATCTTCATCTTGATGTGACTAAATACTTTTGAAAATCTGGCCTTAGCTGCTTTGCAAACCCCAAGAAAGATGGTCCTTGTTCCAAGGACTTCACAATCTAAGGACGGACAAGTAGAAAGAGGCAGGGGAAAGGAAATGAGAACAGCAACAATTTACAGATCATATACAGTCAATCAAACTGAGTGCATATATAATATAAGCTTCACTGCAGCACTGGGTATTTGAAAAACAGATTTAAATGTGGACAGATTAAAGCTTTGCCAGTTTGCTCAGGAGCTATATTCACACCAGCAAAAAATGGGATGTGGGCATTGCTACACACCATATATTTTCTGACTTGACTAGTAGCCAGCGCGTTAGTGTTACATCTTCATGACTATTCAAGCCATCAATGAGAATAGACATGAATGATTTTTGATACGTGTCTGGCTTGTCAAGAGAGTCAAGTCCTTTGTATTTTTGTATTCTGGATGGCCATTTTGAGCTAACGTTTAGCTGTCAAGTGTTGTGTCCCAGGTTACTGAGAGAATGTAATTAATGGTCACTGTCTATGTTAAAAATAGTTTGATTACCAAGTATCCCTGGTCATCTAAACCACAGTCCCAAAACATGGGGTTATCTGTTCTGTCATTCGTCATTTCCAGGTTATACCTGAGATATCGCTATAGAACGTGTTTGTTCTCCGAGCTCCTCAAACACCAGTCAGGGATGTGTAGGGAATATTCCTGGATATCACGCAAGATGTTTGTGGTTAGGACATCATTTCAGAAGTAGACCCTAATTATTTTCTGATTAGCAGAGCTCTCTGGTTACAAACTCACAACCTAATTTTAGAAGGTAAATGGAGAATGACAGAACTAGCTGAAAACAAAGATACATTACTGTTACACAGAAGCCATGAAAATATCTATATATATTTCCCCCCCCCCTTTTTTTCCCCCTCTTTTGCTCCATTATGACTGAGAAAATAGCCAGGCCAGGCTGATATATACTGTAGCCGATGAGCAGCCTACATATCCAGTTGTGGGGAACGCTGTATTCAGTCTCATTCTTCATCCCCCTGGAATGAGTATGTGATACATGGACTGCAGTTATCAAAAGCGTTTGATACTTAAGCAGTGTGTAATCATTGCTGATATCATGAAAATACAAAATACACTATAGTATTTTTATTCTGTTAATACATAATGCACACGCGATGACAGCATCTGCCAAAACATCTCCAGTCAAGATGTATCTGCATCACGTTCCTGATCAGATGCTTTCAGCATCAAGCTGTACAACCAACACAAAGTAAATTCCCTCCCGCTAAATATCCCCATCAGACAGGAATTAAATATTAACCTTAAACATTTATAAAATATGATTTAATGTGAGCTTTAAAGCTTTTCTAATAAAATATAGATTGCATTTTTTTGTTTTTACTAAAACAAAGCTTGAGCTGCTGAAAAATAGCATATCTATCTATCTATCTATCTATCTATAAGAAAAACTCTCCTATTGCTTGACAAGTGATGGAGAATGAAAAAAACAAAACCATCTGTCCCCTGTTCTTCCTTTTTCAATCACTGTGGACAACATCACCATCTTCCCTTTCATTCAGGCCTATAACCAGTGCATCGTCTTTAACTCAGTTATGTCTCAGATATTCTCATAACAAGGCTGTGTCTAAATCTTGCCGATTCTTCCTGCATAAAATTTCTTAGATGTGGCCTTTCCCCTCTACAAATGCAAGTCCAGGCCTCATTATCTTGAGGGACTGCAACCTCCTCTTCTCCAGCCTTGATAAATGCTATCTTTCACCACTTGTAGAGATTCAAAATGCTATTGCAAAGATAATTTCTTCAGATCATCACTTTGACCATGTCACTGCATCTCTCCATTGGTTCCCCCTTTTTCCATGGCATCAATCACAAACTGCTTGTGTTCACTTTTATGGCCTTTCATGGTCTATCCTGACATCACCACACTTCACTCCTACATTATTTCAACGTTGATTCCATCCTTTGTTCTGTCAGTGATACCAACCTGCATTATCCACTTGTTACATTTTCAAACAAGCACCTTTGTGCTTTCTCCCATGCTGACCCTCCTGTTTGGGAGGAGCTCCCCATAAATATCCAGAAAGCCATCTTGTTGTCCTCCTTAAAACTTGCCTTTGCTTGTGATGTCTACAAAAATCTTGACATCAGTTAAGTAGCTGTGTGCTGAAACCACTGCCTGTCATGCTGACTAGTACTATTTTCTTGTGCTCCCGTCTCTCTCTGTACTCACGTGTTATTTTGTATACTTAGTAAGATCTTTGGGCAGTCTTTTTATTATGGGTTTGTACAGCACCTAGCACAATAGGGTTCTGGTACATGACTAGGGCTCCCAAAAGGTAAGGATGGTCCAGTAATTAGGGTGTGAGCTTGGAACTTGGGAGACCTGGATTCAGTTGGCTTTACTTTAGTTTCACAATACATTTTCAATGTGAGCTTGGGCCATGCCAGTTGGGGCCAGATACATAGAGGTATTTAAATGTCTCAAGATGTAGATAAGTGCTTAGTGGGATAGTGAAATCTCCTAAGCACATGAGACATGGGAGTTAGGTGCCTAACTTGCTTAGGTGCTTTTGAAAATCCCAGTAGGCTCCTGTCAGCATCTTTAGGCACCTAAATACCTGTGAAAATCTGGCCCTTAGTCTCTCTGTGCCTCAATTCCTCATTGATATAATGAGGAAAATAGCACTTTCCATCCTCACAGAGATGTTGTGAGGACAAGTACATTAAAGATTGTGAAGCATTCAGATATCACAGTAATGGGGAGCATATAAGTACCTAAGATAGACTGTACCACAATAGAAATAAATAATAACAACAACAACTAGGTCTGTGAAGCAATTAAAAATATTAATTGCAATTAATCGCACTGTTAAACAATAATAGGATACCATTTATTTAAATATTTTGCATGTTTCTACATTTTCAAATATATTGATTTCAGTTACAACACAGAATACAAAGTGTACAGTGCTCACTTTAATCAAAAATAAAACAATGTAAAACGTTAGAGCCTACAAGTCCAATGAGTCCTACTTCTTGTTCAGCCAATTGCTCAGACAAACAAGTTTGTTTTCATTTGCAGGAGATAATGCAGCCCACTTCTTGTTTACAATGTCACCTGAAAGTGAGAACAGGCGTTCTCATGGCACTGTTGTAGCTGGCATCACAAGATATTTACGTGCCAGATATGCTAAAGTTTCATATGTCCCTTAATGCTTCAACCGCCATTCCAGGGGACATGCAGCCATGCTGATGACGGGCGTTGCGCGATAACAATCCAAAGCAGTGCGGATTGACGCAGTTTCATTTTCATTATCTGAGTCAGATGCCACGAGCAGAACTTTGATTTTTTTGGGGGGTGGTTCAGGTTCTGTAGTGTCCACATCGGAGTATTGTTCCTTTAAGACTTCTGAAAGCATGCTCCACACCT
The DNA here is from genome assembly GCA_037349315.1 of Chelydra serpentina. Lineage (NCBI taxonomy): Eukaryota > Metazoa > Chordata > Testudines > Chelydridae > Chelydra > Chelydra serpentina. The sequence goes on along the minus strand of JBAIAC010000028.1, from coordinate 10,413,521 downwards.
CGTCCCTCTCAGATTTTGGAAGGCACTTAAGATTCTTAAACCTTGGGTCAAGCGCTGTAGCTATTTTTAGAAATCTCACATTGGTATCTTCTTTGTCTTTTGTCAAATCTGCAGTGAAAGTGTTCTTAAGACGAACAACATGTGCTGGGTCATCATCCAAGACTGCTATAACATGAAATATATGACAGAATGCGGGTAAAACAGAGTAGGGGATGCACAATTCTCCCCAAAGGAGTTCAGTCACAAATTTAATTAATGTATTATATTTTTAACGAGTGTCATCAGCATGGAAGCATGTCCTCTGGAATGGTGGCTGAAGCATGAAGGGGCCCACGAAGGATGAGTGGAGTTGTAGGGTCTGAAGTTTTACATTGTTTTGTTTTTGAGTGCAATTATGCAACAACAACAAAATCTACATTTGTAAGTTGCACTTTCACAACAAAAGATTGAATCATGGTACTTGTACGAGGTGAATTGAAAAATACTATTTCTTTAGTTTATCATTTTTACAGTGCAAATATTTGTAATAAAAATAATGTACACTTTTATTTCAATTACAACACAGAATACAATGTATATGAAAATGTAGAAAAACATCTAAAATATTTAATACATTTCAGTTGGTGTTCTATTGTTTAACAGTGTGATTAAAATTGAAGTCTAGGACCTTCATGGTAGCATTCTTTGAAACGCTTCCAGTTCCGCACACAGGACCAGTTAGACAGGCAGAACTGCAGGGTCTCAATGCATGGATGAGACGATGGTGTAGGGAGGAGGAGTTTAGATTTATTAGGAAATGGGGAAACTTTTGGGAAAGGGGGAGCCTATACAGCAGAGATCTGCAACCTTTGGCACGCGGCTCATCAGGGAAATCCGCTGGCGGGCCGGGACAGTTTGTTTACCTGCAGCATCCACAGGTTCGGCCAATCGCAGCTCCCACTGCCCGTAGTTTGCCATTCCAGGACAATGAGGGCTGTGGGTGCAGGCCGAGGGGTTGCCAAAGGTTGCCGATCCCTGCTATGCAGGAAGGATGGGCTCCACCTAAGGATGGGCACTTTTTTATTTTAAGTGCCAGCAATCTGCTTCCACCTAAACCAAAATGGAAGCAGATTGCTGGCACTTAAAATAAAAAATGGTCATAAAATTGTTAAATTAAGGGCTGGGGGGACGCCTACAGGTGTGCAGGAGCACGTGTTTCGGACAGCGACATCCCTTAGGGGAGGATCTATTAATGGAGATTCTCCATGTCCTAATAATGATGAGCGGATGGAAGATGACAAAATACAGGGAAGATCTGATGAGAAACTGTCAAATGAAAAAGAGTCCCATTCAATTACATCACGTAATGGCAGACAGCTAAAAAGTGAGACTTTTTAAAGTGTTTATATACAAATGCTAGAAGTCTAAATAATAAGATGGGTGAACTAGAGTGCCTCATATTAAATGAGGATATTGATATAATAGGCATCACAGAAACTTGATGGAATGAGGATAATCAATGGGACACAGTAATACCAGGATACGATATATATCGGAAGGACAGAACAGGTCATGCTGGTGGAGGAGTGGCACTATATGTGAGAGAAAGCATAGAATCCAATGAAGTAAAAATCTTAAATGAACCAAACTGTATCATAGAATCTCTATGGATAGTAATTCCATGCTCGAATAATAAGAATATAGCAGTAGGGATATACAACTGACCCATTTGCTAGGACAATGATAGTGACTGCGAAATGCTTAGGGAGATTAGAGAGGTTATTAAAATAAAAAACTCAATAATAATGGGGGATTTCAACTATCCCCATATTGACTGGGTACATGTCACCACAGGATGGGATGCAGAGATAAAGTTTCTTGACACCTTAAATGATTGCTTCTTTGAGCAGCTAGTCCCGGAACCCACAAGATAATTCTTTATTTGGTCCTAAGTGGAGCACAGGATCTGATCCAAGAGGTGAATATAGCTGGATTGCTTGGTAATAGTCACCGTAATATAATTAAATTTAACATCCCTGTGGCGGGGAAAACACCGCAGCAACCCAAATGGTAGCATTTAATTTTAGAAAAGGGAACTACAAAAGAATGAGGAAGTTAGTTAAACAAAAATTAAAAGATACAGTGCCATAAGTGAAATCCCTGCATGGTGCATGGAAACTTTTTAAAGACACTATAATAGAGGTTCAACTTTAATGTATACCCGAAATTAAAAAAACATAGTAAGAGAACCAAAAAAGTGCCACCCTGGCTAAACAACAAAGTAACAGGAGCAGCAAGAGGCAAAAATGGAAGTTTAAAAAGTGGAAGTTAAATCCCAGTGAGGAAAATAGAAAGGAGCATAAACTCTGGCAAGTGAAGTGTAAAAATATAATTAGGAAAGCCAAAAAAGAATTTGAGGAACAGCTAGCTAAAGACTCAAAAAGTAATAGCATTTTTTTTAAGTACATCAGAAGCAGGAAGCCCGGTAAACAACCAGTAGGGCCACTAGATGATGAGATGCTAAAGGAGCACTCAAAGACAGTAAGGCCATTGAGGAGAAACTAAATTCATTTTTTGCATCCGTCTTCATGGCTGAGGATGTGAGGAAGATTCCCAAACTTGAGCCATTCTTTTTAGGTGAGAAATCTGAGGAACTCTCCCAGATTGAGGTGTCATTAGAGGAGGTTTTGGAACAAATTGATAAACTAAACAGTAAAAAGTCACCGGGACCAGATGATATTCATCCAAGAGTTCTGAAGGAACTCAATGTGAAATTTCAGAACTACTAACTGTAGACTGTAACCTATCATTTAAATCAGCTTCTGTACCAAAGGACTATAGGATAGCTAATGTAACGCCAATTTTTAAAAAGGGCTCCAGAGGTGATCCCAGCAATTACAGGCCAGTAAGCCTGACTTCAGAACTGAACAAACTGGTTGAAACTATAGGAAAGAACAAAATTGTCAAACACATAGATGAACATAATTTGTTGATGAAGAGTCAGCATGGTATTTGTAAAGGGAAATCATGCCTCACCAATCTAGTACAATTATTTGAGGGAGTCAACAAGCATGTGGACAAGGGGGATCCAGTGGATATAGTGTACTTAGATTTTCAGAAAGCCTTTGACAAGGTCCCTCTCCAAAGACTCTTAAGCAAAGTAAGCTGTCATGGGATAAGAGGGAAGGTCCTCTATGGATCGGTAACTGGTTAATAGATAGGAAACAAAGGGTAGGAATAAATGGTCAGTGTTCAGAATGGAGAGAGGTAAACAGTGGTCTGTACTGGGCCCAGTCCAATTCAGCATATTCATAAATCATCTGGAAAAAGGGGTAAACAATGAGGTGGCAAAATTTGTAGATAATTCAAAACTACTCAAGGTAATTACGTTCAAAGCAAATTGGTAAGAGCTACAAAGGGATGTCACAAAACCAGGTGACTGGACAACAAAATGGCAGTGACCGTGGCATTACATGTGTGTGCACGCATACCTCCGCCCTCTTTTTCTCTTCCTCTCTCCATCAATTAATTACATCTGCTTAGTCCTATCGACCAAGTAAATTAGTAACTGCAGCAGGGGATACGGTCATCCTTTGGTGTCAAGAGTTAGGATCTGTTCACGCCATGAGGTTAATAGGAAAGAACCAATCTGTTTGGCTGAGGCATATTATAGAAGAAATGAAGCCAGGAGACTTTGCTTTTAGGTAAGAAGTACCATGTCCTATGTCTCTGGCAAAGTTGGTTGGTTTGGTTGATGATCCTTTCAGAGCCAACATTTCTATTTCTCAGTTCTTAGAAAATTAATTGTATGTGTATACAAGCTTGAAAGTTATATATTATTTTATTTTTTTGGTGAGTTTAGTGGATTTTTTCTGACCATAAATGTGAAGGCTGTTAGCTCTTCCTAGAGTAAAGTGTATTGAAGATGGTATCTGTATCAGTCTTCTTACTGCCAATATATATGTAGCTTGACTTTCAACTTTGGTACTAGACTTGTAAGAAGGGGTTGCCATTTGTGTTAACTTTAGTGGAGGTTTTGGGATGAGATCAGAGGTCACTGACAGAGATCTTCACATTCTTTTATGTCTTCTTATTTCTGCTCTGTTTGAAACCAGGTTTTGAAAGGTTAAAAAAAGCTATAAATCTACATGCCCTCTAATCTCTGAGCACACCTTTTAAATTCAGGTTATGGTTTACTCGCACTGTTTCCCTTGATATTCTGGGTAATGTTCTGCTAAGTCCAGAGGAAAAAAATAAATATCAGATATGTTTGCACTGTGTCCTTTATTCTGGTTTGATCCAAATTGCATCCTTAAGTTAGCAACAGCATGGTATATCAATGGAAATATTTTAGTATTATGAATAATAAATATTTTATAATCTTTGCCTGCAGTGATGAAGGTTTTGTGGCAGTTAATTGCAATAGAGAGGTGGCAGAACACCTCACTGGGACCCCATTTCATCAAGGCACTTGTGCCTGAATTTAATCATCTGAATATTCCCAATGGAAATTTGTGGACATTTTCACATGTTTAAAGTTAGGCACGAGCTTAAGTGCTTTGCTGAATTAGAATCTAATCCGTGCTCTTTGCTTTCTGTAGCTAGTGACCTCTGGTGTCACTGATGTATTAGATTGTTATTTGTTAGCGCTAAATGCCTATTCCGTCTCCCATCCCCCGAATCATCATATAAAAGGACGTATAAAGTCACTAGTGATAAAATGTGAGGTGTTACTGAGGTAGATGATACAGCTGCTATGCATAAAGATTTCTCAGTGTTTGTTTTTAACACTCCTATTTTCAGAAGCGTTTGTTCATTAAAAAAAAATAATTAATCCATGTTCTTGTTAATATAAAGAATGATCAAACAGTGCTTTTTTATTATTAAAATCTTTAGAATTCTTGGGATCAACATGTTAAAGTGTAGTTTAAAAAAATAAAAGGGAACCATTTCAGCTTGACAAAGGATTTCATAAGGGAAATATAACCAGACAACTTGTGGTCACTCTAGACTTCATAGCACTATGACATATAAGAGGGGTATTGACCTAGGTGTCCTGGCCACATTCTAATACAAGTAATTTATTTTCGCCTTCCTACATTGCTCTTGTACATTCAGCTAGGTTATGGCATTGTTTCTTCACTTTTCAATTGTTGTGTACTGTTGCTATGTATTGTTAAACATTTGTCATATTTGACATTGTAGGTAGCTTCATTCACTGGGGAATGAAGTGATATCATATATCTACCTATCTCACAGGAGCGCTTTGAAGCTCAAGCAGTTAATGTTGTTAGGGCTTTGAAATCCTTAGCCAAAAAGTGATGCTGATGTGCAAAGTACTATTATAAGAATTATAAATGCACTATGTCGGTAATATGAATGCAGAGTACCTTGTAGCTGTTCTTGTAATGTGTCCCCAAATTAGTGTTTGATCCTCTGTACCTTAAACAGTATTTTGTATTGCTCAGACAGGCTCACTCAGAAGTTGATGGCCTACAAAGAGAAGACACAGAAAGACATACACAATACAATAATGTTGGCAGATTGCATAGGGGATGTAACATTTGAGCATTTGTACTAGGAATAGCAGGTTACAGTAACTGCTTCAGCTGAAACCATGCAGTTCACACTTCACAGAGAGTATATAGCTAACAGAGAACATTGAGCTGGCTAAAGCTGATGTTTACAGTTTATTATTATATCAAATAGAGATATTATAACAAAGAAATGGAACAAATTTCTCAGCTGGTATATAACTGGCTCTCAGCATTGTATCTAGAATATATTAGCATGACCTAGTACAAACGTTTTATGCCTACATATATATTCTAACATATATATTATACAAGTAGCATATATGTACTAACAGTCTTATTTCATAACAGACTACATTAACTCATACAATAATTCCTATTGAGATGGCAGAGGGAGGAGGGGAACAATGCTATGTAAATTGTCCTTTTGACTCCGTCTCCGTCCTGTTCCTGGGAGATGCTTCGGAGATGGATGTGGGCAGGGTTATGGTAAGGTGGAGGTGAACTTCTCTCTTCCCAATCCCTACCTCGTAGTGCAGAGGACAGTGTGTGTTACAGTATTTATGAGTGAAATATCCATTGTTGAAAGCTGGGAACATGAACATAATCCTAACTTGATCAGAACATAAATATTTCAGACAGATTGCCCGTCAGCCTGACCATTGCAAGTCATCATGCTTCCTTCTGAGCAGATGTCACACTTTACATCCTTATAATTTATTAGCTTATGTGGAAAAATAATAATGATTTAATATATGGTCTGTTGTATTGTTTTACTGTAATTTGGTACAGTTTTGCCTTGGCACTTAACCTCAATGAAATCGGTTTTGAATATATAAATAATAGCACTACAGTAAATCAGGCACCTCACAGAAACTCTATGAAAGGTCGACTAGCAATTTCCGTGTGTGTGTGTGTGTGTGTGTATATATCTGCATCTATCTAAATGAATTGTATTTTGCATTTTATATATTTAATATATATTCAAAACAGTCTCATATTCTGGCTATGTACATGTGCATACAACTCACATTGAAGCCAATAGAAACACAGCATATGAATATCAGAAGGCAAAATATGATCCTGTATATTTTAATCATGGTGGATGCTAATTCTCAGTTTCTCTGTTTGCTCATCTGTTTTAATATCTATTCATAATGTGTGTTGTTTGTTTAATTACCTTACTGTAACCCATAAACTCAATAAGCTGTCTCAACTCTGGTGTATGCCCATAACTTTTGTTTTTGTCACCCCTTTTAAAATACTTGTTGAAGAAAATAATTTGTACTATAAACAAGTCAGCTTATCATTAATTAGATGTTAGTAAATAAGTACCATGTTTTTTCAGTTGGCATAAAATTACTAAATGTAAATTAAATTACTAAATCTAAATTAAATTACTATTTGAATTTTTTTCTTTTATTCTAAGGAATCCTGACTGCATGGAAATAGAAAGAAAAGTTAAGGAAGCACTTTTCCATTACCTTACAATTTATATTTTATTTATATTACTTGCATGATATACCTTTCAGGCACACAGAGACATAGGTTCGAGTGTATTATACTTTCCATTTAACTGCAGGTTTCCTAGTTTCTCTGGGGATGCATTTCTATTAAAAGAGAGCACACAGAGTGGAGTTTAGGTTCCCTAAGGAAACAGAGTATAGTGAGCACTGATTGCTCTCCAGATTCATAGGCAAAAGGGGGAAAAGCTGTGATTAAGTAACATCAAGGCTGTGTGACCCAATGAGAAACTGAAAGAGAGTTAATTTTAAGGGCTCACATCTTGCTGACAGAGGCATGTGAACATTCCCATTGATTTCCCATGCATTTGTTTCTGAGGGTGGATTTTGGCATTAAGGCTCTATGTCTCCTTAACTCACCATGAAGCATATATGTATTTCACAGGCCTGCATGTAATGTTAGATGCTCTATCCTCTGCAGTGCCTCAAAATACAGTTTAGCTATCTATGTACTTATTTATCCCTGTCACCATAATATCTGAGCACCTTGATTCATTAAGAATGGGATTTCATTGCCCTTACTTTGTAAGTTGTGTATAAACATTTTATTTCCATGTTAAGGACCTGAACCTTTAAACATAAACTGCCAAGCATAGGACTTATTACTGTGAGTAGTCCCACTGGAAAAAAGTGATCAGAACTTTTGAAAGCACAAGAAATGTATAAAAAATGACTGGATGATTTTCATCAAACTTAAAAAAAAAAAAAAAGTTTATACCAACCAGGGAAATTTCATTCTGAGAGCTCAGTGCTTTCAAAAATTATAAAAGTACAAACTGTTTTTCTGCTAATACATGAAAATGTGCTACTAGTGATCACTGTGACCTTTCATTTCTCTGTGGATGTGGAAGTCCAGTATAATTAGGAAGAACCAAGTAAGTTTTTATTCATTTGAGTAAGGCTCCAGTCTAACAGAACACTTAAATACTTGTATAACTTTAAGCACTTGAGATGGCCTTCTGAAGTCATTAATGTTTTGCTGGAAGAAGGCCAAATGCTACATAATGTTATACTTTTGCATTTGTCTGCATGCTTTTAAATAATCATTACTGATTAAAAACCTACAATTTCTTCTATTTTGTTTTAGACAGACAATAACATTTGTTAAGTAACTGACCATCTTATTGATGGGTTGTAAATGGCCATTTAGAGTTTAAAGAGCATTTTAGTATGCAATTACAGTACGTTAAAACTACTAAAATTGGAGGACTAAAGATGGAAATACTGTATTTGTGCTGAGAGTTTATATTAGGTTTTCATACTAATTCTCTTTGTGGAGTTTTGTTTCATATTTAGAGCACATGTAAATGTCTACTATTATTTTTTGAGATGCAAACCAGATTTTTAAACCTTTGCTCATATTTTCCCTTGTGTGTATGGTGTACACACATGGGGTAAGGAAGGTTTTGGGGTGGGGAAAGATTGCAAAGAGCCTCCCCACCCCTTGTACCTCTGGGAAAAGTCAAGTCCCCACGTTGGTCCTTGTGTTTCTGGACTACAAAGACTTGCAGGTCTTTAGTACTAGTGGCAACACTCTGGCTATTTATTGTCCTTGTCCCTACCTTGGTCAGAGCCAGGTGGTAGCATGATAGTGCTGAATCCTCTCTCCCTGCATGCTCATAACATTGCTTTTGCTTCTTGTGGACTGGGTAGCAGATCAGGAATATAGACACACTTATATGAGAAATCTAATAGACACACCCTGAATGGTGCAAAATTTGACAGACATGGAGACAATACTTTCAATTAGCAGCTGAGAGTGAAATCTGAAATTTTAAAGTACTCGGGAAAAATTTAAAAAGAAAAACAGAAATAATGAGTTTGTTTGGCAAGAAAAATTATCACCGAATGAGATGTGATGAGATGTCCTTATTGACAGTTCAACCTCCTCAGCAGCTGACCATCATCCAAATTTAGGAAAGCAGGAAGGAAGGAATTAAAGGGAAAAGTGCTACTGGGAGTGCAAGTTACATCTAAGCATGCATGTAATTCCACACCAAAGATTTCAAACGCCACTCCTATTCACACAATTTATTTAACTTCATAAAAGATATTTTATTTCAAAACGTGCAGCCTCTCAGTCAGAGTAAGCACACTGAGATATGTGCAATACCAAATTGCTTTTCAAGAGAGAGGGGAATTTTTTTTGGTAAGTCATGGTGGTCATATTTTGTTATAGCTCATTAGTTTCACTATTTAGTAATATCTCCCAGAATAGCTGTAATTAATGCTGTAGGTCTTATACAATTAAACCAGTGCCGGTGGTAATCTCTTGCCAAAAGGTATGGATTTTGGTAGAAAATCACAGGAGCTGATGTTTAAAAGAAAGTTAGTATACAAAGTAATGGAGGAGTAGTGCCAGCTTGAGTTAAGTCCAAAGCTGGAAGCTGTGTATTGCAGGTATTTTGATGGATTCTTAACATTATACTAGATGTCCCCAGAGCCTAAAGTTCTGAGGAACTGGTTTCATTAATCTGTAGCAGTATTTAAATATCAGGAATGCCTGTTTCTCTCAGTATTTTTGTAAAAGTGTCAGAGCTTGTGGCTGAGATGAACAACAGAAACAAAGTGGCATTGCAAAATGAATGCAGGAGCTGTGCAACCAGAAAGTAACAGCAACAGACTGAAAATGTGGTTTGTGTTGAAAAAAGCACTAATATGTCAGATATAGAGTTAAGTCCTGCAACTGGACTTCAAAATTTTGAATTGAGAAGGGCTCTGAGTTGACTCAGATATGTATCCAGGCAGATCTAGATTCAGGTTCAAATCCATAATGTCACCTGCACATGGTTATTTGTGAGAGGATTTTTTTGTCTGTTTCATTGGCCTGACTACTGTGATTTTCTTCCGATAGAATCTTAATTTAATATATTTAAAAAGAAAAATAAAGCTCGACAGTAAAATTGTATTGAAAAATGTGTCCTTCTAAGGGTATGTCTACACTACGAGAGTAGTTCGATTTTACTTAAACCAAATTTCTGATACCGATATTACAAAGTCAAACGTGTGTATCCAGACTAAGGACAGTAATTCAACTTTGTGAGTCCACAGTAATGGGGCAAGCGTCGACATTGCAAGCGGTGCACTTTGGGTAGCTATCCCACAGTTCCTGCAGTCCCCACTGCCCATTGGAATTCTGGGTCAAGCCCCCAATGCCTGCTGGGACAAAAAATGTGTCGTGGGTGGTTTTGGGTAACTGTCGTCATTCAACCCTCACTCCCACCCTCCCTCCGTGAAAGCGGCGGCAGTCAAACGTTTCACGCCCTTTTCTAGTGATTGACAGCACGGACGCCACAGCACCGCGAGCATGGAGCCCGCTGCGATCATCGCTGCAGTTATGGCCGTTGTCAACACCTCTCGCCATATCGTCCACTTTTTTCAGAGGCAGATGCTGAGAAATCAGGCGAGGAGGCTACAGCAGCGCGGTGAGGACATCGACTCTGAGAGGGGCACAGACCTCTCACAAAGCACAGGACCCCGCACCGTGGACATCACGGTGGCACTGGGTCATGTTGATGCAGTGGAATGGCGATTCTGGGCCCGGGAAACAAGCACGGACTGGTGGGACTGCATAGTGCTGCAGGTCTGGGATGAATCACAGTGGCTGCGAAACTTTCGAATGCGTAAGAGCACGTTCCTGGAACTGTGTGACTTGCTGTCCCCTGCCCTGAAGCGCCAGGACACCAGGATGTGAGCAGCCCTGACAGTCCAGAAGCGAGTGGCCATAGCCCTCTGGAAGCTTGCAACGCCAGACAGCTACCGTTCAGTCGCGAATCAATTTGGAGTGGGCAAATCTACCGTGGGGGTTGCTGTGATGCAAGTAGCCAACGCAATCATTGAGCTGCTGCTCTCAAAGGTAGTGACCCTGGGAAACGTGCAGGTGATCATAGATGGCTTCGCTGCGATGGGATTCCCAAACTGCGGTGTGCACATCCCTATCCTGGGACCGGACCACCAGGGCAGCCAGTACATTAACCGAAAGGGCTACTTTTCAATGGTGCTGCAAGCACTGGTGGATCATAAGGGACGTTTTACCAACATCAACGTCGGATGGCTGGGCAAGGTTCATGACGCTCGCGTTCTCAGGAACTCTGGTCTGTTTAGACGGCTGCAGGAAGGTATTTACTTCCTGGACCAGAAAATAACTGTTGGGGATGTGGAGATGCCTGTAGTGATCCTCGGGGACCCAGCCTGGCTGCTAATGCCCTGGCTCATGAAGCCGTACACAGGCGGCCTTGACAGTGAAAAGGAGCTCTTCAACTACCGTCTGAGCAAGTGCAGAATGGTGGTGGAGTGTGCTTTCGGATGCTTGAAGGGGAGATGGAGAAGCTTACTGACTCTCTGTGATCTCAGCGAAACCAATATTCCCATTGTTATTGCAGCTTGCTGTGTGCTCCACAATCTCTGTGAGAGCAAGGGGGAGATGTTTATGGCGGGGTGGGAGATTGAGGCAAATCGCCTGGCTGCTGATTACGCGCAACCAGACACCCAGGCGATTAGAAGAGCCCAGCGGGACGCGCTGCGCATCCGGGAAGCTTTGACAGCTAGCTTCCAGACTGACCAGGCTTATCAGTGACTATTACGTTTTTGAAACAGAAGGTGAACCTGCCCCCGTTTAGTAAGGATTTCAGGGTATGTTAATTTGGACCGGAGGCAGGATGACAGAGCCCTGCGGCAGGGGATCTGTAACGGCCCTCCCCCGCCAAAAGGTCACATAGCCCCCCCCCACAGAACATGAAAACTACCTCTCAGACTGACCAGGGTACCTACTGACTGTAATGTGTGTATAACCTTCTGGTGAACCTGCCCCCGTGTCTGTACCCCGGTAAAGGTGCCTATCGTCTCCAATTACCAACCCCCTTCCCCCACTTCAAACACACCGTCCTTTAAAAGAAAATGAAGGAAACAGTAATTAAAAGAAATATATATTTTTATTAAGGACTTAACAGTTATGGGATTAAACTTGGACGGGGGCTAGGGTGGGGTGCGGTTGGAGGGAAGTAAAGAAAGCATCAAATCTTGGGGAATGAGAGCCTTCTGCTACTTGAGCAGTCCGCAGGGGTGGATTGATTGTTTCCACGGCCCCTGCCGACCCTCCTTCTTGTGACTTTGGGTGAGGGGGGTATGGGACTTTTTGGCAGGGGAGGGCGGTTAGAGATCTGATGCAGTGGGGCTCTGTCCTCCTGCCTCCAGTCCTGCAAAACATCTACAAGGCACTGGAGTGTGTCCTTTTGCTCCCGCATTAGCCCAAGCAGCATCTGAGTCGCCTGCTGGTCTTCCTGCTGCCACCTGTCCTCCTGAGCTTCCGTCCTCTCCTCCCGTTCACTGGATGCTCGCTGGTATTGAGACATGTCCTCTCTCCACTGGGTCTACTGTGCCGCCTCAGTTCGGGAACAGACCATAAGTTTGGAGAACATCTCGTCCCACGTTCTTTTTTTTCGCCTCCTCATTTGTGCCAGCCTCTGGGAGGTAGATGCCACGGTAGCCCGGGATACACTCACAGCTGTGCGATGGAAAAAAGGGAGTGAATTCCTCACAAAGATACATTTTCGCGAACAATGAATATAGTCTTTCCCTCTGAACAAGACCATGCACACTAGCTATCACGTGCACTCAGTACAAGGTCGAATTTTCAATCTTTATATTGAATGCCTGGGGTCTTGCTGTACAGATCAAACAAGCGGGGCCGGACAATGGAATTCGGCTAGCAGCCAGCCATGGTAAGCCGTAGACGTTTGGCTGATGAAAGCTTAACTTACGGCAGCACTCTCCTTTCACGTTCCAAGCACAGCTCCTAGCGTTGGCCAGTTCCTGCTGCCGGCGATCCGGCCAACAAGAGCTCTCCCCTGTCCCCCCCCACTGCGTGGCTGTCCCCGGGAATGGTCCCCGCTTGCTGCCGGCGATCCGGCCAGCAAGAACTCACCCCTGTCCCCCCACCCCACCGCGTGGCTGTCCCCGGGAACGGTTCCTGCATGCTGCCGGCGATCTAGCAAGCAAGAACTCTCCCCCTTTCCCCGCCACCGCGTGGCTGTCCCCGGTAACCGTTCCCGCATGCTGCCGGCGATCCGGCCAGCAAGAACTCTCCCCCTGTCCCCCCCCACCACGTGGCTGTCCCCGGTAACGGTTCCCGCATGCTGCCAGCGATCCGGCAAGCAGGAACGTTCCCCCTCCTCACCCCCACCGCGTGGCTAGAAACCGCCGGGTACATTTCTTTAAAAGGAACAGGCAACCAGTCCCCATATTACAATTCACCTAATTCAAACCAGGTCACCATGACTGATATCACTCTGATGAGGATTACACAGACAGAGAAAGATTGTATGCTGCGTGAATGCCAGCAAACACCAGTGCTGTATGCCGCCATGCTTTGTCAGGCAATGATACCGGAGTACCTGCTACTAGCCTGGCGCGGAAAAGTTTCCTACCATCGAGGACGCAATAAGGCCGCTCTCCCCAGAAACCTTATGCAAAGGCTTTCACTGTACCTTCAGGAGAGCTTCATGGAGATGTCCCAGGAGGATTTCTGCTCTATCCCCAGACATGTTAACAGACTTTTCCAGTAGCTGCACTGGCCATGAATGCAGCTAAAGCGCCTAAGGCAAAGTAATCATTAAAAACCCATTTCTAAAATACCATGTCTATTCTATTCAAAAGAAATGTTTAAGACACTCACCCACTGATCCTTCACTTGATTCACGGTCTGGGTTACCGCCTTGGGAGGGTTGGTAGGGGATCTCCGTCAGGGTGATGAAGAGATCCTGGCTGTCAGGGAAATCAGCGTTGAAAGCGCTGTCGACTGCCTTGTCCTCCTCATCTCCTTCATCATCTTCCCCGTCCGCAAAAACCTCCGAGGAAGCGGCCGTTGACAATACCCCATTGTCAGAGTCCACGGCCAGGGGTGGGGTGGTGGTGGCAGCCCCACCTAGGATAGCATGCAGTGCCGCGTAGAAATGGCATGTCTGGGGCTGAGACCCGGAGCGTCCGTTGGACTCCTTGGTCTTCTGGTACGCTTGTCTCAGCTCCTTGATTTTCACGCGGCACTGCATTGCATCCCAGCCATATCCTCTCTCCGTCATGGGCTTGGAGATCTTCTCGTAGATCTTCGCATTCTGTCTTTTTGATCGCAGCTCTGAAAGCACAGACTCATCGCCCCATATAGCGATCAGATCCAACACTTCCTGATCAGTCCATGCTGGAGCCCTCTTTCGATTCTGGGATTGCATGGTCACCTCTGCTGGAGAGCTCTGCATCGTTGCCAGTGCTGCTGAGCTTGCCACGATGTCCAAACAGGAAATGAAATTGAAACTGTCCAAACAGGAAAAGGAATTCAAATTTTCCCGGGTCTTTTCCTGTGTGGCTGGTCAGAGCATCCGAGCTTGGACTGCTGTCCAGAGTGTCCACAGGGTGGTGCACTGTGGGATAGCTCCCGGAGCTATTAGCATCGAATTCCGTCCACACTAACCCAAATTTGACATGGCCATGTTGAATTTAGCGCTACTCCCCTCATCGGGGAGGAGTACAGAAATCGATTTAAAGAGCCCATTGCGTAAAAATAAATAGCTTTGTTGTGTGGACGGGTACAGGGTTAATTCGAGTTAACGCTGCTAAATTCGACATAAACTCCTAATGTAGACCAGGCCTAAAAAAACAAAAAAGTGGTGTAAATGTTTTACATTGTATTCTGACTATGAGACCTAAGCCTTCAGCTTAATACTGAAAGCAAATTATTATCTGATGTCTAAACCACAACTTCAGAGTCCATAACATAGCTTCCTCCTTAGACTTCAATTCTTATGTGGTGGCTAGACCGTTCCTTCCGTAGCCACTCGCCCACCCACAGCAGAGATATAAAGCACACTTTAATAGGACATTCTTGATAAGCATAAATTTAACAACTGCTATTTACTAGAAATTATAGAATACAATCATAGCTTACCTAGGATATTTAAATAAAGAGCATATGTTAATGAGCATCCTTGAGACAATATTTAGGGTTGTTTAAACCTGGGGACCTTGTTTGTTTCTGGCCTCTTCTCTCTGTGGGCTTTATGGGTGCTGTCACACACAGCCACATACTCACTTTCACACCCTACAAATATATCCCAACACAACATAGCCAGTAACACAAGCATTCATTCTTCAGCAAGCTAAAAATAAATTCAGGCTTATAATAAATTCCATTATCCCCACTTGCAAACAAGAAAGTTAGAATAACTTTCCTATTTGGAATTGGGCTATGGGTCAGACAACTTTATCTTTTGAAACTACCGCCTTGATAGAGCTCATCAAGATGAAAGTAATTTAAAATATTTTTTTCATATGAAGTGTGTATGTCCCTACAAACTAATCTCACACTGTCCTTTTGTGTGATGAACACTAGTGTTAATCACCATAAAACAAGTACTTCAACAATAATATTAATTCAGTGCTATAAAAGAGACTTTAGGCAAGGCTTAGCTACATTTTTGTGCACTTCCACAGTTCTAGAATCAATTTTCAAGTCTGATTTTTTTTTTTACCAATGCCACCTTTTCCACTGTGCAAAAACAACATACTGCTAACAGCATCTTCTGAATGCTCCTGTAATGCTGTTATGCTATGATAAATTCTAGCAATAAAAAAAGGACTACTTTGGTGTCAATTCATAGTTTAATCATGACAGAAAAAGTTAGTAAATGAGAGCTGTAAAGAGATGAGAGGGACTATGCAGAGGAGTACTGTAAGAAAGCATGTTTACAAAGTGAAATGATATTATCCGGGGCACTGGTTTTCCACATCCATCTTCTCTTAAGATGGTAAATTGTAGCTGTGCTAAAATGATTGTGCAGTATTGATGATCCAGCTTCTTTACAAAAGCTCAATTTCTTTTGCAGAGTTTATATAATTAAAATGCTGAGAGGAAATCCATTTGTTGAAGCTGTATTAGAAATATTTAGAAGTGACTCTAATATTTAGCTAAATCCTTTTTCTACCTTGTAACTTTACTTGTTGGTGCAAACGTCAGTCTGACCCCATATTGGCCACTATAAGCTAATATAGGGCACAGGAGGCAGTGCCATCTTTGATCACATTACATCTGAATTGTTGCCATCCATCAACTAGAGTGCTATACCTGTTCTCAAGTTGTCACTCTGGTATATTTTCTAACACATCCAGTCTTTATAATCTGTCATCTGCTTGCTGTGTGCAGATATCTAAAATCAATACCATTTAGAAGGCTAAAAATCTTTAAAATCTGTCTTTAACAAGAAAAATAAAGGAAATAAGTTTGAGTAATTAGTGAGTTGGAGAGAATTTAATAATAATTATTGATAAATGGGAGGTAAGGGAACACATAGAAAATTGGAACTTCCACTAATCTCCTGGTCCAGAAGAAAAGCATCCTGGGGTGGTAAGAGAATTAGCAACTGAATAGATACTACACAATTACAGTGATTTTTGAAAATGCATGTGCAGCTGGGGAGAAACTGGAATATTGGATGAAAGCAAATGTACGGGAAAGAAAGAGAGAGAAAAATAAAAATTGTCCTGATCATTCCTGCCCTTTAAATCTTAATTCATGTCACTAGTATCAGGCAGAGTACTACTGTGGGTAGTGTACTGGATTGGGAGTCCCAAAGTGGGACCCAGGACACCCAAGTCCTGTTTCAAGCTCTGCCATTCTTCTCTTGTGCGACCTTTGGTGTGGCTGTTTCACTTGAACATTGCAACAACATAAACTAAAAGTCATGATGATATCACTCTTCCTTCAAGCACTTTCTATTTTGCAGTTAGTGCAGGTCACATACTGATAACCATAAATGCATCATTGGCATTTTCTCTTTTCTATTACACATGAATAGGCATTTAATTACATTAAAAGCCATACCATAATAGTGATGGAAAAAGGTCTATTAGACCATGCAGTCAGGAGGAGAGAAGAATGTGATCTAATCAGGATTTTTAGTGTATGCTATTTCAGTATATAACTCATTTTGGTACCTTCCATAGTGACAATCACCAACATAGTCACTAACAAATGAATTGTGCACTTGCACATTTTGCAAAACACATAACTTGACCATTCCTCAATGTTTACCTTTTTGCAACGACTGCAGAACACTCTTGTCCACATGACAGCCATTGTCCGGCTGTACTGAAAGAAGGGCAGGAGACATTTGGCATGGGTTTAATCAGGCCGCAACTTTATTATTAGAGGTCTAGGAGTACCCAGCAGATAAAAGTGTACAGTGCAGGTAACCCCATTCATTTCATAATTACATGGGAGGTCTTCCATCAGCTCCCCCTCTTTTTCCATCCAGGTCCCTCCAGCCAACCCATGGATTGGACCTTACCCTCCACCTCCCCTCGTAGGAGGGTTAAGGTGGGCTATAAGAAAGGGGTGTTGGCTCCAAGGTGTACCAATCATAGGAGTCCCCAACCCCTCCATCCTATTTCATTCCTTTAATGAACACCTCCTTTTTAAGTCCTTTTCTAAGCCATTTATCTGCTCATTGTATACCTTCCCTATGGAGTACCTGCACTGGACATCAGCCATACGTAGGTGCCAGCAATTAGCTTAGCTGTCTCTCCCTTCCTCCCTTTTTACTGTCTTTTACGATCCATTGTGTAAATAGCGCATGAAACCTATTCTTTATTCCTGTTAGGTTCTCTGGGTTACAGACCTACCACAAAGTTTGGAAACCCCATGAGCAGAATTTTAGGAGCGATTAGAGACATCCTTCTGTCATTGATTCTCTTAGGCAGCATAGAAAAATATGGATGATTTGTTGATGCACTGTCTATACCCGATTCAGTTATTTGTTTTCTTTTAATGTTAACTAGTGGTTCATAGATTCGAAGATTCTGAGGCCAGAAGGGACCATTCTGATCATCTAGTCTGATGTCCTGTATAGCACAGGCCATAGAACTTACCCAGAATTATTCCTAGAGCAGATCTTTTAGAAATACATCCTATCTTGAGTTCAAAATTGTCAGTGATGGAGAATGCACCATGACTCTTGCTAAATTGTTCCAATGATTCATCACTCTCACTGTTAAAAATGTACACCTTATTTCCAGTCTGAATTTGTCTAGATTCAACTTCCTGTCATTGGATCGTGCTATATCTTTCTCTGCTACACTGATGAGTCCATTGTTAAATATTTATTCCACATGTAGATACTTATAGTTTCTAATCAAGTCACCCTTCATCTTCTCTTTGTGAAGCTAAATAGATTGAGCTCCTTGAGTCTATCACTGTAAAGCATGCTTTCTAATCCTTTAGTCATTCTTGTGGCTCTTCTCTGAACCTGCTCCAGTTGATCAACATCCTTCTTGAGTTGTTGGCAATTCACACAAACAGTAGTCCAGCAGTGGTCACACCAGTGCCAAATACAGAGCTTTTCAAAGAAAAGGCAACTATCATTTTTAACATCAACAATACAGCCTATTTTCCTAGTCTCATTCTCAAAATCAGTTGAAAAATTCAGACTCGAGTAGACACTTGGCATGGAGAACTTCAGCCTGATTTTTTACCATCTGGCAAAATTTAAAGCAACTAAAATAGGATCTTATAATGAAAAGTGTCAGACAGCTTTAATTATAGGCAGTGCTACCAGCTCCGCCTGTAATTAGCTTTAATGGAGAGAGAGATAGACCCACATTAAAACCTCACACCCAGACAACCCTGAACTTTCAGATTGTTTGAAATGTGAACTGTGAGCCAGATACAAATTCAGCAAGTGACCCAAACCAGAAACTGGATTTAAACTTTATAATGGGTTAAACCAAAATTCTAGATCAAAATAAACCTATATGTAAGGGGACTGTTATCCCCTTACTAACATTCAGAGCTCCCAGTACCAGAAGGGGAAGGGTCGATGGGACTGACAGTCCCCAGGGGCAATGGGGAGAGGCCAATGCTCCAGGTCAGCTCTGATTGACAGGGCGGGCAGGCGAATCAGGGAGTCAGGAGGTCAGGGTGAATCCCGTCCTCCGTGTGAGCTGAAGTTGCCTGAGTCAGAGTGAGTGGGGCCGAGCTGAGGAGAGGGCAGAAGCCAGAGCTGAGCTGAGCTGGGCCAGATCTGGAGGGGCCAGAAAAGCAGCCCAGAGACACAGACCTGCCCTGGGAGCAGAGCTGCAGCCCAGAGACACAGACCTGCCCTGGGAGCAGAGCTGCAGCCCAGAGACACAGACCTGCCCTGGGGGGAGAAGCTGCAGCAGCCAGAGCCAGAGGGCCCAGGGCAGCAGCCCAGGGAGCTGGAGGCAGAGCAGCAGCAGCCGTGCAGAGGCAGAGGAGCTGGAGCTGAGGCAGAGCGGTGGAGCTGGAACTGGAGCAGTCCGGAGCCGGGTGTGGTGAGCAGCTGGGGAGAGCGAGGGGAACCCTGGGCAGTGGGCCCAGCGCAGGGAGAGGCCTCAGCCAAGGGGCCCTGCAGGCCAGACTTGCAGGGGGATCTAAACCCCGACAGGGCGGGGGCAACGCTGGGAAGAAGGGTCCTGCCACCCAGAGCCTGCGAGCGTGTGGCCACCGCCGGAGCAAGTATCCAAGCCACAGCGTCCCTGCAGCACAGCCAGGGCCTGAGAAGGAGCCTGGGACTTACAAAGGAACAGACTGAACTGCCCTGACATTGCAGAGACACTGTTGAGATGTTCCCTGCCACAGAGCGGGGTGATGTGTTTCCATTAGCCTTTCCCATTTTTCCTTATTCCTGTTACAAATTAATTGTTAATTAAATAATTTGCATTTGCTTTCAATTGTATGCAGTGATCAGTGGGTCAGGGAAGCATCCTGTTTAGAGAGAGTACCCCGGAGTGGGGACACCCTACCCCCTGACCTAGGTGACCACAGCAAGGTTGGGGGTCGAGCCCCCCAGGAATCCTGGGCCCAGCCTTGTTGGGGGTTACGAGGACTCTGCCAGACAGAAGAGTGCAAGGGGAGTCCTCGAGGGCAGGGAGGCCTCTGGGTAAAGGAGGTGGGAGCGAGGACTCAGATCCTTCCGCTAGCCCATTTCACCGGGGTAGTGCAGAGACGAGGAAAGTTCCCCACAAGAGCGGGACTATTCCCCCGCTTACATAATTGGCGTCACGAACAGGATCCTATTCACAGGGTCCACCCCATTGGTTTACTGGTTGCATTCTGGTAGCACTGTCCAGGCCTGGTCAAGAAACCTACCATGGCTGGAATTGAAGAACTACGGGCCCAGTTTGCTGAACTTCAGCGCAGATTGTCAGACCAAGCTGAGGCATTACAACAAGCTAGAACAGAACAAAGAGAAGCCTTATCACTGGCTAAGGCTGTAATAGACCAACAGGCAGCAGAAGCTAAGAAACCCCCTACTATTTATGTCCCACGGGAGCAGAAGGTCACAGAGTTTGGTGGCTTCCCGACAAGACCAGGAGACATTACAGTAGAGGAGTGGGTCAAGTCCGTGAAGACGGCGCTGCGTGTGCTAAGAGTACCTGAGGAAGATCATGTGGACTTCATAGAGGAACACCTCAAGGGCCAGGCCAAAACCACAGTAAAGTTCATGGCAGTGGCGGACAAGAAAGATGTGGAAAAGGTGTTTGAACTCCTTCTAGAAGTGTATGGAGACAAGGTACCTATTGGAACTCGACTAAAGGAGTTCTTTGAGAGAAAGCAGGATCCCGGTGAAACTGTCCGGGCATACGCATATGATCTCCAGGAGAGAATGAGTAAAGTGGAGCGGCGAGACCCTCGACGAGTTCCAGACCCAGATACAGTTTTGAAAGAGCAGTTAGTGCTGGGGCTCCGGGACGACTCCCTCCGCCGTGAAATGAAAAGGAGGTTTAAGGAAGAGCCCAGTAAGAAGTTCCATGAACTCATGCAGGCTGCCATTATGTGGTCAGAAGAAGAGGAAGTTCCTGTGGCAGAGACAGCCAAGCCTAATCCCCATACACGAAGTGGGGGCCTAGTGAATGCAGCTGCTGGGGAAAAGGCCCTGCCCCAAACACAGCTAACATTGGAAAGCCTAAGTGAAGCTGTCCAAAAACTGGCTGTCCAACAGGGGGAGATGCTGAAAGTGATGACTGAGGTGATGAAAGGAAATACCTCCACTAATGTGCCAAAATATCCAAGAGCTCCAGGATCCCGAAGATCTCCACTGAAGGATGAGCTAGGGAGGTACATTTGTTACACCTGTGAAAGGCCAGGACATACTAGCCGAGATTGTACACTGAGAAGGAGACCGGAGTCCCGGGCACCTGGAATCCAAAAGACACCAGGAGCGAGTAGCCCACCATCAGGGAAAGGCCGAGTGGGGACAGAAGGGTTTCTACGGCTGTCCCTAGGAAAAGGGCCTCATGTCAGCAGTGAGGAAGAGAGCCCTGATGATGATAGTGTGTTTGACGACTTCTGCGGCCGAGCTTTTGGGGACTGCTTGACAGTGGAAATAACCATAGCAGGGGTGAGAACCCGCTGTTTGATAGACACTGGCTCAGAAGTCACCACTATTTCTGAATCATATTTCCGAAACTACTTAAAAGAGAGAGATCTGACCATGCATAATACCCGATTTGTACAGCTAACGGCAGCTAATGGACTTGCGATCCCTGTCATGGGGTGCCTTGAAGCCGATGTAGGGTACATGGGTCAAACAATCCCCGGGAAATGCATCTTTATCCTAGAGGATACAGCTTCAGAAAAGACTTTAATGGAGGACAGAGTACCGGGAATTCTTGGAATGAATATTATAAGAGAGCTGAAAGAATTACTGTTGGTAGGAGAAGGAACCCAGGAGATGAACCGTCATGGGCAGCCAAAGAAGGATGCTATACTGAAGCGGGTACTAGCCCGAGTGGAGAGACATGGGCGTTTCCCGGGTCCCATGGGACAAATTGGCTTTGTTAAGGTGGCAGGAAGACAGAAGGTGGTTATACCCCCCTGGAGTGAGAAGATTATTGATGGGCGCTGCCGGATGCCAAGTGACCTTGATGGATACAGAGTGCTTGTCGAGTCAACACCTGGGGCTAGTCTCCCTAATGGGCTTCTGGTTGCAAATGTACTTGCTAATGCCAGTAAGGGAAAAGTGCCAGTCAGGCTGTTAAACTCAAGTGAAAAGGCTATAAAGTTGTGTCCCCGAACCAGGGTGGCAGAGGTACACCGACCTGAAGGAGTGGTGCCCCCAGTGAGGGTGGCCCTGGAAGAAAATGGGGAAGAGCTGCGGGTGACAAAAGTGGAAAAAGGAACACAGGCTATCACATCGCAAGTGGCACCCGATGGAGAGCTACCCATTCCAGTCCAAGTGGACCTCCAACAGTTAACCCCTACACAGGCCAGCCATTTGAGGGCGCTACTGGAGAAACATCAAGAGGTCTTTTCCAGGGATGAGCGAGATTTTGGTTACACCACCACAGTGACACACCAAATAGCCACTGGAGATGCTGTTCCGATAAAACAGAGACACCGGCGGATTTCACCACAAGTGTTCCAGGAGGTAAAAAAACACATTCTGGACTTAGTGACTCAAGGTGTCCTTAAGGAAAGCCACAGCCCCTGGGCATCACCTGCTGTGATTGTAATAAAAAAGGATGGTGGGGTGCGATTTTGCTGTGACTACAGGAAACTGAATGAGGTAACACACAAGGATGCCTACCCGCTACCCCGGGTGGAAGAGTCACTGGATGCATTAGGAAGTGCAAGAGTGTTTTCAACCCTCGATTTAACTTCTGGTTATTTCCAGGTTGCAGTGGAAGAACAAGACCAGGAAAAGACAGCAGTGACGACTCCATTTGGGCTGTTTGAATGGACACGTATGCCATTTGGCTTGTGTAATGCACCTGCTACATTCCAGAGACTAATGGAGGGGGTGTTGGGAGACTATATCCTAGAGACTTTGCTGATATACCTGGACGATGTTATTGTGTTTTCCAAGGATTTTGAGAGTCATATGGAAAAATTGGACTTGGTTTTCACACGACTGAAGGAACACGGATTGAAGCTGAAGCCAAGCAAGTGCTGCCTACTACGTGAAAAGGTCAAATTCTTGGGCCATGTGATTTCGAAGGATGGAATCCAGGTAGATGAGGAGAAGACCAGGGCGCTGGAAAATTGGCCGATCCCCAAGAATGCCAAGCAAGTGCGGCAGGCTCTAGGTTTTATGAGCTATTATAGACGATTTGTCCCAAAGTTTGCGCAGATGGCTGCACCTCTATATGGACTAGTGGGACAACCGGCCCAAAGGAAGGGAAAGGACCACTGCTTTGTGTGGGATGATGCCTGTCAGACAGCTTTTGACGAATTAAGACATCGGCTGATGTCACCACCTGTGCTTGCATATCCCGACTTTAGCCTGCCATTTATAGTGACAACTGATGGAAGCCTGCACGGCCTAGGTGCAGTGCTCAGCCAGAAGCAAGAGGGGACCGAGCGTGTGATTGCATATGCGAGCCGAGGGCTGAGGAGGTCAGAAAGAAATGATAAAAACTACAGTGCTTTTAAACTAGAACTGCTGGCCTTGAAGTGGGCTATCACTGAAAAATTTAAGGATTACTTAGTGTACTCCAAATTCACAGTAATTTCAGACCACAATCCACTCCGATACCTGGCAACAGCTAATTTAGGTGCAACGGAACACCGGTGGGTGGCCCAACTTGCTGAGTTCACTTTTGAAGTACAGTATAAACCTGGAAGGCAGAACATCAATGCTGACACCCTGTCCAGACTGCCTCTGGAGGAGGAATCGGAAGAGGGCAAGGATGTGGAGAAAGACTTCCTAGTCATTCCTGCAGATGTTGTGCGGACGTGTTTGTGGCTAGAGAATCCAAAGCCCGAGGACAAAGTGATGGTAAAGGACACAGTACAAAACCTGGTAAAAGGAGAGAGTGCAATAATCTCGGGATACTCATGGGAGGAGATTCAGACTCTGCAAGGAGAAGGTGACGTTGGACCTGTCTTAGTGGCAGTCATGAGCCGAAGGAGGCCAGACCGGAGATTTGGGGCCAGATATCCCCAGTCTAAGAAGCTAGCCAGACAGTGGGAACGACTTAAATTACACCGTGGAGTGCTATTCCGGGTAACATATCATCCCCGAGATGGCGAAGAAGTGTGGCAATTAGTGGTGCCTGTGTCACTACGTCGTCAAGTTTATGAAGCCAGGCATGATCATGGGGGGCATTTTGGAGACAGGAGCACTCTTGAGGTGATAAGGAGAAACTATTACTGGCCCACGATGGGTAGTGATGTGCAAGCATGGGTCCGTCAGTGCAAACGGTGTGCCCTAGCCAAGGATGTGTTTCCTCCCAACCGAGCCCCTTTGACCTGTACTAACGTGACAGCCCCAATGGAGGTCCTAGCAATGGATTACACACGGCTAGAGAGGTCTTCAGAGGGGTATGAGAATGTATTGGTTCTCACAGACATGTTCACCCGATTCACTGTTGCAGTTCCGACTAGAAACCAGACGGCACGGACAACAGCTGAAGTCCTCATAAAACACTGGTTTGTGTACTATGGTTGTCCAGCACGGTTACACTCGGATCAGGGGAGGAATTTTGAATCAGAGGTGATATCTGAATTGTGTGAGCTGTATTGCATTGCCAAAAGCCGAACAACACCCTATCATCCACAAGGAAATGCTCAGTGTGAGAGATTTAACCGGACAATGCACGACATGCTAAGAACACTCCCGCCTGAAAGAAAGCGAGCCTGGCAGGAGCATCTCCCTGAGCTGGTGTTGGCCTATAACAGCCATGTCCATTCGTCGACAGGTTACGCTCCTTTTTATCTTATGTTCGGGAGGGATCCCAGGTTGCCATTGGATATTCTGGACAGAGAGGGTCCTGAAGAGGCTGAGGTGACCAATTTGGATGACTGGGTTAAAGGTCACCATGACAGGCTGAAGATAGCCTGTGAAGTTGCTCTCAATACAACTAAAGACACAGCCCAAAGCAGGAAAAGGACTTATGATCGCAAGTCCAGTGGGGCTCTTATCAGGCCTGGTGACCGTGTACTAATTCGTAACCATAGACACCGGGGGCGTAATAAAATACAGGACAAGTGGGAGTCAAATCCCCACATTGTAGTCGCTCACAACAATCCCGAGCTACCAGTTTACATCATCCGGCCTGAGCGAGGAGGTCCTGAGAGAGTAGTACATAGGGACCAACTAAAACATTGCACTCTTAGTCCAGTCAGGGACCATAGGAGGCATAGATCAGCACACCCTGAGGAGACAGAAACCAATTGGCGAATGGTTTTAGTCCCACAAACTGAATACACAGGGGAACAGAGTGGGGCAAACACAAACCCTAATGAGAATGGCCAGATTCCTCAAGCTGACCCACTATTACCCGAGAATAGGGAAATAGAAAATATGAATAATGAACCACCATTTTTAAGAAGGTCCCAGAGGGCTAATAAGGGTGTACTGCCTGTTAAATGTAGAGATGATTATGTTATTGGTTCTATGTAGTGTTTTAATTAATATTATTATGTATAGTATGAAGAAGTAGATGTGAAATGTTTAATATGTTAAATGTTCTTTTGATGTTAATGGGTTTGATATAATGTGGGTATATGTTGTTAATAATGGGTCCGGAGGTATTAGTGTAAACATTGTGGTTGTGGCAGTATTTTAGCAAGGGGGAATGTAAGGGGACTGTTATCCCCTTACTAACATTCAGAGCTCCCAGTACCAGAAGGGGAAGGGTCGATGGGACTGACAGTCCCCAGGGGCAATGGGGAGAGGCCAATGCTCCAGGTCAGCTCTGATTGACAGGGCGGGCAGGCGAATCAGGGAGTCAGGAGGTCAGGGTGAATCCCGTCCTCCGTGTGAGCTGAAGTTGCCTGAGTCAGAGTGAGTGGGGCCGAGCTGAGGAGAGGGCAGAAGCCAGAGCTGAGCTGAGCTGGGCCAGATCTGGAGGGGCCAGAAAAGCAGCCCAGAGACACAGACCTGCCCTGGGAGCAGAGCTGCAGCCCAGAGACACAGACCTGCCCTGGGAGCAGAGCTGCAGCCCAGAGACACAGACCTGCCCTGGGGGGAGAAGCTGCAGCAGCCAGAGCCAGAGGGCCCAGGGCAGCAGCCCAGGGAGCTGGAGGCAGAGCAGCAGCAGCCGTGCAGAGGCAGAGGAGCTGGAGCTGAGGCAGAGCGGTGGAGCTGGAACTGGAGCAGTCCGGAGCCGGGTGTGGTGAGCAGCTGGGGAGAGCGAGGGGAACCCTGGGCAGTGGGCCCAGCGCAGGGAGAGGCCTCAGCCAAGGGGCCCTGCAGGCCAGACTTGCAGGGGGATCTAAACCCCGACAGGGCGGGGGCAACGCTGGGAAGAAGGGTCCTGCCACCCAGAGCCTGCGAGCGTGTGGCCACCGCCGGAGCAAGTATCCAAGCCACAGCGTCCCTGCAGCACAGCCAGGGCCTGAGAAGGAGCCTGGGACTTACAAAGGAACAGACTGAACTGCCCTGACATTGCAGAGACACTGTTGAGATGTTCCCTGCCACAGAGCGGGGTGATGTGTTTTCATTAGCCTTTCCCATTTTTCCTTATTCCTGTTACAAATTAATTGTTAATTAAATAATTTGCATTTGCTTTCAATTGTATGCAGTGATCAGTGGGTCAGGGAAGCATCCTGTTTAGAGAGAGTACCCCGGAGTGGGGACACCCTACCCCCTGACCTAGGTGACCACAGCAAGGTTGGGGGTCGAGCCCCCCAGGAATCCTGGGCCCAGCCTTGTTGGGGGTTACGAGGACTCTGCCAGACAGAAGAGTGCAAGGGGAGTCCTCGAGGGCAGGGAGGCCTCTGGGTAAAGGAGGTGGGAGCGAGGACTCAGATCCTTCCGCTAGCCCATTTCACCGGGGTAGTGCAGAGACGAGGAAAGTTCCCCACAAGAGCGGGACTATTCCCCCGCTTACATATACTTAAGTGTGTTTGAAACCTAGTTCAAAATCCAGATGTTGCTTAAGTTGATTTCTGCTTTAAATTAGATAACAAATACACCTTGTATATGTGTCAGCATGGAAAGGCGATTATTTTAATTGTTTGTTTGGTTATTTGTTTTTGGTGTACTTCTGCAGAAAATTTACTCCAAAGGGCTATAAATCTTAAGTAATTTTGGCTTCAGAATACTGATTAAGTTGGTGTTCAGGTTACATGGTTCAAAAAGATTAATGAATCTGAACTAATGAACTTCTGTTAATTACAAGTTTTAGTTTTCTTGAAGCAAGCATGCTGCAACAGGAATAGTGAATATCACACAAATAAGCAGATATGGCGCACTGTATTGCACAAACTATTCTGCTGTCTTTCAGTTATTACAAAAGTCAGTAGAGGACTAAGTGTGTATAAGATACATATGCAAAAATACTTGAAGATTTTGTTGGGCGTAATCTTATAAAAGGCTCTGGATTTCTGTTTCCACTGACTTTCCTTTTCTTTGTTTGAGGTATTCTTGAGGTGGTGGGGATCCTAGGTTCAAAAGCTTGGCCTTCGTTAAAGTTGGCCTACAGATCCCTATGTGGGAAGGTTTCTGCTCAACACAGTCTTTTTCATACTAATGTCTACAACTAAATTGCCCTCAGGCCATGAACAAATGGCCAGCCTTGTAAAAGAGTATGTTCACCAAAGTGTTAAACTAAAGGTGGCAAGAGCTGAACTGACTGGGATTCTCAGAGGAGCACATTACTTACCTCTCCATATTTGCCTGAGGTGAATTTACAAAGTGGCTTCTATCGGGCAAGGCAAGCAGGTAACTGAATGTAACTTTAGTAACTGTGAATGTAAAAGTCACTGCCTGCCTCTGGCCACTCTTCTTTGAAACAGCTGTCACTAGTGCAATCAGCGTGTTCATGTCAAACATGAATGTGTGTGGGGCCATGTGAGTGTTTGAGGGAATATATGTTAGACCTCACACTTTCCTATTTGACTGCAAGAGTCACGCTGCACCTTTTTATCCCATTGTACCAAACTACCCATTTAATCTCTTCAGTACATCAAAGTTAATCTTCTGAAATTTCTCCTGTGAACTCGTCTACTGTTCGTTACTCACATTGAGTAGTACTTTGCTTCATGAATTCAAAGGGCTACTCATGAAGTAGGGTGCTATTCAGTGTGATTAAAGCTGCCAGAATCTGGCCTTTAGTTATTAGAGGAATGATCCTGAAACGTTAATGTGCGTGCATCTCTCCAAAGTCAGAGGGAACTTTGTGTGTGTAAGAATGGAAAGTTGGTGTCTGATGAGAGAAACATTATTAAAGATGGAATATTTGTTTACTTAACCATTTACATTTTTTCTTAAATAGGTCATTCCTATTAGTAAACTAGTGTACGTTGTTTATGTTGTTAAACAGCTCTTGATGGTCTATGAAATGCATGGGAAGGGCTCTTATAGAGATTTTATGTAGTCCGGATAACTCTACTATTTCTCCCTTACTCTTCATTTTAGCCGCACTAAGTATACAAATTATCACGCTAATGTACTAGTATCAAAGGAATGAACTGATGTAAACAAGGTACAGAAGTTGAGAGATCCCTCCCCTAGCCTTATAATTTTTCTTTGTCACATTGTTCCAGGGTGCCGTGCCTTGCGGTGTCCTTTGATGTATTTCATCTGCTTCATAGACTCATAAACTTTCAGGTCAGAAGGGACCATTATGATCATCTAGTCTGACCTCCCGCACAATGCATACAATACTTCGCAGGAGCCTCTTACATGCTTATTACATTAACTTAAGGGAGCAGCAACTCACCAATCACTCAGAGTCAGAGCTTTGGAGGTTCCTTGGATGACCTGCTCACTCATCTTTAAGTAAACATGCAAGGGAGATTGTACTGCATCCGTACTGCTTTTGCATGCAATCTCATGGCTGCAGTAATCCTTGCTGATAGATAGGATCTGACTAGTATGCAGAGAACACTAGCTAGTATTTTTAATTAATTAACAGAGGTGCCTAGAGTGTCAGACAGGTGTCTCTTCTTTTACAAATCTAAATAAATAAGTAGTGCAGGAACCTCATGAACTCCCAGGCTCCATACCCCTGCTGTCCATTTTGGCTGAGAATTAAAGAACCTGGAAGAGAGATTCCACCACTGTCAACAGGGGATACCCAACAAGTACGCCAAAAGGATCTTGGGCAACTGTTTGAGCACACATAATTGGGTCCAGTGGTAGCCAGATCCTGTTTTGTCTTTGATGTTGGCCTGACCATTTTTAAAATATATATTTTTAAAGCTTACATGGTCAAAGGTTGCATATTCTAACTCTCAGTAAAAACTCCTAGAATGTGTATGTCTGTTACAGAACCCACTGTGTCACTACTGTTTTATTTGTTTTTTCTTTTCATATATGGTTCTTAAATAAATACATTTTGTATTAAAATAATCACCAGCTCCCTCTTATGTAGATATCACCCTAAGCAAATTCTCCCTTGTTCATAACACATTAGTCAAACAGAGCTCCATGAATTTCATGCCTCGCTTTTATATTCTTTTTGTAACTAGCTTGTTATTTACTTACTGAAATATTGATGGACATAGTCTCTGAATTAAAGTCTACTTTTTTTTTATTAAGTAGCAGATTATAATAAGGCTTCTCTGTTTCCTTAAAGTGCTTTCATTATTGTTAATGGCTTTTGAAAACACATTTTGAAAGGTTTACATCAAGTTAAATAACTTTGTAAAAAATATTTGAAGAGCAGATAAGATCAATACAGCTACATGTAAAAATGGCATCTTCTTTCTCAACAGACTAGTACCCTGTGTAAATTAAAAATCATATCTGGTTTATTATTTTCTTTTTTTTTTTAAACAAATATAAAGTTTCAGTTCCGTTACCAATAAACAGACAACACATATAAGAGAGAGCAAGGTGGGTTCTTTTCTGGTTTGAGCCGCCTCAACAGAATTGTCACCTTATTTGCAGTTGCAGGAACTATGTTATTGGTGATGTTCCATGAACCAGAAAGAACCTGGATTGACTTTCAGATCCTAGGGTAAGTTTGCATTAGGATTTGTTTTAATAATATATAAACTGAGGACATTTCAGGCAGACAAGTATTTGGTCTTAATATGTTTTATTTTGATGCATACAAAGTTTGCCCTTAAATAGTTCATTTCTGCAGTAATAACAAAATGTACTTCTCATCCCACACTAGCAAGTAAATATACACATCCATAATGATAAAATGGATCCCTTTGTGGCTGAAGGGAATAAAAGTCAGGAAGCAGACTTTAAAACAAGGGTCCCTTGACAGGGGATCTTGGGTTTAAGATAGAAAAAACCTAAAGGGTGGGCTGAGTAGCTATGAATGAGCTAGGAACTTTAGGACAGCCAGGCTGGACAACAGGCTTGGTCCCCCAAATCTTCCACCAGCTCCACTCAAGCAGACCCATGATGCCTGTTTGGGTTTCCACTAAGCTCATGCGTCAGCCCATTTGAAACAGCTTGCAGAATCTAGGCCTTGGCCTAGACTTCATTGTCTTATTGTATGTTAATAAAATGTGCAGGAAGAGGATGGATTTTGACTCTACCTACTCCATAAGGACTGTGTGTTAGAGCAGGGGTAAAAGGCACCTGTTCTCACTGGCATACAAGATTATGTGTGTGATTAAGAGTGATTAAGACAGAATTTCACCCACAATTCCCAGAGATATGCTGGGATCATTAGTGGTGTGTAAATAATGATAATTGAGCAATATGTTATATTGGCTGCGGAAAATGTCATACAAAAGCAACCATATTAATGTTCACTTACCTTTAGACAGAACACAGGGGGAAACAATGGAATGGAACAATCTGAGAATGGTTTTTAGTCTTCTAAGGGTATGTCTATACTTACCTCTCGCGTTGGAGGCGCGGGATCGATGTTCTGGGTTCGATTTATCGCGTCTTGTCAAGACGCGATAAATCGAACCAGGAAGTGCTCCGCCGTCGACGCTGGTAATCCAGCTCGACGAACGGAGTAGGCGGAGTCGACGGGGGAGCCTGCGCGCTGCGTCTGGACCACAGGTAAGTTCGAACTAAGGTACTTCAACTTCAGCTACGTTATTAACGTAGCTGAAGTTGCGTATCTTAGTTCGACGGGGGGTTAGTGTAGACCTAGCCTAAGAGTATTCTGCAAACAATACAAATAAACCAAAACAAATGGAAAAGTTACAAAACTACTGATACAACTCCTTTAATGTTTATGAAACAGGCTAGGCTAAATACTCACTAACATCCATGCAAACCAGGCAAAGTCAATAAGGTTACATGTATATAACTGAGAATAGAATTTGGCTCACTATTCTCACTTGGTGGGTTTGGTTTTTCCTATAGTATAAATATTAACTCATTGTATTTTCAAATTCAGCTACTGAATACTCACCTTTTCTATTGTCTCAGATGTGAGCAATTTTTTACATCCCCCCCCCCAACAGTTTTTTGGCAGATAACGCTTATAATCTTTCAATGCCATTTGATCTCTGACAAAATATCTGGAATCCCTGTCTGGTAATGTCTGTAACTAGTTCAATGACTATATTATAGTCACATTGAACACCCCAAGCTACAGAGCTCTGGTTTGTCTCTGTATCAAACAACTTCTGTAGAATTAACCTTTCTGCAGCCCTTTGTCTTGCACAGTTGTGACTGGCTGCTCCCCTGCTCTCTGCAGCTTTGGAGGAGAGTCAGAGCTTTGGCTCTGTGTGCGCTATGGCCATGCCCCAGGTGTTCCTGCTTGCACCCAGTTGCTCTGCATCCACGACAATGGTCAGCTGGTGATTTGATTGTTCTAGGGTGACCAGCCAGCAAGTGTGAAAAATCGGGACAGGGGTGGGGAGTAATAGGAGCCTATATAAGAAAAAGACCCCAAAATTGGGACTGTCCCTATAAAATCGGGACATCTGGTCACCCTAGATTGTTCCAACCCCCATTTCTTTCTATCTTTAATTTTACTCTGTTTTTGGGCAGTGGTGAGTAGATTTGTTTCTTTCTAATTTCTTCCACCTCCTTGGGTTGATTAATGCTTCAGCACTTTAACTCACCCTGAGCCTCTGCTGCAGTGTCTCCCTGCCAGCTCCTTTGCCCCTCTACAGGCATGGCAGAACAGCCAAGAAAGCACAAGTCAAAATCCATGTGATGCCAATTTTTTGTGAGGCAGCCATCCCGGGCTCGACAGATGGTGAGTTGTGCCCAGCCTGTACACAGCCAGTTGACATACAGATTCCATGAGAAGGGTAGGCTCCCTATTTGTGTCTTTCCATCCAGAATGCCAGGGACTCAGGAGTTCCATGTCCTTAATTGGTAGGTGGTTTAGACTATGCATTATGGAAGCCTACAAGGAATTAGAGGTTCCTGTTCTGGAAGGGATCAAGGTGCATTTCACGAGATCCTTGACAACCTCATGGATGGAATGAGCAAGTGTGTCCACCTTGGAAGTTTGCAAAGCAACCACTTGGTCAACAGCTAGCACCTTCATTAAGCACTATAAGGTGGACATTCTGTCCTCTCTAAAGAGGCTTCTATTGGCATGAAGGTGTTGCTAGTGGTCGCCCAGAATTAATGTAGCCTCTTTTAACATGTTTGCTAGGGAGATACTTCCCTTTTCTCTTTCCTGCTGATTTTTTTCATAACCCTGACTACACCTGTGCACTGCTTGCTACTTCTCAGACGTTGAGAACTGTGAGAGATGTTGGGCTGCAGAATGCAAAATTTCTTACCAATAATTTTATTTCTGCTAGCAGTGTCTTCCACAATTCTACCCACTCTAGATGGCTCATGAGCCAAAGGTCAGATATTAAGAAAGATCATTACTAAATGGCTGTTTTCCATGTCAAATGTACTTAATTATTTCTTTGACTCTAGAGTTTCTGTTATGCAGATTTTACGGATTTGGAATACTGTAGATCATCTGGCAGCAAGTGGCAGCAGAAGGGGTGCGGCCAGAGCACATGACACAAAAGCTTTGATCCACCTCTGTGAGTTGCGGAGTGGAGAGGAACAGCTCAGAATTGTGGGCGATGCTGCTAGCAGAAAGGAAATTATTGATAAGATATTTTCTGATCAGAATGAATGAGGTCTGATAATCAAGGGATAGGAAAGTAAAGCAAAAGGGCTTGGATTCTGGTGCCAGCACTGTCAGGAACTTGCTGTGTGGTCTTGACAAGTCACTTAACCACGTGTGCTTCAGTTTCCCCATCTCTAAAAAGGAAATAACACTTACTGATCTCACAATAAGTAGTTTGCAAAGTGCTTTCACATCTTCTGATGAAAGCAGTTATTGTAACGCAAAATATTGTTATTAAATGGATTTAGGTAAGATTCAAGTAACTGGAATATCAAAATCCCACCATAAGGTACTGCAAAGTCAGTTTGCATTTCACCTGCTTATGACTAATTCCTGTTTCCAGGAGAATAGCTAATACAGTAAGAAGCTGCTGTCTGGAATTTACCTGTGACACCAACAGGTGACAAGTGTTATCGAACAAAGTCTGAGCTGGTGTCAGACAGGAAGAGGACACTGTCACTCTTCTCATTTCGTTGGAATCATTCATTAAATACTTTTCACCTGTGACAGTCCCAGGTTAAACCCAGAGTAGAATTACTTGTCTTTACTAAACTGATTCTCGTTAATCCCTCAGCTGTCAGCTTTCAACAGATATTACATTTAGTTTCCTGCAGTACTTTCTAACATGCACATTCTCTGACTGCATGTAATGTTGCTAGACTTGTTTCATAGATATATGTACATTATGCACTCAGATGCATATTAATTCTGTAGTAATATTTCTGATTAGCTGTTATTGTACAGAGCATTTTTGCTGGCACAGCTTTGCATCTGCAACTAATTGCAACCTTCTAAACTATAGAAACAAATATTAGTGATGTCTGACTACCTGTTTGTGCTGGCCAATCAAGTAATCTAAGTACTAGTTTTTATGTCTGCAAATCTAAAGGGCTGTCTGAAATCTGATTCTCTTAAACTTGTTGAAATATAGGATTTTCATCCCAAGATTCCAGAGTGCTTGATTTAGAATTGACAAAGGGTCCTGTGGCACCTTATAGACTAACAGAGGTATTGGAGCATAAGCTTTCGTGGGTGAATACCCACTTCGTCGGATGCAAGCAGTGGAAATGTCCGACGAAGTGGGTATTCACCCATGAAAGCTTATGCTCCAATACCTTTGTTAGTCTATAAGGTGCCACAGGACCCTTTGTCGCTTCTACAGATCCAGACTAACACGGCTACCTCTCTGATACTCGATTTAGAATTGTTACACTTTGCAGTACAATGTTGTTGTTTTTTTTTAAGTTTCCACTTCAACGTTACTGAAATGCAGCCACTTTTAGGGTGGAAGGCAGTAGTCATTAAACAGCACACTGCAACTCTGCAGAAGTGTTCAAGGCAGAATGTGAAAAAATAATGTATCCAACTGAACCACAGAGAGGATTTTTTTTAGTGTAAATGGAATGTAATTACCAAACCAGATTTCACTTAAGACACACCAGCCACTCTTACCATTACAAAAGCGTTCATGGGATTTTTAATAAGCACCGGTCGCTTCATGATCACAATTTTGTATCTCATTGATATGAAGACCTACTGTTGGCTAGTACCATGCTATAGCCCTGGTTCAGTACTGATTTAAATGTAAGAGTTACAGCTCTACAGAATCACCAACATCACTTCCTTGCAATATAGCCGTAGTAAAATAATATTGGTCTGGCAAAGCTGTGATTCATAATTATATACTGTATTAAAATATTGCTAAAACAGGATGGTAACCTGCAGATTCCCAGATTTGATTGTCAAAATAGTTTTTCCACTTTGAGAACTGAAATACTGCCAGGAGTATTGGCCAGATTTTGCCACCCTTGCCTTGAGTCCCATTTTGGTTCTTAAATAGTCCATTGAAATCAAGAAGCAAGTTACAACTCTGAGTGATTTGGCCGTGTATTTGTGTAATTGGAGGCATTGCATTTATTTGACTAACGCAGAGTTTGCACAATTTCAGTATCATGTAATAATCTGTATAATGCTAGCTGTGTTTATATATGCTCTACAGTGGGACCCATAGAGTGGATCAGCAGGGCATGGAATTCCATAGATGAGTTTCCTGATCTACAGAGCAGCCCTCCAGTTCTTCTTGGAGTGATTGCACATATATAAGGCTACATTTCAGTCACGGGTATTTTTAGTAAAAGTCATGGACAGGTCTTGGGCCATGACTTTTGTTCCACCCAACAAAAATTCACGGGCCTGTGACTTGTACCTGACTTTTACTAAAAATACCCGCCCTGACTAAAACTGGGGGAGGGTTTAAGAGGGGGGCAGTCCGGGAGCACCACGGGCGCTGGGGGAGGTGGCCCAGGACCCTGGCTGTTACTGAAGGGGGTGGTTGGAGTGCCTGGCAGGGGCTTCCTATCTGGCTCCACATCCCTGCAGCGCCTAGGCGGCAGAGGCTAGGGAAGGGGCTCCACTGCTCCCACCACAAGCGCTGGCTGCCACAGTTCCCATTGGCTGGGAATCGCAGCCAATGGGAGCTGCGGGGGCGAGGCCTGTGGGCAGCGCGCGAAGACCCCCTCCGCTGCCTAGGAGCTGCAGGGGGGCCATGCCAGTGGGAGCCAGGGAGCCCCCCACCCTGAGGTAAGTACCCCCCTCACTCCCCAACTCCCTGCCCCTAGCCCTGAGCGCCTTCCCCCACATGCAAACTGCTGCTTCTGGCCCAGGGGCTGCCCGAACCAGGGAGCCCCTGAGCCAGTAGCAGCCGCTGCAAAAGTCATGAAGGTCACAGAAAGTCACAGAATCCGTGACCTCCGTGACAAAGGCACAGGTTTACATATGTGCATTCCACTTTAGGTGCATGTGCACCGTGAGCACAGTCATCAGAATTTTTTATCTCAGTGGTACACGTCAGGGTGACTCGAGTGCCCCCTGCTGGCGTACACCGATAGTGCCAGTATGAAGCGCTCAGCCAACCTGGCGCCCCCTCCGTTTCTTCTTACTATACATAGAATCATAGAATCATAGAATATCAGGGTTGGAAGGGACCTTAGTAGGTCATCTAGTCCAACCCCCTGCTCAAAGCAGGACCAATCCCCAATTTTTGCCCCAGATCCCCAAATGGCCCCCTCAAGGATTGAACTCACAACCCTGGGTTTAGCAGGCCAATGCTCAAACCACTGAGCTATCCCTCCCCGCCAATAAATATCAAATGACAGTCACCGGAATGACTCTTTCCTTGCTTTTGCAAGCTCGCTCAGTGGTCATTGTCATCTTCTTTCTGTACATGGCTGGTTGTAGTCCGTTTTAGCTAGTTTTAGTGAAGTTCTGTAACTTTGTGTTTTAGCGGCATTTCTGTCCATTCCCCAGTGCCAAGGTTTGCCTCAGTTACCAGGCTTTAAGCCCTGTGTCTCCTGCAACAAGGCTATGTTCATGAGCATCCCACACTCAAGCTGCTTAAAGTGGCCGGGGGAAGCTCCTATTGGGGGACCATTGCCAAACCTGCAAGGACTTTAAGCCTCGCACAAAGAAGGATTGGGAGGCCAGGCTGAAATTCCTCCTCATGGAAGCAGCACTGAGACCTCCATCTGAGCCAGGCCAGTCAGACTTGGCACTGAATGCTTCGGCATTCGTGAGTGCTCCTCCTACCATTCAGGAATCCTGACACTGATCATCATCTTCAGTGCCTAAAAAAAGGCATAAGAAACAGGCTGCCGAACAGGGGCAATCCCCAGCACGGAAGACTCCCTGGCCTGAGGATCAGAGTAGATTGTGATCTAAGCCAAAGCACTCCTCTACCTCAATACTGTAGAAGTTGGCATCATTTACGCTGGCAGCTGTGCAAGCTCTCTTGAGTCAAACTGGAAGAGCCTTCTCCATCTGCAGCACACCAGGGTTCCAATACTATCTTGCTACCAATCACAGCGGAAGTGTTTGCTGCTGCCAGAGACCTTCTCTTGCTGTTGGTACTGGTATCATCACCAAGAGTCAGCATTACTAATGCTGGCGGACAGGAGGGAACCTGCTGGATTCTTTCATTGTTCGGTACCATCACCAGAAAGAGACTCGTCATCTGAGCTGGAGATCAGGTCTTACTCCTCTAGCCTGAGGAGCTGTTCTCCCAGATCTTCCATGAATTTCCACCCATCAAAGGTCCCAGGCACAGGACTAGCATTTAGTGGTGGCCAGGAGCTCATTGGGGCCTACAAAGGTCCACTGTCCATTTTGGAATCATTGGGATTTCCCCCAATTCTCAGGCTTATTCCAGATGCTCCTATTCAGTGGCCTCGGAAAGAAGGGTGCCGTCATTCAGGCCAGCACCTGGTCCAGACTCTGGTACCAAGACTGGTACTGAATTGCAAGAGCTGGCTCAACAGGATCCTGCTGATGCAGAAAGAGAGGATGAGCTTTCACAGCTGGTGCTGGCCTCCTCCTCCTCTTCCCCTTCCTCTGATGAGGCAGCCTCAGTAGGGGAAGGATTGCCTCCCTCAGATGAGTATAAGGCTCACCAAGAGTTGTTGAAGAGAGTGGTCTTAAGTCTGGGCATACAAGTGGCAGTAGTGAAAGAGTCCTCCTATAGCCTGGTTGACATTTTAGCTGCTGTGGGCCCTTCAAAATTAGCCCTGCCTCTCAATGAGGACATTATGGACCCTGTTAAGACCTTGTGGCAGATCTCTGTATCCCTTCTCCCCACGTCAAAGAGGACTGAACAGAAATACTTTGTTCCTGCACAGGATTATGAATTCCTTTTCACCCGTTCCCCCGTCATCCCTGGTGGTATCTCCTGCCAATGAGAGAGAAAGACGGGGTCATCAGGTTGCAACCCCAAAATAAAAAGACTCAAAGAAATTAGACTTATTCAGTAGGAAAGTTTATTCTACCAGGGGATTATTTTGGTATTATTTTAACATGTGGGACTCCATGCAAAAATTCAAAGAATTGCTCCTACAAGGAGCTAGAAAAAGGTTCTTGGTAGTGGACGAGGGAAAATCAGTTGGAAGGGCCTCTTTACAAGCTACTTTGAATGCGTCTGACTTGGCAGCCAGGTCCATGGCTTTGACATGGCTCCCCCATGCACAGGAGTTCATGGCTACAGTCCTCGGGACTCCCGCAGAAGATCCAGCAGACACTTCAGGACCTGCTTTTCGAAGGAGCTTCGCTTTTTTTTCAGAACAGTCTGAACCAAAGCTTCTTGGTCTAAAAAACTCAAGAGCAACCCTTAAGTCCTTTGGATTGTACACCCCAGTTCCTTCAAGGAAACAGTACATGTCTCAGCAGGCCCCCTGGTACTCTGCCCTGGCTGTCTGTTGAGATCTTTGGAGAAAGAGAAGCAGGATTTTAAGCATAGGCCCCCACCACCTTTTACTTCGACATCAATGCTTGTCACACCCAGACATCCAGGAGGATATAAGCAGGTGTTTTTATCGAATGCTTGAAGATGCTGTACA
Source organism: Chelydra serpentina (assembly GCA_037349315.1). NCBI lineage: Eukaryota > Metazoa > Chordata > Testudines > Chelydridae > Chelydra > Chelydra serpentina. The sequence continues at coordinate 10,375,130 of JBAIAC010000028.1, read as the reverse complement.
ATTTCCATGATGCCAGTCTTTATTTGCAAACTGCCTTTCTCACTTCTTCAGGACATGGTCCCGTATCACCATGGACCATTAGTTGTTGAGCACAGTGGAAGTGGGATACACTCTCCAGTTTATTTCTACACCTCATTCCAACCTTTTTCCCCATCCCTCCTCAAGGACCCCTCTCACGAAGAACTTCTGGTCTGAGAGGTTCAGTCTTTCCTTTGGGTAGAAGCTGAGGAAGAGAGTCAGCAGAATTTAAGAGGGAAGGAGTTCTACTCATGTTATTTCCAAATCCTGAAAGCCAAGGGAGGTCTCAGACCAATTTTAGACCTGCGTCAGCTCAAAACTATTGCCCATGCATTCTTCCATACAACACATACTTGAATATTTATTGAACTTGATACAGCAAGGCTTAGCAATCTCCTTTATCAAGATTCACCTGGAAGCAATATCAGGTTCACCCTCAGGTGGATAACCGGTCTCTTTTTTCAAATGACATGTCTGTCAGATTCCTCAAAGGCCTGAAATGTTATACCCTCAAGTAAGAGAGCCCATTCTTCCCTGGGTCCTGAATTTGGTCATATCAAAGCTTATGGGACTACCATGTGAACCTTTGGCAATGTGCTCCTTATTATACCCCTCCTAGAAAGTGGTTTTCTTAGTTGCCATCACGTCAGCCAGACGGGCCTCGGAACTCTGTTCCCTTGCATCAGAGCCTCACCCCAGTTTCCTCCTGAAAGTGGTTTTGCAATTTCATAGCAATCAGGCAATCTACCTACCTGTCTTCATCCCAAAGCCTCATGCAAGTAGAAGTGAACTTCTTCACTCATTGGACATCAGATGAGCCCTAGCTTTCTACACAGAAAGAAATGAATCATTCCGAAGATCCACCCAACTGTTCATAGCTATATCTTACAGGATGAAGGGTCTCCTAATCTCTTCAAAGACAATTTTGTTCTGGATTACTTCATGTATTTGTACTTGTTACGATCTGGCAGGTGTTTCACCACTACCTAACCTGACAGTTCATTCCAGAAGGTGGCAAGCATCCTCAGCAGGATTCCTAGCACAGAACCCTATTCAAGGCATTTGTAAAGCAGCAACCTGATCATTAGTGCACATGTTCTCCTCCCATTATGCCATCACTCAGCATTCCAGAGATGATGCCAAATTTGGTGGAGCTATTCTGCGGTCTGTGTGTCCATGAAATCTGACCCCTCCACTTAGTCAACTGCTTGGGAGTCACCTAGAGTGAAATGCACATTGCAATCAGTTGAGGAATTAAAAAATACCCCACATTTTGCCCCTTCCATTACTGTTGTTCTTCGAGTTGTGTTGCACACGTCCATTCCATGACCCATCCTTCTGCCTCTCGACATCGGAGTTTTCCAGCAAGGAGGAACTGCGGGGGCATGGGGTCGGTGGACACTTTACACTGGCACTGTTGGTGCATGCAGGGAGGGAACACTCGAGCTGCCCCAACAGGTACCACTGAGGAAAAAAAATATAGCAACTGTGCTCTCGGTGCATACACACCTAGAGCGCAATGTTAGGAAAGGTTAGGATTTTTTTTCCTGTATCTCGCTAACAAAACTGCCCATTACCATGGTCACAGTATGTGTAGCTCTGGCCTCCACCCTCTAGGACCCTCATATGGTAATATGTGCACTGCTTTCTGACTTGTAGCTCTTCTGCTTGCTGCCTGGATCAAACACTTAGCTCCAGCTGCACTGCACAATGCAATAAGCCAGGATTTTGCCTTTGAATCTTTAAATCTCTTGTATTTTACTATATAAAAACATGTCTAATTGTGCTAAACAGCGGTTATTGTACAGTCCTATATAATACATTTTGTATGTAACAAAAATAGTCCAGTTGGATAAATGGGATAATCCTGTAATTGTTATAGGTGTCTAAACTAAAATGCTGTAGGAATTCACTGGTAGGCTAATCCTACAGTGTTTAATGAATGAATCAATGTTATTACAGTGTTAGGGTAAAACTAAGGTGTGTCTATAGGACCTTCTGATCTGGGATGTAAAAGAATATTGTTCTAAGTGGCTCTCCATTGATTTCAATTGATAGATTTGCATGCTGTGACTTTTTTCCAATGAATGTATTCAGGTACTTACTGCATGTACACCGATATGTCTTGGGAGTTTTCTCATTTTTTCTTTCCAACACAGTATCCCAATGGGTTAATTTTAACCTCATTTTACACAGGACTAATTTGATCCACCAGAACCAGGAAGTATTTAATCATCAGGCCTGTTAAATAGTTTATTTCAAATCATATATTCATATTTGTTTAATTAACAAGAAAACAAAAGGTCGTTCTCTTTGAGTATTTTATTTTGATTTTTGTTTAGCTTTTTCTGCCTAACTTTGGCATATATAAAAGAAATCTCTGCCTGCCCCACCCCCCAAGAAGCTGTGACTGAGTCTGGTGTTGATCCCCAGTATTGCAAGTTCTGGTTTGACAGTGCCAAGAAGCAGCAGTTAAACACTAGTGGAGATGTGTAGATATGTGCACCAGGGCCAAGGTTAGGCACTCTCATTTCAGTGCTGAGGGTGGGGGGACAAAGGGAATGGAATAGAAAATCAGCCATGGAAGTATTTGATTTGATCTTCAGTAGGCTGACTATATTTCCTTGTGACAAAAACGAGACATTAGGATGGCAAAAACGGGACGGGGAGACAAGGGGCAGCTGCAACAAGCCACCCCTCGTCTCCCCGCTCAGCAGCTCGGCGGGGAGACGAGGGGCAGCCGCAACAAGCCGCCCCTCGTCTCCCCACTCAGCTGCTCGGCGGGGAGATGAGAGGCAGCCGCAACAAGCCAGCGTTCAGTTTTTTACAAAAAAATAAAAACTATATATAGTTTATTAAAAATGGGACAAAATTGACATTTATATTAAAATGACAGGACGGTCAGGAAATATGAAAAAAACGGTACTGTCCCATTTAAAACGGTACGTATGGTCAGCCTATCTTCAGTTAAGTATTGGGAAGATCAAGGAAACAGAGGAGTCTGATTATGAAATCTCATAAATATATATCAGTGGCGAGGGGCCAGATCTTAAACCCCGAGTTCTGTCTGCTTTGTAACACTTCAACAGCCCAAACCACAGTCTGACCCTGGTGAAGAGAACATGGCAAAATGCTGCTGCACTTTGGTGATCCCTGGCTGGCAGAATAGCCTGTGATGGGCTCTTTCCAGCTCGTGCAATGTACAGCACTGACAGACTGCTCTAAATTGTGCCAGGGACCGAGCCTAGCCTGAGGTCAGGGTGAGGAGTAAATCATTTTTGTTTTCCCTCGCCATAGCTGTTCTGAATGTAGCTCAACTGCAAATGAGAACTCAAACCCTTACCTGTGGAACAAATCTGTTTCATGTGATAAAGACTTGGGAGGCACACAACAGGGACAGAACCTATAAAGTGCACTTAGATGCATATTCTGTAACATAAAACTGAGATACACAAAGAAATGTGTGATAGTGGCAATGGGCCATGTTCCCTAATAAGTAAGTGGCAAGAATGCACCTGCGGTATGTAAGAAACCCAGGGCCATATCTTCATCTGATGTAAATTGACTTTGGTGGTTTATGCCAGCAGAGGATCTGGTCCCCAGAAACGTCTGGAAGACTGGAAGGCCACGGATTCAAAATGAAATCACTAAATGGTCTCCTTTTCTATGACACTTGAGTACTGAAATTGTTTATCTTTGTGTCCCACTCTTGGGACATAAGTATTATCTCATCAAAACCAGAAACAGGATCCAAACAGCAAATGTGAACTGCTTTATTCTGCTATGGTAGTTGTTTCTGGGGAGCAGTTCTTATGGGGTCCCATGCACACTGCTGCATGGAAAACCACCAGGTGCACAGGATGCCTGCTATACATCAACTGTAATTGTTATACCTTTCTAAAATAGTGGCTAGGTGCTTGTTTTCCCTGATTGAGAGTGGTTAGTGTGTTTTGTTACACTCAAGGAAACTTTGCCTAGTATCGTTTGTTTAGACCTGTCTATTTGTGGTTAAACATTTCATTTCTACCATATTTGTATAGTTTCAGGATTGGCAGTTCTCTGAATAATTGCTCCCTCTATTCCCAGATGAATTAAATGCTTATGACCTAATGTTTGGCCTGTGCTACATGCACTCTACTGTGGCTGATCCACAAAGGGTATGAATCTACTACTCTCAACTAAGGGATTTAATCCTCCAGGTAAAGCTGTAGCGGCTCTTTAGCTTTGGAGATCCTGGGTTCATTAACTGTGTTACCCCCAGATGCATTGTGCATGCATACTGAGAAGAGAGTGCATCCATCTATTTCTGTGGGATTTAATGTAATTTTTGAAAAATCGTAGAGACGAGTGCTTAAATTCACTCTAAAGTATTATTTGCCAGAGGAGCTGCACTGGGCATTCATTATGCCCTGAAAGTATTTCTCTTTCCAGCAAACACAGTCATTTAAGTCAGAGTACAAGCAAAAAAAAAGGAAGAGGAGAGAAGCCCAGCAATGGTGTCCTTGGACCTACAACATATCCACTGATCGATTTAAAAATAGAAATGCAGAAAGTAAGATGTTACACCAGAGATTTTAATTGCTAGAAGGAGAGAGAGAAACATGTTATGAAATAGTTGTGGAAAGAATGGGCAATGGATAGACTATCTGAATCTAGAAATCACATTGTCTATTCAAGAGGGAGATTTTTTCTCAAAATAATGAAGAAAATATCAAAGAACTGTGGAGAAAATTAAACAATTTTGAAGTCATCCTTGAGGTCAGTTTTGTTCCTGTGAAGCGTAGTGCTTTCAGTGTTCTCGACGAAAAGGAAAAAAAGAAAAGGAAAAAAAGAGGAATATTTTAAAATATTTTTTCCACGTAAACAAACCAATTGAATACATTTTAAGGTGAAAACATATATTTTCTGATTATTTCTTTGATAAAAATTGTAATTGTAAAAGGAGGAGAGTGTTTTGAGATGTGAGGGTGAGCAGCTGTGTAACACCTGAATGCCATCACTTTGTCGACAGAGGAGTCAAAGACAGCATGTGGGTCCATTCCCTCCACCACCATTGCCTGCTGTTCCTCTGGCAGTGATACCAAACAAATGTATAAAGAAGAAGACTGAAAGACTCAAGAGTATAATGACAAACCGACATACATGGAATACAGACAAGTTTCTACTTTCCAGAACCACTGGGGAAAATAACAAATCATTACTGAAAAGTAATTCAAGACACTAGTACTTTAACAATCATGAGGAAAGCACATTAAAAGAATAGAGCATATAACATTCTCAAAAAGCCAGTCATAAAAATCTGCATTTTATTTTATTCTTTTCTAGTATTCCTTCCATGCAACAGGTTTTTTGCCTTAATTTAGGATTAGTCAATTTAAGTATCCATTATTTATACATTGAACAGACAGTGGTTTTCCATTTTTTAAAAATTTGCTTCTTTTTTGCTAATTTGCGAGGTTCGGCATGTTGTTAGTATTAAGAATAATAAACATGGGATGCTTGTAATTTTCCCAATATAAACCATGTCACACTGGTAGTAATCTTATGCCTCATTCTGGAGGTAATTGAAATCTAATCCGTTTTAATTGAAATAATTGGAGCAGCAGTGCTCAATATGTTTGAAATCTGGCCCCAAGTTTCTGCTGGGATCTTATGCATATGGGTATATTAGGGAATAGAAAGTATTTTTCTAGATGTTGGGTACAATTTTCAAAGGCACTTAATGATTAATTTTCTAAAGTAATTTTTGTCCCATTGAATTCCAGTGATACTTATCCTTCTATATGCTTAAGACACTTTTGAAAATGGGACCTAAGTCACTTAGGCATTTTGAAAATAGTACCCTTTTTCACAAGTGAGACTCCTAAAATGTCTTTGATCAGAAGTCACATAGAAGCCATGACTTTACTACCTTGTTCTTATTGGAGCCTTCTTCCCACTGTGTTTGACGCTGCTTCATTCACATAATTTATTGGGTATTTTTTTCAGTAATCTTTTCCTTTTCGTGTTCTTTTCCATTTTCTGTATTTTAAAAAGTTAACTGTAGTTGGTTAAACAGTCAGTCAGTTGAGAATTTCAGTTTGTTTCTAAAGTTAGTAGTGATACAAACATTGTACGTGTTGGCTAACCAGCAAAGTAACCTAGTTCATTTAAATGGATGCACATGGTTTTGGTTTTCAGTGATTGGTAGCAGTGATTGGCCGTCTAACATAGTGAATGCCAGTGAAAATGAGGTAGGATCAGATGATAAAATAGGAAAAGAACAAGTTAAAAATTACTTAGACAACTTAGATATCTTCAAGTCACCAGGGCTTGATGAAATACATCCTAGAATACTCAGCTGACTGAGGAGATATATGAGCCATAGCTATTATCTTTGAATAGTCATGGAAGACTATTGTCATGGAAAATGTGGCAAAAGACCACCTTGGCTTAACCACGAGACCTTGCAAGATCTAAAAAATAAAAAGGAGTCGTATAAAAAATGGAAACTAGGACAAATTACAAAGGATGAATATAGGCAAACAACACGGGAATGCAGGGGGAAGATTAGAAAGGCAAAGGCACAAAATGAGCTCAAACTAGCTGCAGGAATAAAGGGAAACAAGAAAACTTTTTATCAATACATTAGAAGCAAGAGGAAGACCAAGGACAGGGTAGGCCCACTACTCAGTGAGGAGGGAGAAACAGTAACAGGAAACTTGGAAATGGCAGAGATGCTTAATGACTTCTTTGTTTCGGTCTTCACCGAGAAGTCTGAGGGAATGCCTAACATAGTGAATGCAAATGGGAAGGGGGAAGGTTTAGAAGATAAAATAAAAAAAGAACAAGTTAAAAATCACTTAGATAAGTTAGATGCCTGCAAGTCACCAGGACCTGATGAAATGCATCCTAGAATACTCAAGGAGCTAATAGAGGAGGTATCTGAGCCTCTAGCTATTATTTTTGGTAAATCATGGGAGACAGGAGAGATTCCAGAAGACTGGAAAAGGGCAAATATAGTGCCCATCTATAAAAAGGGAAATAAAAACAACCCAGGAAACTACAGACCAGTTAGTTTAACTTCTGTGCCAGGGAAAATAATGGAGCAAGTAATTAAGGAAATCATCTGCAAACACTTGGAAGGTGGTAAGGTGATAGGGAATAACCAGCATGGATTTGTAAAGAACAAATCATGTCAAATCAATCTGATAGCTTTCTTTGATAGGATAACGAGTCTTGTGGATAAGGGAGAAGCGGTGGATGTGGTATACCTAGACTTTAGTAAGGCATTTGATACGGTCTCGCATGATATTCTTATCAATAAACTAGGGAAATACAACTTAGATGGGGCTACTATAAGGTGGGTGCGCAACTGGCTGGATAACCGTACTCAGAGTAGTTATAAATGGTTCCCAATCCTGCTGGAAAGGTATAACGAGTGGGGTTCCGCAAGGGTCTGTTTTGGGACCGGCTCTGTTCAATATCTTCATCAATGACTTGGATATTGGCATAGAAAGTACGCTTATTAAGTTTGCAGATGATACCAAACTGGGAGGGATTGCAACTGCTTTGGAGGATAGGGTCATAATTCAAAATGATCTGGACAAATTGGAGAAATAGTCAGAGGTAAACAGGATGAATTTTAATAAGGACAAATGCAAAGTGCTCCACTTAGGTAGGAACAATCTGTTTCACACATACAGAATGGGAGGAGACTGTCTAGGAAGGAGTACGGCAGAAAGGGATCTAGGGGTTATAGTGGACCACAAGCTAAATATGAGTCAACAGTGTGATGCTGTTGCAAAAAAAGCAAACTTGATTCTGGGCTGCATTAACAGGTGTGTGGTGAGCAAGAGACGAGAAGTCATTCTTCCGCTCTACTCTGCGCTTGTTAGGCCTCAACTGGAGTATTGTGTCCAGTTCTGGGCACCGCATTTCAAGAAAGATGTGGAGAAATTGGAGAGGGTCCAGAGAAGAGCAACAAGAATGATTAAGGGTCTAGAGAAGATGACCTATGAAGGAAGGCTGAAGGAATTGGGTTTGTTTAGTTTGGAAAAGAGAAGACTGAGAGGGGACATGATAGCAGTCTTCAGGTATCTAAAAGGGTGTCATAAGGAGGAGGGAGAAAACTTGTTCATCTTAGCATCTGAGGATAGAACAAGAAGCAATGGGCTTAAACTGCAACAAGGGAGGTTTAGGTTGGACATTAGGAAAAAGTTCCTAACTGTCAGGGTGGTTAAACACTGGAATAAACTGCCCAGGGCGGTTGTGGAATCTCCGTCTCTGGAGATATTTAAGAGTAGGTTAGATAAATGTCTATCAGGGATGGCCTAGACAGTAATTGGTCCTGCCATGAGGGCAGGGGGCTGGACTCGATGACCTCTCAAGGTCCCTTCCAGCCCTAGAATCTATGAATCTATGAAGAGTGGGGAGATTTCAGAGGATGGGGAAAGGACAAATATAGTGCCCATCTGTAAAAAGGGAAATAAGGACAACCTAGAGTATTACAGACCAGTCATCTTAACTTCAGTACCCGGAAAGATAATGGAGCAAATAATTAAGCAATCAATTTGCAAGCACCTAGAAGATAATAAGATGATAAGTAACAGCATGGATTTGTCAAGAACAAATCATGTCAAACCAACAAGCCTTGCAAATATTGGGGAAGTGGTATATGTGGTATATCTTGACTTTAGTAAGGCTTTTGATACTGTCTCGTATGACCTTCTCATAAAGAAACTAGGGAAATACAACCTAGATGGAGCTGCTATAAGGTGGGTGCCTAACTGATTGGAAAACAATTCCCAGAGAGGAGTTATCAGTGGTTCATGATCAAGCTGGAAGGACATACTGAGTGGTGTCCTGCAGAGATCAGTTCTGTGTCTGGTTCTGTTCGATATCTTCATCTGTGATTTAGATAATGGCATAGAAAGTACACCTATAAAGTTTGCAGAGCTTGAGGGGTAGCAAGTGCTTTGGAGGATAGGATTAACATTCAAAATTATCTGGACAAACTGGAGAAATGGTCTGAAGTAAATAGGATGAAATTCAATAAGGACAAATGCAAAATACTCCTCGTAGGAAGGAACAATCAGATGCACACATACAAAATGAGAAATGACTGTCTAGGAAGGAGTACTGCAGAAAGGGATCTGGGGGTCATAGTGGATCACAAGCTAAATGAGAGTCAGTGTAACACTATTGCAAAAAAAAAAGAAAACATTATTCTGGGATGCATTAGCAGGAGAGTTGTAAACAAGATACAGGAAGTAATTTTCCACTCTTCTCTATGCTGATTAGGCCTCAGCTGGAGTATTGTGTTCAGTTCTGGGTGCCACATTTCAGGAAAGATGTGGACAAATTGGAGAAAGTCCAGAGAAGAGCAACAAAAATGATTAAAGGTCTAAAAAACATGGCCTTTGAGGAAAGATTGAAAAAATTGGGTTTGTTTAGTATGGAGAAGGGAAGACTGTGTGTGTGTGAGGGGGAGAGGATATGATAACAGTTTTCAAGTATATAAAAGGTTGTTACAAGGAGGAGAAAGAAAAAATGTTCTCTTTAACCTCTGAGGATAGGACAAGAAGCAATGGGTTTAAATTGCAGCAAGAGCAGTTTAGGTTGGACATTAGGAAAACCTTCCTGTCGGGGTAGTGAAGCACTGGAATAAATTGCCTAGGGAGTTTGGGGAATCTCCATTATTGGAGATGTTTAAGAACAGCTTAGATGGTCTAGATAATACTTAGTCCTGCCATGAGTGCAGGGGATTTGGCTAGATGACCTCTCGAGGTCACTTCCAGTCCTATGATTCTCATTATAATATGCAGCATACCCAGCCTGGTTTCTGAACTGCTGTCCCTTTTATAACAACTAGTTGTGAATGTCTTGTTTCTGCTATGTACATTTCTGGAATTCAATAAATAGTTGCTGAGATCTGTTCCATACTCTAATAAAGGTGATTTGTAGGAACTGTTTGTGAATAAATCCAGAGTATGTTGTATGTCATTTTTATCGATGATAGGGGGCCATCTATGTAATGTCTGCACAAAGTTGTCTGAGTTTTGAATTGATTTAAAAGCTTATGTTCCAGATTAGCCATAAAGATCTCAGTAGCTATTGCAGAAATTGGAAATCACATTCCGGCACAGAATTCTCAGGTTGAATTGAAACAGAAGCTTTGGAAACCCCAAGATGATCAGTTGGTAATGTCACGATATGTGTAGTTTATATTGTGCAGGCAGTAAGGGAAAAGCTGAACTATAATAAAGAGAACCTGGTGTAGTTCACAAAACAAGCTGTAAGGAAATGCACATCATGATCTTTTACATGTGACAAAATCAAATGGGGGGCTCTATGCATATTTTTTTCCTTGAGAAACCAGCTTTAAAGGAGACAATCAACTGGAAGAGGGAAAAGATGTCAGAAAAGATTATTTGGCTTCATCATTCAAAACACACACACATGTCCCTCCTTTTGAGATACACTACCTGTTTTGGCTCAAAAAATACCTGCATTCCATAGAAATTTGGTGTCTCCTCACTTATGTTGAAATTATTTACATTAGCAATAAAGAATTATGAAACTCAGATTATAAAAACAAGAATTTATTCTGAAGGAGTAATTTTCACAGTATTTAAATTTCCTTCATGAATGATTTTTGTGATGCTTACTTTACATCTTTGTTCCATGTTGCATTCCACATCTGGCCTTGGCGAGCTGAGAAGTATATGCACTCACAGAAATTGCAATAATCAGTTGCCCGTACTCAGGAATTCCTTTTACCAGACCTCTCTAAGGCATAAAAATTTCCATGGCTTCACTGAGAGAACATGTGATGCGGTATGTACAACCAACAGTGTTGGTTGGGATGTGCCTGTCCCTTTGTAGGACACCACACCCTCTTTTCTAATGCTGTCCCTTTTTTGTTTTTAATATTATGCAGGTACTGTATTGTATTCATTTTTTGTATTTAACACACTCTTGGCCATAGGGAGGCTTTGTCCTGGGCTCAGCTCCTTTCCGTGTTTGTGAATAATGTTTGTTGATATAGGAAGGGTCCACTCCCATGAAATATTCAGTGTTGTGACAAGGAACCTGTTATTTGAACAAAACCTGTTCCCACCTATACTGCTAATTCAAGGCTGATTCTTTATGTTTTAGGTATTTAAGTGCATTTTCTCTCTGTCCTCTTTGATTTAGTGCTGTTTTGAAAAAAAACATTGCCACCTTGATACTCTTTCAGTGTGTCCTGCGGGAGGGAAGAAGGTATGGGGATTTGTGACTTTTGAGAAACACCGTCATGTAAAACAGGTTACTATCTGTTTTAGTGTTCCCATGATGAACATATACCATATGAGATACTGTATCTGCAAACCGGGGTACATCATTCATAGGAGATAGATGACTAATAATACTATATTTCACTGGCTTCGATCCAAAACAGGATGGATGGATTCTGATTAGCCTTTGTCTGCAATAGATAGTTGTTTTGGAAATATTCAAATTGCAAATTCAGTGTGTTTATTGTTCTTTATTGTTGTTTTTATAAGTGATGTTTGGTTGAAATGATAAGCACTAGCCTTTTGCACCAGTTGTATGATTGTCAGTCTCCTAGAGTAGGGTTGTCTGCAGAAAGAGGAATAATACACTAGATATAGTGTATAAGTATTGCTGAATGATTTATGCAAATATTGTACTTTTTTTTTTAGTCAGAGCCTTTTCTTTGGTGCTTGTCACATTGTATCTGGGTGCCTCAGACACACTAATAGGCTTATCCTCACAAATCCTTATGAGGAGGGATAGCACTATCCCTGTTTTAGAGATAGACACATTGAGGAATGGAGAGTCTAAAAGACTTTCCCAGGGAGCCCCAGAAGGATTGTGGCAGACCTGGGAATAGAACCTAAATTTCCTGATAACCTACCTCAACTGTAACTGCAAAGACATCCTTCTCCTGCTGTGTGCGTGTGTATGCGGCCACAGACAATGGAGAAGAGGAGATGGCTTTGTCGTGGAGGGGGTTATCAAGAGATCTAGGTTCTACTCTCAGGTCTGCTACAGACTTCCTCTGTGTATGTGTGTGTATTAAATAATCAAGCCTTCTCTGTGATCCTTCAAGGAATAAAGCATGTTTAGACACTAAAATGGTATTATTGAGTCCCTTTGCTAAATGGCCTGTTGAAGAAATCTGCTGTGTGCATAAAGCATCTATTCTATGGTACATGAAGCTCTCTTACTTGGGGCCCAACAGACTCGTTCAGGGAATATACTTATTGTGGATGAAACTATGTTACAAGTCTCCATTATTAAAGTTTCTTGTTTTGCTGGCACAGAATGATATTACCACTATATGAGTATCCCTGGTGGTATCTTTAAAAGCGAAGCACCAGAAGTGCACCCTCACTGGAGTGCTTCGTACAGGATACTAACCATGTGCCACAAGTTAGAGAAGGTGGGTTACTCTTACCTGCAGGGCCCTAGGCACCAGCCTAGGAAGCACATGCTTGGGGCGACACATTATAAGGGGTGGCATTCAGGCCGACTTTAGGGCGGCACATTCTGCTTTGGCTGTTTGTTTGTTTTTTGCTTTGACGGCTTTTTTTTTTTTTTTTTTTTTTTTTTTGCCTGGGGTGGCAAAAAAGCCAGAGCCAGCCCTGCTTACCTGCACTCCCAGGACAGTATACTGTGTATTTCTCCCCACTTTCCCCAATAACTCTGGGGAATACTTTTGTATCTAATGGCTTACATGGAGCTAGACTGTTTAGAAAAACAACTCTTTTGGAGCTAGCTATATCAGAATAAATCAGCATAACACAGAAGTTAAATTTTTGTCATTGCTGTAGTGTTAACTAGTGACTGTCTCTTGTGTGTTTTTCTTATAATGTGAGCAGTACCATTGGTGTCAGCTTAAAAAACTCCAGGTCTCATCTCACTCAACACTTTTTTCAGTTTTCTCATTAGAAGGACATCACTAGCAAAACTTCCTTAAGTAAACGATGGACTTCAACCTACAGGTATCTTCCTTGTACATCTGTTTTAAGCTGACAATCAATTATATAGCATCCACGTATAACTCGCAATTACTTTTTTCTTTGAGATTTTCTTAAGCTTTTCAAAAGAAAGAAAGAAAACTCTTGTCTTTGTCTCATTGTCTGTTAAACAAAACCTGGAGCAAGTGATTCTTAATGCAAGAAGTTCTTCCTCTTTCTTTGTATCCGTACTTGGTGACATTTTGTGAAAGTATGAAAGCAAGTGGGGAATTGAAGTGCTACCGAATGATGATAAAGATGAGATGAATGAAAGCTATCACTCAGCTTTCATAGGCATATAAAATAATTCAGAGATGCAAGTGTCACATGATCCTGCATTGCTAACAGCAATTTACTGTAAGTATTTCAGTCTTATGACTGAATTTAATCTGTATGTGCTACCTTCAAGGTTAGTTGATAGAATCATAGAATCATAGAATCTCAGGTTTGGAAGGGACCTCAGGAGGTCATCTAGTCCAACCCCCTGCTGAAAGCAGGACCAACCCCAACTAGATCATCCCAGCCAGGGGTTTGTCAAGCCTGACCTTAAAAACCTCTAAGGAAGGAGATTCCACCACCTCCCTAGGTAACCCATTCCAGTGCTTCGCCGCCCTACTAGTGAAAAGGTTTTTCCTAATATCCAACCTAAACCTCCCGCTCTGCAACTTGAGACCATTACTTCTTGTTCTGTCATCTTCTACCACTGAGAACAGTCTAGATCCATCATTTTTGGAACCCCCCTTTAGGTAGTAAAGCAGCTATCAAATCCCCCCTCACTCTTCTCTTCTGCAGGCTAAACAATCCCAGTTCCCTCAGTCTCTCCTCATAAGTCATGTGCTCCAGCCCCCTAATCATTTTTGTTGCCCTCCGTTGGACTCTTTCCAATTTATCCACATCCTTCTTGTAGTGTGGGGCCCAAAACTGGACACAGTACTCCAAATGAGGCCTCACCAGTGCCGAATAGAGGGGAATAATCACGTCCCTTGATCTGCTGGAAATGCCCCTACTTATACAGCCCAAAATGCCGTTAGCCTTCTTGGCAACAAGGGCACATTGTTGACTCATATTCAGCTTTTCGTCCACTGTAACCCCTAGGTCCTTTTCTGCAGAACTGCTGCCCAGCCATTCGGTCCCTAGTCTGTAGCAGTGCATGGGATTCTTCTGTCCTAAGTGCAGGACTCTGCACTTGTCCTTGCTGAACCTCATCAGATTTCTTTTGGCCCAATCCTCTAATTTGTCTAGGTCCCTCTGTATCCTGTCCCTACCCTCCAGCGTATCAACCACTCCTCCCAGTTTAGTGTCATCTACAAACTTGCTAAGGGTGCAGTCCACACCATCCTCCAGTTTGTTGATGAAGATATTGAACAAAACCGGCCCCAGCACCGACCCTTGGGGCACTCCACTTGATACCGGCTGCCAACTAGACATGGAGCCATTGATCACTACCCGTTGAGCACGACCATCCAGCCAGTTTTCTATCCACCTTACCGTCCATTCATCCAGCCCATACTTCTTTAACTTGCTGGCAAGAACACTGTGGGAGACTGTATCAAAAGCTTTGCTAAAGTCAAGAAATAGCACATCCACTGACTGTTCCTGATCACTTTCCCCTCCTTTAAGTGGTTCAGAATTGATTCCTTGAGGACCTGTTCCATGATTTTTCCAAGGACTGAGGTGAGACTGACTGGCCTGTAGTTCCCCGGATCTTCCTTCTTCCCTTTTTTAAAGATGGGCACTACATTAGCTTTTTTCCAGTCATCTGGGACCTCCCCCGATTGCCATGATTTGTCAAAGATAATGGCCAATGGCTCTGCAATCACATCGGCCAACTCCTTTAGCACGCTCGGATGCAGTGCATCCAGCCACATGGACTTGTGTTCGTCCAGCTTTTCTAAATAGTCCCGAACTACTTCTTTCTCCACAGAGGGCTGGTCACCTCCTCCCATACCGTGCTGCGGAGTGCAGCCGCCTGGGAGCTGACCTTGTCTGTGAAGACAGAGGCAAAAAAAGCATTGAGTACACTAGCTTTCTCCACATCCTCTGTCACTAGGTTCCCTCCCTCATTCAGCAAGGGGCCCACACATTCCTTGACTTTCTTCTTGTTGCTCACATACCTGAAGAAACCCTTCTTGTTACTCCTAACATCTCCGGCTCGCTGCAACTCTAAGTGTGATTTGGCCTTCCTAATTTCACTCCTGCATGCCTGAACAATATTTTTATACTCCTCCCTGGTCATTTGTCCAATCTTCCACTTCTTGTAAGCTGCCTTTTTGTGTTTCAGACGAGCAAGGATTTCACTGTTAAGCCAAGCTGGTTGCCTGCCATATTTACTTTTCTTCCTACACATCGGGATGGTTTGTTCCTGCAACCTCAATAAGGATTCTTTAAAATACAGCCAGCTTTCCTCGACTCCTTTCCCCCTCATGTTATTCTCCCAGGGGACCTTGCCCATCAGTTCCCTGAGGGAGTCAAAGTCTGCTTTTCTGAAGTCCAGGCTCTGTATTCTACTGCTCTCCTTTCTTCCTTGTGTCAGGATCCTGAACTCGACCATCTCATGGTCACTGCCTCCCAGGTTCCCATCCACTATTGCTTCCTCTACTATTTCCTCACTGTTTGTGAGCAGCAGGTCAAGAAGAGCTCTTCCCCTAGTTGGTTCCTCCAGCACTTGCACCAGGAAATTGTCCCCTACACTTTCCAAAAACTTCCTGGATTGTCTGTGGACTGCTGTATTGCTCTCCCAGCAGATATCGGGGTGATTAAAGTCACCCATGAGAACCAGGGCCTGTGACCTAGTAACTTCTGTTAGTTGCTGGAAGAAAGCCTCGTCCACCTTATCCCCCTGGTCTGGTGGTCTGTAGCAGACTCCCACCACGACATTACCCTTGTTGCTCACACTTCTAAATTTAATCCAGAGACTCTCAGGTTTTTCTGCAGTTTCATACTGGAGCTCTGAGCAGTCATACTGCTCTCTTACATACAACGCAACTCCCCCACCTTTTCTGCCCTGCCTATCCTTCCTGAACAGTATCCTTCCTGATACTTGTGATCAAAGAAGACAGAGTATAAAAGAAGCTATGACAGTCTGGACTAGGTGTTTAACTTATTAGAGGCTGAAGTGCGTATATCAGTTACATTCAGATGAATGAATCCATATTTCGTAGTGACCCTGTTATGGTCTTCGGGACTTTCAGAAATGTTCTTTTAACTAGTATAAGGCACCATATGCACTGTGTCCTCCAAGAAGGTATTGTGAAATCAACTGGATATGTCTTTAAGATCCGGTGTGTTCCTAAACTCTGTGATTGTGGCAATTCTTTTGTAAGGACTTTACATATGTGGAGAATGCAGTGTTGCTAGATCTGCAATTTGGGGCAAAATGGAGTAGGATTTTTGATACTGCAGTAAAAGCAGAGACATGGTTGAGATTCAGCTCTTAATATTTTGTTTTAAATTTTCATTTTTTATTAAATGTAGTGCTAGTTAAAGGTAGTAGCTGAAATGTCTTTTATTTCACAGAACTGGTACAGATAGGTAGTGGCATTCCTGATTCCCTTTATTGTCCTGTAATATGTGTCATCTTCCACACAGGCATGCCGTTATAGCTGCACTGTGGCCCATTGAATAGGACTTTGTGTGGTATTAGAATGTGCTTATGTGAATCCCTTTGCCGGATGTGGTCCTTAAGTTGTTTTAGTTTTAAGTAAGTTCTGTCATGTTCATTATATGTTGTGAAGATCTGTAACATGATCCTTTTCCTTGTCCTTCCTACTGCATTCCTCTTGGCTGATTGAAATGTGCAACATTTAATAACTCTGTAAGGTTCTGTAAGCCACAGTTGTCTGTATAATTCGAATACATTTAGTTAGAACTGCACCGACCAACTGAAAAGGCATGATGTGTGCTTTCTCCCCCCCCCCCACCCGCCCCGCCACACACAGAGCTCTATAGTATGATAGTCAGGACAATACAATATCTTAAAAGTGATCATGCAAACTGAACAATAGTATAATTCCATTGATTGCCATGCAGCTGTTATTAATTACATTGGGGCTGATTTTAATCCTTTGATTTATTTATGTAAAGGGAGGCTGGTATAGAGGTTATGCTATTGAGTGATTTTGATTAGTGATTTAGACACAAATATTATTACAGATTGATTGGGGGCAGACAATGATTGAATTTTATATATTGAATAGTTGTCATTGTTGAACAGTTTGGGAGTGGTGTTCCAACAGAAATAAGAATACATACATTTAATATTAATTGTAAGTGTAGGTAATTAAGATTTTGAGCTAGAGTTTTTGAGCCTTCCCTGCTACTGCAGATGCAGTTTTATATTGCATTTGGCTTATTTGAGGGAGAACAATTTCCCATCTAACTAGCTTGATTTTTAATCATATAGTAGAAGCTGAAATTGTAGCCACATTGTGCCAGGTGCTATACAGACATATGGAGAGAATCTCTGCCTTGAAGAGCTTACAGTATAGATAAACAAGATGAGGTGAGAAAAGAAAAGAAAAGGTGAGACTGACAGAGGCAAGAAGAAGTAAAATGACTTGCCCAAGATCATCAAGCTAAAAGAGAACACTTTTCATAAACATCCTGTTTTTATTTTGCTTTTTTATGTTTACACCCAGTTAGGATGAGAGGGGACAGACTTTGTGGGTGGCTCATTTATAAAAACATATATAATTTACTATAGGACGGAGATTAAAATGGTATATTTTTGTGCATCTTCTTAGTGCTTCATATCAGTACTGCATAATGTCCTTTTAGCAATGCAACTCTTCAGTTGTTATTTGTCATATTTTCTTTCCTTGTACCATAACTCCTCACTTAACATTGTAGTTATGTTCCTGGGAAAAAAAAAATTCACCAGACAAAAGACTATTTATTGGTTGAGGTGGTGAAGTCAGAGGGTGGGATATTTCCCAGGGAATATCTTACTGCTAAATGATGAACTAGCACTCGGTTGAGCCCTCAAGGGTTAGCACATTGTTGTTAATGTAGCCTCACACTCTTCAAGGCAGCACAAATGGAGGGAGGGGAGACAGCATGGCAGACAGAGACAGAGACACATACCCTGTGTGTGTTTGAGAGAGAGAGATGCACATTGTCCCTTTAAGTATGCTGACTCCACTCTAAGTTCATTGCCTTTTTAAGTAGATCAGCAAGTTGAGATAGCTGCTGCTGCCAGCAAGCTCCCTCCTTTCTGAGCCCTGTCGTGTCCCACCCTGCTCTATAGAGATGAGGTAAGTGGGGGACAGGAGCAGTGGGGAGGGGGACACCCTGACATTCACCCCCCCTCTTCTCCCCTGCACAGCAAGCAGAACACTCCCGGGAGCAGCTCCAAGTCAGAGGGCAGGAGCAGCTCACGGCAGTAGGGGGAGGGACAGCTGAACTGCCAGCAATTGGTAGCCTGCTGGGCTGCTGCCACACAGGGAACTTAGGGGAGTGGGGAGCTGATAGGGGGGCTGCCGGTCCACCCTGGTTCCAGCCCACCACCAGCTAGCTGCAACAGGCTGCTCTTCCTGCAAGCAGTGGACAAAGCAGGCAGCTGCCAAACAACATTATTAGGGAGCATTGCACAACTTTAAATGAGCATGTTCTCTAATTGATCAGCAACGTAACAACGAAACAACGTTAACTGGGACGACTTTAAGTGAGGAGTTACTGTATTATATAACTCAGTGAAGATTAATTCCCCCAGCATTTTCTCAACTTACTCACCTAGAACACAGCTTTTCTTAATACATAAAATATCATGGAAAAAGGGACATGACAAAATGTAAAGGTCATAGTCATAGATGACTCCATGTGTCCTCCTCTACAGAGCCTGGACCATTAAATATGGCTTAATCAGATCAGACAGAACACATAAGCATCTGCTCAACTTTAAGCATGAGTAGTTTCATTTAAGATGGTAAAGCTGCTAATGTCCTTAAAGCTAATTACTTTATATGTGCTTTGCAGGATTGGGGCGTGAGAGGTGGGTAATGCTGCTGAAACTTCCTCTTTGTTTGCTACTGTCTACTGCTATATCTACTGTCCAGCAGAACAAGGACTGAAAAACACTGATGTATTTAGTGAAAGGTGTGTGTGTGTGTGTGTGAATATAGATGTATTGTACATTAGCTATTGTTGAAGAGTTTGGGCTGTAGATGCTCTAAAATAATCAGAACAAAATAAATTAACGCTATCATTAAAATTAGCATGATATCAGTGAAGAACACTAGTCTGAGGAAATAATTCTGACCACTCAATAATAATAGATCTGCCTTTACCTTTTCCATTAATTCAAGACAAAATAACTAGTAGCGTATGGAATCCATTTTTACCCTGTTCTATCATAAAGAAGCTTTTACCCTGGTTTGGGGAGGAATAAAATAATCTGGTAAGTGCCTGGAGTGGTGAAAGGGGCTTGTAAAGAGCCCAATGCCAACCCCCTAAACCTCGATTCAGGCTCTTCTTTGATCCATGACTCAACCCTTCTGTGGGAAAGAGTTATGGAATCACATGGTATCAACACACATTATATTTTGTGAAGCACAATTTGTCCTCCTGTACCACTCTATGAAGGCTGGTGGATCCTTCTGCTCCCCCTCAAGTCTTTTGGGGTCACTGGATGGCTGCTACCCCCAACAGAGTAAGTAAGGGTAAGTCCATGTATGGGTTGTGGATCCCGCAATTCATACAAGGTTCTGAGTGTACAGAATATTCCTGTACACTTCATAGAGCAATGGGAGAGAAGTATGAATGTTCTTGCTGTTAGCTGTTTGCTTTATTGAACATATGGGCAAAGGCACCTCATAATCTCATCCAACGTTTCCCTGTGCTTGATTCAAGTTGCATGATTGCTAGCATGCAGCTACTAAGAACACAGGGCATCTTGGCAGTCAGCTCAGTAGAACAGAGGTTGTCACAGGTCACAGGAATGTTTCACCTTTCCAACTACCCTCCCAACATCTTATTAGTAACAATGTTTACTAGCAGTCTTTACTCCTCAACAAAAGCCTTGCTAAATGGAGGACAACACAGTTCCTCCTAAAGACCCAGAATGGTGTGGGAGAGGGCAACCCCTTCCCAAAAGAGACTTCAAAAAAGGAAGGTATGGGACTTCTGGAAAGGAGTAGTTGTGACTGGCGAGACATCCTGGGGAAAGATTGTGCTTGTGTGAGTGTGTGTTGGATAAGGGAAGTTCTACCACCCAAAGCTCCATGGGGTTGTTGTGATACGCTGCAGAGTTTGTATAATCCTAGTAATGGGTTATAGAGGCTGGTTGAGCAAGTTGAATGCGAATACTGCTTTTGGCTTAAGTACCAGAGATGGTTGTAATGGAGAATTTATGTGTCAGAGAGAGAGTGCAACAGAGATTTACTGCTGCTGGGCAGTTAGCAAATCCCAAACCAGCTTTGTTATGCAAGGAATGCAGAGATATCTTAATTAAGTTCTCCGTAGAGCCTTGTTCCCATGTGGGTTTTTCCAAGTCCTCATAGCTTTCATTTCAGTCCTCTGCTTGGAACAATTTGCAGCTGCTTCCAAAAGCAGATTTTCAGCTCAGGATCTATACGTTGAAAGGCCAATGTCAAAACTACTGAGTCCCTCAGTTAGCACACTTCCCAGTCACCTAAATTACCTTATTTTTAATATGGGACTTGTTTCATATTATTGCCCAACAAGATGGAGTTCATGCTTCAGAATACATTTTTCACTATTTACAGCTTTTGATGCAGTGCCTAAAGCTTGATTTTTCACTTCAAGATGATTCCATATCAAGTGTCATGAATCAAATTATTTTCTAACACAATGGGGTTAGCACCTTTCCTACTGTGACGAATGGTTTTCTGGAGAATGCCAAAATAAATGCTGCACAGCAACAAACTTTATCCCATATTTCTAATAAAATCTGCCCACTTGTCCACTCTTCAGTTAGCTAGAGAGCAGTGTTGGAAATTGTTTTTTTTTAGATGAATGTACATCTGTATACATCATGGGCTATTTGGATCTAATTGTTCCTAGGAGAAGAGTTTCACTGAATATGTGCTGGAGGTAACTGTTCAAAAATACCTCGAACTGTTATTTCATTCTGGTGTCCTTGGCAACATAAAGAAAATACCCAAACCATAGAAACTGAAAAGCCTGCAAGCCTTGATATGTTTGTTAATGAATGTTCATGTTATTCCTTATGTATCTTTGTAATTCTCTCTCTGTAAAATTATGTGCCCCCACCCCCATAACACCATCTTTTAGGAACATTGCCAGTCCGTTTTTCTACTGGTGAGTTAAGCTCTGTGAGTAGTTTCTAATTTGCTTCTACAATGGAAATAATACAGTAAAGAGAAGACTATGTTAGTTTCTTCCTACACACACACTTCAGCAAAACTAATGAAAAATGAATCTTACATAGTTATTATATTGAATCACTGGTATTAAATTATTTTTGGTTTATATTTTTATTCTAGGCATTAACAGAAAGAGCAAAGTTACGTTAACCAAGTTTATGAGTTAGGAAATATAAAAATACCTTTAATAATAATACTTTGACCTTCATTCTCAAAGGCCTTCCATCTTGAAGCACATTATAAAAACATTAATGCATTTATTTTCCCATAACCACTCTGATCTAGGAAACCATTCATGTCTTCATTTTATAGATGGGGAAATTGAGTCACAAAATATCGTAGGAAATGTAGGTGACTGTGATACAGCATGGCCAGAAGGCAGCAGGAGAGTGATCTAGGATGAGGAGAAGCCTTATTCCCTGTAGATTAATTAAAAGCACCTGAAACCAGTTAGAGCACCTGAAGCCAGTCACCTGATAAAATCCCCCTGCTTCAATCAGCCAGAGGAGGAGCTGGAGCAGAGTGAGGAGGAGCTGAATCAGAGTGGTTTGGTGGTGGAGCAGAGAGCAGTTTGGAGGAGTGAAGCAGAGTGGATTGGTGGTGGAACAAAGAGCAGTTCGAAGGAAAGAGGAGGAGAGTTTTGAGAAGTGCTGCGGTGGGCTAAGAAGACCAAGATCCTAGGTAAAGGGAAACCTGGCTTGTGCAGAGGGAAGGCAGGAAGCCCCACAAGCTGAAGGTCAGGAGAGGGAAGTAGCCCAGGGGAAAGAATCACTGGTACAAGTGGTTCACCTGCTATCATAGGGCCCCTGGGCTGGGACCCAGAGTAGAGGGCGGGCCCAGGTCCCTCCCTCTCCACTCCCCTTCCCTGGGATACTAGTAGGATAGCTGTTACCCCAGTTCAGGGGCAAGAAATGGCACCCTGAAACCCCCCCACAAGAAGAGAAAGTGCGGGACCCATCATAGTAGTGCCGGCAATTTGCCCCACAGACAAACACAGAAAATTCAGAGATTGGGAGAATAGAGAGACAGAGGGAAACATTGTAAAGTTCTTTGTGATTTTAAGACTTTTTTGTTAACAATAAAACAGTGCTGTTTGTTTATATTTTTAAAGATGTGGCATTTATTAGCTGCTAATGTCCCATGTTTCTCTGTTATTATCCTTCCCTAAATCAAAAGGTACAAAGTAAAATGAACATTTTAATCTTGACACAATACTGAAATGTTATGATAAAGTCCAGGGCTATGCTGGTACCAAATTGGGGTTGCCTTCTACAGAAATACCTGTTTGACTGCAGGCAAACACCAAGGTATTATTGACAATGAGAGCAATTTTCTTCAGGTGATAGGGTCACTTTCATCTAGAAGTTTTTAGGCAATCTAAAATTGGTTGTGTACAGAAACTTTTCTTCTAACAATAAAATATAGTTTCTATGTTTGCAAAGGATATTTTTCTAAACTATAATTTTTGAGCTTTCTTTTTTGGATTGCTTGTTACTAATGCATGATGGGTTCTCCAAAGAGCTATGCAACAAGAGACCTAGTGCTCAGTGGTCTAGTGTATAAAACACTCTCCTTTCACTTCAGAGAGATGCATTTCAAATGTAATCTGAAAACCTCACTGAGATATGCTGAACTGCCTGAAAATAATTTGGGTAATTACTAGTGAAGTTCAGTATCAAGAGGTCCATAGGTACTGCAGACATGTTTTCTTTATATTTTTGCTCAGCTGTTTTCCAACAAGATAATTTCAGACAAGATATCTGCTATCAGATAGTGACAAGGTGAACTGAAATGCTTTAGTTCTCCACATTGTATGTTTTCATACAGTAAAATGACATGTTAGTACTGAAAAGAAGAAACCTTTGTTTTTGATTCTAGGTATGCATGTAATCTTATACCAACTGTTTGTCAACTTTAAGCATGGGAGTAGTACTGAATAGTTAATCACACTCATACTGTAATGTTAATTTAAATAATCTTGTAGTGTCAGCTTGATCCTGGAAATCATGTATAAAGCTCCATAGCACTGAACATTTGTCTGCATGGAAAAGGTCAGTGAAGTAATGTTTACATCCATTGTTGTAGTTGTACATACTGCTGAAGGAGAGTTTCCTCACCTAGTGAGAGCACAGGAATAACATGGTGATTCGTAACTATACAGTATCAGAGGGGTAGCCGTGTTAGTTTGGATCTGTAGAAGCGGAAAGGGTCCTGTTTCTCCTCCCTTGGTATTCACACCTCAGCTGCTAGAAGAGGGCCTCACCCTCCCTGATTGAGCTAACCTCGTTATCGCTACCCTAAATCTTCCCTGTACATTTATATCTGCCCCTGGACATTTCCACTGCTTGCATCCGATGAAGTGGGTATTCACCCATGAAAGCTTATGCTCCAATACCTCTGTTAGTCTATAAGGTGCCACAGGACCCTTTGCCGTAACTATACAGTTTGCAGTTCTCTGGCTATCTGAAGGAAGTTTCAATAAATCACGACTGTATAGTTATTTCTGATAGTATGCAGACCCCTCAACTCTACCTGATGGTGTAATTTAATTAAAGTACTGGGTGTCCTTTCTCTGAATTGGCTGCTGGCTTCATAACTCCCAACCATGTACCCACTTACGCCCAAAAAATCTTCCTCAGTTCGGACACATGCCCAATTCCCACACACTCATCTTTGGCTTTGGATTTCATTTAATTCAGCATAGCAATATTTATAATAGTGCAGATATTAGTGAAATAAATGGAGCAGCATAAGTGGTGAGATTAACAATGAAGGTAAGTAGGGCTGAAAAAAGGTTAGCCAGGCAGCCCAAGGAGTTAATCTCATTTAAGTACAGTACCTCCCGATGTAAATCTGCGATTACTAACCTAGAATGAAACATAGGGCTGGTCTACACTAACCCCCCAATTCGAACTAAGATACGCAACTTCAGCTACGTGAATAACGTAGCTGAAGTCGAACTATCTTAGTTCGAATGAAAACGTACTTACCCGGGGTCCACACGCAGCGCGCAGGCTCCCCCGTCGACTCCGCCTACTCCGTTCGTCGAGCTGGATTACCAGCGTCGACGGGGGAGCACTTCCTGGTTCGATTTATCGCGTCTAGACAAGACGCGATAAATCGAACCCAGAACATCAATCCGACGCCTCCGATCCAGCCGGTAAGTGTAGACCTACCCATAGAGTCTGGGTTGTGATTTTTATTTTGATGAAATCAAAGTACAGTATCACTTGGTGGTGCATTTAATTTTGCCAGGTGAATCAGACTCTTAATTGTACTTTGAATTTTGATCTTTTTATGGCATATAACATTATATCATAGTGTTAAAAGGTTACTGCAGCAGTAATTTATAAATGGAATAAGTGTATTTGAGATGGAACACATTCTATTAATCCTGTAGTATTTCTGTTTTAGCAATGTTATTTTATTGGGGAAAAAATAAAGGAATGGTTTATTAGAAGATAATTTACATGTACAAACTGTAATTGCTGTATATTTAAGAATAGTAAGTGTCATCCCAAATAATGGAAAGAGATTTCAGTCATTAGACCTTGTGGA
This sequence comes from Chelydra serpentina, assembly GCA_037349315.1. Taxonomy (NCBI): domain Eukaryota; kingdom Metazoa; phylum Chordata; order Testudines; family Chelydridae; genus Chelydra; species Chelydra serpentina. The sequence goes on along the minus strand of JBAIAC010000028.1, from coordinate 10,350,205 downwards.
CTCTAGTCTTTGTAATGCGTTTTGTATTGGAACAATAATGTATCAATCTTAATCTCATTTTGTGTCAGGTTTTATGATGGCCCTTTGTCAATATTATAGTGTTTATTGAAATCATTTAATGGGCAGTTTAATTCTGCATAGAAACTGATAACTGCAGTGAAAGTAAAGTTTAACTCAAGTATATTGCAATATTTTACTAATTTTAACTATCCTCACAACACCGCTTTAATGGTGCTTATCCAAAATCGAACACTTTAAGGCAAGTGGCAGCGTAAGGAATAATACCCTGGAATCTGGATACCCAGTTCCCTGCTTTAATTACTAAATTGTGTGTGACAGATATGGCAATTTCCTGCAATAGACTGGACAAGCTGTATTGAATTAAATTACCTCTTGTTGAATAAGTTCAAGAACTTTAGGAGTTCATTTATTAAACATGCAAATGTTTATATATAACTGTGGGATTGTATGTAACATATCTTCCACAGTAGTCATTTGGAATTTTGCCATTGATTTCAAAAGGAATAGGACCCCAAGTCAGCAGCAGAGTGAACCCAGGAGTTCTGACTTCCACTCTCCTGATGTGCCTTCTAGAAAACCTTTCATCACTCAAAAGCTTACAACATAGTGGTTATCTAGAAAAATATCTGAGGTCAGACTTGCAAATACTTAAGACAGAGGATTAGAATAGCCTTGTTCATGCAACAGATCACTTTTAGGTTTTGGGGGTTTCTTCTCTTTTAATTTCTTGGTACGATCCTATTGAAGTGTTTAGCCAGTTAATTTACTGAGCACTTCACCCTTACTGTAAATACTCCTTTGAATGCCCAATGTCCTGAAAATAAAATCTCTATTCCTTGCTATTCCTTTTGAAATCAATGGCAAAATTCCCAATGACTTCTGTGGAAGCAAGATCAAGTCCTTTGTGCAACCTTGTGCAAGTGACTAAGCTTCTTGGTGCCTTCATTTCCCTGTATGTAAAAAGGACATACCTGGCAGCTTTGATCTGTGGGGCCTGATCGACTAATGCAAACAAAGTGATTTCAGATACAAAGATAAAGGGCGTTATACAATAGCATGATCTAAAACTTGTTGATAGGCCAGTGACTTCATGGGTTTTGAATCAGGCCATAAGTGAAAAGGCCCTAAGTGAAAGAAGAAGTGTCCTCTTCTTCTTTCTGCATATATGCATCGAAATGGGGCATAAAAAAGCCCCTGAGCTGCTTTTAAAGCAATTTCTCTCTCTCTGGCTGATTTGAATAGATACAGTTTTGATGTTTAAAATATTATCGTTCTGTGAAGACTTTCCAGAACTGATCAAAAAGTGAATTTGTTAGTCATTCTGTCCATAATGTCAGAATATTCTCCATTTTACTGATTTATTTGTGGGGTTTTCTTTGTGAATTTTGTGGAATTCACTTTTCATCAAGTATTCGTTTTTTGCTAAAATGTTTTGTTTTTCAATTAAACCAAGGTACATATCCTAAATGCATTATGTAGTATCATTACCACCATAATTACTTCATTATATGACTTCATTAAACTTAATTTTGTTGTTATCTCACATAATTATGCATTTCCAATTATGTTTATTCACACACTCACAATGATTATTTAATTTAGCGTAATTTCAGTAAGGATATCACGAATGAGTGTGCTGTAGGATACAGCAGAGATTGTCACATCTCCTGTTCTCACATAATAGCTGAAACCAGCAAATCCAGGTGTGTATGTGTGTGTACGCAGTAGTAGTAGTATAAACTCTCTTCTTGACACAAGGAAATGGAGCAGAGATAATGATTACAGTTCCCTAGCATTCGTTACTTTGGCTAGTAGTAGAGAGTCCCAAGAATGAAATAAAAACCAGAAAACTTTTCCCCTGTGCTGTAAAGTTGGAGGTGTCTGCTGGAGAGATGGTAAAATAAGCTGACAGCCTGAGAACTGACTAATCGTACTTGTTAATGAATCTGTCAGTATTCGCACGTTTTCCTTACACAAATTTACATCTCAGCCCATTGCTTGTTATGCCAAGTCTCTGTCCAGTCGCACTGCTGTGCTGCTTAAGGAAAAGTGTCTATTTTTCTTGTGAAGTGAGAGAGAAAAATTATAATGATTCCTGACATGCAGTGTACATTCAAAGAGCAACATAAGTCCCCTTCTTGTAGGAGACAGGATGAACATTTAAAGGCACTCTGAGACACGGAGGTGGATGCCATGGTAGGTAACAAACTCTTGAGACCAGAAGAATAACTTTTCATATGAAGATGGTTTAATAATGGAACTAAAACAAGAAAATAAACAAAACCCAATCTTGTCCATCTATCATTTTCTACTTCATATATAACCAGTTCTATCCTAATTTTCTTCATTCATGTTAATGCTCACATAAACCTTATACTAATAGCTGCTTTGAACAATTTTACTCTTGTACATGGTCGTGTCCCTCTCCTTAGGCAATGATTTGGAGATGTAAATGTAGTTTGAAATAACATATTTTTGCCATTAATTTGTACATGCATTATATTTAAAATGTATCTGTAATCCAATGCCAGATATGAATAACTAGGATCTCATGAGAGGTCTGTTGGATTGGAGAATTTTTATATAAAATGAAACCTGTTTTATTGTGTTATATTTACAGGTGGGTTGCAGTTTGAGCCTCCAAAATGTTAGTATCAGTCTAGAGGATAGTGTCTCCTACGCTGTTGATCCTGTAAAAATTTTCATTATAAGCAGCTAGCAGATCATAAATATTGTAAATGCCTACAACATTTCCTGAAATTAGCATCTTTGGCAAACCTGAACAAAGGCATATATTTTGTGCATAGGCATCCCCACTGGTTGTTTGTGTTGCAGACCAGGCTAGACTAAAATGCTGACCTTAATGTTCCCTCTGAGATAAACTGTGAAGTAAACTTTTTGCTGAGCAGAGTATTTCAGCATGCTTGGTAAGGGCCAGAATGTGTCCCGCAAAGGAGCACAAAAAGAGTGGTGAGAGGACATGAAGAGCTTCCCCTTTGCACATGGGCCAGGAGCAACTGCAGTCCTTGCACTCAAAGGCCTGATTGTCAATTTCATACACTAGTTTTATGGTGCTGCACTTTCCCCATCTGTAAAATGGGGTTTACGATAGTTAACCTCCTTTGTAAAGCACTCAGAAATCTGTGGATGAAAATTGCTTGTAAGAGGTAGGTGGTATTAATTATTATTATTAAATTATTGGAGTTACATCGTGTAAAACTTTTGTAACAGAATGGAGAATCAAGCCCTTTGGACATAAAGATTGTGCATGTCTAGCACTGACAGTGGCGCTACACTCCCCTAAGGATGTGTATAACTGCAAGTGAGTATGTACCTAAGGTCTTTGACAGGCTTCTACTCTGGTGGCTAGCCCATGCCATGGCCTGTGCCACCATATCTGCACTACTATTTGTATACATGTTAGCTAGATTAAAGCATGACTACCCATGGTACAATCCCACCTCACCTGCATTGTAGACATCCCTAAAGTGAGTGAACAAGACCTGGGAATGGATACCTCTTGACACAGGCTGTCGGAGCTGGCTCCACACAGTGAGGCATGCAAGCTGCAAAACTATCAGATCAGCTGCAATTCCCCTAGACACCAGGCGGCATTAATCCTCTCTAAAGCATAGTACGTCCATGAATCCCTGCTGGACCCATGCTTTTCTCCCCCCGCCAACACAACCAGAGCTGAAGAGCTTCAATCTGGCCCTAACTGTGCTTACATAATGCTGAGGAACCTGAAGTCGCTGGACTGGGACTCAGGAGACCTGGGTTCCGTTTTGAGCACTGCCACTGGACAACCTTGGGGTGATCATTTAATCTCTTTGTGCCTCAGTTCCCCATCTTTAAAATGCAGAGGAATTGTGAGGGTACATTCATTAATGATTGTGAGGTGCTCAGAAATTTTGTGATGGGGCTCATATAAGCATTTAGGTGTTGAGAAATCACATCCATGCAAGTGAAATGAATTGTCCCTAACTGAATAATAATACTTAGATCTTCTGTAGTATATAATGCTATATAGTAACAGTAGTTAGGGGAAACATTTAGCTCCTTTAAATTGTAAGTTCCTCAGGGAAGGGACTGACATTTTTGTTAAGTGTTAGTAGAATAAAAGGGTCCAGTCTATGACTGTGATTGCTCAGTGCTACTGCAATAGAAATTATGAATAATAATAAAGTCCCTAAGCTGGTGGTAGTGATGATTATGATGAAGATTTTTACCTTTATCAATTCTGGGGAAATGATTTTTCCATTAACTTCTGAAATAAGGGGGCAGCATAATTGCAACCCAATCATGGCTGACACAGGCTCATTTGTTTTAAATGTAACAAAATTATGAATAAATCGCATTAGTGAACAATGATTAAACTTCTTTTTAAAGCTAGTTGACTTCTAATCACACCTACATGTATTAGTGGTGGTGCATGATTGTTGCTGATTTGTCCTGCTGGCACATCTTTAATCATGAAGCAATGCTCATTACTAAGTGGGAACAGGAGCATATTTCACATAAAGGAATAAACACAAATTGTTTATGCCCATGTTCCCACTCACTAATTGGCACAGGAACATGTCGCTGTACAATTAAAGATCTACCAGCACGTTTTCCTCCCTCCCTCCCTCCCATGCCCTTTGTTTGAAATGTACCAGTTAGGGTCACAAGTGCAGTTTTTCTAAATTTTAGTTGCCTTAAATGAATGTAACAGGGACTGTTAGGCACAAATTCTCTCTCTCTTGTCAGTTCCCTTTTGGGTCTACAGAAGTGGAAATCAGACATAGGGACAAAGAATGAGCAGTTAACACTGGGAGCTGTGTTTCTTGCCTTACTGGTGACATGCATGCAGGTAAACAGGGGATGATATGAAATTGTTAAGGAGCCAGTATTAACACTCCTCCTGTTCCCCAAGTGCTGCTTTCTCTGGGTTAGAGGTTTTCCTCCATACACTGCTGGAAGGAAGAACACATGTGCAGTAATCATGTAAGATCTGGCCATAGGCTCTGTGAGAATGGGTGATTGGTGAGAAAGCACAAAATAGAATATGACTATGACTGTCCCTAACGTGTGGGTATGTGAAATTATTTGGTCAACGTAAATTACTCACACCGGGTACAAAGAGCAGGATTCAGAAAGCAATTTAAAAAGGGAGGAATGTATCTTTTTTCTCAAACTCAGAGATCATCAATCCCCTGTAACTCTCAAATACTTGCCAAAAAATGAGGCTTGTCCTCTTGTTAATAGTCTATGGGAGTAAGGAGCAGACCTCTCAGTGACTGAAGATTACTCTTGTAAGGGTTTGCAGGATTAGACCCATAGTTTGAAAAGTAGTATGTAAAAATATGTCCTCAGAACAAGCCTGGATAGTAGGTGGAAACAGATTCTTGAGTGAAAAATATCACTTCATCCCCTTCTTTGAGAACTAAAGCCCTGTAATTAACAATATGCTTTTTATCTGTATTTCTAACTATTATTTTCATTCAGCTGTCCTCTTACAAAAGGAAATTGTACATCTTGCTTTCTCATGCACTGATGCAATTAAGTGGAGAGAAAATTCTTAACTTACTGGGAAAGACAATAAAAAATTAATGAACTCCACATTGAGTGCTTTGGTCTAATTATCATCACTAATGTGGCAGTCCCTGCTAAACAACAATGTCTGAACAGTGTATTTTACACCTCACAAATTATAGTGCAAAAATTGGAAAACACAAGGGATATTCATCATTCTTTTTTCAGTGCTAGCTTCTAGGCATTGTTCCTTGGAAGGGCAGTAGGACCAATGGTAGAGTTTTTCTTTTTTAAAAGCTGTAAATCAGCTATAATACATAGTAACTAATTTTAGAAAGAGTTTAATTAGAGTTTAAGATTGGAGAAAAGTTTACAGGCCTCAGGTGGGGAACAGTCCACCCACATTCAGGAGCATCTACAATTTCCACTCTACTGGGGAAGTAGAGGCAGTAGATACAGAAGATAGGCATGGAGAGATTCAGCATATCATTTGTTCCAGCATCTGGCAGCAGAGGTCATGTAGAGCAGTGGGTGAAAATGTAAATCTGTTTTGCCCTGGTGGAATCCATCGGGGGAGCAGAAGCAGCAGTGCATCCAACTTCTCCTCCTCCAGGACTGAATTTGCTACTCAAGTATAGCTGTCTCTTTAGGCACAGGGGGTTTTGTGTGTAATTTGCAGCCCTCTGTTGGTGAAGAGAATCAAGTCCTCGGTTAAGGAAATTACTTCATTATAAGGCCAGGACTGGGGTCGGGTGGAGTCTGCGAGCACTGCAGAAAGGGCACATCAAATCATCACCCCTTGAGCTAGGCAGTTACTTTGCTAGAAAGAATCATCCCTCCTTCATCTCTGCAATTCCCTGGAAAGCCAGTACAAGACGAGAACAGGGGAGAGATTGCTCTGTTCTACTGTGGCTGGGTAGTAGACTCTTTGGGGCTGGGAGTGAGCGAGTGATGTGGTTGCAGAGATTGCAGGAGAGTAACAGAGTCCCTCTGCCAGAGTTCATGGGGCCTTATGTGTGTGGAGATGCTTCCTTGGTTCCTGAATATTAGGGATGTAAATACAGTTTTAAAAGTTAACCGTTTAAACGATAAAAATATTTCATTTAAACAGTTAACTGATTACGTGGCTGGGGCTGATCCCACCAGCCGCCGCGCCTGGGTTTGGGACCGCTCTGCTGGGGCTGGCTTTGCTCTAGCTGGGCAGTGCAGCTAGCCCGCTCCGGCAGGGCAGCGCTGCTCCAGCCGGTGCGGGGCTGCTGGGGCCGGCGGGCCGATCAGCCTGGGGATTAATGGTTAAAGTCAGTTGACTGGTAAGACTAATGCTTACTGGTTAACATTTTACATCCCTAATGGATATATTAAATATGTCTGGATAGTTAAAGCTGGGAATAGCATGCAATTATGTCTGTGGGAGCTAGAGCTTTAATGAAAACACCAAATATTGTGAGATAAAATCACAAGAGTTGGCAATACTGTTCCCCATTTTTAATAACTCCTTGAAGGAAACTGAGGCACAGAGAGTTCAAGTAATTTGCCCAGGGTCAGACTGCAAGTCCATGGCAGGCCCAAAACCAGAACCTATACCTTCTGCTTCTTGCTTTTGGCGTCTTTACTGCTATCTCATACTGCCATTCATTCCAATATTTGTCCCTTGAAGGGTTAACATGAAACATACATGTTAGAATATGTTGACTACAGCACAATAATTTCTAAATGTCGGTATGATTTTTGTTTTATCCATCCGTGCTCTGCATGACGGAGGAAATGTTGGTTGTGATATAGACAGCAGACTCAAGGGAGCTAACTTGTTACCTATGCTGTCTTCTGCATTTTCTGTCCCTCTCTTCAGTACCACAGCATGGTTTTTTTTCCTCCCTGAAAGCCCTAGTCAGCTCTCTTTGCTTCTTGATATGTACCGAAAGTCAGCCTATGTTTTTTTCCCCCTGGATGAACTGTAAATCTTTGTGTCAATTTGTCTTTCTTGTAGTCTATATTAAAAGAGAATTGCTTCTATTTCCATAGGGATTTGACAGCATAGAAGGTAGGTCCAATCTGTAGCACTGGGAATGTACAAACAAAAGTGAATTAAACAGTGTTTTCCTAGTGGTCTCATATGTGTAATATAATTTAGTCTTTTCACACAGTGCATGTTAAAAAATATTCCTCTTGA